>CP053161.1:3233114-4575345 GCA_014607495.2 Carposina sasakii
TCCATACATTACAACTCAGAGGTACGTGCACGTCTACGCTTACGTGCACGCACACGCATCCGGTCTGCTCGAGCCTTTAAACCTTATTAGACTAATTTAGAAAATGTTTTCATAAAGACATACCTACATATATTTCGCGATCTCTTTTTTAACAGACTCTAACATAATATACTGTGCGATCTCTTTTATGATTCTGCACCTCTGGCTACCTCATTCAGAGTAACAGTGAGCCATTCTTATATAGGGTGTAACAAAAGGGGTATGTTAAGCGAAAAGCTATGTAAATAGCCCATTAAAGGAACCTATCCACAAAATTCAGACTCGAAATCACATGTTATTTTTCCAGATATTGTGGAGAATTCCTAAACAACTCAGGAATGTTCTGTTACACCCTGTATAATATCTTACTTTAGACGCAGTTTTGTAATAACATCTTAAACTTGTACAAAAGAAAAACAAACAAACAAGCAACCCTCGATATGAATCAGGTTGTTAACACCTGCACTAGATCGGTAGCAGGGGTGGTAAATAAGGCATTAACATCGAGTAGATTGCCGGTTACGAGTGTGGTTACACATTAGCGGGTTTATGACCGATTTTTTATGGTTTTAACTTATATAACACGTGTGCTTTTGGTTAATTGTTTTTCATATTCATGCTTATAATCGACGTACGAGTAAGTAAAGGAAGAATGCTACTGGTTTTTTAGCGATGTTTTAGTAAGTCATGTCTAAGCATGATTGAAAACATTGAGAAACTAACATGTCTCCTACTTATAGCGGCGCCTAACAAGAAAACAGTCTCACCAGCCCTAGTAGCAGGACCTGCGAAACGCGATATAATAAACCGATTTAACGACATTAGCCTGTCAAAATACGATAAATATAGCCGCCATGTTGAAACTTGTATAGAGACTATACGATATCCACGATGCGTGGTCATGCTGGACTGAAGAGGTTATAATTATTCCTCTGTTATTTTATTTTATTTGATTGCCTGATAGACAAATTATATCTAATCCTATCTGTGATGTCTTTGCTGTAAGATTCAGTTGTCTGACCTTTATTTACTATTATTTAAAGACATCGGGTGTAACGATATTTTAGACTTATTTAACTTATAGAAGCTTAACTCTGGGAGCTTGACTAAGCGCATCCAATGCTTTTCTGAATCTTCCGTTTGTTAGGAAATTATCGCTATGTGCCTTAAAATTGTTGTAGTTATTATCTACGAGTATCAATGTCTTTTTTAATTTATGTTGTCTGAGAGAGGCCAATAAAAATTCACATACATTGTGTCTACTGTCTCGAAAAGTCTCGAGTTAGAACGAAGCCGAAACGGAACGGTTGTAGACGCTCAGAACCAAGCAATAATTACTTTACGGTGACGTAATTAGATATATTTCAGCACGAGACAGATATTTGTTTTTATTCTGTCATAATCGTGACCGTTGCGTGCTAAAATATACCTTATCACTCAAGCGGCAAGTATACATATATTGCTTCGCACCGCGTTTCGTTAACGATTTGTTAGTGGTTGCGTTTTGGCTCAAAAAAATTTCAAGAATTACCCCCTGATCAAACAAACAACTGGCCCTAAGTCTGCTAACCAAATAACTCGGCTGTCATATCATACGTGATAATATGCTGTCACATCATACGTGATAATATTCTGTCACATCACACGTGATAATATAGCCAATGTATAATTTGTATTATGGTCTATCCACACTATCTATCGCTATTCCACTCTGTTTGTTTCTCTGATAGATGGGTTGCTTGGTTCGCTCGACTCGCTCTGTTGTTGGTACTAGCGAATTTAGGTCAAAACCCAATTGGAATGGGTTTGGTTAATTAAATTTTAGCATAGAGAAAGAGCGGAATTAAGGGCTTATTGGTTTAGAAAGAGTTTGTGGTTTAAATGTATAATTATTCGCTTCGTTTCTACGATTGAATAAATTAATAAATAAATTCAATCAAATAATAAGATCTTGCTAAGCAAATCACGGATTATATACAACCTCTTCCGCCCAACATCCAACATAGCCCAACGGTCCAACAAGCCAAAGTGGCAGTGAGCATATCTCGAAGAACCGATAGTAGAAAAAAAGTATTTATTTCTTTAAAAAAACATGAAGCATTATTTTGTGTTTAGGTACTGCGAATCTTACGATAGCGATACGGACTATCGAGAGGTTCGTGCTTGCCCAATTGTAGTATTATCTGTGTTTCGATTCAACTGCTACATTAATTTAAATCACTGTCTCGTTAATTTGGGTTCTACCAACAATTAGCTAAGTATTGATAGCTACAGTCAACAGCACGTCAATAAGGCTCCAACTCCCTTAGCCTGAAGCCTGTATCACCCTCACAAATCACTTCCATTCAGTTTGTGTTAACATTCGATTTCAATTGAAACTGAAAGGGCTTATTATTCGGCACACCCTTAATGGTAGAACAAAATGTAGGCAAAGATAATAATAATAATACGAGTATATATTGAATGTTTTGTTGTTTGATTTGCATTATTAGTAAAATTTAAATTCCGATATGCCACCAGAATGTTCCACCAGTATATCTGAATGGTGTTCCCCTGGAAAGGGTGGATAAATTCAAGTATCTGGGGCATATCCTCACTGCTGGCCTCAAGGACGATGAGGACATAGAAAGAGAATGGAGGGCGCTGTCCGTAAGAGCCAACATGATAGCCCGCAGGTTTGCTAGGTATTCAAGTGATATAAAAGTCACGCTCTTTAGAGCTTATTGTACGTCGCTTTACACCTGCAGATTGTGGGCACGTTACACACAGAAGAGCTACAGCCACCTCCGGGTTCTTTATAATAATGCGTTCCGGATTGTGATGGGGTTGCCCCAGTTCTGTAGCGCCTCGGGTATGTTCGCAGAGGCGCGCACCGCCTGTTTTCACGCTTCAATGCAAAAGCGTGGCGACTCACTGGTGCGCAAAGTACGGGCCAGCCCTAACACAGTCTTGGCGATGATTGCCGACAGACTGGATTGCCCCTATATGCGGCATTGCTGTAACAGGCATGTTCCAGTAGTGCCGTTTGTGAGGGGCTTTTGACCTTGTGCTTGAGTTTTAATTTAAATTGTGTCTTACTAACATAGATCTTAAGTGGTGTTTTAGGTACTTACGAACAAATGAATTGTAATATTTCCGAAAATAAATTAAATTATTATTATATTATAACATAGCGAAGTTTTAATTTAAGGTTAAGAATCTATCTGCTCAGACTTTGGTAAAAGTTATACAGGATGATTTTTGGTCCCGAAAACTACGGTATCTCCTCATCATCACGATCATTTTTCTCCATGAAAGCATACCTGGGAACTGTCTGGTTCCCAAGATATTAGGGTCCAAAGTTGAGTAAATAGACTGCGTTTTTCTGCATAAATGCACATAGACGCGCGTAGCAAGATTTTTTCACGAGAAATAATTAATATCTGTCTACGAAAAAACTAGCATTAACACTGAATAAACGCCCGATCAAGTTTTTTTTTTTTTTTTTCAAAAAATTTTGATCATTTCCCAACATTTTTTTTGCATAAACTTACTTTATTTGATGTATAGAGTACGTGCCCTTCGTTAAGGGTGGCAACGAAAAACATCCTGTATTATTTATCACATAGGTAAGTGTACGTAAACACCGCTATGTTGTGTGTGGTTGCCAGAACTGCAAGATGACGAAGGAGATCGAAGAAGTAATTTGTTGTAAATAATAAGACAGTTAGAAAAAATCGCAATACTACTAAAGCAATTCCAATAACACTTAGTATAATACCCTCACTTAAAATTCTATAAAAGTACATACGTCATATGATTTATAATACAATAATTCTTTCTCGAGTGACCGTCGTCGCGTCGGCTCGTGATTTATATGAAAACGGGAATAATTAAATTGTGAAGTCAGTCGGGCATGAATTTCGTAATCCCTTTCCCCGAGACCTTGACACAGTGTCCCGGGAAGGGAAAGGGATTCGGTTTTAGTGGTAAAAGGGGCTGAAGTAGGCCTAAAGATATTAGCGCTAGTGTGTATTTTTAAACTCTTTTTATCTATTCAAACAAATTAAATTCAAATTCGATTTTTGTTAAGTCATGATCATCTTCCTGTAGCAGTAGCCTTGTGGCGTGCCCTGGGGGAGGCCTACGTCCAGTAGTGGACTGCAATAGGCTGAAGAAGAAGAAGAATGATCATCTTCCTGCCCTTATCCTATTATTTATGGTGTCGACGCAATATGGTTTCTTTAGAAACTCATATCGCCAAAGATTTGGCGTTTGTTTCACCTTTTTCTAAGATTACCTTGCCTTCTAAGGTTTCAGGAGTATAGCGTTGCGGTGCTAAGCATAAAGTTTTCCGATATTTATGAACACTTTTCAGCGAAAAAAACAGTGCCATAAAATAAGTAGTTGTCCCTCGCAGGCGTCAGGTTTTACGATATTTACTAAAAACCCATTTCACCGCAAAAAAATAGTGCCAAACAAATATTTGTCCCTCGCAGGAATCGAATTGGCATTTCAGTTTCGTTTAACTGTTAAGAGGCGATCAATCAGCGTGACTGATGACCATCCATCACCGCACGTGCTTCCTCTTTCTAATGCTTTAAACGAGGTTGGATAAGGGAATACTAATATAGGACTCCAGTAGAATGTACCTTTCGTATTCGATTTGCAGGTTTGTAATTATGGTAGCATGCATATTTATTATTTCAATTATTTACCTATACATAAATTTAAATATTCAGCTTTTTTTTAATTTGCAGTAAGACATGATTTCATATGGCGAAAAAAAAACACAAAATACAAAATAGACATATAAAGAGATATCAACAAAGGGTCGTTATAACGTCTGCTCATCCAACCCTACGGCCGCCCTACAAACCCAGTTCCCAGCATCAGATACCGAACATCCTGCCACTCTTCGCATTACGACCGCGTATATGAAGGAAGAACAATCAGCAGGTACTGTTTAAAGTGCTGCATTCAGAACCAATCACTGGTCTTCAATTGCCACTATAGATTATTTATCGTTTATAGATAGTGATACTATTATATTAGGCTACTTTACACAATCGTATGGAGCGGCCAAACTTAATGCTTCTACATTTCGCGTAGGCGTCTCCATCATATTGTGCAGATTTTTCTTGCCTGTTTTGGTTCTTGTTCATTGGTAATTAATAAAGAAATTGACTTTTAAAACGTTTAGTCAGTGAGTAAATCGATGTATCGACATAACACTGTCTATATCAGCCGATTTATATAGTATATAAGTAATTTCCAATCTTCACTCAATCTATATCGCACTGCGATCGTCAATATAGCCTGCGAATAGCAGTATCATGCTGGCAAATGCCCTGCCGCCCATCACTCGCAGAATGGCGACATTCTACAAGGTGTAATACGAGTAAATGGTCTTCAGCCTATTGCAGCCCACAGCTGGACGTAGGCCTCTCCCCAGGGCACGCCACAAGGCTACTGCCATAGGGAGGGTCTTTGCCTATAGTCACCACGCTGGGCATGCGGGTTGTACGAGTAAATGGTCTGTGGCTAAAATAGTCCACTACCTAAATATATGAATAAAGGCTGCTGGGCCGTCTCCTCGTAGTAATTCCTCCATGACAACGCCCCATTTAATTCTCAGTAAAACTAAGTCGTAAACACAACTACAGCTCCAGTATAACCGCGGGTTTACCATCATTTAGTTTTACGCTCATTCCACTGTTACATCGTAACGGGATTATTTTAATTATTATGTACTAAGTTAGTTTTACTAGTAGCGGTACTAACATAGTTTTTGAGTGCGGTAACAAAGCAGATTTGCGAAAAGTTAGGGCTCACACTAAACAGAGTGTTTTTTCGTTGCCACCTTTAACGAAGGGTACGTACTCTGTACATCAAATAAAGTAAGTTTATGCCAAAAAAAATGCTGGGAAACGATGTAAATAAAAAATAAAAAATTCCTTGTTCGGCCGAAATTTATAGGGTTCAGTGTTTATGCTTGTTTTTTCATAGACAGATTATTTCTCATGAAAAAATCTTGCTACACGTGTCAATGTATATTTATGCAGAAAAACGCAGTCTATTTATTCAACTTTGGACCCTAATATTTTGTAAACCAGACACTTCCCAGGTATGCTTCCATGGAGAAAAATGATCGTGATGATGAGGAGATTCCGTAGTTTTCGGGAACGTTGACGACCAAAAATTACCCTGTATATACGGTTTTAAGATAAGTATATATGTACCATAGAGGAACCAAAAAGTAAGTGGTTCTAACCAGGCTTCTAACAAAAATATATTTACCAAAGGCTTCTTATATTCTCCTTTTTTCTTTTACCTGAAACAAACAATTTCAATAATACATTAGAAATTAGTTACAAGAATTAAGTCTTCAGTAAATAATAGGGTTATGTACGTACAATAATAAAAATTACTATAGATTTAAGGGGTTTTTGGAGAAGCAATACACAAGAAAAGTATGACGAATGTGCTCTAAAAATGAAGTTACAACGTAAAAGAACATCTAACTTAATTTTGTTTTCCGCGCGACAGTATAAAAATCCCCAGCCATCACAATCCTAAGCAATCCTAAAAAATTCCCCCAATCCTCTAATCCCAGGCCAAGTTTCTTTTTTACTCGTCTTCGATACCAATTAACATAATTCCCTTTCCCTAAGGGACCCTCGAAAGCAACAGTTACGTCAAACTCTCTAACCTCTCCGCTAACACTGTTTAGCATAATTCGGTTTGTCCGACGAATTTTGAAGGTATCAGGACAAAATTGAATTTACTGTACACGCTTTTTTTAGGGGATCTGAGGATATGGGCCGCGTGGTGTATACCCAGCTCATTTTAAAATAGATAGTGGTTTGTGTAGACTAGAGCGCGACGCGTCATTGCATGTACATTAAGTAAAGGTAAAACTGAAATTGAGCCGAGCGAACTATACTTTTTAACTAGCTTTTAAGTCCCATTTGAAACAAGATGACGCATATATACTATACGCACATATATATAATTCGATTGCAAAAGATGTGGGACCATATTAAGTCATAATACTTAATATTAATAATAATGCTGGCACGGTTTGCAGTGGTCGTGGGTTCGATTCCCACTCGGGTGAAGAATTTTTCCATTTTCTTTATTAATAATTTCATAATACTTTGGCAGTTTTTTTTATTAACAACTGTATTTATAACTCCTGTATCTATTCAACTGTGCAGTATGCCAGTGATGTGCTTATGAGTCGAGCATCGATATCGACGGTCGACGGTACTTGTCGGCCATTGTTGTCAATTGAAACGTACTCGGGTAGCGTGCAGGCCCGTGCTCGTCATTCAGTTCGTTATATTGGTACTGTATTGGGTATTTTCTAGCTGCTTTACGACTAGGTTGGCGCAGTTACAAGTTGGAGAGGGAATTTCTATGTTACGGTCTCTAAAATCGTAATGTACAGTACAACGGACGGGTACCAACGATGTACATAACGATTTGGCAAATAACGTTAATTCGAGTAAAGTAAATTAAAGTTTTACCAGACTAATTTAATATCTAATGTCACAGTTACGTAGATCAGATTATTTAATGACAAGCTATGGACTTTTTGGGAGAAATGCTAGTATTACAATTTTTTGTACACAAAACACTATGTACAGTAAATACGGAGTATTTGTACAGTAAATGCATGCAAAGGCGTGCTTATTTCTGCAAGAGATTTTTAGCAGTATACCATTTAAAAAAGGAGACAAATAAATTAAATAATTAATACGTGTACAAACATAAGTGAAACTAAATTTAATAATAAAATCTTTTATTGAATCTAAATCTGTAAATCATTTATTACTGGCGACCCGCCCCGGCTTCGCACGGGTGCAATGCTGATAAAATACATAATAAACCTTCCTCTTGAAGTAGTTGAATAAAGTTGAAATGATGAAGTTGAATATAAAACCTATCTATTTAAAAACCGCATCAAAATCCGTTGCGTAGTTTAACAGGCATAATCAATCATACATAACTACCTATATAGAATAGACACTCGTTCTCGAGCCAGGACTGAATGAATTAGGGCTGATTGAAGTGATTTGCAATCCCTTTTTACACACTATGTAGAAACACTTGCCTTGTCTAGTTATTACTTAGCTCTGTGGATTTGACGTTTAAAAGTGAGACATGTCGCTCTCACCAAATTCATTATACGGGTGATGATGTACCTAATTAGCCACATACTGCAACTACATGCACACATTACGCAGGTTAGAACAGAGCCTTACCATGTCAACTGAACATAATGAGGCCTCGTCGGGATTCAAATGGGCTTTGTTGCGGTGCTTTTGAGAGGCTCAGAGCGAGGTAACCTTAGGTTGAGGCTGTATAGGACAATTAAGGTATATTATATGACGTTGGACAAGCATTTTGCTATGTAAATTAAAATGATATCTCTAGGGTTTTTATAATAAAACTAGTGACATTAGCTAACAATAGCAATGTCCAGGGTTAAACAAAAGTTTATTTGGCCTATGTTGTACTTTAGTATTTCCAGTAGAAGCCACTTGTATTTTTTACTATATTTTATTATATATTTTAGTAGTTCTTACTTCTTTGACAACACCTTAATAAATCTTATCTTAAATCTTGCGGTCTTCAAGTCGAGAGTGAACCGGATTCTTTTAGGCAAGCGCGCTCCATCTTATACTGCAACGGTGCTTACTATCAGGCGCGTTGTGGTCAAGCGTAAGCCTATTTCATATTTTTAAAAAAAATAGAAAAAGCCGTCACAGATCACGGTTTACTTAAATCTAGATTTACGAATTTGTTGCAAGAAGTTCTTATCTTACTTAAAGTTTAATTAATTAATGGAAGTTTGGTAGTTTTTCTTACTTTCTTATCCAAGGCATAGATAAAACAAATCCAGTACCACAAAGAAAAGCACATTACATATACCTATACATATTATATATGTATTATACATATTACATAGTCTGTAGAGGGACAATGAGGTCTTGGTGTTTTGTAGGCGATGGGCTGACCACCTGTCACTACTAACCGAACTTGTACATCTCAACTATACCCTCAAAATTGGTCAGAAGTGGTTCTATCGGCCCTTGGTGCTCTTTCTACCCCGTAAGGGACAAAGGCGTGGTTATATGTATGTACCTATGTATTATTTCGATCACATTGTATCTCATAATAATCAGATACATTCAATCAATTCCTAAGAGAGCTTTACTATCTACTAAACCAACTTGTTACGCATAAACAAAGTAAACAGATAGGCAACTTTGTTTCCAACTCGATCGACTGCTCCGCTACATTGTTTCAGCGGATAAACTATTCAATACTGTGCATTACTTTGACGAACATGTACAGTGTACACGGTATACAGATAATCTACATAGCTGTGCCACAGAGTAACAAAGTGGTTTAGAACTTTAGAACTTTTACAGCGAGGGAAAATATGAAATATGCTTAAATTAAGTTGTGCGCCAAATAGTTAATCAGGCTTTCGTTATGGTAATAGTTAACATCTTTTTAAAAATTCTTTATTTTACTTTAACCTTTGCGCTTTAACAGCAAAACATGATACTTATCTAGCAAAAAACCATCGTGCAACAAGATTCATGTTCATTCTGTATTCCTTGCGGACCTAATAATACCTAAACCATTTATATTTACAACACTAAAAATTACTTAAGTTAACATCTTCATAAGTAGTTTTATTTAACTAACCTTACTTTATTGTTTGTCTGTAGATTAATTTGTTATTCAAGTCCCAAATCACGTCAGAAGTTAGAGGTCAAGGAGGAAATTGCACATAAAACTTGACCTATCTCTCTAAAAAACCTTGAAAATTGTACTTGGCAAGTGCCTAGGGCAGTACAACGCTATAAATGTAACTCGATTCTCTTTCAACGTCTAGGTACTCCATCGTGAAAAATATTAATAAATGATTTTGATATATTCGTAAAAAAAATATATATCAGAATGAATATTTAAATATAAAATCATGTTCGAAGTTTAAAAATTACCTACTCGAATACATCAGAGCTAGTTGACTTTAACAAAGCGTTCGATACATTGAAACATCAGTATATATGGGAAGCTTTAAAAAGACAAGGGGTACAAGCAAAATACATAAGAATAATTAGAAACGTTTACTCAATGAGCACAGCACAAGTTAAACTAGAATCTACGGGTACCAAATTTCAAGATACCAGAGTAATCAATTATTTGCAGCAGTATGGAGATGATTTTCGCCTCTGATTGGCACCCATGGCGAAAATTACATTCGCGGATGTGATCATTGTTCTCAGACGGTAACTAAAGATGTTGCAGCAACTATGACCGGCGAGGTGATATCAAAGCCGGCTTGACATTACAGTGGAATAGACCAGATTTAAGTGCTTAAATCAAAAATTTAGGTAAAAAAACCTTTTTAAAAACAAGCTTTTATTTAAATGCGCTAAAAAGAAAAAAGAATGAACTTTTACACTAAAACTTTTACTGTTAGGCATTGAAAGATAACGTCATTTCAAATTTAACGACATTTGACATTTATATGTTATAAAAGCTTGTCGCAACATTTAAGTACATCGTATTTAAAAGTCTGTTCTCAATAGTTTTAAATTTTTAATAAGTCAAGGTGAGGCCGTGCCGAGGACTGAGTGGCATAGATGTCGAACATTACCACCTCGGGGCACCGGGGCGAACCCTGATATTACTAACTCTTAAAAATGCTTCTACACGACAGCTCGTGTGTAAGGTGTCGACCAAGGATAGTAACAGAATGGTATCTTCGATATGCGTGGGAAAAGAAATAGAGGAAGAAACAAACACAAAAGATGCTGACCTTAAAAATAGTTGGTCCGATTTGGAAGCAAGAAGAACGTGGAAATCTTTAGAGTACCTTAAATGTCGCGACAAGCTGTTTCATAACATATAACATTGCCGATCAAATGTGTTAAATAAATGACGTTATAAATTAACAGTAAAAGTTTTAGTGTAAAAGTTTATTTTTAGTTTAGCGCATTTAAATTGTAAAAGCTTGTTTTTAAAAAGGTTTTTTTACCTAAATTTTATTTATATACGTTTTCACCTAGGTAAATAATCTGTTCATCTTCATTGTATCATATTTTGTGGCTGCAGTTAAAGCAACAGTCAGTAATATCGAGAGAGCAACAACTCAATTGCTTAAAAATAGCTCCAGTAACAAGTTTTAGAAAATATTGGATTAAGAGTATCCGACGTCACTTTACTTCGAGTTACTCTCAGACTAGCTTGTTTGTTAGATAACCACTTTTTTAAGCAGTAGTGTTTGAATGCATATAAAAATAATTGAGTCCGCCATTGTGGGTATGCCGCCAAAATGTTGGATTTAGAATGACGTCACACTGTTAATCATGCATTGTCATCCGAACTGGTGCGCCTCTGACACCCAGGCGATTATATTCAGCCCAATCGGTTGAGGGCAAAAGAGTCGCCTTATGAGTTGTAAGATTTCACCCGACATTACAGTTGCAAGTTAGACCAAAATAATAATAATAAAAGCTTGTAAAAAATAGCACAGGCGGCATCTCTTTCTGTTTCTGTCGAAAAAAGGAAGACGGCCTGTGTGCCACATGTACGAGTACTTGCAATTGCACATTAACGTATACCCAAAGAACAACGGACGTAATGCTGTCACTGCACAGGTTGAAGCACCGTAATGGCGGCGCATTGTGTATATGTGCGGATTTTCTGGTAGGCGTCGAGCTTACTATGGTTTGTATGTGTGGGCGGATAACGCGTCAATACACATCCCTACTACGTTACCGAGCTTACTATGAATGCTTCACATCGTGTAGTCACAACACTCTGTCCGTTATTCTTTATACGTTCATTCAATTACATGCCAGAACTGCAGGATCATAAAAGAGAATACCAAGTCACGTTTAGCATATAGATAAGTTGCTAGCTTATCGACTAAGAGAATGACATGCATGGAAGGAGATGCAGCTGATGTATTCTAATGAAGCCCCGCATCAGCACATTATATTTGAACTAAGAATAAATAAACCTTAGGTTTTTTTTAAATAAACATAGTTATGAAAATCTCCCGACCGTATTTCGGCCAAGGCGACCAATCTCTACGGAGATTAGTCAGGTACGCAGGAGATATTATAGTGCACAAGTGTGTGCGCAAACACAGATGCACTCTCTATTCCGCCACTCTCATAGTCCGATGGGACGGAAAGCCGACACGACCGGAGAGAGATCAGGCGCAGGACCAACAGTTTTACGTGCTTTCCGAGACACGAGCTAAGTGACAATTTTACAACATTAAAATCTGTACATGAAATAAATTTATTGGTACAGGCCCGTGACTGGGATCGAGCTTACGCCTCCTGCTCGGAAGGTGCACGTCTTAACCACTGGGCTATCACCGCTTAATTATACTATAGTTATACTATGTACCTAATACATCAGAATAACACATAGACCATGGATTTTACGTGAACAAAGTCGAAAACGTAAACTAGTGTAATTAATCAAATGAATACACTACCGCTTATTTCGCACAAAT
Source organism: Carposina sasakii (assembly GCA_014607495.2). Classification (NCBI taxonomy): domain Eukaryota; kingdom Metazoa; phylum Arthropoda; class Insecta; order Lepidoptera; family Carposinidae; genus Carposina; species Carposina sasakii. Next base: position 3,245,692 of record CP053161.1, read on the forward strand.
CAGGAAAACCAAGAAACTAGGTAAACCAACAAAATGCATTATTTACAAATCAAAATATACACAGAAACTAAACTATAAAGCCAATTAGTACACCGAAGCGGTGCCGAATAGTACCGAACTATATCCCCGGTAACAAATAACTAGTTCCAAATAACTGATAACTAGTTGCAGATTCCAATAACTGTAGTTATGAGCTTTGAAACGTCATCTATGAGGAAGGTTTAATATTGACTGAGTTCTGGTAAACTACGAGTATATTATGTGCTGTCATTATAAACAGAAATCTATATAGATATAATAAAAATGTAACGGATCGCTGTCTGTACATGGAAGATATATAAGAAAAAATATTATAGGAGACCTTTATCAACGCAATAGAACCCAAAACGATGATTTTTGGAATTTTTGTCTGTTTGTCTGTGCGTTTGTGCACGCTAATCTCAGAAACGGCTGAACCGATTTCGATGCAGTTTTCAGGAATATATTGTGACAGGTCCCACTTAACATATAGGCTACTTTTTATCCCGGGAAAATGTTTTTATCCCGGATAATTTCGACATTTTGTTTTTTCTGTAGTCCACGCGGACGGAGTCGCGGGCGGCCACTAGTTATAAATATACGGCTACGTTTTCGAAATAGGGTAGCCAGAGCTATGGTATTATAATGGAGATCTCACAGTCACGTTTAGTATAGCGGAGACAGATGTAAAATGATCGATGACAAGTTGCTAGCTCATTGCCTGAGAGAATGCTTGAATGAAATAATTATTTTACATACAAACTGACTGATGCAGACACTACGTAACTTAATATTACTTGCTTCATTCATAGAAGTATTTAATGCCAATGTGGAATTGTGGACTACTTTCCGGTAGACGGTAATATAGTAAAAAAAACTTTTTTCTTTTTTTTTGCCACTGATGTACTCAAAATATGATATTATTAACGCCTAATACAATTTCATTTATATGATATTATGTTAGCGCAGGGATTAAAGTAATTCACTATTCATCATCATCATCATCATCAATGTTTAAAAAACGGGCGATAATTCTTCATTAGTGAAATTGTAGATGGAGTACATTAAAGATCACCTACAACTGTAGCATTCGTAGCGATACTACGGATCGTATCAAAGCGTAGTCGTCTACGAACACTCGAACACATGTAAAATTTAAAACCAATTTAGTAATTGCATTTAAAACGAAAGCCTAAAGTTAAAATATAGGCACCTACTGTGAAAAGATTTATTCACTGTAGGTATTTACCTTAATATTTTTTCATAATCATTATGAAATTTCAAAAATGAAACATCTTGTGTTAAAATGTCGATTTATTTGTATATATATTGTATAATTGTGTTAAAATACTGGAATATACGAGTACATGGGATTATAATATAGTAGGAATGAATGCTTCGATCTGCCTACCACACTAAAAACATGTTGCTTTGCCCAACAGGTCCATAAGATCTTTCACTACAAATGAATGCAATAATATCTTGACTAAGATAAATATATAAAAACACTTCTCCATTAATATAATCCGTTAGGATATAGTTGATCGTTTCATCTTTAAATATTGAGCTGAGGGATTCAGCTTTGTTTGCCGAGATTTGGCTAGTGTATAGCTATCGGGATGAAGAATAACGTTGCCAATATGTAATTTAGAAAAGAGATGGTAAAATTCGTCATCCGAGTAATTGACCCGGTGGCTTAGTGGTTATAGCGGCTGACACGGTTTGCAGAGGTCGTGGGTTCGATTCCCACTCGGGTGAAGAATTTTTTCCATTTTCTTTATTAATAATTTTATAATGCAATAAATATTGAGTATTAAGATACCTAGTTGAAAAGCGTGTTTCTTTAGAAGTGTAGTGAAAGATTAGGAAAGGATATCCCGAAGTTTTCACAGGAAAAATGTGGGAAAACTAAAGTTTAGGGACGAAATCGTAGGCGTCCCGAACGACCGTTTGTATCGCTAAAACTCGAAGCCGCCTCAACCGATTCAGATAAAACAGTTGTGTGGATTCCGGGGAAGATTTACGCGCTTCGTTGAACCCGGTAGGTGGCGCCACCATCGGGTTGTAGCAAGTAAAGCTGCTGACGGATCTATAGATAGTCTATAAATATCTGTACATAGATACATATAAATAAATCTGGAGTACAAGTTTGTTATAGGCATTGTTGTGGAATAATGCTGGGATGGTACCCGAGGAGTTTGACTCACCTGCAGTGTGACAGGCCCCCGGTTAAACTGCTCCAAGACCCCGTGTAATGTGATTATATAATACTATATAAATAGTGTTCCCGTCCTGAAAGCAGCTCCGTATGCAATCCGTTTTCAGCCACTTATCACAAGGTCCTTCCGAGAAGACTTCCACTCACTACCGAATTTGAGTACAATGTTCACAACAGTTTTCCGAACTGGTTTCAGAAGCGTCCCGACCGTATTCCTTCAGATTTCCGTAAACCTCAGCCGTTTTCACCGTTTCAGTACCGAGAAACTGAATAATTCTTGCGACCCGTGCGCGACCGTCCGAACGAATTTTAACCGACCTTTTTTAACTACTACTAGCTGTCCGGCAAACCCGGCCCCGATGACGCCACGCCATTGGCTAGCCGATGGCGGGGAATTTCGAACAGGCATTAAAATAATCGCTTGTTACTAAATGCATAATTGCACTATTATACCTAGACGGTATATAAAAGTACCATAATGAATTTTTTACGATTTTTTACAAACGATTTTCACTATCAGATAGCTGATCTAATAACGAATAACTTAGGCTACTTTTATTCCTGAAATTTTCACGGAAACAGTAACAGGAATGACCATGGAATTAAAGAGCTAACGCGGACAAAAGTCATGGGCATTCACTAGTAACAAATATACATACATACATACATATAATCACGCCTTTATCCCATATGGGGTAGGCAGAGCACTAAGGGCCGATAGAACCACATGGTGCCACTTCTGACCAATTTTTAGGGTATAGTTGAGATGTACAAGTTCGGTTAGTAGTCACAGGTGGTCAGCCCATCGCCTACAAAACACCAAGACCCTCTTGTCCCTCTACTGACTTGTACAGTATGCCCGGGAAGAGAAGCAGCTGTAGTATTACACGTTATTTTTTCACTCCCAGAGCAGTATAGAAGACTATATAACAAATATAGTCAAACTAAACTCCATAAAACGAGCAACCAATGCGAATATTATTTGGAACTAAACTAATAAACGTTCAGGCTAACTTGAATGATCTACAGTTGGTAGTTGCGTCGCCGCAAGTTATCGGCTACCTGAGCTACTTGCTAACAAGTCTACCCCTAACTACACGGGGTAACTTGTTACCCCTAACTGTGAGAGTAAGTTTGAACTGTCAGCAGTTTCAGTAACTGTTGGTGTGAAGTCACACATCTATGTATTATAATAAATCTGTAACTTGAGTTTGTCTGTAAATCTATACATATAATAAAAATGTAACGGATCGCTGTCTGTACATTGAAGATATATGAGAAAAAATATTTTAGGAGTCCTTTATTAACGCAATAGTACCCAAAAGAATGATTTTTTGAATTTTTGTCTGTTTGTCCGTGCGTTTGTGCACGCTAATCTCAGAAACTGCTGAACCGATTCCGATGCAGTATTCAGGAATATATTGTGACAGGTCCCACTTAACATATAGTTTCCAAAATTAGTTAGAATGCAATATCAAGAAGGATATCCCAGAGTCACGATTAGCATAGCGGAACCAAGTGTAAAAAATGGATTTAAAAAGGTTTTTCAGCAATTTTAAATCGGTGATACAAGATAATATCCATGTAACACACTACAAAATAAAATAAGCGTACAAAACATAATGGAGACACAAAGTAACTTCGAACTATAATATTAACACTTTGTTACGAACAAGGAAATGCACTCAACCCCCCCCCCCCCCGCGCACCCCGCGCACCCCCTACGGTACAAGACACTCGTTCCATATTGATTGTGGATGGAAAAATTAATTAGTAGGCATTATGCTTCAGTTATGTGACACAATATTTACTACCTTACGGCAACAATATATGAAAAAATATGAAGATCGCTATACAGAGTGTAACAAAAGGGGTATGTTAAGCGAAAAGCTATGTAAATAGCCAACTATACTCACGAAATTTGAGACTCGAAATCACATGTTTATTTTTCCAGATAGTATAAAGAATTCTTAAACATCTCAGGAATTTCCATACAAAAATAAACTTGGGCTATTTATACAGGATGATTTTTGGTCGTCAACGTTCCCGAAAACTACGGAATCTCCTCATCATCACGATCATTTTTCTCCATGGAAGCATACCTGGGAAGTGTCTGGTTTCCAAAATATTAGGGTCCAAAGTTGATTAAATAGACTGCGTTTTTCTGCATAAATGCACATAGACGCGCGTAGCGGGATTTTTTCACGAAAAATAATTAATATCTGTCTATAAAAAAACTAACATAAACACTAGACACTATAAATTTCGCACGATCAAGGAATTTGCATTTTTTTTGGCATAAACTTACTTTATTTCATGTATAGAATACTATGGCCACATTATAGTTTTTCGCTTCCCTTTTTGTTACATCCTGTATAGGTAGGTAATATATTGGTACATTTGATACGAGCTATTTATAATTTCACATCAATTTATCACGTAAGTTTTGTGCAATCGTAAGTACATTACATGCAAATTTAGTAGGGGCCAATAACGGATTATTGTTAAAGTATTGCCTATTGAAAGGACCAAATTTTGGGTAAATTGGGCCAATCCCTTCGAGATTACGGTAAGACTAGGTTTGGGCCTATACAACCTTTGAGAAGGATATAGGTAAAAATAGATTAAAGCTATAAAAATAAATAGATACAATTCTTTTTGTACTACAAATTTTTGTGCACAAGCTTAATGCCATTCATGGCATTCTATACCTGCTAACCTGATTACTTTAAAATCGTTTGTTCGACTTGCTAGCATTTTAATAGTTTATTTGTCAATGGCTTTTTTACACGTAATTTCTTTATATTTCGTTTACAAACTTTATTTCCTATGAAATAAACGAGATATTATTTATCATAAAAATATCTAATCTAACCCGTTCACAATGTACCCGCAAGTGAAATTTTTGTCGTTTGTTTTCACCCCTCACGACAATTACGGTGCTCACGGAGCGCGAAATTAACCCCCTACCCCTAACACTATCACTGTTCGATGTCAGAATATAATGGGATATAAAAAAAACTAATAAATAAATAAATAAATATTCACACACTTCACACACATTAACTTAGTCCCACATTAAGATCCATAACGTCTTGTGTCGTGGGTACTAAGCAACGGTATATAAATACATAGATAAGTATAGAAACATCCATGACTCGGAAACAAACATTAATATTCATCATATCAAAGTTTGCACCTACCGGGATTCGAACCCAGGACCTATGGCGTTGCAGGCAGGGTCACTACCTACTACACCAATCGGCCGGCAAACTGTTATACTATACGCCAACCGTCGTGGCACGCGCTGTTATATAACGTTTTATGACTGCGTGTGCCAGGATGGTTGGCGTATACCTAGTAGCTTTTTCCCGTTCTAATACGTGGCTTGACTAAAATATCTTTGCTACATCGCCTACATCTGTGGTAGAGTCAATTAAAGAACTCACGGCGTTCTATCTGCAGGATGAGCTCGCAACTTGTCATAGATATTTTGAGCTATAGTAACGTGGCTGTGGGTTTTCGTGATCAAATAGTTATCTCAACCGCACCTTGGAAACACAGCCGCAATATTTACCTTACGCTCGAGTATTTTAACACAAAGCAGTCGCCATTAGCAGAATTGGGGGCCAGGTTGGTGTTGCTGACATGCGTTCTTGTCCTCAATCATCAAGTGACGCTGTTGGTTTAGGACAAGTGTTCTACTCTCTCTATAAATGTATACCCAACTGCTTGCAACGGGATAGAGAGCTTGACTCATAAGTATAGATGTCGCACTTTGTTATAATCACTTTGCCGTGACTTTGCCTGTACAATTTAGGTAGGTACATTATGATACAACATTATCATAACCGATTTTGGTATTTGTTAAATAAGTACAACTAGTGATTAGTGCGCTAGGGCTAAAATAAATAACGTTAAAAGATTTATGCACGAGTTTCCAATCCTGATCAGCATAAACATAAATTAACCAAGACCCGAAAATCTCGCAAACTGTGTTTTGCAAATTTTGCATGACAAAATACCAATCTAAGCAATAACAATGTGTGGGCCAAGTTATTAAAAATTCAAGCAAAATTTTTAACGGGAAATTTAAATTCCGTTTTACCAACAAAATTCAATTAAAATTAACCTCGAGTCGGGTTGCGTGCCGGAACAGGTATTTAGTGGAAATTTTACTTCTATGTGCATTATATTGTGTGTGCGAAGCCGGGACAACTAGAGACCCAGTTATACATATAAACCTTCCTCTTGAATCACTCTATCTGAAAAACCGCATCAAAATTTGTTGCGTAGTTTAAAAGATCCAAGCATACATAGCGACAGACAGACAGCAGGACGACTTTGATTTATAATCAAGGTATAGTGAAAGTGATGCAATTGTTGGTCCAGGTCTACGGTTGCAGACACGACTTTTGACGTTTTTTGAAAAGTTAACTTGGGAGGCCTATGTTCAGAAGTGGACCTTCTGTTGCCAAAATTATGGTGATGATCGCTTCTTACCTTAATTGCAATTTAAATAACCGTTGCCAGCAAAACTGATTAAATATTTGGAAGATGGGAGGATATTTTTCTGTCGTCTATCTAAACGGACGGACAAATTATCTATTTATATATATGCCACGATAACACAGAATTAGCAGTCTCATCTACTGCGATAGTTATCAGAAGTTTAGCAACCAGCCCCCCTAGCATGATCACGCATCGTGGATATCGTATCGTACGATATCGTATCGTCTCTATACAAAATTCACGTGGCGGCTATATTTATCTTATTTTTCAGGCTAAATGTCGATAACATCGGTTTATCATATCGTGTTTCGCAATCATGCTACTTGAGCAGGAGAACATATTAAATAACGATGATATCTTATAGGGCAGCTACTTCTGCACTTCATAAACCAGGGTATCCAAGAATTTACAGTTGCTGTTTTAATTTTAATAGCCTTTTTCAAAAGATATTTCAGCAAATCAGAGATATTTTTGCCATACCTTAGTCTATTCAACGTTTTATGTATAGTGAAACCTCTACAGATCACAGAAACAGTTTTGGAAACCTCTACAGATCACAGAAACAGTTTTGGAAACCTCTACAGATCACAGAAACAGTTTTGGAAACCTCTACAGATCACACAAACAGTTTTGGAAACCTCTACAGATCACAGAAACAGTTTTGGAAACCTCTACAGATCACAGAAACAGTTTTGGAAACCTCTACAGATCACAGAAACAGCGAGTTCGCTATCATCCACGATTTGAGGTGTAAGTTTGTTTACCGTGTAAACCTGTTAAGGAGGCTGTTTACTTCGCTGTTGTTTTCCTATCGCCGCTATTAGGGGTCCTTGTTTATGGGTTGTAGGAGTCTTGCAAATGTCACTGTGGCATCTGTTTGATTGTTAACAAAATTATTGCAAAATTATAGGTATAATATAAATGATGCCTCGATTTCTTTCTTCTATGCTGCTCTGGGAGTGAAAACAAAACGTATAATATTACAGCTGCTTCTCTTCCCGGGCATACTGTACACGTCAGTAGAGGGACAAGAGGGTCTTGGTGTTTTGTAGGCGATGGGCTGACCACCTGTCACTACTAACCGAACTTGTACATCTCAACTATACCCTTAAAATTGGTCAGAAGTGGCACCATGTGGTCCTCTATCGGCCCTTGGTGCTCTGCCTACCCCGTAAGGGATAAAGGCGTGATTATATGTATGTATGCCTCGATTTCTATAAAATAAAATAAACGTGACTTTTTGCTGAAGTTTGGATAAGTCCTATGATTTGGATGTCTGTAATTTATGTTACATTTTAAACTATCTTTAAATACATACATAACCTCACGCCTATATCCTATAGGGGTAGGCAGAGACTACAGATCTTTAAATTCTTCCATACATGCTCGCCAGGCTTATTGTTCAAAAATGTTACTTTTTCATGAGAATGGCGTCCAGAAAAATATGGTATGATTTAAATATTATAATTAATAGGATAGACAATAGTGACATCATAAGAGGCTCAATAAATTAAGTAGATTATAATACAAATAAAGTAGAAATAATCTACGGAATGTACAGGGTGGTTTTTGGTCGTCAACGTTCCCGAAAACTACGGAATCCCCTCATCATCACGATAATTTTTCTCCATGGAAGCATACCTGGGAAGTGTCTGGTTCCCAAGATATTAGGGTCCAAAGTTGAGTAAATAGGCTGCGTTTTACTGCATAAATGCACATAGACGCGCGTAGCAAGATTTTTTCATAAGAAATAATTAATATCTATTTATGAAAGAACTAGCATAAACACTGGATACTATAAATTTTGCTCGAACAAGAAATTAAAAAATAAAAAAATAAATGACATCATTTCCCAGAATTTTTTTAGCATAAACTTACTTTATTTGATGTATATAGTACGTACCCTTCGTTAAGGGTGGCCACGAAAAAAACATCCTGTATAACATCCATCCCACCCTTAACCATATTTTTTCAAATTATAAACACCGTCACCTCTTGACAGTTCCAATAATGGGAATTTAACGTCTGACGCGAATTTCTCGAAAATTCAATTATTCATTTATTTTTTATATGTAGCGTATATAAAACAGTAGTCGTAACCAATTTATTGTTAATTTAACATTGTCATATTCCATTATATTTTTTCATAGGTTCCTGTTCATTTTTCTGTTATTGATATTGGAAATGAGTAAAGATTTTATTTTTAAAAAATCGAATAAATTTTTCCATTTCGTAACGAGATTAATAGTTCACGATACAGAAACTTAAAACAATAGTAATATTTTACCGAACAGAGCCAACTTATCGTTTGGAAAACACAAAAACTAAAGCTATTATAAAAAGTTTTGGCGAAAAAATTCGGTAGAATATAAAAACTTCCAGTCATATATAATAAAACACATTGCATAGTGCATCGATCTACTGTTTTTTTAGAAAAAAAATAAACAAATAACCCCTTTAAAAACCTAAAATCCTCCTAAAACCGCTTTAAACCGGTCTCATCCAGTTTAAACTTACCGAACAGGTTTGAGCCGGTTTGACGTGGATTTATGGCGGAGTTATAAATCTATCGAAGGGTTTAGAGCCGTCAGAGGGCGCTGAGAAACTTGAATGCAATTCTAAATTTACCTGAAGTTTTCACAACAGAGTTATATAAAACATAAGTGCCTAATCATCATGCCCGAATTGCTTATCGATTTAGTACGTGTTGTAAGCTTTGGACATTAGTAAATAAGTTAAAATTAAAGCCAATTCACTATAAAATTATCAATAGGTCATCACTAAAGATACAATGATGAAATGTACATATTCTCAATAGCCAAACAACATTACCTATAAAATTAAGTCGTTTGTTGCAATTGTATTCAATGCTGTTACGCTGTAATGTTAATGTTTTTAAATTATGAAGTATAGAAGAAAATAAAAATTGCCTGGATTTAATTTTTTACATATTACTTATGTGCTATCAATTATTTCTTCATAATCTACCGGTTACTGCGTAAATACGTACGGTCACCAACCCGCCTGCCCAGCGTGGTGACTATGGGCAAAACCCCCCTGTGGCAGTAGCCTTGTGGCGTGCCCTAGGGGAGGCCTACGTCCAGCAGTGGACTACAATAGGCTGAAGAAGACTGCGTAAATGTACTGTCGATTCTGACCGCCCGCGCCATAATTAAGCCTTAACTTTAAATTACTTCTATCTGTTCCTTTCTGTCTCAGCCATCTACATTACTAATGGAGAGAGGTAGACAGACATGTCTAATTTTAAGTTTATGTTTAAGTTTTGACAGTCAGAATAGAACACAATGACAATTTAATTTAACATCAGTTAAACGTACATATTTTCAAATAAATAAATGTTAAATCACGAGATTTTCCAACTAGCACGCGTCAACCGGGCGATCAATAGGCTCACATTTTCAAATAAAACTAAGCAATAACAGACGAAGTGCATGCGACATCGAGTACGTGCAGCGTATGACCGCCATTTTGGAACTAGTCTCCCAAAATGGCGGCTGTTTTATGTGCAAAAACTTCGTCCGAAGCAGACGAAGTTTTAAGCTTAGATTAATAAAACTAGATACAACTGTAGCCCGCAATGCAGTCATCTGTGTCTTATAAAATAAAGTTTGTAAGTATCTAGACAGGCTATTCTATTTTATATAAATTCAAAGTTTTTTTATAAAGAGACGTGCCTAATAAAAGATTTAATAAAAAAATCTACTAACGTATGATATTACAACATGATATTTTAAAGACTTCTAGACTTATCGCTATGGGACAAGTAGATAAAAACATGGTTGGGATCAAAGCCACATTTTCATTAATTCTAATTTTGCACAGATATACCCGCCAAACACACCAGGCCGCCATTTTAAAACAAAGCTGTTGTCGTCCCCTCGAGCTAAAAAAACTATTTGTGCTTTTATGAAAACGTGAAGTGGTTCATATTTCGCACGAGTGGCTCGTCTGTAATCGACTCAACATTACTGTTAATTTACTGTTTGTGAAGTACTTTTTCAGTTTTTACCTGAAAATGAAATGAAAATGTTAGCATTAGATAATATATTTAAGTATACAGAATGTTTTTTCAATGCCACTCTTAACGAAGGGTACGTATTCTATACATCAAATAAAGTAAGTTTATGCCAAAAAAAAGCTGGGAAATGATGAAAAAAAATTTTTTTGAAAAAAAAAAATTTGTTACTTGATCGGGCGAAATTTATAGTGTCCAGTGTTTATGCTAGTTTTTTCATAGACAGATAATTATTATTTCTCGTGAAAAAATTATGCTACGCACGTCTATGTGAATTTATGCAGTAAAACGCAGTCTATTTACTCAACTTTGGACCCCAATATCTTTTCCAACCAGACACTTCCCAGGTATGCTTCCATGGAGAAGAATGATCGTGATGATGAGGAGATTCCGTAGTTTTCAGGAACGTTGACGACCAAAAATCACCCTGTTCCATAAACTGGATATAACATGAGGTGTATATCAAGCAAAATGCTATGAGATTAAAGGTGAGATTAAATATCTAATATCCACAAAGCTTAAGAATCAAAATCATATATTTCAAGATTGTAGGTACATTCCTGAGTTGTTAAGGAATTCTCCATACAAGTCGACTTTTACATTACGCACGGAAGGAGATGCAGCTGATGTATTCTAGTGAAGTCCCGCATCAGCACAGGATATTAACCAAAGTACCACCTCACACACGAGCACGTTCAAGAGAAAACTACCACTAAGCTATCATTAGACAAAGTAACTTAATTTCTCTATTGAAGCCTTCATTTAGCGCGATTTGTGTAAATGTTACGACAACAAACGTCAATACGTAACCATGTTACATTGGCTATGCATCCAGGTCGCCATATTTACGACTTCGGGAACCTCGGAGCCAATCCGTATTTGCGACAGGATGACACCTACATCGGGACCGACATCGTGACAAAAAATGGGAATAAGGCGTGAGATCCGTACCAAACGCCCTAGGCGGGGTAAAAAGGGAAAACGTATTCTAAATATTTTTGTCTCGGCGTACCCCAAAGGGGATTAGTTTAGACGTGCATGGGGATACAAGCCGCAGTTGTAACATTTAGTTTGGACTTGAAATAAAGATAACTTCACATTAAAAAGCTTTTATAATTTGTTAATTAAATGAATTGATCGAATCAAACGAGCCCAAACTCGATGGGGCTGCGTCGTTTAATTACGGAGTTCATATGGCCACCTTCCAGCTCCATCATCAGATCAGCTCTATGTCATAATAATATTGCAATGTCATCCTTATTTATACATGCATGCAAAATTTGGGCTCAATCGGAAACCGGGAAGTGGATCAAATTTAACTTGCAAGATTTGGTTACAGTCAACGGGACAGGTGAAACTAAATAAAAGCTTATAAAATCGGCAGAACCACTATCGTGATATTTCAGTTCGAAAAGTTATCATTATAATAACCTAAAATAATTAACCATTTAAATAAATTAGCGGGTCTTCATCACGCAAATCACTTATTAGAAAAGTTCTACATTATGAATTTGAAGGAATATTTCGATAGCCTACCGAACTTCGATGTCACTCGTAAAATTGTTAATGATGATGACGATGATGATGTTAATATGAGAGGCGCTGCTGCCCACCTCCTGGAAACCCTTAATCGCCTCGTACGATACCCACGGGCAGACATGGGGTGGTACGAATTCTATTCTGCCGGCACCACGCGGCACCGATTTATTATATTCATATTTGGCAAAACTAAATGTAGCACCAAATGCCTACATCTCAGATAATAGATTTTTCTAATTACTACGCATACCATTTTCTTTGTTGTGACAAACGGAATGCACATATACGCACTAATCAGATAATCACACTAAGATAACAAGATAATCGAGATCTATATTAGGTACTGAGATGAAATCCTGCTTGAGTTTAATACCCAAGTTCAGTAAAAGTTGCAAACATAGCAACTAAAGAATGAAATTCTTAACTGAGTTTTTGTTTAACTCACAATAATTCCCAGCGCAATTGCAGACTGTTCTAGAAAAGTCCAGCAGATGTAACACTGACAAGCGGTAACTAGATTATTCTGAAGAACTACTTCCCTTGACACTCACGAACTAGTATAAAATCTAATATGGGTACAGTTAACATCGCAAAATTGTTATGGCTTACAAGTACCTACAGCGATACCTCATCTCAGCAAATAAAATATTTTAGTTTAAAAAAGGTTTTTACTTCAGTTAAAAGCTGTTATAACTATAGTTATTATAGTGAGTGTTTTGGCGACTTGTATGCATGTGTGTGTACCTGTTTAGGTGTCACCGAAAAGCGCCTGGTGAACCTATTTGAATTAAGTTTTTTTTATCAAAAAGGCTCTATCGGTGATTCTTATCTATACTATGAAAATCCATTCAGCCGTTAGAAGACAATTAGCTATTTCTGACAAAAATAGATTGATACTCACATTGTCATGGGCCGTTAACCTATAAATTATATCTAAATAGATCAGTTTACATACAAGTATAATTTAGAACTGATGCATCCCAGTATTCGCAGCAAATAAGAATGAAATAAAAACAAAAACCCAAAGTTAATAACTAGATTATTCGCATGGGCAATCATGAGCAATACACAAAGAAATAAAAAAGTAAACACTGCCCAGGTGCAAACGTTTACCCCACGGGTCAGGCTTACCCCCAGCCGGGTCAGACTTCCCCCACCCACCACACTTAACAGCTGTTAGTTCTGCTTTAGTTTAGTTAGCCGAAAGAGAATTAAGCTTCAACATAAAATATATTCCTATTTATATTTCCTGCGCTCAAATTTTTCTTTAAACTTTTAAAAAAGAAAAATGTAAAAAGAATATTTCATGCTTCATAACAAATTCACAAATCTAATAATATAATAATAGAGTCGCCTTTGAACTTCGTTTGAAATACAAGAAACAATGGCGACAAATTGGACAAAGATAAACGTCGATCTACAATAATCGTCGAGAATCGGTACAAGCCTACCTTAATTACAGTACAGAACAAAGCCAACCAAAAAGGTGCGAAACGGCAAAAAAAAACAGAAAAATCCCGTAAGCCTCACTGCGAAACGTCAGGCAAAAAAAATGGCGGGAAAACATAAAAATGGCGCCAAAAGTGACATTGACAGAGAGCTTATGGCCTCCAAGGAAATTCAACAATAAGATATACTCGTAATTCGCAAGCACAGAGGGGCCATCACAATGCAAAAGATACGAAAAGAGTATCGGATAAAAACGCCGGCATACTTTCCTTTTTAGTGGATTTCGTGCCTTTTGTACATTTTTACGTGAAAGCAAGAGATCATAGTGAAATCCGATACCCAATTTTTTCGCCCGTCCTTATGAATCGCAGGCCCTGAGTTATTGTAATGAAAGGACGAAATCTCTCGAGTTTCGCTCCTTACGGCGTATTTTACGCGATGAATAGAGTTAATGACTGTAAAGTATTACGTTTCGTGTTGCACAAAATATTTTTCAAATTAAATATTGAAATGTTTTTGTAAAATATAATAAAAGCCATGGGTTCATACCCAGTAGTATACTTATTATTGTTTGGGCTTTGTGTATTTACTAAGTGTAGTTCTTATTCTCATAACCTCATCATTATCTCAAAATAAAAATAAAATTACAGTTATATATTTTACTAAAACTTTAAAGAAAATAGGTACGTTATAAACTGACAGCTGTGACATTTGTATAAAATACATAAAATTATACGAGTGTACGGAACTCATGAAATTCGTCGCCAATTTGAGAGAATATCCACTATAAGGAGAAATAAAACTTACACTTATATTAACTAGAACTTCTATTTGACAGCATGGCCCAAACTGTATTTTATAGAGTATAAATACGATGGAGTGGAATTCTCTACATGTGTACCTATAATATCTTTCCACCCCCTTTGTCATTATATTCACAAATTCTACAACACATTAACGAACTCATACTAAAATCTCTAGGGTCTTGTTTCGTTGGTTCTAAGCAACGGTAAGTACATAAATACGTAGATAACTATTTAACTTCTCTTATATTTCAAGTCCACAATTCTTAATGTTATATCCTCCAACCCTGTTAGGTAAAATTTACGGCAAATATGTAGCATTAAGCAGCGCCTCCCGTGTTGACAACATACTCCAAAAATACAAACTGCGGTCACCAACCCGCCTGCCCAGCGCGGTGACTATGGGCAAATACCCCCATGGCAGTCTTGTGGCGTGCCCTGGGGGAGGCCTACGTCCAGCAGTGGACCGCAATAGGCTGATGATGATGATGATGTAGCATTTAACATCTCAGCTGAATTTTAAAGTGATTTTCCTCAGCTATATCCGAATGGGATTATAAACATGAGATCCAAAGCTTTTAACTGAAATGCAAAGCTTTATTGCATCGAATTTAATATTAAACATTTAACGCTCGTATTGCCGAGGGCTTACGTGACGTGACATAGAGGAAGATCGGTTTTCAGCTTACACTTAGGATTACTATAAGATAAAAATAATATTTTCAAATTCTAGACTTTCTTTTTCTTTGTGTGTACCAGATTCACTACTTACTATTAAGTTCCGTATAACCTTACTGGCACTTATTTTGACAGAATAGATATCCCACACAATTAATTACCTGCCAGAAAAGTGCTAACTAGGTAGACATATTCTATTCCCTGCGTCACTAAACGTGGCTGTGGTATTTCCTTTACCATCCTACAGTTCTGCTAGCCCATTTCCCAGTGTGTGTATTATTATATTATATCATAATTAATCTCTGTAATAAAATTAGAGCTAATAAATAAAATAGCTTATATTTTACGAATTTCCTAAAATAGCTCTACCACCACATTTCCCAGGAAATTTCTTTATAGAATAAAACTAAAGCTCCTTATTTAGTCGACTGAAGAATATTCTGGTCTTCGTCAGTTCTACGTTCTCAATATAGTTGGAAATCTGTGCAGAAATTTCATATTTCTAAGAAGCGAGTCTACAGAAGCTCTTTCAGAGAGTCGAGCGTATATTACGTAAGGAATTGTGTTGAAAACGGGAAACTATCCCGGTATGACATGCCAATATCTGCGAGATTGAGCCATAGAGTATATAAATAGTTTAGTTGCGTCTTGCTCTCTTTGGAAAGTTTAGATTTTTCAGTAAGCAAGAATTTTTGTTCCTATGTACTATGTACTTCTATATGGCTTGGAATATGTTTTAGAATTTGTTGACATCCCCGCGGGTGTGGTCACCGGCAATCTCGTCAATATCTCTGGAGACGTCGATTTGGAGCTCATGCTAATAAGCGTCCTCCTGTTTTTTTTTTATTATAAATTTAACATCCTTAAATTGCTTTCTGTTATAATACTGTATATAAAATACATGAAATACCTGTGTGAAAAACCTACAGCCATAGGTTGCGAAGGATACATAGGTTCCTTGAAGAAAAACCATCGGGGGCAGCAAAAAGGTGTTGAATGTTATTTTACTAATCGATATACAGTCCACAGTACTGTATACCGAATTTCAAACACGCACTGTAATACAAGGTTATACGCAGTAAACTTACAAATTGAATGCAAAGATAACACGAGCTACACAAAGGAGTCAAAACGAACAATAGCTTAGCAACGGATAAATCATAATAATTGACTCCATTATTGCCCGGAGCTGTTTTGGAAGAAAATATACAAAATAAACGAGGACATTACAAGATCTGGGAACTATGGCAAACGTTGCCAGATGCACAGCTGTTGGCAGTTTAAGAGGATACTTATTGCTCATATAAAGAATGTAGTAATTGCTTGCGAAGCCCGCGTTGCTCTAAGAGTCTTTCCAATTATTCTAGATGATTGGTTGGCTTTTTTTGTGACTAGCGGCTGTCCGCGACTTTGTTCGTGTTGACTTTAGAAAATCCTATCTTATCGGACGCCTAATCATACAAAGAACAAACCCCCTTCCAGTTTCAGATCTCTCTTGTGCGTTCCGTCTGTGGTTCAGAATAAAGCATTAGTTGCTAATAGGCATCCTTCTTTTAAGTTTGAAAGTGTGATGTCGGCAGAGTAGAGTTTATACCACCCCATGCCTGCCCGTGGGTATCGTACGAGGCGATTAGGGGTTTCCAGGGGGTGGGCCAGCAGCGCCTCCCGTGCTGACAATATAGTCCAAAAACCAGACTGCAAAAACCCCCCTATGGCAGTAGCCTTGTGGTGTGCCCGGGGGAGGCCTACGTCCAGCAGTGATGGACTGCAATAGGCTGAAGACGATCTACATTTGTCTAAAAGTAAGTTAGATTAGAAATATAAATGTGCATAACAAAGTATATTTCCATGCACAGAAAGTTAATTATACACTTATCAACTAGAATACCTTTTATGTAAATTCCGAATAAACCGTAGGGCAAACCTGCACAGATACCGAGACAAAGTAAAATATTTGAGTTACGTTCCGTTCCACGCTGAATATGTTTCAAGTACCTGAGGGCAAACTCGGAGCTGCCTCGATGTTTTCATAATTATTATCTTTCCGCGAAAACATCTGTAAAGCAAGGTTTTCTCTTTGTTCACTTGTTAACGTTGATGGCGATTATTATTATGCTGTTTTTCTCACTTTGCTTCGTATTTATTTTAATTTAGCAAAATTTATTTCACTCAAATAATTATTATATTTATTTAAGTAGCGATGCCATTGGAAATTATACTCGTAGTACCCAGTAATAAGTCAGTCACAATCTTACAGCAGGCTTACTTCCATTGTTTGAGCTGGATTACCACGAATGAAATTATAAATGAAATTGTATTAGGCGTTACAATTCGGAAGTTCAAACATTCACTATGGGTGCGCCCACCACCGGTGTCACACATACCGAGGGTCAGTGGAGGGTGTAGGGCCCGGTGGTGGGCGCACCCATAGTGAACGAATGAAATTATCTGCTGTTACGATTACCCTAAAAGAGATAACAGATAGGTTAAGTATATGTAAAATATTTTTATATATCTATAAGTAAGACGCAATCGTAAAGCTAAAAATCACTGGTCCAGTATATTTTCAGACAGTACTATAATAGAAATACACAGAAATAGATACAATTTATATCAGTCGTACATAACATTTTTATGAGAACCAGACACCATTCAATTATTCTTATGCATATTGAAGAATGTATACAATATTGTGGCTGAAGCTGCTGAAGTTTGTTTGATGTGGTTCTCGAGTAAACCACACAGAGTAAGTGATTGTCAGTACCAAAGACCCTCTATAGATATAAATGTGAAAGTTTGTGAAAATAGATGTTTGGATGTTACTTGGTTTCTTTCATGCAAAAATTATCGAATGAATTTTGATGAAACTTGAGGGCCATGTAGCTACTTGTATCTATTTAATACCGGCATTATAGATCACTCACAAATACCGGCTTCTGCTGGTTTTACATAAACAGAACAGGATCATGGTTAGAACCCCTAAAGCGGGATCATCTCTATTATAAAAGAGAGGATGTCACGCTACGTAGCTTATAGTAGGTAGTGTTATACTATCTTAGACGCATGTTGAGAATGAAACTGGTACAACTCTAAAATTGACTCCAAGTTCTTAAAACTGACTTGGTTATTCACAACCTACAGTCTAGCAGAATTTCAAACCTCACAATTCAAAAACTTTCTACCCACCTCCTAAAACCTCCGCTTAACTTTGTGAAAGTAATAATGTAATTTTCCCTTTCAAACACTAATGGCTAATCTGATAAAATGGGAGCTTCTTGTAAAAGAAATCCGATTCTACTGAATAGAAAGTTTATCAGGTTTATCTCCGAGGGATCAATCGAATGTCGAGCCGGTCCGGAACTAGCCGGGCGAGAAACGGACGAGATGAAGAGCTTCATTAAAAAGAGTTTGATCTAAAAACTGTACGGTTTAACGTCCGACAGATATCCGATTCGATAGCGCGTTAAATTGGAATAAAAACTTTTGCGTTTAAGGAAAATAACTAAGGACGTTCGAGGAAAATAATTAACGTAATTTGAAGAGGGAATTAAAGTAAATGGAGTGCGAGTAGTATAAAAACTACTTTATTATCGTCCAATGGTACCCCAATGGTAACTTGTCATGATAAATATTGGTTATAATATAATATTCACACACTATACAACACATTAACCTAGTCCCACATTAAGATCCCTAAGGTCTTGTGTCATGGGTACTAAGCAACGGTATATAAATACATAGATAAGTATATAAACATCCATGACTCGGAAACAAACATCAATATTCATCATATCAATGTTTGCACCTACCGGGATTCGAACCCAGGACCTATGGCGTCGCAGGCAGGGACACTACCCACTAGACCAATCGGCCGTCAAACGGTTATGTGTGTAAATAAATAAATAAATGAAGTTGTGGTCATGCGCGATTACAATTCGTGAGCTCACAATGCATAAATAAGCTGTACTCGACGTATTTTTCAGCTTTTGTGTTAGTGGTAGCTAATATGACGTATAGCTTTTAAAAATAACATGCTATTTGTCCATAGCGCAATAACCAATGATTTAATTGACTCGTTCCAAGCTAAACGCTATAACGATATGCGCGCTTCACGTGACGCGTACGCATGACTCATCGCGCCTTCGACACGCACATGCATAGCGTGTGACGGCCGGCGCCGGACTACCAACAGCTATATGAAATCGCGTCAAATAGAAAATAGCGTATTCGTGACTTGTCATTGGTTACCAACAGCTATATAAAATCGCGTCAACTAGAATATAGCGTTTTGTCATTGGCGGGATAAGAATATAGCGTATTCGTTCAGTCATTCATTCGTGACTTGTGATTTGCGCGCAACTCGTAACGTTATAACGTCACGGAAAAAATAGCGCGCTATTTGCATGTAGCATATCACTTTCACGCGTTCCGAGAATATAGCTTTTTTGAACACCACTATTTTGCGTCGAACATTATCATCGACACTTACATGAATAAACTTGAAGTAAAGACGTCATAATTTTACGTAAATTAACGTAGAATGAATTTGAAGCGTAAAATTACATTTTGTATAAAGTTAAGGTTTACGGACTAGGTAAGCTCGGACTATTATAATGGATTTAATTTATAAAGTCTGCAAGAGTTATTATGTTATTGGCAATGACAATTTGAAATTTAAATACTTAAGTGTGTTGATTTTTGTTGTTTTGATATTTTTTTGAATAGTAACGTTTTAATAATAAATATTCTGTTGTACTGTGTAATTACAATAAATATAGAGATCCTTAGGACTCGCAAACCAACGAACAAAACATTACAAGATGTAAATGGGAGTACATTTATATATACGCGCCTCTTAGAGGATACAGGAGCCTATCTTAGCCTCATATGTCGGTAGGTAATCTAATCTCCGTGGCTTTGAAGATTCATTCCCGAAAGAGATCGAAATCTACATTTTGAAGCATTTGCTGGAATAATCCTTTTTAAATTACATTAGATTTATTTTAGAAAAATTATTAGATAAAGGACTGAGGAATGTTCATTCTAATAAACTTGAAAAGTGATTTTAATTCGTATTTTGATTTATATCTTGTGGATAATCTTTACAATGGGCTATTTTTATAGCCCTTCGTTTAACATACCCTCTATATGTTTTAAAAGGGTGTGTAAAAAGTCATACATTCACGAAAAAAAACATAATAATAACCAGAAAATTACACTTAACTCGGCGCAGATTTTCCTCTAACATTACGACATTATTAACATCCTGTATGCACAGATGATTTCATCTTCAATCCACACACATTACATACAAGCCTCTCATCACCCCATAACTTTCCCCCTTTCACCCCTTTTCACCCCTTCCCAATTGTAATTCAGCGGCTGTAGGGGCATTAGTCACGCTGAAGATTTAATAACGTTTCTCATCGTTTATGGCGGAAAGAAAATGTAGATTAATTTTTGACCTAAATACAATGAATGAACCTTTCAGGGATTTCTTATGATAGGGTTAAGAGAAGGCTTTTAAAGGGAGTTTTATAGAGATTTGTTGCAAGTTTTTTTAAGGCTAAGAAAACGTGAATTCATTAAGAACTTTTTATCAGGCATCATCAGTTCCTCACATGAAGTTTCAGGAAATTATTACAAAATGTGTTATTTCTAGTTTTTCATTATTTCCTATTTAATACCTAATTACTAAATAAATAATTTACTTTATACCTTACAAAGTACCTACATAGTTTCCAATTGACGAAGATTCATGAATAAGATAAAACAAAAATTATATTACAATGACAGTTCACTTTTAACTAACGTACTTATAAATTATAAAATATTAATAAGAAAATGAAAAAACCAAACAAATGGAGGATCCTAAACCTCCATAGAGTGGCATGAAAAGAATAGCGCGTTCTGTTAGGCCAGAGTGCGCTGGTGATATTGGTGGACTGTATTTTCCGAGTGAGATCAGATACTTACTCTGTCACAGACATTTTACTCAAGTCTCTAAATCAATAACATAACCCATACTTTGTTACGATAATAATATAGTTATTACCGATGGACCCTCGCCCATGGTATATAGTTTCAAAGCTATCGGTTTGGCAAACGTTTGTACACGTAGATACTTCGATATTAATACTATTCACACCGCGTCGCAAAAATGAAAAGAATGATCAGAATAAAAACAAAATAGCAGTAATTTTTTTTTTAAGGATAACATTATTTGTTTCTCTCCTTTTTTTATAATTTAGTTAGTCTAGAAGTAGTTTAATTGCACATGTTACCCTGTGTTTGTTAATAATTTCTCTTTACCTGCTTGGCTTGCTGGAAGAGATCTTTTGTAGAGATAAGCTTGCCATTGCACATGCATCTCTTCTTTTATCTTGTAAGTTGTATTTTTTGTGTATATGCAATAAAGAATAACAATAAGAATAAGAATTATTTGCACTTATATAAAATGTGAAATGCAATTAAAATTACATCATTCGACAATTCTTACATGACTATTTTTACACATTTCCACGAGTAAATACGTAAAATCGCACCCCTTTCCAACTTTAAATAAATATAGGTAGGTAATTTGCGTACCTACAAGAAACGTTATATCTATGTATGTAATTTTTCAATATATTATGAAATAGCCTGTTGAGATGACACAGTGAAACTAAATAAACCAGCGGTTCCCAAAGTGGTCCAGGTAGACCCCCAGGGGTCCACGGGAGACTCAAAGGGGGTCTACGTTGACGTGAAAAAATGGGGGTTGACAACTAATTTGTATGTGGTGTAGGGGTCCACCGGAACCAGTTAAATTTTAAAAGGGGTCTATGAGTAAAAAAAGATTGGGAACCCCTGAAATAAACCCACAAGTTGAATCTCCTACGGTGTGCTGGCGGCCTGTCCACAATGATAATGTGCGGTGCGACCTCCGATACCTCTCGAGCCAAGATTCGCAACAAGTGATGAGTTATTACCACTTTTAATGCTATTTTGCAACTTCAAAATTCTCTATTAAAGTCCATAACATTGCCAGTTGGCAGACTGCTATTTTTATATTATACGGTTATATTGTAGACCGTTATGTCAAGCCAAATGCTATGAAAATAACCTACTATATATAGAGAACCTTTCCAAAGATTCGAAAGCACATGTTTATTTAATTATTTTTAATATCGTAATAACTTTCTTAAGTTGATTAGGATCTCCTCATACTATTTGGTAAAATAAACATGTGATTTCTGGATTTTCTGGACAGATTCTCTATAGTATGGGCTATTTTTATCATAGTCACTCCTTTTGTTACATCTTGTATTGTATAGTGGGATATTTAAGTTAAAAAAAATATTACTTACGCTAACTAAACCTCGTGTGATCAATAAGCGCGAAAACATCATAAAATGTAAGTACCTGAAACAAAGAGTTTTTGTAAATAGAAAACAGCTTACAATTAAATACTCGTAGATAGGTTTCTTATATATTATAATATATTAATAAGGAAAAGAAAAAAAAATCACCCGAGTGAGATTTGAACTCACGACCTCTTGCATTCCGTGCAGATGGTAAAATTCGTCATCCGATTTAAGTGACCCGATAGCTCAGTTGGTTAGAGCGATTCTAACCAACTGAGCTATCGGGTCACTTAAATCGGATGACGAATTTTACCATCTCTTTTAAATGACGTTTTTGGCAACGTATCTTATGTAATGATGATGATCTCCGACCGTATTTCGGTCAAGGCGACCAATCTCAACGGAGATTGGCCAGGTACGCAGGAGATATTATAGTGCACAAGTGTGTGCGCAAACACAGATGCACTCTCTATTCCGTCACTCTTAAAGCCCGATGGGACGGAAAGACGACACGACCGGAGAGAGATCAGGCGCAGGACCAACTGTTTTACGTGCTTTCCGAGGCACGAGCTAAGTGAAAATTTTGCAACACTAAAATCTGTACATGAAATAAATTCATTGGTCCGTGACTGGGATCGAACTTACGTCTCCTGCTTGGAATCTTATATATCTTATGTAATAGTAGATACCTATATATCTCTAGTCAAAATATTAGCTGTTCGATACAACATACGTAACTAATATTAAGCCTAGATTACCTTTTTGTAGTCTACGATATAAAAATATTACCAAACTTTAAAGCACATAATGGGAACATCCATGAAAGTAAAATATTTTTTCAAAATAAACGAAAATAAAAAAATAATACCTACCTATAGGCACATAGCCATCGAAAACTACCTATTTTAAAACTTTCAAAGCTATAAGCTGCAACATAAAAGCATGATACCTATAAAAAGTTTGCTAAAAAGCATACTGCTACCACAGATACATCACGAACGAAGATAAAGAAGGATATGCAGTAGTATAGGTAGGAGAATTAAGAAAGAGGTCAGTGGGGTAAGCACGAACCTTTTTACGCGGCGTAACGCTAGCGACTCGCTAGCAAAATCTATGTGATTTGACAGTTTGACGATAGCGTTATACGGACTATCGAGAGGTTCGTGCTTACCCCTCAGGAGAATTACGTAACTTGCAAAAGCACTTATGTGAAACTAGCTACCAGCGCCGGCTTTGCACAGGTGCAATGCCCGCGGAGGAAGTCGTGGGCGCGGCGGCCGCTAGTTAACTATAAATTGTTACGCCACCTCCCCTGGGCTGTTCCTTCGTAGAAAATACAACCCATATACTGTAGGTACATACTACAACAAAGCCATTAAAACCACGGCCCAATGCCGCCGGTAGACACGTGAGTTACCTTTGTCGATATTCCGCATGGAATTAAAGCGAACTATAGACCACAGTGTAAACATAACAGTGGTGCAATACGAAAAAACTGCACTATTTGTATGTAAGCAGTAAGGCTAATATGCTTAATAGTTGGACATATGACATTTATGGATATTAATGTGTATTTAGTAAGACTTAAGAGGATTAAAATAAGTTAAAGGCCCTTAATATTAAAGGCTCGAGCATACCGGATGCGTATGCGTGCACGTAAGCGTAGACGTACACGTACCTCTGAGTTTAATGTATAGAACTGTCACCGCTTGACGTCTATGCTTACGTCTACGCATTCGCATCCGGTCTGCCCGTGCCTATACAGTTTCATACATTACAACTCAGAGGTACGTATATGTCTGCGCTTACGTGTACGCACACGTATCCGGTGTGCTCGAGCCTTAAAGTGACGGTTTAAAAATATTTTAGACGTAATAATTTTCCCTACTGTTAAATATACAAATATCCTGAGCTTTAATAAGGATTTTATTAATCCTCGAAAAGGGTTTCTTAGAAACATGAATAAATAATAGGATACGAGAACACAAAGCTCACAGACGCTTTAAGGTATAAAAATATAATATGTAGCAACCACAGAATAATAGTATGTTCTTGAATATTATTTATTTCAACTTTATAAATTAGGTATATTATATGTTATTACTTACTTAAAATTACACGTACGCTATTAATTATGATCGAGATGATTGCAAATACGTTATGTAATCAAAGTTGTATATAAACATTCGTTATACATTTATATCACAAATAAATAAGTAAACATTCAATATGGGTGCGCCCACCACCGGGCTCTACACCCTCCACTGACCCACGGATCTGATAACTCATAACTGCGAAAACAGGCACTTGCACTAACTACAATCGCCACGAGAAACCAGACCCGAGCACCTAGCATGCAAGACAATACATAGCACTATTCCAAAATTAAAAACTAGATAAATAATCTACATATGTTTCGCCAACAACCGTGGCATCCTCAGGATTATAGAAATTAGTAAATTAGTAAACCACTAATTATTATGAAACTCTAAAACCCAACACATTACATTGTAACGCCTAATACAATTTCATTTAAATAAGTAAACATATAGTACGCTAGGTAAATGCTATATTAAAGAGGACACGAAGCGAAATAGGAAATTAATTAAGAAACCTGCCGTACTTGCCCTTTTCTGGCATAAAACCAATTAATTTATCGACGTTGACTTTCAAAGGGCCGTCCGAGTAATAATAATGAATGTTCAAAGGAAAGCCCTTTAAGGATTATTCGGGTCATAACGTATTAGTAATGCTAACTTAGTAAACTGATTAGTAAGGGCTTAGACCTCGATGACCCCTAATTATAATTTGTCGAACTTCGTTTCAGCTAAAAAGAGTGTGAAACAAGTGAAAAGTGCAAATAAAAAATTGATAAAGCAAATAGTGCTCGCCCTCTACCGGGCTATAAAGCCCGCAGTTTCTAACTTGCGATCGGTCGTCACTTCGAAATAGTCACTGTCGAAAATGCAATTAAGTAGTATTTGCTAGTTTAAAAAGTTTGTTATCCAAATCTAACATTAAGGTACCTAACTTGTTGAATATGAATTGCTAGGAATATTTCGCGACTTTACAAAAATTCACATTTCTTCGTTTGCACAATTTCACTTGTAATATTTACAGAATGTGATACACAGCATGTTCCACTATGCAGCATAGATTTTAGATACATCAATTTTAATTTAATTCTCTTTGTACTATCGTCACATCGTAGAATCTAATTCCCCAATTGACCCGTGCTCCCGCATGACCCCGAGCGAAGTCAGGAGGCGAAGCGATAATTAGATTCCTAGCTCGGACAAATTGTGCACTACAGGAGAATATCTACTTGTTTCGTTTCACATTGAGGAAATTGCGTACCAAAAATACTTAAAGCAAAAAATAAATCACAGCCAAAGTAAAATTAAACGATTGCATGTATTAATTAGTCCAATTAATCTTCCTAACATTAGGAATTCATAAGTAAAATACAAGATTAAAATACAAGTTGTACAAGTTAAAACCCCGCCTTCAAACATCAATTTAAAAAGAACGCAAAGTTATCGCTTGAGAAATAAAAAAATCCAACATTCTCTCACAAGTTGTACCATTTCTATCGCATTTTATTCTCGAAAGCTGCTTCAAGTAAAAAGCCACACTTGCTACATCGTCGGAAACTACGCTTTATCCCGAGCTCCTTTTTTATCGGAACTTCTAGAAACTGACGGAAACTTGCAGAGACGACTTATTACGTCCTCGACATCTGCAGTCCGAGTCATCGAACTTTCGACCCTAACACGATGGAATAAAGGCGGTATAACTTGGTTGCCAGTGTCTTGTAAGAAATTCGTTTTGTTGTTAAAATCAAGTGACGTGTAATTCCGCGTCCTGTCGTGGTATCTGCTAGACATGAATGTGACAATGCTTTTAAAAGTTCACTGGACAGTAGTATGGAGTTTTTATTTTATTATATACAGTGTCAGCATGTCGCACGCCTCTCTGCAGTTTCTTTAAAAGGGTACGTCTTGTACCGTCTACACCGCAAATTGACTACTTTTGATAGTTTCTTAGATCATAAGTGAAATTTTCGAAAATAAAATTGACTATTGTATATTGTGATATACGTATATTATGTACCTACGGAGAATTTAAGTAAATAATGTAATTATTTAGCGGTAGTATTGTCTGCTAATAAACGTATTATCGAATGGACTTTTTCACTGTAATTCTGTAGTATCAATCCACCTACTTATAACATAATTGTGTAATTATCGCTTCAAGTTTTCGCAGACATACGAAGGTTTTTCTTTCGAATCAAGAGAGGTCGTCAATAAAGCCTTTACACCGTGGAAAACTACCAAAACCTACTGTTACCATAGTCTTGTTAATTAACTAGGCATAGTTAGGAAGATTCTTACGTAGACAGTGGCGACACAATCAAGTTTGACACCTTTAATTTCAGCCGACACGTGACGTCATCAGCACAGACTATAAAGACGGGATCTCGCTCAGTACCCTCTTTACGACCACCACATTAGTGGTGCAATCTACTCAGACAAAGAAGAATAGACCCTATTATCTAGCCAGCACACTCCAAATTACTACAGTCAAACTCGTTATCAGCTTATAGTATCACCGACAATAAAAAATAGATCTTACTCCGTTGCAATACAGTCTCAATTGGAACAAGTCAACACGTTTTTATCGGCTTATCTGCTAGCTGACAATGAAGAATAAATCTTGTGAGTTAGGTATTTAGATAGGAATTAGCTCAGCTAGATTTCATCAGTAAGTCGACTGGTCGTTAGTGCTTAAAGCTGAGGTTCTATTTGCTAGGTATTGGATGCTGCGGGAATTTGATATTTATTCCGTGTTTGCGAGAGAGCAAAGTCCTCATGACCTCCTGTTAGAGTAATAAGTGTGAAGAAACTCATTCTGAAGAAATAAAGAAGAATAAAATTTTATTATAATAATCCCAACTTATCAATGCAAAAGTAAAGTTAATCATTGTTTAAAGATGACATTTGACAGCAAACTGTATGAAGCTTCTGTAAAAACTAGACAATGTTCAGCTTAAGCAGGGTTTAATTTTTTGAGATAACAAAGACAATGTCTACCAACTTACTTAATACATTATCTCTCGTTGAAGAATTTTTGTCTCTCATAAGGTTCTAGCAACAATTATTCACAAAGAAAAAAAAAGCCGACAAGTGCGAGTTGAACTCGCGTGAAGAGGGTTCCGTACGATGTTACCTATCATGTTTTTTTAAATCTGACAAAAAGTTGGTACGCACAATATTGAGTGATTTACCATGTTATTTTAATATTTTAATAATATCATGGACTTCTTATAGGTTTTCCTATAATCTATAACGAGAAAACTAATTTCTGTATTTTTTTCAAAATTTTAGGTTCAGTAGTTTCGGAGATAAGGGGGGGGAATGGTCAATTTTCGTCTATTTTCTTGAATAACTTGGAAACTATTTATTTTAAAATTACAAAAAAATACATTTAAGATCTTCTCAACAAGACCTTTCATTTGATATGCCACACGATGCAGTTTTCAGATTTTTTTTTTTAATTTTCCCCTTCCCCCCCAAAAATGACCCCCCATATACAGATTTCATCTGCTCACGTCACACCTCTGTGTTTGGGTCACAGGAATTGATATGTGTACCAAATTTCAACTTAATCGGTCTAATAGATTCGGAAATAATTGACTGTAAGCGACGGACGGACAGACACACGAGTGATCCTATAAGGGTTCCGTTTTTGTATTCAGACGTACGGAACCCTAAAAAACGAAGAAAACGAACAAAAGAAAACAAAGTATGTACTAACAGATCTCACTCGAGTGGTTTTAAGGCAAATATTACGACTAAGAATACAAGCAGTTAACTTAGAACTATCCAATTACAGTAAACATTACTGCATGACCTAACATTCGTACAGTTCGTAACATAGTTCAAAAACTATCAAAACTTGGGTCATGGAACACTAAAGCTCTGCACCGTACAGGGTGGTGATGGCCCGTAAACTCAACGATTGCATCGTAAAACAGTAGTCTCTTGAAACTTAGGAATTAAGTTATATTCTCGCATATTTGCATTATAATACGTCTCTGTTTGCTATTTCAGGATTTTCATAGGGAGTTTCGATATTTTCATATAAACACTGTATTTCTATTCCTAGGACGCGCCTTTCTTGAAATAAAAATACTCTTGTCTAAGTAGCGGTTAGTAACATTTTAATATCACCGGAATTATTGATAATTTTCCCAAATTCCCATGGGAACGGAAGTCACAGAAATGCAAAAATTTACGAAAATGTATATGAGCGGTTTTATTAATATTAATATAACAAGTGGACGCCCGCGACTTCGCCCGCGTGGACTGCAGGAATAAAAATGTGTTAATCCAGGGTGTCAGCTAACTCCATACCAAATTTTATTAAAATCGCTCTAGCCGTTTTTACGTGAAAGAGTAACAAACATCCATCCATACTTACAAACTTTCTTGCGTTTATAATAATTAGTAGGATATATAGAAGTATAATAATAATCACCTTTATTCTTACTTGGTACTATATTTAATACTATATTTAATAACAACAATAACAGGAAAAAATATAACGACCTGACAGAACATCGTGTACCGCATTAACTGCAGGAAATCACGTGAACATACGATCCTAACAACTTCCGGTTAAGCTTATTAAACACATAACTCAGTCTTGCCCCAAACTTGCCCCGCTAAGATGACAATGTTGCCGCTCAATAAATACTTGCTTAAACTTATATAAGTCGCGCTTCACGGTTATGGCGGTGAACCTATTAATTAAAAGTATTAAAAGCTATTAAAATGTACCATCTTTTGAGTTTGTTGAGTAAATCTTTGTAAGCACATTCTTAAAACGTTAAGCGATTACAAAATCTATTTGAATTTTATACAGCGTGTAACAGAAGGAGTATGCTATGTGAAAATTACGCATCACATTTCCCTTAACATATCAATTTATATATAACATACGGCAGTATTCCCAAAATGTGGTAGCGAGAATTGCAGGATCACGAAGGAGATCTACAGCCACGTTCAGCATAGCGGGGCCAGATGTAAAAGATCAGTGACAAGTTGTTAGCACATCACCTATACAGTAGGGTGTCCCGTCCCATGTATGGGAAATTATTTTTTTTGAGCTACGGCTACGCAATGGGTATCAAAAGTTGCGTTTTGACACATAGATTACGATTATTATAAAATTTAATTAGATATCTGTCATCTTAAGGCCTCTACCGGTACTTGAAGTTTTCCAAATATCCCATTTTTTGGGGTTCCTAACATAAACTATAAATCATACAAAAATAACGATTAAATGGTTTTTATAAAATTTAAGGGCACAACAATAAAACAAAGCAAGGTTTAAAATGGTTTAAATAAAAAAAAACAATGGCTCTTTTAAAAACGGAACTGGTTTTTGTGCCCAAAATTAGGCATTTCCGCGCGAGATCTTAATCTGTTCCTAATGAAACCATCCCGAGCTGTAGCGTCCGTGACGCTTTGAGAAGCCTCCGTCACTAGTTTCACACATCTTTCCACTGACTGTGTGTGACAGGGAAAGTCAACAATATCGAGGCTGTGTTCTTTAGCCTTAATTATTAGTTCATCTTTGGATATGTGTCGCAAAATTGGTGGAGTTGATATCTCACACTCTTGCCAAAATATTAAATCAATATAATCTCGCGCATTGAAGTTAAGCTTTGGTGCTTTAAATACCCTGCGAGAGTTGCTCTTTTCTGCTTCTCTAGCCTTTACTATTTTGCGAGATGCAAGCTCTCGAATATGTTCTCTATCGTCGAATAACATGGCAATAAGCAAGTTTTCTGGGTGCGCAAAAAAAGCGTTTCTTTCGATCACTGAATTTACAATAGATCTTTGACTATCAGGCAAAAATCGAAAGTACATAACCATTTGAAAAATATGCTTAGCTCCATCCTTAAATGATGAGTTTTGCTTGATGAGGAACCAAACAGGAGCGTAAACTTTGACCACGTAGTTCACAAGCAACTGCAAATTATCTGACGGCGAAACAGTACTTACGTGAAGTCTGAGTATGCGATTGGCAGTAGTGAGCCATCTCGAATGCGCCATTTTTCCAGGTTGGCGGCTCGCTAGCTCAGGGGAACAGGAACCAACCATCACAGCATGACACATTTCGTAGAGATACTTTTGATCCGTGCTT
The DNA here is from genome assembly GCA_014607495.2 of Carposina sasakii. Lineage (NCBI taxonomy): Eukaryota > Metazoa > Arthropoda > Insecta > Lepidoptera > Carposinidae > Carposina > Carposina sasakii. The sequence continues at coordinate 3,276,505 of CP053161.1, forward strand.
AGTTCCTTCACAATATTATCAGGTAATTCGAGCAAATTTCCAGCCACTGCACAAAAAGACACTAGAGGTTTACTTTCACAAACAGCTACCTGTTTTCCAATAGGTCCTGCATATTCTTTTGGCCCAGATGTGCTACAATCCAAAGACATGAACAAATGGCGAAGCGGTAATTCATTCGCGTGAAGCATGCAAACGCACCATTACAACGGTCTCTTCAAATAGTTTTCCAGGTATTGAATGACACCTCCCTTCCAACCTGTATTTGTAGCAGTACCATCGCACCCCACACAGATCACCTCTTCTAAGTTCAACCCTTGATTTTCTAATAAAGATATGATAGAAGTGACGATCCCTTTGGCAGTACCACGAATTGGCGTCGTATGTCCCAAATAAATAGAACCCGGCTCTGTGAGAACTGAAATGTGCTCTTGCAAAACTTCTCTGCGGTGGTGCTGATCGCCTATTTTATCGTTTATGAGTGTTTTGTCCTTTCGTCCATCAAAGTAGATACTATTTACTACAATTGCATCAATATCTTTGCTGGCCTTGGTCCGTGCTTTTGAAACAGCTCTATGAATTTTATTCTTATCAATAACAAGACTTAGATCTTCGGCAGATACCAATCCTACGTCAGCTAAGACTGCCGAAGTAACTGCAGCCGCAGATCGCGTTGATAGTCCATACCGATCACATACCTTAGCTACTGTTGGCAGCGCCAGAAAGTTCCGATTCAATGAAGTAGATGGAGTCTCATTTACAATCACGTCACTATTTGGAGAAAGCTCTGTTGCAGGCGACTGCGGTCGCGGCGGCAATTTGCGCACCGGAACAGGATTGATTTCTTGTGATGTACTTGCGCGCTCTATCCGCTTCAAATTTTCCTGTCTCTGATGTTTCTTTAAAAGTCTTGCCGTTTCTTTTGTATCTATACCGCTTATTGCCATTTTTCTATCACCCCTTTGGTTCAGTAAAAAATCTCTTTCAGAAATAGAAACTTTCTTAGGTTTTATGCAGGAACAAATATCAAACGAAGTGCACTAACAAGCAGCAATATCGAAGAGCTTGTTCGACAATTCCAAAAAGCACTTCACTTTGCTTTCGTAGCTATCATTTCTTTTATTTTTGGGGTATCTTATCAATGACAGGTATTTGTCGAAATATGATTTCAGCAATTGGGTAACTCGTACGTCGGAAACGATGGGAATCGAAGCTTTGGTCCAAATGGTATCAAGTTTTTCCGATACGATTGAAAAAACTTCCGTGTTAGAAGGATCTTTCCCATTCTTCTGTAGTTTGAGTTCATTTTTTGGAAAGAGGATGAATTTTATAACGTCACTTATCACTGGTAACTGGCGATCGTCAAGTTCTTTATATGATCCCAAAATAGGACATGTAGTCTCACTTCGCCTTGAACCCATTACAGTATGTTTGTCACAAAAACACGTATTTTATCACAAGGAAGTGCGGAGCGACACCTTACAGCAATATAACCGCTATAGAAATGAAACGAACTACCTCGCAGTAAAAGTACAGAATTTAAGAAAAACAAGTGAAATCCCAGTCAAAACATGAATTTTGCGAGTTCAATCAAAACCAATACCTCACCGAAAACATCTTGTCGTTGCCTGCAAATTATAACTTAGGGTTCCACTATCAATGAAATAGAAAAATAAAATGGGAATATTGTACATAAAATAGAATAGATGACATTGACTGGAGAGTAAATTAAATGATTTTTTTTTTAATAAACGGGCCGGTAGAACCCTCAAGATATGTTTTTATATTTTTAAAATTATTTTTACGGTAATCTACAACTAATAGCGCAACTTTTGAGGGGCCTTGAGTAACGAAAATCGAAAAAATAAAATTCGGGACACCCTACTATACAGTACATACACTCGTACTGGGGTTCATCAAATAGTTTCTAAAACTCGATTAAACTGTCTCGTCGGACTGTTGACAAAGTAATGTACTTACTCTATTAAAATTAAATGTCTCCGTGAAATAATACTCAGGACAAACAGACTAACAAATCCCCTTAAATTAACATCTGTTCTTAAAACTTTTGCTGAAGTAACTTTAGTTACCCAAAGTTGGTAACCACTGAGATATAAATTGTTCATTTTATCTCACTCGATAGTTGTTTGTTTGTAGTTTATTTTGAAGGGTAACAGATCGGTCTTAAACGTATTTTATTTATAGGATAATCTAGATTAATTATTTATTTGTATTGGATTTTTAAGTTTTGTAATTTCACTATGGGTGCGCCCACCACCGGGCCCTACACCCTCCACTGACCCTCGGATCTGATAACTCATAATTGCGACAACAGGCACTTGCACTAACTACAATCGCCATGAGAAACCAGACCCGAGCACCTAGCATGCAAGACGATACATTGCACCATTCCGAAATCAAAAACTAGATAAATAATCTACATATGTTTCGCCAACAACCGTGGCATCCTCAGGATTATAGAAATTAATAAATTAGTAAACCACTAATTATTATGAACCTCTAAAACCCAACACATTACTTACGCAGAATTAACTACCTACCCTCTACTAAGTATTAAAAAATATATAAATAATTACCCACCATTATTTATATTTCAAATAAATATATACTATTTGTGCACACAAACCAAATAGTATTGGGTGAATTAATTAAATTTAAATGAAAAAATTCAAAAATTCACCAAAATATTGATAAATTAGTAAAGAAAAACAAGGATGTATGCAACAACATATTCCATTGCCCACAAAAACAAAAATTGTTATTGACATTGACAAGCCACTACATTCTAAGGTTACTGTTTATTTATTTATTCTAGCCACAGAGTTTAATAGTGGAGAGGAAAATTCAACCTGTTCATTTAAAAGGTTTACACCAGAATATTTGGCTTTCAAAATCTCCAACTGTTCCAAAATAGATAGACGAATGCCCTTTTCACACGTATACAGACTAACAAAACTGTGGTCATCTGGAATTTTATGATTTGAAACTAACAAGTGTTTGGCAAAATGTGATTTTTCAGGGAAATTGTTCCTATAAGCTGCCAAATGTTCTTGGTATCTAATCTTGAAGTTACGACCCGTTTGACCTATATAAACAGAATTACAGTCAGGACAGTGCAAGCTATAAACTCCTGATTTTTTATCAATTGGTAATATTTGTTTTGTGTTAATTAATCTATTTAAAGAATTAAAGGTCTTAAAAGCCACCAAGATGTTTTGTTTTTTTAATGATTTTGCAATCATCTCTGAGATATAGCCAAAATATGGTAAACTACCAGTATAAATATTTGTAATCTCCTCTATTTTTGGGTACAACATTTGTTTAACTAAAATGTTTTTCTTTTTATCAATGAGGTTATAAATTAGTTGTGCACTATATCCATTTGATCTGGCTATTTGTATAATATTATTTATTTCTTTAACATAATTAAAGTTATTAAGCGGTAACGTTACTAACCTGTGTATCATTGATTTGTATGCCGCTAGCTTATGTTGCCATGGATGGAAAGAATCAATTGGAATAGTTACATCCGTATGTGTTGGTTTCCGGTAAACTGAAAAATCATGATAATCTCCCAATCTAGTAATAGTTACATCTAAAAAATTTATACTATTGTTTATTTCTTGTTCTATTTTAAATTTAATCTTAGGATGTTTTGTGTTAAGGACGTTAACAAAAAGATGAAACTGCCTAACTGTGCCTGTCCAACATAAGATGATATCATCAACATATCTAAAATAATATTTTATATGATTATTACTATTAACAATATATTCATTTTCAAACCAATCCATAAATATATCGGCTAAAAGAGGTGAAAGCGGAGAACCCATAGTAAGACCATCCTTTTGTATGTAATATGTACTATTATAGCAGAAATAATTCTGGCTCATACAAAGTCTAGTTAAGGTAATAAGATTATCTGCCTCCATTGGATTAAGTTTAACTTTTTTACACCAAGTTTTAATAATATTTAAACATTCCTGTAAGGAACATTTGTAAACAAACTCTCAACATCTAAAGAAAATAATTTGGAATTTGTTGATAATTTAATATTTTTAATTTTATCTATTAAATTTAGACTATTATTGACACTATATTTGGGTGTAAATTGATTTTTTTCCTTTATAATGTCATTCAGAAATTTTGCTAATTTATAAGCTGGAGCTCCAATATATGAAACGACTGGCCTTAATGGTATATTATCTTTATGAATTTTTGGTAAACCATATAACAATGGTGTTACTGGGTTCATAGGAATATAACGTTCCTTTAAATAAGCAGAATTTTTTGGAAAAATATATTCAGCAGAAGTAATACATTGCTTTAATTGTGCATGGAATTTCTTAGTTGGATCAAATGGTAATATTTGAAATTCATCTGTATTGAGGATTTCCATTATCTTACTATGATACACCTCATGCTTCATTATTACCAAAGTATTGAAAGCCAAATATTCTGGTGTAAACCTTTTAAATGAACAGGTTGAATTTTCCTCTCCACTATTAAACTCTGTGGCTAGAATAAATAAATAAACAGTAACCTTAGAATGTAGTGGCTTGTCAATGTCAATAACAATTTTTGTTTTTGTGGGCAATGGAATATGTTGTTGCATACATCCTTGTTTTTCTTTACTAATTTATCAATATTTTGGTGAATTTTTGAATTTTTTCATTTAAATTTAATTAATTCACCCAATACTATTTGGTTTGTGTGCACAAATAGTATATATTTATTTGAAATATAAATAATGGTGGGTAATTATTTATATATTTTTTAATACTTAGTAGAGGGTAGGTAGTTAATTCTGCGTAAGTAATGTGTTGGGTTTTAGAGGTTCATAATAATTAGTGGTTTACTAATTTATTAATTTCTATAATCCTGAGGATGCCACGGTTGTTGGCGAAACATATGTAGATTATTTATCTAGTTTTTGATTTCGGAATGGTGCAATGTATCGTCTTGCATGCTAGGTGCTCGGGTCTGGTTTCTCATGGCGATTGTAGTTAGTGCAAGTGCCTGTTGTCGCAATTATGAGTTATCAGATCCGAGGGTCAGTGGAGGGTGTAGGGCCCGGTGGTGGGCGCACCCATAGTGAATGTTTGAACTTCCGAATTGTAACGCCTAATACAATTTCATTTATAAAACGTTTTGTAATTTGTCATTAAACCGGGTACAGAAGAGGTGTGTTAAGTGAAAAAGTTATACGCAGTCTGATGTTTATTTTCTAGACAATATGTTCATATTCGTGGACACTGAGGAATGTTCATGACTAACATTTATTTAACTGGTGCTCTATAGTGTCTCTAGTTTTGATAGCATTTCACTTAAAATATTACATCTGTTACACCCTTTACAAATAAAAAGATATTCAGGGAATAATATACATATAAAAGACACTTAACGTCTTGAAAATTAACACTTTTATGGCTCCATGCGGACAGAGTCGGGGTAAACAGCTGATATTATAATATTACAGTCCAAAACTATAACAGTAATACAACTTAATATCTCCACTTAAAACCTAACAACCACTCTGTGGCTCTCGAGACTAATTATATTTAAATTGAACTTCACAATGAATTTGCTGACATCTTTAGATGTTTAACCATAATGCCTGACGGGTCGGTAAATGAATTTAAAATAACTCCTCAGAGAAATGGAAATATCAAGTAATATGGTTATTTTTGAAATGACCGAGTTAATATTAACGTACCAGAGATAAAGTAATTTTCACTTTCAGTTGTTAAGTATGGCTTGAATAATTTAACTATTTTACTATCTACCCTTACAATAGATTTTCTGTTAAAAATGTAACATTGAAAAATGATTCGTAATAAATAATATATAATAACCCTTCTAGCATGAACGTATAAAGAATAACGGACAGAGTATTGTCAATACACAGAGTGAAGCATTCATAGTAAGCTCGGCAACGATATTCCATGGAGTAGGGATGTGTGATGACGCGTTATACACCCACACATACAAGCCATAATAAGCTCGGCGCCTACTAGAAAATACACATGCGCAACGCGCCGCCATTTCAGTGCTTCAATCTGTGCATGCTGACAGCATTACGTCCGTTGTTCTTTATACGTTCATGCCTTCTAGCCCGTTAATCTTTAATCAAGGATAATACGTTGACTTCTCTTTTAATTTTAATCAAAAAGAATGAGATGGCAAGTGTGGGGTATAAAATAAATCTTAGTTTAAGGCACTCAACTAAAGTCTACAAATGTCTACGTCTTTCGTAGCAATTACTACGAGAGCTACGAATACCGTAGTATAATAATATCGTAAAGGACAAGGTTTTTTTTTACTTTTTAAGTATCTATACGTAATTAAAAACCCATTGTATATCATACCAAAAGCACTGTATCGGTACTAAAACGTAGCCTAAATAACAGAAAAAAATTGGCCATAAAAAAATTGCAAACTCATAAAAATTCGAAATTTCCCGGAAATAACTTTAAAATGTGCTTACTTTACAAAATATAGGATACCGCCCGTAAACGTTTACTGCTACGAATAACCTACTTACGGAGTACAGCCTGAATCAATAAGGTTGTGTTTACGGGAAAGATAAATCTCCATCCGTGCATGTCGTAGGAGAGTAGGGAACTATCAACTTGTCACCGATCTTTACCTTCTGACCCCGCTATGCTATGCGTGGCTGTGAGATATTCCTTATGAGCTAGCAGTCGGGCACACAGCCGTGGCTATAGTAGGTACCCATGTAACTAGACTAGAGAAAGCACAAAGAACAACTAGTAAATGCAAACGTATGAAATATATATTTTTTTAGACAACTCACTAGATTCTCACTCAACAACAATACAGTAAAATAACAGACTCTGAGCCGAAGCTAGGCCTGACAATGCAAACTAGAAAAAGAATCGCGCTGAATCATTCATCACTTCCAAAACGACCTCCCTTCGCTTTTTCTAAAGGTTTTTGTCGTGCTCGTGACAATTTAACCGGTGTATAGACGTTTACTAAAACAAGCCTCGTCAACCAGAGTAACCCTTGTTTCGTGGACACAAAAAGCTACCTTCTTAATTGAGAATGTCTATCTTTACCAGCGTCACAACGTCACCCCTTTCATAGCCTATTGCCGGTATATACAGTTACTAATCGGTGGATTATTAAAACGGTAATAAGTATTCTTATACAGGGTGTAACAAAAAGGGTATGTTAAGCGAAAAGCTATGTAAATAGCCCACCATAGAGGACCTTATTCCACAATTTCAGACGCAAATTCACATTTTTAGGGTTCCGTACGTCTGAATACAAAAACGGAACCCTTATAGGATCACTCGTGTGTCTGTCCGCCCGTCGCTTACAGTCAATTATCTCCGAATCTATTAGACCGATTAAGTTGAAATTTGGTACACATATCAATTCCTGTGACCCAAACACAGAGGTGTGACGTGAGCAGATGAAATCTGTATATGGGGGGTCATTTTTGGGGGGGAAGGGGAAAATTAAAAAAAAAAATTCTGAAAACTGCATCGTGTGGCATATCAAATGAAAGGTCTTGTTGAGAAGATCTTAAATGTATTTTTTTGTAATTTTAAAATAAATAGTTTCCAAGTTATTCAAGAAAATAGACGAAAATTGACCATTCCCCCCCCCTTATCTCCGAAACTACTGAACCTAAAATTTTGAAAAAAATACAGAAATTAGTTTTCTCCTTATAGATTATAGGAAAACCTATAAGAAGTCCATGATATTAAAATAACATGGTAAATCACTCAATATTGTGCGTACCAACTTTTTGTCAGATTTAAAAAAACATGATAGGTAACATCGTACGGAACCCTCTTCACGCGAGTTCAACTCGCACTTGTCGGCTTTTATTTTTCCAGATAGTATGAAGAATTCCGAAACAACTCAGGAATGTCCACACAATCTTTTGGAAATAGGATCTCTATAGTAGGCTATTTACATAGCTTTTCGCTTAACATATCCTTTCTGTTACACCTTGTATATAATCATTATAGTTATTCGTAGGTTGGTCAGTGATTTCGATTAATCGAAGAAATATTGTTCTTTTTACCAAAAACTTTGTAAAAATTAGCTACTAATATCATAAACGCGAAAGTTTGTAAGTATGGATGGATGGATGTTAGTTACTCTATCACGTAAAAACGGCTAGAGCGATTTTAATAAAATTTGCAGTGGACTGCAGAAAAAACAAAATGTCGAAATTATCCGGGATAAAAATATTTTCCCGGGATAAAAAGTAGCATATATGTTAATCCAGGGTGTCAGCTAACTCCATACCAAATTTTATTAAAATCGCTACAGCCGTTTTTACGTGAAAGAGTAACAAACATCCATCCATCCATCCATACTTTATATGTATATACGTTTATAATATTAGTAGGATATTTTGTCAATATTAGATAAATACAAATATTAGATAGTACTTACTCAAAGTACGAGTACATTAAAAGAAAATTATTTACTTATGGTGAGCTAAAAGTTAACTAAAATATTAATGGAAACATAGTGCATTACTTTATGCACTGAGCAGATTCGAAGGAGAAATTACAGGAGAAACAAACAAAGAACCTCGGGATAGGATAAAAGAAACAATGCATTATCCCGAAGCTCTCCCGGGATGCTGTGGTTAGAACAAATAATCTCCAATACTGGAATATGTAAAAATATTCCCGTTCATTTGCAAATACATATGAATAAAAGAAAATTGATTCCAAGCATAGTCTGTTTCGAGATTTTATTCGCTTTTTAGTTTTTTCCTTATTATTATTTCTTCTAACCCATTAGCAGCAGTAGATATACCTAATAGAATACTGTTAGTAATTCTGTACTTATACTGCTGGGAAAACTGATTAGGAATTGAAACGTTAAATTTTTATCAAAATTGCTTCACCCCAAGTCTTATAGCACTCAAAATGCTTTTAAAATCGAGTAAAATGTTTAATAGCTTGTTTTGAACCAAAAAATCACTAGATCAAATATGATTCTGTATGATTCATTCAAAACAACTTAATCTAAAAACGTAATTTCCGACAAACGAAAGAAAACAAAGTAGTCTCTTATCACATTTTAACTTTTACCATAACTTTAAAAACAAATTGCATTTTATACTTCTTTCCACAACTTTACCGGACGATCGACCCGAACAGTTCCCGGAATAGTTCTCGTAATAGTTCCTGTCTAGTTCACAAGGAGATGATCGATTAAGATGAGCCATAAAGACGAGTTACAGTTTTATTTAATGGCTCGGAATCTGCTAAAGTTCCGCGAACTATTGGAGAAAAATGAAACTAAATCGGAACTATATGAGGAAAAGATTTTCGGTTGTTAAATATTATCGGTTTTATTTGAAACACATTAATGTATAAAAGGGTTTGTTTCCGAGTCATGGATGTTTCTATACTTATCTATGTATTTATATACCGTTGCTTGTACCCACGACACAAGACCTTATGGATCTTAATGTGGGACTAAGTTAATATGTTGTGAAGTGTGTGATAATTTATTTATTTATAAAGATCAAATGTAACTAGCCGTTTAAGCTCTAGAGCGTGCCAAAGAAATATACATATATACAAACATACACTGGATCTTCTTTCTTCTTCTTCAGCCTATTGCAGTCCACTGCTGGACGTAGGCCTCCCCCAGGGCACGCCACAAGACTACTGCCACAGGGGGGTTTTGCCCACGCTGGGCAGGCGGGTTGGTGACTGCAGTGCGATTTACAGACTATGTCGTCAGTACGGGAGGCGCTGCTGCCCACCTCTTAAACAACACTTAATCGCCTCGTACGATACCCACGGGCAGGCAGGGGTGGTACAAACTCTACTCTGCCGGCACCAAGCCGCCGCACTGGCGTGCACTGGATAAACATAACTTAACTTGTCACTTCCGCAATCGACATAATTCTGCTTTAAGTTCGTGGTTACCACGCCAGTCGTAGCAACCAGTATAAAGAAAATATTTGCTCTTGTAGCAATAGGTATAGACAGTTACATCACTATCTATAGGTATATTCCTATAAGAGCAAATATTTTCTTTTCTTCTCTTTATTACTTCCTGAACAAAATTCATATCAAGTGACAGCACTGCCAGTACGAGGATATACCTTAAATTACATAAAATACTACGTGACAAAATCACAAAACCAACACGTCTTACGTCAGTATACGAGTACCTCTCAATAAAACCACGTTATCGAATATCATCATATACTCGGAGACAGGACGCAAGTACTCTCTTAAGGCTGTGTCGCTGTCACCTAATACATTTTGCTCCGAGACAGGGAGCTGTCACGGCGTCACTGTGACGAACCCATGGAGCATACTCTAAGAGGAGGTGCTCAAGTGCAGTTTAACAGCGCTGTGTAAGCAATACACTAAGTAGGATTCGAAACCAGGTTAAATGACTTTGATTGTCACAGCTCCTTTTGATAAGTGCTCCATTGAGGAGCTAGTACGAAATACGTCAAGTGAAGTAGCAGGTGTCACTTACTTTTAATGTGCACATGTGAACAGGTACAAGAATATTATAGGTACAGGTGTTAGTAATATTAAAACGAAAACTTCAAAGTGAATATATAATAAATTTTTCTGTTGTATTAAAGTAGACATGGCAGTTTGTGGCGTGCCCTGGGGGAGGCCACAAGACTGCCATGGGGTATTTGCCCATAGTCACCACGCTGGGCAGGCGGGTTGGTGACCGCAGTTTGTATTTTGGACTATGTTGTCAACACGGGAGGCGCTGCTACCCACCTTCCGGAAACCCTTAATCGCCTCATACAATACCCACGGGCAGACTAGAGGTGGTACGAATTCTACTTTGCTGGCACCACGCGGCCATTAGTTATTAAGTAGTAATAATTACACCGTTGAAGATTTTGTAATAAGCCAGTAAAAAGCTTATATTTATGTATATATATATATATATATTATTGTTTAAGTATTATATACGTTTAATTGTGTCTGTACACATCATTACCTTTGTAACTTATTGATCTCACTTTGCTCTCTGGTATGCTGGAAGAAATCTCTTGCAAAGATAAGCGCGCCTTTGTATGCATTTCTTTTGTAAATTTTTCTGAATTTTTTGTAATGTCTTTGTGTACAATAAGCAATAAAGAATAAGAATAAGAAAGCTGCCTTTGCAGGAGAGATAAGGTTTTCTATGCTGCTATGTTTGCTGATGTCCATCAATCAAATCCATTGACGTCATGGACCACACAGACATATAGACACGACTGTGCTCACATAATAGGTTAACCAGAACTACAAGATAATAGTGGAGATCCGACAGCCACGCATAATATAATCAGTGACGAGAGATAATACCCGAGTTCCTTAGACGACTGTTACGACGTGCACGGAAGAAGATGCAGCTGATGTATTCTAGTGAAGCCCTGAGAGGAATCAATATGATTAGTCGATGTCATACGCAAACATAGCAACATGATGATGATGATGATCTCTGGCCGTATTTCGGCCAAGGCAACCAATCTCTACGGAGGTACGCAGGAGATATTATAGTGCACAAGTATGTGCGCAAACACAGATACACTCTCTATTCCGTTACTCTCATTAGTTCGATGGGACGGACAGCCGACACGACCGGAAAGAGATCAGGCGCAGGACCAACGTTTTTACGTGCTTTCCGAGGCACGAGCTTTACAACATTAAAATCTGTACATGAAATAAATTCATTGGTACAGGCCCGTGACTGGGATCGAACTTACGCCTCCCGCTTGGAAGGTGCACGTCTTAACCACTGGGCTATCAGCGCTTGTTGGGCTATGTGGCGTATAGCAGCATACATAGTAAAGTAAATCTCTGTTGAAAATGCAGCTTAGGGTCAGTTCACACCGAGACGCGACGCGACGCGACGATACTCAAAGAGGCCAATGATTTCGCGCTGCGCCGCGCGTCGTCGCGAGACGCATCGCAACGTCGCGAGGCGCATCTTTAAAAACGTAGCAGGACGACGCCTCGCTGCGCAGCGAGATGCCGCGAGGCGCAGCGGAACGTATCTACTAGCCGCGGGCGCCGCGCGGCCCCGCCCGCGCCCTCCCGCAGTCTACTTCCTCTTCTGCAAGAAGTCCGATTATAACAAGATCCCAGTCTATCATTATATTGTCAATCGAGCACTCGACCGAACTGCATCAAGTCTGGACGGAAATAGTAGAGAAGTCGCCACAGCGGCCTCAGGCTGCGCCTCGCGGCGTCGCGCTGCGTCGCGCGGCACCGCGAAACGCAGCACCGCTCTTGCACGCCGCGCGTACCGGCGATGCACCGCTGCGTCACGATACGTCGCGCTACGCCGCGAGGCACCTCGAGGCGCAGTGCTGCGTGGTGCAACGTAATCTGAATTCTCACAATGTAATGTGTATCTTTTCGTGTAGTGAATAAAGTGTATTCTGAGTCGCTCTATGAAAAATGTGCGCGCAGCGTCGCGCCGCGTCGCGTCTCGGTGTGAACTGACCCTTAAACAAAATTCTGACGCCATTCGTAGCAGATGCTACGGACTACGAACCGACTACGGTCGTAGCATAGTACGCTATTATTCTTTGCAATACAGTGCTGAACATAAATGCTTTACATAAATAGATACATATAAATATTGTTTAATTACAAATCGCATACCCAGCTAGTTCAGCACACATAGTTCAGCTTCCATAAAAAAATACTTCCAATTCAGAATGATGGGATGATTGATTGCACAAAGGTTTTACATAATTAACAAGCAGTAAACAATGGTTAACTGTCAAAATAATAATTTATGTATTCATAAAGTCGGCCTCACCCAGTAAATATCCCAAGTTCCCTGTAGAAAAGCTTAGCAACGCCATTATAACCATCCTCCATTAATTCACTTCCAAACAGCCATTTAGCGAAAACAATTAAAGATGAAAAAGCACTGCCAAAACATTGAAAAATAACCGTTCCATCAAAACAAAAGTTCCCGCGTCCATTGTTAATCAACGCCCAAAATAGCGAACAAAAACCGCTGCCTGATTTTGGAACTTGCGATTGGTCGGAAACGTCAAAAGATGGCTACGTGATTCGAGGATTAAATAATAGAAAAAATATACACGACCATGATCCCAAAATGGGGTAACTAGAACTGCGAGATCATGAAGGAAATCCTATAGTAACGTTTACCGTAGCGGGGTTAGATGCAAATGTCTAGTAACAAGTTGCTAGATCATCGGCAGAGAGGAGGCTCCTGAGCTCCTTAGTCGTTTTTTACAACATGCACGGAAGGAGATACAGTTAATGTATTTTAAGTGAAACCCCGCATTAGCACAAGATTTATAAAAACACAAATTCGTCATCCGAGTAATTGACCCGGTAGCTCAGTGGTAAGAGCGCTGGCACGGAATGCAGAGATCGTGCGCTCGATTCCCACTCGGGTGAAGAATTTTTTCCATTTCTTTATTAATAACTTTATAAAAACACATTTATTTATATTTATAATCTATCGGTTTAAAATATCTGTGTATTTTGAACAGTAACACGAGTTTGATGTTTTAACAGTGAGTACTTTCGAAACTGCAACCGATCGCAACTTGTAAAATCAGCCTGTGGATGCTATAAATAGCCGAACGGAAACAAAGTCAGTTGTTCTCAACAAAGTTCTGTTAGGACGGACATTATCCGGGGAAAACCAATGATGCGCGATTTATAGCCTACTTATATGTGCTACTTATGAGCTCGTTATGGAGTGGCCTACTTGTACTGTAGACTGTACATGTGGAAATATTCCAGATTTTCACCCTTATCTATAAGGAATCAATTACTTTTTGCTACGTAATTTGTTTGCAACGTAATGACGACATAATTTTTCTACGCTTCAGCAATTGCTTCAGCTTATTAAGTAAATTTTTGAGTAAAATTAATTTTAATGATTTTTATTTCGGGGATATTTAACTATATAAACATGGAAATTAATTAGTCACAAAGATTACAGTTTAACTCACCCTTTGACAAGGCGGTCTCAAACCTCTTGGCAATTTACCTGAAATAAAAAAATATTTATTAGAATACATACTATGTTAATCCTAGGTAGGTAAAGTTACCTAATTGAAAACTGATGGTTTGCTGGAAGAAATCTCCCTAAGAGATAAGCACACCTTTGTATATCTTTATTTTAAACTTTATTTGTGAAAACTTTACTGTGTACAATAAAGAATAAGAGAGAGAGAGAGAGAGAGAGATCCTTTCCGAGAAATATGAAATAAACCCCTGACATTTGAGTGCTAGTAAAAGATATGACATGTGTGATTATTAAAGTAGATGTATTAACATTAATCTAAATTAATTAATCGGCCCTGTCGTTTGGATTGCTATGTTGATATGGGTGTGTGATTTTACAAAAATCTAAAAAGTAAGGATAATAAATACATAAGAGGAGGTTAAGAGTTGCACGGATCATTGACAAGTTACGAAGTAACCGTTTGTCTTGGTAGTGACATTAGATGAAAGGCATATAATATAGAGAAGAGCGCTGGGCATGAATGTGGATGGTTATAGAAGAACAGGAAGACCTAAGAAGGACTATGTGAATAACAATATGAGTGTCTAAAAATGAGTAATGAGATGACGGATAATATGGATGAATGGAAGAAAAATACATATAACGCCGACCTCGACTAGAATAGGAACAGGGCAGGAAGAAGTGAATTTATTATAATTAATAGCACGATTTAAACGAGACTTTCGATGCAGGAAGCGAATGCAGGCTGTGTAGGGGATTAGCATTGACCGCTCGCACTGCCAGGCTTCCCTCCAGCGAGCAAGGTTGTGACATTGCAACTACTCGTACTTATTACCGATTACTCGTCGATTGTGTACAAACATTGCTAATTGGAGGTTGAATGCGAAGTAATTATGGTACTCCGTTATTTCCGTTAGGCCTGTCGGAATTTTGGATTTCCTCTCATATCGGATATCGTAGGATATGTTCTTCTTTAAATATTTTTAGTTATTGCTTTTATCAATCTAGTTCAAATTCAATTTGATTTTCTTGTGATATACAGGTATAAAAAGGTTTAGCTTCTCTGTGCTCCTCCATTTTGGCATACAGATATAGAAAAACGTACAAAATAACAAAACATTTAAATAACAAATACATTTACATGGCAACAAACACAATATAGGCACTAAACATAAATATCAGCCCAATCGCTTCGTCATGAAAACATAAAAGAACTTCAGTCTCCCTCGGTTTTTCATTACTATGAATATTATCATGAAATATTTTTAGACTTATTTCTGTTCCCACTATGCTGTGGCTGTGGGACGTCCCTTATGTACTTGCAGTTCTTGCTACCCCGTTTCGGGAACATAGCCGTGTCAGTCAATATATATGTTATTTAGCGTTGACCTGAAAACTTTTAAATAAATAATTCAATCGGCCAATTTGGAAATCGCTAGTAATAACCACAGGGCCGGTTTTCGGTCGATATTTCGCTCGATAATTGACCACAAATAGGTGACCACAGTTCGGCCCTGATGAATCAAATGTTTCGCAAATTGAAGCGAATTTAAAGCTCATGTTCGGTCGGTAAAGAAAGAGTATTCGTTGCTATTGATTGATAAGTGCAATCATGTTGGTTGTGAATGTTAATTTATTTTGAGGTATGTAATTTGTAACATTAACAATATTTTTGTAGCCTGATAAATGGGTTATTTAATAACTATTACTGGCGAACCAATACTAATGCTGTTTATTTTCTAAAAAAAAAATGGCAGACGTACACCTGGGATACTGCAATATGGATTTAATAAAATACGATGAAAAATCTGTGAATGTTTCTTTTTGTATCTAAAATAACAAGTGTATTAGTGCTTTAGGCATTCAAGTAATAATGAAAATATCATAATTGATTGTTACGCTTTCGCGATAGTAAGCCAATCAGTATAAAAGTTAGCCATATTAATGTTCTCTACTAAAACAAACAATAAGTCATACAGCAAATTAATAAAAGGTAATCTATAAGCAATATAAAGCTAGGGGGTTGCTAGGAGGTTGGGGGGTGTACTACCCGGTAACTGGGCGGTAATTGGTGCTAGTCCAAGCTAAATCTAATAGCGCTGATGCAAAGGTGAAGACATGGTTATGAGCGCAGCGGGTAATGAGGTGCCGGCTTTATTTGCAATCACTGTGAAATTAGATCAGCATGTGTTTTGTCGTGAAAGATTGCGAAGTTTTTTGCATTTTGGTTGTTGTTCAACAATCTTAATTTATTTCGGGGTTACATTTCATCAAGTTAAGGTTAACTTTGACTGAACACAGATAGGTATTGTTATTTTCTAAAAATGACTTTTCGAAGATTACTTAAATCCAAACAAAATAAAGAACTTTAAGTATACCTTTTATTCTAAATCTATATTTCTTTCTTTAAATGCCTTTGAAAAATAACGAAGACAGATTCCCTGCGATCCAACTTTGAATAAAATCCTTGAGTCAAAACTTTCAGGCCGACTCTACAAAGTTGTAATCAAGTTTAAAAGATGTGACACTTATTTGTTTTGTTTTCACATATCCATAGTTCTAACGTTGCCTTACAAGTGATAAAATTAATAAATAAAAGAAAAGTAGCATACTTTAAAAGCGAATCGAATCCGCTACTTTACATAATAAAATCACAGCCTAAGAACTTTACCATCTTTGTTGCAGCTTTCATAACTATCCGTTTGTTTTCAGAGAGAAGAAAAACAAAAGTCACTTTTCCCAGTTCCCCTTACTTTATCAGAGCTTTTGTTTATTCTCATTTTGTACATTCTGCTTCTGGAATAAAATAAAAGGGAACATAGCCCGGGGATTTTAACTGCATATTATTTGAATATGGTTTCATAATGACGCTATCTTATCTCAGTCTCGTGTTTTAAACGACTATGCTATTTCTCTTACGACTAGTTTAGTCTGAACTCTATGTATTTTTATGTATATTCAGTCGCAAATATTTGAACAGGTATTGCATTATAGCTTGGCTAAGAAATCTCCGGTATCTCTGTGACTTGTCATTTTCACACCCTGTACTCGTTCATATTCAGCAGTTTTTAGTCTTTTAGTTTGTCAAAGAATAAGGCAATTTTTGTTCAATCACTCTAACCACGTCGGCTGTATGCACTTATTAGACTGCCCTTTTTATGTTTTTACTAGTGGACGCTCGCGACTCCGTCCGCGTGGACTGCAGAAAAAACAAAATGTCGAAATTATCCGGGATAAAAAACATTTTCCCGGAATAAAAAGTAGCCTATCTGTTAAGTGGGACCTGTCACAATATAATACTGAAATCTGCATCAAAATCCGTTCAGCAGTTTCTGAGATTAGCGTGCACAAACGTACAGACAAACTGACAGACAAAAATTCCAAAATCGTTCTTTTGGGTACTATTGCGTTGATAAAGGTCTCCTATAATATTTTGCTCATATATCTTGCATGTACAGACAGCGATCCGTTACATTTTTTATTATACTCGTATGTATATATATAGATTTATAAAATATACAGCATAATACATATAAAAAATCCAATCTATTTTGATACACCTATCCTTCGTTTAATTATATATAACAAAAAGAGTTTTTTTTAGAACGATTTCTACCTACCTCCGCAGTTTTCCCAATATCATAACAATTTGGTATTTTCACAAGCACACGGACGGAATCACAGGCTTTCTGTTGGTCATACTCCTGAAGCTGAACAGCCCCCAAGGGGCACATCTGCCCCGCTAGCCCCTCCGACCCCTCCCTGGGTCACCGGGTTACGAGAGAGATAAATAACTGAGATTTTAGGGACCGCTCAACATATCACGCGCCATGATTAAGCATTATGTCATGTTGCTGGAAATAGGGCTGGATCAAGACGAATTTATATAAGAAATAAATTGTTTTATGTCAGATAACTGACATAGAAATGCTGTTCCATCCATAGTAGTTTAATTATAAAAGTAAACAAAAATATTCCTTTCAACAAAGAGTGTTTTTGGATAAGTTAAAAGAAACTCCCAAAACTTATCGGAAAAACATTTCTCCGTGTATACCTTTCGTAGCCTACTGCTACTACAAAATGTTGCCAAATATTAAGTAATAATTGATATTATTGACAACCCTATTCTAATCTTCAGTCAGAAAAAGATAAACGTAAAGTTTCTGCAGAGATTTTATATTCAAACTTGTCGGAAAAAAATTTTTCATCGCTTAAGTTAACTAACTTAAAAGCATCTTAAATAAGAAGATAAAGCATAGCACTTACCGATTTTACTTAACAAAATTATATGTCACTTATTCTTTTTTTTTCTTTATTTATCAACTAGCGGTCGCCCACGACTTCGTCTGCATGAAAGGGAATTATACACGTGCGTATACACATAAAAATTTCTCTTGAATCTATAACAAAAAAAACCGCATCAAAATCCGTTGCGCAGTTTTAATAATCTGAGCATACATAAGGACAGACAGCGGGAAGCGACTTTGTTTTATAATATGAAGTGAAGTTATTAGATATGACATTAAAACGATGTCTGTTGCATGTGACAACCCTAATCAAGACACAGGCGCATTGAGCTTTATACAACAAAACAACATTGTTACGTCTCGGTTAATTTACATTCACAGTTGGAACTAACCTGGAACTAACGAGAACTTCCAAACGCGATTACGATCTAGTTCACATCTAGTTCCTATCTCGGAGAGATTGGCTTTTGACAAGTGCGCCTTAGTTTCTAACTATGTTAGTGTGGTTAGCACTTGGCATAGAAAATTATTTCTGAGAATTCTTCGTGGTGAAGGCTAAATCTTGTTGATGAAAACTGAATACTGAATTTGTTTGCTTAGGGACCGATTTTTTAAATAGCCTATCCGTATTTTTTTAACTTGTACAAGATAGAGACACTATCAACTTTATCCTTCAGATAAGTTATCTTTCAATTGGAAAATCGGCCCCAATTTATCTAATTCAGTATGTTTTATTTTGGGATTAATTATGGGATTACCACACATGTACAGGGTGGTAATAACGATTAAAATAAAGAAAGTGTAGCTTAGAAAAAACAATAACAATAAGTAAGAGCGCTGGCACGGAATGCAGAGGTCGTGGGTTCGATTCCCACCCGGGTGAGGAATTTTTTCCATTTCTTTATTAATAATTTTATATTATATAATATCTTGACTAAGATAAAAACACTTCTCCATAATATAATCCGTTAGGATATGGTTGATCGTTTCATCATTAAAACATTGTGCTGAGGGATTCAGCTTTGTTTGCCGAGATTTTACTTATGTATAGCTATCGGGATGATAAATAACGTTTCCAATAATGTAATTTGAAAAAGAGATGGTAAAATTCGTCATTCGAGTAATTGACCCGGTGGCTCAGTGGTAAAAGCGCTGGCACGGAATGCAGAGGTCCTGGGTTCGATTCCCACCCGGGTGAGGAATTTTTTCCATTTCTTTATTAATAATTTTATAATAAGTATTATTATCTAAAAGAAACTGGACGTCAATGAATTTTGAGTGACAATGTCAAAAAAAAATGTAGTTAACGAAATTTAACTAAAATTAATAGACAGCTGCAAAAAAGTTCGTTAACCCTCCATCCCCCCACCTCATTACGAAATAAGGCAGATACCACACGTGCGTGCGAGCCTGGCAGAATTTATGACATTAATGGTAAAGACGCACTATGCTAACGATCTGCGCTATCACAAAGGAAAAGAGTTAACGCTCCCCCCAATAACATTAAGGCTAACTGTGTCCAACTGTGTAAAAATAGTAAAGGTGGATAGTACAATTCTGACTCGGGTTATACCACTACCACTCATACCAAAAATAACAAAACAGTGTATACTATAAAAATAGTTAAACACTCTTAAAAAGAGCAGCTTACAAACTTAAGGCCTAACTAATAAAAATTTAAACATTATGTAAGCTTTTACACCAGACTGTTTAATTTGACAGATATTCAATACAGTTTGCTGTCAAAAGTCGTGTTTGACGGATGTGTACACGTGGTTTGTTAGTAGTAAGCAAGTCGCAGATTTTCCGCATAGTGTGTCGGGCAGACTCCCGCTCGTTAGCGATAACGGCGCGAGCAAGGCGCGATGCATAAATGAAAGTTTGTTGCACGTGTGTACGTCACTTTAGTATAATACACGCTCAAGTTTCTCATAATGTGCGTAAATATTAAAGAATTTGCATTATGTATGAGGAAATTATCGTAGAAAATCTGGTTTAACTTAGCCTTACCTATGTATAGAAAATCTTACATCTAAGTTAAATCGAGAATTAGCACATATGTAAACAAAAAAGTAAGTTGATATTCGTGCTAATTTGTGGTTTGATAAAATTTAGGTTTGTGCATTTGAAAAAGTGGGCCCTAGAAATTAAGCTATCGGCGCATGATTAGCGTATGATCATAATTTTATAAGGGCTACTCTCTCAAAGCCGCGCGTTATTACACTACTGGTAAATATTATAGTTCTTCGGTGACTCGGCCTTGTAAAGTTGATATTAGCGTTACCTATATGTATGAGACTATTGTAATAGATGTAGAGACTATTATGGTAGTATAATATCATGTAATCATTAACTTGTAAAATACCCGAAGCATTCGATACCAATTTATTTTTCAAAATACCGAGACCGTACCGAATAAATAATACCAAAAAAAAACAGTCATAATTTACCGACCACTACCAAATACACATTTAATGAACCAAGTTTAGAAGCTCTGAGGTGATGTTGGAAATATGCTAAAATTATAATTTAATTTTAAAGGACGTCACGGGCAAGGGTGCCGCTTGTACGCACCTGGATCCCTTGCCCGTGACGTCAGCGGTTTCAAGGGCCGGCTGTAATATTCCAGGGCCGATGAACTGAAGTTCAGCTGTGTAATAAAATGTTCCTACGCACGCTATATGACCGTATACACATGCAGAGAAATTGCATGACTGAATTTCACACACACTAATTTCAAAGCCCTTGTGTCGCCGGGATGAGTAGGAATGTGATGTTATAGTCATTTAGTCAATTCAATCAATCAAATTCAATTCAATTCGACTAATAAGAGATAAAACCCACTGTACCTAGTAGATACTACCAATCGGCAGTAGGCAATTCCGGTAATTTAAACTTTTTTTAGCAGAATTGAAGGCTAAGCGTAATAATGTGCTTTGCTCTACTTCGCACTACGCTACTGAAGCAATTCCATTTATGCTGCGAATCATGGAGAAAAAATATAAGCTCAAGGAAAAGAGAGCTTTCTCTTATAATAAAGGGGTTCAGAATCTATTTCCACAACTAAATAGAAAACAAGGAGAAATGTGTACTCAATACAAGAACGACAAGTAATTCATCAACTCCCAGTAATGAATGGTAAAAGCGAATGAAATCACTCCTGTCATAACGTTCCGTTTCACGCGACACAAATTAATGAGCCCATAAATATTATTAATGAACAATAATATCGTGTAATGGCGGTATATATGGCGTTGCTCTATCATTACGTCTGATGATACTACCTATATAATAACTGTTGTGGAGGCATACAAAAAGTTTTCAAACTCTTCCAAAAAATATGGACACTGGACTAGGGTTACCATATTTCTACTACTACTTTTTTTTACACACATTTCACAACACATTGACCTAGTCCCACACTAAGATCCCTAAGGTCTTGTGCCGTGGGTACTAAGTAACGGTATATAAATACATAGATAAGTATAAAAACATCCATGACTCGGAAACAAACATCGATATTCATCATATCAATGTTTGCACCTACCGGGATTCGAACCCAGGACCTATGGCGTCGCAGGCAGGGTTTACTACCAACTACACCAATCGGTCGTCGTTTGGCAGGCGTTTGCCGCATTTGACAGGCATTTTAAAGTTTAGACAGGCGTGCGGCCGGCATTGATCTGAGACAGGCATTTTCAAATTACGCGATATCCTTCTTTATTATTGTCTGTTGTCTTTTACTTATTACCTACAGCGTTTTGTTTTAGACAGGCATTTTTCTGAAAAATCAGGCATTTTAGGTACCATGTACAGGCACCCCTCTATTTACATATGGTAACCCTACACTGGACTGTTTTTGGGTTGATCTAGGATCTGGGTACCTACTCGTATTTATGTTAGTTTTACGTATGTTACTTAGTACCCACGTGACAAGACATTAGGGATCTTAGTGTGGGACTAGGTTAATGTGTTGTGTAGTGTGTGAATATTATTATTATTAATATTATGTTAATAAGTAGATTGTGTATTACGTAAAATAAGTACATCGTTTTCCATTTTGTTACATTATTTATTATTATTTATCTATCTATTTGTTGGTCTAGCTTATTTGAATTGTAAGAGCTCTCATAGACTTTACTTAAGGTATTTCCACTAGATAATATAAACCCTAAACTTCTCTACATTCTAGTTAGAAATCTAAAAACTTATATGCAGGACTCCATACTCCTAAAAGTATTTTTTTAGCGAAAATTGTACATTATTCGCTGATTGCTTGTAATTCGTATTACGTAACAGCAATGACATACTCGTATCATAGCTAATATCGTACAATTTTCGCTGTCCCATTGCTTTTGCTTTGCTTTTACAAACTATCTACCAAATCAGGTCTTCGAAGTCTTTAAATGAAGATAGGTATCTACAAGAGAAAAGTCTAACAATATCATATACCTATGCTATTTTTGGGCCCCAGCTTCGTATATAAAAGGGAACGTATCCAAATATAACCAAAGCATAATTCAAAGGCGGTGTCATCACTATGCGGCCTATAAAGACCCGCACACACTTGCGATATAAAAGATCTCATAAAAGGCCTTATAAAAGAGAAGATATAACAATCCATCCCAATACACCAATTCGGGCGGAAAGTGCCCAAAAGGCGCCAATATAGAGTTTATGTCGACGCGCACTTCAATCGGCGCCATTTGCAATTTCACATGATGAGGTCATTAGCGAGTTAGTAGGGAGTGGAAATGCGTGCAGTATAAAATTCTTCCAACTATCTTCTGTTAACAACTAGCAATTGGTCGGCCATTTTAAAATTTTGTATTGCAGACGAGGAAAATATATAACTAATAACACAGCAGTTTAGTTACAGAATTGGTATAAATTATAGGTAGGTATATTGAAAGAGAAAAAAGGTGAGCCAAAAGGTAATTCATACTTTGATGTTCATAACCAAGTGTAGTTAATAATAATTACATTTTGCTAAGACTTTTCAAGTTAATTTCGAATCTACACTGCCCAAAAATTCCTTCATTTAATATTACAAACGCAGCAATATTTAAAAAAACTTGATTTACACCAGAAAGTTAAGCCTATAAGGGTCATTGCCGACACTGGACCGCGTCAATTTGCCAAGCCAACTTGAGCCTAAGGACCTGGAAAAGCCGCCCTAATTGCCACTAACGCTTATCTGCGCCAGTCAGACCCGTCGAAACGCTTTACAGGCCTTTTACAGCTTTTATTTTTTACTCTCTCAAACTTCGTGGGAAAGGAATACAAAGCTATACAGCCAATTTACTTCTTAATGTGTGCAGATAAAACATTTTATTTGTTTTAAATTGAACTACAATAGGATTAGAGATCAAACTCGTGTAAAACCTATAGAAAAGAATCTAGATGGCATAAATATCTAACCGAAATTATGTAAAAAAAACCAGTATTAATGCTATTTATATCAAACACCGGAAAAAACATTTGCATTTAGGCTGGAAACGAACTAAATTGTATGCATTATTGAAATCGGAAATAGCATACAAGAGAGAGGAGGGGCTACTAATGCAAATGTAGGTTCCATTACCAACCTTTTTTATTGATTCCATTCTAAATTCGCTTTTTTACGTCCACCATTTTCCGTTTAGCAAGTTATTAATGTAACCTTGTTATATGTGGAGCAATTTTTGGAGAACAATTTTAATATTGTAGTGAAAATATTAAATCCACACGCCCTAATGAGGACACGAAAATACAATTAAGCAGATCCCCATAATCTGCAAGTTTTACATACATACATAGTCATAGGACTATGTTCCTGAGATGGGGTAGCCAGAGCTGCGGGATCAGAAAGGAGATCTTTACAGCCACGTTTAGAATAGCGTGATGACTAGTTGCTAGCTTATCGCCTGAGGGAACACCCCTGAGTTCCTCAGTCGACTCTTACGACATGCACGGAAGGAGATGCAGCTGATGTATTCTAGTGAAGCCCCGCATACAGGATTTAAGTACCTTCTATAACAGTTACAAGCTTATTATCTACTATACAGGGTGTAACAGAAAGGGTATGTTAAGCGAAAAGCTATGTAAATAGCCCACTATAGAGAACCTATTTCCAAATATTTGAGACTCGAAATCACATTTTTATTTTTCAAGATTGTATGAAAATTCCTGAGATATTTAAAAATTCTCCATACTATCGGGAAAAATAAACGTGTGATTTCGGGTCTCAAATTTTGTGGATAGGTTCTCTACAGTGGGCTATTTACATAGCTTTTCGCTTAACATACCCTTTCTGTTACACCCTGTATAATCTACTATATTAGAGTGAAAGTTATAACTCGTATAGAATAATTCTATACTCATGCCGTTTGCTTTTGATCGTCTTTTTCAAAGGTATACAATAACTATAATATACTAGATATACCTGTCATAATTTTTTTTTATTATAGAATAGAATATAAAAATAACGATAGAGCTTACATGGGAATAAAGTTTCAAACAGGCTTGCTCACAATCTGTATTGTGTCACAAAGTTTTGCTTAGTATATTTATTACGAGTATTTAAGAGGATATATTCCAAGGAAATATAGATGTTTATGAAGCAGTGTACTCCATACAAAGTTCACACGAAGGCAGGGGCGGTTTATACACTAGGCCCGCTAGGCCCGAGCCTAGGGCGCCGTGGGCGCCGTGCCAGAAGGGGGCGCCACGGGCCAGCGAAATTCGCAAGTTTGCGCGCCCCCTTCTCTTATGCACCCATACAAATCGTACGCCCATTGTGAAACATCCTGACAAGCGAATTAAATTTTTTTCGTGCTCAATCCATTTTTGTTGTCAGACATTTTTGCAAACAAATTTCCCACCCTACAGTCCCTACATTGTAGTACAACTATGAAGAAGTTCGCTGCTTCATGAGTACAACGTACAGCTGGACAAATGAGCGTCAATAAAATGAGTGGCGCCAAGCGCCGTAAATTGACAAAAGATAATTTTTTTAAAACGAAAAACCGACTTCCTCCCAAAACTCGAGCTTACCAAAGTAAAATTTAACTAAAGGGCAAATATATATTGCTTTAAGCCGTGTACGAAGTTTAGGAGGCATAATATTGTCAGATTTATATAATTTTTATATAAAATAGGCCACATGACAAAAGAGAAAAAGGACTAGGCTTCGAAACTTTACGTCTGACAATATGATGATAATGATGACCTCCGACCAATTTCGGTCATGGCGACCACTTCTACTCCTAGATATTACTAAGTTGGCGTTCATGCGCTCGGAGATGGCTTACATTTACATAGCCAATCTTCGCCCTGAACGCCCGCGCACACAGAGGACAGGTTAGTGCGCCATTATTGTATTATAGATAATGGCAGCAGGAGGACGAGTCTTTAGTTCATCACGTTTAGCGTCAAGGTCAGCTTGACGCTGCTCCTCGAACTCGTGTACTTGCTTTATCACCGTCCTGCGCCACTCTGGTCGTTGTGCTAGTTCAGAAAAGAAGATGCTCTTAGCCAATCTCTCCTCCGCCATACGAGACACATGACCGCACCACCGAAGCTGCCGACGCATTAAGTAGGCCTCAATGGCACTTACATTGGCTCTTCGCAATACTTCGGTATTACGCACTCGGTTGGACCATCTGATTCTCATGATGGATCATGATGGATCGGAGGCACTTGAGGTGGAATCGATCCAGAGTGCGTATGTGGCGACGGTACATGCACCACGCCTCGGAGGAATATAAGAGATTTGGCAGCACAACAGCCATGTACACACTTATTTAAGCAACATATAATTACACTCCTTCTTCCTGCCCTGTTCCCAATCATTTGGGGTCGGTGCAATATGTAGGTACTGTTTTTTCATTCATCCCTATTATCCGTCATCTCGTTATTCTCATGTCTACCTCTTCCTCTATAACCATCTTACTTCGGACACGGCTTAACGCAACATATAATTTAATGACTTAACACAATTATCTTCATCTTCATAAGCCTATTGCAGTCCATTACTGGACGTAGCCCCCCCCCCTGCCATAGGGGGATTTTGTTACTAAAAAGTTCCACTATCTGTTTTTCGGCGGCTCCATCATCAGACCCTCGTTTCCTTTATATTATGTGTAGCTGACCAAAATTCTCTATAAAAATCTAAAAACGGACTACTCGTGCCTTTTATATTTGAGGATATCCCTAGATTCCTTAGAGATTCCATCATCAGATGTTATGTTTTATATGTAGGTGATCAAAACGCTCAGTAAAAGTATAAAAACAGACTACATGTGCCTACAATATTCGAGGATTGCCCTCGATTTCTCCAAGATCCCATCATCAGATCCTGATATGGTGAATATGGGACCAACCTGGAAGTATACCATGACCAACTATAAAAAAAAATTTGAAATCGGTTCATAAATGACGGAGTTCTGAGGTAACACACATAAAAAATAATAAAAAAAATAAAAAAAAAAACATACAGACGAATTGATAACCTCTCTTTTTGAAGTCGGTTAAAAAAGAGGAAAAAGAGTCACTCATAACCAAAAAAATTCCGCGGATTGACACTTTTTTTATTAGCAATCGGGAAACAGTTCAAGAAACGGCGCAAGCCGTGCCAGCATCAAGTTCCGCTACAACTGAGGATTCGACGGGCGAGGTAAATATCGACGTACCCTGATAATTTAATATACGTATTAGACTGTTATTTGAAATTATTTTTTATTTTTCTTTCGCCAACGTTTGAGTAAAATTTGAAATAATTAATTATCATCACTCATAAAAGATGAATCTGAAAAAAAAACCTGTGGGTCCCAAACGCAAAAATGGCCAAAATAACGAGGCAACCTTGCTACTTGGTTCCAAAACGCTCATCTTTCGAGGATGTTTGTAAAAATATAACGAATTTCAGTCAGGGGTTGCCGAGAACATGCAATGTACCAGGTTTGAATTTGCATTTCCGTTAAATTTTTTTATATTTTTATGAACCTTTTCGGAAGAGAGAGCTTTGGAAACCAACTGAAAATCTTATTATTTTGGCCATTTTTGTTGATTGAGGCTTGAGGCCCACAGGTTTTTTTTTCATTACAAATGATAAGTGAAAAAAAACTATTTCAATAACTTATACTAAAACGTTGGCGATTGGAAAATCTATATACATTTTTAAATAACGCAGTCTGATTTCCTGCCTTACCATTTCCTGCAATTTTTTTCCGCATTCTCCTGATTTCAGCAAATATACTTCTGCGGCTGAAACTCGTGGCGATGGTCACGATCGTGATTTTCCTCTTGCTGACCCTGGTTTGTGGCCAACAAGAAATTCAGAAATTATTGATTTCATTTTACGAAATCCGTTGGAGCAAGAGGATCCAAGATTGAGTAATTTTCGGGCTTCAAAACGCGTTTATGGGTCCAAAACACGATATTGTACAGCCCAAATGTTTTTCCAAAAAACTTCAAATGGTGAAATGCACCGACGAGAATGGCTAACATATTCGCACTCGAAAGGTTGTGTGTATTGCATACCTTGTATGCTATTCTCGACATCAGTGAACGCATTTACAGAAGGCTTCAACGACTGGAAGAATGATGTGCGAATAGCTGAGCATAAGAGAAGTCTTGGTCATCGAGAAAACACCCAAAAGCATGTACTACGAGGAAATTTATTGGGAAAGATTGACAGCAAGTTACATGTGCAATACATTCGAGAATGTAATTACTGGCGACAAGTACTGACTCGCATTATAATTGCAATAAATGAAATTGTATTAGGCGTTACAATTCGGAAGTTCAAACATTCACTATGGGTGCGCCCACCACCGGGCCCTACACCCTCCACTGACCCTCGGATCTGATAACTCATAATTGCGACAACAGGCACTTGCACTAACTACAATCGTAAAAAAAAATTGATTTCGGAATGGTGCAATGTATCGTCTTGCATGCTAGGTAATTTTGATTTCGGAATGGTGCAATGTATCGTCTTGCATGCTAGGTGCTCGGGTCTGGTTTCTCATGGCGATTGTAGTTAGTGCAAGTGCCTGTTGTCGCAATTATGAGTTATCAGATCCGAGGGTCAGTGGAGGGCGTAGGGCCCGGTGGTGGGCGCACCCATAGTTATAATTGCAATAAAGTTTCTCGCAACCCGAGGCTTGGCTTTCCGAGGAACAGAAGAAAAATTTGGATCGGTCAGTAATGGCAATTATTTGCGGATTCTCGAAGTGATGGCTCGTAACGATCCATTCCTCCAAAATCACATCGATCGGTTCGGAAATCAAGGAAAAGGGAACGTATCGTACTTTTCTAAGGATATTTGCGAAGAATTCATCGCGATGATTTACGATGATCTGCTCAAAAAATTATTTTAGACGTAAAAGCCTCTAAATATTATGCGATAAGTGTAGATTCGACTCCCGACATTTCGCACTCAGATCAGCTGACGTTCATTATTATCATACAAAAGCCGAAGCCGAAGGATTATCGCAACAATTTGCTTTGCTGGAGACCGCCATAATGGCTGTGACTTGGAGCGACATCTTGGAGCGTTTCGAAAAAATGAATAAAAGTCTCCAGCGAGTTAACATCGATTTGACAACAGTCGTACAATTGTACGATGCCCTCCAAGCATTTGTTGTCGGTTTGCGTGATCGTTTCGACGATTATGAAGAGAAAGCGAAGGAGCTATCTCAATGCAGTGAATATGCGCGTGAGAATCAGCGAAGCAGAAGAAGGACCGCGCGATTTGACGAGATAAGCATGATGAAGCGATATTGGACGGAAAACAAAACATGCGCATAAAAACGTTTCTCGTCATACTCGATCGATTGTCAGGAGAATTAGAAAAAAGAAGTCTCGCGTACAAAAATGTCAACGCTCGCTTTGGCTTTCTCAGTCGTTTGCCATCTCTCACGGATGCAGAGATCATCACACAATGTGAAGATTTACAGACGATATACTCCACCGATCTCGACAACGATTTTGGTGAAGAATGTATACATTTCCGGAATTTTATCCGGGAAATCGGATTGACGGATGATGAAATCAACATTGGGAAATGTTTGATGATCATTCGCGAGAAGAATATTGTTGCTACATTTCCCAATATGGATATTCTTTTTTCGAATGCATCTCACGCTTTTCTCCAGTAACGCTACAGGGGAACGTTCCTTTTCGACGTTGAAAGGAGTGAAATCTTATTTACGAAATACGATGGGTCAGAATCGTCTCTCTAGTCTCGCGTTTTTATCGTCGAATGCAGAGCTTGTTGATATGACAGAGACCGATGCAATCGTTGATAAATTTGCAAGCTTAAAAGCGAGAAAGCGAGCGTTTTAATCGGGTGCACTGAATCGGCAATATCTCCAAAATAAAATATATACGAGTATGTGCTCCATTCCTACCTACAAACCTACGTCATATATGTATGATTGAAATTTTGTTTTCGTTAAATTATTTTTGAAATATAAAAATTATTAATTCTAGCCTATGCTTTTTCAACTATTTTATGGAGAGGGGGCGCTAATTTCGTCAGGCCTAGGGCGCCCGTTTTCGTAAACCGCCCCTGCACGAAGGTAGAAAGTTTCATAATATGATACTGGCGCCATCGTTCAAGGGAACTATTTGGTGAAATACACGTTAGAAATAGGTCGGCGGAGGTGTGCCTGCCAATCACGGCGAAGTGGCGTGCGAGGTGACCTTGTCGTGGGGTTCAAATCGATGGATGATTTATTTTTTACATTTTAAACGTTAAACGTTTTACCTATAATAACAGTGGCGACTTTTGCATGCATTGAACGGCTCTAAGTAATTTTTTTTATGGTTTAGTAAGAGACAATATGTAACTTTTTTAAGTTTTCCATTTTAATCTAATTATTTGTAATACCTCATTCACAAATTGTTGATCGTTTTGGTGCAAAGTACGCTGATAACTTTAAAGATATTCCTTAATTTTACTTTACACTTCACCTGTACTTAACACCTGCACCTGCAATTCGCAATGTGTAAACAAGGCTTATGTGTAAGTCGAAGAAAATCTAACGATGCTAGATTAGGTAGGTACAAGCCGTGTACTGACATTGTTGCTTTATAGGGTAGCACTTAATATATGAAATATGGTTTACGGTGTGGCTATTTAAATCCCAGGAACAGCAAATTAGGCTAATGGCGCTAAACTGGCACCTTCACAGGCCACGCCCACTTATTCCGCGAATCATAGCAAAGTTGCCAAATTAGCTGCAAGTTTTGATTCGATTTCGTTAGTTAAATTTTTTAAGAAGACTGTGTTAAATACTACTTTTACTGAATTTAGTTTGATAAGACGAACAAAAAATTTATTACCTTATCTTATAATTAAACTGCAGACGTGCTAAAGGAGGCCATTAAAAATAATCTAGAAGATAAACAACGCTTTATTACCTATAACTCAGTTTAGTTCTATCGAATTGTATCTACTGTTCGCAAGAAAAAAATTAGAACTAGCTTAAATTTTTTTGTTTCTCACGGTGACCGAAACTGTAGTTGCCTGTGATCGTGATCATAAATGTCAGCGAAGAGACTGGGCGATTGTCGAATATTAGTCAGTATATTAGTCATTAATCATCATTAGTTTGGGTTGGTCAGATGACTGCTATTAAATAGTCGCCAAATAGCTCTAAATAAGTCACATAACACAAGACCTCACAATCGTTTGATGTGAGCCCACCATTACGTGAAAACAAAAACTTAAACAATGGTCATCACAACCATAGAGGAATAAAAGACTATTCCTCTATGCTGCAACAAAGCCACATCTCTTTCCCAAACAACTAAAAATAGCCACAGATTAACAAACAGAACAAAACGTTTTAATTTCGATCGATGGCGACTACCCGTAATTATAGGTTAATAAATAAACGTGCCGTAAAGTAATTACTCTATGTGCAACTACGAATTAAAGATAAAAGTAGTTGAATTTAATAAGCACATATTTAGGTATCTACAAAGAGCAGAGTCTCCTGTATTGACAACATAGTCCGAAAATCACACTGTGGTCACCAACCCGCCTGTCCAATGTGGTGACTATGGGTAAAAACTATGGCAGTAGCATTGTGGCGTGCCCTGAGGGAGGTCAACGTCCAGCAGTGGACTGCACAACTTTTCCGACAGAATGAATTCAGTGGGACGAAGGTCTAGATCAGTGGTTCCTAAAGTGGTCCAGATGGACCCCCAGGGGTCCACAGGAAACTCGATGGGGGTGTACGTTGGCGTGAAATAATGGGGGTTCTAAATGTGGTGTAGGCCTGTAGGGGTCCAACAGAACCAGTTAACTTTGAAAAGGAGTCTATGAGAAAAAAAGTTTGGGAATCTCTGGTCCAGATCAAGCCCAATGAGCTCTTTGAATCTACCAACTGAAAAAGTATAAAGCTTTCAAACCTAACATGTCTATTGTCCAGTTCGAATGTACTGCAGTCTATCAGGGTAAATTGATAACGGCGTTTAGTATTCATCCCCTAACGTGGGGGCTGATTTATTTGGGGGCGGAAGTAACCCTTAATTGATATAGATGGAACTAGAGCCGTGTTGCTTCGATATTGTTGCCGTTGGTAGGAACAAGATGAAGATTAGACTGAATATTATTATCTATTATTAGGGGACGCAACAGGGTAAATTCTATCGGCCCTTGGTGCTCTGCCTACCCCGAAAGGGATAAAGGCGTGATTATATGTATGTATGTATATTTGGGAGTACGGAGAATGACATAACGAACGAAGTCGCGGGCAACAGCTAGTAAACAATAATAACGTGTATCTGTATAACATTAAAATCACATGTGCTTGGTTTAAAATATTTAAGGCACTTAACTGTAAAAGCCTTTCAGGATAGACGCTGAAATAATCCTTGATAATAAACATACCGCAACCCTTGCCAAGCGACTTCATACCTTATCGGTATACATTAAGAATCATGCTAGTTTCATTTTAAACTTGTGTTTACTGCTGTAAAACGTCCTTCAAGAGTTTCAAGTGCATTTTGAACCTTGAGTGGATGCCATAAGAGTCATGAGATGGTACTTAAGTCAGGGTTGTATATCTGTCACGGCTGGTTTCTTGCAGTTAATCTCCTTAAGCAGGAAAATGCTATTTGAGTTTATATTTTATTTAAGTAGGAAACAATATAATAAATAATGTATGGATTATAAATAAAATAAAATAAAAAAATCACCCGAGTGAGATTTGAACTCACGACCTCTCGCATTCGGTGCATCGCTCTAACCAACTGAGCTATCGGGTCACTTAACTCGGAAGACGAATTTTATCATCTCTTTTAAATGACGTTAATAATGTATGGATTATTACGTCAAATGTGTATAAAATATATGCCTAATGGCAAATTATTAATATTAATTCGGGTTATTTTAATTAGGTTAGTTCCAGAAAGTAGAACTACTGATACTATATTGAAATTAATAACCATAAATAATTATTGAAATATAACTTACATAGATCAGCTTTAATTACCATGTAGGTACAAAAGCCACCGTATTGAATAAGGCTTCATTATAACACACTTTACCAGAGGGGGTAAATAAACCGGTCTGTGCGAACTTTCTATTACTACTGATTTAATACTCAAAAATAATCTAAATATAAGCCACAATTTGAACAATAAAATCATTATAACTACAAAAAAATATCCCGTTTCCATTTTACGATCTAATTAAACCTTTTATCGCATTAAATGTAATATAACGAGATGAAAATTATATTTTACCTAAAATATACGTAGGTACATATTAACTACTAATGGTTATTATCAATATTATTAAGCTAATATCGGAATAACATTAATTAATGACGTGAAAATAATGTTAACATTAACACCGTGATAAAAATATATTATCTTATATGCTGCTCTGGGAGTGAAAAAATAACGTGTAATACTACAGCTGCTTCTCTTCCCGGGCATACTGTACAAGTCAGTAGAGGGACAAGAGGGTCTTGGTGTTTTGTAGGCGATGGGCTGACCACCTGTCACTACTAACCGAACTTGTACATCTCTATATACCCTCAAAATTGGTCAGAAGTGGCACCATGTGGTTCTATCGGCCCTTAGTGCTCTGCCTACCCCGTAAGGGATAAAGGCGAGATTATATGTATGTATGTATGTATAAAAATATTTAGTTATAATTACTAATTATGTTTAAATAATTTCACATCACATACCCTGTTCAAATAAAAAATACCCCGCTCTACTTAACGTGGCTGTAGCATTTTCTCCGAGATCTTGCAGTCTCGGCTCGAAACACATGTGTATATGTTATGTATGTATGTATACCTATACATATACAGTATGATATAAGCTTTTGAACGTCACGCATAACTTAGCAAGTTAGTTCCCTACGGTCCAACCCCGCAAACTATTTGCTCAGAGCTGCTTAATTAATAGACAACTTTGAGGTATCCAAGGTATATTTTACACCCTCATACCTACGCAGGGTACGTAGGGACACAAATGTCTCTATATGGCCAGCCCTTTTGACATCTCTAAGCACATTTATGGACTTAATGTGTACTGAAGACGTGTTATTTTGTTATGAGCGTAAAGTTTCATATACTCACACAATATTATATCTACGTTTATTTATACATATAATAAAAATGTAATGGATCGCTGTCTGTACATGGAAGATATATGAGAAAACATAAGGAGACCTTTATCAACGCAATAGTACCCAAAAAAATGATTTTTGGAATTTTTGTCTGTGTGTCGGTTCGTCTGTGCGTTTGTGCACGCTAATCTCAGAAACGGCTGAACCGATGCAGTTTTCAGGAATATATGGTGACAGGTCCCACTTAACATATAGGCTACTTTTTATCCCGGATAATGTCGACGTTTTGTTTTTTTCTGTAGTCCACGCGGACGTAGTCGCGCGCGTCCACTTTAAATACTATACTACTACCAATAGGAATAACATACACGTGGCTGTTTCCCGAGATGGGGTAATCATACAGGATCATAAAGGAAATCTCACAGCCATGTTTAGCTTAGTGGGGAACTCGTGTATTCTCTCAGGCAACAAGCTAGCAACTGCTTAAGAAAGCTTAAGTTTTAACACGCTTCATTGCTTAAATAATGTTTAAATAGTTTTACTTTCATTTATTTATTTCATTTAAATTTGTGCTAGCATGTAATTGTGATACATAATATTATCGTGTGCTCCTGTCCAACTTGTATCTTAATGGAACTGTTATGTATTATGTTGGCTTTCTAGTTTAATAAATAAACTTGTCACTGAACATTTACGTCTGGCCCCACTACGCATTGTATGAGTTAAATGCCTTTATCCCCTACGGGGTAGGCAGAGCATCAAGGGCCGATAGAACCACATGGTGCCACTTCTGACCAATTTCGAGGGTATAGTTGAGATGTACAAGTTCTGTTAGAAGTGACAGGTGGCCAGCCCAAAAAACACCAAAACCCTCTTGTCCCTCTATTGACTTGTACAGTATGCCCGGGAAGAGAAGCACAGCTGTAGTATTAGTTACGTTTTTTTTTCGCTCCCAGAGCAGCATAGAAGTATATTTTAATGATATCAAATATATGCAGATCTTCAAACAAACTGAAAAGAAACCTAAAAACTCCAGCTATTTTCATACGAAGTTCGAACACTCATTTGTCTGGGCCGTATAAAAGAAATATAAAGATCATAACGGAGCTTACAGCTGTATAAGAGATATATAACAGTACCTTTATGCAGACATTGCTCTGATGCCGCTATCATCACAAGCTGGTCCCTTTTATAGTTTAATGTTTAGGTTTTATGACGTCGTTCATTATTAATGCGAAGTCGTAGCATAATATCACAAATTTGAAAAGTTTGAGTTTAGGCATGTTCGGACTAACAGGTACAGCTGGTAATGCTCGTAAAAATGTAAAACACATTAAACAGTACTCCAAAACGCAGAGAAATACGCCTACAGCAAGGCAAACAGCCTTAAATATCCCTTAGGGGATGATTTTTCCCTTAACTTGTAGCAAATTAGCGAGGTTTTGTGACGCAACACTTAATTAAATAAGCCAGGAATATGTACATGTGGCTGGAAACTAAATATCTGAATGAAGCATATTCTTATTACAACACTAGTGGACGCCCGCGACTCCGTCCGCGTGGACTGCAGAAAAAACAAAATGTCAAAATTTTCCGGGATAAAAGTAGCCTATATGTTAAGTGGGACCTGTCATAATACATTCCTGAAAACTGCATCGAAATTGATCCAGCCGTTTCTGAGATTAGCGTGCACAAACATCGATCCGTTACAATTTCATTGTATGTATAGTAGATTGGGTCGGGTATCTTAGTCTAACTACTAGACATATCTATCTAAATTAACGCATATTTTCCGGAGGGGTAGACAGAGATTACGGACCTCCATTTACTACGATCCTGACATATCTTTTTTTTCGTTATATCCACTGTCATACTTCATTCACGCTCGTCGGTTTAATAGGTACACTTGATCAAACCTTTCTCTAGATTTTTTTTAATTTGGTTTGTTATAAACTTTTTGTCAAGTCTTCATTCATGCATTCTAAACGAGGCTGTAAATAGAATGCTATTTTTGCCATGCAACCAGCCGTATATGTACCTATGTAATTTAATCAGAGCAACAAGATAGCAATTCGCTATCTGTGTACATGTATACCTACGACCTAGGGATACCTCCGGCCCTATGTCCTCACAGGATTGACTTCGGACTTCTAAATCCAGGTAGGTAGTCAACACATGTCATGTGCAGACCCAAGTTTGGCAATATCGCATTTCTAAGGGAATGGAGAGGGTTAATATAACAGGTTTATTTTAGAATATGACATGTATCCATTGACCTTCAGTTGTTGAAAAATTTTCTTTGAACAGCTTTGTAAAATGAAAATATGACGAAAGACACTTTAGAGCATGATACACTCGATTGTATAATTATAAATATAAATATTCACACACTACACAACACATTAACCTAGTCCCATACTAAGATCCCTAAGGTCTTGTGTCGTGGGTACTAAGTAACGGTATATAAATACATAGATAAGTATAGAAACGTCCATGACTCGGAAACAAACATCGATATTCATCATATAAATTTTTGCACCTACCGAGATTCGAACCCTATTCGGACCTATGGCGTCGCAGGCAAGGCCAGTACCAACTACACCAAGCGGCCGTCAATTATATATGTATGTATGTGTATATACGTAGTCGAGCTCAACATCACCAAACAGAAAAAGGAAAAAACCTCAAGCTCATTTAGACGCTTATACAAACAAAACCAAATAACTTTTAGAGCCAGATAAAAGCAAATATAGGCGTAAGAAAGTTAACTGCGTAAGAGTAGTAAAGCTCCGTCTTATAACGTTACTCAGCCGATGAGAAAACCTACCCTAATTCTAGGCCTACCCTTCACTGCCTACCCTTAAAACCGAGATAGTGTTCGTAAAAGCTATAAAACGAAGGTTCTATGAAAAATAGGTAGGTTGTAGTAGGTTATATTAGAAACGAAAGAATTTTTAAGAGAGAGTTAAGTATCAAAAATACTGATTGGACTACACATAAAAGAAGTCTCATTACTAGTATAATGACTTCTTTTTTCATTTGGTACCTACCTACAATTAAACCCAAAATATCGTTTATGTGAAAAAACATAGTTACGTACTTACTTTAAATTTAATTTGAGGATGAAATTATGTTTTAATCATACCTGAAAACAAAAGAAAACGAATTTTAGGAAATGGTAATATACAAATGTAGTCAGAGTACCATGGAAGTTGCATAAAAGTACCTAAATAACGAGCAGATCCCATTAATTTTTAAGTCAACCAAAACATAAAACTTTCAAGGTACATCATGTTTTCCATAAAAGTCCCAGACGACCGACAATATTTCGCGTCATGGCGTCCTTGACATGGCAATTTTAATTTGGAACGTCTCCAGACTATAATGGTTGCCAAATGCTTTCTCTATGATTCTTCCTAAACTAAACCAAGGTCAGGGTATTGACCCCCCATGGAGAGGAGATGTAAACAGTCTGTGTTGATATTTTGGTAGGAACTTGGCGATAGAATGCAATGGAAAGTGCACAGCTTAAACTTTGTGTTCTATAATGCAAGCGGTGATGTGATAGCCAGTTGGACGGAATAGGTTCGAATCCTGCCATTGGCCTGTATCACTGAATAATATGAATTTATTTTATGTACGGATTTTAATATTCTAAAAATTGTCACTTAGCTTTAGCCGAATTAATAGAGTTGGTATCAGAGAGGCAGCCGTAAAAACAAACATCAAATCATTGACAATAAACAGGGTGTAACAGTAGGGGTATGTTAAGCGAAAAGCTATGTAAATAGCCCGCTTGTCACAAAAGAGATCTCACTGTCACGTATTAGCAATAACGAATCCAAACACACATTACATTAGTGACAACTCGGGCTCATCGTCAGGAAGATGTCTTTTGAGTATTTTCAGTAGACTCTAACATGCATTCACGTTAAGTCAAAAAATTAAAATAGTTACGTAATAAAACCTACATAGATAGAACGACCAGTATCCGAAAATTGGCTATCAGGCAGGAGCAGCCAACCCGAGCAGGGGTCACGGTATCCTGGCCGGCGGATCGATACCCGCAGTGCAAACTTACGCCTGTGACAATAACGTACACTAATTGTTATGTAAACAGACAAAATCAGGGTCGCTTCCTCGAAAGCAGGATGTATACGGATACGGTGCTAACTAATGCCGAAGAGCAGAAAAGGTAGCAGGACTTTCCTCTGCGCAGTTCCGCGTGTACCTAGTAGGTACATAGTTCAAACGACAAAACTGTTTTCTGTCGCTAAGTGGGTATATACAGGGTGTAACAGAAAGGGTATGTTAAGCGAAAAGCTTTGTAAATAGCCCACTATAGAGAACCTATTTCCAAAATTTGAGACTCGAAATCACATTTTTATTTTTCAAGATTGTATGAAAATTCCTGAGATATTAAAAAATTCTCCATACTATCGGGAAAAATAAACATGTGATTTCGGGTCTCAAATTTTGTGGATAGGTTCTCTACAGTGGGCTATTTACATAGCTTTTCGCTTAACATACCCTTTTTGTTACACCCTGTATAGCCTTAACTTTAAGCTAAACGATTTTTTTTTTGCATTGTGCGCGGTGCAATATAGTTAAGCTTATTTAAATTCATTACTTTTATAGCAGGCAAGTATACAATTTTAAATACATCTAATACATAACATAATATTTAACTGTTTCCTTTAGAAAGGTAAACCGACTTCACTGAAGTAGAAAGCTGATTAAACGCGCCAAAAAATAGTTCCCATATTGCATATCAATATGAAACCTACTAAATTGTACAAATTTAGTCACAAATTTTTGGCAACACCGTAACAATTTGGGCGTAATTTCCTAATACCGGGTGAAGGCCGCGGCCGGGTCACCTGACGGTCTTGACACGGCCGAGCCGGCTGGCAGGATGCCACTGATGCGTCCGGCAGCCGGAGCTCCGCCCGGCTTTAGGCAGAACATCGTTAGCATATGTTTACGACTTAAAGCTGCATTAAAAATAGATGCCGATATGTTTTCCGCATATTTGAGTGTCTACCACACACAACGCAACGTCATTTGCTTTTGCCTTTTTTTATTTTTCCATATTGTATATATCATCCAAGTTTACGTGTGTAGAAAATAATTTCTTAATTTGAACTATCAACGATTGGACAAGCACTTGAGAACAAGGGTAGGTACGTTAATTGTCAAACTAACGCCCTTCCGACCTACATCCCGTCCTTAAATTAAGCAGCGTCTCCTCAATAATTTGCCGGCGCCGCTGTGTAATTACGGCGGGCTAATCACGCTCTGTTACTAACAAATTCGTTTAAAATAACAACAAGGACCATTAAAGGGATAAAGACTACAAAGTTACAAAGGAAAACCAAATGATGTCATAAATTAGGCTGTATGTAGTGACGCTACCTTTGCCTACACATGATTCTTTAAAAAAAATATGGTTGTGTTGCCATTACCAAGACAAAAATTTCTACTATTAAAAAATTTGATCCTTTTTATTCGCAAAAGATATTCATCAAATAGACTAGACTAGCTGGGTAATATACGTATGGCGGTAAACCCAGCTGTCTCTGAATTAACATAACCAAGTCGCAAACGAGGCCAATGTGTCCGCACACGCGAGGTGTGAACCTAAAATGTTCTAAAATATTTTTATACGTGTGTGATGGCAGTGAAAAAGTCAAGAAAATAGATTCAATGCTACCAAATTGCTAAAAAAATTGTGCAATATAGCGAAAGAGGTGTGTCAGGATGAACACAGCAAAATAAAGTCGGCGATCTATGGTTACCT
This sequence comes from Carposina sasakii, assembly GCA_014607495.2. Taxonomy (NCBI): domain Eukaryota; kingdom Metazoa; phylum Arthropoda; class Insecta; order Lepidoptera; family Carposinidae; genus Carposina; species Carposina sasakii. The sequence goes on from CP053161.1 coordinate 3,316,151, forward strand.
ACCTCAGGAAAAGGACATGATTTTATGTACCTCACAAGTAATAGTGATTGTGTGCCAAACATTGACCTATAGATATTTTAAATTTACAACAACCGTATACTAAAAAGGTATAAAATATTATATTTAATCGAAAATGAAGGTTTTTTCTCTAAACAAGAGCTAAAATTCAACCCTTTTAGGGTAGGTAGGTGGGTGGTACAGTAAATAAACAGAATGAGTATACCTACGAGAGTAAATTACTATGCACAAAGAGCTCTTCCCTCTTTAATTAGTATCACGACATAATTAATTCCACGACTGGACCCATTTTTCTTTGGCGGTATTTTTCCTACGAAATTAGGTGCTTTTATGGCCCAGTACCGTTTCTAATATTTCTTTTCTCCTTAAATTTCCATATTTTTCATAATTACTATACAGCTTGAAGTTTCATAATGGACTGGGGTTTTTAATTATGTCCATCCTGAGCAGTAATTACGGAATAGTTGAAATCGTTTTATAAAAGGTTTTTTTAACTCGCGCTGTGTATTTTTCCAAACATTTCTAATATTTTTTTAAGTAAACATACATATTTGTAATATATAAATGTACATATATGATTTATATAGACTACTTATAGAATACTAATTAGATATATGATTTATATAGACTACCTATAGAATACTAATTAGAGAAATATAGATGACACGAGCTGGACACCCAGCTTAATATAAGCATCAAAATGTTGCCATATAAAAGTTAATGTTACAATTTGTTAATTTCTAACAACATAAAACGTTGATACAGCCCTTAACATCTAAAACATCCTCCAACCCATAAATCACTAGATGCCCGCACGATTTGATCCGCCTCAGCATTATGTCAAGACATATGTAATGCCTAGTCATGCTATTCTTCACGTTACTTTCCACACAACTTACTGTTTACTGAAAGGAGACAGGCTTAGTGCCGTCCCCCTCCCCCACGTAGGAGGAAATAGTGGAGCCACAGAATAGATAGAGCACACACGTGAAGCAAGTCTATCTTTAGCTTGACCGACTTCCAAACTGTATGTTATAATATCACTATGTCACAATGTTGTACATAGACTAATTATTTTTATATTTGACCCTCAATCAATATGGAGAAAACCTCGCTGATGTTCTTTTCCATTATACAGGGTGTAACAAAAGCTATTAAAATAGCCCATTATAGAGAACTTTTTGGCATTAACTGTTTTGTTACACCCTGAAGAAACACGATAAGATATATTTTAAATCACGAAGAAATAATGTACATAGAGCTAGTAATGGAATAGCTCGTAAAATGTTATAAGCAAATTACAGTGAGACGAAGTATTTTATGTGAAGATGTTCTTCTACAATTATTCCTACCCAACATAGTGAAGGAAATAGGTCGCGAAAGAAACCCTCACTCGCAACCCAATTGTATTTGCGGGAATTCCCCCTGTGCGGTATTCGATTCGATCGTATTTCTACCCACGAGTAATAGATTTGTAACAGAAATTCTATTTATCTCCGAAACGTATTGAAATAACTAAATTACATTAGGATATCATGCACAGAGAATAAGTAGATAAAAAGATTTCGTTACTTCGACTTTCATTTTACGAATTATATTATATCTAAAGGTGACCCAAGATCCCTTTCACCTTTAAGAGCTAATGATGTTACAGAATCGATTAGAAAACTTTTCCCTGGCGAGCATTCGCATCTATAACTATACTATATATAGTGGGACTAGGTTAATGTGTTGTGTAGTGTGTGAATATTTATATTTATTTATTTATACGCAACCAACAATATCCCTTAAAAGCTACGTGAATAATGTACAAACAATATTCTGTAATTTCTGGCTTATCATATTAGCACAGATATGATAATATCTAATGTCGGTACAATAATTTAAATCTTTTATTATTTATTATTTTATTAACATATAGGCTACTTTTTATCCCGGATAATTTCGACATTTTGTTTTTTCTGTAGTCCACGCGGACGTAGTCGCGAGCGTCTACTAGTTTTTAATATAGCTTCCAAAGAGGAATGCCCGCGACCTTGCGGGGCGTGGCTTAGATAATAGCTATTGTAATCTCGAACGATGGTATATTGAGGTTTCGTATCGTATGCACGTATTTACTATAATAAATTACACATTGGGCTAATCTAGGGCTTCTTGTGACTTCACTAGAAAACGTCACCTAAATCTCCTCTCATGTATGTGTTCTCTAGACTTTTCCGCCATCATATTATTAGGCCTATCCCGATGTGGAGCTTCACTAAAATACATCAGCTCCATCTCCTTCGATGCATGTCGTAAGTCGATCAAACTCTCAGGCGATAAGCTTGCAACTTGTCGCTGATCATTAACATCTGACTCTGCTATGCCAAACGTGTTTTTGGGAACTCCTTTACGATCTTGCAGTTCTGCCTACCCCATTTCGGGAACGCAACCGTGTTTATAGCTAGTCAACAACTAATCACTGATCTTTTACGAGTACAATAGTTGGGCTGATTTGCCTAACTCGGAGAAATCAATTATTTTAATTACTGCTCTGTTTTTAATCAAAATGAATACGTCCGCAATAAATTAGCAAACCAGACTGGTAATGAGTCATCATCAGCATCAATTGCAGTAATGTGACGACCAATTACAGCTCCATCTCTGCTTTGAGCTCGGAATTAATTAAATAGCTGATCTGAATCTGGTTTATTATGAACATCATAATTTAGTTAGGTACTTGTAACAAAATAGACCATGGATAAGACTTCCTCTTTGTCTTATCCTAGAATGTGATCCATTCACAACAATTGAAGATGATCTAAAGCAAATGTTAGCCAGTGATTGGTTCAACGGTAATGAGAATGACGCAATCGCAGTACTCATAGTACAACATAGATTATCTCACCTCCTCTCTAGCTTTCTCCGTAAAAAAGGCAAATAAAGAGAAATACCCAAGTACCATTTCAAAACCCCCAAACAATAAAAACTCTTGAACTGGGAGGGCGTAGTGCGAGTTTATACTTCGAACTCGATCGCGTAAACGTAAAACAGCCAACCAATCACATAATGGCATGATGACGTGGTGTAGGTAATGAAAGTGAGAACAACGGCACTACGTGATTGGTCGAATAGTTTACGTTTAAGCAATCGAGTGCGAAGTGAAAACTCGCACTAAGCCCTCAGATAATCAACCTCAAGTATAAATTCACAATTCCGTGGTCCCACCATAAACTTTCCACCGTCAAATCTCAGTTAGCTGAACATTTTAACAACGAAGAAGAACTAGAAAAGGCATTACGTCGAGTTGCGGCTATCGCCGAAAGACGTTAAACAGTCATCAATCTTTAATTGGCTAATCAATCAAGCAGGCGAAATTACTCCATTGTCCCTTTTGAGGACAATTTGGCACTGTCAGCTAGTGACAGTGAGATAGATGTAATTTATGTTGGGGCCCATAATAATCCTCTAAAACCGCCGATGTCCGCTGACCACGGTCAGTCAGTTTAATTTAATCATAGTGACCTAATTCTCAATAAATTTTGACAAGAGTTTATATGAATTGATTGTGGCTTCTCGAGGTTTACTGTTAAATAAATGGTCACCCTATGAAGATATATTGCGACAGACTCCGACAGTCAGCAAAATTACGAAGAGACGCCAATTGAATAGGTAATATATGATATATCTATATTAGTTATGTGAAATAAAAAGCAAATAACAGAGATAACTGTTACACAATAACATAGAGATACCTACAACAAAAAATAGTTCAACGTTCTGAAATAAAAACGAATGCATTATCTCATTCATTCAATTCTCTTAATCGCATGCCCTATCTCTGTATAATGGCGACCACACAAAGATTACGTGAGATATTATAGCAGTGTCTGGTTGTCTCGTTGTGAAGTGAATCATGACACAAGACATTCGAGATAATAATGAATCTAATTCATTTATCAACTACATATATCGCGATTGCCCTGACACCTTTACGTTACTACAGAACTAGCAAAAGTCGTCGCTAGATAACTGCAAATATTAGCCAATAGAAATTTTTTTCGTTATTAAGATTATTTTATACCCATCTACATCTAACTAAACGTATATCGACATTTGTCTTTCGGTATTTAATTTTCCTAGGTTTTATAGACATATTTTATAGACAATTTTGGTTTATTACTTTGAAACACCTTGTTACATTTACTTACACCTTTTTTTTACGAACCTACTCGTATCCCACAGTTTTCATTGATAGTCTTGCGGCGAAAAACAAATATATTTTCGTCTTGAAATTCAAACTAGACAGCTTTTCCAATCTAAAGTTTGTCAAGTTTCGCGACCAGATTACCTTATTTTCACAAATTCCACAAGTCTGTGGAAGTCACAACCTGTCGATTTTCCCACAAAATGAGATCCGAAGCCGTTTTCGCAAGTTGAAGAATAAGCCAGTAAAGTTGGCAAGAGCTTTCTCTTGTAAAAAAAAAAAGGTTACAAGAACATTTTAATACCTACTAGTAAAATGGGCGTTTTACAAGATTGTCTTCCGTGTACGGCGCAAGGCTTTTAGTTGATTACATTTTGTGATGGTTATTTTTATCTATTCATGCATGATATCAACATTAATTTCTAAGCAGTTCTATGTTAGAAAAAATAAGTGACGGAAAAAAGTCGAAGACTCATTCCATTTTGTGAATCGATTGCTTTTTGAGTGAAATGCTATGCTACGAGTACGTCGTCGTTGATATGTGAGTGGTAATCTGAAGTCAATAACGAGCTATGGTGTAGCCGTAGGTACAGCCTGGCAAAAAAGTGTATGGAAAAAATGAGGGCGCCACAACATTTCATGCTCATTTTTTTCATAGTTACTCAGCAAAATATAGGGAGTATGAAATAGTTACAATATTGTGGCTAACTTATGACACAAGCGTAACGATTGTCCTATTCGACAGAGAAGTGCAAAATATTTAGTATCACCTGTCACCACGTCAAACTCTTTTTTGCCAAGCTGTACAAACAACTCCTTTAAAGCACAAGCTACCCAAATAAACTTTAAGGTTTTAAAAATTACATACATCTTACAAAGGCAAAATTTCCCTCCGTGCCTAGACATACGAGGTGCATTTTTATATTCGCGGAATGGGTAGGTAATTAATAAATGAGGGTACTTTTCCTTAGTCCATTCTGTAATTTCTGGCTTATCATATTAGCACAGATATGATAATATCTAATGTCGGTACAATAATTTAAATCTTTTATTATTTATTATCGGGCATATAGGCTACTTTTTATCCCGGATAATTTCGACATTTTGTTTTTTCTGTAGTCCACGCGGACGTAGTCGCGAGCGTCTACTAGTTTTTAATATAGCTTCCAAAGAGGAATGCCCGCGACCTTGCGGGGCGTGGCTTAGATAATAGCTATTGTAATCTCGAACGATAATATATTGAGGTTTCGTATCGTATGCACGTATTTACTATAATAAATTACACGTTGGGCTAATCTAAGGCTTCTTGTGACTTCACTAGAAAACGTCACGCCATCATATTATTAGGCCTATCCCGATATGGAGCTAGAATACATCAGCTCCATCTCCTTCGATGCATGTCGTAAGTCGATCAAACTCTCAGGCGATAAGCTAGCAACTTGTCGCTGATCATTAACATCTGACTCTGCTATGCCAAACGTGTTTTTGGGAACTCCTTTACGATCTTGCAGCTCTGCCTACCCCATTTCGGGAACGCAGCCGTGTTTATAGCTAGACAATAACTAATCAATGATCTTTTACGAGTACAATAGTTGGGCTGATTTGCCTAACTCGGAGAAATCAATTATTTTAATTACTGCTCTGTTTTTAATCAAAATGAATACGTCCGCAATAAATTAGCAAACCAGACTGGTAATGAGTCATCATCAGCATCAATTGCAGTAATGTGACGACCAATTACAGCTCCATCTCTGCTTTGAGCTCGGAATTAATTAAATAGCTGATCTGAATCAGGTTTATTATGAACATCATAATTTAGGTAGGTACTTTGTAACAAAATAGACCATGGATAAGACTTCCTCTTTGTCTTATCCTAGAATGTGATCCATTCACAACAATTGAAGATGATCTAAAGCAAATGTTAGCCAGTGATTGGTTCAACGGTAATGAGAATGACGCAATCGCAGTACTCATAGTACAACATAGATTATCTCACCTCCTCTCTAGCTTTCTCCGTAAAAAAGGCAAACAAAGAGAAATACCCAAGTACCATTTCAAATTCCTCAAATTATTTAAACCCCCAAACAATAAAAACTCTTGAACCGGGAGGGCGTAGTGCGAGTTTATACTTCGAACTCGATCGCGTAAACGTAAAACAGCCAACCAATCACATAATGGCATGATGACGTGGTGTAGGTAATGAAAGTGAGAACAACGGCACTACGTGATTGGTCGAATAGTTTACGTTTAAGCAATCGAGTGCGAAGTGAAAACTCGCACTAAGCCCTCAGATAATCAACCTCAAGTATAAATTCACAATTCCGTGGTCCCACCATAAACTTTCCACCGTCAAATCTCAGTTAGCTGAACATTTTAACAACGAAGAAGAACTAGAAAAGGCATTACGTCGAGTTGCGGCTATCGCCGAAAGACGTTAAACAGTCATCAATCTTTAATTGGCTAATCAATCAAGCAGGCGAAATTACTCCATTGTCCCTTTTGAGGACAATTTGGCACTGTCAGCTAGTGACAGTGAGATAGATGTAATTTATGTTGGGGCCCATAATAATCCTCTAAAACCGCCGATGTCCGCTGACCACGGTCAGTCAGTTTAATTTAATCATAGTGACCTAATTCTCAATAAATTTTGACAAGAGTTTATACTCGTATGAATTGATTGTGGCTTCTCGAGGTTTACTGTTAAATAAATGGTCACCCTATGAAGATATATTGCGACAGACTCCGACAGTCAGCAAAATTACGAAGAGACGCCAATTGAATAGGTAATATATGATATATCTATATTAGTTATGTGAAATAAAAAGCAAATAACAGAGATAACTGTTACACAATAACATAGAGATACCTACAACAAAAAATAGTTCAACGTTCTGAAATAAAAACGAATGCATTATCTCATTCATTCAATTCTCTTAATCGCATGCCCTATCTCTGTATAATGGCGACCACACAAAGATTACGTGAGATATTATAGCAGTGTCTGGTTGTCTCGTTGTGAAGTGAATCATGACACAAGACATTCGAGATAATAATGAACAGAATGAACTACAGAACTAGCAAAAGTCGTCGCTAGATAACTGCAAATATTAGCCAATAAAAATTGTTTTCGCTATTAAGATTATTTTATACCCATCTACATCTAACTAAACGTATATCGACATTTGTCTTTCGGTATTTAATTTTCCTAGGTTTTATAGACATATTTTATAGACAATTTTGGTTTATTACTTTAAAACACCTTGTTACATTTACTTACACCTTTTTTACGAACCTTTTTTTACGAACTCGTATCCCACAGTTTTCATTGATAGTCTTGCAGCGAAAAACAAATATATTTTCTTCTTGAAATTCAAACCAGACAGCTTTTCCAATCTAAAGTTCGTCAAGTTTCGCGACCAGATTACCTTATTTCCACAAATTCTACAGACGTCACAACCTGTCGATTTTCCCACAAAATGAGATCCGAAGCCGTTCTCGCAAGTTGAAGAATAAGCCAGTAAAGTTGGCAAGAGCTTTCTCTTGTAAAAAAAAGGTTACAAGAACATTTTAATACCTACTAGTAAAATGGGCGTTTTACAAGATTGTCTTCCGTGTACGGCGCAAGGCTTTTAGTTGATTACATTTTGTGATGGTTATTTTTATCTATTCATGCATGATATCAACATTAATTTCTAAGCAGTTCTATGTTAGAAAAAATAAGTGACGGAAAAAAGTCGAAGACTCATTCCATTTTGTGAATCGATTGCTTTTTGAGTGAAATGCTATGCTACGAGTAAGTCGTCGTTGATATGTGAGTGGTAATCTGAAGTCAATAACGAGCTATGGTGTAGCCGTAGGTACAGCCTGGCAAAAAAGTGTATGGAAAAAATGAGGGCGCCACAACATTTCATGCTCATTTTTTTCATAGTTACTCAGCAAAATATAGGGAGTATGAAATAGTTACAATATTGTGGCTAACTTATGACACAAGCGTAACGATTGTCCTATTCGACAGAGAAGTGCAAAATATTTAGTATCACCTGTCACCACGTCAAACTCTTTTTTGCCAAGCTGTACAAACAACTCCTTTAAAGCACAAGCTACCCAAATTACTTTTAAGGTTTAAAAAATTACATACATCTTACAAAGGCAAAATTTCCCTCCGTGCCTAGACATACGAATGAAAATTAAATTGAATATTTATTTGGATAAACTTTTTGCGATTGCATTATATTACCTGCTAGATGTTAGTTAGTTCATGAAACTACATTAATTCGCCACAGCTATAGGGCGTATAGTTTCGTGTTAAAACCTAGTTCCATGCCGTGCTGTTTTAGCGTACAAAATGCCTGCTGTCCGAGTTACCGCAAAATAACTAGGTCATTGTTTCCCCTATCTAAGTCAAGCCACATAAAACCAGAAGCAATGTAATTTCTATATCCAGCTAGAAACCCAGAGTTTGTTTTTACATTTCACAAAATAACGTCGGAGGCGCAACGTCTTTCGGTAAGTCGATTTGGGTCTTTTATTCCATACAAATAATTTTATTCTAACTTGTTTTCCTTACTTCGAGAAAAGTTATTGTTTGCCAGTTCGTAGCAGTCATTAAAACTTAGCTTTCATTGTGCTATTCATCATTATTGTAATTATGTTTGTACTTTGGTGTTGTGTTGTCGAATTTCAACTTTTCTGTGACTTGTCACGAAATATTCGAAACGAAGGCGTTGCTTACGTAAAAACATTATCGTTAAATTCTATTCTTTCAGGTTTTGGGATATTGTACAAACTTTATATTGATGATTGTAAGTTTATTTTATAGTAAGCCGAGATAGTAAGTAGGTATTATCATTTTCGAGATAACGGTAAAATATCATCAAGAAAATATGACCGGACCGGATCTTTAGTATCCCCTGAAGATTCCACGGATGGAATTCAATTTGAAATTTCATTTGCGAACAAACATTGAGTGTATGAAATCCGAACTTCGAATGAATCAGACCACGATGTGACCGAACCCCAGAACAGGAAAATAGGGACCCAACGACCCAACTATGGTATAGCGATTAACAGATTGCTAGCGACCATAGTAATATTATGTGATAATTAAATGTAGGATCATATTTGAAGATAGATAGGTGATCTTGTAGCTAGTTTGGCACGAGCATGTTGGATAAGTCTACCTCTGCCGTCATCAGGGGCCCCATTTCTTTCTAAATTTATCAAGGTCTGTGTAAAGAATAAAGCAACCAGTTCCTGGACAACCAGCAGTGGTAGGGACCTTAGGATCCAATATTGGCTCTAGGTAGGTTGTAGGGTGCATTATGATACCCAAAGTCGTAGAAAGGCTGATCATTCTAATGATCCTATGAATTAGGTAGGTAAGATAGGCAGTAGAAGTGACTAAGTACCTTGTACAGTGCAACCTCAATTTAACAAATCTGAAGGGAGCAAGTAAATATTCGTTATATCAAGTAATTCGTCGAACTGAGGTTTGTTATGTTGAGGTTAGGTGAGCTAAAATTCGTTTTAAAGAGGTAAAAGCGTGTCAAGACCTGTCGCGACATGAATCAGATACTATAAGAGTAAGAGTCGCACATTGGTTGGAACTTTATATAAAGGTTTTGGGTTGACATAATTCGTTAATTAGAGGTTTAATACTTTTTCTTGATCGTGGAAATTCGTTATAACGAGGTTGCTCACAAAAAATGTTCGCAATGTAAAGGTATATTTAACATTGACTCTTATGGACAATTTAAGGGGATAACCACAGAATTTGTTTAATCAAGGAAATCGTTATATAATCGTTATATCGAGGTAAGTACGTTATATTATGAGGTTGCACTGTAGTGCAGAATATTCATTGGAAACTTGGCAACAACGGCTCGCAATATTTTAACAAAAAATATGAAACTTATTATTATTGAGTGTAATATTATCTTATCTGTTATCTGTGCAATATGATCGGTATTGTGGCACAGGTGCTTCATAATTTTATACTTTGTTTCCATGAATTCAGCTGAAAACAGAAACCTTATTTGATAGAGGCAAAGGTTACGGCAATACGGCTCATCTAACTAAACAGATTGTGTCTCCCCAATTGCCTGCCCACGTACACAAAGATGATCAAGGTTAGCGGTTGACGTAAGCGTAAGCCATATCACGAATTGCCTCACTCACGCAGTTATTTAACTTAGTTTCCGATAAACAAAGCGTTAACGATTAAGATAAATACAAAACATTAGAAATCGAGGTATCGTCAAAGAAGCGCAGCGTGTCGATGTCAACAAAGATAGTTTACACAACACGCATGCAGCCGTCGACGATTAAGGTGATAGTTTATAAATAGTTTGGCGGTCGCCCGAGCGTAGTACTCCACGGGCTGGCTGCGCTCTCCATTATCCGCGGGACCTTGGGCCGTGGCGCGCGATAAAACAACAACTCACCTTTTTAATCTGGAAGTGCTCCGGTCGCAGCGTCTCCTGGATCTCCTGCTCGGTCCCGCGCGGCGCCGCCTGCACCGAGCTGCGGAACCCGTCCAGCACGCCCTTGAAAGTGAACTTCTTCATCGCGAAAATTTAGTACGGATCCTTTGTCCGAAGGCCGCTCGCGCCGGCCCCGGCTACATCACAGCCGTGCCTTCACCGCGGATCGCGAGCCGGTTTTGGCGGAAGGTCGGTCTCTCCCGCGCTATGTGGCCACTAGTGCGCAGGACCGCCGGGGGCGCCGCCGACGCCGACACGCGCCTGCCACGCTGACGATCGACGAAAACTAGGCGAGGCACCGCCTCCGGAATGTACAGCAATGCGGCTCCGTTGTCTGATCGATAACCGGGACAACGGCTGACACGCGCAGTGCAGTCGCCCAGCCGTCACACAGCGCAAAGCGGACTGGCCGGAAAGAGCGCCACAGCCACGAATGCCAGCGATCGATGCCGAACTCGCTGAGAGGAAACGAGACGAACGCATGTTACGCGGCTAGGCGCGTCTTGCGGAAGAACATTTTCCAGCTAGCCAGCTGATAACTAGTGCAGAAATCCACCACTGAGGGCACCACTAATTTGTTTACGTGTTTGACAGCTGCTGTCAACTGCCACTGTCAAATGTCATAAACAGCCGGTTTCGGTTTGCTGTTAATCGTGAAACGAGCAGCGATACTTATTTATTTTTACATTTTATTGTTTAGAAAATAGAACGAAATGTCGTTCAAAGTTGTAGTGAGAAGTTTAAGGACACTCAGTTATGTGGGAAGTTACAAAAAGATCAGAAGCCGACCATACACGTAAGTTAAGTTTCAATAAACATTAGTGTTTTGCAACTTATTACAAAATATTCCAGCAAAACTACCTATAACTATTCTTTTAAGAATCTTATTGGATTAACTACATAATACGTTCTAATATTCTCTATAGTGTCTTAATAGGGTCGATTCCGGCAGTCACACTTCAACCTAAACCTAATCTTAGTTCAGTCTATCTCTCTCCGTTCTTAACATAAATGGCTGAGAGAGAAAAGGACAGGTAGGACTAATTTTACATTTAGGTTTAAGTGTGACTGCCGGAATCGACCATAATATTTCTATTGTTGCCTTCTGTAGATATAGAATTTAATTAGAACTTTTCAAAAGTACTTATACTTGCCTACTCACCTTGTTATTCTAAACCTCATAAATTTTATGAGGCTACTAGGATGAGTCATCCATTAATAATATATTTTGCAAGCTATACTTTAATTGGCTGATTCTCAAAACAGAGTTTTAGACATGTCCTACCCCCGTATTGGCTATCTTTTTTGACAGTTCATAGTCATGAGCACTCATTGAAACTTATTGAAGTGACATGTATGTGTGTTGCCAAAATTTTCTTCAGATAAGGCATTATGCCACTTCCAGTTGTTGAGTTTCAATTGAGTGATGATCACTATGAACTGTCAAGAAAGATAGCCAATAGGCCTGCAGGCCTTTAACTACATTAAATCCTGTCTTTTCATAACTGATATATTTTTTTTAGAATTAGTCAATAGGTAGGTACTTAGTGCGTCACAGTATTTAGCACAAAACATATATCACTGGATTTCCACAAAAAAAATTTAAGTTGAAAATTCTAAGCTCTTTGGCACGTTCACAACTCATTTTTAAATTTCTAATAGCTAAAAGTCTACCAAATTAACAAATGAACAATGTGATTTTGATACAATTCGTTTTTTATATTAGCTAAAGAGACTGAAATAATTTTGGGCTATAATTTACATTTTCTTTCGACATAATGAACGATAACATTCTGTCCGTGAAAAAAACCTAATTTCTTTGGCGCAACAAAACCATTGTGTAACACTGTTAATACGATGACCTACTCATTCGGTACACTACCCCCCCTTAAAGTAGCCAGTCACCTTCCAATAAACATAGGAAACAGATGTGCGTGGTGTTTTTCAGGAATATTTTATTTCACATTCTCAGGTGGATTGTGAACTTGCGCCACGTTTTGCCAACTGAGTATATAATTTCTTCGCTTTATTTTTATATGCTTTACAGATCGGCTTTGTCAGTTTCTCTAATTTCTTTGGAGAAAAACCTAATTTCTTTAGGCGAAATCTAATTTCATTGTGTCACCATATTTCGAAACGGCTCGATCAATTTCAGGGCGAAAAACTTTTTCTTGTAGATTTTGGTAACGTCTAAAAGGTATGTTATTTTTTATTTTAAAAAATTGTGCCAAAGAACTTAGGCATTTGAGGCAATTTTCTGATAACAACCAATTATTGTTTATCACTGAGATAACTAATATTTTTATAGATAAGACCTACCTAGTTACTGTTACATCTTTTTAAAAGAAGGAAACGTTGCCTACCAGCCTATCTAATTGTAGATAAGAAGATAATTAGTAGCTGATACCTACCTATCTTATTTGTTATCTAACATTAAAAAGTCTATTTTTCACTAGATAAACTCATTCCTATTAGAAAATCTGTAGAAAGTACATAACATTTTTCTTTTTTTATACATTTGTACCTACTTTATTATTTTTTAGTTTATACTGTGCAGCACTATTAGGCACAGGTTACATAGCATACAGCCAACACAAGCAAAACAGTGCAGAAATGAAAGAGGCAATAAACTTGAAGCAGTATATGGCTGAACCAATCACACCGGTGGCCAAGCTACGTAAAGAGCATGATGACATGAAGTCTCAAATGGAACTGCTCATCATGAGGATACAAGCAGAGTTTTGCAGGGCTTTGGAGAAAGAGGAGGATGAGGTAATTATTAAGTACCTATAGTATATCGATCAAATGTGTTTAAATAGACTTTCAAAAGTTCATCCCTTACTCAAGTGCCTACAAGAATTTTTAAGCAGTCTAAAATGTTTTTTGTAGGCTTGGATTGAAGATAAAGTTGCAGACGATTTTGATATTGATGACATGTACATAGTTTACCCGGTATGTGTTGCAATGTAAGCACTAAATGCTAGCTAGATTATGATTTAGTACTTACCTAAATTAGTGTAAGGCATGCCTAATTTTTTTTAATTTCATTTAATTAAAATTTACTATAAAATGTTAAACACATTGTACAAGGACAAATAGTAGAACATCTATTGATACAATATTTTCTCTCTGTACTTAATGTTACATAATTAATTACATATCCTTCTTTAACAACATGACAGTAATGGTTTGAAATAGATTTAAATAATTTTAAAATTCCAATAGGAAGCAAAATTCAAAGTGGACAGATGGACGAGAAAGGAAGGCGGTGGCGGCATCACCTGTGTCTTACAAGATGGCCGCGTGTTCGAAAAGGCTGGGGTCAACATATCTGTGGTATCAGGGAAACTGCCTCCAGCCGCCGTGCAGCAAATGAGGAGCAGGTCAGGATATTCTTATACCTTAATTAGTTCTAATACATACATACATGCATATAATCACGCCTTTATCCCTTACGGGGTAGGCAGAGCACCAAGGGGTGATAGAACCACATGGTGCCACTTCTGACCAATTTTGAGGGTATAGTTCTAATATTGTAACTTAATAACTTCTGGACACCTATGTTAGGGCCAAATGACAGTAATATACATTGACATATCCATTTGAAAGCCAATCACTATTCGTCCTGCTCAATATTTTTTTGTTTGTAGGTACCTTATTTAAATCTGACAAAGCACATAACGTACCAAGAATTTTGAATATCTATCCAATGGGTGGTGGTATCAAAGTATTAACAAATTCCACGCGAGCATTCTATTTATTTTCACTTTTTTTTGTCTTTTTGAACCTCTACACTCCCATAAGTTATGTATGACACTTTTCCCAGCTATTAGTCAAAAGCTTGTCAAATGAGCGCTTTCGATTGAGTTTTTGTATCTAAGTTTATGTAACAGAAAGAACAAGGTCAGGATTTAATCAACAATCCTTCATTACGTCCAGAATCTTAATTTATTTTAGCTTTCTCCTTAATAAACGGCTTCTATTGAATCTGTCTCCAGACCGATTTATCATTATGACCTTATTTCATCTAAGCACAATTTGATGTGCCTTCAAAGAATTTTGTCACGCTTATTATTGTCATAATAACTCATAGGTAACATAAAGTAGCCGTATGTTCCAATTGTAATAATATTGTCAGTCAGTACTTAATTTAATATTAAGCATACCTATCTTCATACTTCACATTATGTTTTTCTATTAGTTTTAATGCTTTATAGTCGCTAGTTAGGTCCCCCGGGATTTTCTATGCTATGTTATGCATTTTTCTGGTCGCCTCTGTTGATCCTGGCTCACAGGAGTTGCAGAGGCGGGAATGAGTAGTGGGCCAATCGTTAATAAACGGCGTGTGCCTAAATTGCACTGCCCCACACTTGTATCTACTGTTTATTATATGCCCATACACGCACTTGCAATTGCACTTCGACCCCGCACCCAATATTTCAGTAATATAGTGTAATAATTCAGACAGTCTTATCTCTTCCTGATTATTAAGTGTGTGATTATCGCGCTGGATATAGGTAGTATATTATTAGGTATGTCTATTTGGTCTAGCGGCATTATCGATAAGGTTCTACAAGTCTTCGAATTGATGTTTTTTGGCTTCATACGCCATATTACGAGTAAATAGTTTTTTTTTATTAATTAGTTACTTACTAAAATGTTTCCGGTTTCACAAATAGTTGATACATAGATTAAACAGCAGAACTTACTAGAATACATTAGCGTGGTCAGTTACATCTCTTTCCGTGGATATCGTAGAAGTCGACTAAGGAACTCGGGCATTCTCTCAGGCGATATGCTAGCAACTCGACACTGATCATTTACATCATTTATGACCCTGCAGGTTGGCTACCCCATTTCGAGAACATACATACGTAGATATATATAATCACGCCTTTATCCCTTACGGGGTAGGCAGAGCACCAAGGGCCGCTAGAACCACATGGTGCCACTTCTGACCAATTTTGAGTGTATAGTTTAGATGTACAAGTTCGGTTAGTAGTGACAGGTGGTCAGCCCATCGCCTACAAAACACCAAGACCCTCTTGTCCCTCTACTGACTTGTACAGTATGCCCGGAAAGAGAAGCAAAACATATTCGAGAACATAGCCGTGTATATATGTTTTAGACCGAATATATCCTCAATGATTTTAGATTATCGTTATATAACGTCTGTGTATAATATAATTCAGGGGTAAAAACCTGCAGAACTCCGAGTTGCCCTTCTTCGCGGCCGGGGTGAGTGCGGTGATTCACCCTCGCAACCCCATGGTGCCCACTGTCCACTTCAACTACCGCTACTTCGAGGTTCAGGATAAGGATGGTGTGTATTACACAGGGTGACGACAAAGGTGTCGGTACATATCAATTACCTACAATTTTATATGTAGTTGTTGTCGCATCGGATGTTAACAGTGTGTCTTGACCATAGGCTAGCGTAGCGTTGGACGCCCTCCGGCCAGATGGACCGATGACTTGAAGAGGGCGGCGGATGACGAAAACGGATGATCGAGCTTATGGCTGTGCTCTGGGGGAGGCCTACGTCCAGCAGTGGACTGCAATAGGCTGATGTATGTGTAGGTGGATTGGGGGCCACCGTTTTCACGCTCACTATTTAGCGCCACTGAGGCGAGGTTTTGTAAACATAGCTGTCAAAGTATCTATCGGTATACACACATGATAATTTTTGTTGTTCAGTGTATGACTATAAAATATGTAAAAAATAATCTGTACCGCTGCGTACAAAAAAATGTTAGTTTAGAAATCATGCGAGAAGCAATACTAGTCCTCTAGAGTCCGTTTCATACAATAACTCCTATGTCTGATTTCGGAACTAACATTTTTTGTATGCAGCGACACAGAAAAAGTGGTCACGCACATAGTAACTAGCGCCATCATCCAAAGGAACTATTCGGTGAAACGCGCTCTAGTAATGCTTGGTATTTGTAGGAGTGCAGTGGTGGTTCGGTGGCGGAACCGATCTGACGCCGTATTACCTGGACGAGGAAGATGCGGAGCATTTCCACCGCACCCTGAAGCAAGCCTGCGACAAACATGACGCCAGCTATTATTCCAAGTTAGAGTTTACCTAATATTCTTAGCGAATATGTTATTGCGATTAACATTAGGGACAATTTGCAGTTTCATATTATCTAAGATAAGTTATGATTTCCTAGGATCTAGATGCCGTCAAATAGCGGTCGTACGATAGCAAAGGCATCCACATATAAAATGTAGGCAGTGCCGACATATAAAATGTACCGGCACCGTTATCATAAGAAAACATAACTTAAGCGAGTAGGGTGCGAGGTAGGGCGACCGGGCGCCCTATGTGGCTGTATGAAGGAAGACGTTAAACTACTTATTTCTTAAACAATGATAAAACTACCATTTAATGGTATTGCCATGAATTATCTCACTAGGTCTACAAAAAAAAAAAATTTTTCTGTTATTGGCCAAGTGAAAGAGCCGTATTTTTATGTGAACTAGTAAAATAAGGATTATTTATTATCGTTCTATAGATTCAAGAAATGGTGCGACGATTATTTCACAATCCCGCACCGAGGGGAGAGGCGTGGCTTGGGCGGGATATTCTTCGATGACATAGACACTCCCGACCAGCAGTCTGCCTTCCAGTTTGTGACGTCATGCGCCGAAGCGGTTATACCTAGTTACATTCCAATTGGTGGGTGGAGTATATTTATCATCATATCAACAAAGACTATCAAACATTGCCGTAATTAAGAAAGCTATTTAAGCGACTTTTCTCGAATATTAAAAAATATTTACGAAATAAATAAATCTCTAATCTGATCGCAGTAAAGAAACATAAAGACGACGCGTACGGCTACCACGAGCGGCAGTGGCAACTCCTGCGCAGGGGACGTTACGTGGAGTTCAACCTTATTTACGACAGGGGTACCAAGTTTGGCCTGCACACGCCCGAAGCTAGATACGAGTCGATACTTATGTCGTTGCCTTTGAACGCTGTAAGTATTTGAAAAGCAGTTAGGGTACAGATGGTCTCTGTGAGGATATCTTTGAGGATCTTTAAAAACCGTCTGAAACTTATCTGAACTGAAACAATATTTGACGTTTGTTGTGAGTTTTTGAGTTCTTGATTTTCTCCGTGCTTAAACCTATAATTAAGCAGGATTTGTCCTGAGGATAGTCATTTGTATCAAATTGTTCCTTCGAATAAACCATTTATGATCGAATGCTTGATTAATATTATTTCAAGCCTCATATTATCATAGAAATTATTGAACTACTCGTCTTTTTATGCCTTTACACAACCATTTCCTAAATGATGTTCTAAATATTATTTTCAGAAATGGGAATACATGCACGAAGTGAAACCAAACTCGCCAGAAGAAAGATTAATGAAGGTGCTCAAAGAACCACGAGATTGGTTGAATTTAGAACATGGAACCCGAACTGCCGCTTAAAGTATATTGTTTATTATGTGGATTATAATTGTCATGTCATCCGAGAACACCATGTATAATTTTATTGTATGAAAATCGTTAAAACTATTTTACAGTTGTACAGATATATTTTATTACATATTTTATAAAAAAAACAACCTTATTTGTAATTTTTTTGTTATTTATTTAACCCACCTACTAGCAATATAAGAGTTAATCTAACCAAAATATGCTCATTCTCAATGAATGAACAATGAGGGATTTTCTGACAACTATTAAAAGTAAAAAAATAGTACAAATCACCTGGATAGATGGCGTGGTGAGCGCATCACCATTCCGAAATTCTATTTTGTCATTGCACACGTACAGCGGGAGCAGCTAGAGAGGGTGATGCGCTCACGCCATCTATTTTTGACAGTTATTTTGACTTTTAAGAAAAACCCTCATTAGATAAGGGCGGATAAGCTACGCCTCGCTCTGAAGACACAAACTATCACAGTAATATTCATAGATTATAAAACTACTATTATAGTTAGTTGACAAATTGCTTGCAACATTTTTCAAGAATGTCATTTTCGTTGACGTTTGCTGTCATTTTTGCGTTGGTGGTGGCCGCAATGTTGTGATTTTCGTATTTTGTAATATGTTTATTTGGCAAATTTTATTACTTTACGCAAATATTACTACGTCATCTCCTTCAGTGTGTATTCTTATCCATTTGACGGAGCTTTTAAATACTAAATTTAGTGAGAAAAGTGCAGAATATGTAGCGCGCGTAACGGATGCAGTCTTCGCTCATTTCCTACATTCTTAAGCCATAAATGTAACGTAACGCCTCGTATGTGATGTTAATACAAATCAAGTTGCCTCAGGAAGATGCCTTTCAAGCTAAAGTTGAAGAAAACACGTCAGTACAATGTAGCATCGAAGAGTTTATTCGTGATCAGCGTTGAGCTTCTGGACGGTGGAGTGGCCGATTGCACTCTGTCTGTGGACAGTACGGGGCAGGAATGCCTCGACAACGTCTGCCAACGGCAGGCGATCAATCAGTCCGAGTTCTTCGGGCTGCGCTACGTCAACAGAAGCCAGCAGCTACGATGGGTGCAACTGGAACGCCCTTTAAAGCGTCAGCTAGACAAGTATGCATCCTCACACCAGCTCTTCCTCAGAGTTATGTACTACATTACGCCTGGAATGAGTCCAATAACAGATGAGGTGACTAGAGACAACTATTTTCTACAACTAAAGAATGATCTAGTTGAGGGTCGGATAATATGTGACTGCCAGCAGGCCGTGGTCCTGGCAGCTTACAGCAGACAGGCAGAGTATGGTAACCATGACCGTGAGAGGCATACTGTGGAGTACTTGAAGAATTTACTGACATTTCCAAAGCAAATGCTTGATGGTGGGCAGTTGATTGACAGTAGTACACTTGCTGAGACAGGCAGATTGGAATGGCTGACTGCTGCAGTCATACAGCATCATATGTCCCTTCATAACATGCCTCAGGTAATCTTAGAACTAACATCTCATTTGTCTTTGAATAGTTATCTAGTGTTCTCATGATAAAATGACTAAATTAAGATACACATCACACAAACACATAGGTATTTAACATTTTTTTCTACAATCATTGTAGGCAACAACATTTTACTATTAAAATTCATGTGTTTTTCTGTTGTGGTTACATATTGAAATCTTTTGATGATGCAATTTTAAAATGGATGTTAAAGCAATGTATATTTTATGATTCACTGACCATTTTGTTAGTTTGTATTACATAGGTACACAACATACAGCTACGTAACATAATTTTAATGGTATTAAATCTGTGTGACACTAACTTTGTACTAGAATACCTGTATTATGAGATCTGCAACCATGTAACCATACCCATAACCATGAAAGTCCCAAGAAAACAGAATAATTAGTTAGTACTCCAGAAAAAAAAAAAGATTTAGGCTGTTATTCAGTCTTTATTCCCTCAAAGCTACTGTAATATTTCACACTGAGAGTTACTTTATTTCTTTGGTGTAAGGCTTATTTTTCATATTCATATTCTTTATTGTACACAGACAATTTATATGGAAAAACATTTTACATTGACAATGTACAAAGTTTTTCTTGACATTGAGTAAATAGCATATTGGTGTTAGCACAGATATGATAATACTATAGTGTGTTAGACAGGCACTTTATGATAACCCTTAATATGGACAATATACATCTTGATGGCATATCTTGTAAAGGCTTACATACATACATATAATCACGCCTTTACGAGTATCCCTTACGGGGTAGGCAGAGCACCAAGGGCCGATAGAGAACCACATGATGCCACTTCTGACCAATTTTGAGGGTATAGTTGAGATGTACAAGTTCGGTTAGTAGTGACAGGTGGTCAGCCCACTACAAAACACCAAAACCCTCTTGTCCCTCTACTGACTTGGACAGTATGCCAGGGAAGAGAAGCAGCTGTGGTATTATAGGTTTTTTTTTTCACTCCCAGAGCAGCATAGAAGTAAAGGCTTAATGAGAAAATAAATCAATGCTAGAACAACTTAAATAGTGAGTGTGTGAAAACTGCTATTTAACAATAGAATCACAGTACAATGTCCCGTAACCTGTAGTTATACAGTTTTTCACGTAGGAAGACTCTTCACATGTGTACAGCTGTTCCATACATTTCTATTAATAGATATAATTGATCCTATGATATCACTAAAGATTAAATAGGTACTCTACCTAGGTACCATATAAATTGATTGTATATGAATATTTTACAACTCAAGTACCTAATTTAATGATATTTATTTATGTATTCAAATTATAATATTATAGGTAAATCAGATAGGACCTGCGATCGAGGTCCAGTTAGTGAAGCTGCTGATGGTCTTGTGCCTAGTGATATAAAATTATTTTACTTTATATACATTAAAATAAAAATGGCATCTAAAAATAATAATGTCTCATGCAGGTCCTCCTATTTGCAATGACAATACTTTCTCACACATAAAAATTATGTGAAGATTCTTTGTTTTATTTTATTGTATTTACAATGCAAACAGTATTTTTAATAATTTGTTGTCTATTATTTATCAACACCAATACATTACACATACACAACAGCCTATTGCAGTCCACTGCTGGACTTAGGCCTCCCCCAGGGCACGCCACAAGCCCATTGGAGGGTTTTTGCCCATAATCCCAAAACTGGGCATGTGGGTTGGTAACTGCAGTGTAATTTTCGGATTATATATTGTCAACATTTAAAAATGCTCTAATCTACAAACCAACCTAACCCATGGACGGTGGGAATAAGCAGGTTCTCGAATGGAGCCTGCGCCTCGGGAAGCGTAGCGTTGGACGGCCTAATAGACCGATGACTTAAAGAGGGCGGCTGGTAGTGACTGGATGGCAAAAACATTAGATCGAGCCTTGGTATTGGTATGACGATCTTATTTCCAACTCGACGTCTGTGCGCCTATTTTGCGTAAAGATATCGTCGACGATACTTAGTAACGTGTGACGTGCTTTGGGGGAGGCGTACGTCCAGCAGTGGACTGCAATGGGCTGATGATGATGACAGTCTGAATGTCTACAACTTCGTGACGTAACCATTTGACTGCAGGCATCTGCAGAAGAAGGCTTTATCGCCCAATGCCAGCTGCTGCGAGGGTACGGCCAGGAGGTGTTCACGGCCAAGGACCAGGCGGACCAGAGCGAGGTCACCGTCGCCATCTCCCTCACCGGTATCACCGTGCTCAGCGATAATAGTGACACGCCGCATTTTTACAAGTAGGTAACCAACTAGCCTAGCCTATCGCAGGGCTCTACTACACCCTTCGCTGAAGCTCTCGAATTTTAGAAGTCATACATTCATACATATAATCACGCCTTTTTCCCTTACGGCAGGGTTTCTGAAAGTGGGGTTCGCGAACCCCTAGGGGTACGCCGTTAGACGATAGGGGGTTCGCGGAAAGATTTATGTAATGGTGGCTGGTTGGCTGTCAAGCGTGTGCGATTCGCAAGGAGGCGCGCACGCGACTGAGTCGGTCGGTCGAAATCGAATTAAGATTGACTAAAAATACTCCTCAAATTGATTCAATTTGGGCCAGGAAACAAGCCCACCCATCCCATTATAATATATTTTTCCCTTTTGCTACTTACTGTATTTGTTAACTCTATTTGAAATTAAAAACCATATTTTCTTCTACAGGTAGTTTATTTTATTTTGAGTTAAGGGTTCGCGATCGTTTGAGAATTTTACAAGGGTACGTGGGGCAATACGTTTGAGTAACCCTGCCTTACGGGATAGGCAGAGCACCAAGGACCGATAGAACCACATGGTGCCACTTCTGACCAATTTTGAGGGTATAGTTGAGATGTACAAGTTCGGTTAGTAGTGACAGGTGGTCAGCCCATCGCCTACAAAACACCAAGACCCTCTTGTCCCTCTACTGACTTGTACAGTATGCCAGGGAAGAGAAGCTGCTGTAGTATTATACGTTTTTTTTTTCACTCCCAGAGCAGCATAGAAGAAGTCATTATTATAATATATAAGTACATAAATTAGCGAGCAAAGAGCCGCTTTTACATAGCGCATAACATGCTCAATGCAAATGCATTACACCGCGTTGCTTCGGAGAGAGGACGGAGACTGGGCTTAGTGCTAGCGACTACGTATTTGCGTCTTCTAGGCTTTCTAGAGGCGCCGCTGACGCTTATTTGCGTCCTGGCACTAGGTGTTGATTTAATGTCCCTTCCTTAGGAAGTCTGCCGGCAGTGAATGTGTTAAAACCTAAAATCTCACCCACATGAGAGGCAGTTTTCAATAATCTTTCATATGCTCGCCAGATGGATGGACATAACGAACGTGATCAACCACAAGCGAACGTTCAGCATCGAATGCCAGCGTCCGAGCGAATCGTGTTCGTTCGCGCTCGCTCGGCCCGAGGATGGCAAGTACGTGTGGCGCGCATGCGTCGCGCAGCACACGTTTTATATGCGACACCATAAGGCGCAGGATAGCGAGGCTAACATCAGCTTTCAGGTAAAGAGAATTCGTCTTCAGCCTATAATATTGCAGTCCACTGCTGGACGTAGGCCTCCCCCAGACTCGCGGTCGGTGTGGCCGCTCGGAAACGGCCTACATCCAACTGATTCCCCTAGACCAGTGGTTCCCAAAGTGGTCCAGGTGGACCCCCAGGGATACACAGGAGACTCGATGGGGGTCTGCGTTGGCGTGAAAAAATGGGGGTTCACAATTAATTTGTCTGATGTGGGCCTGTAGGGGGTCCACCAGAACCAGTTAACTTTTGAAAGGGGTCTATGAGGAATAAAAGTTTGGGAACCCCTGCCCTAAACTTTGGCTAGGTTGTCTGTCCATCTTCCATAACATCATTTATGTTATCTTATTTTGTCTTGATTGCTTCACTAGAATACGTGAGCTGATCAGCTGTTTCGCCTTCCGTGCATGTCGTATGTCTACTAAGGAAGTCAGGGTCGTTCTCCCAGACATAAGCTAGCAATTTGTGACTGATCTTTCACATTTGGCTCCGCTATGATAAACATAGGGTTCTCCTTCGTGATCTACAAGCAACTATGACTACCCCATTTTGAGAATACCTCCGGGCAGCCGTGTGAATATGTTCGTAAGTTTGTTATCTTATTGTGTCTTGTTGCTAGTAAAGTGAAGCCCCTTTACTAGAATACGTCAGCTGATCAACTGTTTCTTCTTCCATGGATATGGTATGTCGACTAAGGAACTCAGGGACGTTTTCCCAGGCGATCAGATATCAAATTGTATAATATTTGACAACTAGTGGACGCCCGCGACTCCATCCGCATGGACTGTAAAAAAAATTAAAATTATCCGGGATATAAAGTAGCCTATATGTTAAGTGGGACCTGTCACACAATATATTCCTGAAAACTGCGTCGAAATCGGTTTAGCCGTTTCTCTGATTAGCATGCACAAACATCGATCCGTTACAATTTTATTATATTATTATATTTATATAGAAGATAGCAGCCGCCCACGACTTCGTCCGCGTGAGGGGGCGTTGTACCCGTGCGAAGCCGGGCAGGTTGTTGTATAGACTGTAGCCTTCCTTGGTAAATGGGCTATCTAACACTGAAAGAATTTTTCAAATCAAACCAGTAGTTCCTGAGATTAGCGCGTTCAAACAAACAAACAAACAAACTCTTCAGCTTTATAATATTATTATATTAATATATAGTATAGTATAGAAGATATAGATATAGATGTGACGACAGCGTTACGGACTATTTCAGAGGTCCGTGCTTGCCCTAAAATTCTCGGCTATACATCTATACATATAATAAAAATGTATCGGACCGCTGTCTGTACACGGAAGATATATGAGAAAAAATATTATAGGAGACCTTTATCAACACAATAGAACCCAAAACGATGATTTTTGGATTTTTTGTCTGTCGGTTTATCTGTGCGTTTGTGCACGCTAATCTCAGAAACGGCTGAACCGATTTCGATGCAGTTTTCAGGAATATATTCTGACAGGTCCCATTTAACATATAGGCTACTTTTTATTCCGGGAAAATGTTTTTATCCCGCATAATTTCAACATTTTGTCTTTTCTGTAGTGCACGCGGACGGAGTCGCTCGCGTCCACTAGTAACATACTATAGAACAAGCTAAAAGCGAAGCGAAAACAATTTCGTCTGCATGGACTACGGAATGTAGCTCATAAAAGTACTTATGTCCTTTTCTGTGCTCCCTAATTATATGTAAATACCTATACAAAATTTTAATAAGATTTGTTAAATAAATAAAAAGCCTGAAGAGGTTACAAACGAACGAACTTACTTTCGCATTCATAATATTAGTTCGGATGCAACCAACCAATGAAGCGAGATCAATTAATATTCAATCTTTATATCTACCCATAGAATGCAACGCATTACCGCACTCGAATCTCTCATATTTCCCGGAAGAATTTGTTTACTCGGGAATAAGAAAAATCTGTCAATTACGAGAGAAAATACATACATACATATAATCACGCCTTTATCCCTTACGGGGTAGGCAGAGCACCAAGGGCCGATAGGACCAGTTCTGACCAATTTTGGGGGTATAGTTAAGATGTACAAATTCTGTTAGTCAACAATCGAATTTAGGTGTCTAGAATACTATAAACGCCGAGTGTAAGCTTCAAGTTCAGATTCGTTCGCGTCGCGTTGGTAAAACTCTGTTTTTCAATTATCATTGAAGTTTCAGTCAACGATTTTTAAAACAATACATATAAGGGATACACAGTCAAAAATAGCTAATGCAACACATAATTAAATGTAAATATGAAGCAATTATCATAACAATGAAATCATTAATAAAGAATCATAACAATGTTATGTGAAGATGACTTACTGATCGCTACTTACTTCAGCGCGGGCGCACGCGACGCATATTGAAGCAAAAAGGTAGATCTGCGGAGAGATACGCGCGCGCGCACGAACGGTAAACTCGTTTTCCGATCAGAAAATCTATTTCTAACCTAAATTATACGTTTTTATACTAGAATAATATACAGGGTGTAACAAAAAGGGTATGTTAAGCGAAAAGATATGTAAATAGCCCACTATAGAGAACCTACTCACCAAGTTTGAGACTCGAAATCACATGTTTATTTTTCTAGATAGTATGGAGAATTTCTAAACATCTCAGGATTTTTCATACAATATTAAAAAATGAACTTGTGATTTAGAGTTTCAAATTTCGTGGATAGCTTCTCTATAGTAGGCTATTTACATACCCTTTTTGTTACACCCTGTATAACAGTATCACTTAGTAAGTGCTATGAAGTGTTGTAATTATAAGTGATTGTGCCATACAATTAGTGGTTGCAGTTAATTATTGTTTTGAGTATAGATTTTCAAATGTTGGAAAATTATAGTGAAAGTTTTAGCTGCTTCATGTCAACTTGGTACCTAGTAGGTAATTATTAAATTCCGTTGACAACACACAATTAGTGCGGTGGTGTAATTTCACTCTACCGACACTACACAGACACCTACTTATCCTTACTAATACAGGGTGTATTTTCATTGCCACCCTTAACGAAGGGTACGTACTCTATACATGAAATAAAGTAAGTTTATTCAAAAAAAATAATGCTGGGAAAAGCATGAAAAATATAGATTTTTCTGTAGTCCATGCGGACGTCCACTAGTACTTCATAAACAATACCTTTACTATGTAATTTTGTATGCAGCTGTTGTTGACTGTCCCACATAACAGGGATTGGCCCACCACTCATACCCGCCTCTGCAACTCCTGTAAGCCAGGATCGACAGAGGCGACCAGAAAAATGCAATCAAAGCATAGAAAATCCCGGGGGACCTATAAAGCTACTAAAAAGTATTAAAACTAATAGACAAAACATAATGTGAAGTATGAAGATAGGTACACTTGATATTTGTCCCACATAAATAAATGTTTGTCAACAGCAAGAGCAAGGTTTATCAGAAAGCAGATCAGACCTGGACACGTTGCAGCGCGCTCACTCCACCTCCTGCCTGGAACTGGCGGGGACACAGAACGCCGCGCCGCAAGAACGGTCAGTTTGTTAAGATATAGTATATACTAGTGGACGCCCGCGACTCCGTCCGCGTGGACTACAGAAAAAACATAATGTCGAAATTATCCGGGATAAAAACATTTTTCCGGGATATGTTAAGTGGGACCTATCGCAATATATTCCTGAACACTGCATCGAAATCGGTTCAGCCGTTTCTGAGATTAGCGTGCACAAACGCACAGACAAACAGACAAAAATTCCAAACATAATCATTGTTTTGGGTACTATTGCGTTGATAAAGGTCTCCTATAATATTTTTTATATATATATTCTCCCTGTACAGACAGCGATCCGTTACATTTTTATTACATGTATGGAATAGATCTATACACTTTGCAAGACACTAACCTAGTCCCACTCTAAGATCCTGTGTGGTCTTGGTATTATGTAGCCTTGTGTGGTGGGCACTATGTAACGGATATAAATATGTATACACATATAGTAGTTATCGAAATACCTATTCGAAGCCAATACCTACTGGCGGATATCTTTTATTACGAGATAACAGAGGGGGTATGTGCTCGTATGTTAAGCAAAATGCTGCAAAACTGGAGACAACAAAATTGAAGTACTGCACTTTATTTTTTATGCTGATGATTAGTAATGAGAGTTACCGTTTATGTGGTCACTTGTTGGCGCTCCTGAAGTAAAACCTTATTGGTTTCACTCGCGGCGGCCCCATTAAAAATTCATGTCTGTCATCTCCACTGGCGTTATAGGGGTTTGAACTCAACTAATATTCTTTCCCAGGTCTCTCCTACCATCGTATAGGCCGGCACCGGACTACGAAACAGCCATCCAGCAGAAATACCAACAACAGCGCGCTGAAGCTCAGATGAGGCTCCAGAACCACCACCATAACCCACTCGTCACCAACAGCCAACTGCTCAACAATAGCCAGCTACTAAACAACCCGTTGCTAGGCAACAAGCCATTAGCATACGGCTCCCATCCGGATATTCACCGGGTGCACTATCCGGATGTGACAAGACATGCTATGAATCAGTCGTCCACGGATGATTACGGCTACGGGGTTAAGTACATGGGAACTAACTACCCCTTCGCGGTTAACCCTAATGTGCAAGATATCAATCCTCAGATGCATTTCGTTAATGTATACAAACCACCGCCCCCTTACCCGTCTAATGGGCTAGCTTCTAATTCCACCCCGGATCTAGCGGTTGCAAGCCAGGCGTTAAACTACCATAGGGGGTATATAAACGCACACGTCTCAGGATCTAGTCCAGACTTAGTATCGACTAGAACAGCCCTAAGTAGGCAGTATTTAGGACATCATAGTCACAATGTAGTCAATTACGGACGACCGAACGTCGTACAAACAGCGCACGGCACTTATAATAATCTAGCGTCAGTTTTAGAGCCAAATCCACATGTTATTATAGACCCGCATCACATATCCGACAATATACAGAAGGCGTACGACGAAAGAGGGAATATTATGTATTCCATGCCAATGCATAGGATACCTTATCAGCGCCATCTAGTTGTGCCCCAGACGATTAAATTAAATGACACGCAAGAACCCATCTACGAGAACGTACCGTTGCCGTGGCAAAACGATAAAGTCAGGCATCGAGCGCAAAGTCTGACCACAACAGATGAGATAGCACGACTGAGCGAAAGAAACAGCAGTCATCCAGCCATCCACAACTATACCAAACCTAATTTGAACGTGCCAAATTATGTGCCAACAAAACTAGACAACTCTGACGGCCATTACGTCAACGCGCAGATTATAAAAGGCGTCAGGGAGTCCAGTGAACCCAAAGATATACACGTATCTAACCGATCGATAAATCGAAACGACGACTTCGAGAACATAACGCTCACCGTCGATCGTATGTCGATAAAAAATGAAGAGAATTACGACGAAACGCCCTACCAGAGCTTGTCCACCCACAAAGTATCGAATAACAACACGATAAGCAAATCGAGCGATAACGTGACATCGATTATCGTTCCCGACGTCAACTCGAACGTATCGCATTCCCATAGCAGCGACCGCGACAGTGCTTTGTCGAGTTCTATCATGAATTCCACTTACAGCACCAGCATAGAACTGGATTCGACTAACACGACGAAAAGTAGTGTGAGTAGCAAGGAGAAAAAGAGACGGAGATGGGGCATGTTTATGGGGCGTGGGACAAAGACGGCAGATGTGAAAAGTGCCACGTTGGGAAGGGATAAGGCGAAAGCGGCGCCCCCTGTGAACAAGCATAGATGGTCGACTGGCCTGCCCAAGTTTCAGCCATTACCTCCGAGTATTACCAAAGAAACATTGGTGAGTGTTGTCAAATATTTGCACACTAATCATGTCCCTATTAAATTACACGTAATGCCTATTTACTGCCACTGAAATATCCTGTAAGATTTTTGTGTTGTTGGTATTAAAAGCAATTAGTAGATATAAATTAAACAGAATGATTACATGCTGTGATTGATTTTATAAATGCCGTGTTACCATCAAATAAATATGTAAAATCATATCTATTTCGTTATTACAAATAGTGACCAACAAAGTTAGTTGGGTTGACAAGTCCATTCTGAATGTGTTAAATTAATAATTACAAGATCATCTAACTGTACACAAGTTACTAATTCTGTTCACGCATTTGAACCTTTGTTTTATTTACGTACATACGAACG
The DNA here is from genome assembly GCA_014607495.2 of Carposina sasakii. Classification (NCBI taxonomy): domain Eukaryota; kingdom Metazoa; phylum Arthropoda; class Insecta; order Lepidoptera; family Carposinidae; genus Carposina; species Carposina sasakii. The sequence goes on from CP053161.1 coordinate 3,345,549, forward strand.
TATTCCCATTATATTCCTAGGGGATACGCGACAATATTTTTAAAAAACATTATATTATATTATATGTAAACAGGCAGGCAGTTGAGGCAACGTTCCTGTACTGAATGTTCTCCTTATTTTTCATCAATCAAGTTTTTTTTGAGATTATTGACTCCATTCTTCTGGAGTTTGTTCCAGCATACCCTGGGTAATAAAGTGCGGGGATTGCTGGAGATGCCTGTCTAAGTTTTTAATATGACCTCGTAGGTATTTTATTACGTCAAACAAAAAATCTTGTTGAGTAAATAGACTGCTCTACGTTCTTTCTTGTGATAAATGCACTTTTTTCATATGAACTTTTTTAGCTTCCTCGGTATCGTAGCACCTTTCAAGCAAATCAAACATGATTTTTTCACGAAAAATAATTAATATCTGTCTATAAAAATCAATAAATGGTCGAGCATTCATAAACATGAAGTGGCCAATAGACCACTCGTTAAATAAATTTCACGATTTTGTCATCCACGTTTGGCCAAATCATTAACAGGGTGTCCATAAAATCCGAATGTGGTAAAGCTTACACCATATATAAGTATACCATAAGGTATGATGGTATGATTTTTTTTGCTATTATTTATGTGATATTTTCACAATATAATATTTAAAAACATAAAAGACTTTACAAAAGCATTCGCATCTGGCACATCGCCGGACGCTGCCTGGGCACGCTCGCTCCGCTCGCTCGGCTCGTGCGTCATTTGTCATAGTCTAACTAACCTAACCTAACCTTCGTATCTAAGGTTTTTGTTTAACAATATTATTATAAACCACCATTAAGTCTAATATACATTATACAATATAACACACTATCCGTGAACTTCTTCTGCATAGTCACCCTACTCTCTTTAATTTGTTTTAAACCTAAAAAGAAAAATCCGCCATCTTCACACATAAATAAAACGCGCGCAGCGCCTCTACCGTATTCATGTAACTATTTTACGATATGATCAAAATCTTGACCACTTCATGAAATGATCGGGCGTTTAGTTGCCCATATCGAGAAACGATTGTTTAATCATCGATCTGCCCAAACATATCATGTGTGGCCAATAGACAGTTGAACTTTTCATGAAATGCGACCAGTTATGAAATGCTCGACCATTTCATGAAATGATCAATTCTACGATATGGCCACGACATATATATATATATCCGTATTTTTACATTTTACCTTACAGTGTCAACTACTAGAACGCAAGCTATCGGACGAGCAACTGGCGTTCGCGTTCGAGCAGATCCCGAAAGGCAGAGAGAACGAGGCGCCCAGCGCGGCGGCGCTAGTTTCTGCGCGGGGCTCGCTGGACTCGTTGCCGTATGATGACAATCGCGTCAGGTTACTCGCCACGCCGCAAAATCCGCACGGGTATATCAATGCTAGTCATATAACGGTGAGTTTTCAATTATTATTTACAAAGTTGGTTGGTCACATATAAACTCCTACGCCCATTTAATTCCATACAAAGTAGATATCTCATCATTTGCCCCATAGAAACATGATTTCCCCTCCTCTTTTGTTTTTTCTCACCACTTAGGTCCTATACAGGATGATTTTTGGTCGTCAACGTACCCGAAAACTACGGAATCTCCTCATCATCACGATCATTTTTCTCCATGGAAGCATACCTGGGAAGTGTCTGGTTTCCAAAATATTAGGGTCCAAAGTTGAGTAAATAGACTGCGTTTTGCTGCATAAATGCACATAGACGCGCGTAGAAAGATTTTTTCACGAGAAATAATTAATATCTGTCTATAAAAAAACTAACATAAACACTAGACACTATAAATTTCGCCCGATCAAGTAATAATAAATAAAAAAACAAAAAAAAATCCCAGCTTTTTTTTGGCATAAACTTACTTTATTTGATGTATAGAGTACGTACCCTTCGTTAATGGTGGCCACAAAAAAACACCCTGTATAAATAGATGTTTCTCCACCTTTTGGTCCCACATAAACTACTTCCGGTCCTCCCCGTTTGTAGTCACATATAAACTAGATATCCCCAATTTTGGCCCCATATAAACTAGAACCTTCCCGTCCTTTTTGGTCACATAAAAATTAGAATTCCCCCATCCAGATGACGGTAGGCAGCAAACAGCGGTTTTACGTGATAGCGAGCCTGTCGCCCGACTCGCCCGGCCCGCCCGCCCAGCTCGCCCCACTGGCCCCGCCCCCCTCAGGGCGGGCCTTGGTGTGGGAGTGCGTGTGGCAGGTGGGGGCCAGGCTGGTAGTGTCAGTGGGAGACTGTCTAGCGCCCACTTCTATGGGCACGGCCACTTATGGACAGGTATGTTTGGTTTTCTACAGGTTTTCACATAGGTAACAGAAACACAGGAGATGGGCCGCTAAGCGCACTTAGTTTGAGTTCTGATGTAAGCGGCTATAAGCCAATACATTGACATCAAATAATAACACAAATTACACCCAACATTGATAAATCTCTGACACTACACATTTAAGCGGTCCTCATTGGCGCGCACACATTGCTATCTACTGTGTAAGTACGCGCCTCATATAGCAAATACATTCAACAAATTCACACGTACGCTAGTGATTGACTCGAAAATTTGTTATCGAGCACTTGCGTGGTTGCAATCGCGAACAATTTAGGCTTTAGAGTGGTCAATACAATTTTAAACATGTTTTTACTTAGCTTCATCTTAAAATTCAACCTACTTTTTCTACTTCTCGTTGCGGTTGAGCTAATTTTGAGTTGCATCACAGTAAACACGTAAACTAGAGATCCCGCTAGTATATGACTAAACAACAGTTGGATTTTGAGAAATTAACAAAATATTCTGAAATATTTAAGACCGATAACACAAAGTGGTAAGTAACTACTTTATAGTAACTATTTTACAGTTAAATAATATTTTTTTATATTATAATTTTAAAAAATATTTATTAATAAGAAACACAGAAATAAAGAAAGTTGACTTTGCACACATCTACATTAATTTAGGTACTTTGTTACACTAATAATAATAAGTAATTCCCATTGTTTTAATAAACATAATATTTTTTAAACTCTCAAAATTATCTACTTAACATTAGTTATTACTCGAGGTACTATTCGCGGCAACGTGACGTATCGCAACAAGAAATGCAGGTACAACTCTATGTCAAAGCGCTTACAGCGGCCGTGCGCGGGACCCGATTCAATATGCGCATTACATACTCGGCAAACTGATTTCAACACCAGGCACGCTACACTAGCGAGCAATTTTAGGTTCAATCTAGGTACATTGTCATAGTGAAAATTATTTTAACGAAATAAAATGAAATTTGGGTATAAATGCAAAAACAAAATTGTATTGTACTACCTATGAAAAGTGACCCCTTAAGTTTATGGTCACTTCGATTCTTGCACACAACCACTGAACAAGCAGGCATTATAAAAAAACACTCCCGTGTGACGCGTAGGCAATCAAGTCGACTGATTGCGTTTCGCGATGTTTGCCTATTTTGTTCAAGTTCAATTACACCGCCCACGCCCCACGGCCACTCTAAGATCTTGTGGGTTTTCATGTCCTATCACTAGAATATATCAGCTGTAGCTCCTTCTATGCATGTTGTAAGAGTCGAATAAAGAAGTTCGAGTAATGTCTCAGGCGATAAGTTAGCAACTAGTCACTGATGAGATCTGTCCCTGCTGTGCACTGGCGGCTCGTCCTAAGGAGCGCTGGTGCAGTGCACTCCCACCCACCAAGATTACATTGGCAATCTATATTTCTCTATATTTATAATTATCTTTCAATTGCTATGTTTATACAATAGTGTCTAGGCGTTCGTTTCAAGTAAGTTGTAATCTTATGTATCGAGTGGAGCGCTAGCGATCGCGCTCCAATGAAACTAAATCTGGTACGATTCCTAGTACTGTATTCAATGAGTGCGAAAGAGACATACCGACATAGGCCGGCGCGTGAAACAGAAGATTTCGTATGAAAAATTAGCCTAATTTTAAGCGCCGCTCACATTAATTCGAAGTGTGCGTATGTGGCCACTAGATATCGCTTACTCCAAATTAGAACGCGATATGGTTGTCTTTAATGTGTTTCATTAGGTCATCTGAATTTTAATAAGAGTGAGGTTGCACTTGCATCATTTCATTCGTTTAAGGGAGAGAACACGCGCGTGGCGCGTTTCCAAACTGTAATTTTGCATGCGCTCATATTGTGAACCCCCATCTAAAAATATCAGGAGCCGCCCCTGCTGCTATGGTAAACAAACGTGGCCGTAAGATCTGTTCCGTCGGTTTTGACTATGTAACGTAAGGTTGCGTTCGTTACTATAGAATGGGTAAGAGGAAAGAAAAAAGAAAAGAACGCCTCTTGGTTTTGTCATTCATTCTTTGAAATTAAATTATTATTTTATCAAACTAGTGGACGTAGGCGACTCGGTCCGCGTGTACTACGGAAAAAACAATTTCGAATTTATCCGGGATAAAAAGTAGCCTATAAAGTATCTGTACCTGACACAATATATTCCTGAACAACTGCATCGAAATCGGTTCAGCCGTTTCTGAGATTAGCGTGCACAAACACACAGACAAAACGACAAACAGACAAAAATTCTTAAAATCACTCTGTTGGTTACTATTGCGTTGATAAAGGTCTCCTATAATATTTTTTCTCATATATCTTCCATGTACAGTGATCTGTTACATTTTTATTATATATATAGAATAGAAGATATATTGTATTAAATGCTCGTGTTTTTTAAGATAGTAAAATAGCGGTGTAATGAGCCATCTAGAACGTGATCAAACTTGCCCAGTTTCCTAAATATAAACGTCGCCTATGTATTCGATTTCGGATCGAAGCGCGATTTCTAACCAGCGGTAAATGCGGTAATTGACACCGTTATTTACATGGAAACAACAATCAATTATTGCTTTATATGACGTCATTCGCCGCTATATCACAGACGTTATATTACGACACAACTGTTTAATAGCAAATGCTTTAGTGCTGGTATAGCAACTATAACGAAGAACTGATGGCCGATGAAGTCGGAAAGTTCTAGAGTGGATACCACGTATCGGCAAACGCAGCGTGGGAAGGCCACTCGCCAGGTGGACGGACGACCTGGCTAAGGTCGCGGGCGTCGGTTGGATGCAGGCTGTTTCCGACCGATTGGAGTGGAGGTTGTTAGGGGAGGCAGTCCAACAGTGGACTTCTCAGGGCTGTAAATGATGATGATGATAGATAGCAACCATAAAACCGTATTGTCCCCCAGTTCCAGGTGACGTTCTCGCAGTTGTCTCCGTGTGCGTGGGGCGGGTCCATGCGCGTGCGGGTGGCGCGGGGCGGCGGGGCGGGCGGCGCGGGGCGGGCGGCGCGGGGCGCGGGGCGCGGGCGGCGCCAGGGAGCTGTGGTTACTGCATTATACTAGTCTGCCGCATTCGGGGGAACGGGTTTCAGGCTGTTTGGGTACGTATAATACTTGTTTAAAGTTATTTCTTGTCACTAGGTTGCATGTCTGTGTATTATTCATTTTAAGATAGATATACGGAGGAGCGTATTTTTTTTCCCCAATAAATGGCAAAAACAAATCGAGTCATTCAGCCATCATAACCCGAATTGGTTTGACATTTTCTAATATTACAAAGCAAAAGCCGCGTGGTGCCGGCAGAATAGAATTCGTACCACCCCATGTCTGCCCGTGGGTATCGTACGAGGCGATTAAGGGTGTCCGGGAGGTGGGCAGCAGCGCCTCCCGTGTTGAAACATAGTCCAAAATACAAACTGCGGTCACCAACCCCCCTGCCCAGCGTGGTGACTATGGGCAAATACCCCCCATGGCAGTCTTGTGGCGTGCCCTGGGGTGGCCTACGTCCAGCAGTGGACTGCAATAGGCTGATGATGATGACAAAGAAAAAAGTATTCATTTTTAGGGTTCCGTACGTCTGAATACAAAAACGGAACCCTTATAGGATCACTCGTGTGTCTGTCCGTCCGTCGCTTACAGTCAATTATCTCCGAATCTATTAGACCGATTTAAGTTGAAATTTGGTACACATATCAATTCCTGTGACCCAAACACAGAGGTGTGACGTGAGCAGATGAAATCTGTATATGGGGGGTCATTTTTGGGGGGGAAGGGGAAAATTAAAAAAAAAAAATTCTGAAAACTGCATCGTGTGGCATATCAAATGAAAGGTCTTGTTGAGAAGATCTTAAATGTATTTTTTTGTAATTTTAAAATAAATAGTTTCCAAGTTATTCAAGAAAATAGACGAAAATTGACCATTCCCCCCCCCCCCTTATCTCCGAAACTACTGAACCTAAAATTTAAAAAAAAAATACAGAAATTAATTTTCTCCTTATAGATTATAGGAAAACCTATAAGAAGTCCATGATATTAAAATAACATGGTAAATCACTCAATATTGTGCGTACCAACTTACATTTGCAGGTGGAATGTGTGGGAGAACATATTTTTTAACTCCAATGTTAAGTTTTGTTGAATCGGTTTGTAAATGAATATTTAATGAAAAAAATAAGCCCACAATGAGCATTCTACGACCAATATTTTAGGAGATATTAATAGATAACATCGTACGGAACCCTCTTCACGCGAGTTCAACTCGCACTTGTCGGCTTTTTTAAATACATTCAACACTATCAAGACATTATATAAAAATACGTCAAATGCTTGCATTCGAGTACCTAAATGCCAATTTATTAGGTACTTTAAAGTTTTTCCGGTAGGCTGATTACGTAACTTGGAATACATATATATAATCACGCCTTTATCCCTTACGGGGTAGGCAGAGCACCAAGGGCCGATAGAACCACATGGTGCCACTTCTGACCAATTTTGAGGGTATAGTTGAGATGTACAAGTTCGGTTAGTAGTGACAGGTGGTCAGCCCATCGCCTACAAAACACCAAGACCCTCTTGTCCCTCTACTGACTTGTACAGTATGCCCAGAAAGAGAAGCAGCTCTTGGAATAAACTCATTTAATTTTTTAAAAAAACAACCCTCCTTTTGACGCAGTCGGGTAAAAACAAAAGTAAAGCATCGCGATCGCCTTGCAAGTTACGTGATTTCCCTGCCCGCCGCAAAAAGCAACAGACTGTATACTACATATAGTCCCCCACCCTTCGCTACAGAGTTCCTATCAGAACTGAACGCGCTCCGCCTGTCGTCCTGGCCGCCGCCGCCGCCGCCGCCGCTGTGCGCCGCCGCGCCGCTCGTGCTGTGCGGCGCGGGCGGCGCGGGGCCAGGTGCGGCCGGCGCGGGGGCGCTGCTGGCGGCTGAGCTATTGCTGCACGTGCTGGATGCTAACCAGGTATGTTAGGATTTACTTAGATTATCAACACGTATTTTTTCCCTTACATGCAAGATCAGTAATCTAGGAAAAGATCAAGAATACCCTAAGCGACCGTGCATCCGGGACAGAGGCGTGTTTTTATATATGAAAAATTCTCTCTGATATAATTAGCTCCGTAGCCGTTAACTACTTACATTTTTGAATAAGAGAAATTCCAGGACGTGCTGCCCTTTTGGCTTTCAGTTCAAGGCGCTTATGAGTTTTTTCACGCTTTTTAATAAAACATACTCTATATTGTTCCATTTTTAACACAAAATGTCGCGCACAACCATTTTAAATATTTTTTTCAAAGAAAAACTGCGAATTAACTGAAAAAGCCTGTATATCCAATGTAGAATAGAAATACAATTATGAACAAGTATAAGTCTAATAATATAGAAATTATGTATAAAAAAATATAGACTGCCTATGTAATCTTCATGGGTAGGAGTGCACTGCACCAGCGCTCTTTAGGACAAGCCGCCTCTGCCTATAACTAAATATCTAAGCGGAGATTTCAATTATTATAAGTTCTGTCTGTACCCTAATTGGCAAATAAACATTTGATTTGATTATCTTTCCTTAGGAGCTGGACATCCCACGAACCATAGCATTGCTTCACCAGCAGCGAGCCAACCTCATCCCTTCGTTAGAACACTACCGCTTCCTCCATCAGGTGTTACTACAATACCTTAAACAGTCCAGACTCATCTAACTGAGGTCTTTGTACCCCGGTTCTGGACTTAATGCCCTGTGTGGGGCTTAATGCCCTGTATGGGGACTTAATGCCCTGTATGAGGGCTTAAAGTCCTGTATGGGGACTTAATGCCCTGTATGGGGACGTAATGCCCTGTATAGGAACTTAGCTCCCTGGGGAATTATGCTCTGGATGGTGTCTAAATCTGTCTGGGGATTTCTTAAGCCATGAATGTGAATTAAATAATCTATATACAGGGTATTTTATCTACACCCTGTAGAGTATAATACGAGTAACTATATAATGTCATAAATGAAAACTTAACAAAGGTTTTCTCCAAGTCAGAAATGAGGAGAAATGAAGACAGAACTATTAACTGGATATTTGAGGTTTGTATTGATGTTTATATCCCTGCACTGTAGCCTGCAGTAAAAATACATTAATATTGTTCGTGGCATCTTTATAACATGGGCAATGTATCCTATTATGTGAAGACTACTAACTACAGTTTGTAAGTTTGTTTCCTTTTTCCGCCAAAACTACCGAACGGATATTGATGGAACTCCTATGGCAGGCAGTTATACAGCTTGTAAGTATATCAGAATCACATCGGTTATATATTTCACGCGAAGGAAGTCGCAGGCGTCTGCTACTATGGTTTTTATTTTTTTATATTTGTCGAATTACTTTGGTGTGTAAATAAAATGAAAGCAGATCAATGTTGATCTAGTAATATGATAAGATACCTGAAATTAATGGATCACGGTTAAATAACTGATGCAAAATAACCTACTTTTGAGTGAGTTACGAGTATCTAGGAGTACAGCAATTAAATTCTTCCTGCTACGTACGAATTATGAAATAAATGTGCCTGATGATATGCCATTGAGATTTGATTACCTATTTATCTGGTCTCACAAATGTTATAGCTAAACATTGACAAGAAAAGAATTTCAATTATACATTTATTTATATATAAATCCTGTAAGTAAATAATAACAAGTTCTCATTCTAATGCCTCCATTGTATAATAATATTTATATTCAAGAGTTATTATGTATTAGATTTTGTATGATTTTTTAAAATTTAATTTAGATGTAAGTGAAAATGATGTGCCTTAGAAATCAGAGATTATTTACGATCTGAATCTGCTCATGTGCCTTCTTAATTTAGTGTTAAAATAAAACAGCTCATTAAAATATGTTATTAATTTAAGTTGTCAGGCAGTTGAGATTTGTAGTTTAGATAGAAAAGATTAATAATGCAACTAAAAATTAGGTTCCAAAAATTTTGTACCTTTAACCGAAGTTTTTTTACATTGTATAAGGTCTACCAAAAAGTACTGAATATCTTTTGACCTTATACAGGTGTAACAAAAAGGGTATGTTAAGCGAAAACCTCAATGTAAATAGCCCACTAAAAGGAACCTATCCACAAAGTTTCAAATTTGAAATCACATGTTTATTTTTCCAGATAGTATGGAGAACTCCTAAACAACTCAGGAATGTTCATACAATCTTGAAAAACAAACATGCGATTTTGAGTCTCAAATTTTGGAAATAGGTTCTCTATTACACATATTATTTACACATACAGTGTGTTTTTTTGTGGCCACCGTTAACGAAGGGTACGTTCTCTATACATCAAATAAAGTAAGTTTATGCCAAAAAAAATGCTGGGAATTATTATTTTTTTGAAAAAAAATGCTGGGTTTTTTTTTTTTTTTTTAATTTAATTACTTGATCGGGCGAAATTTATAGTGTCTAGTGTTTATGTTAGTTTTTTTATAGACAGATATTAATTATTTATCGTAAAAAAATCCTGCTACGCGCGTCTATGTGCATTTATGCAGAAAAACGCAGTCTATTTACTCAACTTTGGACCCTAATATTTTGGAAACCTGACACTTCCCAGGTATGCTTCCATGGAGAAAAATGATCGTGATGATGAGATTCCGTAGTTTTCGGGAACGTTGACGACCAAAAATCATCCTGTATTTAATTATTTTACACATAGCTTTTCGCTTAACATACCCTTTCTGTTACATCCTGTATAAAATAAAATAAAAAACCTATAAAGAGAAATTGTTTTTTATATAGGTTTTTTGAAACATTCAGCTACAAAATACGACTACCAATAGGGAAATGATCGAACCTCAAATCAAGTTTTTTGATAATTGTAAAATAAGCTATACTTACCTATGTTTATATCACGGAACATTTAAGCATTTCAATTCCATACTTTTTAAATTAGGATTGGAGACTCCTTACTCAACACTTAATCGAAGGTAAAACAGCCAAAACTATATCTACGCTTGTTTGCTACGAACCTGCTGCACATAGATATAATTTAATCAGTGATTCTAATAGAAAACTATTAGCTTAAAAATTCCGTGGTAACAGTTTCCTTCATTAAACTTTGTAATGAGGTCGAGGCGCAGTTGTATGCGCCTGCGCACATTATTTGATGTGTTCTATATTTCGTCTAGTCCGCGGCAGCTCCATAGTATTTTAAATTTACTTTTAATTTAAGTAAATCGTAAGTAAATTAATTTCTCCTTTTAATGCACAATTTTTCTGTTGTTTTAAGCACTTATTTTGCTGTTTCTTTTATTTATAAATAATATTGTTTTTATGTAATGTAATTTTCAATGATTTTATAGACATTTGTAATTAAAAATTCAGTATTATAACGTATTTTGTATTCGTAATTTCATTATTTACAACATTTGAATATACAGTCATCATATTGTGTTTTGATAATAAACATTTTTTTATTTACAAAATTGTATTTTGTTCAAAGTTGTTATTGTGTCACATGATACATTATGCAACATTGACATGTGACATAGTTTTTGCAGTCTTCGTCACTATAAAATGTATCTAAGATTGATTCCCTGACTCTTATTACCCAACTTAGTATTTATACACAACACATAGAGATGAGTAAATATGGGTTTGGCTCTATACAGGGTGTAACAGAAAGGGTATGTTAAGCGGAAAGCTACGTAAACAGCCCACTGTAAAGAACCTATTCACAAAATTTGAGACTCAAAATCACATGTTTATTTTTCCCGATAGTATGGAGAATTTTCAAATATCTCAGGAATTTTCATACAATCTTGAAAAATAAACATGTGATTTTGAGTCTCAAATTTTGTGGATAGGTTCTCTACATTGAGCTATTTACGTTGCTTTTCGCTTAACATACCCTTTTTGTTACACCCTGTATAGTAGGTATTAAACTTGTTTCTTAAAACTTTGCGTGATTTTAGCTTCCAGACTTCAAAGGATAAAAAAGAAACAACATCCAGTCTGTCAATTTTATATTTTCAGTAAAAAATTACATTACAATATATCTAACACTTACAACTATGTCACGGCGGCGGGTAGAAGGGCCGTGGCGGCGGGCCCGGTGGGCCGGGCGTGCCCCCCAGGCCGGGCGGGCCCCCAGGCCGGGCGGGCCCCCCAGGCCGCGCGGGGGCCCGCCTAGCGCCGGCGGGGGGCCCCTTGCGGGCGGCGGCGGCGGGTAGTACGGCGGCGGCACGTTCACCGGCGGGTAACGCGACGGCACATCCGGCGGGTATCTGTCGACAGGATACCGCGGCGGCGGCTCGGAGACGGGCGGGTATCGCGGCGAAGGCTCCGCGACGGGCGGATATCGCGGCGGAGGCTCCGCGACGGGCGGATATCGCGGCGGAGGCTCCGCGACGGGCGGATATCGCGGCGGAGGCTCCGCGACTGGCGGATATCGCGGCGGCGGCTCCGCGTACATCGGCGGCGGCGCGGGCGGCAGCGGCAGCCTGGGCGGCGGCGGGATGGCAGGCGGCGGCGCGGCGTACACCGGCGGGTACGCCATGCCCTGGTAGCCCTGGTAACTGAACCTCATGGTGTCCAACTTGGGAGGCTCCGGCTTTTCGGCCCCGTTCTTGAGCGGAGTCACCGGCGGCTTAGGGAGAAGCGCGGCGACAGGCGATTCGGAAGCGGGCGGTGTATTGGAGGGGGCCTTTTTGTCGTTTTTTGATTGCTTAATTTGATTCGGTAGTGGAGGGGAGTCGGTGCCGGACGCTTGAGTTTGGGGGGAGTACAAGTCTAGTACCTGAAATTTTTTAAATAGAAATTGTAAGTTCTTAAGACCAGACCTAAATAGCACCATGTAGGAGATAAAAGAGAAGAGATGTATTTCTTCTATCAAAAATACTTACAGATTATACACTATAAAAGTGAAACCTGACTCCTATTATAACACTGGTCTACCATTTATTACCTACTAACTGTTGCTTGCGACTTTGTCTGCGCAGTATTCGATTATCGTGCGGTGGTGCTACTTACTGCAATAAAAAGTAGCCTATGTCCTTTCTCATGCTCTAGACTATTTGTGTTCCAAATTTAATTCAAATAGGTTCAGTAGTTTTGCCGTGAAAGACGTACAAATATACACACACACACACTTTCACATTTATAATATTAGTATAGTATAGATTATACATATGATAAACAGTTTTAAATAACAATGACACCATTACCATTATAAAAAATCACATCTAAAAACTTAAGACACTTCTAGCCACTGTTGTTAACCAAAGACCTTATTACCTGATGACAGATATCTTCAAGCAGCTCCATAGTCATGTCTTCAACGAACATGTCCCACCATGCAGTGTGCTTCGGTTGCCGACCATTCCAGTCCACAACTTCAAACTTGCTGAGCTTCCCCGCGAGGAACATGAGGGCCACAGCGATAACCTCTGGCTCCCATTGCAGGCAGAGGGTTGTACATAAACTGTGGATATTACAGAGGTTATATGTATGAAAATTACAGACAGTTTTGTTAAATACAAGAATTTGTCATTAATTAAATTAGGCCATTAACAAATACATTTTTAATGTCTTAACAATTGATCAACCTTATGTAAAGACTCTAAAGAATGTTGCTAGATTTAGAGGATGGTGAAATATGATGACAGTCTAACCACACATATTATTATGGGCAACTAGGGCTAGCCAGTATTTTGGGCAAAGAATTAGCCTTGCCATCCAGCGGGGCAATGCGGCAGCCTTTTGGCCACATTGCCAGCGGTGGAGGAGTTGCAGGCAATTTTCTATTTGTAAATATGTTTTAATTATTTTTTCTGTATTTACCCAATTACATAATTTATTATTATTGGTTTTTAACTTGTAAATGAAAAGCAAATATAAATATAAACTTACCTATCATTCACGAAGGTCCACGCCATTTGAACCATCTTCTGTAACTTAGCTTTATCTCCCTTCAGGCATTTAGCGTACTTCAGTAAATACCCATAAGGATGTTCTACTTGCAAATCAAACTTGATGGTCTGTAGAAGAATCCTTTCGAGTGTCATGACTTCCTCCTTTGGATCATCTCCAAACGTACCAAACTTCTGTTCAGTTAACAAGGATTTTGCTACCTTTATGATATCCTTACATTTCTTTGGCGTTTCTTCGACTTTTCCCGCAAGAAAAAGGCAGCAACAGGCTGTGATGTACCGCGGGAATGTTCTAAACGAATGGAACATGTAGAAACGGTGAAAATAAACAACTCCAGTAGCCACTGTGTTATAACCTAAGTCCATCTTCGAGCCAGTATCAATGATAAATCTGGCACCTTCCTTCCGGTACCGGTTCTCGGTTTCAATAGTAATTCCATCGCGGACTGATGGCGTATTTTGTAGATCTTTCTTATCGTAGTACCAATAAGGCATTTTTGGTATAATTAATTATAAATATCACTATAACATTGCTAACCTTCACTCCGCGATTTGTCAACTAACCATAGACAAAAAAAATTGCATCATAACTATAGAGTTGGACAGTAGTTATCATACTGAAATAAAGTTATAGAACGAAATGTAGATGGCGCCCTAAAAATAGTTTGTTGATTATTAGGAATGCTAACAACTAGAGATGCGCAAAACAGTGCCATGAAATGTAATGTAATGCGTATCACATCACCGGCTGAGGTGATATCACCCGAAACCATTACCATTACCTTGCTAACATTACCGTGCTAATGTTATGCCGTACACTACGGTGATTGTAATATAGGTAGTAGTATCGTTGGTTGGCGGGTAATGCAAGCTATGTAATGCGTGCGTATAGCTACGTACGGTGGTGATGCTTAGGAGTAATATAATACCAGTAATACATAATATTAAATTGCACTATACCTATTGCGAGTCAATGAGATGATTTTATAAATTTTTATAAATTAATTAAATTAAAAATAATGTTTTTATAAATTCGTTAACGTATTTATTTAGGTACAACAAATAAGTTACAAGTGATAAAAAAACCAACTGACATATTTTTAGGACGCTGCGCGCAGCATGCGCGCATGTACGACTCAATGCATCTCTTTCGTCGTGCTCCTCGCACGCATTACGTTCGCGAGTCGGTCGGCAAAATTCGGGTAATGGTCCGACCGCTCCGGCTGAGTAGGCTCGATGCCTAGGGCGGCAGATTACATTATAAGGTGGGCGGCATATCAACTTGGTGGATATCACAGGCATTATTTTTACACACCTCTAATAGCTAATATTTTTCTATGACGGTTTTCCAATTGTCTTACTAGAAGTCTGCTTTACTGTAACGTCGCGGCACTATAAGGTTCCACGTTGATAAAGTCTTGCACATGAGAGTATGCAAACAGGTTCCATCGAAGAGTAACAAACGCTAGTTTACTCAAGCAGTGACACGAGCACTCGCGCCTCTAGCGCCCTTTGCCCACGACGTGTCTTATGAGTGAAAAGAGCGCAAATAATTAATACATTTGCCGAAAAAAAATGTTTTTCTATAAAGAAATAGATTATCTCCTTCTCTAGTTCCAGTTTTCACCACTGGTATTTAATGGAGTCGTGGTGGAAATCTATTTGTCCATGAGAGGTAATGTTTCGATTTTTATCCTACGAATATAATGAATAACATTTAGTGAATAATTTTTTTCAATCTTATGTATTATTATGTGTTTCACATGCACTAGTAGCTTCAGAAAGGCATTCGATTGGGAACAGTAAGCCCATACAGCCCCTACATGATTGAGCTTCGATTAGCTCAAAAATGAAAAATTCGTGCAATTTCAACGAAATTGAATTGCATATGTATAATGTATGATGATGACAATTGTTGAGGCAACGTCGGCGGCAAAAACTATTCAGCCTCATAGAACAATTTGTAAATCCGTCCACTGGTCAAAATGGTCCGAAAAATAACTGTAGAAACAACTTACATGGGCCCAATGAAGGTGATATCGGTGATATCACAGGCTAAAGTTATTACTCTAATGCTTCTAACTAATCCAATTTCACTAGAACACTGCTTTACTGTAACGTCGCGGCACTATGAGGTTCCACGTTGATAAAGTCTTACACGAGGATGTGAACAGGTTCATCGAAGAAACAAACGCAAGTTTACTAATGACACGATGCAAACCACGACGTGTTTACAAATAATTAATACATTTGCCGAAAAAAATATTTTTCTATAAAGAAATAGATTATAGCCTTCTCTAGTTCCAGTTTTCACCACTGGTATTTAATGGAGTCGTGGTGGAAATCTATTTGTCCATTAGGTATATTCCAGCTTATCCGGCCGAATCGCAAAAAAAAAAAAAAAATTAACTTTATGTATCATAGACAATTATTTTTTTTGTACGTTGTTCCTGAGTTAGAACACAACATCTTTTATTCGAACTGCTCTTATCATGATTATTCTTAGAGTGAGCTAGTTTATAATTTTCATAGTAAAGTCATTAAAAAATAGCGCGTATAAATCCTATGATTACCTACGAGTTCAAATACGATTAGGATACATTTCCGTCATGAAGTTCCAGCAAGGGTGTATCAATATCATGTATAAAGAGAATTACCACACATAAATTTCATCGTGGGTTTCATCCAAATTGGTCGAGCCATCTTTAATTTAGGTATAGCATGAATATATGCATGAGGATACTTGGCTATGTTTTTTTATGGATTAAGGGTTTACACGAAGGAGTAAAGACCACTAGTTTTCTTATCTAAGGACGGAAGGGCGGACGCAGTGCCGGTTTTAACACTACCAGCGCCCTGGGCGAGATTTCTATGTCGGCGCCCCCCTCCCACCAAGTGTGAAGTGCGATGTAACTAAAAATTAACGGTTTCGCAATTTTTAATAGTTGCAATCATAGATTGCAATGCTATCCATACATTAAAATGTAAAATAAAATACTCTAGATAGTTTAGGATGCTACTAGACTTCACAAACAAATAGATTTAATGAAATATTCAGGCAGGAGCGTACCAGGTTCTGAGTTTATGAAATTGTAACCGACCACTTCATGCATTTGAGTTATTTAGACATTTTCATGAATTTGTGAGTTATAAAAAACCCCCAAGTAATTTTAGAATAGAAGCACGAGCGAAGCGAGCTCGAAATTTTTCAACTTTTTAGCACGTACCTACGTAACTCACTTAAGTTGCCATTTAAGTAAGTACTTCTCGAAAATTTAAGCTCTGCCGAGAATTTGTGATTACTACTTCAGCATTAGCATAATCGCTAGCGTAGTAAGTACGAAACTTGGACCACTCTTACCGATTAAAACTCCCTTATCAATATTGCAATTTTTGTATTAATATTTAATAGTAACAGGTAAGTAGTTCTTGAAAAAACTCTTAAAAGTTTTAGACTTTCTAGTCTAGAGCAACTAGAAATCTGTTCGTCTAGGGGCTTAGACATTGTGATAAGCGACAACGAAGTTCGCAAAGTTATGAAAACGTGATTTCTAAACGCTGTTGGTGGAGATGTTTCGATAAATTTGCGAATTTCGTTGTGGCTCGTGAAATTAGATTAGATTAGATTCATTTATTGCATGTCTCAGGTTATATAGTTTTTTTTATTATTATAATTATTTTGCGTGAGCTGGCCTAATCCTTTTGGCCAGACATGCGCTCAAAAACTAACTCTGTCCGGCTTTATCCCGACGCCTGGCAACCCTAGCACTCATTTGACCCCAAGTAGATCTCGGACTAGAAGCGAAGAGATGAAAAGCCGGACGTCGGACGGAGGAGCGAAACAATCACTACGTGCCACAAGTAGGTACATCAATACCTACGTTACACAAACTAAGTATAGGTAGAGATGTTACCTTACTTTCAGCCATATCTATTAGGGGACTCTTAAAAAATTATTATTGTCTTATCTTCGTTACATAATTAGTAAATAGCTATTACCTATAGTAAGTAATAGATAAAATAAAAAGATTTCATTGTAGTCGTTTCTAGTGTACTTAGGTATAACTATCTAACTAGGTAGGTACCTATTAAAAGTCTTAATTAAGGGAGAAGATGAGATAACGATTACAAAAGGTTGACCTTTACTACACTACATACACCCCACAAGATTTAATTTTAAAATTGTAGGTACCTAGTGATATCGATAAGCATGATCGTGGCGTAGGTAGGTAATCAGCTTACCTAGGTAGGTAAGTTTCATTTAGGTATAGTATAAGTACCTACCTACTTATGTTACAAAAACTTCGCGAGTCAATTGTGGTTAGACTTATACATATATATTATAATTCTTTACGACTAATTGAGTCGTATAGAATCAATACCGGCTATCTGACTAATGGCCGATTATTGAAAAACCTAAAAAAAACGATTTTAAGCCTTTATTATGTACCTAGATTAAAATTATCATTCGAATAACTAAATATAATCGTCAAGGACTATAAAATGTACAAATACATAAAGAAAATATTAAATTGCGGCAATGAATGAAATTTGGTTTTTGCAGATGGCCAAATTTGATACCGAAATTTAAAGATAGCTATGTTTGATCCCAACCCAAGGAGAAATGGCCATCTTTGATTCCAAACGAATAATAGATAGCCATGTTTGAAGCTAATTACAAACAAACGATGTTAGGGTTGTCAAAATTCAACAAAGTTAAAAATAATGTTTAATATTGAACGAAATAAAACACACATTAAATAAAGTAGAATATACATTAAATTTCACTTTTTATATACGAAGATCAGGTGCATCTTTTTTCTCGAGTTACCTATTTTTTCAATATGCTGGTAGCAAAAAACCTTGGTGTCACTCATTTAGACTTTGAGTATTATATTTAGGTACATTATAATATTAGTAAACATAACGTGCCAACCCTGACTACGCCACTTACCTCATTCTCTTCGCCACATTTCGTTTCCAATTTGCGGGATCTTTCTGACGTTTCCTGGAATACCGATTTGTTACCGGTGTGGGGCTACAATCCATGATTTTGTTTCTAGTAAATTATATTAACTACAATCACTTTTTCTTTAATAAATCAGTAAATAAGCTAGCAACGTGAAGTATGCAAGACGCTAAGCGGCCGTTACAAGACGAAAGAAAATGCATGCTTGTGATTGGCCGACCAACAAAGGTAGCCATGTTTGAAACTAAAAGTTCACAGATACCCACATTTGAAACTGATACCCAACTTGTCAATGGATATTCTACTATAGATATCCGTCTTTAATATTGAGGTGATTTATACGTTAAAAGTATTCAAAATTACCTGTATTGCCACATTCAAAACTCCATTTTGACAAAATCGACAGATGTCCGCCTTTGATCCTATACAACTCAATTATTTCAAACGTCGTTTTGAAGTTCACAGTTCGAATCGTAATAGCCGATCTAGTTCGATACGAGGCTTATCTTACTTGCAAATGTTGGGTAAATAAAATATTAATGAATTCACGTCAGTAGCGACATGGCTCTCAAGACGGGCGCTAGTTTTTTGAGAATAAACGCTTTGCGACAAGCCGTTAGGGTATGTTCATGGTTTATTAATTATCTGTCTTTTAAGTTAGTTACTTAAGTGGGAATTACCGCCATGTTTTTTGATCGGGCCGAAATTAGATAAACCGGTTAAAGATAAAAACACATTTCTCTTTTTTATTAATTTTTATCTAACATTAAAATGAGTTAAATCGGACGTGTTTTTCGTAATGGTGATAAATGATAATATTGTTTATTTTGTATTGTACGAGTCAAATGAAAGATTATCTAAATTATCACGTTACCAACTTATTTACCAAGACGGGAAGTAGGTACTTGTTTCATCATCATCAGCCTATTGCAGTCCACTGCTAGACGTAGGCCTCCCCCGGGGCACGCCACAAGACCACAAGACTGCCATGGGGGGTATTTGCCCATAGTCACCACGCTGGGCAGGCGGGTTGATGTTGATGACCGCAGTTTGTATTTTGAACTATGTTGTCAACAATTGACTTATACTAATAAGTAGCTACTTGTTTAGTTATTTAAATTTTTTTGCTTTTGCCTGCCTAGTTAATGATGTACATGTGTGTGTCTGTGTGTCAATTAAAAATACAGACCACACACATGTAAATACATCATTATCTTTCATTTAAACATTCAATTCATTCAATACACTCTAAATCTTCTATACATTCACTCACATAGGATGAGCAGAATCCATATGAACGAACCCTACTTAACTAGGTTGCTTCTTACTAATCTAAAGATCCAGGGGCCTTAGACCAGCTTATGCAATGTTACAATTTTTACGAGCGATAGTAAAAGTTCGCAAAGTTATCGAATTACCTATGACCACCCTCTGAAGTCATCTACGTCTGGATCCCTTGGTTACTAGAGAGTGCCCTTGAATGCTTACCAGAATTTGGTGACGTTCAGATACATTTCTTCTATACATACATATGTATGTATACATATTATGTATCTAACTAATGTTTGTTTGTTTGTTTGTTGTTTGATTGACGGCTATCTCCGGACTACTGGGTCGAATGTGTTGGATAGTCATTTATCGAGCAGGCTTTAGGCTATATATCGTGCGAGGGACGAAAAATGTGGATTATAAACGGTTCAGACCTTTATCGTAACTAGCATGCATAGTAAACCCGTCTTAGGAAAGAGCATGATTTTCTAATAACGGAAGGTTAGATAACTGTCTTAACAGTCGTCTTAGTTTGAATCAATTCCCTGTTAAGTTTCTTTTGTGTAACGTTTGTGGAATTGACTTACGCTAACGGCCAATTATATGTCGCGTTGTCAAGATCGAAAAATCGTATGTTCTTCTGCCACACTGAGAAGTACTTCGATGCGGGCAACAGTAGTAGATAATCGGATCGTTTTTCCCTTTATCACGCAATAGTAACACGCTATCTCGGACGGCTAACTGATTTCAATGCAGTTTTCAGTTTTTCCCAACTTAACATATACCTAGACGCTACTTTTTATCCCGGATAATTTCGACATTTTGTTTTTTCTGCAGTCCACGCGGACGGAGTCGCGGGCGTCCACTAGTTAAATATTAAAAGTCCTTAATCTTTCCATATGGTACCTACATAAAGTTATAGTTTTGTCTACCTATCACTAATCTTATTTTGCTGTCTATCTACAAATCAGTAAAATAAGTTACTAAATTAATAGGTAGATTTCGACCTTCACAATTTGTCATACTCACCTATTACAATATTATAATTTATGTAGGCTTAAAATATTACCTACATACACATTTAGATTTACCTACGTTTGTAGCATGCATGATAATTAAATAGGTAGGTAGATAGTAAAAGGCACACGTATATTTACATTTTACTAGTATCTGTTAGTTTTCTTTTGATATTCATCGATTTCCCATAGATCCATCTACTTAAATCCTGGACGTAGGCCTCCCCCAGAGTAGGTACGCCACAAGGCCTGATCTCCTGGCTTCTTCGCCAACCAGTTACTACCAGCAGCCCTCTTCAAGTCATCGGTCCATCTGACCGGAGGGCGTCCAACGCAATCTCAGTACAGAAGAACGTACCTAAATTATTTAGACTAAATACTTGGATGTAATTATTACACACAAGTAGGTATGTAAATATATAAATAAATTGTTACAAATTATTAATATTTTCCAGCAGTTCCTCAACACAAGTGTTAGACCGGAAGTATCAGAAAATGGCGGGAAATTGGCCGAGTTTCCGGGTGTCAGAGCCCCCTATATTACGGAAATGAAGTTTCTGAACGAGAACAGCTACGATCCTATCCCTATATACCGAGTGATGGACAACAATGGCGAAGTTATCGATAGTCGAGAAGATCCTAATATCGATAAGGAAACTTTGGTTAATATGTACAAAACTATGATACAACTCACTCAGATGGATAAAATTCTTTATGAATCCCAAAGGTAAGTCTCCGATAAAACCTACGTTAAAATCTGAACATTATTTCACTATGGGTGCGCCCACCACCGGGCCCTACACCCTCCACTGACCCTCGGATCTGATAACTCATAACTGCGAAAACAGGCACTTGCACTAACTACAATCGCCACGAGAAATTTGTTTGAACTTCCGAATTGTAACGCCTAATACAATTTCATTTACTGAACATTATTGATTGTATTGCACATAATTTATTGTTTGCTTGTTTAGTGAAAAACGTAGCTATACTTACTCTAAATATTTGTCATAATTTGTTTACAATTGGATACATTAATCATTTCCTGACTTTTCAAACAAAACCCGCGATTATCCTTCCAGACAAGGCCGTATATCATTTTACATGACCAACTACGGAGAAGAAGGTACCCACGTTGGCAGTGCTGCTGCCCTGTCCCCTGAAGACCTGGTCTTTGCGCAGTATCGGGAGGTTGGAGTACTGCTGTACAGAGGCATGACGGTGTCAGATATGATCGATCAGTGCTACGGCAATATTGGGGATCCCGCTAAGGGCAGACATATGCCCGTGCACTATGGCAGCAAGAAGTACAATATTGTGACGATTTCCAGTCCTTTAGGTAATTATCTTCTCTTTGAAGAATTTACAACATCTCGTGAAGTTTCTCATATTGTTTTCCCGAAAATGTAACCAGTTAATATTAATATAACGTAAACACTAAACAGCCAGTCCTACTGACTAGGTCTTGAATCTCTCAATGTGCATATGAGTTCTAAGTGTGGTAATGTCAATTCCAGCAACCCAAATGCCTCAAGCGGTGGGTGCGGCGTATGCCTTGAAGCGGCAATCTGGGAACAACCGATGTGTCATCTGCTACTTCGGGGACGGGGCCGCTTCGGAGGGGGACGCTCATGCCGCCTTCAACTTCGCTGCCACCCTAGATTGTCCGGTTATTTTATTCTGGTAAGTAATTCAATTTCATTCATCAACTACCTAATTGTCTCTGGAATTTGACAATTTTATGTGTTATACTAATTTAAATTAAAGTAATATAGCTTCGTAGCGAACCTATATCTAACGAAAAAACTAATAAAAGCTCTGACTGTTACATTGTTTGATTAGTGGGCTTGGCTCGATTTCAGCGCTGCTTATGCTCATTCATTTGTTTATTTCATTAAATAACATCGTTATCTCAAAATGTTACTTTATCTAAGCCCCCTGTAGTTATAACAGTAACTATGTATAATAATAGTGCGCATAAGTGATTTGCCGTCGTCATCAGAACCCTGATAACATCTAGATGACGTTGTAGGTACTTATACAGGGTGTAACAAAAAGGGTATGTTAAGCGAAAAGCTATGTAAATAGCCCACTATAGAGAACCTTTCTACAAAATTTGAGACTCGAAATGACATTTCTATTTTTCAAGATTGTACGAAAATTCCTGAGATATTTAAAAATTCTCCAAACTATAGGGAAAAATAAACATGTGATTTCGGGTCTCAAATTTTGTGGATAGATTCTCTATAATGGGCTGTTCACATAGCTTTTCGCTTAACATACCCTTTTTGTTACATCCTGTATATGCCAAAATTATCAACTTATTAACATAGCAATACTAATCGTCTTCCTATAAGAGAAACAGAAACCGACTGCCTCCAAAACCCATATGTACCTACTCATCTTAATTTCTTTTTTTTGTTTCCTCAGTCGAAACAACGGCTACGCCATCTCCACACCCACAAGCGAGCAGTACCGCGGGGACGGCATCGGAGCCCGAGGGCCAGCATTAGGACTGCAAACCCTTCGCGTCGACGGAACTGACACACTCGCGGTGTACAACGCTGTCAAAAAGGCCAGGGAGATCGCGGTGGGAAGCAATAAACCGGTGCTCATTGAAGCTATGACATACAGGTAATTTTGTCTTTATTCAGACATTTTGAAGTCTGCTGATACCGCCGAAAAATGTCACAGTTCTACTTACCATACATATATAGACCACATAGAGTCCATAGGTGTATTGAACATTATATCCGTTCTTTACAACTTACAATGGCTACAATTTGACAAAACTAAACAAAAGTAAGATAAAGTAACGAACTTTCAACACAAATATTGTAGGTTCCTCCTCCGGGAAAAGCTCGTTAACAGTAGTATGATAAAATCTGAAATTAATACCTAATATCGATAAAAAATATCGAGTGATCACCTACTCTAGACTACTAATCTTTACTTACAGAGTCGGACATCACTCCACCTCCGATGACAGCACTGCGTATAGATCTGTGGAAGAAATAGAAAAATGGACCAAAGATGAAAGTCCGTTGCAGAAATTAAGACTCTATTTAGAACAAAAAGGTACGGTAGTTATACTGAACCAAAAAAACTCGGCAGTAATGTCACTAGCATTATCTCGCTACAACCCTAGTGGTTGTATGGAAACCGGAAGTAATTGTTCGCCGGAAGCGGAAGTACTACAGTAGTACTACTACTTATTATTTACAGAAGTTAATTCTACCCTCTAACTTTATTATTATTATTATGCTTTATTGTACACAGTAAAGTTTTCACAAATAAAGTTTATGACAACTTCTAATGGATCCTCCACACAATTGGCGATGTTAGTTCGGCGAACGTCGTCGAATTTAGACAATCGTGTGACAAGGTGCAAATACTCTAAAAATATGCTTCTTTCAGGTTACTGGAATGAAGAAGCCGATAAGGCATGTGTGAAAGAATCCCGTAACATTGTAGTGAAAACCATGCAGGAGGCCGAAAAGAAGAAGCGTCCCCACTGGAAAGAAATGCTCCGTGACGTATATCACGATATGCCTCCGAGGCTACAGTAAGTATTCAACCAAAGACAGTTATAATTGTCTTTGATTCAACGTAACGTAATTTTGTAGAAACAAATAAATATTTTTTTCCGTGTTTTGTTTCAAATAGGGTACCTACCTTTACCCTTACTTAGGTAGGTAGCTTACTCCAGCAGGTACTATGTACGGTTGTGAAACTAAAGATCACGGAGCTAAAACCAAACTTTACACATTACGTTTGGTTTATTAACTTTTTGGGTTCAGTAAATGGACGATTACACCCACTTAGCCAAGGCATGTTTAGTTAACTTGCCGTGGTGATTACAATACAATGACTGCAAAATTACATGCCTTAGGTAGGAACGGTGTTTACTCTTGCTTGGCACCTAAACGTACATTTTTGTTTTCAGAGATCAAATGAAACAAATGGAGAAACATTTGGAAGTCTATAAAGAGCATTATCCAATGAAGCAATATCAAAATGAGGAATAATTTTATTATTTTTATTGCCTGGCCTGTCACCAAATACTTAATAAATTATTTTGCTTACATAGTATGTACCTACCTCCTTATTTATTTATACAGGATGTAACAAAAAGGGTATGTTAAGCGAAAAGCTATGTAAATAGCCCACTATAGAGAACCTAGCTATAAAATTTAAGACTCGAAATCACATTTTTATTTTTCAAGATTGTATGAAAATTCCTGAGATATTCAAAAATTCTCCATACTATCCGAAAAAATAAACATGTGATTTCGGGTCTCAAATTTTGTGGATAGGTTCTCTACAGCAGGCTGTTCATATAGCTTTTCGCTTAACATACCCTTTTTGTTACACCCTGTATACCTATAACACCGACCGCTTTATCTTCTATACATATATGTAATAAAAATGTAAGGGATCGCTGTCTGTACATGGAAGATATATAAGAAAAAATATTATAGAATACCTTTATCAACGCAATAGTGATAACAAAACAATGATTTTTGGAATTTTTGTCTGTTTGTCTGTGCGTTTGTGCACGCTAATCTCAGAAACGGCTAAACCGATTTCGATGCAGTTTTCAGGAATATATTTATTTTATTTTCTTTATTAGGAAAACCAACAGCATTTACATTTTATAATAATTACAGGTAAATTTAATTTATAATTAGGCCAAAAATAGGTTTTCACAATATTTCTGTGTTAAAGTGGTACGTTTAGAAACAGGGGCAAAGACAGTTTCTCACCCATACAATGTGGACTTGTTTTTTCAAAGTATAAATATTTCAAAGCATGAAACAATTTGTATGAGTGAGGAACCGCCTCAGTAAAGAGATTAATAACAAAGTAAAATGACTTACTATTCCTTAACTTAAAAATAAAAACACTACACCTAGGTCAATTGATTACCTATATATTTGATGTGATAAGGCAAAACGAATAATATTATTTACCACCAATACATATTACCATCACTGGACGCGACACCTAGAAAGTATATGCAATTTTGGGATCATGGTGATTATATTGTGACAGGTCCCAATTAACATATAGGCTACTTTTTATCCCGGAAAAATGTTTTTATTCCGGAGAATTTCGATATTTTGTTTTTTTTTCTGTAGTTCACGCGGACGGAGTCGCGGGTGTCCACTAGTGATTAATACACACTTAGATTAAACTCGAATATCTAAAAGATACTTTGTACTATTTCTTTTACAACTTACTGTCTTTGATAAAAAAATATGTGTACAATAAAGAATACTAAGAATAAGATGGCTTATAAATAAAACTGTGTTTATTTTAGTAGGGTAAATGTAAAATTGGACTCTAGCGCTGCTATCAGGTACCTACCTAAACCAGATGGGTGAATTTCAACAACCTCGATTTTTGACTAATTACGCTGGCGAAATTTTATATCCACTTTCTATAACTTTTTTGTATTCGAAGTAATAGCCAAAAATATATAATATTCAGTCATATAGTACACATTTTTAAAAACGTATTATTTCTTGAGATATCTGCATTTAAAAATTTCAATCGCCATCGATATTATTATCAAACCACCGAAATTGTAAATCTCTCCACTGATATTGATTACAACCAGCGGAATTATAAATACAGGAGAACATCATATGGATTACCTATTTATTTATTTTATAAGAACTTGAAAACTTTAGATTTTTCGTTTATTAGTTGGTAATAATGTTTATCATCATGATTATAGCTTACAAACTATGATAACAAATTTAAGGAACACGTTAACAGTTAGAGAAATATTTTATTACATACTTTAAAATGCTTCCTAGTGAGTTTTTTCTTGGCATAAAATGGCCATGGTATCTCCTTTAAGATCTCGCAGTTCTGACTACACAATTTCAGGAACCTAGCCGTATTTATTTATATGTACGTAAAAATCTTCGAAAACCAGAAATAAGGATCATTTCTTTTCACATGTGAAAGTGCACCTCGTTAGCTACCTTTATATATAAGGAACACCCCATCCGAAAATTCACGGTGTCGGAGATATGACAATTTTATGATTTTTTTTTAATATCCTTTTAAGAGCAGTATAATGGCATATAAGAAATGAATCACATTTTATACTTTGACCTCCCAAAAATCTATCAACATGGAATGGTCAAGCAAAATTTGTTAAATGTTTTTGCCAATTAAGCCCCTACTCTTTCAAAATAATATACAGCGTCATGCGTACCCTTTATCAAACTATTTAATAAGCTACTCAAAAAGGTGTAACTTATTATGAGAAAGCTTACCAGCAGCTGACCAATAAAGGTTTCGAAAAATACATTCCGTGGCGCTACAGCCTATAGCAGTGTTATATTGAGGCAAGTAGAATGTAGAACTCTTCTGTTAGCATCAGCCGTACTTGTTCAAGCTACTCGGGTTTATCGCAAAGTTACTCGGGTTTATTCGTAACTGTTCATTTATAGTAGCAATTTTGGGTGGTTTCCTTGAGGTTGAACTGAAGGCCAAATCATATTCAATATCACAAAACGTGGGATTGAAGTAGATAATAATTATGTGCATGAGTACACCTACTTAGGCCAGTAGAACATTCAATATATAGATATTTTTTCTGAGAACAATCAGGACTCAGAAAAATATTACATTCTTATTGGTCAGCTATTAATATTGATGGATGAATCTTAAGTGCCCGGAAGAACTTAGTTCATTTAGGAACGGTTCCCTTCCTATGATCTTATAACGTCTACTTGTCGATATGTGTACTTATGCTGTCTATCGGTTGACCTACAGTGCTCAGACTATATCAGAAACACCATTAGGTATGCTAATCGCCTACCAAAAAGGAACTGGATAGTAAAAGTGCCGGCCGTGTTAGTCGTTTAGACACCGAAAGATAGACGAACAGTGTAACGGGCTGGATGCTACAGAGCGGCTGCCTGAGGTAGGAGTAAGACGAGATGGAGGTGGCGGTATGACCTCGATTTGAGTTGAACTGCATCATGAAAAGGCCTTTGGATAGCAGTAAGATTCCTATGCTATATATTATAATGTCAGTTCATCACCTTTGTATTTTTTAAATTTGACTACAAACTTAGGTTACTTGTTAAAAAAGGTTGTCGCGCCATAGGATAGCACCTTTTAAAATTCTTATTAGTCAGCTGTTGGTAAGCTTTTTCATAATTATACCTTTTGAATTTAGTTTAATGAACGCATTACGTGCAATCATTATTTTGAATGAATAGGAAAGAATCAGGAAAAAAAATTATAAACCTTTTGGTAATTATACTTTGACAATGCCAAGGTTATGTCTGTTGTTTTGTCTCAAATGATTATTTATTTATCTAGTTGAATTACTAAAATATACACGTATTTTAGTTTTTTTATGCATTTCCATTTAATAATAAGGTGATTTTAAAAACATTACAAAATGGGGCATAACCCTGAAGCCGTAATTTTTTCAATGGGTCTTCCTTCCCATGAAGGTAGAAAATGGGCTGTAATTTTACATCTCAATAAAAATAATACCCGTTTTCCAGTCATCCTGTATACAAAAAGACAAAATATCAATTACGGTGACATAATTAAATTACGGTGGCCCTCTTTTTTGCCACCGGAGCCACTGGAGTTGCGACACCGTACTTAGAATTAATTAATAAAGTACAAATTATAACGGACACTATTATTTTAAATGTAGTAATTCGTTTGCAATTACGTCGATATATCTAATCTTTAATCATCTGTAAAATTTCTTTTTAAACAGCCTTTTAGTTTTTTAAATACACATGACACCGTTATATGATAAATTTGTATTCCTGCGCCACCGCAGGTTATACTTACGTTTTTGGCGGGAAAACTGTTCAGTGTATCAAACATCCTTGTACTTGGTATACGATGGGCTTGACAGAGCAGTGCGGAGAAAGATAGCTTAGCATCTATCTCATTCATTATGATGAAATAGTGTAATGTTCAAAATGCGCCAGCGTTATTGACTTTTTCCGCGGGACATTTTTAAAAAGCTGTTACAGGTACTACCGGGTTAAGTTAAATTACTGCTCATGGTGTAAATAATAGTGTCATTTAATGTATTTTTAAAATATTTATGTATTCTGTTAAATTAATTCACCCGAAAATTGAAAGAGCCAAATTTATTTTTGCAAATGAAGTGGGGACATAGCACCGCAATTAGATTTAGAGTCTTTGATAATTTTTTAAATGCATAAACAAATAGATTTTGGTCTTAAGTTTTAAACGTTAGTCTAGATCACTGTCTGAACTTAATGAAAAAAATTTAATAAATATGTATTTTGCACTTTCCATTACGATTTTCATCCACGCCACGCTAAAAACGTACCTGGGAAATTCACCCAGATGCACCATGCAAGATCTTTGTATAAGTAAACATAGCCATGCTGCAAAATTGTATGAAACAATGATAAGCAACCGCCTTTGAGCGACCTTCAAATATTTTAATGGCATTGATTACACGTTGACTTTACTTTTGGCTGTATAATTTCTAGCTTAGTTTGCCACATTTCTATCGCGCCAAATGAAAAAAAAAAATATAACCTAAAAAATGCTAATATGTACGAAATCAATTTATTTTTAAAAATTGTGTTTTTATAAGTTAAGCCTATAATTATTTATTATATATTTTTTTAAATAAAATGTCTTATTTAATAAGAACCGATGTCACAGCGGTAAAGCTCTTGGATAATTTAATATTTGCAGGTAAGTTTTATATGTGGTGCTAACTTATTTATTTAATTCTATTATTGTTTCTAAATCTTGTTATGTTGTTTAGGTATTGGAGGCAATGTTTACGTTTACGAGAAAGATTCTGGGCTGCTCATTAATAAGATTAAAGCTTTGTGCGGGCAAAAAATACATGGATTTGTATTGGCACCTAACCGGAAGGAGCTTCTTGTTTTTGGAGGAAAGCAGTTCAACATAATATTATACCACTTCCCCGTGAGCTCTAACATGTGTATTAAGAATACACGTCCTATAATGGGCAT
Source organism: Carposina sasakii (assembly GCA_014607495.2). Lineage (NCBI taxonomy): Eukaryota > Metazoa > Arthropoda > Insecta > Lepidoptera > Carposinidae > Carposina > Carposina sasakii. The sequence continues at coordinate 3,375,106 of CP053161.1, forward strand.
GGATTGGGTGTATTCAGCAATATGGCCAGAAATGAACAATGTTTCTATGTTAACTGCTCATAACACTGTATTAGTAAGTATCGTGGCAATCATGTTGTGTGATTAATGTAATTATGCTTATTAGATATGAGAAATGACTATAAAAATGACATGACCAAAAATTTGGTCAGGTAACTTTAATGCTTCCCTTAGAAACAATTATCTATTATAAGGGCTCAACATAATTATGATATAATATGTATAATCTAAAATAATAACTTGTAAATTATATAACTTACAGCAATGGGACATAAAAAAGGCTGAGGTGTTCCGAGAGCATAAAAACATCAACAATTCCATTCTGTATAGCGGACTACTCCATCTGCTGGATGATGGTATACTAGTGCTGGCCGGGACTGCATTCTCTCAGATACTTATTCACACTGATCAATCTCCCAAGTTACTTCATGCACTGGAAGGTCATAGGGTAAGTAGATTCTGCACATGTATGATGAATTTGATGAGAGTAAGATGTCTCACTTTTAAATGTCAAATCCACAGAGCTAAGTAATAACTAAACAAGGCAAGTGTTTCTACTTGGTGTGTAAACAGGGATTGCAAACCACTTCTATCAGCCCTAATTCATTCAGTCGAGAACGAGTGTCTATTCTAAATTCTTAAGTCTATTTTTACATGCAAGGTACATACACTTAGTTTATTTAGTTATTTAATAGCTCTGTGAATTTGACGTTTAAAAAGATATCTCACTCACCAAATTCATCATACGGGTGCTGATATTGTAAATGTGAACGTTTGTAAAAATGTAAAGATCTTTGGAAGGTAGATGGTCCTACCAATTACAAGACCAGTTATAATTAAAATTACCAAACCAATATTAATGAAACTTGACAGTTTAAAATTTCCATGTTCATATTTACTTTTCTAAATGAATGACCTATATAATAATTATCTTTCAAATAGAGAATGTACTCAAATAATTTTGATGCCTCCGATGGAATAACAATCTATATAAACACATTAATCAGGAAAGTGAATCTAGATTTGTAACATTCAACATACCTTATTAAGTAAAATAATACATAGGTTTTTATTTTTTATAGTGGACACTCCGCCCGCGTGGACTACAGAAAAAACAAAATGTCGAAATTATCCGGGATAAAAACATTTTCCCAGGATAAAAAATAGCCTATATGTAAAGTGGGACCTGTCACAATATATTCATGAAAACTGCATCGAAATCGGTTCAACCGTTTCTGAGATTAGCGTGCACAAACGCACAGACAAACCAACAAACAGACAAAACTTCCAAAAATCATCGTTTTGGGTTCTATTGTGTTGATAAAGGTCTCCTATAATATTTTTTCTCATATATCTTCCATGTACAGACAGCTATCCGTTACATTTTTATTATATGTATAGATGAAATATAACTTAACAAAAAAACTTTGTTTTATATTAATTAATATTTAATATTACAGGGTGTCATATTCTCCATAAGTTATGAACCACAGAAAGAAGTTATTGTTTCTACATCAGATGACAGATCAGTTAGATTATGGAGCCTGCGAAATATTAAAAATTGCCCAATTAATACTGTTGACTACTGGCAGAATGTCGAGATAACCTGTAAGTACGAAGTATACGGTCATACAGCTAGAGTCATGAGAAACCACATCACCAACAATTCCGTAGTATCTGTTGGTGAAGATTCAGTGATATGTTTCTGGGATTTTGAAGGCAACCTGCTTCATAAGAGTCCAGACCTTCGGTGTGGCCCGATCTGGTGTGTAGATGCTGATGATGAGCATATAGTAACAGGAGGTAGTGACTCTGCTGTCCTTTTACATCCATTGTCTGTGGCCACCGAAGAATGTGAACATGACACACTTGATATTGACGAACATTCACCTAAAAAGCTTGTGTTTACTGCCCGAAACAATATCGTTGTGCTCTGTGAAAATAATATCCTTATACATTTTAATGTCGCAACAAAATATAAGACCATTGTCAAGTTGGATCATAAGTCAACATACAAAATGTTGGCTATATCGCATTGCAAGCAAATTATAGCCGTTGCTGACATGACTGGTTGCCTGGACGTGTTTATTGAGAATTGTAAAGACACAGGTCATCTAAGTATTTTTAGTAAACTTGTGAGTACCAAGGTTCACTTAGGTAAACTCCTGTCTATGCACTGGGCTGATAACAGATATTTGTTGTTTTGTTCCGAAAGAGGAACAGTGTCTTTAATAACTGCACAAGCTTTAGACCCAGTTATTCATCATGGTCTTGTCTTGCCTCCATGCAAAGAAAGGTGGTTAACGGCAGTTGCTTATGATAACGTCAGAAGTATACTAATTTTGGGAGACAGATGCGGTAATGTCCATTTTTACTCCAACGGAAGTAGTAATCCTGTGAAAACATTCAATAAAGTTCATGGCCGATATGGTCCAACTTCGATAACTATTAAAAATTGTGGATTTTCAACCACAGGAAGAGATGGAACAGTTAAGTTCTTTTCATTTGAGGATCACGCGACAAAATGCCAATTCCTTTGCTCTAAAGATTTAGATTTTCAGTGGGTAGAAAAGTATATTAATAAAAATGGTAATTTAATTTGTGGATTTCGAGAAAGAGACTTTATTGTATTCGATATAGCGACTAACAGAAAAGTTCTAGAAGTCCCTTGTGGGGGAGGACATAGGTCATGGGATGTCATACATGTCATTACAAAAGTTGAAGAGAAAGTTCAGGAATACATAAAATTGATATATGTTAAGAACTCAAGTGTGCAAATAACGGCATACCCTCTAAACAAGATCATGACCCGCCATATTGTTAATGGATCTCATACCAAAGAAATAAACTGCCTGAAAATATTGCGCAACGAAGATACAGGAGATCGATTCTATATATCAGGTGGGGAAGACACAACACTGAGGATTTCTAGAGAGACAAACAATTATTTTAAGGATGAACATATTTTTAAGCAGCTATCTAGTATTCGGACTTTGAGAGTGATTCCATTAGATGACAAAAGGCACGTGCTATTTTCTGCCGGTGGACGAGCGCAAATTTGCGTTAAGATAATCGAAGTCTGTAAGACTGAGGTAGTTTGTCAAGAGGTGATAGATTTCCTCGTTAAAGGGACAGATAAAGAACGTAAAGGAGGTCAAACTTGGCGCAACTGTTCTCTAGATTTCGATCCGGAAACTAGAATTATGGATATAGATGCAATAAACATGGAAAAAAATAAGTTTTTAGTATTCACGGGATGTTCGGATGCATGTCTGAGAGTTTTTGAGTTTACTTACAGTGAGAACAGCACATTTTCACATATCATAGACCTGAAGTTTCATGATACGTGCATACTAAAGACGCATTGTTTGAAATATTTCGATAAAGACATCGTATTAACTTGCTGCACTAGTGGCTTGATATTATTTTGGGATGTCACAAGAAAATCACGAGCAGATTTTGATAAAATCGAGCCATTTCACGAAATAAACTGTGGAATAGCCGGTTTGAACTGCATCTCAACGTGGGTATTGCCTGACAAGCGTATCTTAATTGGCACAGGGGGTGATGCGAACACAATTTACTTGATACTAGTCGAGTTTCTAGATAGTGATAATCTGTTATCGCTAAGAGAGGTGGATTCGTGGTCATCATCATCATTGCACAGCTCTCAGATCACAGGGCTTGTAATATTCGATAATATAGTTATAACGTGTGCGATAGATCAGAGGATCTCTACATTTGAATGGGACGTGCATGAGGGAAACGGACTCCATTGTGAATTTGTTGCTCAAGAGATTTGCGACATCGCCGATATTCAGGGGATGGATGTTGTTGAAGTTAAAGGGTAAGAATTCATGATTTTTTTAATATAAAATAGCAAAAATTATTATGTATTAATTTCGCAACTAAGACATAGCCAAATCAGGATAGTTATTTTAGCAGTCTTTCTGTACCTATGTTTCCTTTTTCGAGTAGAATTTCCCAAATTTACCACAGAAACAGGGGAAAATTGTGAATTTTAAAGTTTATACGCGGAAAAAGTCATGTGTGACATCTAGTATAACTCTGAACCATGTTTTCAGGAGAAAGGCGTTAGTTTGCGTGTACGGAAAGGGCGTTGAGGTGACTGCTATAGCGACGGTATGACATCCGGACTGCCTTGCATACCAGCTCATGGACTGGGCGGAGACACTATACCGACTGGGCGTAAGTATCCAAATTTATTTATATTTATATTTCAAACTAGTGGACGCCCGCGACTTCGTCCGCGTGGACTGCAGAAAAAAAAGCAGAATATCGAAATTATCCGGGAAAAAAGTAGCCTATATGTTAAGTGGGACCTGTCACAATATATTCCTGAAAACTGCATTGAAATCAGTTCAGCCGTTTCTGAGATTAGCGTGCACAAACGCACAGACAAACCGACAAACAGACAGAAATTCAAAAAATCATTCTTTTGGGTACTATTTCGTTGATAAAGGTCTCCTATGATATTTTTTCTCATATATCTTGCATGTACAGACAGAGATCCTTTACATTTTTATTATATGTATAGAAGGTGAATTGTAGCCTCTATTATGTAACCTATATTATTGTGAAGTTTCATCAAAATCCATTCAGTAGTTTTTGATGAACAAACATATTATATCCTTACATACATACATCCTCACAAACTTTCACCATTCTTTAGTAAGTAGTGGTCCTGTCTGCGACGCCATAGGTCCTGGGTTCGAATCCCGGTAGGTGCAAACATTGATTTGATGAATATTGATGTCTCTTTCTAAGTAATGGATGTTTCTATTGTATTTATTTACCGTTGCTTAGTACCCACGACACAAGACCTTAGGGATCTTAGTGTGTGACTAAACCTAGTGTTGTAAAGTGCGTGAATATTTATTTATTTTTAAAACATGGTACTAATTCCAGATGTGGGCATTGTACCTGATACCACAACTGTACGAGAGTATTGTCGCAACCCTCCGAGCCCTGCGAGACGAAATAGAGGCTGAGGTAGGTCGAGGAACTACTCTATTGTTCGTATTAGAATAGAGGCTGAGGTAGGTCGAGGAACTACTCTATTGTTCGTATTAGAATAGAGGCTGAGGTAGGTCGAGGAACTACTCTATTGTTCGTATTAGAATAGAGGCTGAGGTAGGTCGAGGAACTACTCTATTGTTCGTATTAGAATAGAGGCTGAGGTAGGTCGAGGAACTACTCTATTGTTCGTATTAGAATAGAGGCTGAGGTAGGTCGAGGAACTACTCTATTGTTCGTATTAGAATAGAGGCTGAGGTAGGTCGAGGAACTACTCTATTGTTCGTATTAGAATAGAGGCTGAGGTAGGTCGAGGAACTACTATTAGAATAGAGGCTGAGGTAGGTCGAGGAACTTCTATTGTTCGTATTAGAATAGAGGCTGAGGTAGGTCGAGGAACTACTCTATTGTTCTATTAGAATAGAGGCTATTCGAGGAACTTCGTATTAGAATAGAGGCTGAGGTAGGTCGAGGAACTACTCTATTCGTATTAGAATAGAGGCTGAGGTAGAGGTAGTTCGTCTGAGGTACTACTCTATTGTTCGTATTAGAATAGAGGCTGAGGTAGGTCGAGGTACTACTCTATTGTTCGTATTAGAATAGAGGCTGAGGTAGGTCGAGGTACTACTCTATTCGTATTAGAATAGAGGCAGAGGTAGGTCGAGGAACTACTCTATTCGTATTAGAATAGAGGCAGAGGCAGGTCGAGGAACTACTCTATTGTTCGTATTAGAATAGAGGCTGAGGTAGGTCGAGGAACTACTCTATTGTTCGTATTAGAATAGAGGCTGAGGTAGGTCGAGGAACTACTCTATTGTTCGTATTAGAATAGAGGCTGAGGTAGGTCGAGGAACTACTCTATTGTTCATATTAGTGTTGCCGAACTATCGATAGTTGACCTCGAAAATCATCTACATATAATATCGACCCTGACTGACCCTGCTGAATGCACTTCTGACGTCAGCACCGGAGTGTGATTTGTTTGCTGATAGATGGAGGAGTGTTTGTGCAGAGTGTATGAGGTTTTGTGAGATGACCGATAGTGTGCGGATTAGCTCAATTATGTATTAATTGCTGTTTTTATTATTTTATTTTTTTTAACACTTTTTTATTATACAGTGTGATATGGGCGGTACTTCTAAGACTTTAGAGTCCAGTTGGACATCCATCTCTATCAACAAAAAAAATATATTAAGGGGTTGCAGCCCCCTCCCCTCTTAAGGGTAGCCTTTTAAATTTTTTTTGGTCTCGTCGTAGACACATCTGATACAAACAGCAACAACTCAGGTTTAAATCATCTTAGATACATAAAAAAAACTGTTTTTAATAGATAAAGATACGGACTAAGTATTCAATATCAAAAATATCTAATTTATTGGTACATTAAAATCTAAATTTAATTTTAAATGCATTTTTTCTTTAAAAAAATGTACTTTTTTCTTATTTTTAAAGTTAATTTTTAAAAAGTGCCTATTATTGTACCTTTTTTTTGCACTCTATTGTAACAGTATTTGAGTAGCTCTAAATAGGGACATAAAAATTTTGACGCTACGCCAATAAAACGCAGAGATATGACTTTTTTTATTAGCCCCTGCGCAAGCGCGCAGCATCTGCGTCGAACACTACAATAAACAAAGAGTGTTTTTACAAATTTATTTTATTTATTTTTACACTTAACACTGTTAGTTAACACACACACAATACTTTTCAACCACGATTTTAATACAATATTTTTTTATAGCAACTGTTCAAAGTGTTGACCTCTGTTTTGCAAACATGCCGTAGCTCTTATAGCTAAAGGAAAAAGTCTAGTGGTGTCATGTCGGGTGAGCGTGGCGGCCAAGCAACACGGCCGCCGCGCCCAATCCATCGCGGAATACGAGGCTGTCGAGGAAAGCTATTCTATTGTTCGTCACGAGCAAAGTGAGCAGGGGCTCCGTCCATTTGTAGCCACATATTTTGGTCGATAATTTAAAGGAAGCAACTCAATAATTCGGCAAATTGCGTCTGCAGAAATTCCAAAAACCTCGAGGCCATTCAGTGTTTCTGGTAGTTCGATTGGTCCAATCAAAACATCATCGTATCATAGCAGCCCACACATTAATCGAGAATTCGTGCTGGAAAGGTCGAGCTTTGGGATTTTCTTTAAGCCACAAGTAGAGGTTGCGATAATTCGATAAAGCGACGTACACTTTAAGCGATCATAACTTTAAGGTTTATCAAGACAGAGTTGAAATTTTAGTGTGACCTCGTGTAAAATAGCTACATATAATATCTGACTGAATATGGTGTAAAAAAAGTGTACAATAATAGGCACTTTTTAAAAATTAACTTTAAAAAGGAGAAAAAAAGTACATTTTTTAAAGAAAAAATGCATTTGAAATTAATTTTAGATTTAAATGTACCAATAAATTAGATATTTTTGATATTGAATACTTAGTCCGTATCTTTATCTAATAAAAACAGTGTTTTTTAATGTGTCTAAGAGTGATTTAAACCTGAGTTGTTGCTGTTTTTATCAGACAGTGTCTACGACGAGACTCAAAAAAATTGAAAAGGCTACCCTTAAGAGGGGAGGGGGCTGCGACCCCTTAATATTATTTTATTTTGTTGATAGAGATGGATGTCCAACTGGACTCTAAAGTCTTAGAAGTACCGCCCATATCACACTGTATATATTTACCTACTATGTCTATCTACTTATTTTCTGGTTGTTCGTTTTGTCTACTTTTTCTCTTATTTTTCCCATAAACTTGACGGTACCTTGGTTTTACTGTAATGCTGTCAAGTCCGTGTAAATAAATAAATAAAAAAAAATCGACACGCCTATCGATACTATCGATCGTATCGATAGCCCCGTGAGTGGCAATACTATCGACACAAGCAATATTGAGATTCGGCGGGAAAAGCTGGAAGGGAGCGGGTGTAATTTCCTTCTGAAAATCAAAATGAATTTGTAAATGGCTTGCATGTGTCCGTAAAGTGATGTTTTTTGGTAGATAAGTTATATTTTGTTTACTTGTGATGTGAATCTAGTGCGTGTGCATGGTGTTATATGCACGAAGAAATAATCCGTTTCTCGAAGCAGTTCAAGCCATTTCGATGAAAATAGACACCTGAATTTTTCAGTAACCAAGCAACCATTATGAACATGATACCTATAGCTTAAAATTCAGTCGGAACAAGTAGTTTTAAGAATTTTATTCCGCAGTAGGTGTTTATGTCTTTTTAGTTTTCATTTAATGTCCCTATTACGACTATACCTACCTACATATATCATTATATACATACATACAGGATGTTTTTTTGTGGCCACCTTTAACGAAGGGTACGTACTCTATACATGAAATAAAGTAAGTTTATGGCAAAAAAAATGCTGGGAAAAAAATTTTTTTTTTTGAATTTTTTTTTAAAATTCCTTGGTCTTGCGAAATTTATAGTGTCTAGTGTTTATGTTAGTTTTTTTATAGACAGATATTAATTATTTTTCGTGAAAAAATCCTGCTACGCGCGTCTATGTGCATTTATGCAGAAAAACGCAGTCTATTTACTCAACTTTGGAAACCAGACACTTCCCAGGTATGCTTCCATGGAGAAAAATGATCGTGATGATGAGGAGATTCCGTAGGGGAACGTTGACAACCAAAAATCACCCTGTATAATCACGCCTTTATCCCTTACGGGGTAGGCAGAGCACCAAGGACCGATAGAACCACATGGTGCCACTTCTGATCAATTTTTAGAGTATAGTTGAGATGTACATACAGGTGATTTTTGGTTGTCAACGTTCCCGAAAACTAGGGAATCTCCTCATCATCACAATCATTTTTCTCCATGGAAGCTTACCTGGGAAGTGTCTGGTTCCCAAGATATTAGGGTCCAAAGTTGAGTAAATAGACTGCGTTTTTCTGCATAAATGCTCATAGACGCGCGTAGCAAGATTTTTTCACGAAAAATAATTTATATCAGTCTATGAAAAAACTAGCATAAACACTGGACGCTATAAATTTCGCCCGATCAAGAAATTAACAAAAAAAAATCAAAAAAATTTACATCGTTTACAGATAGAGGCAAACTTCATGAACATTGACCTTGAATGCGCAGAAACAAAATATAAAGTCTATTTAGTGGTAAGATGCGGGCGCGGAGGCGGGGAAGCGCATGACCTTCTCCCCGCGCGCTGCGCCTGCGCCCCGCTTACTCCTGAATACACTCGCGAGCAGTAAAAGTTGATTATTATTTTGGTTGATTTGTAAAAAAATATTGTTGACTTTTTATTAAAATTCCAAGTAGCTCTGCTTTTAATTCAAAACCTATATAAGAAATTCGTATTTACCTAAAATAAAAATAAAAAATAAATTTATACTTACCTTATGTATTATTATTATTTAAAGTTATTATACCTACCTTTAGTGCTTTTAAAACACTGCACATTTTTTTTATTAATTAACGTGAAATATGGAAATTATAAAAACATTAAAGAAGAGATGTAAACATCTTTAAAAAAAATAACTTACTGAAAAACTAATAAAAATTGTTACCAGATTATCCATGCTCGTAAGTACACATGCGCGAACTTTCCCCTTCCGTGTCACTCGATGTCCATTATGTTTGCCTCGATCTGTACCAGCATTTTTTTGGCATAAACTTACTTTATTTGATGTATAGAGTACGTACTCTTCGTTAAGGGTGGCAACGAAAAAACACCTTGTATACTATTACTTTTTATAAAATTTGTCTCCACAAATTTGTAGTTTATACTATACGCCAACGCTCCTGGCACGCGCTGTCATATAACGTTCTATGACAGCTATATGGTTGGTATAGTTTACATATTTATAGAAGTACACGTCACAATCGGCCGCTAGGACTAACTGTTCGTCTTTATTTTTATAATGTCCCGTTATTTTCCGTTCCCGTGGGAATTTCGGGATATAAAATGTAAGCCCTACAGTTAACACCTCTTATTCCCAGTGAAAGTCTCGTCGAAATCAGTCCAGCCGTTTTAGGGATTAGCCGGCTGTTAATAATAAAAAATCGGTTTTGATATATTTTTGCTGTGATCTGTGATTTATGTACTACAGTGTACAGGTAGTTTGATACCCATTCATTCATTAAATTGATATCATTCAGTAAAAAGCTGTTACTTTAATTTTACAAACACTAAAATTTTATTTTGCTGTAGGTAAGAGTACGTACGAGTATCTTATTATTATTATATTATATGTAAACAGGCAGGCAGTTGAGGCAACTGATTTTGCCTGTATCTGAATGTTCTCTTCTTAGGTTTTTCTAATTTCGGGAATAAATTTAGCCTAAGTTACACCTTATTCCCAGTGAAAGTCTCGTCGAAATCCAGCCGTTTAATGTGTTTGTCAAGTTTGTTTTTGAAATTATTGACGCTTGGTGCCAAAACCACTTCTTCTGGTAGTTTGTTCCAAGGGCTCACTACCTTCTTATCTTATGTAATATGTGAGATATACATTGGAAAAAACCTACCTAGTGTTGAAAATGGCTATTCACGTTTGGACGTCAGTCTGATTAACAGATATGATAGCAGCGTTTGTTTTATCTGCTAGAACGTGCACCAAATAATAATGTAATAATAAATTTCGTTACATTGTTCAATAAATTAAAATAATTTGAATACAAAATTTTTTGGCGAAATGTAAAGCTTTATTGTACCATGTTTTCTAAATAAATAAATTTGTAAAAAAAAAATTCAAATATTAAGTAGGTAGCTTACACACAGGGTCTGTTTTCGTTGCAACCATTTACGACGGGTACTTACTTCTATACATCAAATAAACTTAGTTTAAGTCAAGAAAATTAAGTGAAACTTTTTTTTTTTTGTATTTTTTTAAGGACTTGGTCATCTGGTGTTTGCGTTGGTTTTTTTTGACGATCTGCGCAATATGGTGTCATACGAAACTCGCATTGCCACAGATTTGACATGCTCTACGGCCGGCTGCCTGCCTGACGCCAACCCTCCTCGGCTAGCCAAGTGACAATTTTAAAAAAAATTCCGTACATGAAATAAATTCAGTGGTACAGGCCCGTGACTGGCATCGAACTTACGCCCCTTCGCTTGGAATGCGCACGTCTTAATCACTGGGCTCTCGCCGCTAACGACCGTTTTTAACCGACTTCAAAAAAAGGAGGAGGTTCTCAATTCGTCTGTATGTATAATTTTTTTTTATGTATGTTCACCGATATTTCCGTCAATTATAGACGGATTTCAAAAATTTTTTTTTTGTTACATAGAGTTCACTTCTGAGGTGGTCCCATTTTCACCAGGTCAGGATCTGATGATGGGATCCAGGAGAAATCAAGGGCAACCACCGAAAATTGTATGCTCGTATGGTGCTTTTGTTACGTAATCATGTCTTACTCAGGTATGTGCTTCAGGGCGTCAACATCTAATGCTGCTGTGCTGATAATGAAGCTACAGAACTCCTTAACGGTTAGGAGTTTGGATACAGTACTGCAATTGGTCGATGGAAACTATTTAGTAGTATGTAGGGCTAACGTGTTACTTGAATCAACATCTGATGCTGCTGTGCTGATGATGAAGCTACAGAACTCCTTAACGGTTAGGAGTTGGGAGACAGTACAGCAATTGGTCGATGGAAACTATTTAGTAGTATGTAGGGCTAACGTGTTACTTGAATCAACATCTGATGCTGCTGTGCTGATGATGAAGCTACAGAACTCCTTAACGGTTAGGAGTTGGGAGACAGTACAGCAATTGGTCGATGAAAACTATTTAGTAGTGTGTAGGCCTGACGTGTTACTCGAATCAACATCTGATGCTGCTGTGCTAATGGTCAAGCTACAGAACTCCTTAACGGTTAGGAGTTAGGGGACAGTACTGCAATTGGTCGATGGAAACTATATATGTAGGGCTAACGTGATACTTATATGGGTAGATACTACTCCTGAGATGGTAATGATGAAAACCTTAGGTATACATGGTGTTTTTTCGTTGCCACCCTTAACTAAGGGTACGTACTCTATACATCAAATAAAGTAAGTTTATGCAAAAAAAAAATGCTGAGAAACGATGTAAATTTTTTTGAAACAATTTTTTTTAGGTACTTGATCGGCGAAATGTATAGTGTTCAGTCTTTATGTTAGTTTTTTATAGACAGATATTAATTATTTCTCGTGAAAAATCTTGCTACGCGCGTCTATGTGCATTCATGCAGAAAAACGCAGTCTATTTACTCAACTTTGGACCCTAATATTTTGGAAACCAGACACTTCCCAGGTATGCTTCCATGGAGAAAAATGATCGTGATGATGAGGAGATTACGTAGTTTTCGGGAACGTTGACGACCAAAAATCAGCCTGTATAAACTAGCATCTATTTAAGTCCACAACGCATTAACACAACTAAAAATCGAGAAATAAACTGACTTTTTTTAAAAAAATTTAACCGACTTCAAACTTTAACTAAAAAGCGATAAATAACGTAACTAATTTATCTACTTAATACATATTAAATATCTCAAATTATTTAAATATTTACAACTTAATACCTAATACTTTAACAAAGTCATCTTTAACTATTTAAATATTTATAATTATCACATATTTTTTGGAGTCGGTGCCAGCCAAACAAATCAATGTAATTAAGAAAACTGACCCACACTAAATAGTAAAACCAAGAATAGGAAATTGCATTACCGCTGCCTACTACACCGTATTGTATTTTGCCGTGTGTGTGGCTTTGCCAGCCGCGCGCGTCCATCAACACTACGTTACCTAGGCTGGAACCGACTCTAAAAAATAAGTGATAATTATAAATATTTAAATAGTTAAAGATGACTTTGTTAAAGTATTAGGTATTAAGTTGTAAATATTTAAATAATTTGAGATATTTAATATGTATTAAGTAGATAAATTAGTTACGTTATTTATCGCTTTTTAGTTAAAGTTTGAAGTCGGTTAAATTTTTTTTAAAAAAGTCAGTTTATTGATTAAGTAATTCATACTACCTATATCTTGTTTTTGATAAGGCGTATCTAATTGGTAATTCACTCGTAATTAATGAAATTAGATGAAGCGATATACGTATGCCAGGGTTGAAGCAATCTGGGTAAACATTTGTTATTTTGTACTCGTACACTACATATTATAAAACAAAGTCGCTTTCTGCTGTCTGTCCCAATGTATGTTTAGATCTTTGAATCTAGGGAACGGATTTTAATACGGTATTTTTTAATAGAGTGATTCACAAGGAAGGTTTATAATGTATAACTAGGGACCCGCCCCGGCTTCGCACGCGCGTAATGCACTCTCACGCGGGCGAAATATGGGCCGCCGCTAGTAGGAATAGAATAGAATAGAATAGATTTTTATTTGAAAATTACACATACACGGACAGAAGTAACATAGAAAAGGACAATAGAGATAGGGTAGAAATACAGATCAAAAGAAGTAAGTAGACAGGTAGAAGTAACATAAAACGAAGAACAGTAAGTTGAACTGTGTGCCCTATTTGGAGCCCGTCAGTCCCGTGTACGTGCAACCGCCAAACGGGTCCCTTTTCAGCTGGATGCTGCTAAGACAAGATAGGCGTGTCTACCTTGCAAGCAGCGCTGGTTTTCAAAAGGGACCAATTATGAAGGGAATGTAATATACATAGGCTGCTTGTAGCGAAAATGACGAAACTTCATGAGTTTTTTTAGTCCGTTTTATTTTCACACATAGCACAAAGACGACAAACAGGGAAAAGTGTTGCCATTACACAAACAGAACTATTTGCCCGACTGCACCAGTAGTGGGGTTGCTTTTCGAGTGCGTGTATGTATCTATGTAGGTATATTTCTTTTTGGCACTCACTAGACTCTAGAATCTGGATTCTAAACGGCTTCAGCAATCATGAGAGGTATCATCAGATTCGTTTTTATTTTTATTCGTCTTACAGCCAATTTCAATACTAGAGATCATAAAAATCTCGGATTATTTTATTCCAAATTTGACATATAATCTGAAATATCCCAACTGGTTTGCTGGAAGAAATCTCTTTAAGAGATAAGCTCGCCTTTGTACATTATCTATGTTATATAATTACCTGCTATATATTTTATGTGTACAATAAAGAAAGAAATATGCAAAAAAATCTCTCGAGATCCGTTATTAAAATTGGCTGTTAGTCTACGGTAACCGCTGGAGTTTTTAATCGCCTGACTTTCTGACTAAAGGAAACCAATTGACGAGCCGCACTGACGGTTTTTTCCCCGCGACTGATTTTAAAACCGCGTTTTGTCACACGACTAGCGGGTAAAAACCGCGCCAAAATTTGTTGTCCATAGAGCTTATATTCGCGGTTTTAAACCGTAGTGTGTGCGTCTCGAGCGGTTTTGCGGTTACGCGGTTAACAAGAGGTTTAAGAAAAAAATCGCTTGTAAAAAAATAATGTACGGGAAAAAACCTAAAATAACTTCCTCAGTTGTATCCAAAATGGTATAAAAGTTTACGGCCTGGCACATAATTAAAGGTGGGATATGGCTCATCGCAAAGTCGCGTCTTGTGATAAGAGGTCCGTTTATTGTTTTTAATTATTGACTTTAGTTTAGTTCGCTTCGCGTGTGCGTGTAGCGCTAGCATCTTCGCAATTTTTACACCGTTTCATACATTTTTATTTAGTTCGTGAATAATCCGCCGGACTTCTTAAAACGGGATTGGTTTAGTCATAAGACCCCTTTCATTACACGTGACCGGGTCAAAATTTTTTGTCGCTTCTTGTTGAATATGGATATGGAGAATCGATTTTATGGACAGTCGGGTTCACAAATATCTCATCTCCAAAAGATAAATCCCAGACAAAAAAAGGTAAAAGTCATCAACACCGAGACACATCTATCATTTCGTCTTTTCTGACTACAAAACTACTTGAAAACTAATCACAATAAATGTAATCTTTACAATCCATCAAGCAAAGGAAAAACAAATAGATACTTATGTTATTATCTTGTCTTCTATCTTAATCCGATCAGTAGAAAGAATCTACAAAATGCGAATCGAAATTCATGTCGTTTTTCCTTCGATCCGAACGTTTATGCCCAGTCGTCCCCACCCTTTCATACATTTTTATTTAGTCGTCCCCACTGGGGACGAGTGGGAAAAAAAGTTTCATTCGTCCGTGAATGATAGTGAGACCAGCAATGAAAACTAATCACAATAAATGTAATCTTTACAATCCATCAAGACGATTGGAAATTTTTATTTTATAAGAGACTTCACGGATTGTTAAAATGCATTAATAACGACTTACTGCGCAAGCCTGAAGGACCTGAACAATGTTTTTGATGGAAAATAATTTAAAAAGACTGAAGTAATCGTCATCACTGGGGACGAACGAAACTTTTTTTCCACTCGACCCCAGTGGGGACGACTGGGAATAAACGGATCCGAATACATACAAAAATACGAGTATACTAGAATTTATATTTATGCACTATAGAAGCGTGAATATTATACTACCTTTTTACCGACTGCGCCAAAAGAAGGTTAATGTTATTCGAGTGTGTAAATGTATGAGTATTTATTTTATTTTTGTGTCATTATCTAAGGCCTAATTAAACCAACAAAAATATTTTTTTTTTGAAAAAAAAAAAGGAATTTTCCTGTGAAAATTTTCGGTGTTTTCCGCATCAGAATCATGGTCTGAACTCATGGTATCAATATTTGCCTGGCTATTATAAAAATTATTAATAAAGAAATGTTTTTTTTTTCCACCCGAGTGAGATTTGAACTCACGACCTCTCGCAAACCGTGCTTTCGCTCTAACCAACTGAGCTATCGGGTCAATTAACTCGGATGACGAATTTTACCATCTCTTTTACATTACGTTTTTGGCAACGTTATTTTTTCATCCCGATAGCTATACACTAGCCAAATCTCGGTAAACATAGCTGAATCCCTCAGCACAATGTTTTAATAAATGAAATTGTATTAGACGTTACAATTCGGAAGTTCAAACATTCACTATGGGTGTGCCCACCACCGGGCCCTACACCCGGCCCTATAAACTTGATAAAGAATCTACATATACGGTTGTTGGCGAAACATATGTAGATTATTTATTTAGTTTTTGATTTCGGAATAGTGCAATGTATTGTCTTGCATGCTACGATTGTAGTTAGTGCAAGTGTCTGTTTTCGCAGTTATGCGTTATCAGATCCGAGGGTCAGTGGAGGGTGTAGGGTGGTGGGCGCATCCATAGTGAACTATGTTTTAATGATGAAACGATCAACCATATCCTATTATATTATGGAGATGTGTCATATAAATTTATCTCAGTCATGAAATTATATATTATAAAAATTATTAATAAAGAAAGGAATTTTTTTTTCACCCGAGTGAGATTTGAACTCACGACCTCTCGCAAACCGTGCTTTCGCTCTAACCAACTGAGCTATCGGGTCAATTAACTAAGTTGATTGTTTTCCTATGGATAGGTTTTGTCAGGGATGATGTGATGTTGATGCAGTCTCTATCTCGAGCAAGTTGGTCGATCTTGAGAAAGACAGCATTAAATTTATTCATCAGCTAGAATTATCTGCTTTAAGCGCACTAAAACCCATGTGGTAGGGGGTGCGCCTACCGCCGCTGTAATGCATTACTGGTTTCATTTGTAAGGTTCCATTTTTTTAGGTTTCCGTTTAACTGATTACAAACGTAATGAGCCAGCCAATGAGGTTGCTGATATACCGAAATATCTCCTATTGTACGTTAATGATAATTACCCCAGAACCAGAGTTTGCCCCATTCTCAAAGGTAATTTCAGTAGATGACATAAAAAAAATATGTTGTGGCATCTTGAATTATATTAATAGAGCTAACCCTATCTGTAAATGACACAAGGATCAATGCTCTCATATCCTCCCAAGCCAAGGATATAAACATGTTTAGGTTTACACTGAGCTGAAAAGATTATCCTAGGTGTTGTAATCCGTTTTATGAGCAATGCAATAAGTCTACAATCGGATTAGCAGAGCATATTATAGGTATAGTTCTGCATAATTATCCTTTCGGTTACATACAAGGTGCTCTGTTCCGAAATAATGACAAAGTATTTCTTCCTTTCTGGCCGCGTGGTGCCGGCAGAGTAGAATTCGTACCACCCCATGTCTGCCCGTGGGTACGAGGCGATTAAGGGTTCCCGGGAGGTGGGCAGCAGCGCCTCCCGTGTTGACAACGTAGTCCAAAATACAAACTGCGGTCACCAACCCGTCTGCCCAGCGTGGTGACTGTGGGCAAATACCCCTCATGGCAGTCTTGTGGTGTGCCCTCAGGGAAGCCTACGTCCAGCAGTGGACTGCAATAGGCTGATGATGATGATTTCTTCCTAGCTCTGTACAGCTCTGTCCTGATGCGGTACTCCACTCGAGTACATATATGTCTCCTTGCGTGCATGTCGTAAGAGTCGACTAAACGTTCTCTGAAACGATCAGCTCTTATCACTATTTTACATCTGACCTCTCTGTGCTAAAAGTGGCTGTGGGATTTCTTTTTTGATCCTGTAGTTCTGACTACTCCATTTAGGGAACACAGCCATTATGTATATGTCGTGGCCATATTGTTAAATTGATCATCATAAATTAATTTCATGAAGTGGTCGCATTTCATGAAGTGGCCAATTCAATTTGTCGTTAAATCGTCTACATTTCACGATTTTGTCATCCACGATTATTAACAGGATATAAAATCCGAATGTGGTAAGAGCTTACACCATATATAAGTATACCATAAGGTAATGGTATGATTTTTTTTGCTATTATTTATGTGATATTTTCTCTTTTACAAAAGCGATTCGCATCTGGCACATCGCCGGACGCTGCCTGGGCATCGCTCCGCTCGCTCGGCTCGTGCGTCATTTGTCATAGTCTAACCTAACCTAACCTATCGCTAAGGTTTTTGTTTAACAATATTATTATAAACCACCATTAAGTCTAATATACATTATACAATATAACACACTATCCGCTTCTTCTGCATAGTCACCCTACTCTCTTTAATTTGATAACCTAAAAAGAAAAATCCGCCATCTTCACACATAAATAAAACGCGCGCAGCGCCTGATTCGTATAACTATTTTACGATATGATCAATAATCTTGACCACTTCATGAAATGATCGGGCGTTTAGTTGCATATCGAGAAACGATTTTTAATCATCGATCTGCCCAAACCATATCATGATGTGGCCAATAGACAGTCCGAAATGCGACCATTTCATGATTCGTTTCATGCTTCTACGATATGTATATATGTAACTCATAATTAAAGTATGCACGTGGATTACGATAGATTTCATACAGTAACCTCTTAATGTTATATTATTTATCTTTGTCACTCGCAAATAAATATATTGCTGTCACGCTCATGCATAATAGAGATGAATAGTGAGGGGTCATTGTACAGAATTCTTCGTAATCCAGGTCCGTGCTTTAGATTGTTTGCTGAAGTAGCCTCGACTATAATATTAAATCACTAAACGGAAAAAATATCCTATTTACATCAGAATATTTACTATCAACTCGGTCTATACAAGTGACAATATTTAACTCTAGGTAAGTTTTTGATAAATTTATATATTTTATTACCCGCTGCTTGTTATTTAATTGTCTTATTTCTATGTTCAAGTAGGTACGTTGATTTAAATAGATTTCCTTTTGAAATAGAGGTAGGTATAAAGAAGTTACAGTGTACGTTTATATTATATGATATGAGTACTCTACTCTTAATAAGTTCTCGTTTGCTCTTCCAAATTAAATTTATTTATCTACTTAATCGATGTATATCCTGTGCTTCACTAGAATACACTAGAACACATTATCTCCGTGCGTGCATATCACAAGACTCGACTCAGGTAAGGAACTCTGAGACGTTCTCTCAGGCGATGAACTAGCAACTTGTCACTGATATTTTACATCCCCCAATATGATAAACATGGCTGCAGACTCTCCTTCGTGATCCTGGTCATCCCATTTTGGGAAATAGCCATCTATTTATGTATGTATTTTTAATAATAAGTTTGTACCAATTATTGTTTACCGGTGGAATGGAATTAATATGGAAAATTTAGGTGCATCGTGTTAATTAGTGGGTAGTACCTAAATTATCTATCAAGTATACCTCACGTGTTGCGTCACTTAGGGAACCATTAAAAACGGTCGTTGACTCGACCCGTCAGTTATTTCCTTACAACCAGGGTAACATTTGTAACGATACGTAGAGAAAGCAGTAAGTGGGATACTTAACTTTTTTAACTAGTTCCAGAAAAGAACATACCATTTATGAAATAATTGTGCTTATTTACAAGTGGGTTATAGATGTAATCTGCTATCGCGATTTGTTTGATCCCATCGTTTGATATCTCATAGATTAGATTATTCTAGTGTACTTATATAAGCAATTGGTTGAGCCGCGAAAGCATTGCGTTGGTCTCAGAACTCGGTGCTGTTTCGTTACGTGAAATTTACGGTACTTTTTTGCAATCAACGTGAGTAACTGGATTATTTATAATTGTGTTTTACAGAGTTTTTGCTGAATTAATTCGCTGTTGGTTTAGAATTTTAGATGATTTTTTTAGATATGTCATTGTTAAAACTTTGCCAGGTCATTCATCCCTTGTACATTTGTCTAACCTAGACCTAAGTGTCGCGTTTTGCCTGTTCGCCTACATATCATAGTAATTTATTTGTACGTACAATATTCCTCAATATAGCTTGTATAAATTGTTTTACAAGCTTTTATTTCGTTTCACCTGTCTCGTTGTCTATCTGTCTGTCGGTCTGTAATCAAATCTTGCAAGTTAAATTTGATCTATTAGTTGCTGGTTACGTCAATAAATGAATTAAATAAGAAATAAAAACAGATTAGATATGTAACTACTTCATTATATGCGATTCAGCCTGCGAGGCGCCTACTGAAAACGAAGTTAATTAATTAAGTTAAAGCGTAAGCCTATTTATTTTAAAAAAAATCTGTTATAATTATAGACTGAATGTTCTTTCTTGGATATATTATATATCGACGCAATTATTTAACCGTTTTGTTGTAGAAACGTAAGATAACAATATTTAGATGTACGTGTGTGACTATTTATAATAGCTATATATTTACTTTAGTGTGGATTAGGCTAATTTAAATAAATTGGTAGATAGGTTACTACTTGGGTTTTTAAATTTTTTATGAGATATCTACCTTCTTTATTTTTTTTTTTTTTAAGTTGGTGCTTTAATTCAACACTAACCGTGTTATCACAAAATAATTTTAAAAAATTTTAACCTAAACAAGCCCAATAAATAAATTTGACAGATATGTCTAAGTTCAGGCGCTCTTTTGTAACAACACCGTAAGTATTCTAATAACGCAGATTTTCTCCTGCCATAGTAGGATAACTGATATTAATTTCCTATAATATCATCTTCCTGTCGTTATCTCAAAATTATGGGATCGGCGCAATACGGTTTCTTTTAAAACTAATATTTCCAAGGATTTGGCGTTTGTTTTACTACAGACTGCCTGCCTGATGCCAACACTCACGGGTATATATCCCTGAGTGATAATTTTAGAATATCAAAATCCGTACATGAAATAGATTCTGTGGTACACAGGGCCGTACCGGGTTAGGTACCAAAAGAGGAATTACTGGATTATAACTTTTTACTAATTATAACAGAGTATTAAAGTCGCTGTCTGTCTGTCCCTATATACATAGGCTTAGATCATTAAAACTACACAAACGGATTTTGATGCGGTTTTTTTTTCTTCAAATAGATAGAGTGATTAAAAGGGAAGGGTTATGTTTATATTAGAAATGTTAGTTAGGGATACAGAGTGGGGTAAGTATGTTCTACCATATACAATGTTTAAAATAAGGGGTGTATTAAATACAAAAAATACTATGAAAATTAATATGCCTAATATAAAAAAACCTATCCACAAACAACTCAGGATAGATAATCCAACTCCAAATGACCGAACCGTCGAAGCATACAGCACCTTCGGTAGAACATGGGCAAAATTGACAATATTACAAAAATGAGTTAAGTACTCATATGCTTTAAATGCCTTGAAAATATTAAAATAGCTCTCACGTAAAAATCCGAAAAACCTGCAGTTGTGCCCTTGTTCTACCGAAGTTGCGTTAACCTTCCTCAGTTTTATCGTAATTAGTTAAATACGCTTCTGGATTAATGTAACGAACCTGCAACCTTATCTTATTATTTTATCTTATCACTTAGATAGAAAATTCGATAACACGAATGATTCATAACATTTTTTTTTTGTATCTAGTTGCGTAATATAGAGCGAAGCTATCGCTGTGAAATCCTAAAATCTATCAAATTCCGATACTAGTATTGATGTGGTTTTATCTTATCACAATCGAAAATATTTACAATTTTACTAAAGTCGATAAATTTTCTGTTGCGAAATCTGACCATCCACTATCACTACGTAATCTTGGTTTTTTTGGATTCGAGAATGCCCACTATTATTAAAACAAGTGTGAGTCGGACTCGCGCACCGAGGGTTCCATACAAACCTGTTTTATTATGTAATGTAACTAAAAATTTACGGTTTTCGCAATTCTTCCTTTATTTGTGCTATACCATGTTGCTCCGTACCAAATTTCAAGATTCTGAGTTCACGGATCTCCATTTGTTAAGGTCCTGACACACCTCGTTCGCTTCATCTAGTTTTTATTTTATCTTGTGCATATTTATGTATGTTATATTAAGCACTGATTAAAGCCCCATCGACACGGGCGGTTTACAAAACCTTATCTAGAAATGACATTTGACAGCAAGTGGTATGAAATATCCAGAAATATCTGTCAAATTAAGGCAATGTTCAAGTTTTTTTGTGATAAACCGATAAAACGGTGGGTGTCTGATCTAGTTTGTGTCGTCGTCCCCAGATGGCGCCCGTAATAGAAGCGGTAACGGAACCCGTGTGGCTCGGTGAAGGTCCACACTGGGACCACAGGGAACAGGTCTTATATTTCGTCAGCATCTTCGACCACACCATCCACAAATATATCCCGTCTACTGGACAGCATTTGAAGGCCAAACTTGGTAAGCTGCTGTTAGTTACAAAAATAGGGTATAACAATAATTTTAAATCAAACTTAGGCCGAGATATTACGTATCTAGCAAAAATTGACGTTGTTTGAGATTGCTGTTATGTAATACAAAATTTATAAGCGATCAGCGAATATATTGCAATTTTCGTTATCTCATTGATTTGATTCTTCTATGCTGCTCTGGGAGTGAAAAAAAAAACGTATAATACTACAGCTGCCTCTCTTTTCGAGCATACTGTACAAGTCAGTAGAGGGACAAGAGGGTCTTGGTGTTTTGTAGGCGATGGGCTGACGACCTGTCACTACTAACCGAACTTGTACATCTCAACCCTCAAAATTGGTCAGAAGTGGCACCATGTGGTTCTATAGGCCCTTGGTGCTCTGCCTACCCCGTAAGGGATAAAGGCGTGATCTTATGTATGTATGTATGTCTGATTTGCTAGATATGTAATCATCAGTGGTCGGAGGAGGTATATTGATTTTACATACTTGCGTCATGATATCACATGCATTTTTTCCGGAATGTACCGGAGTTTTCAAAAATTTGGTAAATAGAGTAATAAAATAAATAACCATACGTAACCAAACAAAATTGTTTATTGTTAATACAAATAATCATTATTACAATTTTATTAAAAACAATTATTTTTAATCCTCATCGGTTACAATTTCTACATTTTGTTTTTCTGTCTCTATACAATTAAAATAAATAACTATAATTTTTTCAATATTTTCTAATTTTAAGCTATTTCTTTTAACATAATAATCCGGAAACTCGGAGGCGTATCCATATTAACATATACGTTTGATGTCAATGACTTTAATTCAATATACCTACTCCGACCACTGGTAATCATGGAGAAGAAATAAAAGAGGAGCAGCGGCTAAGTATATTTTGCACGTACACGGGACGTGACTGACGGGCTCCAAATAGGGCACACAGTTCTTCTTACTGTTCTTCTTCTCATGTCTGCTTCTACCTGTCTACCACTTCTTTTGATCTGTAACTATTTCTACTCTATTTCTATTGTCTTGTTCTACGTTGTTTCTGTCCGTGTATGTTTAATTTTCAAATAAAAAACTATTATTTTCAATTCTATAAATACCTCTGTTTGTAAGCCCATCTCGCCAATAACCGAGAGGTCATTGTCCGATATGACTCGTCCTCCGCGACCGTACTTAACAATCCACCATCTTCAGATGGCATGCCAACCTTCATAATCCCCATCGAAGGCAAGCGAAACCACTTCGTGGTGGGATTAAACCGCAAGGTGTTGGAGGTGAAGTGGGACGGAGGGGACAAGGCCACCGTGGTGCGCACCGTGACTGAGGTGGACCATGAGAACCCTAACAACCGGCTCAATGACGCCAAAGCGGACCCACGGGGACGACTGTTTGCTGGTAAGTTACTGGTTTTGCGTAGACCGTAGAGATATCTTATTCTTCTGCATAGACTCGGGAATCACTACACCGACGAGTGTCCCCTACAAACGCTGCAAGAAAAACGGTTCAAGTGACGACACGTGAAACTGCCGAGTGCAAAGGGCGAATCCAAGATTTTTTTATGCATAAAATTTTAGAAATAAACATTGTAATGTACCTATGTACGAGTATATAAAGAGGTTTATTAAATCTTCACTTACAATAGTAGTATAGTAATAATTGTAGCACAATATACAGGATGATTTTTGGTCGTCAACGTTCCCGAAAACTACGGAATCTCCTCATCATCACGATCATTTTTCTCCATGGAAGCATACTTGGGAAGTGTCTGGTTTCCAAAATATTAGGGTCCAAAGTTGAGTAAATAGACTGCATTTTTCTGCATAATGCACATAGACGAGCGTAGCAGGATTTTTTCACGAAAAATAATTAATATCTGTCTATAAAAAAACTAACATAAACACTAGACACTATAAATTTCGCAGGATCAAGAAATTTTAAATTTTTTTTTCAAAAAAAAAATTTTTTTTTCCCAGCATTTTTTTTGGCATAAACTTACTTTATTTCATGTATAGAATACGTACCCTTCGTTAAAGGTGGCCACAAAAAAACATCCTGTAGAATACGTACCCTTCGTTAAAGGTGGCCACAAAAAAAAAACACCTGTATAAGAAAAAGAGCAGAACGAAAGGGCGTTCTGTTATAGCTGTCATTCCTATTTCACTGTTCCCAAATAAAATATTTTATTTGATTCTGAGTTAGGTGTCAGGACACTAGAAACTTTATTCATTTAATCCACAGGCACGATGGGTCATGAGTACGAGCCAGGCAAGTTCCACTTGAAGAAAGGCTCGTTATACCGCATCGACAGTGACGGTTCCACGCACCGTGTGGCCACAGACATTGACATCTCCAACGGCCTCTGTTGGGACCTCAAGGAGAAGGCTTTCTACTACGCTGACTCCTTCGAGTATACCGTCAGGAGATACGACTATGATGTGGAGACCGGCAACATTTGTGAGTACACACCGTCATCATTAATTTCGTTAGGCAAAAGTGTGCAAATTACACACTCACTTTCTCTATTGAGGGATCGCCCGCCACCGGGCCCTATACCCTCCGCTGACCCTCGGATCTGCCTACTCATGATCACGAACACAAGACACTACAGTCGCAACGAGAAGCCAGATCCAAGCACCTAGCATGCAACCATAAATACATAGCTGCTAATCCGAAAACCAATTAAAATTTTAATCGACATATGTTTCGCCAACACCCGTGGCATCATCAGGTTTAGTTTTCCATGTTAGTTCTATCTACCGAACCAACTAACTAACAACTAAAACCAATGTATTGCAAATCATTTTTATACCCTCAATCAAAATACTTTCTACCAGTTAGACCAAGGGTCTCCAAATCCGGCCCGCCAGTGCCATCAATCCGGCCCGCGACAGCTTAGGACTGGTGTCATCTAACTGGACCACGACAGCCGATGTTTTACTGTTGCTACTATTCACTACAGGCCTATGTGTTGGGGGAGGCCTATGTCCAACAGTGGACTTCTCAGGGCTGTAAATGATGACTATTCACTGTGATAAGTTGAATGGAAGATAATGAAAACACAGAATGATTATTACTCGATTTTATTTATGTACTTGCAAGGTAAAACTTTACGACAGAAATGATGACGCAGAAAACTCAACTTAAGTAACTAAGTTTAGGCATATTAATCTATCTATATCGATACATATAATTAAAATGTAACGGATCGCTGTCTGTACATGGAAGATATATAAGAAAAAAAAAATTTATAGAATACCTTTTATCAACGCAATAGTGCTTGATTGCAAAACAATGATTTTTTTAATTTTTGTCTGTTTGTCTGTGCGTTTGTGCACGCTAATCTTAGAAACGGCTGAACCGATTTCGATGCAGTTTTCAGGAATATATTGTGACAGGTCCCACTTAACATATAGGCTACTTTTTATCCCGGGAAAATGATTTTATTCCGGATAATTTCGATATTTTGTTTTTTTTTTTTTTGTAGTCCACGCGGACGGAGTCGCGGGCGTCCACTAGTAATTAATATACAATATACAGTGTATTCAGTACACTATCAATAGTAATTAAAATGCAAAAAGGCCTTTGTTTGGGCCCTTGGAACATACCAAAAAAAGAAATATTATGGCCCTAAGGCTTCAAAGTTTGGAGACCCCTGAGTTAGAATATTAAATCTCTTCTTCTTAAAAGGACGAGCCTACCGCCACTTTTAGGACACAAATACAACAATCTAGCGATCGGTAACGAATCCAATAGGAAATGTTTTCGTGCCATTCTAAATAGGTATTATAAAATTATTAATAAAGAAAATGGAAAAAATTCTTCACCCGAGTGGGAATCGAACCCACGACCACGGGCCGTGCCAGCCGCTATAACCACTGAGTCAATTACTCGGATGACGAATTTTACCATCTCTTTTCTAAATTACATATTGGCAACGTTATTCTTCATCCCGATAGCTATACACTAAATAAATAAATAGGTATTATAAGGTATTTAGCTTCAGAGCCTCCTCCGTTAGTAGCAGGGTGCACCACGGGCAGGTGAGGTTGACTTTGGGTCCTAAGGTGTTAGTCGCACCCACTTACATCCTCAGGCGATAAGCCAGCATGATTTTTATCATTCACACCTGTCCTCTCTGTGCTAAACGTGTGTATACAGGATGATTTTTGGTCGTCAACGTTTCCGAAAACTACGGAATCTCCTCATCATCACGATCATTTGTTCTCCATAGGAAGCATACCTGGGAAGTGTCTGGTTTCCAAAATATTAGGGTCCAAAGTTGAGTAAATAGACTGCGTTTTTCTGCATAAATGCACATACGACGCGCGTAGCAGGATTTTTTCGAATGCTAGGTAAAAAAACTATTGATATAAATACGATGTTTAAAAATTAAAAAAAAAAAAAAAAAAAAAACCCAGCATTTTTTTTGGCATAAACTTACTTTATTTCATATAGAGTACCGTTAAAGGTGGCCACGACAAAAGAACATCCTGTAGGGATCTTAGTGATGATTTTTGGTCGTCAACGTTCCCGAAAACGTTTTTCTGCATGAATGCACAATGACGCGTGTAGCAAGATTTTTTCACGACAAATTATTAATATCTGTCTATGAAAATACTAGCATAAACACTGGACACTATAAATTTTTCCCGATCAAGTAATTTTTTTATTTTTTATTTTATTTACATTGTTTCCCAAAATTTTTTGGCATAAACTTACTATATTTGATGTATAAAGTACGTACCCTTCGTTAAGGGTGGCAACAAAAAAATATCCTGTATATTAAAAGTGCATGTAATTTCGTTTTCCAGCCAATCCTCGCTCGGTATTCGCATACAAGGACCACGGACTGGAAGGCATCGTGGACGGGATGACCATCGACACTGATGGCAACTTGTGGATCGCTAACTTTGATGGACAACAGGTTAGTTTGTTATTATCTCTTCGACTAATAATTAATGTTGATGATATGTTTTATAAAATTATTAACAAAGAAAATGGAAAAAATTCTTCACCCGAGTGGTAATCAAACCCACGACCACTGCAAACCATGCCAGCCGCTATAACCACTAAGCCACCGGATCAATTATATGTCAATTATATGATATGGAACTTTTTCCAGTCAACGAAAAACTATTATTCACTTTCTGTTATTGATTATAAAAAATTTAATACTTGATGTGTTTTATTAGTAAAATTAAAGTAATCATCCATTTACCAATCATTTCAAAAAGTACAGGCAATGATATTATTTAAGTTTTTTGAGTTAAGACTGTATATTCCCGAAAAAAGTTTTCAAAATAAGATATTATTTTTAGTTGTGTCTTATTTTTGAATTATTTTGAGTTACTATAATTTGAATTTGTCTTTTTTCCTACGTCTATACCTTTTTGGATTAAACAATTTTGAAAACTTTTTCGGAATTTTATTTACTTTATTATCACAACTCTTTTAAGATTTAGGTTAGGATATTAATAAATTTATTGAAAAAGAGATAATTAAAATCTTATTTTATACTTAACGTAACATTTTGTAACTAAATAACATTTTGTGTTTTGGGAAATAAAAAACAAATCTAAATAAACCCTCCAAAAGAAAAACATGTTTGTTATTAATGTTATTATACTTAATAACAGTTGCATGCAAAAAAAGGACATAAAAGGTATCTAGAAAAATATGCCTCTACCCACATACATACGTATATTTAAACTATGTGAAAAAACATTTTCCCTTTCCTCTCCTTCCCTCTCCTGATTGGTACATTTTGTCGCCATATACAAGTAATCGCACGAATCCGATTAGATACAAATAAAACAAATACTACCTAGGTAAAATATCAACAATGTTTAGAGTGTATCTCTCTTAATTATCAAAATAACATAATTAGAAGTTCTTTCTAATTTGGCTGTAACATATCAAATTCGTCGATATAAATACTGTAAATAACAATTAGACAATTCTTTGAATACTAACAAAATTAAAAAAAAAACGGCAAATCGGCATTATTCAACAAAACTGTATCAAGTCTAAAATTGCTAACTTAATCAATAATAATGTCGTAATTAGAAATATTTTTTAAAATCGCGCTTGTGTAAATCATTAATACTGTAGTAACTAGAAATATACCAATTTCATTTTAGGTTACAAATCAACAATAATGTATTAATTCAATATAA
The DNA here is from genome assembly GCA_014607495.2 of Carposina sasakii. Classification (NCBI taxonomy): domain Eukaryota; kingdom Metazoa; phylum Arthropoda; class Insecta; order Lepidoptera; family Carposinidae; genus Carposina; species Carposina sasakii. The sequence goes on from CP053161.1 coordinate 3,403,446, forward strand.
AACTATAAATTTTACATACCTGATTCACCAATAATGTTGCAATGCGAATTAATGCGTCGATGAAGCGAAGCTGCGCGTCCTTCCCCGTTCAATGTTGGTCGCAACTAAAGATGACGCAATATTGCGCGGGAGGGGTTATGACAGTCGGTTAATCATGCAATCAAACAATGTCTTGTAGCGCCATCTCTTACTTGTTTTTAGCATTACTATAACGACGGTTTTATTGACTTGTAGGAAATGAAATTTTACGTTTGTATATGGTGTTATGTCAAATTCGATGTATTTTGAGTTACAACACTATTGTATTATTAGTGCGATATGTTTGTTAGTCTTTCACGCATTGTTTCAAAGAAGACTGACTATACATATTATTAAATGTTTTGTCTTTAAACAACGCTTTGCCTAAACCGCGGTCTAAACGTGAAACTTGAAAGGTGTTATTTGTATACGTAAGCATCCGATTAGACAGGGTTTCTCGAAGTTTAGAAATATCAGAACCATCACGTTTACTTTACGGCTAGATGTGCTTGTGGGACCTGCTTAATGACCCTGCAGTGCTGGCTACCCCATTTCGGAAACACTGCCGTATCTGTCTATATCAGTTGTTCCCAAAGTGGTCCAGGTGGACCCCCAGGGGTCCACAGGAGACTCGAAGGGGGTCTACGTTGGCGTGATAAAATGGGGGTTCACAATTAATTTGTATGTGGTGTAGGCCTGTAGGAGGTCCACTAGAACCAGATAACTTTTAACACATTCAGTGCCGGTGACTACGTATTTGCGTCTTTTAGTTTTCTAGAGGTGACGCTGACGCTTATTTCCGTCCTCGAACATTGACTACATACACTAGGTGAATGGGTCTATGAGAAAAAAAATTGGGAATCTCTGGTCTACTTATATGTATGTATCTAATAGTGGACACCCGCGTGGACTGCAGAAAAAACATAATACCGAAATTATCCGGGATAAAAATATTTTTCCGAGATAAATTGTAGCCTATGTGTTATTCTAATTTGTAAACCATGTTATTGTGAAGTTTCGTCAAAATCCTTTGTTATCAAAAGACTTTGTTATCAGCACGGTGTTAACGCAACGTAATTACTAGGATTATACACACACATATATATATATATATATAATCAGGTCTTTATCCCTTACGGGGTAGGCAGAGCACCAAGGGCAGATAGAACCACATGGTGCCACTTCTGACCAATTTTGAGGGTATAGTTGAGATGTACAAGTTCGGTTAGTAGTGACAGGTGGTCAGCCCATCGCCTACAAAACACCAAGACCCTCTTGTCCCTCTACTGACTTGTACAGTATGCATGGGAAGAGAAGCAGCTGTAGTATTATTCGTTTTTTTTTCACTCCCAGAGCAGTATAGAAGTTAGTAGGATTATAACGTGTGTTTCGTAAACAGGTCATCAAAGTGGACCCTCGCGCCGGTAAGCTTCTCCAAAAGGTCCCGACCCCAGCACTCCAAACCACTTCAGTCACGTTCGGGGGGGCACACCTCGACACCCTGTACGTGACGTCAGCGTGTATGAACCGGGGGGTGGAACAGAAACCCCCCGCCGGATCCACGTTCAAGGTCACGGGGCTGGGGGTCCAAGGTCATCCGAATGTCAGTGTTAAACTTAACTGAACTGTTTGAACTATTTATCAATTTTATAGGCTTGGACAACTTGACGCCTGTACCTCATTTTATTTCACGTCATAGAAGAAAGAATCCGAAAGAACGAAATTAGGTTTTTTATTAGGTACATTTTTCTGTTTTACTATACGTACATATCAGAAATAGTTCCTAAAGAGTTTGCTACTCAATACAAAAGTTTGCACTAAAAATACTTAAAAAAGCAGATTTTTCAATCTTAAAAAAATGTAGTATAGTCCCACACTAAGATTAAACATCGATGACCCGGAAATAAACACCGATATTCCTCATGTCAATGTTTTACACCTACCGGGATTCGAGCCCAGGATTACATCAACTACGCCAATCGGTCCTCTATATGGGGTGTAACAAAAAGGGTATGTTAAGCGAAAAGCTATGTAAATAGCCCACTATATAGAACCTATCTACAAAATTTAAGACTCGAAATCACATTTTTATTTTTCAAGATTGTATGAAAATTCCTGAGATATTTAAAAATTCTCCATACTATCGGGAAAAATAAACATGTGATTTCAGGTCTCAAATTTTGTGGAGAGATTCTCTACAGTGGGCTGTTCATATAGCTTTTCGCTTAACATAGCCTTTATGTTACACCTGTATACCTATCTATGTCGAAGCCTAGATAAATTGATCGAATATTCATACTTTAACTATTGTTTTAACATTTTTAAATATGTATCTTGTTGTTTAGGAATAACTGAATTACCTAGTTGTAAGATAATAGATAAATAAGCATTATAAGAGATCAGACTGCTATTGTAAGGGGAATGGTTAAAAACCTTAGGCGGGCAGGGGAGGAAGTGGGGGGACAATACAGGGAATAGAGATATCATTTATAATTATTAGAAAAATAAAACTAAATATTACTAAAATTATTTTTTTTTAATGGAAAAAATTCTTCACCCGAGTGGGACTCGAACCCACGACCTCTGCATTCCGTGCAAGTGCTCTCACCAACTGAGCCACCGGGTCAAATATTACTGTCCAGGAATATTATGTTATATTATGTTTACATAGAAAACTAGTGGACGCCCGCGACTCCGTCCGCGAGGACTGTAGAAAAAACAAAATGTCGAAATTATCCGGGATAAAAAGTAGCCTATATGTTAAGTGGGACCTGTCACAATATATTCCTGAAAACTGCATCGAAATCGGTTCAGCCGTTACTGAGATTAGCGTGCACAAACACACAGACAAACAGACAAAAATTTTAAAAATTATTCTTTTGTGTACTACTGCGTTGATAAAGGTCTCCTGTAATATTTTTTCTCATCTATCTTCCATGTACAGACAGCGATCCGTTACATCTATATTTTATGTATAGATAATTAAACCCTCTTGGGGTTGCCATAACTAAAAGCAAGACTGTTGTTTGTACATCATGAAAGCGAAATTTAATTGTATTGCACAATCCTATGGTTATGCTTTTGATAAGACCAAATACGGGCTAATTTTGAAACTTAAATTATAGAAATTGACGTAATTTATGCACAGACATAAAATCACCCTACGGGGTAGGCAGAGATCACGGATCTTCATTAGCTATGGTCCTGACATGCCTTATATTCATATTTATATTATATTCATTTAAAAAAACGAGAGCTTGTAATTGCGGACCAGAAAATCTCTTTTGATGTATATTAGATGTAACAAAAACATGTGGTTACACTGACCTTTACTAATACAAGTACGTTGAACTGGTTCTTGCTGTAGTAACATACATACTATTTTTCGGAGGAATAGGTAGAGATCATGGACCTCCACTTACTACGGTCCTTATACCTCTTTCGTTCGCTTTATCGTCTCTGGTCGATTTAGGGTACTTGTGACCTGAATTTTCTCCAGTATTTATCCTAATTTGGTTAGAGAAAGTGCAGCGAAATCTTCTTGGGAATGTTATCGTCACTGATCCAATTCATTGAAACCAAACTCGCTATTTGAATATGTACGAGTATTAATGAAAGTGTCAAATGTTCTTGTGTTAGTATAGGTCAGTGATTTAGATGAACTCAATGTCTGTAACAATAAAATTATATTCCATACATTCTGAATGTCTACATATATACATAAAAGATGCAATATGTAAGCTTGCATTACCTACTCATATGCAAAGACAAAACAACCGTGTTCTCCTATCTTTGACCTCATTTAGCTATCATATAAAAATGGTCACTAATATCAACTAATATGTTTTAAATAAATCAAGGCTCCAATCAAGTAAAATCTGCCTACTGGACTAAATCCTAGTGATATTGGTAAATAGGAATTTTCTTTGTCAAGGATATCTTCTTTTGCTTGGAATCTGTATTACACAGAGGCTACATTAGATCTGTCCCTATTTGAGGTCAAACATGGGCTAGTTGTAAAATTAATAAATTTCTAAATAATCACATGCAAATACAAATTGAAAAGTTATCTACTGTCATTACTGTCCATGTATTCATTTCTACACTGTATTCAACTTATTGAATAAATGTAGTTTATTGACTCAAATTATCTTTTATCATTTATTAACGCAGTTAATTCTTTGATTATTGCTTTAGGACCATGGAGAAGAAATAAAAGACGAGTAGTGGCTAAGTATATTTTCATACAAAAATAGTGTGCCGCGGAGCGGGGGTGAAGTATGGGACGAGGGGAGCATTGAACAATGTAGCCCTGCCCATTTACATAGAAACCACCTTGTAGTGACTAGTCAAACTACTTGCTCATTATCAATATGGTTCCAGACTGTTTTACTACTCATCGCTAGAGGCAATATTATACTACGTTTTAGTAAAAAAGTACCCTGATAAAAGCGCTAGTGTTTTTGTAATTTTTTTACTGTTACATTTCGGAGCACAAGCGTGTGGTTACAGCTTCTGCGTTACACTGACGCTGAAGCTCCGCCCCTATCATGACGTCATGGCCTCACGATTGCCACACCACTCACTTCATAGTCCCACCTCCTCTTTTATACCTTCTTCATGTTTAGGACCGATTTTTTAATGGTCATATTGCCTATCCGAAAGACAAAGTTGATGCTGTCTCTATTTTGAAGTTTTAGAGAATGACAGCATCAGAATTGTCCTTCAGATAAGTCAGGATAATCGGCTCTTAGAAAGCTTTGTATCCTATCTAATATATTCCCTACTAGGACTAAATAAAGGACCAAATTGTGACCTTAGAAGCTATCACGCAATACTTCAACATACCTTTGAAAGTACCCTTTACTTTTTAGGATAGCGGTGCCGTAATATAGCGGCCGTGAAGGATTTTATTACTTTACAGATTAAATGATACAGTTACCAAGAAGCTTAGATTAATGATACTCGTAGGTCTTCGCTCAGAGCGGAGCGAATCTTTATCTAAGCCAAGAAATTAAACTCTACTAAAGACTATAGGTACATTAATTTCTTTCACTTACAACAAACGCCTGGAACTTACCTAGCTCTAAGCAATAACTTGTTTCTGCTGCACTATTAGACCGTTTTTGAATAGGCGTTTTTGAAGTAATATTTGAATTGCTTATAAATATGAAACGCTTAACGCTATTATGTGGAGGGAGATTAATATATTGAACTAATTAATGTACAAATTAGGTACTAAATATTGTCGTACTTGTATCTTCGATAAAGTATTTGCCACTTGGTAAACTGCGAGAGTACCTAACACTTTAAAAATTAAATAATTTAAAAACCATTTAGTACCTACATACTAATATTGAGAGTAAAGGTAGCACTAGGTACTAATTTCTTAAGCTATCTGCGTACACAATGGTCTCGCGGTCCTGGCGCTGACGATATTATGCGGTCAAAATTACCCCAAATGTGAGGAAACCTCAGAAACAAGACCTCCTTCCGTTTCTCCTCCGCCATATTTAAAGGAGTTTTGACAGATTTGTTTATTCAACAATAACAATGAGTTATCAAGTAAATAGAAAAATGGTAAGTAAAAAAGTTGCATAATACCTAAGCGTATTCATTCTAAAGGAAATGTTCAAAAATATTATAAGAAAACACACTCGAAGAATCTGTCTTACTAAAAGAATCACTATCACTACAGAAGGGTTTATATTTTCAGCCCCCACCCGTAGTGGAAGCGGTAACGGAACCCGTGTGGCTCGGTGAAGGTCCACACTGGGATCACAGGGAACAGGTCTTATATTTCGTCAGCATCTTCGACCACACCATCCACAAATACATTCCAACCACGGGAGAGCATCTCAGAGCCAAACTTGGTGAGTTCAGTGATAGGTATACCTACAGTGATTGTCAGGGAAGTATCTTGGGATAGCCGCGTGGTGCCGGCAGAGTAGAATTCGCGATTAAGGGTTTCCGGGAGGTGGGCAGCAGCGCCTTCTGTGTTGACAACATAGTCCAAAAATATAAACTGCGGTCAACAACCCGCCTGCCCAGCATGGTGACTATGGGCAAAACCCCCCATAGCAGTCTTGGAGACCTACGTCCAACAGTGGACTGTAATAGGCTGATGATGATGATCTTGGGATAAAAACTAGGTTATAACCTACCACGATGAATGGACTACACAATGCTGAAATATTTTTTGAAATCCAAGAAGGTTCTAAGATTTGCGCGTTCATCCAATCTCTTCCATCTTCTAACTAAATTAAGAAACGCTTCGATGTAATGTGGTTTCCATTTCCCTATTCTGAAAAACTAAGCAAGTAGTTTGTGTGTAAGTATCTTGGTGTCCACCTTAACACCAAGTCCCTATTCCACCAGATGGCATGCCAACCTTCATAATACCTATCGACGGCAAGCGCAACCACTTCGTAGTGGGCCTGAACAGGAAGGTTATGGAAATCCAGTGGGACGGAGGGGAAAAGGTCGCGATTATAAGGATGATCACCGAAGTAGACCAAGACAATCCCAATAACAGGTTTAATGATGCTAAAGCTGATCCTAGAGGACGATTGTTTGCTGGTAATTAACTTGATCAGTCTTTCATATACACTAGCTTCCAGTGCTTCCAGAGGTGAAAGAATATATGAAATGAATAGTAATTACCACAACTTTTGGTACCTAAACATCGCTAGCTATGCTGATTTAGGTGTAAGAGATCATCGATGAAGATTCCTCAAAGCTCTGTCCTCAAAGTCGACTCACACACAAATTACAATCAAAAATTTGTTAGATGTTTATCACAATAATTTCTGAGGAACTGTGGTGTCTTTCAGAAAAACTTTGAAGATTGCATTAGCTATCATCTTCTTTCTCTATCTAGGCACTATGGGCCACGAGTACGAGCCTGGCAAATTCCACCTGAAGAAAGGCTCCCTTACCGCGTGGACAGCGACGGACAGACGTACCGTGTGGCTGACGGTATCGATATCTCCAACGGCCTCTGTTGGGACCTCAAGGAAAAGGCGTTCTATTTCGCTGATTCCTTCGAGTATACCGTCAGGAGATACGACTATGATGTGGAGACTGGGAATATATGTAAGTGTAGCTTTGGACCAGTTCCGTAAATAGGCGGTGCGGCCGGTGCCCATGCACAGGGCGTAGACTCTGGGGGCGTAAGAATGGCCACTTGGCCAGATCAGGCAGAAGTTAATAGATCGCAGTTATAGAAGCTCACACAGGGCGCAGAAAAGGCTATTTACGACACTGCTTTGGACCCATAAAATACCTATAGGTACATAATATAAAAGTTGTGTAAGGGATTGTGGTGAAGATCTCTAGGTCCAGATTCCTGAGCTGATGATGAAGTTTGACGTGGTATAGCTTAGTGTACTTTTAAGAGCTCCATTATATTAAAAGTTTTAGCGCAGGGTTTTAGAAACATCTAGCCATATAATTAATAGCCTATTATTGTATGCCGTAGCTCATCCTCGTTCAGTATTCGCATACAAGGATCACGGATTGGAAGGCATCGTGGACGGGATGACCATCGACACTGATGGTAACTTGTGGATCGCTAACTTTGATGGCACGCAGGTTGGTAAACTTTTGCCTATGCTCTTTATAAAGTTCTGTTTGTTCTTCTACTTTATTTATATAATTTTCGTGGATAGGTCATTAAAGTCGACCCAAAAAGAGGAAAATTGCTGCAAAAAGTCCCGATTCCAGCACTCCAGAACCACTTCAGCCACGTTCGGGGGACCGCAATTTGATATTCTCTACGTGACCTCAGCGTGTATGAACAGGGGGGTGGAGCAGAAGCCCCCCGCCGGATCCACCTTTAAGGTCACTGGGTTGGGGGTCCGCGGACACCCCAATGTTAGTGTTAAGCTGATTGATGGATGCAATCAATGTAACCCTGGTTGTGATGTTGACTAATGGATACCACATTCCGGTTAGGGTTGATGCCGTTTGAAAACGAGCAATGCAATCGAGGAAGAAGTCGAGGAAGTTTTGTAACACAAAATGACAATTGTAAAGTACATAGACGTGCCCTATAAACTGTTATTACATGTATATTGAAAATTTATAAATAAAAATGCTGCTTCAAAATAAGTTATGTTTGTTGATCTCCAATAAACCTCTTCAACACTATCTTTCCCTTTATTACAAGTGAACGTTAACATTAGGGTAGCCCCAGACTACAAGGCCGGTCACCATATGAACACATTTCCACTGAGCGCTTGCTCCGTGCCCACGACCACACGGGTCGCATTCATGTTCGCAGTCGTCACGTATAACTCCTCGAAGTATTTACCACCGAAGGTTGCAGAAGTTGCCTGTAAGGTATATAGGATCGTTCGTCACTTGCGAAACAGTTTTTGATGATCATAGCTTATAAATAAACTTTAAGTATTGATTAGGCTAGGCGTTTAATTGGACAGATATTCGATACATTTTACTGTCAAATATCGTGATTAACGGGCAGTATCGTAAATAGGGCGGTGCCACCGGTGCCCAGGCACAGGGCGTAGACTTTGGAGGCGCAAGAATGGTCACTTGGCCAGACCAGGCAAGACTAAATAGAGCGCAGTTATAGACGCTCGCACAGGGCGTAGAAAAGGCAATTTACTACTCTGTTAACAGGTGCTTAACCTTACACACGGTTTCAAAGTAAGGCCATAAGACTATAACAGTTTTACGAGCGACAACGCAATTCGCAAAATTATTGAAACATTTCCATCAATAGCGTTTACACTTGAAGGCTTATTATTGGAGGGTGATGTTTCGATAACATCGCTCATAAAGTTAAATTGTTTAAGGCTACAGAGGTGTGTTATGGCATATTTATGGTTTAGAGGTAATCGCTGTGCTCCGTAACACTATGTAAAAGATCGAGCTTTCTGTTCATTATAGCAGGTGCACTTACTTGAAGCCCTGGAATCGGCACATCTTGCAATACATCGCCGTTTTTAGGGTTAACTTTGAGAACCCTGCCATAGTCGAAAATAGCAACCCAGAGGTTTCCCTCAGAATCAGTTGTTATACCGTAGGGCAGACCAGGAAAATCGTCCTTCTCTAAGTCAAAAATGTAGGTCATGTGTGCTGTAAAAAAATATGGCAGTAATGTAGGTAGACCTTAGGTCCATTTGATGATGAAAATCTTTTGCATTGTTTAAAACTAGTCACAGATTACGTCTAGGTCATCGGTATATAATTCATAGATACAGGATCATCCATGACTTGAAAACAAACATCGATATTCATCATATTACCTTATGTTTACACATTTCGGGATTCTAACTCAGGACCTATGGCATGATGTGGCGGGCAGGGTCACTAACGACTGAACCAATCGGCCGTCGTCTATAACAGCAATAAGAAGAAAAACTTACAGATCTCTCCCGTATCGATATTATAGTCGTATCTCCTGATTTTCGCCTCGACGGAGTCAACAAAGTACATGGCACTCTCTCTCTCATCCCAAGCTAGGCCGCTGGAGATGCTGATTTTGCTCGCTAACTTCGTGATGTTACTTCCTTCTACACGAAATAGTGAACCCTGATTCGATTTAAACGTGCCTGGGGGATCCTCGTGGCCCACTGTGCCTGAAATAATTTTTATTATATGGTTAACTTGCGACCGCCCACGACTTCGTCCAGTAAAATTACACCCGTGCGAAGCCGGAGCGGTTCTCTAGTTATACATATAAACCTTCCTCTTGAATCACACTATCTAATAAAAAAAACCGCATCATATTCCATTGCGTAGTAGTAGCATACATAGTGACAGGCAGACAGACGGCGGGAAGCGACTTTGTTTTGTAATATATACTCGTATGTAGTGATAATCTGCAGAGCATAGGTAACGCGTGAGGATAATTGTATGATCTTTTACGAAGCTAAGTGGGCTTAATGTATGGTGTCGATCGACCAGCATTCTCCCTTTAACGTGGAGTAGGTATATACCTAGGTACTTAATAATTTTTCCAGAAATTATCTTATCTTTCATATCCAAAATCAAATAAATACATAAATACTGATGATTCAGATTAGGGTTTACGTGCGACTGAAAGCAACCGCTTGATTTTCGCTCCAGTCGATAATCAATCAATCAATAGTCCCTGGACATATTTCTATTTAATTGAGGAAGTATTTACCTACAAATAAGCGACCTCTAGGGTCAGCCTTGCCAACATTGATCCTGTTTTTCGGCAGGTCGTGATCCACTTCAGCGACCTTTCTCAAGACTTCCACGTGATCAGTGTCCTTGCCATCCCAACGTATGACTAGTATCGCCCGTTCTACCCCCACCACGTACTGATCGGTGGTATTTTGAACCGGGATTATGAAGCTAACCCGACCATCTGAAAGTTATTACATATATACAGTATGTCGCAGTAAGATATATAAAGCCGTAATATAGTTATACTAAAGCGATTCATTACTATCTCACTAGGAATATTGTTATCGTCTTAAACTTAAACATATAACCTAACACCGAAAAAATCGCCGCCTTATCCTTCTAACCTATATTGTCAGATTCGGATCCGCCGAAAAATATGTTCGTATTAAAAATACGATACGGTAAAAATATTCGTATAACTATGTTACGGTATATAGTTATATTCCTAGGGATATAACTATATTGCGGCTTTATCTATCTTACTACGACATATATATAGATACATGGTTGTGTACCCGAACCGGGGTAACCGGAACTGCAGTATCATAAGGTTATTAAATGGTACGAGTATTTAATTCGGTCGTGTAGGAGTAGGGTTGCCAGACGTCCGGATAAAGCAGGACAGAGTCAGGCTTTTTGGTCGTCTGTCCGGCCAAAATTAACGTTGTCCGGCCTATCCGGCTTTTGTTAGGCTTTTCACCACGCGCGGATCCATGGGGTCATGGGGCTCATGACCATCCCCCAGGGACTTAGGCCAGCTTAAGCAATGCAATAATTTTACAAGTGATAGCGAAGATCGTAAAGTTATCGAAACATTTCCACCAACAGCGGTCACGTCATTTAGTGAACGCGTTAAATTAAGGCTTCCTATTTAAGGAAATGTTTTCCAATAGAAAAAAGTCTAATAGCAATGTCAAGATTTTTTGTAACGAAGAAGAAGAAGGCTAGGTACTCATTAATACAAAATTTTGCGCTCGCGCTGCTGTTATTTGTGATTCATTTCAGTTATCTGATATTATGGCCTCTCGCTTACACGAAGACTTTGCCAATGTTGTTAAATTAAATATACTAACAATTACGTTTAGATGTCCACCCGCTTGTAACCCATCTTATGTTTTAGCAATGGTCACAAGTTCTCGGTAGAGCTTAAATTTTCTAGAAGTAATGGGCAACATAGATACGTGAGTTACGTGCTAAATAGGAGAAAAAATTTCGCGTTCGCTTCGCTCGCGCATCTAATCTGTATTTGAGCTCATTTTCAATCACATGCAAGAAAATGGTCGCTAGTGGTCTCTCTGATACTCAGACTCGACTGTCAGTCGCGCTCTGTCAATAGTAGGTTGCGTTGTTAGTTTTCGTATTCAGCGACAATAATTTTCGTACCCATTAACTGAGACACAAAATCCTAAATAATATATATAGGGTGTCCGGCTTTTGGGTAAAAACCCAAATGTCCAGCCAAACTGGCTGGTCTGTCCGGCTTTTTGGTTTTTCGATCTGGCAACCCTATGTGGGAGGGAGGCATCAATGGTTCAACAATGGATTTCTTATGATTGAACTGATGGTAATGCTGATGATTTAATTTGGAACTGAAGGCCACTTGGCTTAAGCGTAATATTGCCATGTTTAAATGGTCTTAAATGACACGTTATTCGGTCGTAGAGTTTTTCTAGTAAGTGGCGACCATACCATAACACTGCGGTCTACGTTAGTGTATTTGTAAAAAAAACTTTAAAAAAAAACTACCTAGTTTAGCTGTAGAATGCTCTGCACCTTCCGGTTGAGACTTATGTATGGTCTGCTCATGAATGCTCACGAAGAACAGAGCTTCCAGCCGGGCGTCCCAGTGAGGAGCTGCACCCATCACGCGCGGCTGACGCGTGAGCATCGTCACCAATACTTCGGGAGCTTCGATGGAATCCTGCCTGTAATAGTGCCTCTAGATCTAAGAATGGTCAGCTCGCAAGACACCCATAAGATATACGATGTTTTTTATTGGCATCGTTTGGATCACTTATCAGATCAGGCCATATCTCACGCTGAGACACAGTCGAAAACTATTTACCTACTGGCACTTAGGCTGATGGCTGGCGCGGGTAGTCAGATATAAATTTATTCGAGTTATTAGTTTTACGCGACAGGAGGTAATCTATGACGCGACATAATACATAATTGACAGATGACCGACTGAACTCGCTACGGTTACCTACCCGCGCTGCATTTGATTGAACACATTTATGTACACTCCTCCAAAGACACTTATAGGTTAATTTATATTGTATAACAAACCCACAAGGCACTTACGTGGTAATAGCTTGAATTAAAGTCAGAAGAAGCGTTACAGCATTGAGTCGCATGACGGAGCTTAAAAAAACTACCTCAACTTGTCAGGTATTCTTGTTGAATGACAGAGGGACACAATTGTGGAGGACAATCGTATGGACACGGAGATGTTTACTAAATATCTATTTACAGTGAATTTGTAGGTACTTCTTCCTAGTAGTACCTTTTCCACTAAATGTACTTACCTACATGGTAGGTTATTCATCACATTCGACTATTACAGTCCACTGGACGTAGGCCTCCTCCAAGGAACTATATAAGGTTACTGCTATATGGGGTTTCTTCAGTCACAACGCTGGACAGGCGGGTTGGTGACCGAAGTATGATTTTCGGACTATGTTTCATGTCAACACGGGAGACGTTTCTGCTCCCCTCCCCATCTACCGGAAAGCCTTAATCGCCTCTTACGATACCCACAGCGTGTGGTGGTGGAATTATTGTAAAAAAACTGATTGATTAGACTAAAATAACTAAAAACTTTTATTTATAGGCTAGACGAGGGTACGCGGCACAAACGTTAAACTACCTAACTACTATGAACTAGAATAAATACTTGATTTTACCTCATGGTATACCAAACAAAACGTCTCTTTAGGCGTTCTCATCCCGTCACCTTCAAAGCTCATTTAATACAAACAAATAATCTATTATTTCCTCTTAATATTAAAGTAGATGTGGGTAGCTCAAGAAAGAAAAAAGAAGTCGACATGATAACGATAATTTATTTTCTCTTAAACATAATAGTGTTTATTTATTTATTTAGTGGTGCTTAAGTATATATTTTATTAATTCCTGTACAATTTGACGTTGACATTGGGATATCCTTTAACGCCAAGCCCTGACACCACAAAGGTGTTCCCGCTGGGTGGAGCCTGCACCACTCCGTCAATGGTCATGGAAGCTGTCGTCACGAAGAGCTCGTCAAGGTTCGGGCCTCCGAAGGTCACCGATGTTACCTTAAAAGCAATCAATTCGCTCAAAAATTGGATACGGTCACAGTTAACATTTTAACATAGCGGGTCAGTTAAAGAGTGACAAGTTTGTGAGGGTGGTGAAAAGGGAAGCGCTTCCGGCCCCACCGGGCCACTAGTTGTTGTGTGGCCTATGTAGGTATATATTCCAATAATTGTGAGAAACTTATATCGGGTTCTAGGATTTTGCATTCGATTGGTGGTTCTCTCCTGCATCCGATAGATGGCTCCGCTACAAGATGTTGCTTATCTATATGGGCAAGATGTTGCAAGAACGTCCCTTAATCGCTTAGTCGACTCTTATGACATGCACGCAGGGCAGAAAAAGCAGCTGATGTATAATTTCATACATTACAAGAAATTCAATGATGATGTGTAGTTTTACCTTCTGTTCTTTTTTAAAAAACATGTATGTATGTATGTATATATGTATTTATTTAGTTATTTTCTATGCATTTATTTGATTGTTTGTTTATATCAAGTACATTGTTTTTTTTATTATTATTATTTAGTTGTGCACGTATGATTTCCTTTTTCTTCGCTAATAACTATATATTAAATGGTTGGCTGGAAGAAATCTCTGTTAGAGATAAGCTCGTCTTTGTACATTATCTTATAAAATATTGTATCTTGTGTGGTTTTTTTCTGTGTACAATAAAGAATATAATAAAAGGATAGCGCTTGCGCTAGAAGCTGAGCGAGTGCGCTCGGAATCTCTAACCCTGCATTATCATGAGGGCCTGACAATGCGCCTACCAAATAGAAACCCGAGAATAACCTATTGTGATCACTCACCTGAGAAGCTGGTATAGGCACTTTGAGCAGCACTGCGCCCTTCCTAGGGTCTACTTTGACAATACAGCCGGCGTTAAAGATGGCCACCCAAAGGTTGCCATCGGTGTCTATGGTCGATCCGTCAGGAAAGCCTTGGATATTGTTCTTTTCCAGGTCGAAAATGTAGCTTTTGTTTGCTGTAGGACATGATAACTAGTTTACATAGTACTTATACATAAATTTACCAAAAGTTCCTACTGCCTACCTGCCTGCAAATCTATGGCACTCATATTTTGGCTGATCTCAGTCTAACGGAATTGTCGGTCAATGCATTCAACTACGCGAAATTAAAATTCATTCACTGGACATGTGTTTGGGTAAACAAGAGACATAATTTTATTACATTATAACGACCAAGAATCAAGGTAAGAACCAATTTTCGTGCGTATTGGGTCTTTTTCTCAGGAATTCCTACTTCACTTCTATGTATATATCAATTTCAATTCGACACTCACAAATCTCCCCCGTTTCTACATCATAATCGTATCTCCTGATCTTTCTCTCCAATGAGTCGGTGTAGTACATTGCCTTCTCCTTCAGATCCCAGGCCAGACCGTTGGAAATGCCAATCTTATCGGCTAGCTTCGTGATTGTGGTTCCCTCCACACGGTAAAAGGATCCCTTCTCCTCTTCGAATTTGCCTGGAGGATCCTCGTAGCCCATTGTACCTGAAATAGGAAAAAAACGTTATCTTCAATATTTGTGGTGAATGTGCATTTCCGAGTATTGCGGTGACGTAATATAGCGCCCGTACGTACGAAAACCTATCTTAACGACGCCGACATGCGAAATGCTCCTTCAGTGCCGCTATATGGGCAATACCATCCTAGAAAACCAAAGCCGAGCCAATTTAGGAAACAGCATAAGTAGTTAGGTAGATTGTTATGTTATTTTATGAGATACCTAGGTCTACCAAGTTATTCAGTAGTTTTAGTGCGATATGTTTAAAAAAATTCAGATCCATTTACAATACCTAAGTAAGTACCTAAAATTCGTAATTAACGATATAGCTAGATAACAAGTTATATTTTTCTTGTCCGTCCATTCAATCAGCTTATCAGTATTTTTATGTTTAAGTAGATATTTAATGCGATACAAATACCTAAACAACACAATGAATTGAACTTATTTACTTACTAATGGACGCCCGCGACTTCGTCCGCGTGGACTACAGAAAAAACAATATATCGAAATTATCCGGGATGGAAACATTTTCCCGGGATAAAAAAGTAGCCTATATGTTAAGTGGGACCTGTCACAATATATTCCTGAAAACAGACAAAAATTCCAAAAATCATTATTTTTGATAATAGTACCCAAAATAATTATTTTTGTTGATATGAGCGTTGATAAAGGTCTCCTATAATATTTTTTCTCATATATCTTCCATGTACAGACAGCGATCCGTTACATTTTTATTATATGTATATACATAGATGATAATACAGTGTCAACTAAACTTTGCAAAGATGTATACAGAGTGTTTTTTCGTTGCCACCCTTGACGTACCTTTATATATCAAATAAAGTAAGTTGATGACAAAAAATACAGGGAAACGATGTAAATTTTTTTGAAAACAAATTTTTAATTACTTGATCGGGCGAAATTTATAGTGTCCAATGTTTGTGCTAGTTTTTTCATAGACATATATTAATGATTTCTCGTGAAAAAATCTTGCTACACGTCTATGTGCATTTATGCAGAAAAACGCAGTCTATTTACTCAACTTTGGACCCTAATATTTTGGAAACCAGACACTTCCCAGGTATGCTTCCATGGAGAAAAATGATCGTGATGATGATGAGATTCTGTAGTTTTCGGGAACGTTGACGACCAAAAATCATAAATAACCTTCAAATACCTGCAAACAAGCGTCCTTTAGGATCAGCTTTGCCATCATTTATCCTGTTTTTTGGTTCATCCTGGTCTATTTGACCCAGTTTCCTCACAACCTCCACCTGACTTCCGTTCTTTCCGTCCCAACGCACCACGAGGAACTCCAGTTCCACTCCCACCACAAACTGATCGGTGGTGCCATCCACCGGTATTATAAATCCAACTCGACCATCTGTAAAACCAAGCGTCATATCTTTCCCGCCACTTCGTCTGTATGAACTGGCTACTAGAAGAAATCTGCGTTAAAATCTCACTCGTTACGGAAAATTTTAGTAAAATTTATTGTGTTTAGACATTTCATTTAAAAGGTAAGTAGGTACCTACGGACCTATAAATAGATAGTTCTTCTTCTTCTTCAGCCTATTGCAGTCCACTGCTGGACGTAGGCCTCCGCCAGGGCACGCCACAAGGCTACTGCCACAGGGGGGTTTTGCCCATAGTCACCACGCTGGGCAGGCGGGTTGGTGACCGCAGTGTGATTTTCGGACTATGTTGTCAGTATGGGAGGCGCTGCTGCCCACCTCCCGAAAACCCGATACCCACGGGCAGGCAGGGGCAACTCTACTCTGCCGGCACCACGCGGTAATAATAACAGTTGCATGCATGGGATAAATAAATTAAAGTTGTAACTTGTAACCTACTTACTTACTTAGTTACTAAGTACAAGACATCAGTAATTCTGTTATCTCAGCCTAAGGTGTCGTCGCATAATTTTCGTGCTGTCCTACGTAAGTAGGTACCTAAGTAGGTAGGTATCTAATAACTACATTCCTACACACATACATACATATAATCACGCCTTTATCCCTTACGGGGTAGGCAGAGCACTAAGGGCCGATAGAACCAATTTTTAGGGTATAGTTGAGATGTACAAGTTCGGTTAGTAGTGACAGGTGGTCAGCCCATCGCCTACAAAACACCAAGACCCTCTTGTCCCTCTACTGGCTTGTACAGTATGCCCGGGAAGAGAAGCAGCTGTAGTATTACACGTTATTTTTCACTCCCAGAGCAGCATAGAAGACATCTAATAACTCGAAGAAATAAAACCAAAAAACTAACCAACTTTAGCCTGAGTATGTTCTCCAGTGCTAGGCACATACTTGTGTATGGTTTTCTCGAGGATGCTGACGTAGAATAGTGCCTGCTGCTTGTCATCCCAGTGAGGACCTTCACCCAGCACTGCAGACGGTGGGGACATCTGCTTCACCACGAATGACATGCTGGAGGCTATGCTGCAATCGCGGATTATCTGGTTTTTTAACTAGCAATTTGTAATTTATAAGTACTGGACACTTATTTATAGCCTACTTTATGGAGGAGGGGTTTATGGTGTACTAAAGGTCAGCTGCCATGACCTTCAGCTGGAGTGTTACTATTGAGGAACATAGATGTCGCAATATAAAGAGATGGTCAAGGCATGAATAAATAAGATAGGAAATTATTTGCGACATAATACTATGCTTCTCTAGATCTAGGGTCAAGTTGTAAAGGACACCAAAGCTTGAAAAATATGCCGAAAACTATATATGCCGTCAAGGCCGTTAGACAAGTTACCAATATCGATAAGAAATCGACAACGAACTACTGATGAGTGAAATAACTAACTCTCTTATTAACTCTCTCTCTGAAATGGCTCTATATTAGGCCCTTAGATTAATGATTGGTCTTCGTTCCGCTCAAGCGAAGCGAATCATTATTCTAAGATTAGGCCTTATCAGAGAGACTGTAGGGACAGGATAAACAAGCGTTAAAAGTTTTGAAAAGTCAAGAAAACGAACGGAAAACAAGTTAATGGAATACATACGTTGCAAAAACTTTAATCAAAGTCAAGATAATATTATATCACAAGCGCTTCCACTGAGACAACTCATAGTTAGTACTTAAATTAAAAGTTTTCAACACACTCTACACCTCTACTCAATAGGCAATCACACAGCATTTACAAAAACCACTGTAAAATAGAAATAACATTACAAATTAATGACATAGGTATACGTACTTACAAATTACACCAAGATAGTTTCAATGTTTCACTGATAAATAAAGTTTTCTGATTGCTGGTAACAATACGAGCCGTTTGGTTGGATGCCGGCCGGCGACTGCCGAGTGTTTACTAAATATAGTCCTCCTAACTGTGATTGTATAATGATGCGAACAGACGGCGCCGATACATCGTGATGCTATTAAATAATCTGGTAATTATGTCGCAACTAGTCGCAAGCATAATTACAAAATACCTAGACATTTTGAATAGTATGAGTTTTGGAGGGAATTTTGCTTGTAGCCCTCTTTAGTAAAAAAAAAATTAATAGAGCTAAGATAGGTAATTTGGGGAAGCATTGTACTTCTATACTTTAATTGATGATGTCAAATGACAAGGCGGCACGCTCGCTTCGCTTGCTTGGCTCGAGCCGCGGCATATTGCTAGAAAGAATTATTTTTCTCTCATAGGCAGTTTGTAATAAGTACTTTTGCCTGATTACAGAATATAACAACGACAGTTATAACTATAACACATAATGAAATGGAAAGTTATAATAAGTGATCCGAAATTTATTCATTTGGTAAGACCGAGGTAACATCCCTGCAAACAGCCTATATAATGTTTGATTTTGTATATTTCTGTGTCACATGTAGTCAGAGTCGCGGGGCGTAACTAACTGAGATATAAACAAGGTCAAATACCTATATCGATGGTCGACGTGGACCTTTTGAACAGCCAAAGCAACACACAGGGCTAGACTAATTTAAGCCTTGATTAGGGCCTATATACATATCAATAATTTACGCACACTTATAACAAGCTAAATACCTAATAACAGCATCGGGCTAGGTTGTCTCTATGTTAAGGTGACCTAATTGCCATTGGCGTATTAATAATTGCCAATCTTCTTCCATAAGCATACTTAATTATATTTAGATAGGTACCTCATATCCATACTCAATTACGAGTACTAGTTAACTGCCTACCTACATGAAAAATTTAAACATAATCACGGCCATTGAAATTGTTTCTAAATCTAGATAGGTACTTACTACGAGTATTACATACCTTTACAATAAAAATTATACGACATGTCTACTGGTAAATCTTTATTAATGAAATACAAAATAAATTCACCTAACCTAACTACGATTAAAAATTAATGTAGCGTTTAAACTAATTACTTTGTGTAGACAACGCTATAGTCAGCGACAACGGCTTACCTACTTACTAGAACTGGATCGGTTACAAATAGGCGCGATATATCTATGAATACACTTAACTTACGGCTAATGCTGTCCCTATCATGATTTAAACTTTACTCAGCATCAACTTTATTCTTCTGCTATCTGATGTTTTGTTGAATCGGCCCCTAGAGAGCTTAAAACAAAGATTTTTTATCCTCTATCTCAGGATGCGGTTTATAGATCAGCGGCTCCAAATCCGACACTCTGACTTTAAGATCCGGCCAGCCGAAAGCCCCGAGGCCGGATATCCGGAACACGTTCCCACTAGGCGGGGGCTGCTCCACTCCATTTATGGTCATGCTGGCTGTCGTCACGTATAGCTGATCAAGGTTCTTGCCTCCGAATGTCACTGCAGTTACCTGTTGACGGCACAAAATGAAGGGACATGTTCAATGTTGTAAAATATACCGCTTTTGGAAAGACTTTCGATATTGTACATCACATCAGACTATTGCAGTCCACTGCTAGATGTAGGTCTTCACCAGGGCACGCCACATGGCTACTGCTGCCACAGAGGGGTTTTTGCCAATCCACCACGCTGGGTAGGCGAGTTGGTGACCGCAGTTTCATTTTTGGACTATGTTGTCAACACGAGAGACGCTGCTGCCCACCTCCCGAAAACCCTTAACCGCCTTTTAATTGTCCCAGCCAGACTCCGCACTTCTTAATATTAGGATTAGTACCCAACCCTGATCTTCTTTCTCCAACTAAAGCCGCAAAAGTAGCCGTGAGCTAGAAATATTAGCTTATACATAACCCTCCCGGTGTAATCAAATAACTACCTGTTTAACTGGTACAGGGACGTATTTAAGAACCATGCCGTTCCTGGGGTTTATCCTGATAACGTTCCCGAATTCAAACACGGCCACCCAGAGATTTCCCTTTCTGTCTATGGTCAAACCTTCGGGATATCCATAGATATGCTGCTTGTTTAGATCGAAAATGTAGCGCATGTTTCCTGCAAGATATAGCAATAAATCATATCTATAGATAAAATATCTAGATCCACCTAAACAGTCGCTTAAAGATGTACAAATATAAAATTGTTTATATACTAAAACAACATACCTACATCACATAAAACAGTTACACCAACAAAACAAAATAACAGAAGCAACACACGAAAGTGATATAAAACTAGCATGTGGTGTGTGGTGTGCCAGCAAAATGGCACTGGATGGATATTCTGGATGGAATTTAAAGAAAGAAGCAGATCAAATGGGAATGCGGCGCACTGTGCTTTGAAACCCTCTGCCCCACATAGGAATATAAGTGACCCGATAGCTCAGTTGGTAGAGCGATGCACGGAATGCGAATGGTCGTGAGTTCAAATCTCACTTGGGTGAAAAAAAATCATTTTCTTATTAATATTTTATAATAAAGGTCAAGTAAATGACCCAGGTATTAAAACCCCTAACTTTTGGTCTTCCTCTCTTCAATCGCAGCCTAAATGCTGCCAATATCTACCAGGTTCAATCGCGTGCCTAATACTATCTTCCATCAGTCAAACGTGACTTACTAATATCTCCAGTCTCGATATCATAGTCGTATCTCCTGATCTTCCTCTCGATGGAGTCGATATAGTACATGGCCTTAGCGTCCAGGTCCCAAGCCATGCCGTTGGAGACGCTGATATTGCTGTCCACCTTTGTGATGTTGGTGCCTTCCACACGGTATAACGCGCCTTTCTCCTTGTGGAATTTGCCTGGAGCGTCCGAGTGGCTTACGGTGCCTAAAACAGAATATTATGAGGTCGCTTTCGCAAACCTTGAAAGTAATTATGTTCTTATTATATCGTTGTATATTTATAGTCTCAAGTGGGTGAGAATGCCTAAGATTGTCAAATTTACATCGATTTCGAATAGTAAGTTCGGTAAACCAGGGTTTCAAAACTAGTTTCGGTGAAGGTTTTCTTTGCACTTCTTGGCGGTCCAAGGGGTTGGTACCTACACAGGTATCAGGCAGGTTTAAGTACTTAAGAATCCTTCACCAGCAGGGATAATATAATTTGGATCATGCTTTTAAACTATAGTTAAGTAAATATCAAACAATATTAACTGGTCAAAAGACTGGTGAAACGGTGGACCTTAATCAAATCTTATAATATGAAGACCAAAAAAGTGAGCAATACTGACTTGGAGTCTTGGCTAATGTGCATGAGATATGAAGCTATAACATACCTGCAAACAAGCGCCCTCTAGGGTCAGCCCTGCCAGCATTGATCCTATTCTTCGGCTCGTCCAAATCCACGTGGCCCAGGTCTTTGATGACCTCCACTGAGCTGCTGTCCAGGCCATTCCACTGCACCACCAGGAAGGATCGTTCCACTCCCACCACGAACCACTCGTTGTTGCCTTCTACCGGGATTATGAAGCCCACTCGACCGTCTAATCATTGATTGTATTACATAGTAGGTATGCATCCATTATTATAATAGGCTATAGTAATGTCATATCTGTACTCTGGTCTCCATTGAAGAAGCGATAACGTTTAGCAGAACGGGGCCAGATGTAAAACATCTATGACAAGTTACTGCCTCATCGCCTGAGAGAACGCCCCTTAGGTCCTTAGTCGACTCTTACGACATGCACGAAAAGAGATACAGCTGATGTATTCAGCTAACGATGACAGAAGCAGCAGCTACATGCAGTTAACGAACTCCGCTATGAAAAGGAAAAATACTAACGCATTTTCGCCTTAGTGACAATTCCGGTGGCTGGCATATATTTATGTATGGTCTGCTCATGAATGCTCACGAAGTAGAGGGCCTGCTGTTTGTCGTCCCAGTGGGGACTCTCCCCCAGCACGTAAGGGGTATTCGTGACCTGAAGAATCAACTCCGACATGGTCGACTCTATCCTAGAAATCAAACCATGGAGAAGAAATAAAAGAGGAGCAGCGGCTAAGTATATTTTCATACAAAAATAGTGTGCCGCTGAGCGGGGGTGAAGTATGGGACGATGGGGGCATCCTGACACTGTAGCCCTGCCCGTTTACATAGAAACCACTTTGTAGTGACTAGCCAAACTACTTGCATAAGCGTGTGGTTACAGCTACTGCGTTACACACACTGGCCCTAAAGCTCCGCCCCTATCGTGACGTCATGGCCTCACAATTGCCACACAACTCAGTTCATAGTCCCACCTCCTCTTTTATACCTTCTCCGTGAATCAAATACACCAAGAAAGGCATAAAAATACCCAATAATAATATTAATCTTTTCACAGACTACATAAATACATAACACAGCAAATACATAATAACATAAAGGCTGTGTTTTCCCAAAATGCGGTAGCCAGAGCTGCAAGAACACAAACGACATCCCACAGCCACTAATAACTGGTGTTATGAATATTGTAATATCAGTAGAATGGAGCTACGAACGAAGCAACTTTGCAAGCTATTCGCGAGTTCGTCACAGACCGACGACAGACTAAAAAATGGAAATCTTTTTTGTCTATGCACCTTGGTATACATCATGCATTTAGTACCTACCTATCTACCTAAGTACAAGTATATGGGTTTAGTAAAAAGCGGTTATGATATTACAGACACTGAAATTTCATTTGTCTGTAGGTAGGTGTATCAAAAAGGGTATGTTAAGCGAAAAGCTGTGTAAATAGCCCACTATATAGAACCTATCCACAAAATTTGAGATCCGAAATCACATGTTTATTTTTCCCGATAGTATGGAGAATTTTTAAATATCTCAGGAATTTTTATACAATCTTAAAAAATAAAAATGTGATTCTGAGTCTCAATTTTTGGACACCCTTCTGTTACACCCTGTAGATAAGAATAGTAAATAGATTTAATACTACCTTCTCATTTTCTTCTTGTAGTTCCTGCGAGTACCGTCAGCAGATAATATAATAACATAGAGCAAATATAACTTTAAAATAATGTCCATGTTAAAGCCAACTGTTTCTGATTTACTGGCTGATCGGAAAGAATCTATGCTAGTTCCGTAATAAACGAAATTGAATAAATCAGTTTGTTTATAACTTATTTTATTTTATTACCTTTTGTTTCGTTCGCGATAACATCATGCTGCCTGGAGATTTAGAAGCATCTTGCACTTTACACTACAATGGTATTATAACACAACCATGTCTAAAGTAAGGAAAGTAAGGTACTGTTTAAATGACATTTGACATCAAAATATATAGAATATCTGTTAAATTTAGGCAATGTTGAGCTTAACAATGTTTAAACTCTTATATTCAAACCTTACGAACTTTTAGTTTTTGTTTTCAGTTATATTATAATCTACATAACTGTCAAGTTTCACCAAAATCTGTTCATAAAGTCAAACCAAAAAAAGGTATAATACACACTCGGTTAGTTCTATAGCTTGAGAATAGCACATGGACAACAGTGTACGCAGTCACAAGCGTCCGCCATTAATATTTACATAAATAGGATAAACAGTATAGTATAGGTACATACGGTGGAAGAAACTGCATTAAAATGATAAAAAACTTCAGTCGTAACCGTGTGACGAGGTGCCGCATCTTGAATAACACAACTATTACTTCCGAAGCAGTCCGACTTATTTAAATGCTAGCTAGGTATTATTATAATAATGGCATTATACAGCAAGCTACCACTCTCTGGTATGGCGGAGTTTATAAATACAGCACCAAGATAATAGCTAGTTACGTAAATTTTATACAAATAATGTGGGTAATTGTTTGATGGGTGAACACTTTAGATTTTTGTCTTGGTGACTTTCTGGGATCGAATCCTGGCTGAGGCAAAAATTTGATCTGTGCTGTCTGGTCTGAGTAATCCGAGCTAAAATTTACCCTTTAGGGATGAGGACATCTGTACCATATCCCATCTATTGCAGTCTATTGCAGTTCACTGCTGGACGTAGGCCTCCCCCACGGTACGCCACAAGACTACTGACACAGGTTTTGTCTATAGTCACCGATATTCGATTATACGAATAATTAAAAGGCGATGGTTTCTGTTTGCAAAACACAGGGTTAACTTCATGTTTAGGCCCCGCCCCTTTATATTCTACTAGCGACCCGTCCCGGTTTCACGCGGGTTTTATGCTGATACTATACATATAAATCATCCTCTTGAATTACTCTATCTATTAAAGCGCAGTTTAAAGATCTAAGGTACATAGGGACAGTAACTTTATGTTATGATTATGAGATGATATGACATTACATCTAAGGTGAAAGCATGGTCACGGGTATGATAAGTAACTGGCTCACACTTAGCTAAATAGTAAATAGATTATTTATTATATTATCAAATCTTACGCTATTTCATACAAAAAATCTCACTTACAATACACAAATTTACATAAAAAGGGATAGGACATTTTTGTATGGACTTTGGTCCAAGAGAGTCGGTTAATAAAACCTATTTCTTAAATTAGTATTCACACATATTAACATTATATTTCTATTGAGGGATCGCCCGCCACCGGGCCCTATACCCTCCGCTGACCCTCGGATCTGCCTACTCATGATCACGAACACAAGACACTACAGTCGCAACGAGAAGCCAGATCCAAGCACCTAGCATGCAACCATAAATACATAGCTGCTAATCCGAAAACCAATTAAAATTTTAATCGACATATGTTTCGCCAACACCCGTGGCATCATCAGGATTAGTTTTCCATGTTAGTTCTATCTACCGAACCAACTAACTAACAACTAAAACCAATGTATTGCAAATCATTTTTATACCCTCAATCAAAATATAAAATAAAAAATGTTAATATATCAATTCAATATTTAACATTATATTACCTATATGTGTGTCTTCTAATTAAAGTTGATTTCATTAGCCGATGCCATTTGGCCCAAACCGCCCATTCTCCTTTACAACTTAAAGTTAAAACTAGGCAGGCCCTTAACGCCAAGTCCTGTGACTTTGAAGGTAGACCCTGAAGGTGGTTTCTGTTCAGAGCTGATGGTGAGGCTTCCGGTCGTCACGAATAACGTGTCCAGGTCAGGGCCACCGAAGGCTACTGATGTTACCTGTAAGAGATGGATAAATAGAGGGGATATTGCACCCATGCAAAGCCGGGGCGGATTATTTTATATAGCCTATAGTCTTCCTTGACAAATGGGCTATCAAATTTTTCAAATCGGACCAGTGGTTCTTGAGATTAGCGCGTTCAACCAAACAAACAAACTCTCCAGCTTTATAATACTTTTCAGTATAGATAAAGGTTCCAATTAAGTACTTAAGCTATGGTTTACCCTATCAATGGAGGTACCTATAATATCCTAACTTTCACTTGAAAAATATTGTTTAAAATTCTAAAAATATGTATAGGTACATAGTTAATACATAAACATATAACATAATGCGCTAGCTCTAGTTATTATAAATGAAATTGTATTACGCATTACAATTCGAAAGTTCAAACATTCACTATGGGTGCGCCCACCACCGGGCCCTACACCCTCCACTGACCCTCGGATCTGATAACTCATAATTGCGAAAATAGGCGCTTGCACTAACTACAATCGCAACGAAATCTTTGATTTGATTTAGGAATAGTGCAATGTATCGTCTTGCAAGCTAGGTGCTCGGGTCTGGTTTCTCGTGGCGATTGTAGTTAGTGCAAGTGCCTGTTTTCGCAGTTATGAGTTATCAGATCCGAGGGTCAGTGGAGGGTGTAGGGCCCGGTGGTGGGCGCACCCCTAGTGAATATTATGTTATTAGTTGCAACTGGTCACCGTTCTCCTACATCTGACTCCACTTTGTTAAAAGTGGCTGCAGCGAGTTTGCAGATATTCTGTCTGTTCTCAGTTCTATGTGCAGTGTTAAACTTCTTGATATTCATCATTAATGTTTACATACATACAGTTACGCACCAAAGAGGTGGGGCAGAAGTGTGCAAATCACACACACACTTTTAACCAGATAGCCTATTTAGTCCCACGTTGTAAGGGGTGAGCCTACCGCAGATTTTCGCGTACAAATACAACAAACTAGTGACCGATAACGAATTCAATGTTTTCGTGCCATTCTAAATAGGTATTATTTATAAGGTATTTAGCGTCAGAGCCTCGTCCGTTAAATATCAGAGTGCACCACGGGTACGTGAGGTTGACCTTCAAAATTTAAACCGTACTTAGAAGAAGAACATTACCTGTGAAGCAGGAATAGGCACTTTCTGCAATAAACTGCCAGTTCTCGGGTCTATTTTGATGACGCAGCTCCCTTGGAATACAGCTACCCAGAGGTTTCCGTCCGCGTCTATGGTCGCGCCGTCCGGACTGCCTTCTATATTGTTTTTGGCTAGGTTGAAGATGAAGCGCTTGTTTGCTACAAGAGAAAATAAGTGGGTTAAAAGTAGCTGACAGTTTTTTCGCTGCGTAACGCTATTGACTCACAAGCAAATTCTTTGAGATATGACAGTGTGACGATAGCGTTACAGACTATCGAGAGGTTCGTGCTTACCCCACACACAGTACACTTTTACTTACAAATGTCTCCTGTTTCCACATCGTAGTCGTATCTCCGGACATTGCCGTCAAGCGTATCGATGTAGTAAAAAGCCCTTTCCTTAAGGTCCCAGGCCAGGCCGTTAGATATACCGATGTTGGTGTCCAGTTTGGTGATCGTGTCTCCATCCAGACGGAATAACGAGCCTAGACCTTTCACAATGTCACCCTGGGATTTTTCGAAGCCCATTGTTCCTGCAGACATTTATTTATACATAGAATTATCGTTGTGTTGCTAAGGGTGTCGTAAACAGTCAATATCTGGTGACCCTGCATATTCGTCTACATCAGTGGTCCGGGTGGACCCCCAGGGGTCCACAGGAGACTCGGTGGGGGTCTACGTTGATGTGAAAAAATGGAGGTTCACAATTAATTTGTATGTGGTGTAGGCCTATAGGGGTCTACCAGAACCAGTTATCTTTTAAAAGGGGTCTATGAGTAAAAAAAGTTTGGGAACCTCTGGTCTACATAATGACTACAGAACACCAGGTACTATGTAATACGAGTAGGAGGCCGTACAGTTTTTATTTTAATAAGAACTGACTTTTAAAATGGTTACGATAGCCTATCTGAATAACGTCGATGATGTCTTTAACTTGATCAAGATACCTGTTACAAACTGCGGTCCCTAAAATGTAAATTGTGTCTTAAGGCCTAGATGTTAAGAGTCATTACATGTAGCTTCATCTATTTAAGTAATTTGGTAACCTGTTTTGCTACTGTTTTATTTTAATAAAGAGCATTGATGTGTGCGAAAAATGTGTTCGTGTGCGTGAGAGTGACCCAATCGCGGGCAGTTGCAAATCCTCTGATCTAGCACATAGACGTCACGAGCTCGTCTTCGCAGACACCAACCTTCAACCCTTAAAATCAGTCTTTCATTATCTTCTGATCTCCAACATTGCTGGTCTTCGAGCCGGAACAACCCGGACCTTGTATACCTGAACTTCAGCTTCATGTACACTACACCGCGCATTATGGTTAAAACACGTGGTGCTATTCTTCGTGAAAAAGAAAAGGAGCAGGAAACTAGAAGCCAACCCCAGGTACGGGAGAACCATGGTGAAAGACTAAAAGAACCTAGTACGGCGAAAGTTGGCGGTAGTGTAAAATCAGAACCACCTCCAAGGAAATTGCTCTCATCAAAAGGCTCCACAACTTCGTCATCCCTGGAAACAAAAAGAAAACGATTAGAGCTGCAAGCTGCAAAAGAAAAAGCACAAATAGATAAACAAATAATAGAAAAGCAGTTGGCAGCCGACCTTGTAGCGCTCGACGAAGAATGGTCCAGAAAAAGTGTCGCGACCTGTCAGAGCTTACATACACAATCAAGTATCAAAAAAGTAAACGAGTGGCTAAATAAAAGTGAGTGCCTAGAAAGAAAAGAAGATGATTATAAGCTACACTTACCGCAAGACTTACCGTTACCACAACCATCCTTGTCAGCAAATATACCTCCTGAAATCATAAAATCTGCTCCACCACCTCAAGAAAATACTTACATACATCGTGATGCATCCCGTCGCTCTTATGATGACCACGGCGGACCTAGCGGCAGCGAACATGGCGTCGGCAGCAGCAACTGTAATTCCAACTGCGTCGTGCGCACCGATATAGATAAGCTAGCTGATGCGCTAAAGCAAGCGATAGTATCATCGTCTAAGTTACGTAATGAGGAAGTACTTACCAGGTTAGCGACCTCTAAGGATCTACCCCTATACTTCGGAGATCCGATGGAGTGGATGCAGTTTAAAGAGGCATTTAAGGAATCAACTGAACTCTGTAAATATAGTGAAATTGAAAATATGTGGCGATTACGTAAATGTCTACGAGGTGAAGCTAAAGATGCAGTCGCCGCACTCCTGATTGGCGGAGTCACACCCAATGTAGTCCTAGAAACCTTAGAACTACGTTTTGGCAGACCTGAAAATATTATGAGCAAAATAGTGATGCAACTGAAGAAACTACATCCACTATCACCTGCTTACCATAGTGACATAGTGAACTTTGCTATCAAAATCAAGAATTGTGTAACAGCAGCTCGGGCGATTAATTCTATGTACCTAAATAGTCCAGACCTAATATCTACAGTGATTACAAAATTACCCAGTAACCTTATAACCAAGTGGGCAGATTACTCCTATGAACACCGCCAGGAAGATATATCTAAGATGGAACAAATATCAAGCTTTTTATTTCACGAAGCAACAAAAACTGCTTCTGCTGGACTAAGTTATATACATAGTCAATCCGACCGCGATAATAGAAAAAAGTATAGTTTTCAAAGTGGTCACTATCAAACTGTGCTATTTAATAAGAAGACAGAAGAAAACTGCAAATTCTGCAGAAAAAGTAAACACCTGCTTCCTAAGTGCCCAGTATTCAAGCGAGCTATGCGACGTGATCGATGGCGCTTCATCAAAAGTAATAGATTGTGTTATAAATGCCTAATTGAAATACACAACAAAGAAACTTGTTCCGCTGACTGTTGTGACGTCGATAACTGTGGTGAACCTCATCATCGTTTGCTACACTGGAAGAAACCAATAAATGCGAGCCCTGAAACTGAAAATATATGCTCAGGATCACTACCTGAAACAACTGAAAATGTCACAAATACTTCTACAACCGTAAACCCTAAAGTATTGTTGAAAATTGTACATATTACTGTGCACGGACCGAGTGGGAGTATTGAAACACATGCATTATTAGACGACGGTGCCACGATAACACTTATATCATCGCACATTGCAAACCAAGTGGGCTTATATGGTGAAAAGCAAAATATGAAGATACGAGGTGCCTGGAGCACCGGTGAGATATCATGTACAAGTGAAACAATTGAATTTACCATATCAAACACTAATGGTAAACAGTTCAATTTAATTGGTCGCAAAATAGATCAACTCGACCTACCTACTCAGATGAAGATAAGCTTAGATAAGCATGCACATTTGCAACAGTTGCAAGATTGTATTACCTGTGGTTGCTCAATAATGAAACCTCAGCTACTTATCGGGCAAGATAACTACAACTTGCTCGCACCTACTGAGATTGTCATGGGAAATAAAAACCAACCCCATGCCACACGCACATCACTAGGCTGGAGTATTCATGGAACGGTGTGTAATACGTGTGATATACCATCGCCTAACTGCAACCTCAATATAATAAATAATAACATCACAAATAACAGCAATGTGATTTATTATTACACGAAGAAGTAAGGCGATATTTTACATTAGAGTCGATTGGAATTACATCTAAACTACGAGATAATAAAGAAGAACAAAAGGCATTATCTATATTAAACAACACATCGAAATTCATAGACGGTAAATGGGAAGTTGGTTTACCGTGGAAATGTGACCTAAGTGAAATGCCAGAATCCTATTCAAATGCTGTCAGACGACTGATTACAGTAGAGAAAAAGATGACAGCTAACCCAGAATACGCTGATAGATACCGTGAAAGAGTGGAACATTTATTTCTAAATCAATACGCCCGCCAGCTATCGAATGATGAACATACTTCGGGTCGTATATGGTACCTACCACATTTTGGAGTTGACAACCCTAAAAAGAAAAAGCTACGCCTGGTATTCGACGCCGCAGCAAGTACTCACGGAAGATGTCTGAATGACTATTTACTACAAGGTCCTGATCTACTACAATCATTGTACGGAATAATGCTACGATTTAGAGAAAAAAGAATTGGCTTTACTGGTGACATTAAAGACATGTACTTGAGAATAAAAATAAGGCCAGAAGATCAACAGGCTTTGCGTTTTCTATGGCGTGACAATAAATCCCAATCTATATCTAAGTACACAATGACGTCATTAATATTTGGCGCTAATTGTTCGCCATTTACAGCTCAATATATAAAAAACAAAAACGCTCAGCCATTTGAACAACAAAAGCCACAAGCAGTACAAGCCATAATAAACAGTCATTACATGGACGACTATATTGATAGTATGGACAACCCTAAACAAGTAATTGACCTGATAAGAGATGTAACATCGATACATAAACATGGCGGATTTGAGATCCGAGGCTGGACATGTAACGATAAGAATGTCCTACAACAAATTCCTATTGATCAACAAAGCAATTATAATAGTGATTGCTTAACTTTAGGCCATCAACATCAAGTACAAAGAACACTTGGTCTATTATGGTACCCTAATGAAGACACATTCGCAGTCGATTTATCTTTAAACTGCATACCAGAAAGTATTTTATTATTTAAACAAAAACCTACAAAGAGAGAAGTACTGAGATTAGCTATGTCTATCTACGATATTTATGGATGCCTGACACCTGTAACTATAAAGGGAAAAATACTACTTAGAAACATATGGCAAAACAATATAAAATGGGATGATAAATTACCGGTTGACCTACTTAGCGAATTCAATGAATGGATAACGTCATTACAAAGTGTGAGTAATTTACGTATACTAAGATGGTATTTCAAATACAATAAAAGGAAAGATAACGAGCATCCTATAAGCGAGAACGAGACGACAACATTATATGTATTTTCCGACGCAAGCGCGTGTGCTTACGCGTCAGTGGCATATTTTAGAGCCTACATAGATAAAAATGTGTGCGTAACATTCATTAGTAGTAAAAGCCGCATTGCATCCTCCAAGCCAGTTTCTATTCCACGGCTTGAGCTACAAGGTGCATTATTAGCCTGCCGTTTAGCTACGACAA
Organism: Carposina sasakii; assembly: GCA_014607495.2. Lineage (NCBI taxonomy): Eukaryota > Metazoa > Arthropoda > Insecta > Lepidoptera > Carposinidae > Carposina > Carposina sasakii. The sequence goes on from CP053161.1 coordinate 3,435,132, forward strand.
TTAAAATGGAACACAGAATACAACCGTATAAAACTTATTTCTGGACAGATTCAACTACGGTATTGCACTGGATTAAAAATGATAACCGTAACTATCCAGTATTTATCTCAAACCGACTGGCAGAAATAGACACCATGAGCAGTATACAGGAGTGGAATTACGTGCCCACAGACATGAACATAGCCGATATCGCAACAAAGAATACTACCTATCAGTTAAACAGTGATAGCGAGTGGTTTTGTGGACCTACCTTTTTGTATAGTGAAGAAAATCAGTGGCCGACAGCACCTGAAATAAAATTAAAGATTCTGAAATACAAACAGAAAGTATAAACGTGACCTGTAACATAAATAAAGACTTACCTGTACCTGATGCTACACGCTTCTCTTCCTGGAGTCGTCTCGTACGAAGTACAGCTTATGTATTGTTGTTTGTTGACAAATGCCGCAAGAAACAGTGTCAAATGGACTGTACCCTGTTGAAGAAAGCTGAAACGCTAATAATTAAACATGCACAATTAGAATCCTTTCAAAATAAAATTAATAATCTACAAGTAAATAAAGAAATAAAGAAAGATAGTAAACTATTAACGTTAACTCCGTTCCTAGATAAGGAACACCTGTTGCGCGTGGGTGGACGCATATCAGCGGCCCATGACGTCACTGATGATGTCAAATCGCCTATTATTCTAGATGGAAAGCACCACATAGCAAGATTAATAATAAAACGATATCATGAGAAGGCAGCACATTCATCTAATGAGATGGTAGTAAATGAATTGCGTCAACGATACTGGATCACAAAATTGAGACCAACTGTACGGAGTGTCGCATCGCGATGCTTGTTATGTCGAATTCGGAAAGCAAACCCACATCCGCCGCGTCTTGGTGACTTACCTGAAGCTCGCTTACAGCATCATCAGCGACCATTTACAAACTGTGGTATGGATTTATTTGGCCCGATGGAAGTGACGGCTGGACGTGCCAGAGTAAAAAGGTATGGTGTGCTATTTACCTGCCTTACTGTACGAGTTTGCAGATATTCACATGTCTGTTCTCAGCTATGGTGGCTAACCTTACTACTGATTTCATCATTAATTTTATACATACGCTACGAAGAATGTCGGGCTAGAAGTGTGCATGGCACTAGTAACAATTTTAACTCAGACCTAATTTAGTCCACGTTATAAGAGGGTGAGCCTACCGGACAGATCTGAACTGAAAAAGGCCATAAGTGAACTGAATCAACTGGAGCTACAGACACAATGTTTTCGTGATTCTACAATAGGTAGTTGATTTATAAGGTATTTAGCGTCAGAGCCTCCCGCAGAGCACCACATATGGGAGGAGCGTGGGAACGTTCGATCCGCAGCGTTAAAACCGCCCTTAAAGTTGTACTCACTGAAAGAGCCCCACGAGAGGAAGTGCTCACTACTTTACTACTGCCAGTTCTCGGGTCTATTTTGGAAAATGACGCAGCTCCCTTGGTAAACAGTAGACCACTTACCCATGTCTCATGGTCGCGCCGTCCGGACTCACATGAAGCACTGACTCCTAATCATTTTTTTGGGAACCTCGTCAAATCTACCTGTACCTGGTGACTTTGAAGATGGCGACTTGTACCTCAGAGAAAATAAGTGGAGTTAATCGCGCAGTATCTGACTGAGTATGTTTCTGGAAGCGCTGGGTTCGTGAACGCTATTGACTCACAAGCAAATTCTATGACCACGACATATGACAGTGTGCAACGATAGAAAGGCGCCGTTACAGACTATCGAGATCTGGTCCTCATAGTAGACCCTGCATCGACACAGTACACTTTTACTGGCTACAAAGGTCTCCTGTTTCCACATCGTAGTTGTGAAGACATACCCTGGACAAGATGGCAGAACGAGGGTGGTAGAGGTCAAAACAGCGATCGAGGCATAGTAAAACGACCGTGTGCCAAGATTGCCATTTTGCCATTAAACCCTGAGGCAGGCCGTGATGAGTGAGTGTTGTCAGAAGCAACACTGTTTGGTGGAGAATGTTACAAACTGCGGTCCCTAAAATCCAGTAAATTGTGTCTTAAGAGCCTAGACCTGTTCACAGAGAAGTCAATTTGGTAACCCATGTTTTGCTACTGCAGACATTTATTTTAATAAAGAGCATTGATTGTGTGCGAAAAATGTAGGGTTCGTAAACAGTGCGTGAGATATCTGTGACCCAATCGCGGGCATATTCGTTGCAAATCCTCTGATCTAGCACATAGACGTCACGAATAGGAGGCTCGTCTTTACGCAGACGACCAACCTTCAACCCTTAAAATCAGTCGATGATGTCATTTAACTTCTGATCTCCAACAATACCTATACATCATCAACTTTGTCCTTCAGATAGGCCGATGCATGGATTGACGTTAGTGTTTCTAATGGTGTCCTACCACAAATCTCTGTGTCTTAGTGTGAATATTCTGTGTGAATCTCTCAGTGGCAACCTAGTGGATTGTTTCCACAGTGTAAGGGTAAAGCCGCTATAAGCAGTGGCATGGAACTTCCATGGAGATAAAATAAAGTAGCTATCGATATCACATCATACTGACCTGCAAACAATCTCCCCCTGGCATCAACTTTGCCATCATTGATTCTGGGCGCCGGTGTAACATCCTGATCGACCTTCCCTATGCTCCTGACCACTTTCACCTCGCTACCCTCGGCTCCATCCCACTGGATGACCAGAAACTCCAGTTCTACCCCCACTACGAACTGATCACTGGTACCGTCTACTGGTACCATGAAGCCGACCCGACCTCCTGTAAGGTCGATGAGATTAGAACAGGGAAAACACAACGTGTATACATAAATTATATTTTAATTATAGTGGACGCCCGCGACTGTCCGCGTGGACTGCAGAAAAAATAAAATGTCGATATTATCCGATATAAAAAGTAGCCTAATGTTAAATGGGACCTGTCACAATATATTTCTGAAAACTGCATCGAAATCAGTTCAGCTGTTTCTGAGATTAGCGTGCACAAACATCGATCTATTACAATTTTATTATATACATACATACTCGTACATACATATAATCACGCCTTTATCCCTTCGGGGTAGGTGGAGCACCAAGGGCCGATAGAACCACATGGTTTTATTACATGTATATGTATAAGGTCTATCCAAAATTAGTGATTTATCTTTTGACACGAAACTAGATAGGTAAAAAGAAACAACTTTCACTATGGGACCAACTCCGAAATATTGAAAGCGTAGATTGCAGAAAAAAGAAATGTCGAAATTTTCCGGGATAAAGTCTCCTACAGTTCTGGCTAGGTACCCCATTTCGGGAACACAAGTTTGTGTTTTCTATATATATACATATATATAATTAACTAATTATTTAACTAATTAACTAATATACAGGGTGATTTTTGGTCGTCAACGTTCCCGAAAACTACGGAATCTCCTCATCATCACGATCATTTTTCTCCATGGAAGCATATCTGAGAAGTGTCTGGTTTCCCCAAAGTTTTAGACTTTTTTCTGCATAAATGCACATAGACGCGCGTAGCAGGATTTTTTCACGAAAAATAATTAATATCTGTCTATAAAAAAACTAACATAAACACTAGACACTATAAATTTCGCATGATCAAGGAATTTAAAAATCACTTTTTTTAGCATAAACTTACTTTATTTGATGTATAGAGTACGTACCCTTCGTTAATGGTGGCGACGAAAAAACATCCTGTATATGATTTCGAGTCTCAATTTTTTAGATACGAAATATACCCCTTTTGTTACGGGGAGTTTCCGTACATACTAATCTGTGATACCAATCGGTCATGGAAATATATTGACTGCATATCGTATTTGCAATGTATCTGCACTATCAGACGATTCGTGATTAAGTTTGTAATTGATTACAAGTGTTTACCGACTTTAGTCCGAGTATGTAGGCCGCTTGTCGGCACGTACTTATGGATGGTGTGATCATTAATGCTGACGAAGTAGAGAACCTGCTGCTTCACGTCCCAATGAGGACCCTCGCCGATGGAGACGGGTTCGGTTATCTTTTCCACTTTCAGAGACATGTTTTATGTTTACTGCAAGAAAAGCGATGTAAACTAGCCACGGTGATATGGATTTTGAAAATTAGTAGAGTGTTAGCAACAGTTATTTGCAACTTAACTTTAGCGTATAAAGTTAATTAATTTACTGGACTATCTACTAATGTAATAAGGGTCTCCAATGGTCACATAGCTCAAGGATAAAAACTTGATCAAGATAGACAGTATCAACTTTATTCTTCAGATAGGCTATCTTTAAAAAAAATCGGTCCTAAGTACTATTAATTACTTGTATTAAAACTGCATTGTCATTCTAATTTATCGCGTGTCGGCTTAAATTAGTCAAAGTGGTGATACGATTTGGCTATTTTTCTACAAATAGGTAATCTAAATTGTTTGTAATTTACAGCAAAGCCTGGCTTTAAATTATGTAAGTACTTATCTATTTCCTGGGCAATACAATCAGTGATGTATCTACTTAAATAGTTTACTACGATGACTATACAAATTTCGAAAAAAGTGTCATAACGTTATACTGCTTATAGTCGTTTCTATGTAAATTATAGTTTACAGGACAATAAAATTACTTTCGAGTTTTATTAAATGTCAACTTGTAAAGCAAATAAAAATGTAAATATTCTATTCCATAACTTAACTCCAATATACCTACAGTCCAGTTAATCAGACACTAAAAAAGGAGGGTTACCTTACAAACGGTCCGGTAGTTATGAATTTTTGGTACATTGTCTAGGATGGTGAGTGTTTAGAATGCAAAATGCACAATTCCTTTGCCGCCATACTAAATTATCATGGAGAAGGTACGAGTATAAAAGAGGAGGTGGGACTATGAACCGAGTCGTGTGGCATCGTAAGGCCATGACATCAGGATAGGGGGTCACACATATGAAAATATACTTAGCCGCTGCTCCTCTTTTATTTATTCTCCGCGTAAATTATAAAGAATAAGTGCATATTATTCAGTTCACAAGAACTGCACTATTTGTGATGAGTTAAGATCCTATTTTTTAAATTGTTTACAATTTATATTATGTTTTTATTCTTGGTCTTTGCAGTGGCTTGGTGTTCCTACACTGTAACATTGTAAATGTCAAATAAATAAATATTCAAATTAACTCACCCAATTAGAGCCGACACAAAGCAGCGTCCGACTGATATCGGTAACTATCTCCAACAAGCACGTAACTCAACAACATATCGGTTTTGTTATCAACCATTTAAAAGTATATTTACATCTATTTGATAATAATTGTCTTTGTTAATAGTCTTCTAGTGTTGATATACAATCGTATGTTCATTTCTTTTTGGGTAGATGAAATGTGTAAAAACACAATAAAAGTTTAAAACAAGTTATTCTCCTCTATAGTCAAGTTATTCTCATCTATGGTTAAGAAATAATGAGGGATTTTCTGACAAAAAAAAACTGTCAAAAATAGATGGCGTGAGTGTATCTCCTACCCTAATCCCCCCCACCTCACCTCCCCCAGCTCGAATCAGATTGTAATAGTCAGTTAGGTCTTTTGTTTTCGGGATAGTGATGCGCTCACGTCGTCTTTCCAGGTGATATGTACTATTTTTTTTACTTTTAATAGTTGTCAAAAAATCTCTCATTGAAACAGCAAAACAAAAGCAAATCATGAATTTAATAAATCTGTAAAAATACTAAAATTAACTGCATACAGCAAATATAAAAAATAACACCCAATTTTAAAATAAGTGTACTTACCTCACGTACTTTATCTATTGAATAGAGAATATGAAATTGAATAAGTAATAGTTTTTTATGTGAAAATGATTGTAAAAAGATAGGAAACCAATTTAAAAAAAAATTGGTATAAAGTAGTTTTCTATCACATCTTCAAATTATGGTACAACACTATCTATAGGTGCTTTGGATTGTTTGTTTGTATTACTGTCTGGTCGATAACATACACACGATAGGAAATAATTAAGAACTTAATTCTAAATTGCAAGTTAGTGCTAAAAAAATTACAGTGTTATTACAAAAGAGCGCCTAAAGTTAGACTCGATTTAAATATGACATTTGACAGCAAAATGTATGGCATTTCTGCCATATGGCAGGGCATGTTTCTTTCTTTTGTAATAACACGGTTTATTATTGTGCCCGACACAATGGTGGCCATTAAACAAAATTGAATTGAATTACACGGTTAGATCCCAAGACAGATCATCTGAATTTTAAACTATGGAACAAGAAATGAAACGCGCGTATGAAAAATCAGTTGACTTTTATTTGATGGAATTTAGAAAAAAATACAATAAGCTCTCAAAGGCGGCAAGTCATCTAAACTTTGAGCTAGTTACAACCGTAGAAGACGAAACATCTATCAGTATATATTCACAACACAATTATTGTATCCATCTACAGTAGGAGCTGATATGACGACAATTTTGTTCTTTGACAGTTTGGTCTAACACGCCAATTTAGTAGTATATAAGTTCAGATAATACATGAAGGTTGGCACAAGGTCACTACATCACTATCGTGTTAACAAAACACGATGTCTCCCGCTCGCGGTCTGACAACAATCTAAAGTAACTGACGGTATTCTTAAACAAAATTAACACTAAATTACATTTACGTAAACATTAATTAACGACTAACATAAAATCTAACTCCTAATGATTTAAAAACTAATACTGAAATACCAAAAATGACTTTACAGTAAACATCACACATACTTAAGGAGAGTACTAGTAGACACTACACTTATATTTTTTTAGACATTTTGTTTTTTTTTTTTTTAACAACGCTCTGTACAAACAATTAAATTTTTCGTTACGTATAGGTCACATTAATATATACTTAGGTATAAATGTTAGAAGAATATTCAGGAATAGTAAAGTACGGATCAAAAATCGTGGGCGGATAGTTTCACAAGTCATTGTAAATACTTTTAGATCTGTCCTAAGATATACAACTAAATGTAATTCAGAAGTTAGCGTAGCGCACACACACACACACACAATAATTTCGAACGGCTACGATCAAGCTATACCGAGATTATACCCAAATCACAGCCAAACTATTTCACGATACGCGTCCAGACCACTTGATACCATTTTTTGATGATACCATTCTTATATCGACCACTAACGTTTGTGAGAAAGTAACTTCTATTGTATACCTACATTTTGCTGTTCAAATGTAGTAGAAAGTGGCATTTTCGTGAAATCTCGTGCCTTGTCTTTGAGACTGCTTAGAATTTTGACAATTGTCAAGTCCGACCACCGACACCGTCAATCACATCACGCCTGAACAAAATCATGTTGAGCCTTGCATTAAATGCAAAATGGACTTACTATAATAAATGCGTAGACCAGGTGCAGTGACGCCGACTCAAATAGAGACGCACAATAATATTGGCGGTAAAATCGCTAAAGCGTTCGTTTCGGACAATTTTATAAAATATAACTACAAAAATATGACTACCCAAGCACCAAGATTTACCTCTGAGTTAGGATGAGATCAAAGTGGGATTCGAGAGAAAATATCTGTGTTGTTTTTCTAAATGCAGATAATGTTACATTTAATGCGAGATCTGTGTTGACTATTCTTGAAACGCTGGTAAGTGGTTCTCCGTACTGACTTACTTCTAATTATACTACTATAAGCCAAACATCAGTATAAGTACATCATTAATTACATACCGCCCCCTTATTACCTAACTAGCAAACGCAAAGCGATAGCGAAAATTGTACAAAAATCGCTGATTGCTTGTCAAATTCGTATTACGTAAAAGGAACTTTAACATTTCAAGGCGAATATTGTACAATTTTCGCTATAGCTTTGCTTCGGCTTTGCTATTGCAAATTAGGTATCAGGGGGCCGGTTCCTAGTCGTACAACAGCACAACTAACTCGATAAGTGATGTAATTAATGACGCGTTGTAAAAATAAATTGAATCTTAAATTTGCGACGTACAATCTACACATAAAATTGGCTTAAATTACAGTATTTACCTTACACATAGGGAATGATACAGTGCCTAACAGCTACAAGTAAGCATGTATGTATAACGCCTTTCAATACAAAAATATTTCGAAAACCCTGTCTCGTAGACTTTCGCAGCACCAATGAACACTTGGGGGTTCTACAATTTGGATTAAATGTCTACAAAAAATGGGCACAATTATCAGTCTACTGAAATATTTTAACATTACTAAATAAGTTTATTTAAAGTAAATGTAAAGAAGTAGTTGTTTTAGGGAAAATTTTGGGACCTAAAAAAATTTGGGAGCCTGCAAACAATATAATAGATGTGTTCTTTTCCAGAATCATATGCTCAGTCTCTGTCCGTGTTAAAACTTTATCAAAGTTCTCGTGCGTTCACATGTACATGACTCGATAGACATTTACGTTAAGTACATTTTACAACACAATTTACAAACGTCGATAACCAAAAACGACGTACCCTAGACAAAATAGCAATCACAACGCTCCATGCTGTGTGCACTCAGCAAAACATCGAGATTCCAAACAACTTTGCTCCACTGGTCCCACACAAGTTAACACTACCCTTCTCGTATAAAACCTACGATTTATTGTCATACAGGTGTTACAAACAAAATGTGAATATAAAATTAAACTTATTGCTTAAATAATTGACCCACATCCAAGAAAGTTGTCATTTTTTTTTTCTCGCCAAATGCACACAATATAGAGCTATAAATCCACACTGACTTTCCAAAATTACTTTAAGTCACGGGACCTCTATTTACTAAATTAGTATTTATAAACGAATTAAAAATACTGGATTCAAATCGTGCTGTATAAAAAAATATATATAAAAATATACAGGGTGTAACAGAAAGGGTATGTTAAGCGGAAAGCTACGTAAATAGCCCACTGTAAAGAACCTATTCACAAAAATTGAGACTCGAAATCACATGTTTATTTTTCCCGATAGTATGGAGAATTTTTAAATATCTCAGGAATTTTCATACAATCTTGAAAAATAAACATGTGATTTCAAGTCTCAAATTTTGTGGATAGGTTCTCTACATTGAGCTATTTACGTAGCTTTTCGCTTGACATACCCTTTTTGTTACACCCTGTAGAAACGTTGAGTGGCCATAAACATACTATGAAAAAAAAATCCAATTTCCGAGAGGTCCTCATAGTGTAACAATCAGTGTGAAATTATTAAAAATCGTATACCGTTTTCGATGAGCAAATATCGTTGTTACCTAATTAATGTCTTAGTAACCTGCGTCACTATACATTCAACATACAAACAACAGTCACAACATACATTCATACACCTCAACTTGAGCGATGCAGTTGGTATCGTACTATTTATTAACGTAGATAGTGTACAGTATGTGTACAGTATGTGTTCTCTATGTGTAGCTTATTACAAAACAGATAGAGTTATATTGTTAATTATTATTACATTCAAAATTAAATTAATTATTATAATATAACTAAAAACAAACATACATATCCTCAGGTATGACGGCAAAATTTAGAATACTTCAATGTAGGGTAACCAAAAAGTAGAAAGTTTGGGGAAACTTAAAATATTATTATTAAAATAATTTTGAATATTACAACTTCTCTACATAACACTAGACTCTTGTGTTCTGTTTTCTTCTGTAAATCTCATTTTATAAACACTTACATACTATTCAAATAAGAATGTTTTATACACTTCGTAAGTTATTCAATATACAGATTTAGTTCATAACATAAAAATGCTTTAGTTAGTAAAACACCCTATATTTTAACAGTATATAAGATACATAATCAGGTTCATTTTTACCCAAATACTGTTCAACACTAACTAACAATTGTATTACTAAATAAATAACAAACAAACAAAAAACGGAATAAATATATGTACCAGTATAAAAACAAATGTTAGTTTCTGGAAATAGTTATTATACGATCAATAAAATATAATATTTTGTCAAGTAAATATTTTGTAAAATGTTTAGTTATAAACATAGAGGAATAAGATGTCATAGAGTGCTAATGTCATACTAACTGTTTCGATGCACCATTAGACTTTTTGGTGCCTCACAATTCCGGTCCTTGATACTTAGATTGCAGTACTATACGTTACAATACATTAGTAATGTAGTACATTACTATACATTACACTAATAGAATCTAAGTGTCAAGGACTGGAATTGTGAGGCACCAAAAAGTCTAATGGTGCATCGAAACAGTTAGTATGACATTAGCACTCTATGACATCTTATTCCTCTATGTTTATATATATCACGTTAGTAGCTGTTTCAGTATTTTGAAGTAAATAGTTCGCCGCGAGTTGTTGTAACACGAGATTTACAATTACGACTTCGTTTTTACAATATATTGAGATATTTACTCAGGCTTTTGGCAACCAAGGAGATTCGTGAGTTAAGATCTAATTTCGTCAGTTATTTTAAGCAAGCCTGTTGATGTAAAGAGTGTCAATATACCTTAAATGATAAGTTACAGAGGTGTAAGCACGAATCTGTCGATAGTCCGTAACGCTAGCGTCAAACTGTCAATTTCCATAGATTTTTCTAGCTAGTCGCTAGCGTTAGGTCGTGTAGAAAGGTTCGTGCTTACCCCACAGGTAACTTTAGAATCATAGCTAGCATAAGTATAGTGAGTTACGTAAGTGAAGAATACCAGAGACTAGTATTTTAGATTGGACCTGATGTTAGAACCTTTAATGTTCATAATGACAATAACTTCATGAGTAGAGTAAAACGGAATTACGAGAACAAAACCATTCTGTATGAGATAGTAAAGATTATCGTTCGATATTAATAATGGCAAATATAATGTGAAATTGCGACTGGGCTTTTTACGAATAAACAACTTCAACCGTGAAAGAAAATGGACAGTAAAAGCATGTTTGCATTCAATAAAAGGATGTTTGCAAATGTATATTTTTGACCATGTCATTTATCTCTGGTATTAGTCACTGTAATATAGGAAGGACAGAGAGGATGTTCATGCAGGGACAAAAACAGGCAGTTGGATAGACTATGTTGGGAAGCAAATGTCGACCGGCATTCATCATCACTTGCATTATGCCATTTTCTTGCCTGTGTTGCATACAATTTTATTAGAGCAACAAATGACTGGCAACTGCCATTATTGTCATATTGTTCCAAGTTTTAATAAAAAAATAAAAACATAGCCAGTTATAAACACCGCGCAGTATAATCCAACATTCTCCATAACTGCCCCCCCCCCTCCCCCCACTATACTAACACAGCCTTAACTAGCGTCATAGAAGAATAAGATGTAATAGAGTGCTAATGTCTTACTAATTGCCTAGATGCACCATGAGACTTTCCGGCACCTCACATTTCCAGTCCTTCTACAGTACATTAGTAATGTAGTACATTTTAATATATTCAGTATTGTATTATATCCACACTTCTGTAAGTGCTACCCACAAATCATTTCTCAAGTAACCAGGTTAGCTGGTAGGGAATGTCTAAGACATTAAGCTCGCCCTTGTACATAATATTTTTGTAGTAAAATAAAGAATTCTAGTACCTTATAGTAATGCAATCTAACGGTCATCAAAGACTGGAACCGTGCGGTGCCGGAAAGTCTCAAAGTCTCATCTCAAGGCAGTTAGTAAGTCATACCACTCTATGGACATCTTATTCCTCTAAGGTAAGGGCCAAGACACACTGTCATCACATACATTTTATATGGTCCATGCAGGACACACTGTTAACAACCCACCCGCCATACGTTTTCGACAAGGCGTGTTAAGTGTGTCTTGACTGTACGCTAGCGGGTTTACTTGTGCTCGGACAGATGCGGCGGGTGCGTCGCGTGCGGCGGGTGCGGGTAGTGCGGCGGCGGCGGGTAGTAGGCGCCGTACTCCACGCCCTCCTCGTACGGGATGTAGCCCATTCCGCCCATCATGCCCATCATGGCTGCGGCCAAAGATTTATCTAGTTAGTAAATCTGTATACTATGTTGCACCCGTGTGAAGCCGGGACGGGTAGCTATACAGGGTGATTTTTGGTCGTCAACGTTCCCGAAAACTACGGAATCTCCTCATCATCACGATCATTTTTCTCCATGGAAGCATACCTGGGAAGTGTCTGGTTTCCAAAATATTAGGGTCCAAAGTTGAGTAAATAGACTGCGTTTTTCAGCATAAATGCACATAGACGCGCGTAGCAGGATTTTTTCACGAAAAATAATTAATATCTGTCTATAAAAAAACTAACATAAACACTAGACACTATAAATTTCGCACGATCAAGGAATTAAAAAAAAAAACATTTTTTTTTTCCCAGCATTTTTTTTGGCATAAACTTGATGTATAGAGTACGTACCCTTCGTTAAAGGTGGCCACAAAAAAACATCCTGTATAGCCGTCCTCGATAAATGGGCTTTCTAACACTGAAATAATTTTTCAAATCGGACCAGTAGTTCTTGAGATTAGCGCGTTTGCGTAACACGATCAAGTTGGCAATACCAATGGTATATTTACATCACTGCCCGGCTAGCACGACCAACGATTCACGACATGATAAGTCAAAGTTATCGATACCTAGCTGTCAAATTACGATAAATATAGCCGCCATGTTGAATTTTATCGATTCAGCGGGGTTAAGTTACACGCGATACGATACGATAGGCGACATATAATCGACGGACTTATCTCATCTATTCAAGTATTGTTATCCGCAGGCTCAATAAATGCGTATAGCGTTAATGTGTAGTATAGCGGCACAGGTGGGGTACGTAGTGCGACACGGGGTAGAGCGGGGCGGGGCGGGTACGTACCGGGCTCGCCGTCGATGAGGTAGTAGTGCGACACGGGGTAGAGCGGGGCGGGGCGGGTACGTACCGGGCTCGCCGTCGATGAGGTAGTAGTGCGACACGGGTAGAGCGGGGCGGGGCGGGGCGGGGCGGGTACGTACCGGGCTCGCCGTCGATGGGGTAGTAGTGCGGCACAGGGTAGAGCGGTGGCGGGTAGGGCATGTAGGGCACACCCAGCAGCGCCGGCTCCACCACCACGTCACCCTCGAAGGGTGCGGGCGGGGCGCGCGGCTCCGGGTACGAGTTGCGGCTGGAGACAACAAACGAACAATTAATACATGCACAGGTAGGTTATGTATGTAGGCACTATGTAAATCGACATGCTGGAAAAATCTCTGTTAGGCCTCTTGTCCGCGTCTCGGTGGTTCGACCGTACGGCGTGTTAGATTAACCGTAGATTTTGACGACGAAAAAACGTGTGCGTACCTTAGGGATAAAAACCACCTTTGTACATTATCAACATAATACTAAATACTACTACTAAATAGGTATTCCATTCCCGCCTCCGCAACTCCTGTAAGCCAGGATCGACAGAGGCGACCAGAAAAATGCAATCAAAGCATAGAAAATCCCGGGGGACCTAACAATCGACTAAAATGTATTAAAACTAATAGACAAAACAGAAAGATAGGTACACTTAATACTAAATTAAGTGCTGACTGACAAAATTATTACAAAAACATACACTAAGCTATGACATGTTTCGCCAAAAAATGTGTGGCATTTAGACTGTAAATAGAAAACTCACCGGTTGTTGGGTCCCTTGTTGTTAACGTTGTTGTTGTGGCCCTTGTTCTGGTTGTTGTGGGCGTTGTTCTGGTTGTTGCCGTCTTGATTCCCACCACGCTTGAATCTGGTGTCAGAAAACATTTTTTTTATTGTATTTTATTACAGTAATAAGGAGCTCATTTAATATAGAAACAGTATGCCAATTTCTGCAGTAAATTGAAATTATTAAACCTTGACATATCTTCGAAATTTTAAGAAAAAATATAAAATTGGAAAGTCATTAACGAAAGAGATATACAGAAGTGAATGGCATGCTGGGAGGGGGCGCCCTAGGCCAATCTACACATACCAAACTGAAGATATATAAAGAAAAAGTATGTTTGGAACATATTTAATGGAGATCTGTAGTCACTGCCTACCACCCCTATGGGACATACAACACAGCCTCACATGTATGTATGTATCTATGCATGTGGAGTACACAGGTAGTACTAACCTCGGCCCCAGCAGCGGTCGCTGTCCGTTGCCCTTGTTCTGGTTGTTGGACGGAGGCTTGTCGCCGGGCGGCTTGTTGTGTTTGTGTTCCGCATGGTTCTGATTCATGGGCGGACGCTCTTGCAGGGAAATCTGCTGCATGTCCTGGAAAACATGTTATTAGTTAGCAACTAGAGTATGTGACTCCATTAAAAATCTCTTCTACATCCTCTTCCAGCCCTTATCCCATTATTTATGCAGTGGACGCAATATGGTTCCTTTCGAAACTCATATTGGCAAGGATTTGGTGTTTGTTTTACGACTGGTTGCCAGTGTAACACCAACTCTCTTCGACTGAAGTTTTTCTTTAACTAGGCGAATTTGGAATAACTGTTTGTTGCTACACTTCCCTAGCCTCCTAAGACCCCGAGTGCAAAATTTTGTACAAAATAAAATACTTGTATCAGACCCAGCTTTGTATCATAATTTATAGTAGTGACCACCAAGTGTACAAAATTTTGTACTTATTCTTACTTTCGCATTTAATACATACATAAAAATCACTCCTCTTTCCCGGAGGGGTAGGCAGAGAACACGGATCTCCATTTGCTACGATCCTGACACACCTCTTTCGCTTCATCTACTTTCATGATATTCTTTATGCACGCTCGTCGGTTAAACATGGTTAAAAAACATGGATTTAGATAGAGTTTAGTATTGTAGTTTAATGTTATTAGTTTCAGTTTAGTGCTATGTATTTATGTAATGTGTTTAAAAGCCAACCTGAGCGAGATCCCTCGGCGAGTAATGTCTTGGCGGCTGCGGCGGCGGCGGCCCGTAGGCGGCCCACATACAGTCCACACCCAGGTTGAAATAATAGCGCAGGGTCGGGATGTCTGACGGAAATATAAGGACATTTACTATGGTCAATTCTGACGGTCACAATCGCAGGGTGATGTCGGGAAATATAAGGACATTTACTATGGTCAATTCTGACGGTCACAATAGCGCAGGGTCGGGATGTCTGACGGAAATATAAGGACATTTACTATGGTCGATTCTCACGGTCACAATAGCGCAGGGTCGGGATGTCTGACGGAAATATAAGGACATTTACTATGGTCGATTCTGACGGTCACGCTTAAACCTAAACGTAAAATGAGTCCTACCTGTCCCTTTCCCTCTCATTTATGTTAAGAAAGGAGAAGAATAGACCTCACTAATATTAAGTTTACGTTTACGTTTGACGGTCAGAATCGAACATATTATTTCACTACATATTATAAAACAAAGTCGATTCCCGCTGTCTGTCCCTTAGATCTTTTAAACTACTCAACGGATTTTGACGCGTTTTTCTGCATAAGATACATAGCGGTCGCCCACGCGCGTTCGTCCGCGAGCAGGATTGTTTCACGAAAAATATAATATCTGTCGATAAAACGGGCTATCTAGACACTACGACGAAAGAATTTTTTCAAATCCCAGCATAGTTCATGCGCGTTCAAACCACAAAAAAAACATCCTGTACAAAGTCGATTCCCGCTGTCTGTCCCTTAGATCTTTTAAACTACTCAACGGATTTTGACGCGTTTTTTTATAAGATATGATTCAAGAGGAAGGTTTATTATGTACATTAGCGACTGCCCTTTACGCGGACTTAGTCGTGGGCGGCGGCTAGTACTTATATCAGAGGTTCCCAAACTTTTTTTACTCATAGACCCCTTTTAAAAGTTAACTGGTTCTGGTAGACCCCCTACAGGCCTACACCATATACAAATTTAATTGTGAACCTCCATTTTTTTTCACATTAACGTAGACCCCCACCGAGTCTCTGTGGACCCCTGGGGGTCCACCTGGACCACTTTGGGAACCACTGACTTATATAATGCACACACGGCTGTGTTCCGAAATGAGGCAGCTAGAACTGCGCGATCATAAAGAAGTTCTCACAGACACGTTTAGAACAGCGGGGACAGATGTAAACGATCAGCGACAAGTTGCTTCGCGCATAAACATTCACATAGAAAAGTTTTACAGTTTATTTCATTTCCGTGCACGATTCAGAACTTATATTTTTCAATGCAATTACACAGATTATGATGCACTTAGTTATAGAACCTGCAACTAGCGCCATAGTTACAAAGAACTATTTGTCTATGACAAGCAGGAAATCAATACATAATTAAATATTTCGATCATTATTCATGCAATTAACTAAGAAATAGACATTTACTGTTTTTATTTTTAAAAAATACAATATTGTGTATAATCAAATGAATTTTAAATACCACCTACGTACTAAAATTAGAGCAATTTAATCTACACCTACAGACTAAAATTTTACTAATCTAATTAGATGTTTCTTAAAATAGATTGTAATGTAACATACTATGATAAATAACGTTTATTTATTATTTTATTGATTGTTGTTCACTTTTGTGCACAATGCGTATCATAGACTTCGCGGCTCGTTCACTTCATCGAATACTCTCTAAATTGGCAAAAGTGCGTAATTAATAACACTTGACAAAAATTCTTCACATTTTTTAATAGTGGGGCAAGGCATAGAGGAATAAGATGTCATAGAGTGCTAATGTCATACTAACTGTTTCGATGCACCATTAGACTTTTCGGTGCCTCACAATTCCAGTCCTTGACACTTAGATTGCATTTCTATACGTTACGATACATTAGTAATATAGTACATTACTATACATTACACTAATAGAATCTAAGTGTCAAGGACTAGAATTGTGAGGCACCGAAAAGTCTAATGGTGCATCGAAACTGTTAGTATGACATTAGCACTCTGTCTACATCTTATTTCTCTATGGGCAAGGGAACCCCTTTCGATAGTCCGTAACACTATTGTCACACTGTCATATCTCATAGATTTTGCTTTGAGTCGCTAGTGTTACGGCACGTAAAAAAGGTTCATGCTTACCCCACGGTACGCTGGAAAGTAACAGAAAATACGTCAAATTTTTCTACACTCTCATCTAAATTTACGTATCCTTACAGGGTGTTTGTGACAGCCAGGCAAATATTGATATGCTGTAACCTTCATAGTGCTTCAGACCATATTCTGAGGCGAACACCACTGAAATTTTTTCAACGGGCGCCACGTAATAAACGTAAGACTATCTTCGCTAGTTTTTATCCCCCCCCCCCCCTTACGTCTAGAACTATTAACATTCCCTCCCAGCCCCGAGAAAATTCAGAAAATTCATTTCATCATCAATCATTCATGAAATTTTTGCTTTGCGCTGCGACACCACAGTGCGACGTCGTTGTGGCCTCGCCCTAAGGGCTGTGCACTCACCGTTCATGGGCAGGTCGGCGCCGTTGGGCTGCACGCTCTTGTAGACGTGCGGGTTGACGGGCGGCGGCGGCGGGGGGGGGCGGCGCGGGCGGCGGGCCCCACACCACGCCCTTCACGCCGCACACGTAGCCGCAGCCCAGCGCCGGCGCAGGCACTACGCACACGCACGATACTTAGCGAATGTACCGCCATATGGGCCACTTTAGCCCCTAGGGACAACTTTGGCCCAGAACGAGTAAAAATCGCGTTTGTTGTATGAATGCTACCTATTTATTTAAAAAAAATTGTCAACACCATGCTGCTCGTCAGCAGTTTTAGTTTTACGTTATATATTTTTTTTTTTGTTTAAGGCCCCGAATTGACCCAAGGGCTAAAGCGGCTCGAAAATACGTACGCTATAACATAGTCCATTTTATACCCGACTGCGCAAAAAGGAAGATTGTTTTTCGAGTGTATGTCTGCATGTTTTTTTTTCTTTTGCACGCTCAAGACTAGAGCCCAAACGACTAGTCGCATGTTGATTCGTTCGTGAGAGTGACATTTGGTCAAAATTGTTACGCAGTCGGATTTTTGATGTAATTTTTGTTGTATATGTGTTTGTTATGTTTAATGTAGATACATTACCGCCGGTGTACGGAGCGATAGCGTTAGTGGTGGCCGGTGTGGAGGCGCGGACGTTGGCTGGCGGCGGCGGCATGTGACCCGCCATGTCACCACTCGCTCCCGCCTGACAATGTTAACGTAGCTTTAAGCCGATATAAGAGAAGCGAAGAATAACCGCTGCTAACAACCAAGAAGTTTAATGCTAACTTTATTTGTGAAAACTTTACTGTGTACAATAAAAATGAGTTGCGATGGTAAATGATCCTTAATACCAGGGTAAGACAAAAGGCCCTTCTATTTGAAATTAGACAGTTTGAACGTAAATTTGGGTACAATTTAAAAGGGTAGGTACCTAAATTTCGGTCAGCGTCACGACCGCGAGACCGTTGTAAACGTAGAAAGCTGGAATTTGACACGAATGTCTTGTGGAGTGTATTATACTCGTATTATGTATATGGAGTGTTGAGTTGAGATTGTAGATGAGTGTACATACAAGCCTGGCCCCCTGGCCGGAGTCGGGAGCGGCTCCGTTGGCCGCGTGCAGCTCGTGCGGCGCGCCCGCGGGCTGGCGGCAGTCTACCATCAGGGGCAGTGCTTGGACTTCAACCTGCCAACCGGAGAGGACAGCGCTGACGGACTCCACTTGGGAAACCTTTTATAAGGCCAATTTTTCCAAACGTCAGATCCGCCTATCAGAAGAAGTCGATGCTGTCTTTAACATGATAAAATTTTAGAGAAAGACAGCATCAACTATGTTCTTCTGATAGGCTGTGTGACGTTTGGAAAAATCGCCCCTTTATCTCCCTTTTGTAATAACTGTACATAATCACATGAAGAGTATAGATGCATTATGCCCAGGAGCGTAACCACAGGAAGGTTGATTACGTAACTTGCAAAAGCAAATAGCCAAAGCATTACGATTGAGAAAATTGTAGTAGTGCCAGACGTATGTCTGGCGTCCTCCCACTCACCCCGCGCCACCCCGCGCACTCCTTCACAATTTCGCTTTGGTTTTGCTTTTGCAAGTTATATAATTTCCCTGAGGGTGGCAAGTCGGCATAATGCCATGGGCTTCCATTTGAAAAACACCCCGAGTCAAGGGATCCCAACTCCCAACATTATTTACGGGACCATGAATACGATGAATTTGCCATGGACCTACAGTGGGAATGTCCAGGGGGTAGACGGGCCGGGAGGGCACAATATACATAGATATAGTTACGCCACCGATTGTGTCAAAGGTTACCAATTCGGAGTATATTACGAAAGGGACATTTTGTTACAAATCAAATCCTTGAAAAGATCAACAATTCCATATTATACTTGAAATAGGATACCTTATATAACTATTTATAACAGTTGAGTCTTACATATTCTCTCTGAACTTCAAGTTGATGGAAGCAATACATATTTAAATATCTAATCATTTTTCTACACTTTCACCAACTACGACAGACAAATGGACACTACAATACTTACGTATTTAACTATTTACCGTCCTATAAGTAAATAGTTGGTCAAACATGATAAGAACCATGGAGAAGAAATAAAAGAGGAGCAGCGGCTAAGTATATTTTCATACAAAAATAGTGTACCGCTGAGCGGGGGTGAAGTATGGGACGAGGGGAGCATCCTAACACTGTAGCCCTGCCCATTTACATAGAAACCACCTTGTTGTGACTAGTCAAACTACTTGCATAAGCGTGTGGTTACAGCTATCGCGTTACACACATTGACCCTGAAGCTCCGCCCCTATCATGGCGTCATGGCCTCCCGATTGCCGCACGACTCAGTTCATAGTCTCACCTCCTCTTTTATACCTTCTCCATGATAAGAACCTAAGGATAAAAGAAATCACAGAGGCCAAAAACTACGCAACACTACAAAATCCACCAACATACAACCTAATCTATGTTTCTAAACAAACATACTAAATAGCTACGATATGGCCAGTAATACGTTCCATTTATAAGCACACCATTGTATGGAGAAACAAAGACCCTTGTGCTTAAAAATGCACATTAATTTAATATTATAAACAGTACTGACTAAGTTGGAAATAAGTAAACAAAAAGGATTCATGTAAATAATCATAAAAAAATCGAAAATGCTTTATTATCCTTCTATGCTTATAAATGAAACAATATCTAATAAAATGAAGGCCGGAATCTAGATCAAACTAACAGGCATAGGTTCAAAATTGACATAGTCCAAATGCTGGTAAGTAGTCAGGTTGAGATCCTGCTCAAACTGGGCCACTTCTGTGGTGTCAGGAGCTTCCTCTTTCCATGAGATCTTAGTCTGTTTTGTGTGCCCTTTTTCCAGACTCTTCTGTTCTTCCGTTGTTGTTTTGGTGTTAGTTTTAGTACGAGACTTGCTCAAGCTCTGTTTACGTCCGATGCTGCCTGGATTCCAGGACAAAGGTTAAAATATGAAATAGTTCATTTCAGTTAGAGTATAAAATAAATATTAGGTGGATTGATGCAGAAAGTGTACTCATACATTTATTATTAAGTCTAGGATTGATTGTTGCTGTAGTTACTTATATTGTGTATAGTTATGGTTAGCAAAGAGTACAATTTCTGAGCAAAAAAAGCAGGAGTGAGTTAGATCAGAAGAACAACATTTTTGTTACTAGATTATGAAAACATAGAAGATAGTTGAAATATAAACAACAACTAAGAACAACCTTCCTAACTCCTGCTAAAATCAAATAAATAAATGAAACAGAACCTATTTGCTGCAGCATTTGGCTTAACGTCAGAAGCTGAGAGTTGCTGCGGGAATATCTATAAGGGGGTGCCCAGGGCCTGATCTCGTCTGAGGGCAGAGGCTCCAGCTGCTCATAGTTGACAACCCTCTTCTCCCCCAGTTCCTCAATGAATACCAAGCAGGGCCCTCCATCGGAGTGCATCTCCTGGATATGACAGTGGTATGGCACTGACTGATCCGATTGCAACTTCACAAGGCATTTCACCCCCACCTGTAGGGTGGTGCCATCAGAGTACCTAGCTCCATAACGTAACTCTGTAAATGTATTTATCTATATTATAACCTCAAGTTTTGTGATTGTACCAATTATTAATATAAGTACACAAGCTGTACCTCTACGCAGTTCGCTCCAGACATCAAACTCAATATTCCTGTAAATATCAGGGTCCAAAGCCTTCGCCACTTTATATGGGAACGGAGTGATACCATTATCTAGTAAATCTTTAGCGCTGTTCACATTCAAGCAGTTCATACAAACGTTTTCCAACTGAATCAAACTTCTATTGAAGACAAAAATGCTCAAGGATTCCTTCAACAAACTGGCTCTTTCCAAATCTTCAGTATGGTGCTTACATTTCAGAGCCAGGGCATTGTTGTTTTTGTCCCTATCCTCATCACTAGTAGCTTCTATGAAGATTTTAGCCCGTTCTTTCTGCTTTTTACGACGTTCCACATTTTCAGACATGAAGTACTCAATATGACTGGCAGGTACTTTGTCATGAAGCATCTTGTCAACAGCATAGGACAAATCTTTTAACTGATATACTCCATCGTAAAGGATTTCATAAACCAGAGCTATAAATTAGATGTGATCTATGTTATTACAAAAGAATTTAAGCATTGTTTAAGCTAAACATTGCCTAAATTTTATAGTTATTCCATACATTTTTCTGTAAACAGTGTTAAACAGTGAAAAGTAAAGTTAGAACTTTAGATGCTGTTTTGTAATAACACTGGAATGTTTGAGATGTAGGTATTTGTAATTAATTTCAAAGATATAGAGATAGTAGAAAAAACTTACATTGACAAAATGAGGAAGTGGCTATAAAATCTTTAGTATAGACTGCATCAAAATGTTTAGTTTCCGGGGAATAAAACAAATAAATGGCACTTCCATAGCCATTACATATTTTAGTTTGGGGACCCTTATTCGCTTCAAAAATAACAAAATCACGCCTGTAAGTTTTAAAATAAATGTATGGATGTTACTCAATAAATTGTATTTCAATGAAAATCAATAATCTTAGCTTACCTATACAAATGACTCAAGGCAGATATTTCAATAAGTCCTCCCCATTCAGATGGATTTGACATCTCTTTAAGATAGTTCTCAAAGGAACAAGTCAAGGACTACAAAGTGAAATAAAATTATACAAATTAACATCTACCCGTTAGAAGAAATATAAAATAAGAGTAAGCAATAATCCCTACCCCTTCAAACAAGTCACTCCTTGAAGCCATAAATTGGACACAATCTAGGCGAACCTTGTGGAAATATCTTTGGGTGTTAAAGATGTTCTCTGAGACAGCCCTGAAAAGACAGCTGGAGTCCCTAGCTGTATGTTTCCGAAAGAAACCCATCTCGTCAAGCCATCTATCAGGCTCGGATGTCCGCTTGTGTATTTTCCAAGGCCCTCGGCATCGGATAGGGGAAGGCGACATTGTAATAAACTGCTAACAATCTGAAGGTAAACAAAAACAAATGACGCTGCTCCCCCTTACCCAAAACTGCTCCAAATTTGATTCTACGAGCAAAGGAAGACCAAAATAAAGGAAACATGTAAAACACAGTCAACACAATTATGTATTTTAGTTCACAAAACCATATCGTAGCTACATTGTCTTGCCTGGCGAATGCAAATGGTTGTTTTGCTGTCTACAAATACAACACGTGCAATACATCCGATCAAAGGTGTACGGTTAAAATATTCTCCTGGGACTTACCTAAATAGTATTTCGCAGCTGTCAGCATCAGTGGTGAACTCGCTTCAAATAAATATAGTTTTATTTCAATGAAACAGATCGAAAATTGCACGTGCCAAAAGCAAACCGTCAAGAGCCGGCGGGAAGGAAAATCAAAATAGCATTTTTGCAAAAATGTTACCAGTATAATCTTCCACTCACAGCAATGGTACAAAAATGCAAAAACTTCATTCTAAAATTGATATTACATATTAAACCTTACATTATTTATAATTGTGTAGTGTGTGAATATTTATATATTTTTTTATCTTATATTTATTATATTTTACTATTAGAATAATACAGTTTATTTATTGACAAAAATACACAAATTATAAAATATCACGTTATTACAAATACTAACTACATTATATAAAACTATAAGAATGTAATTTTAAATTTGAATTTAGATGTCTCGTAATTTTAACTTAACTAAAAGTGACAAACTTGTTTTGGTTTTGTAGCAGAGGTCGAATGGTAGAGAATGGAAGAAAATATGCAAAAAGCTTGGAATGGTATGGTAGAAATTAGCATAGTGAGACGGGGATGAAAATGAACTAAACGAACCAGAACGAACGAATAATATTGAACATCGAATTTTTAAGTTATCGATTTTAAATTCACTCGTTGATTATGTACCTACTTACGCAACAGATTTTTTATACTTTCTGTAAAGATTCACTTTCCTCTATCAGGCAATGGGCAGCTTGGATAAAAATCACAACAGAACGAGATAGTGATTTACTGACATCAAATAGGAATTTAGACTAGCCCCGCTCCATGTTTGCCTTCGTGGTGTCTGCCTACTATGAGTCAGTTAAGAGCTTGATCGTAGTTATATTCTATACTAGTGGACGCCCGCGAATTTATCCGCGTTGACTGCAAAAAAGGGCGAAATTATCCGGGATAAAAATATTTTTCCGGGATAAAGAGTAGCATAAGTGTCAGCTAACTTCATACCAAATTTCATTACAATCGCTCCAGCCGTTTTTACGTGAAAGAGTAACAAAACATCCATCTATCCATACTCACAAACTTTCGCGTTTATAATATTAGTCATCATCGTCAGCCTATTGCAGTCCACTGCTGGACGTAGGCCTCCCCCAGTGTACGCCACATGGCTCGATCTCCCGTTTTTGCCATCCAGTCACTACCAGCCGTCCTCTTTAAGTCATCGGTCCATCTGGCCGGAGGGCGCCCAATGCTACGCTTGCCGAGGCGCGGTCACCATTCGAGAACCCGTCCATCGGTTCTACGACAGATGTGGCCGGCCCACTGCCACTTCAGTCTGCTACATTTCGAGACTATGTCTGTCACTTCGGTCTTCTACCGGATAATCTTATTTCGGAATTTGTCCATTCGCGAGATTCCGAGCATTGACCTTTTCATAGCTCTCTGAGTGACATGTAATCGGTAAGCCAGCCCCACCGTCAGGATCCACGTCACCACACTCCTGCTCCACGCCTTCGGAATAGTCCCATTGGCCAATACGGAGTTGAAAACATACTTTACCTTCATCCCGAGTCACACGCCTCCTCTAGAGGACCTGGTTTTCCCCCAGCCGTTAAGGAGCCTCCATCAGCGTCCATCTCTTTCGTCTTCCCCTCGGAGTAGCCTTCCCATTCTTAGAGCTGTCTGAGAGCCGGCCCCGATGGAGTTTTCAGTCTATATCCTACGTCTGTCCTGAGTATGGATCGGTGCCGTAAAAGTGGACGGGACGAGTGACGAGCTCGTTTTGGGGCTCCACGCCTTCGCCCATTGGCCAATACGGAGTGGGACTGGCTTCGGTCCGTCATGCTGTCTGAGAGAATTTATCTATATCTACGTCAGATCAAAGTGGCCTCTTGGGTCGCTTGCGTCGGGTGGAGGCTTCGGTGCATGCGAGGCGTACAGATTTCCGTAGAAGTCCTCAATTTCGGCGAAAATCTCTGGACCTGATGTGACGGTTTGGCCATTCGAGGTTCGAAGCTTTGTCAGGTGACTCCTTCCCAGCGCCTTGGTAGAGACTTTCAATCCTCGATTTTTCTCAATCGCCTCCTTAACGAGGCGAGTGTTCCACCTTCGGAGGTCGCGTCTCACCATGCTCCTGATCTTTTTGTTGAGCGACTAGGGGATCTGGCAAAGCATCCTCTGATGATTCCTGTCTAAGTCGCATTAGTTCCAGGGTCTCGCTAGACAGTTTGGACTTCTTATCTGGTCGCCTTTTCCAAAAGTGCCTTGTTCCCACTTCGCTTACAACCCCGATTATTCCTTGTAGGTCCTCGTCAACACTTGCTGGGGTTTTCAGGGCGGCAAATCGATTTTTCAATTCCAATTGGAACGCATCATGTCCTGCTTGGGGCCAATTGGGAGGAGATATTTAGGGTGCCACTTACAAGTTGGTGATCGCTTCCGGTATTAAACCTGTTGATCACTGAAACATCCCTAAATATATGCCTTTTGTCCGTCATGATAAAGTCGATCACATTCTACGTCCTACCACCGGGGCTCCAGGTCCACTTCCTTTGGGGCTTCTTCTGATAGAAGGAGTTTAAACAGAACAGCCCCTGCATGCTGAGGAAGTTGACTAGCATTTGGCCTCTCTGGTTCCTGCTCCCATAGCCATGTGGTCCCAAACACGATTCGCCGCACTCCTGTCCCACTTTGGCGTTGAAATCCCCCATAACAACAGTGAAGTGGGTCTTAGTGGTACGGTGCATGGCCTTCGACACATCGTCGTATAATGCCTCCACCTCTTCATCTGAGCTTCTCGACGTTGGCGCATATACCTGTATGACCTTGAGACAATATCTTTTGGTCAGTTTTAATACCAGGTACGCTACCCGGGCCGAGACGCTACAGATCTCCTTCACGTTATCACGGAGGGTTTTGTCGACGAGAAATCCCACGCCACCCTGGGACTTTGTGCTCCCCTCCCTGAAGTAGAATAGGTGGCCTGATTCAAGGGTTATAGTGTCCTCCCCCTCTCTTCGGACTTCTGATTCCAAGAACATGCCACCGTATTTTTTCTAATTCTACCTCAAGGATTTGGAGACTTTCGTCCAGCCGTAAACTGCGTCCGTTATACGTTGCCAAGGTCAGGTTGTTGTAGCAGCCATTACCCGTAGCCCGGGGATTCTTTGCACCCCCTGCCACACTATGACTCGGGCCGCTGCCGTAGTCCGGGGTAGTATGGCGGCCGGAAACTGGGGGCCCTTTTTTAGTTGCCGTCATTGGGGGATTTTTGCCCATAGTCACCACGCTGGGCACGCGGGTTGGTGACCGTAGTGTGCTTTTCGAACTATGTTGTCTACACGGGAGGTGCTGCTGCCCACCTCCCGAAACCCTTAATCGCCTCGTACGATACCCACGGGTAGGTATGGGGTGGTACAAACTCTACAGCAAGGCATAATATTAGTAAGAAGTAAGAATAAGATTTTTTTCATATACCACGGTTACTCTGTCTGTCTGTCTGAGTAACTGATACCCGTAGGAAGTTAGAACTTCGAACCCATTATTTCTCGACGAGACCCTCAATTTGATGAGATAACACAGTTTCATTCCAGTCTCTTGATTCTAAAGTTTCTTTAGCTAGTATTATGATTGTGAAAGTAAATCTGTATGACTTTCACGCCTAATCCACCGAACAGATTTTTATGAAATTTTATACAGAGATACAAGACAAGTCAGATTTGCGATTTATCACAATAAATTGGTTTAATATAGATATCCCCGATATCCAGGGAGGCTTATACCTACCTAACTGATGCCCGCGACATTGGCTAGGGATAAAAATTATCTATCATAAAAAATGCATTTTTGTTTTTCAATCTATATTGTATAAAAAAGCACCTTCAATAATATATTCAAAATTCAGTATCAATTGGCATCGACAGCATTATAAAATTGCAAAATTAATATTGATGTGTAATGTATATGACATATAAAAATTATTCATGCAATATGTTTAGAAAAACCTTAATTCTATTACGGCTTAATCTATTTCTTATGTTTATTGGTTGAGTAAAGAATAATATTCTGCTTAGTTACATAATACCGAAGTCAATAAAATATTAAATAAACAAAGAAAAGGCTGTGGTAACTATGTTTAAAAGTTAACTAGACCATCAAAGTTATTCTACTCGGAATAAATAGATCTCAACCAAAAACATGTTTATAAAAGCAGAAATTAGAAGCTTTAAATTATTGCGTAATTTCAATAGAATCAAAGATTTATCTAGTTCTTTCCAAAACCTAAATAAAATCAGTACTGGTCTTTTTTAAACTTAAACTAAATAATTCAATTTATAAATTAAATTCTATAATAAAATGCTCAATTATAATAAAATACGCTTAGATTATACATCATAAAGAGGAAAACTGTTTGTTTGGTTGTAATGAATAGGCAAAAACTACTGAATTTCAAAAATTTTTCACCGTTAGAATCCTTATTGGACCTGGATAACATAACTAATGATAACATAGAAGCTAATCTATATGTTCATTGGGGACAGCGAGGGAGGACTAAAAACGGATTTCCCGAAACCACGGGAAGGGGACAAACGGGAATTATAGTTTTTACGAGGAATATGAACTGAAATCTTTTTTATTTTCCCGAGGGAAGGGGACAAACGGGAATTCATAGTTTTTACCCTTACATATGAAGTAAATGTTATGATTAGGGACTGCGATTTTAAATAGCTTTTTAACGATGGAATCTGAAGTTGAGCATGCAGGAATCGGAACCCACGGGAAGGGGACAAACGTGAATTAATTTTTTACGACACTTAAGTATAACACTTACATAGTTAGAATGTCCACTAGTAATATAAAGTGACAGATACTAATGCAAGTCCAAACCAAAATTATTACGTATAGTAGTTTGTTGAGTTTAATGGACCATGCAAATCAACCTCCACTTAAATAACTTACATAGTTAGAATGTAAAATACAGATACTAGCAAGGTATAGTAGTTTGTTGAGTAATGGATGGTACAGCTCAAGCCGTCTTTTCTTGCTCGATTACATCCTTGGTAGGTAGAGGGTTCTTTTCAGAGGTCTCAGTGTGCTTCAACTTAGTCGGGTCGAAGCTTTCGATGCCGTTTAAGAACTTGTTCTTTTCTTTCTCAGCTTCGATTGCTGTGAAAACAAAAATAATATTAGGAAAATACTTATTAAATAGAGTTGCATTGCTGATTCTAATCTAATTGGAAAATAGTTTTTTCATACTAGTCGCTTGTAAGCAAGCAGCATCAATACCAATTTATCATTTGCTTGATAATCCACATACCACATACCAAAAAATCGTGTTTTTTTTACATTATTATTAGCGAATTGTTGGACTACACAATATATATTTAGTAAACGATGAAATTTTTTTAAGATTTTAATTTTGTGCGATTTTCTTTGTAAGATTTTCAAAAAATTCTTCTTTTACCATGGAACTAATAGGTAGAACTTTTGTATAAATTCATAGAACTTGAACATTTTAAAAGTAAGTACCTACCTATTCTGTGCTATGATATATATTATAAAAAATAAATAAAATCGTAAGCAGCAAAAATAAACCTTCAATCGGTGGTAAAATATTCTTTTCTTCCGTCGTCGTGTGCTTCATCTGACTCTTGTCAAAATGTTCTACTCCTTCCAAGAGAGTCTGGTGTGCCTTCTCCGCAGCGACAACTGGTGTAAAGCAAATCGTGCAGGGCAAAATAAATAAATAGTTGTAAGCATAAAGGCAAAACGGTTTACGGCATATAAAAACAAATAACAATAAAAACGTTAACGATGGCTGGTATTAGAAAAATGTTCAGTAAAATGAATAGGTAATAAATCAGTGTTTACTTTTTACTTTTTTGTAATACTTACTCACCAAACTGAAGAAGCAAATATCTACTTAATTCGTTTTTATTTTAATTTATTGATAAATTATGTAGGTATGTTTATACAAATTGTATTGTAAAATAAAATAATTAGAATAGAAACAATAAGTCCTTCAGATATTTTAATAAAAGCATATATTTTAATTAGAAGATATGAACAATTAATGAATATGTGTGTGTGTGTGCAAACAAGACGATAAAGTGACTTACTAAACCATGCGGCATACCAAAAACGATTGAAAATTTCATAACCTACCGTCTTTGTCTGGCAGGGGATTCTTTTCTTGGGTTTCTGTGTGTTTCAGTCTCGTGGCATCAAATTTTTCAATACCGTCGAAGAGGGATTTTTGAGTCTTCTCGGTGGCAACATCTGAAAATCAATACAATATTTTTTAAATATAACTTACTGTATGTAACTTATGTACCTAGTTATACTTTTAAAAACTTTTTAGACCTATTTTTACAAATTATAGAGTACAAGGTGTAACAGAAGGGTTTGTAAGAGAAAATCACATGTTTATTTTTCATGATTGTATGAACATTCCTGCGTAGAAAAAATAAACGTGTGATTTCGAGTCTTGTGTATAGGTTATTTCTGTATAATGGGCTATTTTCATATAACTTCGCTTAACATACACATTCTGACACACACAATTGAATCATTTGATAAAAATGAAAAGCATTTAAGATTCTTCAAATTGAATACCTAACCTAATGTTAACGTTATAGAAATGAATGATTAAGATAGCTTGTTATGATTCTTGTTAAAGCTGCTGAAAAAGTGCTCTAGTTATATTTTTATAATGTCGAACTGAGAGAAAACATTTCTATAAATGATGTTGCATGCTTAAAACACTTAACACGCAAGTTTTGTAGTGTTAATTAATTCTTTTTCACGCATTACTTAATAATACCTAACGCGCTAGGTAGTACATTTTTTTCTATGGTCTCCGTTTTCTTCAGTTTGGAAGATTCAAACTGTTCTAGTCCTTGCAATAGGGTTGCATGTTGCTTTTCTTTTGCTATATCTGGGGGTTTAATATCAAATTAGATAAAGATGTTGCCTTGTTATGTTAGATACCTACTGGTAAACGTGTCTATTTCGACAGATTATTTATTTGTTTATTATCTTCACAATCTGTTTTACTTTTTTCTATTGATTTATGCTTTAATATTTTCTCTTATGCCCACTCTTATATGAAACCTCAAAAGGAAACATGAAGATGGCAAATAAATTAGGAACCTTTCCTACTTCAGAAAATGATTGTTTAAAATTTTTATTAAAAGAAAACGTATACATAAAATTTCTCTTTACCTTCAGCAGATGGTAACACAATCTTTTCATTCGTGTCCACATCGCGAAGGCGGTTGGTGTTGAACCCTTCAAGTTGGCTCTTCAGGTCGGTGGCAACCTTCGGGAGGTCCTTGAGAGCGGGAGTATCACTCACAGAGCAGGCCATTTTATGATAATATTCTGTAAAAAAAATCAATGTTTGTAATTAATATAAAAAACAATAAACTTGCCTGCTTGCTTTGTAAGTGAAAGGCAATCGTAAAGCTCTGCCGATGCCAACAATAGATAAACGTAAAATGTTCAATTATCCACCTACTCAACTTTCTTTGACGAGAACTTAGTTTATTTTATGCGGCTTATACCTAATACCGAATCAATGTTTACCCGAATACAAAACTATTTCATTATTAAAGTTTGTTTTAAGTTATAGAATGGTTTTAAATATTTTGCTCTATTATTTTCCAAGTAGTTCACGTGGCTATAAAAGATCACTCATTCAATCGGTGAGATTCGTATGAACATCACTAAAACTTTTAATCAGTGTACCACCTGCACAATATTAAAAAATCAAAAAGTACCACCACCAACACGGTAATTCGGCGGGAAAAGCTAAGGGTTTGTAATAAAATCCTTGCATGATGCTAGTAGATCTGATGTGAATCTAGTCCTGGTTTTATGTTGGGCCGGAATTGATGCTGCAATTGGAGGATACGTAGAAATCCTATATGGGCTTAGTACTAAACAAAAAAAAAACCCAACACGGTCATCCTGATTGCATCCTATGTTGGGCGTTGGGCCATTGGTATAGACCATAGATACCAAATCCCTGGGTATAGACCACAGATAACCTGAGTTGTCTATGGTATAGACCAGTCTTTCCCAAAGTGGGCGATAACGCCCCTTCGCGGGCCCCAAAAAATAAAATAGCCCAACTACCTAATATGCTATTGACAGGTGAAAAAAAAATTTTCAAGGTGTTAGACGAAATAAGTTTGTAGACATAGAAGGACATCCTAATTATATTAGGTAGGTTCAATAAAAAGCTAGAGTGAACAGTATGGTCGATTCCGGCAGTCACACTTAAATTAATTAAGGCTCGAGCAAACCGGATGCGTGTGCGTGCACGTAAGCGTAGACGTACACGTAACTCTGAGTTGTAATGTATGGAACTGTATGTATAGGCACAGGCAGACCGGATGCGTATGCGTAGACGTAGGTATAGACGTCAAGCGGTGAGTTTCATACATTAAACTCAGAGGTATGTACGTGTACGTCTACGCTTACGTGCACGCATACGCATCCGGTGTGCTCAAGCCTTTAGTGTGACTGCCGGAATCGCCCATATTCTCATCAAATTTCAAAACTTTCGAATAGGTATACAGAAGGTAAATATTTCAAAGTTTTCCCAAGATTAATGGTTATTCCTCAAATCAAATCAATACGTTTATTTGTGGATCACAGGTAAAAAAAATGGTCTTAAATTATACATAAAGTGGGCTCTCTAGCTAGATACATGTTCCACAGTCACAGTACGACTCTGACTAGCTCTTAACCGCTTTTTTTAGTACCTACTTAGTAAGTACTAAAAGTGTGTTCTGCGATTTAGATGAGTCACTAGAATGGCTCTTTGTTTTTAAGTTATCACAAGCTATCTGTCTTACTCACCCGTCCCTATTTAATACTTCGACTTGTTTAGAATTGGAATTCAATGGAATATGTGCTTTGTTTGATGAAATAACTCGCTCAAATACTTAACACTGTATGGATAGTTTTACAACTACTCATGACCGCAGAATAAGTTACCTAATTACTTTTGTCCTGCGCCGTGACCTATTTCTTTTTCTTCTTTAGTAAGTAGGTACTTCTACTTATTATCCTAGTTATATGCCTATTGGATGGACTTGTAGTGACCTCACGATCACCCATTTTATGTCACTGATTTTATTGTATGTTGTTGTGTCCAAATTATTATTTATTACATTAATATTTTAACAAACATCTGGAACCTATATTAACACTGTAAATAAAATAAAATAATTGTACACATCAAATAAATAATTTTGTAAATAATAATTTGGACACAACAACATACAATAAAATCAGTGACATAAAATGGGTGCTCGTGAGGGTCGTGAGGTCGCTAGAGACTCTTTTATTATTTAGGACTTTATAATGAAAGGATTTTCTCTACAAGTAGAACCTACCAAACCAACCTTCAAATGCAGTCCTAATGGGCGCCGCGACTAACGAAAGAAAAATTCTTGTACTCGTAAATGACAAATAACATACCTAATCTATAAATAAGTAAAGCTTTAGTAATAGCGCCAGCGCTAAAGTAATAGTAAATAATAGTGAACACCGAAATAGAAACAATTTAAATCTCGACGATATACATATTGATGGAAGCGCAGGCTGAAACATTATTTATGACGCTGCGTGATTTACAGCCGCACGGGTATCGCCTGCGCGTGCGCATGTCGCATACAAAACACCCTGTACTTATTGTTGTCGACAACTCGTGTATACAAACTATCGCGCATCCTGTGGCAACGGAAACAGACTTACATACCATTGAAAGTTTTTATTAACCATCATCAGGTGCCTAAGCGGGTACCTAAGTAAGTATTTAAAATTTAAATACTCTAGTGATAGTACTGAGATAGTCGTCCGTCAATTGCACCTTGTCCAACGCAGAATTTGAAAAATAAAGAACCATACTCAACTCCGTTCCATACTCAGTTTCATAGAAGAACTCCTATGACTGATTTTAGATGTAGTTGAATCAGACCAATCTCAGTAAGAAGTTGTTAGTTGATCAAATTGAAGAGCTGATGCTATGACGAGCTTGATAGATTATAGAGGAAGCAACCGTTACAGGCCTGACCTTCCATACATTAAGGAAGGAAAACATCTTCCAATAAAATAAACCGCACTATATATTTGAAGTAGTGCTCTAGTGGCTCTAAATCATGACATTGCGAGGGTGTTATGGTAATAAATAATCTCACGTGTACCCATGCCAAATTATTAGAAATTGCATGATGACTACGTGTTCCCTTGCTTGCTCTCGGGTAGACCGACATAGGGACATAGGGATATGTATAGGGAGACTACAAGAAAGTAGCTAGAGGGAGAGGTAAGATAAAGCTTGCCTTACCTCGGGTTGCCCCGATGTAAGTACTTCGCTTTCTTGTCTTTTAAGACATGACTACAGTAACATAGGGTTACTTTAAGCCCAGGACACTGTTAGTGAAGAGCTAACGATGTTCTTAGTTCTCGCTTCTCATCGATAGATATGTGTAGGTATGAGGCCAATGAGGCTATTATAGAGAAAGCAATTAGGTAATCAGTATGATCAGTAAAGCATTTTGTAAATGTTAAAGTAGCATTCGCTGGAGTCAGGGCTTTAGACAGATGTAGATCGAGTAAATTACTAGTGCTTGCGGACAAGTGTACTTACAAACAAAGAAACAAAATCAGCCTCCCATTAAGATCTTAGTCCCCAAGTTAACCATATACGCTTAACGATTGTGCCATGCATGGCGCCTTTCGTTTGCCTTATATGGTCCGGTCAACCGAGCAAGTACGTCAATATTTTATTCTTCGTGTGTAATACAAAAATGTACTCGCACCATATGGTCACGCAGCCCAATATGGCGGCTGGCGTAACAGGCAAATGGTGTGGCAAAAAGGCAAAAAAGAACGACTGTTATATATATATATAAAAGACAAATAGGTGCTTTTATTTTTAGTTACGGCATATGATGTATTCAGTGGTACCATAGTTATATCTACAGGAAGACTATGATAAAGTCCATGTTCCGAGGATAAAACTGTCTACTTGTAAACAATTAGGTATTGTAGGTTTGTTACATGATTTTGCCTAACACCAAAAATATTTCTACCTAGTGAGAAAAATTCTTAGGACATCGTAATTCGGCAAAAGAATACAATGGCAGAGGCGTGCGAAATCAAATTTAGTAATCGATCGTACTTAACTTGTCTGCCCTGTGTGGGGGAGCGAGCAGTGAACTAAATGACTCATGCGGCCCGTCTGACTGAGTCGACCGCGTAGAAAGTTAAAAGTTATTAAAATTTTCACCGTAGCTCGCGGATCATTGGCGCAGGCAACATGTACCGTTGCTGCTTACAATAGTTGTTGATTGATTCATTCTCAGGCTACGTAGATAAGAGATAGAAAAATTGATAAATATGTAGACAAACCACCAGGACCATCAACAGTAGAACGTGATTTTTTTGTGTACAAATTGTTAATTGAAAGCGTAAAACTAATATGTGATCACGAAAATGTAGTTGGTTAGGACCAATACCAAAATTGCTAAACGTTTTATGATGGTTAATTGTAACGTCCATATTTAGGCCGCCTTATTGAGTGCAGATAGTTTAGATGAGCTTTTAAAGACATCAATTGTAATTGAGCGAATACAATGGCAGAGGCGTTTTTAAAATACTTAACTTGCGCACTCAGGGTCCGCGTAGAAAGTATCCGTTGCTGCTTACAATAGTTGTTGATTGATTCATTCTCAGGCTACGTAGATTTCTTAGAACGTGAACAAATTGTAAGAAAATGTAGTAGTCCGGGAGGTAGCGTTGCATTTTTGATGGTGATTTTAGGCCGATCGATTTTGAGTGCAATTGATAGTTTAGATGAGGACATCAATTGAATTGAGCGTCAGCAGGCGCACTCAGGGTGGGGCGAGTGGGGAGAGAATGTCAAAAAAAAAATTATGGGATTATATGTGCGGAGCAGGTATTCAATCCGAGTATGCATTAACCTTGCTGACGATTTTACCCCTATCGATAGATCTGCTGAGGCTTTTTTTTATCATTTTTATAGCATAAAGAATAACCTGTATCAGTTTCATTCGACCGGAAATGAAATGAAAATAATTATTTTTAATATAGGTATATATAACCTGCTGACGTACAACCCGCCATTTTCTTCACAGCTGACGGTTTCTATAATTATTATTATTGTTAAAACTACTGATGTGCAAATTTTCGGACGAACAGAAATAATTTTTGGATTTTCTTTTTTGATATACTTGAAATTCTCTCCCCACCCTTACTGGAGCTGCTGACGTTCGAGTTACTCAATGACTATCCATGAAAAGTACGTTATGACATTAATCAATCGACCAGAAATTATTTTGTAAAATGCAACGCTACCTCCCGGACTATAGTTGGTTAGGACCAATTAGCTTATTTTACTGATGGTTTATGAAGTAAATGCCTATTTAGATGATGAGTGGGCATATTGTACCAATTTTGTAATTTATTTGACTTTTTAAAATATCCACAAGGTCATATAAAATCTGCTAGAGTGGAATTTCCTCCTGAGATATCTCGCAAAGCCCACCTAGATATAGATTGCAGAGATATTGATATCAATAGTGCAATCTAGAAGCCACAAGATGTCTGACCTTGTATATCTATTCTTAGGTGCACTAGCTCGGATCGGTCATTCCAGTGTTATTCCAGGATGGACTTAGATACTAAATTGTGTTATGTATACCTACCTACACCAAGTTTAAATCAGACTTGCTGTGATGAGTGCCAAATGTACAAATATAAACCCATTACCCATGTAAAATTTACAGAAAACTGTTCGACGTCCGAAGCCTCTTCTAGTTCTCAATAATCGTTAGTGTTTTATGTAGGAGCCTAATAAAAAAAAATTACGATCACTCATGATTGCTTCGTCATTTTATCTAAATTTCTCCAGATTAATACGCAGTTTACCGTCCAAGTGTTGTATTAATAATGATAGCAGCTTTGAAACCATGTATAAATTACGAACAAGCAGTTACAATTAATGCAAACAGACTTCAGTAGATTTTCTACCTCTGACCTTGGAACGACTAGCCTATTGGAAGTGCACATGACCAAACTTGGAGACGCAAGTGAAGCTACTCGATGATAATGGGAAGCAGGTCAAGTTAGTAATAAACCTGTTCTTTATTTACCCAACCTTTATGGAGTAATGCGAGTGTTCTGTAGTAATGGTGAGAATTTCAAGCTTGCGAATATCGCTGCTGGGACATCATCATGACTATCGCCTACTGGTCTAGAAGTTACTGATAAAAACAACCTTGTCCAGGCTTCTTGGGACATAAGGGAGCTAATTCCTTTAGATGAAATCAAACTCCAACTTTGTTTCTTGCTTTTAATGGGATTGAATGTAAAAGCGACTAACCGGCAGATACAGTGTATGGCAAGTGAAGTTATCTTATAGCTAGTTTTATTAGAATGAAATATCTGTTATTTAGCTAGATTGCTATTAACAAAATACTTAATAGGCGTTGCCGAAACATAGATGAAATTTGCCAGCTAGAATGTTTATTACACTATCGGAGATACCTAGTAGTAAGATAGGTAGATCCATCTCAAAATCTTCATTATTCGGCATAATACGGTGACCTCCAACAAGACCTACCTATCTAATTAAAAAACAAGATTTCTCACTTTCGGTATTTAGCGAAAGTCATGATCTCATCTAAGAACAAATCGCCAATGGTATCACCATTCGATTACCAAACAGCTGATAAGATCATTGATGAAGAAAAGAAACGAAATTTATCGGAATGACAGGTATTGGGAAGATAAATTTTATGATTCAGATAAACATATTGCATATATAGGAACAAAAACATGATCTATCTTTTCCAAGTGTTGGTACCTAAGTAGTCACGGTAGGTACGAGTATGTAGGTAGGTACGTACACTAATTTTACTATCGTACACACAAAGTATATAAAGCAAATTGTATGTACGTACATACATATTAAGATATTCTGTGTGCCTGTAGCTAAAACTGCAGTCACGTAACATTGTGGGGTCACGTAAATGATGACCAGTTGCTTATAGCCTGAGAGTATGACAGAGTTCCTTACTCGACTCTTACATGTACGGAAGGAGATGCAGCTGGTGTACCTATTCTGGACTATGCAGCTAAACTATACAAAGAACATTATTTTACAGAGTAAACTACGTTATTAGTTTACACCACAACAAATCTCAATAGCCTATGACATTAACATTCCACAGCAGTCGCCGCCAGGGCGCCGGCCATTTGTAACACGTACTCGCTGATAGCTTGATTAGAGGAAATACTTGGACACCAGCTCCTTACAAAGGAATTGCCGTTTCTAGATAAAGATGGACGTGTATGACGAATTGCAGCAACCATTTTGTTTAGTTTACTTTAGCGGGCAACTGATAGTTACTAAGTAATACGATCCAATAACTATTTTAACTGGATTCACACGAAAATGATCAGTTTCTAAAAACGAAAGATGATTCTTGCCTAACTAGGTACCTTTTCCGATTGCCCATACAGGTAAATTGGTTCAGGATTTCTAATGTATGATTCTGTACTAGAAATAGATTCTGTTGATGATGGGCCTACAACCATTGCAACTTGTGATGTGTAAGTCACAGTGTTCTGTTTATCCCGAAAAGGTTTGCACTTATAGTCTTATCTACACAATAACAAATAAATAAATGATAACTGCATAAAGATAGATATAAACATAATAAATAATCTATCTTTGGGTGCCTAGCACTGATACTAAAAATTAGGTACATAGGCGAAGAACTTGAGGGAAGGTTTATAAACAATTACTTCCAGAAGTCAACGCATACGTGAACGGAGTTGCAAGCGTCTACGCGTATGTAAGCATATAAAGAGACAAAGAACTGCTGATTGAGTTAATCGAATTGGACAAAACAATAGATGCCATAAATATGGCCAGGGATAATGAGGTCGAAAGCCGAAAACAATGATCTAGAAAGAAGCTAGCTTGCAGAACTGATGTTTGATATTGAGTGAGGTATCTGTCGGTGGTGGTTTATTAAGAGGTATTTGTTATCAAATAGCAGTTTTAGTAGGTAGCTGAGAACCTAGAAGCTTCGAAAATGAAAGAAATACGGAAAATTGGCCATCATTTTCAATGTCTTCGCTTTTGTCCCGCCCAGACAGAAAAGCAAAACAGAACAGTTTCAGAACATCTAAGTCTGTATAAGTTAGCAATAACAGTGTGGTTACTGTAAAAGAACCCGTCTTCAGACTCTAAGTTAACGTACATTTTATGGATTCGGTCAACTAAGTTAAGGTTAGGTACAAGTCTGGGTTTTATGTTGTAGGTTTTCTTTTACGTCGCAAATAGTATGTATCTTTAATATTTTCTCTTTATACATACCTGCATTTTACTACGTTTTTGTCAATCCTTGGATTAATGTTACTATTTTCGGTTTTGACACACTGACATAATGTTAATGCAAAACGCATAGAATAAGTAATAATGTCCCTCGATTTTTAAATTTAAATTAGAAGCATTTCATTTTTCTGATGCTCTGTTCACGAGTCCCTATAGGTAGCTAATTACCTAAGTAAACCTACTTTGAAAGTAGGAAGTGCTATTAGATGAGACTCAAGACATTTTTAAATATATTATAACACAAAATTCAATAATATCTCCATAGGATTTAAAAGAACATGCCTTTGACAACAGTGGGGTAAGCACGAACCTTGCTGCCCTACACCAAGTACGTGACAGGGTTCCATTTATAAAATAATAAGGACCTTCGTAACCTGTCAGTATTATATTGGCATAAACAAAATTATGCAAATTACGAGTAACCATGTACCCAAAACAGAACTGGAAGTCAATGTCATTGAACCTAGAAACGTAACATTTTAGACCATGAAGATGAATTCAAAAACTTTATGGAGCATAAGTCAGCCGACATTTCTAATTAGGAAAATTCACGGATGGCTGCTGAATGATTTAGTAAAGCCATTTTATGTGATTAAAAACTACAGCATGCACCCAGACTAATAAAAATGCCGAACGGACATGTGTTTATTGACCTCTCGTCAACATTCTAGTAGTTTAATTGCATAATTAGGTATCTGTCCGTAACCAAATAGAAGTCTTCAAAACGCTACTGCATTATTTTGTAGGTAAGGACGACGCGTGACGACTCTAACAACATAATATTGTTTCTTATATTCCTCCCCCGACAAGCGAAAAGTCCCCTAATAGATCATAAAGTTGCACGAAATACCAGTTCCATTTGCCATTGAATCATGCAAAAACTCTCCTAAATAATTCTATAAATCTTGACCATAAATATTTTACTGAGGTTATAAAAAGTTTGTTTTATTATTACATAATCAGTTCCACCCCCGAAATGCGAGGGTCGTCCCCTCGCTTATTGATCGCTCTCACGTTAGGGTACCTAGGGCTTGCGTTGTGCCTACAATGATTCACCCTCCCTCAGACATTTGTTTATAGCAGAGCAACAAAATATAGTTACGAAAAATAAAAAATCCTGGCACAGGAAGAATTATAAATCAGAAGTGGGATCGACAATCTTATTTGAACACGAAATGGAACTTCATAAAAACAAAAGGTTTTTCTGTAATGCCTCGCTTCGCGCATACTTACTGAAAGATTAATTGACAAAGGTAATTAAAGATTATGGGAGATTATTATATGCTGTGGCCGTGTTCTACAGTCTAAGTACTAAATAACCAGATGATTTTAACGTGAAATTTGGATCGAAGGTATTGTATTGTGGCTATGTCTTACGAGAGATGTAAGTATCTACGTGGTACTGTCAACCACTATTATGAGATAGGGATTAGAAATGACAGAATTAACACTATAGTAAGTTCGTAACGTCGTAAAATGACTAGGCAGGCACGGTAATCAGGTAGCACATAACGACTACGACAATAATCATTAAACTACATAGTAATTAGGTAATTACAACAATCCTGATAACCCCTGCACCTATCCAAAACAACCTAAAGCTTCTACAGAAAAATAACAAACGACGTCACAAATCTCTCAATCATGTTGGCAATTCCGCTATCCATCATCCCTTGTACCTGGCTAATTCCGCTAATTCGATTGCAGACATCCCTACACTAGGTATTGGGGTCCAGGCAATCGATTCCTGCGATGCAGCCGTCTCTTTTCCTCATGCAACACTTGCAATCGTTGCTCTCAACTCTCAGGGTCTGTCTGCGATTTTGCTACATAGCTATCAGACGGAAGGGTACTTTATTTATATTAGCATTGCATTTTATGTATCGGACCACATAAGTATAGGTTTGGTCAATGAAAAGAAAATCCACTGTCATTTCGACCGAATGAGGAAATCACTCTACGCCAATTTACTAAATTATCCTTCTGACGTTACAAAGATAAATACTAAAAAACAATTTCAGTACCTAAATGCGAAAAGCACACATTACAAAGCTAAATAGAATACCTACATATGATTGTTGTCATCATTGCAAAAAACTGTTTATTCAAGCAATGATTTACCTTTACATAGATCAAATAGATATGTGACTAGGTAATTATAATTTTGCAGCATTCTCCAATAATCTTTCAACCGTTCATCTGTAAGTTTGTCTCCATTTTTGTCCAGGATGTGCAAATAGCAAACAGTAAAGTATGCTTATTACTCTATAAACAACTGCCGCTTGTTTTCCTTTTTCAAATGCGTCATACCTACTCGTCGTTTTAATATGGCGTATGCCCATAGAATAATAAGTCCCAGAACCCGTGATCACGTACATTTTTTTATTTTTTTTAAATTCTGATTTATTTTATAAGCCATACATCATATGATTAAGTCGGCTATGATCACGTACATTTTTGAAGCAACTTTTAGTCGGTCAAATTGACCTAGTTGAATTTTATTTCTCCCCTTTATGAGTCATATTCAGCCTATTTTTGGGCATATGGGCAATTTTTACAATCTATTTACTATACTAAAACTCTAAAAAGTGATAACATTTATCGATTTAGCAACAATTTTCGGGTTAGAAGTACCGAAGATGCGAGATTTTGCCTCGTTTTTTGCTTTACTGCCCGGCATACATTTGTCATTGATGACTTTTGATGACTCCTTCTGGAGACTTTTTATTCTATGCGTATGCCATAGCATTTGTATTAAACAGGATTCATAATAAATGCATGAGACGGTTTAATTTATGTTTTAAGATTTCGAGGATGATTATCGGATTGGATCGGGCGTGAAAGCTACGCGGGGAAAGTTGCATGTTGACCAGTATGTTGATACATGCCATCGAGATTGTGCTTTATGCTGCCGTGAGTTAACAAAAACTTACATAACTGTCTCGTGTACCTTTACTTATAGATTTACGTAATTACGTAGTTCTCTGTGTAAGCTTTCTGCTGCCAAAAATGCAGGATCGTAAACAACTGCTTAGGGATCATTTATTAGCTCAAAAATAAAACTGACGAAGAAGGTACTCTTATTGTTGTGAACGCAAAGCGTATGTTATGGCGTTTGGCAATAAAGGTAAATTAAAGCCAGTAAAATTCTTCAAATTGAACGTTTTGTTCAAGGACAGATATACTCAAATGTCTATGACACGCAACTAAGCGCACTATCACGATAAATCGTCGGAATATCCAATAAAGTCAACAATATCCAAAAGTACAGTTATCGACGCAGTTCGAAATATTCAACGTACATTGTAACCAGCTGGTTATTGGCCGTGTCAACCATGTGGGTGAGTCAACCATCTATTTTTAGTATTGTCCCATACAAAACTTTGGGTTCATCAACACTTTAAAATATTTATCCTTTTTCAAGGCTTAATCCTGGATCCCGACTTCGAGCATCGCATTCGATCAAATGTTTCGATATGTTGTGCTCAAAAAAAATTTAGTTCTTTAATTAAATAGGAAAGGTATTAATTTTAATTTAATTAGTTACCTACTTCAACAGCTCTATTACAAATTTTTCAAAAAGATTTAAGTCTGTTGCTGGTTCGTTACCACAGAGTAATTGTATTTATTAACATATCTAACTGCACGTTGTTGAACAGACCATATCGAA
Organism: Carposina sasakii; assembly: GCA_014607495.2. Classification (NCBI taxonomy): domain Eukaryota; kingdom Metazoa; phylum Arthropoda; class Insecta; order Lepidoptera; family Carposinidae; genus Carposina; species Carposina sasakii. The sequence goes on from CP053161.1 coordinate 3,476,941, forward strand.
ATGACTAGCCGTACAAAAAAATAAGTAGGTAGGTACCTACATATTTAGAAAATTTTAAACTTAACCATCTATAAAAATTTGACGCTGATTAATTTTGCGTCGCTTGTGATGAATCTGCTTGAAATCACTGTAGCAGTTTCTATTATATGATGCACCCTCTTGTTTGAAGGTTAACCCACCCTCGGAAATATGACCTCCTATCCTCAGTATTATGAAGATAATAAATACTATTGTTGTCAGTATTTGTAATGCTAAGAAAATATCCGATAATGCCGGTAGAGGCGTAGCGGTTGGTTGACTCACCGAGTTGAATCATAAATATTTTTTATTCAAGACGCATGTTTTCATTTATGTGTGTGCCCCCAATTCGGTACATTTCGAAGAACGCTTCAACAACATTCTAAGGTATTAAGGTGTTATATTTTTTCAGCGTTATTACCTTTTTGAAACTATGCATTGTGTTGGTAAATCAGCCCAACAAACTATCAAACAAGTATTCTCCACGAATTGTACTTTCATACAAAAAAACTCAAACAGATGGTACAGGGCAGTGTTCTATGGTTCTGTCAAAAGAATTGTATACATATCGAACGTATATTCTGAATGGATTCCCGAGCCGGCAAGTGCCGTTACACTAGCAATGCAATCGCGAATTACAGATGACGTTATAGAAAACTGCTCTTTAGTATTGTAAAAACATCGCTCATCTGAGGTAACATAAAAATGCACTTTGCGTGCATCCCATCGATCGCCGGCAATATTCCGAGGGGGACAAAAAGTATACAAGTAAATGGGTACGCCGTCCGTTTAAACAAGTACGTTGTGTGATATCGTTGTTTCAAGTAACAAGGTGATTAAGAACAGGTTACTCACCAGACTTTGTTGTGAAAGAACGAAGTAGCGACGTGCACCGCACACCAATGTCCTAATGCGACTGCGATGGAAGCGTGAAGTTGGGCTTGTATCTGATGAGGTGCGGTGTGCCGAGTGAAGTTAGTGCGGGCGTACTCATGCAGGGGTGGTGACTCCATGACGATTGGCACTCCGTTATAAACTTTATAGCCGAAACATTAGAGTTGTACGTTCCAGTTGCGTAGCTGCGTGCGTTGTTCCGTTAAGACACAGCCTAGCTATGAATCAGCGCGGACACTTTTGTGGCTGCTGTTAGCCCACCACCTGTTTCGTTTCTTTTTGTCAAACGCTTAACCAGGAAACAAAGGATTGCGAGGTTACGTCCCAAGTTTTTATTAGCACTGTCTCAAACTTTTGTAGTAACGACCTAAGCACAATCGTTTTTGGTCTGCCTGATATGGAGACTTCTCCTGCCAAATCAACTGGTGATGATCTGGCTAGTCTAAAAGTCTCGATTAAAAGTTTTTCAAGAGGCTTTGAGTCACAGGTTTTAGATTCGATGCTCGAGAGTCTGTAAATCATAGCTTTACGACGTCCAGTCGGTCTTGTGTGATTATTCTATTCTGATTTTTTTTGCAGTTTAGGTATGTACTTGGATTCAGAAATAATTAAGCGTTATTTTTAAACCATTCCAAATAAGATAGATGATGACATTGCGCAATTAGAACGGGCTACGAACCTCAGAAACGTTACATATTTAGTCCTTTCTCAACTGGTTGAGGTGGTGGTTGTGATGAAAAATAACAATAATCTAAGTAGGTACCTACATATTAGCTATTATTAGGTGCTGGTCACAGAACAAAAAGAATTTTTCTTTCATTACTATCGCTTATCTTTTACTCTGTGCCATACAAATGATCTATAGACAAAAATTTAATACGGAGTACCATACGCGTTAACCAGTATGAATCATCATAATCGATATCTTGTGCTATTCACTAGAGATTGCCTTTAAATGACTTGAATAACTTTCGTCATTCCGATAAGCCACACACACCCATAGTCAATAAAAACTTACCTACTTATTTATGGGAGTAAACTAGAGATTTTCCAGGAGTCTCCAATAAAATAGAAGGTTTGAGTTGTACGTACCTTGCCTACTCAGGTTTGTTGGAAGAAACCTTTACAGGAGATAATCATTAAATTAGTTTGTACTTGACCACGCTTTCTCTTAAACTGATTATGACTTTTGAAAGCAATAAGTATAGAAAATAATGATAAGACAAACCGCTTGACAATTTGCGAACTTGACAATTTGCGAAATTTACTGATTGCGACCGCTTGACAATTTGCGCCCATGGCCATCTTAGTTTAAAAAATGATTGGATAGGTACTTACATTGCATAAATTTCAGTTTTTCATGTTTAGTTAACCTTGTCCTTAACTTCTAATACCACTTCTAATTATTTACTTTCTTATATTTCTTATTTTAATCAAAACCTTTTAATTGTCTTGGTGGATTTGAACAATTTATTTAGTGGGTTCTATTCCCACCCGGGTGAGGAATTTTTTCCATTTCTTTATTAATATTTTAAAAATTTATTTAGATTGCAAAGATGCTATATAATATACGTAGGCACTTACTTTACTCTACTCTACATAATTACATACGAAAAACACTCAACAATGAAAACACTCGTTCAATATTGTTTTTAAATTAAGTTAGGCGATTTACAGCCAATTACAATAAGCTATCTTGAGGATTTAATTTAATCTTAAAATATTTACATACAAAATTTGAAATCATCTAAGATTATTTTTGATCACTAATACTTATTGGAATTTGCCATTAGTTAAGTAAAACTTTACCGTGTCATTACAAAACCGCGTCTAAAGTTAGACACTCTTTAAAGTGACATTTGACAGCAAAATGTGTGGATTATCTGTGAAATTTAGGCACTGGCACAACATAAAATTAGTCCTACCTACCTATCCCTTTCTCAGCCTAAGTTTTCTTCTAAGTGTAACGGTCAGAATCAACCATACTGTTAGCTTAAAAATGTTCAAATTGTTTTGTAATAACACGATTAGACTATAGGCAATGTGTTTTGTTGTCTGTCCATGACTGTCGCATTAAAAATATCCAGCGGAATCATGTCGCTCCAGCTGTTTACTTGTTCTATTTAGAAACGATATTTGTCAATGTTCTGTTGTTTTTCGTTTACATTGTAAGTGGATTTATTTACAGCAAGGGGAAGGACTTAATTAAATATGAAATGGACAACATTCTTCGACTTTTAATTTTAAAACGTTTCGTTTCAATCGACCCTCATTGATATGATGTAAGTACAGCCGTATGATATTTGTGAGAACGAGATATCTCACATTAAAATTCACAGAGCTATGTAGTAACTATACAAACTAATATAGTATATAAAAGCGGCCAAGTGCGAGTCGGACTCGCTCATGAAGAATTCCGTGACAGATAAATTGTAGTTTATGATGTATTAAAAAAACTACTTACTAGATCTCGTTCAAACCAATTTTCGCTGGTAGTTTGCATGATAATGTACATCATATATTTTTTTAGGCTTTATCATTCTCTTATTTTAGAAGTTACAGGGGGGGACATTTTACCACTTTGGAAGTGTCTCTCGCGCAAACTATTCAGTTTAGAAAAAAATGATGTTAGAAACCTCAATATCATCCATAGATGGGTATCTGTGAGGTCACACGTATGGGTTAGATTAAAAAAAAAATGAGTTTCATTTCGATGTATGGGGAACCCCCAAACAGGATACGGTATAACAATAGACGGACGGACAGACATGACGAAATTGCCATTTGGCTACGGAACCCTATAAAAAGGGACTTGGAAATTAGAATGAACACTCGTCCTCAAGACTGGATGAAATTATTACATTGTCTGGTCATTACCTACTTATAGGTACTATATCTCTGGCAATTTGTCGCTTAAATGTGAGATGTCCTCGCTCTCGCCAATTTCATGCTATGGGGATTGGGGTAAGTTTGTTTGAAAATAGTAAATACCCACATGTTATTAAATGAGTAGTCCGAATCATCTTTCTAATCCATTAAATTCAAATTCAACGATACAATTAAATACGATATGACACAAATACGACGATATTTGGTCTGCTACGGTTTCTAAGGCCCATGTAAACTGGCTTATTATACCTTGTACACACAAAATGACGGACGGCCGATTGGTGTAGTTGGTAGTGGCCCTGCCTGCGACACCATAGGTCCTGGGTTCGAATCCCGGTAGCTGCACACATTAATATGATGAATATCGATGTTTGTTTCCGAGTCATGGATGTTTATATACTTATCTATGTATTTATATACCGTTGCTTAGTACCCACGACACAAGACCTTAGGGATCTTAGTGTGGGACTAGGTCGATGTGTTGTGATGTGTGTGAATATTTATTATTTATAATATGGTCCATTCCGGCAGTCATACTCAAACCTAAACGTAAATTTAGTCCTACCTGTCCTTTTCTCTCTCAGCCATTTATGTTAAGAACGGAGAGAGATAGACCTGACTAAGATTAGATTTAGGTTTAAGTGTGACTGCCCGAATCGACCCTAATATAGGTATAAGCCAGTCCATAAATTGAAAAGGGCTGTTACGAATATAAATTGTATCTCAATACACTGGTTTACTGGACTAACTTGCCTAGTCGCAACTCAACCCTTAAGAAAAATGGCATACTTACTTGTAGGAGAAAAAAATATAGAAAAAAATATCATTTCAGTTATTCGTAGACAAAAAACTTGAGGGAAGAGTTACGAAGGTTACTAGATCGTCCGAGCTAATACTTATAAAGAATAAAGGTAATCTGATTATTATAGATAAATGAAAATACTTATTTCCTGAAAAAGAAAAGTTTATTCATTATTCATTGAATATTTTCCCATTTTAATCGAGTTATCTTTTTCGATTTTATTTTTTGTTTTTATTTTTTTTATAACAGTAAAAATGGATGGCGAACCACGTTACATAATTATAATGGGGTTATAATCATAAGGGGGCTAATTTACCTAATTTATATTTACATTAGAGATCTACTTTCTGTTCTCACGATAAATCTAATAAATAGTTCATTTTTAATATATTCATTTTTATAAAAAAATTAACTCATTACAACAAAAAAACAAGACATATATCCTCTGTGCGGTAGGAGATATGGTGGGTTGGATTTGTCAAGGAAAAACAAATAATTATCCTCAGAGCGAGTTAATTACACGATTAAATTAAAACCAGGGATATTTTTGTACATTAGATAAGCTTAATTTACTAAACATATACGGAAATTAAACTGAAACTTATATGGCATGTAATAATTATAGTTGTCAATATAACGTGAAAGTTTTAAAAAAAACTTACACCTTACTCAGAGGATTTTTTCCAAAGGGAATATAAAATCGTGAAATTAAAGGTTTATTGTTATCTATTTTAAGATTCATCAGTTATTGACTTTTTCACATTTATTACATTAGTATTGATGGTAACAAAAAACAAAACAAAAAAACTTGTTCTCATCTGAATATTTACTGCCAATGTATATTGAATTCTTGACAGTTATTCAATAATAACTGCAATCAATTTCAATATTACTACTTTAAAAAAAAAATATTCCTGGTCCCCTAAACTAATAATAAGTTAAAACTAAACTCCGTTTTAAATGTACATTTATGAAGTGATTCCTTAAGCAAAATAAAATAAAAAAACTACAACAAAAGCAAGCAGATGCACGCTCTAAATTAAAATAAAACAAGTTTTTATGTACACTTGAAGTTATTGCGTCAACCTATATGAAACTATCGAGAAAAATATATTAAATCTTCCATCGGTGGTTAATGTCTATTTACAAATAATGTGTAGCATGTTTTTAGAAATTAGCTATAATAATAACTGTCTACGCTTCAGGAAGCTGGCAACACGGCCGCCCCGCGCACTTGCGCTCTCGCCCTATTTTTGATCTCTTGTTAGCAAAAACGCAGGCCGCACGCACGCGTCTCATAATAAAATTGGTTATTTATTATATTCTTGCATTGTATTTATATTTTGAAAAGTAAACCAGAATTCATAAAATTATACAGTCCACTTATTTATCGATACGAAACAATAACCTTATTAAAAAAACTGTATCGTCAATGACAACGTAAGTTTTTCTAGAAAAGGCACGCATTTCCATATTATCTGTTTATTACACAAATTCATTTTTAATACAGTTGCTCAAAAAGTGGCGTATTGCAGGGACGTATTATAGCGTTCGGGATGTGGGCTATTACATACTCGGAGTTTTTCTTTACCTTTTCCGAACTCGTCGTACTGAAGACTTGGCATTGTATGGGCATACTTCCCTTTGCCTACCCAGAATGGGTGAAAAAAAAAAAATCTGCTAAAGCTTATATTCTTTTACGGTTGGCGCCATTTTGGCAACTGTATTAAAAATAGTTGTTCAGTACACGTGCGGAACCGTCATTGCAACTTGTTCCGACTGTCAACCCTCACCTTCGGCTGCGCCTCGGCTCGGGTTGACATTTGTCGGAACTCTTTGCAATGACAGGCTTTCCGCACTCGTAATGAAATATACTATTATGTACACGTTAGGTACATCAACATAAATCTTTAGCAAGAAATAAAGGGGTAGGTAGGATCATCCACCCCGGTGGCCTTGCCCTGTAATAACCTACCCCAAAAAAAGTACTTTACGTAAAGTATAAAACAAAATTTAAAAAAAAAACATGCTACACACACTATAACCTAGTAACGCCTCAAAATTTCCTAAATCTAAATTGATATCTAGTAATAATATATTCTAGAGCACCTTTTCTTGTGTATGAGCAAAGAACGAGACAGAAATACAAAGTACGACGTGGTTTACGAGGATTTAGATTACATTGAACCCTAACCATTTCTCTTTGTTACTGGATCAAAATATATTGCCGTCACACTCGTGACAGACTACAAAACATCTGTAGGTACTGCGATGACACAGATTCTTTTTTATTTTTTCTTTATTGCCAAGCAACAACATGCTGGCTGTGTTGATATACATATTAACGTTTTTAGGAATCCAATGTTGAACTGGACTGCTTTAATTAAATGCAGTTATTTACTAACCGTTTTAATTGCAATTAATATGCAAGCCGACTCGGTCGGTATGCGTTATTTACCATTGGACATTTAAAGGAAGAAAGGTACTTCAAATTATAATGAATCTTGAATTAGATACTTTGTGAGCCTTGCAAATGTTAAATCGAAAATTAGCAGACATACATACCATCTTGCTTTTTTAAATAAACAGAAAGAATTGTCATGCTGCATCCTCGATTAACTTAATCGAGCAAGCAGGCCTTAATCCTAATCGGTTAATAATAAACTACAGTATCATCTTCAATCTGATAAAGATAGCTGAAGTACGGAAACGGACACCGAATAATTCCGTACAATATGACCTCACACTATCCATATCTGTCATTGACTTATACAGGATGATTTTTGGTCGTCAACGTTCCCGAAAACTACGGAATCTCCTCATCATCACGATCATTTTTCTCCATGGAAGCATACCTGGGAAGTGTCTGGTTTCCAAAATATTAGGGTCCAAAGTTGAGTAAATAGACTGCGTTTTTCTGCATAAATGCACATAGACGCGCGTAGCGGGATTTTTTCACGAAAAATAATTAATATCGGTCTATAAAAAAAACTAACAAAAACACTAGACACTATAAATTTCGCACAATCAAGGAATTAAAATTAAAAAAAAAAATTCCCAGCATTTTTTTTGGCATAAACTTACTTTATTTGATGTATAGAGTACGTACCCTTCGTTAAGGGTGGCCACAAAAAAACATCCTGTATACAGGGAATGTTTTTAGTTGCCACCCTTAACGAAGGGTACGTACTCTATACATCAAATAAAGTAAGTTTATGCCAAAAAAATGCTAGGAAATTATGTAAATTTTTTTTGTTTTTTTTTTTTTAATTACTTGATCGGGCGAAATTTATAGTGTCCAGTGTTTATGCTAGTTTTTTCATAGACAGATATTAATTATTTCTCGTGAAAAAATCTCGCTACATGCGTCATTTATGCTGAAAAACGCAGTCTATTTACTCAACTTTGGAGTCTAATATTCAGCAAACCAGACGCTTCCCAGGTATGCTTCCATGGAGAAAAATGATCGTGATGATGAGGAGATTCCGTAGTTTTCGGGAACGTTGACGACCAAAAATCATCCAACTGTATATATTTTACAGTGCCTATCTCAACGAGATCAATTGCGAGTGAGACGTCAATAATTATTTATGTACAAGTGAGACATAAATAATGAGAGGTCAATGTACGAATATCTTCGTCATACAATCCAGTACTTAACGCAGGAATATGAAACGCATTAATTATTTTGTTAAACATGCTGTAACTTTTGGCAAAGTAAACGGATACACTTATATTACCGCGGCTTTCTAAGAATTAATTAATCCTTAGTAGGAATGATCCAATAACAGTTGAATAAACCGCAGGTATCAAAATATAAAACTTTGAATAAACGAATCAATGATTTCTGCCGTAACTCATTTTATAGACATTGAATTTTATTGAGTTATAAACACAAGATTAATAAATTTAAATCACGCTTTTGTTTTCTAATCAAAGTATTTCTATTATGTAATGTTTGTCGCGAAATGGCATGATATAAGGGCAGAGATGAATTATTAAAGTAGGATGTGAAGCAGTTGGTGCATAGTTTTGTATTAAATATGCAAATACAAGGTGTAACAGAATGGGTTGTTTACTGAAATGTTATCATGTAACAATAATTGCCCACTACAGAGACTTCCACCAAGAAACTCAAAGGCAAATGTTTATTTTTCTAGATTGCATGAGCAGTCCTAGGGCTTTAGTTAGACCAACCATTTCATAAAATGATATGGCCCCTGACATATCCATTATCTATAGTAATCTATACTAATAAAAGCTGAAGTGTTTGTTTGTTTGAACGCTCCAATCTCAGGAACTACTAGTAGAAAAATTCTTTCAGTGTAAGTTAGCCCATTTGTCGAGGAAGGCTATTGTCCCCTTATCAAGATGGGTTCTTGATAGTGTGCTATTACCATAGTATTCTGCTTAACTTCTGTTACATCCTGTATATGCACAGATATGCTAGAGCAGTATCGAGCGATATAGTGATTGGTTGATTATGTGAGTGATATTATGATTTTTTTAAATTTTTTTTATGATTTTTTTTTATATTTTTTTCATTTTTTTTTTTTTTTTTTTTTACACATTATGTTCCAGATGAAAAGTGAAGTGGAAGCATGTAAGTTACATAACAACAGCTTTAAGAACGTTACTGACTTTACAGTTACAGACTGGACACCTTTTAACTTTAGCCCATACTTTAACGGCGCATTTATAGCAACAGCAGATGTGTGCTATCCGACCATGTACGAAAACCCCCGACTTAGGTTCCGTACAGCAAACTATACACATATCATTCCTCGGCTCAAGTTTTTCCTTAATTGTGTTAACTATAGCTTTTTTCGTGAGCTTTAGCGGTTCGCTTTCGATCGTGAGCGCGGGATCGCTTGTCGTTTTGACGAGGGGCGTGACGCTATCGCTGTCTATCTCCGAATCGCTATCGTGTTTGGCGCGTTTGGGGTTGAAAGGCACGGATTCCGCGCGTCGTTTGAAGGACAGACTAGAGGGGGGTCGTGGTTCGCCGGGGAGGGGTGGGAATGGGTCGTTACCATGCGGCAGTTCTTGGCTGTGCGCGGACTCGACGCCGGAGTCCTGCGACAGGGTCCGCGGGACGCAGGCAGAGACGGGCGCGTCGCTCTTGTGTTTCCTTTTCGGTCTGGGTGGGAAGAAGTTTTTGCGCTCCTGGAATGAGTTAGTCGAACATTATTATAAGGGGTCATCCATAGATTACGTCACACGAATTTCATGATTTTTGCCCCCCCCCCTCCTTGTCACAGCTGGTCACATTTGTGAGACCCCCCCCTCCCTGTGTGACGTCACATTTAGCTTTTTTGCAAATTTATATTTAGAGTTATTGAATAAAAATGTGACGTCACGAAATTTAGGACCCCTCCCACCCCTTGTCACACAATGTCACATTTTGACGACCCCCTCCCTCCCCTATAACCTGTGACGTAATATATGGATGGCCCCTAATGATATTGAGAGAATATCAATTACTCTAACATAGAAATACATAAATACGTAGGTATCTATAGTCTTTCCTCATTAAGTCAAATCGAATGAACCGGATATAGAAAAGTGTTGTAAGACGAGCGAAGATATTTACTGTCTCTTTTGCGTCTTTTCGTATAAAATGTAGGTATAGAAGAGCCTCGACGCAAAACACATGGAAAAGACATTGACACGACGCTTCTACTTAATATGTTTTATTTATGTGAAAAGGAAATATCCGTGACCCGTCTTCAATGAATAGGTTGTCAGTCTACAAAATCAGGGGGTGGGATCCTTTTATAGCGTCTCCGCTACGTCAAATGTACCCACGGGTACTCGGTACTAAGCTACTCGGGTCATCCTTGGGCGTGTGAGACGGTGTGCTTTGGGGGTACCTGTATATGGTGTCCCTTGAGGAGGGTCACATTTGGGAGGAAAACACCCCTAACTTATCCGACGCCCTTAAAACCTCCACGCACACGTACCTTAAAGCATTTCTCGCAGTACCGATAGGTGGGGTTGTTGTTGGGCTTGTTGCACTGCGCGCACTGCCAGTAGTCGTGCCAGTCCATCTCGCTGTCGAGTTCCGTGTCGGTCTGCTCCGCGTCTGCTAGCGACAGGTCGCCGTCGTCTCGCACCGAGACCGATAGCACTTGCGTGTAGATTATGTCGTTCTGCAAACAGTTTTACACACATACACATACATACACACATACGTGCTCTGGAGGAAGCCTTCGTCTAGCAGTGGCTGATGATGACTTCGTAATTCTGCAGCTCTGGCTGGCCCATTTAGGGAACAAAGCCGTGTGAATATGTACCTATGTACCTATTTACAATTAGAAGGCGACCAGCAAATCCTGACAGGGTTCCCAAAAGGCTGGCCGCGTTGCACCGCTGTATAGCGAGGCTTAGGCTGCGTTTCCACAAAGGCGGACCAGAGAGGAGCGGTGCTTAGCGATGCATGAATTGACCAATCACTATACTCGAAATCTCTTTAATCTCTCAGAAAGAGCATACGTCATGTTGTGATTGGTCAATTCATGCACCGCTCCTCTCCGCTCCGCCTCAGTGGAAACGCAGCCTAACAAGTTAACCAAAACATGTATCACCATATATATTTTAATTTGGACTATGATGCCTATTTTCGGAATGAATGATTAATCGGCTGCATGTGACATGCGTCGCAATAAATATACACAGATGCGTGCACTTAACTACACAGCCAGAGGCGTAACTACAAGTTGGCAAGTCGGTAAAATGCTAGCCAGAAAGGATCAAAGGACTCAACTCCCAACATAATTCGGGGACATTTGATGAATGTGTCTGTGAGTCTATTTATTATAGGGACAAACAGGGCCGATAATGACCATACAAACAGGGCCGATAATGACCATACTTACATTGCTATCCCCAGAAGAGTCCCCCGACAGTATGCCGTCGTCGTCAGTCTCCGAGACGGGCTCGTACTCTACCCCCACGTCACACCCGGCCATCTCCGAGTCGATGTCGCGAATGCAATCTACAAACACCACGCCTTTAGTTCTACATTGTCTATGGTGAGACGCCGTGTGACAGCTGACGCGCTGTTCTTTTTGGTTTGGATTTTTTTTTCAAGTTCTTTTTTTTGTTCGTCATTGTTATTATTTCCTTAATTCTTTTAAAAATCTATTTTAGTATTATTTTCTCCTTCTATATATATTTTTCTTTTATTTACTGTAAAATTATATTTTTTATTTCATTGTAATTAAAATTCTGTATTTTTTTTTTCAATTAGAAGTTAATTTGAATATTTTTTTGTATTTCCGTATCTTTTTTGTTTTCTCATGTTTTTTTTTCTGCCTCTCCGATTCTTTTTTTTTACTTTTTTTTAAATGTCAGTAGTAATATTTACATGATAGATAAGCAATAAAATAAATGGCAACAAACCAAAAGTACATGCTAATCACAACCTTAACTACAAATTAATTGGGTAGACAATATCCAATCACAATACTGCAAAACTTACCAAAATACAGTACTAAATCAACACAACTCAAATACACTAAAATACAAAATAACATTCAATATTGATGCTTCACTCAACAATTTCATAAATAATATAGAAAAATTATAACATGTTTTAATAATCTACTTGTTAAAAATCATTAGTGTAGACCAGGGGTTCCCAATTTTTTTTTTACCAAGGAACCCTAATTGATTATACTTTTCCTAACGGAACCCTACTTTGATAACTACTTCGGTGCGCGCGAACAAGTGATAATATTTTTTACGGAACCCTTGCGGCCCTTTCACGGAACCCCAGGGTTCCGCGGACCACCTTTCGAAAAACCGCTGGTGTAGACTACACTACACTGTGTAGTTAAAATCTCAAAAGGTACATTATTCTGAGAAAGGTTTCTAATGGTTCCAGGTAGCTAAAAGACTGAGTAAGGGATGTTTTGACTTTCTTCGCGTTTATCGTCCAAGAATCCGCCGCCGGTACCGTATGAAATTATTCGTCGATTTAAAAATTACTCAATGAAATATTTTAAGCAGATACGAGTACAAGATATTCCAATTATCTTAGTATGAATATACGAAATGTACTTATGGTTATTTATTAGGTACACATACTTGTTACCTACATTAGATTCAGACCATGGATTGGATACATGGGTATATCGCGTTTCCAAATTAAGCCTAGCATAATATTTGGGCGAAAATTACCAAATTCAGTCCTGAAAGAATGTTAATTAAATTGAATAGATAAACGATTTTACAAGAGTAAACAAAGACAAAATGTCAAAAAAAAAAAACAGTGCCGTAATCTACGGTAACGTGACTAATGCGAATGACGATAGGTCTCTAATAAAAATGAGCATCTGTTAGAACATGCAAGTTGGTGAGATGAACACGTTGAATCGTGTCATGTCTGACTTCCTCGTAAGGAATTCTGGGGACTGTTGAGTGAAACATCATATCTTCAATAGTTCATTTCAATGTTGTGTCACGACTTACTTGGTTTTGCAATATACGAATGTCACATACGCAGGTACAACCGCTACCAACAAAGCCTTAATTTGCCTTTATAAGAGACATCTTATTATAGTAAAGAAGCTTATTCGGTTATATAATGGTAATAAAGTAGCTTACGTAAGTACCTTTATACAACCTTTTTTTTTAAATTATTGAAATAATGAAAAGAATAGTATACAGCCTTTTTATAACAAAAAAGGATACGGCAAGGTACAATCGTAGCTTGCAACGAAAAATTTTTAGAAGCGTGACAGCGGCGCCTAGGTTAATTGTACCTACATGTATACTATACATATAGCATGGATCGCCTTAGAAAAGTTAGAAATGTAAATAAGTGCTAACGCGATTGGTTGCGTTTGTTTTTTTTTGGTTACCCCATGCGTTGTGCAGACGTTACTTGAAACAATACATCTTGCGACGTAAAAACAAATAATAATCAATACGAAAATATAAAAAACCAACACAACGATCACGAATAGTCATGACCACGTGACATAACATCGAAAATTATCATTGAAATTGATACAATATGAATATAAATCAACATTGTAATTTGATTAGGTATAAAAGTCGTTATGGATTCGAATGGACATCTCAAGTTTCCTTCAATTTAAATAATACAACAGTATTTAATATAGGATCTGGAAATATCCACATAAGCTATTTTAGAGCGCGTTCATTAAGCGATATGCCGTTAGGAAATAAAGGTTTTAATACTTAAATGATTTTATTCGTACGTCATAAAAATAGTTTGCGTATCGCCCAATGAATGTGCTCCGAATTTAAGACAAATGGCTTCAGCTTCCTTGTTGCTGCTGTCCTTTCCGTCATGGAATCCAGCAGTGGCCGCAGCCGACGGTCAGGGTATACCACCTGACAATACCATTAAAAGCACTGTTAGTTCTTTTACAAATATAGGTTCTTAAAAAAATATTTATTCGGAGTGTTATCTATCATATAACCGCGTCTAATGTTAGGCACTGTTTAAAACTTACATTTGACAGCAAAACGTATGGAATGTCAGTCAAATTTGGGCAATGCTCAAGCAACGTTTAAATTCTTTTGGAATAATTTGTGTACTTATGTATATACTGTTTATTGCAGAATACTCTGTATGCAGCATACTAGTAATGAAAGAACTACCTAATAATTACATTGAACCTATTTAAAATACCTAGCAGTTGGTAATAAACAAGAAGTAATACGCTCAGACAAGGTGAGTCACACATATAACAACTTAACAACGCAAAAACTACTGAGCGTAAGGAAAATAGAGAAAATATAAAATACATTAAGTATGTACTTGCATATAAAAATAGACAAATACATACATATCGGTAGAAAACCGTCACAAATAGGTAAAAAAAGAGATAGGAGATGAGTTTAGATATGACATATCCAGATAAAGTAGAGCGAAATTGAGAGAAAATCGTTTTTACATAGTTGTGCACAAACAACAATCAAATCAACTCACAAACTTAGGTTGTGGTTGTGTTCGACGACTGTTGAGATCTGGGGGGCAATTCCTGAAAAAATTTGAACCGAAACGCAACCACTAACGCACCTTTAACGAGCCGCGGTGCGAGCAATATATACTTACTGCTTGAGTAATAACTAATAAGGTATATTTTAGAACGCATCGGTCGCGAGTATCTATACATATAATGAAAATGTAACGGATCGCTGTCTGTACATGGAAGATATATGAGAAAAAATATTAGTTATTTTATTAAAGATTTTAAAATTATATTATTAAATAGACCTTTATTAACGCAGTAGTACCCAAAAGTAGTTTATGCACGCTAATCTCAGAAACGGCTGAACCGATTTCGATGCAGTTTTCAGGAATATATTGTGACAGGTCCCAATTAACATATAGACTTTTTTATCCCGGGAAAATGTTTTTATCCCGGATAATTTCGACATTTTGTTTCTCTGTAGTCCACGCGGACGGAGTCGCGGGCGTTCACTAGTGATAAAATAAAATCAAATATCTGTCTCGTGCGGAAATGTGTCTAATTACGTTACCGTAAAGGGCGTAAAGTAGTCACTGCTTTGTTCAGAGCGTCTACAACGGTTCCGTTTCGGCTTCGTTCCAGCTTGAGACTTTTCTAGAAAATGGCCCCCTGATTGGTTAATGATGTCTTTCTGTTTACAATCATTTAAAGTCTCATTCCACAAGTTGTGGCTTCACTAACAAATTGTTTGCTGTGTATACGTAACGAATATTTATTTAATCATTAAAGACGGTAGGTACATGTACATGTTCAGACATGATTTGATGACTTGAGCAGACCCTGGAATGTCGTGACCTCACCCTAATTCCTAAAACTGGATTCCATTATAGTAACTTCCGAAGGGGAATACCCCACAACAGAAATATGAATGAACGCGCGTAGCGTATTCTACTAATTTTGTCGTATTTTTTTTTCCCGTTAATTAAAATAGAGCTTTTATTTTAGAACTATGATCAATTATTAGGATCAAGAACGATAACCTAATTTAACTTTTACGAAACTTTGAAGTCTGCATGTTTTAGGTCGATTGAGTTTGATGAAAATTATCAACTAGTTATTTAATTAGTTTCTTTACTCAATTAGTGTAGTAAGTTTACGCACAGTCTGTGGAATGATTTATTTATTAAATACTAAGATACGATTATATAAGAAGATAAAGAGGCGATTAAGGGTTTCCGAGAGGTGGGCAGCAGCGTCTCCCGTGTTGACAACATAGTCCGCAAATCACACTGCGGTCACTACCTACCTAGCGTGGTGACTATGGGCAAAACCCCCCTGTGGCAGTAGCCTTGTGGCGTGCCCTGGGGGAGGCCTACGTCCAGCAGTGGACTGCAATAGGCTGAAGACGACGACGACGACTAAGATACTGTTGGTAAATAAATTAGTAAGTACCTACCTACCAACCAAGTGGATGTCTTAAAAGAACATTTGCAAAAGAAACAATGCACGGAGATAAGGTAAATAAGTACGTTAAAAACAAACATACATTTACAAGTTCAAAAGCTGTGAACATTTCGTGCAATGATTTTTCAAAATTGTCCAACAAGTTGGAACAAGTCTTGCGCTTGCGCATCGCCCGTGACTTGACTCATTCGATGAATGACGCGGCGAGAAATGGTCAAGTGTGAAAACAATATAAATAAACTATACTTATAGTTTATTCATATTGGAGTCCAATCCTACTTTTGTAGTGCAGATATTATGTTATGATGACATGTTTATGTCGAAGACCGCGACTTTGTCCGCGTGGACTACAGAAAATAAATAGTCAAAATTATTCAATGTTCAGTTTAGCAGGATAATTTATTAAATTTTCGGGGAATAAACAATGTAAACTTTGGTTTGTTTGCTTACAACGAGAGTGACGTCATAAATAATGGATGACCTAGAAAGCATATTTTATTGAGTATTGTATTGAGCATTGGATCATGAAAGTAATATTCACTGAAAAGGTAAAAAAAAAAATCTCATTTTATTATATGAAAATAGAGACAAGTTTTAATAATAAACAATTTTTTTAAATGTTTTACTAAAAACTACATACTTGCTTATATTTTATTAAGTGACTGACTAGTGGTCAAACATAATTAATAATTTCTGTAGTCATGGCCATGGGGCCCATGCCCTTTTTAAGGGCATCTCTAAAAGACTGGTCTAGGCATCCCACGACCAAAGGGCTGGCCAGTACTTTGGACAAAGGATTAGCCTCGCCATCCAGTGGGGCAATGCGGCAAGCCTTTTGGCCACATTGCCAGCAGTGGAGGAGTTGCAGGAAATTTTCTACTTGTAAATATGTTCTAGATTTAAGATTTTTATTTCGTACTAGTGGACGCCCGCGACTCCGTCCGCGTGGACTACAGAAAAAACAAAATGTCGAAATTATCCGGGATAAAAACAATTTTCCCAGGATAAAAAGTAGCCTATATGTTAAGTGGGACCTGTCACAATATACTTCTGAAAACTGCATCAAAATCGGTTCAGCCGTTTCTGAGTTTAGCATGCACAAATGCACAGACAAACCGATAAGCAGACAAACCAACAAACATCCAAAAATCATCATTTTGGATTCTATTATGCGTTGATAAAGGTCTCCTATAATAATTTTTCTCATATATCTTCCATGTACAGACAGCAATCCGTTACAATTTTATTATATTATTGTTTATAGATATTAACCCAACAATGTAAATTATCAAAAAAATAATAAAATATAGTAGAAATATTTTTGGAACTTCATTTTTAAATGCAAATATTATCATTAAAAACATTTTTCAGTAATAAGGTGTTAAATTGGGATTATACCTATCATTAGATTAAAATTGTTGATAAAAATTGTATATGGAAAATAAAAGGTATTTATTAATATCTATAAAATAAAAGAACAAATATAGATATGATACATACAAAAGCAATACAACCTGTGAAAATACAAACACTGACAATATTAACAGAAAATTATATTTTTTATGGCTTATAAACATTTCATTTTTTTACTTACATTTTACATGTTTAAACATTGTATATTTTCTACAAATAGATAATTTTACTTAGTAAATATGTACATATCTATTAGTAGAAAACTCTGAGATGGTTAGAAATATTATATATGTAGTATGTACTTAATGTAATAACAAATTAAATTAATAAATACTGCAATTAAATTACTACATATATTATATGTATACTTTTTGCCTTTTGGTCATATATTAAATTATTCTTTTATAAGCCATAATGAAATTTTATAAGTTTATTATATTGTACACACATACATAAATTAATTAAATAAAAAAAGAAAATTAAAATAACAACATGCAATCAATTATTGGTACACTTTAGCAACCTAGACTGATTGAAGTTACCATTGTTCATGCTGGGAATATACTTACTTACAAGGGCGGAGCCAGGGGGGATGGTCATGGGGGCCACAATGTTACAATTTCACAAGTGACAGAAAAGTTCACAAAGTTATCCAATCATGACCACCCCCTGACTCTAAATCTGGATCCACCCTTGCTTACTTACCATACCTAACAACACATCTAACAATTATAATAACTTTTGATCATAGTTCAAATTGTTGAAACTATTGTTATCTGTTCAAGCTCTAAATTTAAATAGTTAAATTAAATTCCAAATGTAGAATGATTTCTTATTGTGATTGATAAAATAGATGTGAATTTACAAATCAGCTGTGACTTATATAAAATAAGCTTTATTGTAACCAGGATAAAACATAGATTTGAAACAATGTTACAACTATAGAAGCAGTTTGTTTCATACCAGATGTAATGAAAACTACTTGAATATTATATACTATACCTAAGTAAGGTATAAAGATAGCTAGCAAGAAAAAATTGTCAACAAGTTACTTCAAGTATGAACTGAAATTTTGTACAATTTGAGCCAAGTCTATCATAGTATGTATGTACTTACAGAGCTTACAGTCGTCACCAAACATAGTTTAATTTGTTTCAATAATAATACCCATTCCAGTAGAATAGTGAGATTTGTCCCAGGCTCCTTATAGCGTTGTAGGGATACAACGTGAAGCCACAGTTACCAAATAAACAATAAAGAGCCTCTGGAGCAATTTACTATATCATTTATTAGGTATGTCAGCACCAGCACATTGCATACACATATCAGTCAGTATACAACCAGTTACAATAAAATCACTATTTAGCGTACCTGTTATGTTCATGGTGGCTTCGGCGGAAAGCAAAAAATATACTACTCTGGCGGAAAGACAGTTGCACTTATTTTTCTGCGCTTTTTTTTTTGTTTAGTTGTTGTTGTTTAGTTTATCCCGAAGGAAAGGCAAGGGGAACTAAGCCCATACAGCCATTGTCTTTAGTAAATGATTTCTGAATTTATGATGGATGACAATGATGATGAGTGGAAACGTCGGAAAAATCCTCAAGAACGAGTTTAAAATTAGTAAGAATCAAAAATAATTGCAGAAACAACTTACATGCGCCCATGAAGAAATCGTAATCCGGCTAAAGTTTTACTCGGCTTACCTGCATATAAAACCATGCACACGCACTAGATTCACATCACAAGTAATCAAAATATGACTTATCTACCAGAAAACATCACTTTACGGACACATGCAAGCCATTCACAAATAATTTTTCATTTTCACAAGAAAATTACACCTGCACCCTTCCAGCTTTTCCCGCCGAATCCCCTGCGCGTTTTGGTTTGGTTGGTGTTACCAACTACATTTTTAATATGTACTATATATTTTCAAAAATCTTTGAAAAAGCTGTCCTTGTACGAAACTTTTCAATAAAGAAAGTTGTGCTGTAATAATAATTAAACTAACTAAAAAAATTGGTAGAAGTCTTTGCCTTAGATACCAAATCCCTGTGCCACACTATGAGCTAGGGATGTACGATATTTATCGATATCATTGAAATATCGATATTAAAATGTTACTCCATTACTTTTACTCGTAAGCTTAAGCCTATTAAATTTAATTACTCTTTGAAGTGTATTATTATTAAGAAGGTAAATAAGATTCGAGACCTGGGTAATGTTCATGATACTAAGTTATTATACCTATATGACGAACACATAGGTTTAATTGCTAAAAAGCTAAGAGAAATGGGATTCATAGTGAGGATTGGCTTGCAATTCACGTCTGTTAAGGTACTAAAAGTTTTGTATTGCTCATTTGTGCGCAGTATTCTCGAGTATTGTTCGGAAGTATGGAATCCACGGTATGAAACATAATTATAGGCTTGAGTTATTACAAATACTAAATAGGTACATTATATTAAACTAAAAACTAAATTAATCTACACGAAATTAAATATATTTACAAAGTTGCCTTCTACCGGGAGGGTGCCCAGAATGCTGGCAGCATTGCCACGTTGTATGGCAATGCTAATTTTTGCCCAAAAAAGAGAGCAGCATTCTGGTCACGGGAGCTTTCGCGTAACCTTGAGTCAATTCAAAAACGATTTATAAAGTTTCTTCAGTTTAAAATCAAACGATGTGACGACTCTTATGAAGCGAGATGCAAAAGACATCATATACTACCTTTGTACATAAGACGTAATTTAGCTAATATTGTACTCTTAAGTAAAATTGCTCAAAGTAAAGTAGGTGCCTCACAGCTATTATCACTAATTGATATAAAAGTACTGTCTAGATTAACTATTCGAAAACCGTTCAGACAGAAAATATTTTTCTGTCTGAACCTAAATCGGAAAGTAACTATAGGCAAAATTCATTTTTTATCAGGGTGCCTTCTGAGTTCAAGCGCGGCAAGCTAATCTGGACCTGTTTAATACAAAAATAAACACGTTTAAGACGGTATTATCCAAGGAGGATGATTCGATGGGTATGTGGTTCTCTAGGCTTTTCTTTTCACTATGCCAAGCCAACAGACTATATTGATTTAAGCTCCTGTTCAAAGGATATCTGGCAGGGTTTGTTACAGTCTCTAAATGTGGAAACTTTTAAGTGGTAAATAGTTGCATATGTTGTAATCTTAGTTATTGTCAACCATTTGTTTCCCGAATAAAATAAAATAAATAAAACTATCGAAACTCAATCAAATTTTCGATCAGTGCTCTTTTGCTTATGTAAAAAAAAGTTTAATTTATTCATCCATAAACATCGATATAGTTTTTTTATGAGCAAACTCGGCAGGCAGTGTAGAATCCCTATTTTACAGTCAATTCTCACTCATTCATTTATTACAAGTCAGTCAGTAGTCAGCTACGTTCTCAAACTCTGTACCAGCAACGAAACCGGCTGAAAGGAAAATTGCTGTCAAAGTTGCTTATTATTTTTAATAACTTCTGATATAAAATGTGATGTCCATTATTTTTCACAATATGGACCATGGTTTTGGATCAATATTATAAAATATTGATATTATGTTCCCGATAAGATCGAATTATCAATATTTAGCTATCGATATATTACTAATATCGCCCATCCCTACTATGAGCAGCCGCTCAGATGAGAGCAGCCGCCGCCGATGGGATATTTTCTAATGCTCCGACCACATTGTCGCGACAAGATTCGTGTTGCGTTGTCGCGATAAAACTTTTTTTTATATGGAAAAACATTTTACATTGACAATGTACAAAGGCGTGCTTATCCCTATAAGAGATTTCTTCCAGCAAACCACTTGTGATAGCGAAAGTTGGATGAAAAAGGTAGATTGTATGTGTACACAATACCAAATAAATATACTTACATAAACCTACATAATATCAATATACCTAAATAATAATACATATCTACATATAATAAACCTAACCTACATAGACTTACAATAAAAGTATGTTACAATAATAAAATAACCGTTAAAATAAAAACTTCGTGTTCGACTTTACGACGAGGCGCTTGGCCACATTATAAAAACTTCGCGTTGTCGCGACAAATTAGAACCGTAGAGGTGAGGCATAAATATTGGAATAGGTATTTGGATTAGGTATTTTTGGTACATAGAACAAACAAGCACTTAGGCGACGATTAGGTAATGAATCAGTCACTGAAAACCGATACTAAATATTCACAAAATAAATATCCTACGTATTTATCTACTACGTAATGGATTACTTAACTATATAATCGATAAAACGCTTTGATGTGCGGCAATTTACCGACATTGGCGCGAAGTACATTTTGTGTCGCGATGATGATTCTCGACAGGACGAACTCTTTGGCCAGACGTGTTGCGACAACGCGAATCTTCTCGTTAACCGATATTAAATATTCACTGAATAAATATTCTACGTATTTATCTAATACGTAATGGATCACTTAATAGTAATCGAACGGCCATAATGCATAAATATTAGGAACAGGTATTTGGAATAGTTATTTTTAACTATTGGTATTAGGTTGAACAGGTACGATTTTTACCTAATCCGACCCATATCTACTAAAGCGCGCAAAGTCTGACTAACTACACGAACTTTGTCGCAATAAAACCCTTTGATTTGCGGTAATTTACCGACATTGGCGCGAGGTACATTTTGTGTCGCGATAATGATTCGCGACAGGACGATAAATTCGCCGGAGCATAATCAAACTTCCAGTTAATCTTTGCAGTTGGCAACTTTGTACCTTAACTTGGTTGCGTTCCGAAAATTAGGTTTTTCTAAAACAAAATTGTTCGATAGATTCTATTCTATAAAATGTAGGTATTCGATTTTCGACGCACGGGACGTGGGTCACGTGCGTGTCGGTCTAGTCTAAATCAGTCAGTCAGAATAGAGAGCGTATCTATTAAAAGCACAAATAAAAAGATATTTATACTTCTCGCCTTGCGTCGCATATCATACATAATCGATTTAAGACTTAGATTATACAGAATGTTTTTTTGTGGCCACCTTTAACGAAGGGTACGTATTCTATACATGAAATAAAGTAAGTTTATGCCAAAAAAAATGCTGGGGAAAAAAAAATTTTTTTTTTTTTTAAAATTTAAATTCCTTGATCGTGCGAAATTTATAGTGTCTAGTGTTTATGTTAGTTTTTTTATAGACAGATATTAATTATTTTTCGTGAAAAAATCCTGCTACGCGCGTCTATGTGCATTTATGCAGAAAAACGCAGTCTATTTACTCAACTTTGGACCCTAATATTTTGGAAACCAGACACTTCCCAGGTATGCTTCCATGGATAAAAATGATCGTGATGATGAGGAGATTCCGTAGTTTTCGGAAACGTTGACGACCAAAAATCAGCCTGTATATTCTAAGAACTTATTAATCGAAATTATCCTTGCCTGAACGCACCTATTACTGAGTGTTGCTATAAAATAACTTTTAAAATTTATTTTCTTGCCTCTCTAAACCGGAATGTTTCCGTATAACACCGCATAGTTATACGGATCCAGTGTTGCCAGATCGTACATTGCGAAATTATCTTAATTTGTTACAAAATTATCGTGTTTTTATCGCATGATAGAATATATGCACAAGGTATGAAATCCTACCCCCCCCCGCTCACGAGTTAAAGAAGTTGGAATTTACGCCGAATCAAAGAGACGGAATATAATATATGAAACGGACAAGGTATCCAATGGAATTTAGTGGATTTTAGGGGTAAATTTCAAAATTCTTGGTGGTAAAATTGGATGTTTACAAAATTATCGTAGATTTGTCAAAAATATCGTAGAACTTCAACGATCGTGCGATACCTAATTTTAATATTTATGGCATGGCACTCAAAATTATCGTGGATCTACGATAATTAGCGTGCATCTGGCAACGCTGTACGCATCAATCGACGCAGAAAAAAAATCCAGTTCAATGGTATATATAACTCATTTTCGACCATGGTGGCGCTTTAGCGTTTTTGCCTTTCCACTGTCGATCTCTAGTTTGTGTGCCGGACTGAAATCCGGATTCGTAACGTTCCGATTCGATTACCAATTTCTGATACTATATAAAATTTGTAGGTTGGCAACATTTATCAAGCCAAGTTGGCAAGTTTTAGTGATGGGACTCAAGTAATTTTTTTTCACTCGAGTCACTCGGTACTGGTAACTTTCTCACTCGAATGCCGCTCGAGTGAAGAAAAACTCAAGTGATTTTTATTGACTCGAGTCAACTGGAATATAAAACTGGAGTGATTAAAATTTTAAAACGAATAAAACAATATTAATTTTACATAGAAAATGTGTATTCATTTTCGCATTAATGTAAAAGCTACTCAAAAAAATCTAAACAAAATGTAAAAAAATAGAATTTTCATTCAAACTAAACCTGTCATACATACATAATCAAGAAACCTCTTATATCAGTCAAATTAAAATATTATAATCTACTACTAAAAGGAACAAGGAACTTTTATGAGATCTTGACTTGGCTTGACGATGAAGTCTCCGATTCTGTTGTTATTATCTGAATTTATGGATATAGAGGTAAATTCAATTTCATAAATAACGGATTGAATAACCCTATTAGCATTAGATTCTACGCCAAAACCAATTTTCTTAAATCTCGGATAATAGTGCATTGTGTTCGTGACCATATATCGGCAGATCCAAGGGTCAGCGGAGGGTGTAGAGCCTGGTGGTGACCCCTCAATGGAGGATCATCTTTTCTTAAATGTATTTTTCATGTGAGAAATCAAGTTAGTTGTATTACCAAAATCTTTGTAACTTTTTTTGCAAAACTTACAAATAACGATTTTTTGTTCTAAATATTTGTCAAAAAATGACCACACAATTGCTTTTTTTACTCATTTTCACCACTTACTAATAACACACAGTCATAAATAACCAAAACATTAAACAGTAACAACTCACACAAACAGATTACTACGTAATTTCAAAGAGAACCTACACCGGGTAAACTTGTCACCACTTGAATTTCTCACTCGACTATATATAAACCACTCGAGTGGTAAGAGTCACTCGAAACTCGAGTTGTCAAAAATTTAACTCGAGTGCGAGTAATAAAAAAACTACTCGAGTCACTCGAGTGAAAAGCAATTCGAATTACATCACTAGCAAGTTTCCTTTTCCCTTGTGGCATGGTGTCGGCGTGAAGGTGAGTCTGTATATTTTTCGTGAATATTTTCATTTTATGGTGCAATTTATTGTAATTTAAGTAAGGTGTACTTAAAATATACTATATAACAACTACGAATAGAAAATTTCAAGTTTTATTCGGGATTAATGAATGAGATTACACACGTGGGGAAGTATTCCATGACCATTTGTCTGCTAACCTAGCTAGCTTTTCAACTCGTTTTATAGAGGTAAAGTCTGGTAAAGTGAAAATAGGTAATCAAATAGGTTTGATTTACATAATTTATTTATAAAGATCAAGATGTTGCGGTTTAAATAAGCTTTTAATTGTCACTGAGAAGAGGTTATGTACGATATGCGTGTTGGTGAAGTAAAGAGGAAAAAGCTAATTTGACAAGTAATAATTTTGTTGTAGTTGCCGAATAAGCAACCACAATGCCGCAGAACGAATATATTGAACGTCATCAAAAGCTTTACGGTAGAAGGCTCGATTATGAGGAGAGGAAACGAAAGCGCGAAGCGCGCGAACCTCACAAGAGGGCCGAGAAGGCGCAAAAACTCCGTGGTATTAAAGCAAAGATCTACAATAAGGAAAGACGCAATGAAAAGATACAGATGAAAAAGAAAATTAAAGCACATGAGGAGAAAAATGTCAAACAAAACACTGAGAAAGTCTCTGAAGGGGCATTGCCTGTGTACCTCCTTGACAGAGATGTGCAATCTAGAGCTAAGCTGTTATCAAACATGATCAAGCAAAAACGTAAAGAAAAAGCAGGAAAATGGGATGTTCCTATACCCAAAGTTAGAGCACAAGCCGATGCGGAAGTTTTTAAAGTTCTAAAAACTGGTAAATCCAAACGGAAAGCATGGAAACGTATGGTTACGAAGGTGACATTTGTTGGTGAGAATTTCACTCGGAAACCTCCAAAGTTTGAAAGGTTTATCCGACCAATGGCACTGCGCTTCAAGAAAGCACATGTTACACATCCAGAGTTGAAAGCCACATTTTGTCTGCCTATTATTGGTGTAAAGAAAAATCCTAGTTCACAGATGTACACAAGTTTGGGGGTGATCACAAAGGGTACAGTCATAGAAGTAAACATTTCTGAGCTTGGTCTTGTGACACAAGCTGGTAAAGTGGTGTGGGGCAAATATGCACAAGTAACAAACAACCCAGAGAATGATGGCTGCATTAATGCTGTACTATTGGTCTAACATATTCAATTTTCTTTGTATAAACCTAATTGTGATGATAATAAACTACTGTAAAGATTTCATGTTTGTTTTTTTTTATTAAGTATAGAAATAGGTACATATTAAAGCATTTTTATTTGAATAGTGACACCTGATACAATTAAATATTTTTATTTGAAATAGTGACCTACAAATAGAATTATAACCTATAGAAAGTGTGTTCCAACCAAACGCAAGGCGAAAAAATAGGCATAAAATATCGACTTGACGTATGCATGACATAAAATTAATGTTGCCTTATAAATGTTTTTTCCCTAGATGTGGGGAAATAGTCGATAAAATTATTATTGATGCCGAGAAGTATACTGATTTGCACACTCTTGTAGAATTATCGTGAAATATAAATATATTAAAAGGAGATGATCGGACTTTTCCACATCATTGGTCCAAAAGTGTGACAAAAAAATACAATATTCTGTTAAAAATTGTCCCTCTGAATAATTTGTCATTATGTCAACAAAGCTGTGAGGCCATTCTCCGTGGTTTTATTTCATTCAATAAAGGAAAGAACGATGCCCATTTTAAAGATCTAATGTTTAAACATAATATTATAGTAACAATATGTATAGTTTTAAATAATTCGGTGAGAGAGCTTGCAGGTAATTCCACAATCAATCAAAGACAAAGTAGATCCAACTACTTTTACCTACAATCTGCATGTTTAAAAATAGGGTAAAATTTCACACTTATGGCAACATTTTGTTTTCAATGACAGATAAAAAAATATGAAAATTTGATTGTGTATTTATTGTTTTATCAATGAAATTACGTAAAAACATCAAATATTTACCGGTGAAATGTGATGTTATTTATTTTCTTATGTTTTTGAGCATAGTTTTGGCAGGATCTCAGTGCACATTTCGTCATGGTAAGTCCTTTAGGTTGACATACACACGTAGCCACTGACCGCTGAGCACTGAATGACAGAGCCGCGATTGGTTCAAATTTGCACCCATAAAAATTCCTAAAATCGGCCTTCGGACTATACTTCTACAGGTTATAATTCTATTGACCTACATAAATAGGAAAATACAAATTAAGAATTATGATTCTGAAATTACTAATAATAAACAGGAACTAAGTAGATCTAAATGATTAATTTGAAGATAAAACATCTTCATTTTATATCTGTTTATTGAAGAAATTCAATGGTAAATGGTCAATTTGTGTTTGATAAGTACACCTTCCTTATTTATGATATGATTTGTTATTTTGGTTTCTATCCTAATACAAGAAATTCAGTATGACAATTATTTCTGTCCTCTTTGTAGATAAGTCACTATGCAGATATTTGTGAAGACCCTCACGGGCAAGACCATCACCCTTGAGGTCGAGCCTTCGGATACCATCGAAAATGTCAAAGCCAAAATCCAGGATAAAGAGGGGATCCCTCCAGACCAGCAGAGGTAATTTCACTGATATATCTGGTACATTGACGCATTTAGTGTCATACTACATATACAAAAGTTGTCCATAAGGTATTATCTTGCAGAAGCATTCATAAAAATTTGAAATATTTTAGGGGATATAACTTTGGGTATGATGTATTTTACACATTCGATTATGACATATTTAACACATTCTCTGCCATCGACTACGTATTTGCGTGTTCTTTGTTTTGTAGACGTCGCCGACGCTTATTTGCGTCCTGGCATTAGGCGTTGACCACATGTCGGCATGCTTAGAAAATATGCCGGCAGTCAACGTGGATTCATTGGTTTGATTTGTAATGTAGCAGCGTGTCATGTCAAGCCAAGTTCAAGCTAACAGAAGTGGCGAGCACAAAGTTGTTTATAAAATTGGTCTTAATTTTGTAATTCATCATCTTAGATTGATCTTCGCTGGTAAGCAGCTGGAAGATGGCCGCACCCTTTCCGACTACAACATCCAGAAGGAGTCCACTCTGCACTTGGTGCTAAGACTGCGCGGTGGCGCCAAGAAACGCAAGAAGAAGAATTACTCCACACCCAAGAAGATCAAGCACAAGAAGAAGAAGGTCAAACTAGCTGTACTTAGGTACTACAAGGTGAGATATGAAGATGATTTCTAGCTCCAACCTCTTTAGCTCTTTAACTCCGTAAATATTGTCGTGTTCTTATTACCTTAACCTTGCAATCACTGCTACTTGAAATTTAAATGTATGTCTTTTAAATTCATGTATGAAATTTCTTGTACTTTGATACTCTTTGATTATGATAACTTAGGGCGTACGCTAAACCCTGCGCGGGCGCACTCTGCATCACCCCGCGCTGTTCATACTATTGCTCAATACAGACACTCCGCGTGCCACCGTAAGGTGTAGCGTATGCCCTTAGACAATACACCAATACATAATTCTCATAATATTCTATCCTATTCCAGGTTGACGAGAATGGAAAAATCCACCGCCTGAGACGTGAGTGCACCGGAGAGCAATGTGGAGCTGGAGTGTTCATGGCTGTTATGGAAGACAGGCATTACTGCGGCAAATGCCACAGGACCATGGTGTTGAAGGACGAAGAAAACAAATAGATTTAAGTTCCACTAAACCTGCTTGGACTGCTGTGTATGACGGATTTAATAAATCTTGACACAGTGTCTTAGTATGTTTGTGTTTTATTGGGTGGGGGTAGCTGGTGAGTACGTAGGGATGGGACGGTATAATTGATGATATTTGTACATCATCTGTACCATAATCCTGTTTTACCAGCCTTTTCCTGATCAATTTCATTTATCAATTTTCCTTTTTAACCTTTTGAACGCCATCGACAACTTTAGTTGCTAAACGATCCCGTGACTAAGACGCTTTTGACAACTTCAGTTGCCAAAATATTGCTATGTTTTTGTTAATTATTTTTGTTACTTAAATGACGATTTATTGACATTTGATTGCGTTTAAAATGTTCCTTATATGTTGATATACGTTTTAAAAATACAATATGTGTTATAAATTTTATTTATATCAGAAAAAAGTTTGTCCTAAGTTAGCATTAAATTCTCACGATTTATTCCACTACTTACGACGCCGATGACAACTTTAGATGTCAGCTAGTGATGGGATAATTATCAGCTATTTAGTGACCCATGGTATGAATGTTTATTAAATAAATGAAAGTATAATAACCACATTTAAATATATATTTTTTAATTTAAAATCACTTTTAACATTATTGAACTTTCAACTAAATCTTCTAATTATTTGCATCAGTATTCTGGCGACGGGCAACTTGACTCAATACTACGTTCTCCTCTAACTTCACGAATGTAGTTAAGTATTTTTATATATGCTAATGTGCGATCCTCTGGTCGTACCTTTTCCATTTCAAACGCTATTAGAGCGGCAAAATATTCATTCCGCGGATCACGAGGATGTGCATTGAAAAAGTGTGCATCTTCGATATTTATCATAACGGCACGAAAGTCATCTTCACCAACTTTAATATATTGTACATAGCTACTATCTGTTTGTGAAGATTTTTCTTCGCTGGTTTTAATTTTCCTTTTTCGGGGACACAAAATTGATGGGGAACTTGGGTCTTCCTCCTGACTGGATTCAATGATATCTGAGTCTTTATCTTCATTATTCATGACGATAACACTTGTTAGAACCAACACTTAAAATACACTTGAAATTATTCCACTATAATGCTAAATAAAGATGGAGGAATTACCAAAACCGACCACATTGAACCAATAAACTCAGAGGCTTTATTATTATTATTATCGATAAGTATACCGTCATCCCTAATAGAAGTTTCTAGATTTTTAAAGCATAGTGATCTCTACGCCAATGGCAACTATAGTCGCCCGCTTGTGACGTCACAAGCAGAACTAATAAACTAATAGTGCTGGGAACACGTGGGTAGGTGAATATTTATTTTTGTATCTTACTAAGTACTACCTTACAAAACAAATATTGGTCTATCACCGACGCTGCTTGTTCTAATTTATATTCTTTATTATTCTTTTATGCGGATACAGTTTCAACGAAAATATTCTGTGAAAATTTAATATAATTAATTATGTCTTCCGTTCAAGAAATCATTGATATTTTAGAAGGTGTGGATTCGGAATATGTAGACTTTGAGTCAGATTCGGATTTTGATAACAATGACTTGGATAATGAAGTAAGTATCCTTCTTCTTTGAATTTTATATGCTATTATGTACGTACATAAATATATATATATATATATTTTTTGATAAAATATAAATATATTAGTGAAGTAGCTGTCTAGAAGCACTTGAAGATTTTAATTACGTGCAATCGAGGGAGGGATGGTTAAATCATTGCAGGCCTGAAGTGATTAGCTATACTAATAATATTATAAAGCTAGGGAGTTTGTTCGTTTGTTTGAACGCGATAAACTCAGGAACTACTGGACCGATTTCCAAAATTCTTTCACCATTGTAAAGTTTTATTATCCCTAAGTGCTATAGGCTATGTATGTACCACGGGCAAAGCCGCTAGTCTATTATAAGACATGATTCCATTATTTGAAAAGCAGCAGTCGTGGGTCCAAAATGATATCTAGCGTTTTTAGCCTTATCATAGGATTGGTTCTGTTTTACCCTCTGAGTTGCGGAGGCCAGACGGCAGTCACACTGCAGAAAATAATTACATTGTTAAATCATTGAGGTAATAATTATTTAATTAATTTTAAGTACCGCTGAGGATACAACCATATACGCTCGGATAATGATGATATTTACTATATTTTACAGGAGTATTCTGAGGAACCTTCACGATCACAAGAGGAATCAGAAGAACCTACTCAACAACAGGAGGGATCTGAGAGTCAGCCACATCTAAATTTTGAGTGGATCAGTGAGCCATTTACTCCTGATGTTAGACCTTTCAATGACTTTTGTTCTGGAATTTTACCAACGTTAAATCTTTCTTCATCATCAAAAGAATTGGATATTTTTGAGTACTTCGTTGACATAGAATTAATACAAAAGATAGTCGACTTTACTAATAAGTACCATCAATGCTTTATTAGAAATGTGGATTTAAGGCAACATTCCAGATTCCAAAATTGGCGTGATGTAACTATATCTGAAATTTACATGTTTTTAGCTATAACAATGCTGATGACTCAGAATAGTCGTCATTCCATTGAAGAGCATTGGTCTACTGATCCTTTGTTGAAGTCAGATATTTTTTCCACCCTCATGCCAAGAAACCGCTATTGTTGTATACTTGGTATGTTGCATTTTAGTAAGCCAGGTCCACGAAATGAAGGAGACGCTATATTAAAAAAAGTTATAGATGTAGCGAATCTCGCTCGACAGAAGTACCAAGAATCATTCATCCCTTATGAAAAGCTTTGTATTGATGAAAGTATAGTGCCTTTTAAAGGGCGCCTGATAATTAAGCAATATTTACCTAAAAAGCGAAACCGTTTCGGCATAAAACTTTTCGTGTTGTGTGATGTCAGGACAGGAATCATATTAGATTTTATTATATACTGCGGTGCAGAAACTGAAATAAGACGTTCCGCAGATTTAGGTGTAAGTGGTTCTGTTGTTTCAACCCTAGTAGAAAGATTTTTCGGGACAAACAGAAAACTTTATATTGACAATTGGTATTCTAGTCCCAAACTATCATTTTTTTTAAAGCAACATGGCATTCATACTTGTGGTACAGTTAACAAAAACAGATCAGGCATGCCTAAATTCAAAAAGTTGAAAAGGGGTGAGAAAGAAGCCAAGTACTCCGATCCAATGATGGCGTTAAAATGGTGTGATAAAAAAAATATTCACATGCTTACTACTATTCATAAAAACGAAATGGGTCCAACTGAAAAAATTGATAGATCTTCGGGTTTGCCCATAATGAAACCAGAATGTATCATTGATTACACTAAGAATATGGGAAGTGTCGATACCGCAGACATGATGATCAGTAACGTTCAGTGTCTACGAAAAACAATTAAATGGTATAAAAAGTTATTTTTTCATATAATTGATATGCACTTGCTGAATTCTTTTTTTATATATAAACATTTGAATTCAAATGTGCCCGAGTATAAATTACGTTTGAAAATATTTCAGCAATCTGTAATACGCCAAATCATTCAAAAGTATAAAGGGCAGTCTGTATTTGAACAAACGATCACTCGGTCAGCTCGTGACCACCCTGCTCGTATTTTGCCAGGTAATTCAGCAGCTCACATGCCTCATTACATACCAAATGGTAAAAAACTAAGGTGTAAATTTTGTTCTTCTCGTGGTGTACGGAAAATCACACGTTTTATGTGCACCGTATGTAAAGTGGCTCTGTGTGTGGCGCCGTGCTCGCAGCTATACCATCAAGCAACACGTCTACACTAATTACGTCAAATATGTAATTTGAATTCAATTAAAAACTTAAAATAAGCCAAGAGTGTCCCTATCTTATATATAAATACTAACTAGTGTATACTAATATAGAATATGTTATTAAGTTAAACTTGAAAGGCTTATGTCCACTAGTGCCAAGCATCATTATATTTTTTTCTACCTAAATCAGTTCAAACCAAGTTACATTATTATGTATTAATTAAATTATTAGAACTACCGATTATTGCCAAATACTGGTAATTTTGGCGACAAAGTAATTAAAAAAGATTGTTTTGTGTTTATCGATGTACAGTAATCCCAACCCAATTTTTTCTTAAATTGAACATACCTGTGACGCCATGGACCACTAATAGTCCGGGAGGTAGCGTTGCATTTTACAAAATAATTTCTGGTCGATTGATTAATGTCATAACGTACTTTTCATGGATAGTCATTGAGTAACTCGAACGTCAGCAGCTCCAGTAAGGGTGGGGAGAGAATTTCAAGTATGTCAAAAAAAAATAATCCAAAAATTATTTCTGTTCGTCCGAAAATTTGCACATCAGTAGTTTTAACAATAATAATAATTATAGAAACCGTCAGCTGTGAAGAAAATGGCGGGTTGTACGTCAGCAGGTTATATATACCTATATTAAAAATAATTATTTTCATTTCATTTCCGGTCGAATGAAACTGATACAGGTTATTCTTTATGCTATAAAAATTATAAAAAAAAGCCTCAGCAGATCTATCGATAGGGGTAAAATCGTCAGCAAGGTTAATGCATACTCGGATTGAATACCTGCTCGGCACATATAATCCCCTTGCTGACGATTTTACCCCTATCGATAGATCTGCTGAGGCTTTTTTTATCATTTTTATAGCATAAAGAATAACCTGTATCAGTTTCATTCGACCGGAAATGAAATGAAAATAATTATTTTTAATATAGGTATATATAACCTGCTGACGTACAACCCGCCATTTTCTTCACAGCTGACGGTTTCTATAATTATTATTATTGTTAAAACTACTGATGTGCAAATTTTCGGACGAACAGAAATAATTTTTGGAATTTTTTTTTGACATTCTCTCCCCACTCGCCCCACCCTGAGTGCGCCTGCTGACGCTCAATTCAATTGATGTCCTCATCTAAACTATCAATTGCACTCAAAATCGATCGGCCTAAAATCACCATCAAAAATGCAACGCTACCTCCCGGACTATAAAGGTGTCGCGTAGTGCTGTGAACTTTTATTTGTAATAATATAATTTTATTAAAGTTATTTTCTTTATTCACGAAATTTTATTCGGGTTTCCAATAAAAACTGGTCTAAACTGTTATGAAATGATGTTTTATTTAAGTTTACTTTGTAATAACCACTGTTAATAACCTCAAATTTGGAAAAATAACTAGGTCATAAAAAGTGACGTCCCCATCACTAGCGAAAATTTATGTTTTATAGGGCTTGGCGTCGGGCGTGAAGTAGCTCTAGAAAACGCTGGCGTCCAAAAGGTTAAAGGTACATATTTGAACGTATGTCTGACCTTCGTCAGACATACGTTCGACGCTATGATGCGCAGCCGAATCGCGAAGCACTGAAATCTAAATAAATACACAAAATCAACACGCTATCCAATATCATCAATAATATGCAACTATTATTGCAACATAATCCTCTAATCAAATCAAATCGACTACACTCCGTTTCGCATCGTAGATAACTAGACATCTTTCGTTAGATGTTCGTCCATTATTATCACTGGCGGCTCCTGGTATGTTTAGATGAGAGTTCACTGTGCAACGTCGCTCATATTAAAATTCAGGTGACCTAATGAAACATTAAAGACAACCATATCGCGTTCTAACTCGGACTAAGCGACATCTAGTGGCCGCATACGCGAATTAATGTGAGCGGCGCTCCAGATAAGGCTAAACGTGCCGGCCTATGTCGTTATGTCTCTTTCGCACTCATTGAATACAGTACTAGGAATCGTACCAAATTTCGTTTCATTAGAGCGCGATCGCTAGCGCTCCACTCGATACATAACAACTTACTTGAGATGAACGCGTAGGCACTATTGTATAAGCATAGTAGAATTGAAAGATAAGTATAAATATAGAGAATTAGATTGCCTTCGTGGGTGGGAGTGCACTGCACCAGCGCTCCTTAGGACGAGCCGCCAGTGATTATTATTATCCTGATTTTACCTATGAATTTTATTTCTTACCTCCCAATATTTTAGCTACAACGATGGCTGACCCTGCAGATGCTTGGTAAGTATCCTATAAAAAGGTGCAAATTATGTTGAAAACACCATTTTCTTGAACAATAAAACATTTTCAATAGTTTGATGTTTTATTGATTCATCACATCCTGAAGTGGAGACGAAGCGAGACTATCTGCTTAGAAACTCTGCTGGTAGTTTATCTATAGGAATCTACTAATAAAGAAGCTATCACAAAGAACCACGATGAAGTAGGTAAATAAAATGAAACGCATTGGATTGTCCATATCATCCGATTTTAATTCATTACTTAGGCTATATAATTGCCGCCGTCTCACTAACGAATGACACATTTTATAAAATAAAACGCCTACCTACCTACTACATACATTGTGCTGTTAAAAAATAGTACATACACACAAAATAGTGTCCTCCATGAGAACTATATATTTCATATTTGAGATGTGTATTAGATACGATAAAATTATTGGAATAATATTACAAGGTGTATGGGGCTGCAAGATAATAAAAATTAGCAGTCTCATATACTGAGAACTGAGATTTTAAATGTGACATTTTGTGAAATAATGCAATAAGTACGAAGATAATAAAGTTGATGTCTTTCTCTAAAACATGATTATGATTATTTATGATAGAGACAGCACCAACTTTACTCGAGATAGGCTATCTGATGTTTGGAAAAATCGGCCCAATAATTACGAAAATGACTTGAATTGATTGTATTGTACTCAAATATGTATATTGTAAGTACATACATAGATAAAATATGTACCCTATCTATACATATAATAAAATTGTAACGGATCGATGTTTGTGCACGTTAATCTCTGAAACGACTGAACCGATTTTGATGCAGTTTTCAGGAATATATTGAGTTAGCTCAGGCTGTCTGGACAAGTCTTCAAAATAGCTAACATTTAACTAGGGCACGGCTAAACACACCCTTATTTTAGAGTGTGACGATATATTGTGACAGGTACCACTTAACATATAGGCTACTTTATATCCCGAGAACATGTTTTCATTTCGGATAATTTCGACATTTTGTTTTTTCTGCAGTCCACGCGGACGGAGTCGCGGGCGTCCACTAGTTATTAATAAAATGTATGATAGATTCATTAGCGCCAAATGTATCGACTGTCGTGGTGTCTCGTTCTATTTTGCAGATACGAGTATAATTAAATCTAGAACGCATTTGATGCACTTGGGTCTAGAACTCGTACGGATAAATAACTTATTCATTACTGAATCTTAACGATAAAATATAAGGCTAATGCACAAGCATGAACTTCAATAGTTTGTAGTAAGAATAGTAGTTGCCCTCTTGCACGAATTCCCTAATAGGTATGTCCAAAATTGATAAATTTATCGCATAGTACAAAGTTTGTACTTAAATCATAGTACAAACCGTCTCGTTCTTTTTCACATATACTATCTATGACAGATGGCATGTTTGCTAAGCCGGGATAATATATTATCCAGCCTTTAGAAACTTAGTATAAGGTCTAGTTTATTGTGCCCAACCCACCGCTACATTTTCAACCAGTTTCGTATCGCGGGCGTATCTCCCAGTAAACCATCAATCTTTTAAAACGTTCTCCAACATTACCGACACATACAAGCACCAAACAATAACTTACCAAGAGATCCGAAAAGGAAATAATACTTATCTCTGTATTTTAGTAAAACTAAATAGTACTTAAACTAAAATTGTTAAGAAACGTCCGCACTATCTGCTTTTTACTACAATCTATACAGTTTGGTTTATGAAGGGGAAGAAGACGCGATCATCAATGTTGACTATACTCTTAAGTAATGCTAAGTGGTAATACTATCTTCAACGAACAAACCGCTTATTTGAGCCCTCATGATAATTAAGTCAACAGTAGCTAAGACGGGACGCTCCGAAACAATAGTGCGGGTCTCTCTTAATGATATTGGTCACTTGTGATATTTTAATATAAAACCAGCAGTCCAAGCAGATTTAGTGGAACTTAAATACACCCAACGCACAGTGTCAAAATTGCAACAAAGCGATAAATAATAAAATTCCTAATGCATTTTCGATCTAAATTTTGACAATTTCCCGTTTTGATCAATAAGGGTTTCTAACAGCTTAAAAGATTTTACTAAAGTTAGGAGCTCGAATCTTGTGATCTTTTCATTATAAATGATATCTTATTGCTATTTCGATACTTATACAACTATGTGCACCATTACTTAATACTCGTGAATTGTATAAATATACATAAAATTTAATTAATTTATTAAACTTAAATTTAATTTAAATTTATTAAACTTTCAATGCAATATATTGTCTGCTGAAGCTCATAAGGCTGGACACGTTTTTATCAATATTTTTTTTGCCAAATAATCCCTGTCGAAAATAGGAGACTAAGGAAAACTTAATTTTTCATGTAGGAAAGTGCGCATACTACACTTCGGCGTTTGTTTTACGGCTTGCTGCCTGCTCGACTCCAACCATTTTAGAATATTAAAATCCATATGTACGTGAAACAAATTCAGTGGCACGACCCGTGACTGGGATCGAATATACAGGGTGTAACAGAAAGGGTATGTTAAGCGAAAAGATATGTAAATAGCCCACTATAGAAAACCTATTTCCAAAATTTGAGACTCGAATTCACATGTTTATTTTTCAAGATTGTATGAACATTCCAGAGTTGTTTCAGAATTCTCCATACTATCTGGAAAAATAACATGGGATTTCGAGTCTGAAATTTTGTGGGTAGGTTCCTTTTAGTGGGCTATTATTAAAATAGTTTTTCGCTTAACATACCCTTTTTGTTACACCCTGTATACGACTAGGCTATTACCGCATAATATGTATAGGTAGTACATAATCATAATAAACACGTATGTATGTATGTAGGTGAAGTAATAAAAGACAAATTTAAAATCTAATAAATTAATTGTGTACATTTTCTGTAATGTAACATTATAAAATTTCCAATAAAGAATAAAAGCTTTCAACCGAATTCAAGATATTAAATTAAATAAAGAACTGTAAGGAGATAAAGTGTAATTATTATATATGTATATGTGCATTCATGATTGATTAGTCATTCTACAGGGTGTAACAAAAAGGGTATGTTAAGCGAAAAGCTATGTAAATAGCTCACTATAGAGAACCTATCCACAGAATTTGAGACTCGAACTCACATGTTTATTTTTCCAGATAGTATGGAGAATTCTTAAATGTATCGGGAATTTTCATACAATCTTGAAAAATAAACATGTGATTTCGAGTCTCAAATTTTGTAGAGAGGTTCTCTATAGTGGGCTATTTGCATAGATTTTCGCTTAACATACCCCTTTTTTACACCCTGTATACTAATATATACCTTTCTTTTAGCAATATTCAATAACAATCTTCTTCCTGCAGCCTCGAGAGCTTGTTCTATATAAATTATAAAGTTTATTTTTGTATGTATGTATGTTCACAGGATTGAAACTAAAGTATATGTTAGCAACATTGACAAAAAAAATAGTTGACAACAATATCCTACTCTGCTTTGAATAAAATTTCATATAGACGTAATTTTTATTTAGAACTTTAATAAAAGAATATAATATACTAGGACATTTTACTATGCAATTGATTTAATCAAATATTCGTCTTCAAATAAATAACTACATTAATAGGAATTGACCAATGATTTAATATTTATATAATTGATAAGCGAGATAATGGTATAGTCAAATTGATATTTTGAATACAATGGACATTCTGTAATGGGAACGTTATATAATCAATCTTACAGTTAATACAAATACACACTTAGTAATAAATGCTCGTGTACATTGTACAATCACGCTCATAATTCTTTGTGATTTCATTACTTATTTTTATAAATTTCACATTCAGTAAGATGCTATTTCAGGGCCGGCAGTACATGTTTTGTACATATTGTATTCTTATTTTGTATAATAAAATAGGATTTCATCTAAAAATTAAACTAAAATAACTTAAGAGTCCTAACACATTCGCTTCATATTGGTCTGTACATTGCTTTCACCAACCGAATCAAAATTAATCATCTTTACGTCACAAAAGGAAATTTATTAAAATTATATGTATCTACGATTATCACAGTGGTTTGTCTGTGAGGTTTTCATTTTTCAGAACTAATTCAACACAAATAATCAAAATATAAAAGGCCCTGATGTTTTTTTTACAATTCATTCAACAAGATTTCATTTAAATGTTTACTTTAAAATAATAATAAAAAAATAGACAGTGTCAGTATAATAATATTTTTTTATAAAACATTTACTAATAGATAGCTTTTATTTCATAGTCGGATATCTTTGGTGAATACATGAAAGTTAAACATTTGTACTAGACTGTACATTCCTACATTAATGTTCCCTATATTATAATTACATTTATTATATTAATTGAAAACCTCCAACAGATATACTAAATAAGTAACACCGAATCCGATTCCTTAATTAAAATAATCTTTCATTTCATGATAATTAATTTCATTCAGCTTCAGTACATAATGAAAACTTTCTCTTCTTTTATATAAACTATTGTTCTTAGCTAGGAGCTTTAGACAAATGATTTTACGAGCGGCAGGTTACACTATATCACGTCATTTGACAAACGAGCTAATTAAAGGCTTCCTATTGGACGAAATGCTTCGACATACTTGCTGTCTAACATCCTTATTTACATGTACTGAAGTTGAATACTCCCTACAGTGGCACTCTATTCGTAAAAATACATAGAAAGAAGAAAGACAAGACAATAGGGTCGATTCTGAACGTCACAATTAAATGTAAACCTAATCTTAGTTCGGTCTATCTCTCTCCGTCCTTAACATAAATGGCTGAGAGAGAAAAGGACAGGTAGGACTAATTTTACCTTTGGTTGTCAGAATCGAAGATAATATCAGTTCAACATAACATAATCAAATGTTGAATCACTTCCATACTTATTTCTACTTCTCTAGCGTTTTTACGAATTGAATGAGATTTCTCTAAGGGGCTTTGTATTAAGCCTTGTTTACAAAGTGCTGAGCGCAGGTGTAAAGTTCGCAAACACATTTTTAACTTGTCAAAATATAACGACGTCCTGATTAGCCTACTTCGCACTTGTATAGTCACCGACAATTATCACTTAACAGCGTGACAGTTTACAGTTTTTCACGCATAGATTAACGAGTACCAAGGAGTCCATGATAAATGTATGCCGGATAGTGAAGCAATAACGAGGTGAAAATCCCGCATATTCTACTCTTCTAAACCGCGGATTATTGCCAAATCGAGAAATATCACTTTTTAGAGTGTTAATATAACAAATAGGCTGTGAAAATTACCAATTAGCCTAATAGTGTACCTCATATATACAGGAGACAAATAAAAATAAATTAGGTCACTTTGACTGACATAAATCAGCTTCAAGTGTGCGTGATCATGGGTCCTGCACCGGTAGCATGGCAAAAACGCGACGCGGGTTTTTTTATCAACTGCGCGCGTGTTTCCAGTCACCAAATGCGAGCATGGCAATGACGAAAGATTCGGAACCCGCGCGCGACGCGTCTTTTGGACAACTCGTGGAAGTGGTACTACCATTGCGAAAGTAAAATGAACTTTATTACGTTCAACACTAAATCGGTAATTCAATTGATACAGTTAGACGAAACGTCAAAATTAGCGATAAGACCCCGCGTTAATTTAAACGCCATTCTCGCAACCGCGGGTTATATATCGCGAACGTCGCGACGCGGGTTTCAATGTCAGCTTGAAATGTGAAACGTCATTTTGTCGCGAATTTTGACATTTAGGCGCCACAAAAAGCGCGAATACGTGAGTCGCGGACGGCATGCTACTGGTGCTGGAAAACTTATTAATCTATTATTTACACGCATCTCACCAGCACTTGACACCTGTTTCAGCACTTTGTAACATAGAAATAAGGCATTAAACTACGTCAGTATAGTTCATAGGTCAGTCCTGACGGGCT
The DNA here is from genome assembly GCA_014607495.2 of Carposina sasakii. Taxonomy (NCBI): domain Eukaryota; kingdom Metazoa; phylum Arthropoda; class Insecta; order Lepidoptera; family Carposinidae; genus Carposina; species Carposina sasakii. The sequence goes on from CP053161.1 coordinate 3,517,364, forward strand.
GTGCGGGTGAGGGGGGCGGGGGCGGCGGCTCGCGCTTCGGCCCGGGATCTAGCGACGGTTTTATCGCTTCTAGCAGCTTAGCCAGTGTTTCTTCAGTCTGAAAATGTTTCTATTTATACATTATACAGTTGGAACACTTTGCAGTGGCTTGGTGTTCCTACACTATAACATTGTAAAGTTATTGATCTCAAATAAATAAATAAAACTTCAATATATGTACCTATATAATAGGATTGACTAGTCTAGTCAGTTACACTATTGCACAGTACATTTACATATGTACTTATAATGTAACTTAGCAAGGTTATACTTTTTGAATTGTATTGAGTGATATAGGTATATGGCTATTTCATCTCACTGTGGTTCCATGGTGCTACAGTAGCCCACTGATCCAACTGTGGTCCCCTAGTCTTACAGTAGCCCTCCCTGATCCCACTGTGGTCCCCTAGTCTTACAGTAGCCCTCCCTGATCCCACTGTGGTCCCCTAGTCTTACAGTAGCCCTCCCTGATCCCACTGTGGTCCCCTAGTCTTACAGTAGCCCTCCCTGATCCCACTGTGGTCCCCTAGTCTTACAGTAGCCCTCCCTGATCCCACTGTGGTCCCCTAGTCTTACAGTAGCCCTCCCTGATCCCACTGTGGTCCCCTAGTCTTACAGTAGCCCTCCCTGATCCCACTGTGGTCCCCTAGTCTTACAGTAGCCCTCCCTGATCCCACTGTGGTCCCCTAGTCTAACAGTAGCCCTCCCTGATCCCACTGTGGTCCCCTAGTCTTACAGTAGCCCTCCCTGATCCCACTGTGGTCCCCTAGTCTTACAGTAGCCCTCCCTGATCCCACTGTGGTCCCCTAGTCTTACAGTAGCCCTCCCTGATCCCACTGTGGTCCCCTAGTCTTACAGTAGCCCTCCCTGATCCCACTGTGGTCCCCTAGTCTAACAGTAGCCCTCCCTGATTCAACTGTGGTCCCCTAGTCTTACAGTAGCCCTCCTTGATCCAACTGTGGTCCCCTAGTCTTACAGTAGCCCTCCCTGATCCCACTGTGGTCCCCTAGTCTTACAGTAGCCCTCCCTGATCCCACTGTGGTCCCCTAGTCTAACAGTAGCCCTCCCTGATTCAACTGTGGTCCCCTAGTCTTACAGTAGCCCTCCTTGATCCAACTGTGGTCCCCTAGTCTTACAGTAGCCCTCCCTGATCCCACTGTGGTCCCCTAGTCTTACAGTAGCCCTCCCTGATCCCACTGTGGTCCCCTAGTCTTACAGTAGCCCTCCCTGATCCCACTGTGGTCCCCTAGTCTTACAGTAGCCCTCCCTGATCCCACTGTGGTCCCCTAGTCTTACAGTAGCCCTCCCTGATCCCACTGTGGTCCCCTAGTCTTACAGTAGCCCTCCCTGATCCCACTGTGGTCCCCTAGTCTAACAGTAGCCCTCCCTGATTCAACTGTGGTCCCCTAGTCTTACAGTAGCCCTCCTTGATCCAACTGTGGTCCCCTAGTCTTACAGTAGCCCTCCCTGATCCCACTGTGGTCCCCTAGTCTTACAGTAGCCCTCCCTGATCCCACTGGTCCTACAATAGCCCTGCTGATCCCACCGTGGTTCCATGGTTCTGTCCACAGTCCATCTCAGACGTCTGACCCCACAGTGGTCTCTACCCCCGGTCCCTACCTGCCGCAGCTGCAGCAGCGCGGCCTGCACGGCTCGGTCCCAGGCTCGTCGCTGGTCCCTTTGCCTGGCCGCACCCGCCGCCGCCAGCCGGGCCCACTCCGCTTGTTGTGATGCTGACACCAGCTTCATGCTGCAAACAGAACATGACTGGCACTTGGATGACGTCATCTACTCAATTCATTAGTTCTATTAGTTATCTTATTATATTACCTATATCCACATGGATTATGAAATTAGCTAGTTTGTTACCTTTTCCTCTCTATGTTTTATTTTCTCAACAAACAATGGTAACAAGTGTATAACTAATTTAAATTACTTGTGTATATGATCAACGTCCGGCCAATACAGCTGATTTAAGACACTTGAAACTTGGAAGGTTTGCTGTCTAATTTACTTGAAATTTGTAATCAACACTCTATAATAAAATATAATAGAAACCTGTTTAATCGTTTTGGAAAATTGAGATTTAAAAGTCTTTGCACATTGTCTTTGCTAATATTTTATTCTGTGTACAATAAAAAATAAGGGGATATTGCGGATATTATAGTAATTAATATTATTATACTACTGTGTCTCACCGTTCATATAACTCGGTGTGCGGCGGCTCGGCGCGCCACAGTCGCCAGTACAGCGCCGCGTTGGCCAGCAGCAGCGCGCCGGCCAGAAGCGCCAGTAACAGGGGCGGGCGAGAGCGCGGGGCGGGCGGGGCCAGCCCCGGCGGCGCGCTGCGGGCCAGCTGCGGGGCCACTGTACGGGGGAAGCAAGGTTTAATATGGACGTAGTAATGCCGTTTCACGGCAGATCGTAATTGACATATTTAACGGCAAAGCTACTATGTGACATGATCTTAGGTACTTCTTGCACGCACACAATTTTCGCGATCAAATTGCTACTTAACTTCGACTTTGCTACTGCAAGTTGGCTAACAGTCCTGCGGCAACCTTGATTATTTTGATGTTTGCCATTGGCACTATAATCCGCTTTATTATTCTGACGTTCTGGTTACCATGTACTCGTACCTATGTACATATTTATGTTTACAAAATCGATACAAAGTTTGAATCGATGAGATTGATTGTTCGGTCGATGAAACTAATCAGTGTGCCGCCTCTGTACTGTACTGACCGTTGTGCCGCCTCTGCCGGTGCACTTTCCTCCCCCCTCTGTACTGTACTGACCGTTGTGCCGCCTCTGCCGGCGCACTTTCCTCCCCCCTCTGTACTGTACTGACCGTTGTGCCGCCTCTGCCGGCGCACTTTCCTCCCCCCTCTGTACTGTACTGACCGTTGTGCCGCCTCTGCCGGTGCACTTTCCTCCCCCCTCTGTACTGTACTGACCGTTGTGCCGCCTCTGCCGGTGCACTTTCCTCCCCCCTCTGTACTGTACTGACCGTTGTGCCGCCTCTGCCGGTGCACTTTCCTCCCCCCTCTGTACTGTACTGACCGTTGTGCCGCCTCTGCCGGTGCACTTTCCTCCCCCCTCTGTACTGTACTGACCGTTGTGCCGCCTCTGCCGGTGCACTTTTCTCCCCGTCTGCGCTTGCCCCTCGCTTTCCCCCCGCAGCCTTTCCTCTAACAATCGACAGAACTCCTCTACTCCTGATATCGCGTTCTTTTCTAGGAATGCTGGAATAAAAATGAAGGTTTTTTTACTATAAATAAACTATGGGAGCAATGATTAGAAAACCATACTCCTAAAATATCTATACAGGGTGATTTTTGGTCGTCAACGTTCCCGAAAACTACGCTAAGATCATTTTTCTCCATGAAAGGAAAGTGTCTGGTTTTCATAATTCCAAAGTTAAAATAGACGCGTTTTTCTGCATGACGCGCGTAGCAAGATTTTTTCAGTAATAATATCAACTAACATAAACACTCGACACTGTTTCGCCCATGTAATAAAAAATAAAAAAAAAATTCCTAGTGTCAAAATTTACATTTTATGTATAGGGTACGTACCCATCGTTAGGTGGCCACAAAAAAACACCCTGTAAAAAAAAGCTAAGAAGAGAAGGTATAATTTTAACGATGTTTAGTCAACGTGTTATGTGTGTCAAAGCACATCGCGTTAGAAGAATACCACGCCGACTAGACAGGTTTAGAGACTTTCACCACATAAATAATTTGATATAAAACGCAAAAACAAGTGCTTCCATACATATGGGGTAAGTTAAAGTAACGTTTTATGTGGGAGTAATGTTAACATGGTCCATAAATAAGAACTTAATATGTACTAACCTTTGACAACGGGCCACATGCTCTTTTTATATCGAATATAACCAAACATGGAGAGACTCGTGGAATGTTCTGTTACCCTGGAATATATGATATGCTACTATTTATTATACACAGCAAAAAACAAAGGGTGAACAGTATATTGCATAAGTATATTTTTTTGATAGTCTAGTGATGATATCCCAATGAAATTGAAGTACCTATGTGTGCTGTCAAATTTACTTTAGGCAAAGAACAACGCCACCGAAACGCAATATCGGTATGTTTCTACAATTCCCATCTCAAATGAGTTTTCAAAACTTTCACAGTCAACAAGTTTTTCCCCGATTGCGCAAGAAGGATTTATGTTTTTTGAGTGCATATGTTTCGATATGATAAACCGATTTATCGACATTTAGCCTGTCGAAATATGATAAATATAGCCGCCATGTTGAATTTTGTATAGACGATACGGTATCGTACGATACGATATCCACGATGAGTGTCATGCTAGGAGGGCTGAGCTTGACAAATATGAACTGGATGTACATTTTTACGCAGATGGGTTAGTTTCTTTAAATAAATGAGGTTTTTAACTGGGTGGTTGATACCACAACGTACCTCTGCATACAGTAATGCACCTCAACACTGAAGTAGTCCGCGTAAGGAATGCCTGCATTTTCACTGCTGGCGTCGATTGAGTACTGCACGCCGGGCTTACTGCACTTGTTCATTATCTGCCAGGCAAATAGATAGTGCTGTTAGATAATACGCTCAAGATAATGTACTCCACATTAGCTGCATCCCTTGTGTATGTCGTAAGAGTTGTTTGTATATTAAGGTTGGAGAGATATGGTGTATTTAAGTTGTCTTATCTATCTCTACAGCCTCTTACATCCACTGCTGAGTAAAGGCCTCCTCTTCCCTATGCCACTGTCCTCTGTCCTACCAACCTCATCCACTGCTGTCCAGCAACCCTTCGGATATCATCCGATCATCGGGCGGGTAGGTTGTCTTATAGACTATATGAATTTCCCAAAATTTCCACTGGACTGTATGTTTGTGTACGAAAATTTCAGAAACAGCTAACGAGTAATAAATGTCAGTTTGATAGCACGGATTTCCTTATAGCATACATAACATATTTGGGCCAATTATGTTTATTTTGTTTATGTTTATCAGCTGAATGTCGTAAGAGTCGACTAAGGAAATTATGAATAAAGAAATGGAAAAAAATCTTCACCCGAGTGGGAATCGAACCCACGACCTCTGTATTACATGCAAGTGCTCTACCACTGAGCTACCGGGTCAATTACTCGGATGACGAATTTCACCATCTCTTTTTTAAATTACATCATTGGCAACGTTATTTTTTCATCCCGATAGCTATACACTAGTCAAATCTCGGTAAACAAAGCTGAATCCCTCAGCACAATGTTTAATGATGAAACAATCAAAACCATATCCTAACGGATTATATTATGAAGAAGTGTTTTTATATAAATTTATCTTAGTCAGGATATTATATATTATAAAATTGTTAATAACTAGTGGACGCCCGCGACTCCGTCCGCGTGGATTACAGAAAAAAAAACAAAATATCGAAATTATCCGGGATAAAAACATTTTCTCGGGATAAAAAGTAGCCTATATGTTAAGTGGGACCTGTCACAATATATTTATGAAAACTGCATCGAAATCGGTTCAGCCGTTTCTGAGATTAGCGTGCACAAACGCACAGACAAACAGACAAAAATTCCAAAAATCATCGTTTTGCGTTCTATTGCGTTGATAAAGGTCTCCTATAATATTTTTTCTCATATATCTTCCATGTACAGACAGCGATCCGTTACATTTTTATTATATGTATAGATTAAATTAAAATTATTAATATTCTGATAAGCTGGCAATTTCTCACTAATCTTCACTATGATCAAACCCCGCTAGTGAACGTTGCTGTAGGATTTCTTTCGCGATCCTGCAGTTCTGGCTTCCATTAGTGTGTATGTACCTGTGTCTCGGTGACGTGCACCTCCTTGGGTCCTAGGGGCCCGGCTGCCAACGCCGCCGTGTAACTAACTCTCCGTACTTGCCGGCCCCCTGATGACTGCCAATTCGCCTGCGCACAAACAATACTAATAATTACCCTGTAAAATCAACATTGAATATAAATAAATATTCACATACTAAACAACACATTAACCTAGTCCCACAGTAAGATCCTTAAGGTCTTGTGTCGTGGGTACTAAGCAACGGTATATAAATACATAGATAAGTATAGAAACATCCATGACTCGAAACAAACATTGATATTCATCATATCAATGTTTGCACCTATCGGGATTCGAACCCAGGACCTATGGCGTCGCAGGAAGGGTCACTACCTACTAGACCAGTCGGCCGTCAAATTGGCATTGCAAACATTGGCAATCAAGACACCGTCCAGACGGGACCAATGACAACCCATGCGTGGGCCAATGTGTACGAAAAATAATGTAGCTCTGGTTATCTGTACAAATCTTCAAAATAGCTCACATTTAACTAGCTAGGTCAGTAGGGCACTTTGTGTGATGGCTCAACACCTTTATTTCAGAATAGGTGACGCTACAGAACCTTTACTAATAGTACCTTACCTATACATGTGAAAGTGACTCTGTCTGTCTGGCTTTTACGCCAAAACTACTGAACCGATTAAAATGAAATTTGGTACACAAAGCCTCAGAAAGGACATAAGCTAGACGAGGAAATATTTTCATCCCGGACAACTTCGACATTTTGTTACGCGGACAGAGTCAAGGCCTCACGGGCGTCCACTAGTACAAATTTTACACTAGTATGAAAATAAGACGAAAACAAAGCGCATTTCCCCACCTGCACATAATCAGAAGCCTTCCTCGCGGCCAGCAGCTCCAGATTGAACTTGGAGTTGGTGAAGATCATGGTGAAGAGCTGGTCGATGTTGAAGGGGAACTCCTGCTGCAGCAGCAGCCGGCCCTCGTGCGCCGAGCTGCACTTCTCCACGTCGCCGCTGCTTGGGGATTGAGGATGCTACTTATGTTTCCAAAATGGGGAACTCAGAACCAGAGGCGGCTCGTCCTAAGGAGCGCTGGTGCAGTGCACTCCCACCCACGAAGGCAATCTATAATTCTCTATATTTATAATTATCTTTCAATTCTACTATGCTTATACAATAGTACCTAACGCGTTCATCTCAAGTAAGTTGTAATCTTATGTATCGAGTGGAGCGCTAGCGATCGCGCTCCAATGAAACGAAATTTGGTACGATTCCAAGTACTGTTTTTCAATGAGTGTGAAAGAGACATACCGACATACGCCGGCGCGGGAAACAAAAGATTTCGTATGAATAATTAGCCTAATCTGGAGCGCCGCTCACATTGATTCGTAGTGTGCGTTTGCGGCCACTAGATGTCGCTTAGTTCGAGTTAGAATGCGATATGGTTTTCCTTAATGTGTTTAATTAGGTCATCTGAATTTTAATAAAAGTGGAGTTGTATCATTTCATTCAGTAAGGGAGTGAGTGAACACGCGGCGTTTCCAAACTGTTAGGATGCGCTCATATAAAAAAAATAATATAAGTGAACCCCTACCAAAATATCACGAACCGCCTCTGCTCAGAATTGCAGGATCACGTTCAGTATAGCGGAGCCTGATTGATCAGTGGCCAGTTGCTAGCTCGTCCTCCCCAAACTTCCTTAGACCACTCTTACGACATGCCCGGAAGGAGATGCGCAGAGTGCGTTTCATAGAATAACTCCCAGCTTATTTCGGAACTAACATTTTTCATACATGCAGTGACATCAATAATGTAGTCATATATACAGGTTTTTGATTTTTGGTCGTCAACGTTCCCGAAAACTTACGGAAACTCCTCATCATCACGATCATTTTTCTCCATGGAAGCATACCTGGGAAGTGTCTGGTTTCCAAAGTTGAGTAAATAGACTGCGTTTTTCTGCATAAATGCACATAGACGCGCGTAGCAGGATTTTTTCACGAAAAATAATTAATATCTGTCTATAAAAAAACTAACATAAACACTAGACACTATAAATTTTGCACGATCAAGGAATTAAAAAAAAAAATTCCCAGCATTTTTTTTTTGCATAAACTTACTTTATTTCATGTATAGAATACGTACCCTTCGTTAAAGGTGGCCACAAAAAAACACCTGTATAGACCCAAGGAGGGTTGGTGTCGGGCCGTAAAACAAATGCCAAATCTTTGGAAATGTGAGTCTCGAAAGAAACCATATTGCGCCGAGCTTATAAATAATGGTATAAGGGCAGGAAGATGATGATGACACATAGTAACTAAGCGCCATTATTAAAAAGAACACAATAAGCATATACAGCAAAACACACAAGCTATAAAGGGGGTAAGTGACGGCCAGCCAAATATTTATATCCTAACTTCAAACTGTGATTTCCCGCAGCAAGACGGTTATTACAAAACGAGTTTTAATGTGAAGAAAAAGGAAGTAGTTTCGAAGATTATACATTAAGAATAACTGTCTTTTCAGACGCTCTGGTTGCCAGTAGCAGAGTCGAAGTAATGCGATAGCGAAAGTTGAGAATGTGTCCGTGCTGGTTAGGTAATCAATCAGGGAGCCGATCGGACGATAGGAAGGATGGTGAAGCGTCAGCATAACGGATATACGGACTGAAAGGCTGATTGTAGACGTGAACGGACAACGGACCGTGATTTTTGGCAGATTTACGGTGGCGCATATTAGGGTTTGAACACCGTCGAATTTCAGGGCGGTCCGTTAACCGTTCACGTGTACAAGGAGCCTAACAACACAGACATACCCGGGCGGCTTGTCGGGTTCGCTGTCGCTGGAGCCCGACATGTCGGTGGGCAGGACGTCGCCCTCGCGCGCGCAGCCGTCGCCGGCGCTCCCTGTCGACCGGGAACTACTGTCAGAGGGGAAGCACGAACCTCTCGATAGTCCGTAACGCTAGCGTCAAACTGTCAAATCACACAGATTTTGCTAGCGAGTCGCTAGCGTTACGCCGCGTAAAAAGGTTCGTGCTTACCCCACAGTACTCATAGAGGACTTTAGGTAGGAGGATCTATTTGATCAACAATCGACTAGGGCTGTAATTTACACCGCGGCGCAATTGGAACGGAAGCTACTTTTTTCGCGGCAAGGGGCGCGAACCGGGGTAAGTCGTTTGCGAGAAATCTAGTCTAAACGGAACGTTCTTCATGCGTACTCGGTAATTCGCTGGAATGCTCGAGCATTTGAGGGAATTCCTACGTCATAAGGCGAAATTGACGCGGCGGTGTAAATTGAGCATAAGAACATCTATTCTATTTTTGTTTATGGTTTAATCGTAGGTATGTACATGGATTTTTGAAAACGATTGACATCGGATACTGTAAAGAATCTCTGCTGTACCCTAATATCTAATTTTCAGCCATGGGAAGTCCACTACTGAACTTCGGCATCTCCGTTACACTATACATATAATATGGCATTCTTCGGTATTTTCAGTTTGAATAAACAATTCAATGAAAGAGTACATATAAGAGATTTCTTGATCTAGCATTTTTTCACTAGACAACGATGCGTTTCTATTACATCAATTTTATATATTACCCATTTGATAAAATGAACCTCTAGCTATAAATCGTCGGGGAAAATAGCATACCTCTAGCGGGCGAGGCGTCCCGGCCGCGTGACGTAGAGCGCGTGCGTTTGCTCTCCGAGTACGCTAGCTCCAGAGACGACTCCGCCAGTTCCTACAAACAAATCAATTACAGTCCGCTGGGCTTCAATAATTGCAATTCATCTCGGAACTGACATTTGTTTATGCGGTGACATAAATAATTAAGTATTACAAAGTACAAAAATCTGTCATTTTCCTTGCTTTTGACATTTATATAATTTTTTAAAAACGAAAAACCGTCTTCCTCCCAAAACTCGACCTTACTAAAGTAAAATTTTAATAAAGGGCAAATATATATTGCGTTAAGCCGTGTACGAAGTTTAGAAGGCATAATATTGTCAGATTTATATGCCAGCAAATGATTCAATAGGCCACATGACAAAAGAGAGAAATGAGTAGGCTTCGAAACTTTACGTCTGACAATATAAGCAACATATAATTACACTCCTTCTCCCTGCCCTGTTCCCAATCATTTGGGGTCGGTGCAATATGTAGGTACTCTTCTTTCATTCATCCCTATTATCCGTCATCTCGTTATTCTCATGTCTACCTCTTCCTCTATAACCATCTTACTTCGGACACGGCTTAACGCAACATATAATTTCACGACTTAAAACATTATCTTCATCTTCATAAGCCTATTGCAGTCCACTACTGGACGTAGTCCTCCCCGTGCCATAGGGGGATTTTGTTACTAAAAAGTTCCACTATCTGTTTTTCGGCGGCTCCATCATCAGACCCTCGTTTCCTTTATATTATGTGTAACTGACCAAAATTCTCTATAATAATCTAAAAACGGACTACTCGTGCCTTTTATATTGGAGGATATCCCTAGATTCCATCATCAGATGTTATGTTTTATATGTAGGTGATCAAAACGCTCTGTAAAAGTATAAAAACAGCCTACATGTGCCTACAATATTTGAGGATTGCCCTCGATTTCTCCAAGATCCCATCATCAGATCCTGATGTGGTGAATATGGGACCAACCTGGAAGTATACCATGATCAACTATAAAAAAAAATTGAAATCGGTTCATAAATGACGGAGTTCTGAGGTAACACACATAAAAAAAACATACAGACGAATTGATAACCTCTCTTTTTTGAAGACGGTTAAAAACGACAGACAAGAAAAAACATGTTAATAAAACGGCACCATGGCACCGACGGCCATTACTGGTACCTATAGCAAAAAATATTTCGAGTGTCAAAAACACATCAAAATTCATAGTAAGTATGTGGTAAGTTCAAAGGCGGATGGTCCCATTTTTAACCGACTTCAAAAAGAGAGGTTATCAATTCGTCTGTTTATTTTTTATGTGTGTTACCTCAGAACTCCGTCATTTATGAACCGATTTCAAATTTTTTTTTATAGTTGGTCATGGTATACTTCCAGGTTGGTCCCATATTCACCATATCAGGATCTGATGATGGGATCTTGGAGAAATCGAGGGCAATCCTCGAATATTGTAGGCACATGTAGTCTGTTTTTATACTTTTACTGAGCGTTTTGATCACCTACATATAAAACATAACATCTGATGATGGAATCTCTAAGGAATCTAGGGATATCCTCAAATATTATAGGCACGAGTAGTCGGTTTTCAGATTTTTATAGAGAATCAGCTACACATAATAAGAAGGAAACGAGGGTCAGATGACGGAGCCGCCGAAAAACAGATAGTGGAACTTTTTAGTAACAAAATCCCCCTATGGCAGGGGGAGGCCTAGGTCCTGTAGTGGACTGCGATAGGCTTATGAAGATGGAGATATCTATACTAATAATATTATAAAGCTGAAGAGTTTGTTTGTTTGAACGCGCTAATCTCAGGAACTACTGGTCTGATTTGAAAAATTCTTTCAGTGTTAGATAGCCCATTTACCAAGGAAGGCTACAGTCTATACAACAACCTGCCCGGCTTCGCACGGGTACAACGCCCCCTTACGCGGACGAAGTCGTGGGCGGCTGCTAGTAAGATAATAAATTAAGTCGTGTAATTATATGCTGCGTTAAGCCGTGTCCGAAGTAAGATGGTGATGGTAAGAGGAAGAGGTAAAATGATTGGGAACAGGGCAGGAAGAAGGAGTGTAATTATATGTTGCTTACCTACCTATATATATTGTCAGACGTCAAATGTCAGAAGTCATTTCTCTCTGTGCCCTTTCATCATGTGGCCGATTTAATAATTAGCTGGCATCTAAATCTGACAATATTATGCCTTCTAAACTTCGTACACGGCATAACGTAATATATATTTTAGCAAAATTTTACTTTAGTAAGCTCAAGTTTTGGCTCATAAGGGCGGAAGTCGGTTTTTCGTTTTTAAAAAAATATTTAGACTTTGTTTCAGATCTATATGCTTCATTCATCTGAGAGTCATACACATAGCAACTAACGCCATCATGCAAAGACACTATTCGATGTAACGCACTCTAAATTAAATAATCGAATAACATTTAAAAGTTTATGTGTCAAAAAATATTGTCTATGGTTCTGTCAATGTAAAAGTCTAAAATGCATTTCACCAAATAGGACCTGATTAACTAGATTATCTGTATTATTTATTGCATACAAAAAAGTAAGTAATCAAAATTAATCAATTTGGAGTTATTCTATAAAACGGATTCTATAGGACTACATAGAAAATTACACATATTATTAATTGAGATAATCGCATCGCCTAACATATCCCTTCCGTCACACCAAATAAGAGTTCATCCAAACATTTATACCTTTAGTATTAAGTGTCCTTCTACAGAAATGGGGTGGCCAGAATAACAGGACCATAAAAAGAGATCCTACACACACGTTTTACTACATTCTAGTTTTACTCATTTTACATTTTCCCACAGCAGTATGTAATATGTACGTACGTACGTATTATTTTACAGAACTTACAACTTTCCGTGATCTGCGAATAAGCCTGACCATATCGCGCTATACACAAGTCACACTGCTCTACTATCTCCATATCGGCATCATTATCGCATATCAATACACCTGCTGATAGCGATTGATAAAATACAAATCTTATTACAAGTTAGTTGTAGTTCGGTTACAAGACAGCTTAACCGATTTTAAGGAAATTTTGTGTATTGCGCTGCAATCTGCCCCCTGATTACGTAAAAGCAATAGCAAAGCCGAAGCCGCGCGATCGCGATAATCTCGAGCGCTCGGCGTCCTCCCGCGCCCCGTACCTCGCCCAAGCACACAAACACTCTCAATTATACGATCGCGCGGCTTCGGCTTTGCTATTGCTTTTACGTAATCAGGGAGCCGGTCCCATCAGGTGAATCTTCTATGAGACAAAACTCTATTATAGTATATTCTGACAACGAATTGCTCCATCCATTGAGCGAAAAGTGCGCCTCGCTAAAGCTCGAACGCTTAACTAGTTTTTTCGTATATTTAAGTGGGTCCAGCAAAGCTTAAAATGTCCGACGACCCAGCCATACATTTGAGTTTCCATTTGTAGTGTTGTGCGCGTTCACTGAATCTAGTAATAATTTCATCTAAGGTGTAAGTACGTATATGTAGCTTACCGCTTCATCAGCGGCCTCCAGCGCATGCGCCGCGTCGTCAGCGAAGTCGCGGCAGTACTGTCGGTTGTCCTCGTCGTCAGAGTTGAACCCTAACTCCTCGCCGTAGCACGTGTGCACCTGGGGGCAGACCCAACCGTTCATACACAATCAGATTCCGATTTTGCATAATAATGATAATATAATTATAAATTTAGCTCCTGCATACATTGCAAGTCATTAAATAGTACGGTGCCACTGGTGCCCACGCACAGTGCGTAGACTCTGGGGGGGGGGGCAGAATGGCCACTTGGCCAGACCAGCCCCCGTATCGGGACATGATGACAACAGCACCCGTATGATGGATTTGGTGATATGTCTCACTTTTAAACACGTCAAATACACAGAGCTATTAATAACTAGATAAACTAAGTGTATGTACTTTGCATGTAACAAATAGACTTAAGAATTAGAAAAGACACTAGTTCTCTAGCCAGGACTGAAGGAATTAGGGCTGATAGAAGTGGTTTGCAATCCCTTTTTACACACCAAGTAGAAACACTTGCCTTGTCTAGTTATTACTTAGCTCTGTGGATTTGATGTTTAAAAGTGAGACATCTCGCTCTCACCAAATTCATCATACGGGTGCTGGAAATGGCATAATGACTTTTCGTAAAAAAAATTGTGCAACACACACATACATGTCACTTCTAGGTCTATAAGTTTTATAGAGTGATCATCACTATGATGAACTGTCAATAAAGATATCCGATACAGGGGCCGGCAGGACTGAATAGGGCGCATTTATAGAAGCTAGCACAGGCCGCAGAATAGGGTTTACGGCATTGGTTATATGCACTCTAAATATCTAAGATATTTATCTTAGAGTGCGTATAACCAATGCTACAAATTCTTTTTTGCACTGTAAAAATATAGGTATATATATACAGGGTGTTTTTTTGTGGCCACCTTTAATGAAGGGTACGTATTCTATACATGAAATAAAGTAAGTTTATGGCAAAAAAAATGTAGGGGAAAAAAAAAAAATTGATTTTTTTTTTAAATTCCTTGATCGTGCGAAATTTATAGTGTCTAGTGTTTATGTTCGTTTTTTTATAGACAGATATTAAATATTTTTCGTGAAAAATTCCTGCTACGCGCGTCTATGTGCATTTATGCAGAAAAACGCAGTCTATTTACTCAACTTTGGACCCTAATATTTTGGAAACCAGACACTTCCCAGGTATGCTTCCATGGAGAAAAATGATCGTGATGATGAGGAGATTCCGTAGTTTTCGGGAACGTTGACGACCAAAAATCACCCTGTATATAAAGACGAACTTAATGCTACACAGTATTCTCTTGTAGTTAACCACTATTGCTGGAAATAGCACACTTCACTTAGATTCTTACTACCTAAGTAGGTACTCTAAATTCTTGGTAGTTAAATATTTCCCTTACTCGTGGAGGCGGTATGTGGATTATTGATGTGAAATGGTTAATTTTCCATTTTTATTATCCAAAAAGGCTTTATGTTTATTATAAGGAAACCTTTTATGGGTGTCAGAATTGAAACAAGGTTATAACAAATGTAAACATACATATTTGATTATATTCTTAATATAAATATATAAAAAGATACCACCTGTCGCGTTAGTAATTGTCAATTTAAAACACAAACCAAAACCGTTATAAAAATGATTAATAAAGAAATGAAAAAATCTTTACCCGAGTGAAAAACTAACTGAACAGAACTTAATAAAACGTCACTTCGCCGACAGTTTACTGAATAAACTACGATTTAGTGAACAAACTACGTTACAGGAGATTAAAGGACCTTGAAATAATATTTATAGGAAAATGCTACATCGCACGCTAGTAACTTGACCACACATTAATTCCTAACACTTGGGCAGATAAAGGAAAGTTACCTAAGTACCTTGTGTTGTTGTTTTGTTGACCTGTTGTATTTTTGTGTAATTTAATTTGATATGATGTAACGTAATTTGACATGATGTAATGTAATTGACTTGATGTAATGTTATTTTTTGTATTGTATATATTGTATTGCCCATGAGTCATTTGTTACTTGAATTAAATAAATAAATTAACCTAGTCTACTATAGCTCCATTTAAATGATACAATTTTCTGGTATATTCAAGAGCAATAATTGAATTCAATTTTAATTATTAATACACCGTTGTTGACTAGTAAAAAGTTAAAAAATGTGTCAAAAATGTTAGACCGTGTTAGTCATTTATTGCTTAAATATATTGTTTGCAACAGGCAAGAAAGGTCCTGTGTCGTGGGTACTAAGTAACGGTATTTATATTCTTCTTCAGCCTATTGCAGTCAACTAGTGGACGTAGACCTCACCCAGAACACGCCACAAGGCTACTGCCACATGGGGGGTTTTGCCCATAGTCACCACGCTGGACAGGCGGGTTGACCGCAGTGTGATTTTCGGACTATGTTGTCAGTACGGGAAGCGCTGGTGCTCACCTCCCGGAATCCCTTAATCACCTCGTACGATACCCACGGGCGGGCAGGGGTGGTACAAACTCTACTCTGCCGGCACCATGCGGCTAACGGTATTTATATATTATTTTGGTATTATTATTATTTATATATTATTTTAATGTTGCAAAATTGTCACTTAGCTCGTGCCTCGGAAAGCACGTAAAACCGTTGGTCCTGCGCCTGATCTCTCTCCGGTCGTGTCGGCTTTCCGTCCCATCGGACTATGAGAGTAACGGAATAGAGAGTGCATCTGTGTTTGCGCACACACTTGTGCACTATAATATCTCCTGCTAACCTGACCAATATCCGTAGAGATTGGTCGCCTTGGCCGAAATACGGTCGGAGATCATCATCATCATATTATTATATATTTAAAGTTGATTGGTAGGTAATTATTTCCCTGTGTATGTATATGTAGCGAATTCTAGTCTCTTCAAGTATTATTTCAGCAGCACCCTTAATCGAGTGCTAACAGCGTAGATCTCATATAAAATATGTATGATTTTGCGCGCGAGGTGGATCCAATATGATAATGTGATGCTGACCCCCTCACCATACAAGTCTAATGCGAATGTTTCTAGATTTAGACATGCATAGGTCCATCCATACATTAACGGCCAATTTCAATACTAAAAACCATAAAGAACCTCGGATTTTTTTATTCCAAATTTGAAATTTTGTATGAAAACAATGGAACATTTAAGCCTACTAATATCATAAACGCGAAAGTTTGTTAGTATGGATGGAAGGACGGATGTTTGTTACTCTTTCACGTAAAAACGGCTGAAGCGATTTTAATAAAAATTGGTATGGAGTTAGCCGATACTCTGGATTAACACATAGGCTACTTTTTTATCCCTAATATAATTATTCATATATAATTTCGACATTTTGCTTTTTCTGCAATCCACGCGGACGAAGTCGCGGGCGTCCACTATGCAAAAAATCTCTCGAGATCGGTTATTGAAATTGGCTGACAATTGAAATCACACCCATTGTTGGGTTTGCCAACCAGACGTTGGGCAGGAGTGCATGTAAATTATTTAAAAAAAAACTTGGGTCCGCCCTTGTCTCTGGGTACCACATTACATAAGTACCAACTTATAGTCAAATGTCCCCCCCCCAAGAAAAAAATCCTAGATCCACCGTTGTCTGCCCTCATTTGGAATGGGTGTGTTTATACAGGTTGTAACAAAAAGGGTATGTTAAGCGAAAAGCTGTATAAATAGCCCACTATAGAGAACCTATCCACAAACTTTGAGTTTTTGTTTATTTTTCCCGATAGTATGGAGAATTTTTAAATATCTCTGGACTTTTCATACAATCTTGAAAAATAAAAATGTGATTTCGAGTCTCAAATTTTGGAAATAGGTTCTCTATAGTGGGCTATTTATACAGCTTTTCGCTTAACATACCCCTTCTGTTACACCCTGTATAATATAATAAAGACAATGTTTATCATAGTAGAAAAATACAATTTTTGTCTGGATTAAGTTTAGTACTTACTTACAGATTGATCACAGTATTAATTCTGTTAACTTTTCGGTCAAAATATCGGTATATTTATATTTCACAATGTAGACTCTGCGCTCACATTACATAAATACACCTACTGAAAATATATTCACTAACCTATACGAATTTGAATTATGCTAGATTTAAATTTCAAATTTTCCAAGGCCATAGCTTCGAGTTATTCATATAGTTTATATTCAGTTACAAAAATACCTGTACTATCTGTGAGTTTAGATTCATATGGATTGCTCAGCCAAAAACTGACTTGAAGCCAATAACTATCGTGACAAATAGGCTAGTAGCTGTTTCTGTCTACGTGACTTAGTTAATTAGAGACAGCAAATTTAGTAGCGCAGGTATTTGTAGTTGTGAATTTCAATATATTAAGTTTTGAATACAATTTAGTGCGGAATAAGTACCTAGTATTTTTTGAGGGAAGTTTATAATCCGCCTATATATACAGGGTGTAGATGACAGCTAGGCAAATACTGAAATGCTGAACAAGTACCATTCTGTTGAGTTATACGACAGTGTTATTACTCGCAGGAAATGTATTTTTGATATGATTTTCAGTAATCTTTGCTCTCCGCCAGTGTTGCCAACCTCAAAAAACTAAAAAAACAGCACCTCACCTAAAAAAAAAACAGTAGAAAACAGTAGGTAAAGAAAAAAAAGGCAGATTTCATAGATTTGCTCAAGCACAAGGTGTTGTGACTATAAAACAATACGATACGCAATACAGTAGGCGTGTAGCTGTCATTCATAAATTGGGATTTCCCCGTGTATAAAAATATGATTGTCAAACACATATAATGTGGTCGGGAATTCCCACGAATCCCGACTAAAGAAGATACTGCCATCTAGTGTCATTGCGTTTTATTACGTAGTGGTTTGTCATTGCGTGCGTTTGCAAAGTAGTGTAATAGGTGGCGCTGAGCGGTAGTTGAAAAACAGTAGAAAATAGGAATGAAACAGAAAACATGGATATTAATGTGAAAACAGCAAATCTACTGTTAAAACAGTAGGGTTGGTAACATTGCTCTCCGCACTAATTGTATCGGGCGATCCTGTGACTAATTAAATGGGCTTATTAGTTATTGTGTGACCCATTTCTGTTTTTTTGGATCATTTGTGACTCTCCATTAGGGTTGATCAATTTTTTGACATTTTTTGAGGGCAACTTTCTTTGAAAAACATCTTTTGGTAAATTATTATTTAAGGCCTAATTAAACGAACTTAACAATTTTTTCCCTGAAAATATGAAAAAAAATGTCGGAAAAATTCGGAATTTTCCTGCGAAAATTTTCAATGTTTTCCGCCTCAGAATCATGGTCTGAAGCCATCATATCAATATTTGCCTGGCTGTCACAAACACCCTGTATATTTTCTCTCTATCCCAACTGATTTGCTGGAAGAAATCTTTTAAAGAGATAAGCTCGCCTTTGTACATTATCTATGTTATACAGGGTGATTTTTGGTCGTCAACGTTCCCGAAAACTACGGAATCTCCTCATCATCACGATCATTTTTCTCCATGGAAGCATACCTGGGAAGTATCTGGTTTCCAAAATATTAGGGTCCAAAGTTGAGTTAATAGACTGCGTTTTTCTGCATAAATGCACATAGACGCGCGTAGCAGGATTTTTTCACGAAAAATAATTAATATCTGTCTATAAAAAAACAAACATAAACACTATAAATATAGACACTATAAATTTCGCACGATCAAGGAATTTAAATTTAAAAAAAAAAAAAAATATTTTTTCCCAGCATTTTTTTGGCATAAACTTACTTTATTTCATGTATAGAATACGTACCCTTCGTTAAAGGTGGCCACAAAAAAACACCCTGTATATTTACCTGCTATATATTTTCTGTGTACAATACATATAATAAAAATGTAACGGATCGCTGTCTGTACATGGAAGATATATGAGAAAAAATATTATAGGAGACCTTTATCAACGCAATAGAACCCAAAACAATGATTTTTGGAATATTTGTCTGTTTGTCTGTGCGTTTGTGCACGCTAATCTCAGAAACGGCTGAACTGATTTGGATGTAGTTTTCAGGAATATATAGTGACAGGTCCCACTTAACATATAGGCTACTTTTTATCCCGGGAAAATGTTTTTATCCCTGATAATTTCGACATTATGTTTTTTCTTTAGTCCACGCGAACGGAGTCGCGGGCGTCCACTAGTAAAGAATAAAGATAAAGTTTCCTACGCACCTCTATTTAAAATTTAATTACATAAATGAAATCCCAACGGGTCGATTTGACCCTATTATTTTCCCGTGGTACTCGTATTCTGGCCCACGAATTCAGCCAATTTTTCCACTATGTGTCCGTGTAACACGCCCCAGAGGCCAGTTTCCCCCTAAGCCCATCGCAGTACATATATTCACTTGCGAGCGTTCAAATGGCATAAGGGCAGTGCCGTAAATAGGGCGGTGTCACCGCTGCCCAAGCACAGGGCGTAGACCGCAGATCAGACCAGACAGGACCAAATAGGGCGCAGAAAAGGCTATTTACGCACTGCATAAGAGAAAGTTTTCCCCTATCACAGTATATTATACAGGTTATTTTTGGTCGTCAACGTTCCCGAAAACTACGGAATCTGCTCATCATCACGATCATTTTTCTCCATGGAAGCATACCTGGGAAGTGTCTGGTTCCCAAGATATTAGGGTCCAAAATTGAGTAAATTGACTGCGTTTTTCTGCATAAATGCACATTGACGCATGAAGCAAGATTTTTTCACGACAAATAATTAGTGATTAAACGAACTTACCTTAAGTGAAGTTCTATCATAATTATACGAAGGCTTCATCCGAAGAGATTAGAGAACAATTGTAGTTTCACGTAGCGACTCGCTAATCTGACACTATAGTTTAAAAAAAAAATAAAAATAAAATAACATGTATTTTTAACGCAGGTAGTTTTATTTTTCAACTACCGTCAACACCTAGTCCACGACTTAACGGTAAGCCGTTCCGACCTCATTTAGTTGAAAGTATTAAATACCTTACCATTATGACAAAATAATATAAAAAACAACATAATAAATTAATGCGATTATAAAGTTAAATTAAAAAATATTTCGACTAATGGGGACTCCATAGGGAGGGCGGGCTCTAATCTCTTCGGATGAAGCCTTCGTATAATTATGATAGAACTTCACTTAAGGTAAGTTCGTTTAATCACTAATTATACTTTAAGCTTCATCCTCGAGATTAGAGAACAATTGTAGATCTTGAAAGACGTCGAAATATTATTTTAATGAAATAATAGTATTTAGCAATCATTTTTATTTTATAAGCAAAAAATAACAAATTAAACCTGGTAGGTACATACAGTGTTCATTATTAACAATCATTATGTATCGTAAGAAAAATAAATAAAAAGTTGGATCATTGATGAATATTGCTTAAAATAGATAAGGCAAAATTATCTGTATTAGAACTTTCAATATGCCTATTATAAAATTTACCAAACACATGTGAATTTCCGCTCCACCCGGCAGTATTCCTTATAAGGTCAATGTTAACACCGAGCCTGCTAGCCGCGGATGTGCTTGCATGCCGAGTGGAGTGTGCAGAAAAAATTGAGGTGTCAATTCCACTTTCATATAATGTACCCTTTATCCATTTGCTTAAAGTTTGGCTGTTAACAGAATTATGGGGTTTTCTAGTTCTGATAAATAAACTTTGATTACCGCCTCTAAGAGGTTTAGTCATCTCTAAATAGTCTAACAATGTATTTGCTGGGCATATTTCCGGCTTAATATCGTAAAAAGGAATATTTAGGCATGGTTGATTAGCTCCTAAGCGTGAGGTTTTTATCATGTCCGGGATCTGAATACGAATCATAGATTCACAACGTTCAATATTATTTATCTTTATCAACGTCAGCGTTTGAACTCTGTGAGCCGTTATGAGTGCTAAGAGGACAACAGTTTTCTTTGCTAATTGGTCTAGGGGTAGCTCGCAATTAGGGTATAGATTTGATAAATAATCGAGTACAATGGAGGTATCCCATGTAACTTTATACTTGGGTAAAGGGGGCCGCAGCCTATAGAATCCTTTAAATATCCTACTAATTCGATCATCGGACGTTACTCTAGCACCTATGATAAGAGATAGCGCAGAACGGTAACTGTTTAATGTCCCGTATTGCGCTCCTGTATTAAATACACCTGTTAAAAAATTAATAATATTTGGAATTGACGCCTCATAACAATCTATTTTGTTTAAATTACAAAAATTAAACCATCGTTTAAAAGCTACAGTATACTGCTTTAACGAATTATCAGATAATGATGAACAAATAATATTTAAGGCATTCGCTGGAACGCTTCTTCTATAAAACGCCTCCCTGATAATTTTCCGGCCATAAGTTTGGTTGTCTTCGTCACACTGTTGGAATTGGAAATTAAAGCTCTATCAGTAGGTGTAAAAATTATGGGATTAGATACAAGTAACCTGTTATATAGAGGAAACCAAGCTTGAGAGGCCCAAAAAGGCACAATAACTATTCCTTCTGCCTTATCGGAAATAATTTTTTGCAGAACCTTAGCTACAATTGAAATCGGAGGAAAGGCATAAAATTTCAAGTTACTCCAGTTAATTGTGAACGCGTTGACAACAAAAGAACCTGGATCTCTTTGCCAAGATACATAAGTGGGACACTTTGCATTTAGCCTTGATGCGAAAAGATCTATGTCTGGTCTACCAAATGTTTCAACTACTCTTAGGAATGCTTGGTCACTAAGCTCCCATTCTGTATCCGCATGTAAGCGCCTAGACTCCGCATCAGCGATATTGTTGTCCTTGGACCTTATGTACGAAGCAAATAAGAATATGTTTCTACTTTCGCAAAAATTCCAGATATCTCTTGTTAATTTATTAAGGTGTGGAAATTTCACTCCTCCCATACGATTGATATACGATAATGCAGTCGTATTATCAACTCTCAATAGTATTTGGCAATCTTTAAAATCAGATGCAAATATTTTTAATCCAAAATACGCAGCTAGTAACTCTAAATAATTTATATGCTGAGTACTCTCCTCTGTGCTCCATTTGCCGTTTGCGGTATTTCCGTTACATACTACCCCCCACCCAGTTTTGCTAGCATCCGAAAAAATCTCAAGGACATAATTATCTTCTCTTATAGGATTGTTGGTAATCTCAATTGATTTTATCCACCATTGAATATCTTCTTGTAAGCAAATTGGTATATTCATATGAGAATCGTAATCATCTTTTGATTTTAAAAGGGCAAGATATTTATGTCTTTCTAGATTTTTTGTATATAACCAACCGTATTGTACACCGGGGCATGCTGAGGTAAGGAGCCCGACTACTTTGGCAAAGTAACGTATCGAACAATGCTGAAGACTACGCAGTCTAATGAGTTCCTTTAAAATGTTCCTACGTTTTTCAACAGGTAAAGAAATATGAAAAGAAATTGTATCTATTATGAAACCAAGATAAGTGCATCTACTTGATGGAACCAAGCAACTTTTTCCTCGTTAATGACAAATCCAAGAGATTCAAATAAAGTTCTTGTTTGTGTTATATTATGTACACATTCTTCATAAGTTGGTGCTATACAACATACATCATCCAAGTAAATGGTTGATAAAAAACCTAATGATCTTAGTAACGACATTACTGGTTTGAGTAATTTGGTAAACACATACGGCGCTGTACTTAACCCAAATGGTAAAACATTAAATTCGTAAAAAGAATCTAACCAATGAAATCGTAGGTACTTTCTGTAGGTTTCATTAACAGGTATTAAAAAATAGGCATTATGTAAATCCAAAGAGGCCATAAAGTAATTTTTAGATACTAGTTTTAATGTCGTTCGAAGATCTTCTAGTTTAAAATGTTCAGTTTTAATAAATTTATTTAAAGCTTTTAAATTTAATATGAACCGCGACTGACCATTTTTCTTTTTTATAAGAAAATAGCTAGATAAGAACTGGTTCTCACACGGCTTACATTCAGAAATAGCTCCAGTTTTTAACAATGACTCTATAGCCTCTTTATAGTTAGCAATTTCAGTTAAAGTTTGCTTGGATGGTCTTGGAATATATGTTTGTATGACTGGCTTGCAAAAAGGTATACAATAACCCTGAACCCATGATAATATAGTTTGGTCGCTTGTAAGAAGAGACCATTGATAATAAAACAAGGAAAGTCTGCCGGAACAACGTACCGGGTCTAACGGCGCTGGTACGGGCGCTGCCTGGATTTCTGCTGAGGTAGCGGCGGCGGTGGTGGCGGCGGCGGTGGCGGTGGAGGCGGTGGGGCCATCCGTGGTGGAGGTGGAGGTGGTGGCATTTGTGACATCGGATAGTATCGCCCCAGATGTGGAGCAGCATGTGCTTGAGTTGCAGTGTAATATGCAGCAGTATCTTGTCTCCTCCTCACTGGCCTGCTGCCTGTCAGCTGAGGTTTTGGGTTTAAATACCGAGAGTTTACTCGTGACGCCACTGCTTTCGGTTTAGTTGCTTTTATCTCTGATCCCGATTTACTGATAGCTTTGGCAGCTTTAAGAGTATCGGCTAGTTTCTCGCCAAAAAGGTGGCTATCTATTTCGGTCTCGTATAGTTGGCTTTTTATATCCTTCTTAATTGTTGCACAAATGAGACTTCTTCGTTTCATAGATTCGTTAAATTGAAAATCACAGAGTAACTGTGCGCCATCAAGTAACGGTTTTATAACCGATGTATCTTTTTGTTCTGAGTTAAACAATTTTGACAGGGCTTCTCCAAAACACGAGATAACAGCTGTTATTTGGTTTTGTCTATTCTCAGTGCCCTTGTCCTTGCCTACCATGGTGTCGGATAAGGCGGCTTTTATCTCGGGATTGAGAAGGGGAGCAGACAATTTTGGACAGTTCTCTGGTACTAAGTGCTTATCTAAAAGGTCTTTACGCTGTTCTTTATTAAGACCTGTAGTAGCTATATGCTCCCATCGCAGCGCAATGTCTTTCTGAATTTTTCCTCCCATTTTTCGAGTTTTTGTGGGAGATGTACCCAACAACTCAAGAATGTTGTCGTCCAGTGTACATTCTTCAGAATCCACCGGTACCGGCGTAGATGGCCCTGGGATAGGTTCCAGATCCACGTCTTGTGTGGGTAGGCCGAGCGGTTCACTCGCTTCATTTGTTTGGGGTTCATGGCCATCTGGGAAGTGCATAAAATATAATTGATATTTTATTACTTTGCACCTTCACTTTTTTATAAAAGCAAAATTTAAAAGTGGCAGTTACGAAAACAAAATTATTTACAAAGCAATAAATTGCTAAGTATTTGTTTATCTCGTAACATTACTGTTAATCGAAGTACCTGTCTTTGTAATTAATATGTTATATTTCAATCATTGTACGAATTACTTATATACTTATCACTTAGTGATAATCTTCCAAAATATATTTGCCATTATAAAGTTAAGTTTAAAATTTGGTATTTTGTTATTGAAATGGTAATAAAAACCGCACAGAAAAAAAAAAAAATGAAAATAACAATCTGGCTGATAAGTAATTGCCTCAAAAGTGGGTTGAATATAGGTAGTCTATTTTAAGAAAGATACTTAAAATCATGCGCAAGTAGGTACCTTCGTATATTGACAGCACAGGTGATAACGGAACATCACTTCTGGAATCGCTGCTACTTGAAATCACACGACGTGACCGTCTCTTGCGTTTTCGTAATTTCTTCTCAAGTTTTCTCATCTTGCGCCTGATGTATGCGTCACTATCTTCATCAACATTACTTCTTTTCGGCATTTGAACTACTAGTTAACGAAAAAATTCAAAAGGTAATCCTATACGTGTAGACTAGCGGAGCACTAAAACGTGAATGAGGTCGGAACGGCTTACCGTTAAGTCGTGGACTAGGTGTTGACGGTAGTTGAAAAATAAAACTACCTGCGTTAAAAATACATGTTATTTTATTTTTATTTTTTTTTTAAACTATAGTGTCAGATTAGCGAGTCGCTACGTGAAACTACAATTGTTCTCTAATCTCGAGGATGAAGCTTAAAGTATAATTAATATCTATCTATGAAAAAACTAGCATAAACACTGGACACTATAAATTTCGCTTGATCAAGTAATTTTTTTTTTATTACATCGTTTCCCAGCTTTTTTTTTACCTAAACTTACTTTATTTGATATTTAGAGTACGTGCCCTTTGTTAAGTTCGTTGCCACGAAAAAACACCTGTATACAGATACGCGCGTATAAAAGAAAGATTACAGTAAAAATGACATATGGGCAGGTAGACGATGAGGAACCATCTCCCTAACCCTATCGCAAATCATATAGTATATTATATTTATATATTCATTCATAACGGTTAAGACGTGCACCTCTTCCAAGCGGGAGGCGTAAGTTCGATCCCAGTCACGGGCCAATGATCTAATGAATTTATTTCATGTACAGATTTTAATGTTATAAAATTGTCACTTAGCTCGTGCCTCGGAAAGCACGTAAAACTGTTGGTCCTGCGCCTGATCTCTCTCCGGTCGTGTCGGCTTTCCGTCCCGACTATGAGAGTAACGGAACAGAGAGTGCATCTGTGTTTGCGCACACACTTGTGCACTATAATATCTCCTGCGCACCTGACCAATCTCCGTAGAGATTGGTCGCCTTGGCCGAAATACGGTCGGAGGTCATCATCATGAGGCGCGTTTGAAGTAAAAGGAGGGTAGAATAACAAGTGCAGTTAGATGATGACTCTTCACTCACCCAGTGCCAGATCTCCTGGCTGGAGACGGGCTGGTCCATGAGCGCGTTCTGCCAGATGCGGAACAGCATCAGGTACGCCTTGTCGCGACCCGTGATGGACGCCAGGAAGTGCTTCTCGCTGTCCGTGCACACCAGGATCGCGTTTGGTATTACCTGGTGATATAAATGAAATTACATTACAATTCGGAAGTTCAAACATTCACTATGGGTGAATTCTGTGTAGGTAATGTGTTGGGTTTTAGAGTTTCATAATAATTTGTGGTTTACTAATTTACTAATTTCTATAATCCCGAGGATGCCACGGTTGTTGGCGAAACATATGTAGATTATTTATCTAGTTTTTGATTTTGATTTCGGAAATAGTGCGATGTATTGTCTTGCATGCTAGGTGCTCGGGTCTGGTTTCTCGTGGCGATTGTAGTTAGTGCAAGTGCTTGTTTTCGCAGTTATGAGTTATCAGATCCGAGGGTCAGTGGAGGGTGTAGGGCCCGGTGGTGGGCGCACCCATAGTGAATATTACCTGGTGGTAAATGTATAAGTAATTAATGATTTTTACTAACAAATCGTCAGAAAGAAAGAAATATTTTTGAATTGGTATCTAAATCGAAGACATCACATCGCTTATTTATACTTTAAAAACAATACCTAACTATGTATTTTTGTTTACATAGTTGTTAACTGTCCCAAATAAATAAAATAAAATAAAATATTAATTCAGCATTTAACATATTATACATCAGCTGAATCTCCTTCCGTGCATGTCGTAAGAGTCGACTAAGGAACTCGGGTATTCTCTCAGGCGATGAGCTAGCGACTTGTCAATGATCATCAGAGGTCGGAATTAGGTAGAGTCATTTATGTACTTGCACTGATTTCATACAGCGAAAGAATAAAGTGGATATGCCTCAAATTCCGGTATTAATTTTAAAGAGCAGAAATTTTATGTTAATTATCTTTGTTTTATTTGTCTATCTCTGAGGGTTTTATTATTATTTATTTGTAATATTGTTGGCCACACGGGATTGTCCATTAGAAATCCTGGGAAGGTCCACATTAATATCAACATTTCGATGCAAGTACATAAATGACTTTTGAAATTTACATCTATACCTGCTGTGCGTTATGCCAAACGTGACTTTGAGATCACCTTAATGATTCTAAAGTTCTGGCAGCCCTATTTCTGGTAAACTGACGTGTGTACAGGTATATGTAGTACGATTTTTGCTTTGGTTGGTTGCGTTAACACTAAATTTTAGGGCAGCATTATTTTTTTCATTGTAGACGCGAGACGCCGTTGTAATCAGTGTAGTGCTACTTTGTTTTCGCAATATAAACAATCCTGGTGTAAGAAATCGTAAATGGTAATCGTAAAATGTTAGTTAAGATTGAGAAAAACAAAACAATCACTTGTCACTTCCCTAAACAAACTACTAATGCAGTTATCAAGACGGCGAGTAAAACTTGCGTGTTTATAAAAATCTCTTGGATGTCTTATAATATAAATCGACAACTTCTACTCAATAGATGGAGACGAAGGCGCAGTTAGTAGACTTTTAATTACTTGATCGGGCGAAATTTATAGTGTCCAGTGCTTATACTAGTTTTATCATAGACACATATTAAATATTTCTCGTGAAAAAATCCTGCTACGCGCGTCTATGTGCATTTATGCAGAAAAACGCAGTCTATTTACTCAACTTTGGACCCTAATATTTTGGAAACCAGACACTTCCCAGGTATGCTTCCATGGAGTAAAATGATCGTGATGATGAGGAGATTCCGCAGTTTTCGGGAACGTTGACGACCAAAAATCACCCTGTATTTTTCAAAACACACAAGTTTTCTTTTCTCTAAGTGTTCTTCTGACAAAAGAGTTGATCTACTAATGGTAACTCTGTAGTATGCTGTGAAGGCAGACTCCTCACCAAGGCGGTCTTCTCCTTGGTGATGGCGGTGACGTCCTTCCACCGCACGGTAACGTTGGTCTCCCACCCGAGGATGTTGGCGTAGAAGCACATGTAGTTCTGTGACGCGTACAGACGTCCCTGCGCTAGGATGTCCTTTTGCAGTGCGCACGAGTAGTCTGACAGGCAAAATATTATTTACTACATGTTACTATAAAGTGAAGTCAAAAAGTCAAACAAGAACAGAGAGAGAGAGAGAGAGTGAGAGAGAGAGAAAGAGAGAGATATCTCATAAACAGGGTGTAACAGGAGGGGTAAGTCAAGTCTGTTTTTTGATCGCTCGAGACTCTACATTAGAGTTGATCAGTTATTTGACCTTTTTAAAGGGCTTTTTTGAAATCATCTTTTGGCTAAAATTTTATTTTGAAGTCTTATGAAACGAAATAAACTGTTTTTTCCTGATAAAAATATGAAAAAAAGGCCGGAAAATTTTGGAATTTTCCTGCAAATAAAGCTTTCATTCATTCATACAAATATTTTCATTGTTTTCCGCCTCAGAATCATGGTCTGAAGTCATGGTATCAATATTTGCCTGGCTGTCACAAACACCCTGTATGTATACTCACCAACAATAAGCCTCTCATCCACAGGCAGGTCCTTAAATATCCTCTTGAAGTCCTCAGACTTGCTCTTGTATGTGGGGTAGAGGGAGTTATACCAGCTCTTCTTCTTGGTGCGAGTCTGCGCGTCAGACCCTCGCTGCCCTGACGAGCTCTGATGAAAAAGGACAAGCTCAACTTACTTATTTATATACTAGTGGACGCCCGCGACTCCGTCCGCGTGGACTGCAGAAAAAACAAAATGTCTAAATTATCCGGGATAAAAAAAATAGCCTATATGTTAAGTGGGACCTGTCACAATATATTCCTAAAAACTGCATCGAATCCTGCAGCCGTTTCTGAGATTAGCGTGCACAAACATCGATCCGTTACAATTTTACTATATGTAGTATGATGATTTCCGACCGTATATCGGCCAAGGCGACCAATCTCTACGGAGATTGGCCAGGTAAGCAGGAGATATTATAGTGCACAAGTGTGTGCGCAAACACAGGTGCACTCTCTATTCCGTTACTCTCATAGTCCGATGGGACGGAAAGCCGACACGACCGGAGAGACTATATGTATAGAAGATATAGAAAAATAGATAGAAGAGCCGATTTTTCCAAACGCCAGATAACCTATCAGAGAAATAAAATTGATGTTGTCTTCCTCTAAAACATGATCATGATAGAGACAGCATCAACTTTATTCTTCTGATAGACTATCTGACGTTTGGAAAAATCAGACCCTAGGAACACATCATCACGCCACTTTTCAGGTCCCTTTAGAAATACTTTATTGCTTTGCCTAAGGTGTTTAAATCGCATGATACTTATATTATTATACTTAAGAACCTATAAAAATCATCTCTTAAAACTGAGCATACAATTACAACATGTTTAACTATGTTCAGTGGAGGAAGAGCTTGATTTTTAAACCAGCTTTAATTTAGTATGTCAATTTCAAAAGCTTGTTATGGCAACGGAACTTAATAGTTTACCTCTCCTAGCAAAGAAGCAAGACTAAACGAAAGAAAAGTATTACACTTTTAGTAGAAATTATCTTAGCTTTCGTTTTTATTTGCTTGCGAATTCATGCACTATCATTTAAAATATATCCATCACCATAGAAAGAGCAAGCATGCAGACAACAAGTGATATCGCTACCTCTTTCTCACCTTAGAGTCTCTGAGAGGCGCGGGGGAGGGAGACGCAACATCGCTCGCACTTGAGACAGATATATTATCTGCCGCCGGCTTACAGGCAGATATCTCGTTTGGCTGTAATACAAACATTGATTTAGTAAAGTGATCTAGTAAATATTGAAGTACTAGTGGACGTCCGCGACGTTGTCCGCGTGGACTGCAGAAAAAACAAAATGTCAAAATTATCCGGAATCAAATTATTTTCCCGGGATAAAAAGTAGCCTATGTGTTAATCCAGGGCGTCAGCTATACATGCCAAATTTTATAAAAATCGCTCCAGTCGTTTTTACGTGAAAGAGTTACAAACATCCATCCATACTTACAAACTTTCGCGTTTATAATATTAAGTAAGATTAAATTTGGTAATGTGCTGATTGATGCGAGACTTCACTAGAATACATCAGATTGGGCATTCTCTCAGGCGATAACAGGGATTGGCCCACCGCTCATACCCGCCTCTGCAACTCCTGTAAGCCAGGATCGACAGAGGCGACCAGAAAAATGCAATCAAAGCATAGAAAATCCCGGGGGGACCTAACAAGCTACTAAATAGTCTATTAAAACTAATAGACAAAACAGAATGTGAAGTATAAAGATAGGTACACTTCTCAGGCGATAAGCTAGCAATTTGTCACTGATTTTAACATCCGTCTCCGCTATAGTGAACGTGGCTGTGGGGTCTCCTCTATGAGCTGTTCAAGCTGCCCCATTTCTGGAACACATACCTTCTTTATCTATTCTTTGCAGGTAACTAACTGTCCATTTTGTAATGGATCCATAATGAACCATTACATAGCAAAGGTATGTCATATCCAATAGCAATGTGGCGTGTGTAGTGTGTAAACTAAAATGATTTTAGTTTATAAAATTATTAATAAAGAAATGGAAAAAATTCCTCACCTGGGTGGGAATCGAACCCACGACCTCTGCATTCCGCGTGTCAGCGCTCTCACCACTGAGCCACCGGGTCAATTACTCGGATGACGAATTTTACCATCTCTTTTCTAAATTACATATTGGCAACGTTATTTTTCATCCCGATAGCTATACACTAGCCAAATCTCGGCAAACAAAGCTGAATCCCTCAGCACAATGTTTAAAGATGAAACGATCAACCATATCCTAACGGATTATATTAATGGAGAAGTGTTTTTATAAATTTATCTTAGTCAAGATATTATATACTAGTGGCCCGCCCTCGCTTCGCTTCGGTACATATCAATACATAGATACAACTTTATATGTAGGTACAGCGGTTTTCGTTTAAATTTGGAACTCCCGTTGGTCCCCTTCCCGTGGGAATTTCGGGAAATCCGTTCTTAGAGCTTCCTTGTAGCCCTAATCCGATTTCAGCTTCGTATAAATAGCTGTTTTCGTAAAAAAATTAAATTCCCGTAACTCCCCTTCCCATAGGAATTTCGGGAAATCCGTTCTTAGTGCTCCCTCGCAGTCCCTAATGAACATACAGGTCCAATTTCAAATTCATATGTATCGCAGTTGTCGTAAAAAAAATGAATTCCCGTTTGTCCCCTTCCCGTGGGAATATCGGGAAATCCGTTTGAATTCCCATTTGTCCCCTTCCCTTGGGAATTTCGGGAAATCCGTTTTTAGTCCTTCCTCGTTGTCCCCAATGAACATATATGCCCGATTTCAGCTTCATATGTATAGCGGTTCTCGTAAAAATTATGAATTCCCGTTAGTCCCCTTCCCGTGGGAATTTCGGGAAATCCGTTTTTAGTCCTTCCTCGTTGTCCCCAATGAACATATATGCCCGATTTCAGCTTCATATGTATAGCGGTTTTCGTAAAAAATATTAAATTCCCGTTGGTCGCCTTCCCGTGGGAATATCGGGAAATTCTTATAGCCTATGTTCATCCAGGTCCAATAAGGATTCTAACGGTGAAAGAATTTTTGAAATCGGTCCAGTAGTTTCGGAGCCTATTCATTACAACCAAACAAACAAAGTTTTCCTCTTTATTTATAATATTAGTATAGATTATAAAATTATGAATAAATGATTTTAGTTTAGCAAATTACCGTGTAACAATATGTTAAATATAATAATTAGATATATAGTTTGGTGTCATGGCCGCTATGTCCGGATTTTGTGCGCGATCGTTTTAGAGGTCAACGCTAAATATCTGCGCTTCCGTTTATATTGTGCTAGCTGTTCTTAGCTATCAGATACCTTTAGCGATAGCGAAAATTGTACAATATTCGCCTCGAACTGTCAAAGTTCCTTTCATTTTACGTAATACGCATTTGACAAGCAATTTTTGTACAATTTTCGCTATCGCTTTGCTTTTGCTAGTTAGGTAATAAGGGGTAATAGTTAGGTAATCAGGGCTGCAAGATCTCATTCGCAACTGCAATTCTAAGAGAACCCCTTTTTAGGGAAAAAGCCATATGTATATGTATATATAAATAGGAGAGACTACTATCGAAATCATAAATACAGGGTGTTTTTTTGTGGCCACCATTAACGAAGGGTACGTACTCTATACATCAAATAAAGTAAGTTTATGCCAAAAAAAATCCTGGGATTTTTTTATTTAATTCTTTGATCGTGCGAAATTTATAGTGTCTATATTAGTTTTTTTATAGACAGATATTAATTATTTTTCGTGAAAAAATCCTGCAACGCGCGTCTATATGCATTTATGCAGAAAAACGCAGTCAATTTACTCAACTTTGGACCCATATATTTTGGAAACCAGACACTTCCCAGGAATGCTTCCATGGAGAAAAATGATCGTGATGATGAGGAGATTCCGTAGTTTTCGGGAACGTTGACGACCAAATATCACCCTGTATATGTAATACGTTTCATACATTTACCTTGTCATATTCCAGGTCATTGATAACATCAGCTTGTCTAAGTGACGGCGAGGGCGACCGGGACACACTTCTGGAAACGGAAAATAACAATCTATTCATATTTTTGCTTTTTTTCTATTGATATTAGTGCCGCGTGGTGCCGGCAGAGTAGTGTTTGTACCACCCCATGCCTGCCCGTGGGTATCGTACGAGGCGATTAAGGGTTTCCGGGAGGTTGGCAGCAGCGCCTTCCGTACTGACAACATAGTCCGAAAATGACACTGTGGTCACCAACCCGCCTGCCCAGCGTGGTGACTATGGGCAAAACCCCCCTGTGGCAGTAGCCTTGTGGTGTGCCCTGGGGGAGGCCTACGTCCAGCAGTGGACTGCAATAGGCTGAAGAAGAAGAAGAAAATTTTTGAGAAACAATACATCCAAGTATATAAACTCTGTCTGTTGGTTGTTATAATTAGTGGCTCCTCTCAAAAGCTTGTAGGCGAAGCGATAGCAGGGCCACCTACCAATAGTATGCTCTTAACATTGTCTGGCTGGCCTGGACCAATCAGAATACACAAAAAAGCGGGTGGGGCTGTGTCGGGGCACACGGCCGTTGGTTTTAACGTGAAACGTCTATGTTAGCGAATCGCTTTTAAAGTAAAAGATTGAAATGAAAACAAGATGGACGCTGTTTTAAGTATTTTAATAAAAAAAGAACAGGTACGTAATAGAAACATAAAATACATAGCAAATGTTTATATATTTATTGTCACTTTCTGGTTATTTTAAATAGCAGCCGCCCACGACTTCGTCCGCGTGAGGGGGCGTTGTACCCGTGCGAAGCCGGGCAGGTTGTTGTATAGACTGTAGCCTTCCTTGGTAAATGGGCTATCTAACACTGAAAGAATTTTTCAAATCAGACCAGTAGTTCCTGAGATTAGCGCGTTCAAACAAACAAACAAACAAACTCTTCAGCTTTATAATATTATTAGTATAGATATAAATACTGTCCAAATTACACTTATTTTTGTATAAATCAATCGGTTCAAATAAACTTGACAAACACACGAAAGAATCACCACGCTATAAAGTCGGAGTCACGAGTTACACTGGATAGAAACAAGCGTGAGCGCCGGTTTCGCACAGTTATCGCAGTATCCCTCCCCCGCCGCCCCGCTTGACCCCGACACGAACTCAATGTCATAACAGCGAGCTGACTATATAAGTGAAATATTTACACCACATTTTTGTTTCTAAGACTAATAGTTTTTTAATTATTAAGGTACGATGATATAGACCTTTTCGTTACGGTCCAGTTTTTAAACCTGGTACCCGTATGTTTCGGCGCGATTTTAAAGACGTTTCACGTCAAAAACTTTCATTTTAATTACTTCAGCCATCCTACAGTTTTAACTTAATTTGGTGATAGTTTATATTTATACAGGGTGTAACAAAAGGGGTATGTTAAGCGAAAAGCTAGTAAATACCCCACTAAAAGGAACCTATCCACAAAATTTGAGACTCGAAATCACATGTTTATTTTTCCAGATAGTATGGAGAATTCCTAAACAACTCAGAAATGTTCATACAATCTTGAAAAACAAACATGTGATTTCGAATCTCATATTTTGGAAAAAGGTACTCTATAGTAAGCTATTTTCATAGCTTTTCACTTAACATACCCTTTCTGTTACACCCTGTATATACACACATGCAAGCACGCCTCTTTCCCGGAAACCCTTCCGGGATTATTATATTATGTTTATTTTATCCCCAGGGTTGTCCTACAAAAGGCTGTTAAGTGTTCATACGTATTTATTTTCCTACGCTAACACAAACAACGCTAAAATTGTAGATAACAGGAAATTGAGCCAGTTAATTTAGATATATACCTACCTCCGTGGTACCTATTAAGTACACAATGCGAATAAATACTATCGGCATACATACAATAATAATAATAATAAGCCCGCAGGGCAGCTTGTGGCGAGCTGTTGGGAGGTAGCGTTCCCACGGACCTGAAGTGCTCCCGGGGGAAGACCCTGTTCCTCATCTCCGGCGCCGGAGTGAAGTCTGACGAGGAACAGTTCCCCCACCTCTGCCTTGCCTACGCCGGCCGGGCAGAGTGGAGTCGCGAGAGCTATGACAGCTCGAGGGTGGACGTGCCCGTCAGTAAGTGGCAAGTTGGCTTCGGTTTAAAGTCCAGGGGCACCCCTCCACCCTAGCCACTCACCAAATGTTGCCCCCTTTGTCGCTCCATGCGTGCGGCCGTTTCAGGGGGCCCATGAAATGAGTCGGCGAGTCACCGCCTGCCACCAAACAATTATGAGACTTGGTTGTAATGGCAGGCGTCCGTTAGTCTCCTTCAATAGCCCAGTTACCCAACCCCACCCAACATTCAGCCCCATAGCCCATGACCTTTGTTTCCATCGCATGACATAGATCTGCACTCCAATAGTCTTGCACATGGCGGGGACCATCGCCGGGTGTATCTTATTGTGCGGTCGGCGATGGTATCCGCCATGTGTATCCCACACCATATTAAAGTTCTCTAAAAAGGGCCTCTACATCTTGGCCACGGCCCGATGCACGCCTCTCAAAGGACCGGGACTCTGTAGTCCCGAGAATTCAAAAAGAGATACAATAATAATATCATAGTAAACATTGTGCAGAGAACCCTATTTTGATAACAAATAGTGAAGCCGGTGCCAGTAATCAACG
The DNA here is from genome assembly GCA_014607495.2 of Carposina sasakii. Classification (NCBI taxonomy): domain Eukaryota; kingdom Metazoa; phylum Arthropoda; class Insecta; order Lepidoptera; family Carposinidae; genus Carposina; species Carposina sasakii. Next base: position 3,552,498 of record CP053161.1, read on the forward strand.
ACACGTAATAAACAAAGTAGAAAACGCGATAAACAAAGGAGTTACATACACAAAGAAATAAATATAATTTATTAGAAAACGACGAGAACACTATACCTATACATATGTATTAACCAGACTCTATAGACAACTAAACCAAGTTAACCACATGGTTTCACGCAAAACCATTGTCTATTGAATTATTATATTAACCACATAGACATAACGGACTTACTCCAAAACATAGTAAAGATGACTGTATTCCTTTACAATAAACCAAGGTTACACGCCAAAATTATCAATATTCCCTATCCCCACGAACAAGAACGAGATTTCTATAGGTTACATATACAAAAGCTAGTAATATGGTTTTTAACTATCACTATTACCTACGTAACGTAACCCCACTCACTTTATTGACACCTGCCATGCTGCACTGTACTGCGTAAAATGCACTTGATAATCATGCATTCCATCCATTATTGCTAAGTTAATATTACTCAAACAAATAATTTCGACTGATAGACTTTTAGACACACTACCTAGTACTCCTTATTTAACACTGCACAATGCTTTTTGAACGATTTTGTTTAATATTTTTAATGAACAATGAGCACTTCAATGATGCCTATAGTAGCTACATTAATAACATAATACGCTCTAATGTTTCCATGTATTTTCATTCAATCGTGTTAATCACAATGATAAACCAATGATAATCAGCCCGTGAAGGTATTTTAATCTGTAAGGCGGCACTTAGTTGTCGCATTATTACAAATTTTGCCAAAAACTGTATCAAGTTTGACGTCCGATATCGAAACATGAGTTTACAACTTGTATGATTGTAATTGTAGTGCATCTCTTGCGTGGTATCTCTTTGTTGATAATTTAGCCGCAAAATAATACGCGATGTGCTGACCTTACATACAGGGTGTTTTTTGGTCGGCAAAAAAGAGGTTTTTACGAGAAAACAGAAATGTGGGTGATAGACACCTTGACGTAATTTCTCCTTATCAATGTTTGTTTCCGTCTTATGGATCTTCGTGGTATATTTATCTATGCATATATTTTTTTAATATACATACATACATACATATACACACGGCTGTGTTTCCGAAATGGGCTACCCAGAACTGCAGGATCATCAGGGCAATCCCAGAGCCACGTTTAGAATAGCGGGGTAGACAGACGTAAAAGATCAAGAACATGTTGGAGAGAATACCCTAATTCCTTAGTCAAATCCTACGACATGCACGGAAGATGCAACTGATGTTTTCTAGTGAAGCTCTGCATCAGCACATGTATTGATATTATATGTATCTATGTCTCTTTAGGGCCTATGTGCGAAGTTATTTAAATTACCCCCGTCTTCGAAGCGGTGATAGCCCAATGGTTAAGACATGCGCCTTTCAGTCGGGAGGCGTGAGTTCGATCCCAGTCACGGGCCTGTAACACTGAATTTATTTCATGTATGGATTTTTCAAAAAATTTACACTTAGCTATACCCGAGAAGAGTTGGCGTCAGGCAGGCAGCCGGCCGTAAAAACTAATGCCAAAACTTTGGCTATGTGAGTTTAAATCATGTTGCGCCGACCCCAGAAATAATGGGATAAGGGCAGGAAGATGATGACCCCCATCTTCGAGATGCGCATTATTAAATTACCTTGCGACATTTACGTCTAGCGAGTAATATCCCTGTCCCACTTTTGTGAATGTTGCACACGGCGTGTTAGGCGAATTCATTTAAACAAAGCTGATACCACTGTACACATACCTACAGATGTACAGGTGACACACAATTATGGATTATTTTCAAAAAAGCAAAAAATACCTCTTAAGCTCAAATGTGAAAAGCCATATAGGCTCTAGCTAGAGGATGCCAAAGCAATTAACATATGTACATTCGAAAAACGTAACCCACCATCTCGGTTGGGCAACAAGAAATTGAGCCTGTAAATAATTCCAACATGAAAACTAATAAAGTTACCAGTCCATCCAGCATTTATTACATAACTATTTTGTTATCAGTGTTGCCACTAGAACTGTATTTAAATACATTAACATCATTATCTGATTGCGAAGAGCAAACATCCTTGTTTGTAAAATATACTAACACACATTTATCTGCCAGAAAATATGAAGTTTGACAATGATACTGATCATGATGACGATATCATGAACTTACGAGATCAAGGCTGATATCTAGAGTTTGTTTCATAGAGTAGTTCCCATCGTAAAAACAAGAAAAAAATGATCTAAAATAAATTACCTTGATGGTTGTAATATTGGATCATTTTCTTAAACATAATAAACACTCTTGTGTTAGCTAACAAATTTTTTATTTAGCTTTGACTATGTTTTCAGGACAACCTAGCAGTATATCAGATAGGTGATAACTGAGATGAATTATTACTAGATATAGGGTCAGCTCTCAATATATGGAACGTCTGTGAGATGCTCAAAACTGTCAAGTGCAGTTCACAAGATTTGGTTCATCTATGACAACGGTATAGACAAGACATGCTAAAATGCAAAAAAAAAACCTGAAAAGTGAATGTTTCTGAGGGAATATCATACTTTAAGTGTATCTTTAAAAGGTTTAATTTCATGTAAAAATCTGCGAATAATATCACATTTTCAATCAAAAATACTTTTTAAAAATAATAAAATTAATTAAATTGTTTTACAATACATTATGAGTCTTATTCGTTAACTAACAGTTTACTTTGGCACAAATTATAATTAACCCAAAGAATAGGTAGATAACAGTAAAGTTGAAATAAAATAAGTGCTGTGAGATTTATACTGCTTGTTAAGACATTCCTTCTCATCCGCAATCAGTGTTGCAACTATGAGGAAATGTGTATTCAGGCTTAGCTTTGAGAGAATGTATTCTGTATCAACTCTAGAATATTTATTTTGTATAGAAGCTCATCATTATTGTCATGCAATGTAGCTCTAGCCTAAACTTATTAGTTTATGTGTCTTTATTTATTACAATGAAAGTTTTAAAAACACAAATTTAAATTGATCTCAGACAACAGCAATCACTTCAATATCCTAAATAGGATTATTGAAATCAATACCTAACAAATATCATCATCTCTATAAGTCCCAATATATACATACTTGTACTCCTGCATGGCCTGGCTTGCATGTTTAGTTAGGACCCCTGAGAAGGTGAGGGCCTGACTAATGCTCTGTCCAATAGCATCTTGAGATGATATCACAAGGTTCTCCACTGACTTTTGCCTGCAAAGTTAATAAGTTTCAAACCACAAATCAACTAGTACATTAAGATACTTTTGTTTTATTCTGTTTTGTTTGCTTTGGGAATGTGGACATACATATTTATTAGGTCCTAATTGTTTGCAATATAAAATAAAATTCAAGATCAGAACATGCTTTATGTTTAACAGAACTAGGAAGTAGATATCTAGAACAAAGGATATTTTAAATTAAGTAAAATTAAATTAAGCTTATATTATTATATAGGAAATAATAGTAACTAAAACTAAGTAAAAAAAAAGTAAGTAAATAGTAGAGCACTGACACGCGGATGCAGAGGTCGTGGGTTCGATTCCCACCCGGGTGAGGAATTTTTTCCATTTCTTTATTAATAATTTTATAAGTAATTTAGTAAGAAACATGTGGGACAATGTATTTAGATATAACTATAATAATGTAGGTATAACATGAGAATCAATAATTCCCTACATAATGTATGAATAAAGTGAAGTCTAAACAGATCAATGACCTACAATCTTCCTAAACAAGCCAAAAGTAAGAGAACAAAGAAAATACATAAAACTTAGTGCTCCCTACTGAAAAAGCAAGTTGATGTTAATCTGGAATGAATAAATACGCATAAATAGGTACTAACATTGAAATAGCGGTGCTTCGGCTCTCCAGCTCGGAAGAAGACATAGTAAATATTTAAGTTACTTCGATGTCTAGTTTCCGCTAGGTAACTTTAACAGCTATATTTTTTGCTATCATCATCCAAACTACCGAAGTTTTCACAAAAAAACATAGATAAGCACAAATTCACCAAAACGAAATTGATTTATGAATAGTGAGGCACGAATACTAACGAACGAAATTCGAATGTCGATATTTTAGTAGGACAGAAGTACAGAAGTGGAGTTTCAAAAAACATCATTATATTGTGAATTTTTAAAATTATAACTGAAAATCTAATAAGGGTTTAAGTTTGTTTGTTCAAGGCAATCTCAAAACCAATCCGATTTGAAAAGTAATTCTGAATTAACATCTAATTTAAAACGAATAAAAAAAACAACTATCTTTAGTTAGGTTAGGTAGGTATTTTTACTGGGAAAGGGAGAATGGAAGGTTCACAGCGATCAAGATTCATGATTTCCTCAAACATCGATATGATAGTTATATGAATAATCGATATTTTTAACGAGCGATGGACATCCCTATTCATGAAACGTCAAATTGTCTTAATTTGTCAAAGAGGCAAACGAAATTTTGCCATGCATGCATTATTTGCATGGTTTGTGAGATTTTCTCTGATTACTGTAATAAAAAATATTAAAACCATGTGATAGACGTCGAAGAAGTATTAAAAAACGCGGTAGAAAGAATCATAAATCCTAGATTAAAGAATATACTTACTATCTGACGATAAATAAATGAAGGTGAAAAAGCTGAATGTATTCCTCGGGAGCTGCTCCGGATGACTCGGGAGCTATGTCTAGTCTATGCTCGGGATTCAGCGGGAAAAGCTGGAAGACGGGTGTAATTTTCTTGTGAAAATCAAAATTTATTTGTAAATGGCTTGCATGTGTCCGTGAAGTGATGTTTTCTGGTAGGTAAGTTATATTTTGTTTACTTGTTAATCTAATCTAGTGCATGTGCGTGGTTTTATATGCAGGTAAGCTGAGTAAAACTTTAGTCGGAATACGATCACTTCATGGGTTTATGTAAGTTGTTTCTGCAGTTATTTTTGATTTTGACTCATTTCACACTCATATTTCCCGACGTTTCAATTCATGATCTTTATCATCCATCAGAAATTCAGAATTCATTTTACTAAAGACAATGGCTGTATGGGCTTACTTCCCCTTGCCTTTCCTTCGGGATAAACTAAAAAAAAATGTCTATGGTAAAGCATAAATATATTTTTTTTTTTTAGTTTATCCCGAAGGAAAGGCATGGGGAACTAAGCCCATACAGCCTAATCATTGTTAAGTAAAATGTATTCTGAATTTATGATGTATGGTAATGATGATGATGAATGGAAACGTCGGGAAAATCCTCAAGAACAAGTGTAAAGTTAGTCAAAATGAAAAATTATTGCAGAAACAACTTACATGCGCCCATGAAGAGATCGTAATCCGGCTAAAGTTTCACTCGGCTTACCTGCGTATTAAACCATGCACACGCACTAGATTCACAGCACAAGTAATCAAAATATAACTTATCTACCAGAAAACATCACTTTACGGACACATGCAAGCCATTTACAAATAATTTTTGATTTTCACAAGAAAATTACACCTGCACCGAGGAGATACCAAATCCCTGCCTGCACCCTTCCAGCTTTTCCCGCGCAGAAATTGAATCATTTATAAAAGCTGCTTTTTTTAAATTCGTTCCCTGCGGAACCGGCTAAAGCACAGGCCATGGTGCCAATAAAAAGCTGCTTGAAAATTTTTTTTGTTTTTTTTTAGTTTATCCCGAAGGAAAGGCAAGGGGAACTAAGCCCATACAGCCTAATCATTGTCTAGTAAAATTCTTAATTTATGATGGATGATAATGATGATTATGAATGGAAACGTCGGGAAAAGCCTCAAGAACAAGTGTAAAGTAAGTCAAAATAAAAAATAATTGCAGAAACAACTTACATGGGCCCATGAAGAGATCGTATTCCGGCTAAAGTTTTACTCAGCTTACCTGCGTATAAAACCATGCACACGCACTAGATTCACATCACAAGTAATCAAAATATAACTCATCTACCAGAAAACATCACTTTACGGACACATGCAAACCATTTACAAATAATTTTTGATTTTCACAAGAAAATTACACCTGCACCCTTCCAGCTTTTCCCGCCGAATCGCTGCTTGAAAACAGAGTTGGAAACTTTGGTAGTGTCAATGTCAAAGTCAGTCAATCACTTATCTCATAAGTTTCTTTCGGAGCTGGGAGAGCTGGCTGCGTGTGTATTTCTTTAAAGAATAAGTTATAAATGTATGTACTGATTTTACTTTCATTTATTGATTAAAAGCATGGCGGATGACAGTATCTTCGATAAGAAAAAATCACATCGAGCGAAACAAGCTGGGCGCAAAGCGGAGAAGAAGAAAAAGAAAAATGCATTAGACCAATCTAACCTAAGTGCACGCAAACGAAACCCCAAGGCTTTTGCTATTCAATCTGCTGTAAGAGCCGAAAGACAGTTCCGGCGTCGCGAAGATGTAATCGCTAAAAAGCAGCATATACCGCAAGTGGATAAAACGCCATTGGAACCTCCACCTATAGTGGTGGCAGTGGTCGGACCCCCAAGGGTAGGCAAGACTACAGTTATAAATAATTTGATCAAGAGCTTCATAAAAACTAATGTAACAAGCACAAATGGACCTATCACTATAGTAACATCGAAAAAACGCCGTATTACTCTCATTGAATGCAATAATGATATAAATTCAATGATTGATATTGCAAAATGTGCAGATCTGGTGTTACTGCTTTGTGATGCTAGTTTTGGATTTGAAATGGAAATCTTTGAATTTCTCAATATATGCCAAGTACATGGAATGCCAAAGATTATGGGTGTGTTGACACATTTAGACATGATAAAAAATGCTAAAACTTTAAAATCAACAAAGAAAACTTTGAAACACCGCTTTTGGACAGAAGTCTATCCTGGAGCTAAATTGTTTTATCTTTCGGGAATAGTCCACGGAGAATATTTGAGGAACGAGATAAAGAATTTGGCAAGATTTATTTCTGTGATGAAGTTTAGGCAGTTGAGTTGGAGAATGACACATTCATATGTCTTGGTGGATCGAATGGAGGATGTTACAAGTCAGGAAGTAATAAGGAAAGATCCAAAAGTTAGCAGAGATGTTGTGCTCTATGGATATGTCAGAGGAGTTCCATTGATGAAAGATACAATGGTGCATATTGCAGGTGAGGCTAACATATTATTCACTATGTTTATTTTAATAATGAAGTCCCAAGTATGTGTGTTGAGTTTATTTGTAAGGAATAACTCTTCATCAAATTATATTCTATATTTCAACCAGTAATATAGGTATATTTGCTCATGTTAATATGTTTAAAAATTTTCAGGTGTTGGAGATATGAAAATAAGTGAACTCTCATATTTACCAGACCCTTGTCCCTTACCAAGCAGGGACAAAAAGCGACATTTAATGGAGAGAGAAAGACAGATATATGCTCCATTCTCCGGTGTCGGGGGAATTGTATATGACAAGGATGCTGTCTACATTGAACTGAAAGGATCACATTCTCACAAACGAGATGATGAAGAAGTAAATGAAAAGCAGGCATTACTACAAAATGTTGTAGAAACAAGAGAAACAGTTGATGAGCAAATGAAAGATTCAGGATTCCAATTGTTTAGTGGTGGAGCTGTTATTTACCCAGATATGATAAAAGATGATGAGTATTTACAACAAAATCAAAACCAGAAAAATATGGATGATTCAGATTCTGATAATTCAGAATTTGATAATGATGAGAGTGATTCGGAAAATGATAGTGGCATTGACCAAAGTGAAAAAGATGTAGCAGGGAAGAGTATTAATTTACCTTGGGATAATAATGAGGGGTCTAATGAAGAACATAATACTGATGACAGTGAATCTGAAATGGAGGTAGATAAAGATGATGATGAAAATTTTAGTACAAAATGGAGAGAAAAAATGGGTGAAAAAGCAACTGAGGCTTATTATGACAGGCAAAAAACTTCTAAAAATATTATGAAACTGGTATATGGAGAGTATGAAGTTGGTAACAAAACAAAGGAGAAAAAGGATGAAAAAGAGGACATAGATGATAATCCCAGTGATGGTGAAGAGATTGGAGGGTTATTTAAGAAGGTAACAGACATTCAAAAGAAGAAAAATAAAGATAAGGAAAATTTGGATATAGAAGAGTGCTCATTTTTCTACTCATTAGATAAACCGGTACTAAGGGATTGGACTAGTGATTCCAATAAACAATTATTGATGAGCAATTTTGTAACTGGTAAAAGATCAGCAGATGAAGATGCATCAGAACTTTTAAAACTTGATGATGCAAGTGATGGTGATGAAGAAGAGTTATTTGGTGATTTCGAGGATTTAGAAACAGGAGAAAAACATCATACACAGGAAAAGTCAGGAGATGAAGAAAACAAAAAACGCAAAGCAGAACCCACAAAAGCTGAAATTCTCGACAAGAAAATGAAATTGAAAGCCAAATTCGATTCAGAATATGATAATCCAGATGACCATAGAATCAAAGGTGACCATTCATATTATGAAAATTTAAAAGCTCAAGCTTTAAAACAGTCAGAACTTAACAAATCTGTGTTCGAAAATCTAGATGATGGATTAAGAGTTGAAGTGGAAGGTTTTAGACCAGGCTTATACATCAGAATGTTATTTAAAATGATTCCATCAGAGTTTGTTACAAATTTTGATGAAAGTTATCCCATTCTCATGGGTGCCCTTAACATGGCAGAGCAAAATATTGGTTTTGTCTCATGCAAAGTTAAAAAACACAGATGGTACAAAAAGATCCTAAAAACAAATGATCCACTTATAATTTCCATGGGTTGGCGCAGATTCCAAACTTTGCCAATATATTCTAAGATAGAAGATGACATGAAGTGTAGGTATTTGAAGTATACTCCAGAGCATGTAACTTGCAACATGCATTTTCATGGACCAATAACACCACAAAATACAGGATTTTTAGCTTTACAAACTGTTAATAATGATCACAATGAAATCAAACAGCTTGGATTCAGGATAGCTGCAACTGGAAGTGTCAATGAAATAAACAAATCAACCCAAATTGTGAAAAAACTAAAATTGGTTGGCACGCCTCTCAAAATATACAAGAAGACAGCCTTTATCAAAGATATGTTTACAACAACTCTTGAGGTAGCCAAGTTTGAAGGTGCTAGGGTAAAGACTGTATCAGGAATTAGAGGTCAAATCAAGAAGGCTCTGAATAAACCTGAGGGCGCGTTTAGGGCGACTTTTGAAGACAAAATCCAAATGAGTGACATTATCTTCTGTAGAACTTGGTTTAAGGTCGACGTCACCAGATTCTATGCACCAGTCGTGAATCTCTTACTTCCGATAGGCAAGAAAAACGCTTGGCAAGGCATGAAAACTAAAGGACAGTTGAAGAGAGAGCGTAATATTCAAAATGAAGCCAACACTGATTCAATGTACACTGATATAACAAGGGGACCTAAAGTTTTCAAACCTTTGGTAATACCTAAGGCTCTACAGCAAGGGCTTCCATACAGATATAAGCCAAAACAAAAGACAGTTTCGCTATCTGGTACAAACGCAAAGGATCTGTTCAAGAACAGGGTAGCAGTGATCAAGAGTCCGCACGAGCAGAAGGTTTCGAAGGTTATGAAGATGCTGAAGACGAATTATGACAAAAAGAAGAAAGTCCAGAAAAAGGCGACTGCCGAGAGGTTAAAGAAGCACAAGAAAGAGCAACAGGCCGAGGAATGGCGTAAACTGAAGAGGCAAAAGGAATTAAAAAAGAAAATTTGTAGACAGTTAAGTAAAATGGGTAATAAAAAGAAACCTCAAATGTAATTAAGTTTTTTCTTTACATTACCCTAAGTATAAGAAAACAATACTTTTAATATAAAACGGAGATGTAAGTATAGTCGACTTCAGAGGGGTAAGCACGAACCTCTCGATAGTCCGTAACGCTATCGTCCAACTGTCAAATCACATAGATTTTGCTAGCGAGTCGCTAGCGTTACGCGTAAAGAGGTTCGTGCTTACCCCACAGATATCGGTCGGTAACAATTTGCGTGAAGGTACACCTATAAACAATACAAAAATAAAACACATCAAGTATATCGTGTAAATTGTATTTACTTCTTACCATTATGCAACGTTTGTCGCATGCATGATAAATAATTTACAGAGGTTACACAGTATTCAGGTTACATTGGTCAAAATAATCACTGTTAATTATAACAACTTGCTTTTGGACAAAACGCCAATGTACTTACTGCCTGTAACATTTACAGGAAAGCCGTGTTACATTAAAGCTATGCCTGCATTACAAACCTTACTACATTATGTATGTATTATAAAAAGGAAAATAGAATTAAGCACCTAATATAGATTGCATTATATACCTAGCTGTTGTGACACGCACGTAATCTAGTAAATTATTATTGCAACTTAATTACCTATTGAGCGTTAGGCTCGATTTACACTACAGCAAAGATGGGCGGGAATAAAACAGTTTTCGTAAACAGCCAATAGGATACCTTATTTAAACATCAAAATCAAATACTCGCGCCCTATTGGTCCTGCTTTGCTTTGGTGGATATCGTGCCTGTCTTCTAAGGAAAATAAGGCTGTACACTTTTGTAATAGGTTTTGTACTACAGGCACTGGAATGTTACAGAGTTATACCGCGATTATTCGACAACTGCCGGGGCCGCTTCATTGAAGTAGACATCTCGAATGACATATCTCTAATCCGGCCCCGAAACTAGTAAGTTGTTACTCTCTTTATACGAAGCTATGCAACACATATATGCAAAATTATATACATTCGGAATTTACCTAACAAACTATTATACATTATTCCTTAAAAGGTAACTTTACTCTTTGGTAGCGCGAGCCACTTGGGCTTGAACCGTGGAAAAATATTTGTTTATATTTTGTTCGATATGTGGTGTTTGTGACAATAAACACTTCGATCTACCTCATCAGATGTTAACAGATTAATAAATTCCTTGACAGTAAACAACCATAAATTGTTCCTATATAGGTACTTGTAAAAATTCAATATGTACATTGTTTCAATAAATGGTATTTCAATGCTTGTCTTTTTACAGAATTTACTAGGAAGCAAGTAAATTGGTGTTAATTATTGTCACAAAAAGTTTACAGTATGCGCTGGAATGTAACGGAGATGTGAACGGTCGTCAGAGAACGAGATCGACTCATGCGCACGCACAAACACACGTACACACAGGCAGTTTAAAACACAAATTCATTTGACAATACATAATAGTTTAAAAGTATCATTTGGCTAGGCACCAATTCATTATGATAACATTAAATTCATGCCTAGGGTCCGTTTCATAAAATAACTCCTATGCTCGATTTCGGAACTGACATTTTTTGCATGCACTAATAATGTACATAGTCACAAACATAGTAACTAGCGCCATCATACAAAGGAACTATTCGGTGAAACGCACTCTAGTTGCGCGTGCGCCTGTCTCGTCTGCCCCGAGCCTGACGCGCGACACTAATCGACCGAGGATGTACGATAATGTCGAGATACATTGGCACTTGCGGAGGTCATTTTATGGAATACACGTAGCTAACTTAGCGGCTTGGCTATTTCATTGGGAAATTAAAATTTTTGAATACATATAAAGTAATGAAATGAAGAAATTGTTGTCTTCAACATAACTAGGTAAATAAGATTTTCTAATGTATACGATTACAATGTTCGCTACCGGCCGACATTATTTTAACCCAGAAAAAAAAAACGCAAATAAGCGCCTGTGTCACCTGCAGAAAATCTGAGAAACGCAAATACGTAACAGTAAATCCACAAAACATAACCAAGCCGCTGCAAAATGTTGAAATCCAGTCTAATTATCCCGAGTTCCTGCTAGTAATTAAATGATAACGGAGCAGCACCTACGCTAACACAGCGCCGGAGCGTCATTCTGACAGAAGAGCGCAGAACATCTCGCCTCTCACTCTCTCTTCACAACTCACGCACCGAGCGAGCGAGACAGCATTACCTCTCTATCTACATGACGCTTCATACCAAACTTTATACAAAACCGTAGCTACACCAAAAAGCTATACACTAATAACTAAATAAACATCTCGTAAACAAATATGATTGAATATAGAATTTCATATAGTCGCTATATGTATAATATTTTACTTCGTAATGAAAGTTGATGTGTATGAATGATATAGAGCCGGGGCTTCCCCTAACTAAGGAAGGTGGCGGTCGGAGGCATTAGATCTGTCTTACGTCGCGGCATAAATTATATTACAGTCCCAACGTAAAGGTGTTTTTAGTATCATGTAGATTTGCCACGCACGCGGGTTTGGCGATCGAAAAATGAGCCTTTTATAAATGAAATTGTATTAGGCGTTACAATTCGGAAGTTCAAACGTTCACTATGGGTGCGCCCACCGCCGGGCCCTACACCTCCACTGACCCTCGGATCTGATAACTCATAACTGCGAAAACAGGTTAAGTGAAGTGCCTGTTATGTTATATATAATGAGCCTTTTATGTTATATTTAACTATTGTTCTGCAGGGCCTCATTAGAATACATCAAGTGCATTTCTTTCCGCGCCTGTCTTAAGAGTCGATTGAGGAACTTAAGCCTTTCTCTCGATGGGCTAGCAACTCGTCACTGATTTATTTACAACCGTCTCTGCTATACTAAACGCGGCTATGGGGATCACTTATACGATCCTGTCACACTGGCTACTCCATTTCGGAAACACCGCCGTGTGTGTATGCAATATGCATGTTTATCTATTCTAATGCGCAATACATATGCGCACTTGAGACGCTTAACCTGTCACTGACGAATGCGTGATCAAATCCGCGTGACATTAAAAACACCCTAAGACGACCACTCGTTAATTTGAACACAATTTTCCTTTATTTTCATAAAAAACTTGTTTGAAGGACTGTAACATTGCCGCGTCATGCGACAGCGTCATGTATCAAGCCTGTCTAGCTTAGCGCAATAAAAACTATAGCACTGCGAACTGTGTCCCCCCCCACCACCAACGCTTCCATCTGTACACTTCTGAAATTTCAAATTTAGAACTATTCACATTCAGCCAATCACGCCTCGACGTTTTCAATAATATATATTTTTTTAAATAACTTTCCGAGGCATCAGTTAGCATCTCAGAACAATGACTAAAGCATAGAAAGAGCTTTATGACTTTAAAAGCGTATCTTGTCTTAGACATTATACGGTAAAATACGATGAACAAAGATATAGACAAAAACTTGACACGTTATGTAGCTTTTTAACTTAGTATCATGTACGAAAGGTAGCCAAGGAACAAAGGAAAGGTAACCAAATTGACGTTTGCTTTGTGGTACGTTTTGCATTTTGAGCAACCTACATCTGTCTCTTTCTAATGCAGTTATGAGCGTATAAAAAACAGCGACGACGATATTAGTCAAAATTCAGTTACTTCTATGCTTTAGTCATTGTTCTGAGGTTAGCATTAATTAGCACGACGTATCAAAGTTAGCTAGTGTATATTTTTAATATAAATTCATCACACCAGTGGCAACACTCCTAAGATTTATTAATACTGTTACGCGAATATAATATATTACGATACTCGTTCTGATATTTATTCCTAATCAAGTTTTATTCCATCGAGACTAATCAGAGGTATCTACACCGAATTACACGCGATGAGGTATATCCCTTCAGTGTCCATTTATAAACCAATTAAAATACAACTTGGACTTACAACTTATACGGTACAACTTAATAAATATTAAGTTCTATTTAATAAATAATAAAACAATTAAAATAATAAAAAATAATCATCTAAAAGTTTTGAACACACCCTAGCTAATATTGCTACATTTTACAATAGTAAGTATATGCATTGTATTTTATAGACACACTAGGCTACAAAACATATTTACAACATATTCCCTAAAATATTCCATGAAAATAAGTATAAAAGTCGTTTATACAAATAAAACTAAAGAATGATTTCATGTTTTGTCCAAGTGCTTTGTTATTTGTGAGGTGTATATCAAATTTAAAAACACATTGCATACATACCTAGACTCTGAGGTAGCAATTAATGTACTTATCGTACCATTTTCAAATTTAATCTTGCCTCAATTAAATACAAAATTCAACTAAAACGTAAGACTCAATACTTTGTTTCTCAGTTAGATTATATTAAACACATATTTTGCAATTTAATCTGTACAAAAGACTAGCATTTGTGGGTCGATATCATCAGAACGAAATAAAATAAATTCAGAAAAACCCCGAGAATAAACTAGTTTAGTGAGAGAATTAAGAAAATACAAAAAGAAACAAGAATATACTTGCACAAGGCGTCATAACTTACAGCAATAAATGAACTAAATAACTCATAAAAATATTATGTTTCAAAATGAAGCATGGGTTCTCAAACAGATAGGACTCAAATCAGGAGACAGTTCTAGGAATGAACTTATTTCGGTGCTGACTCCTAGACTATACATACGGGCAAGTCTGTATCAAAACGTCCCTTTTAAGGTCCGTTTACATTATACCATTTTCTTGAAGATTCAAAAGCAATTATTGTAAAAACTTGAACAATGGATCAAAATTTTAGACCATTAGTCATTTATTGCTTCAATAAAATTGAATGCTATAGGCAAGAAGATGGTGTCATGTAAATGAGGCTTCATAGACTTGCTTCTCCTGTCTTTACATTTGTATGGTAAAGTCTGGTTCAAGTCCATTCAAATAAATAGGCACTTCATTACCCATGTAAAGATAGGTGCTCACCCTAGCGAGGCACTTAGTAAACGCTTGTATGAGTCAAATATGAGCACTCCATATTATAATTTAATTTAAAATAAATACAAAGGAAAAAGTGTTCCAATATTTATAAATATAGCTATTTATATAAATAAAAAGAATATGCGGCTTTACTATAATCTGTATACATTTTAAATATTATAAGGTTATTATACGTTAAGTACATAGCAAATCTACATTATCAGAGCACTTTTGTATCTATTGCATAGTTATTATAATGATTCAAGCAGGTCTCTACAACTCTTTATAAATGGTTCATAAAAACTTCTGCAATAATTTGTCAACAACACCTTATGGCAACATTCTACAGTGTAATACGAGTAACTATAGTAACGTTACACGATGTATAACAATGAGCAGTTAGCGTATGTATTCGAAACTGTGAGAGAGTATCGATAGCACAGGCACATAATCACATTTCCGATTATATTTTAACACTATTTATTTTATTATTCTTTACTCGAAAAAGACTGTATGCAATCTGATGAACTTTGTACTAACTCTGGCGCGACAGTATGAAAAATCTACCTTTAGTTGTATTCATACAACAATACTTGTAGAAAATTGTATCATAATTTGTGTTTTAACTATGAATATTGCCATATACAAATTGCTAGACAACCATTGACCATAGACTAAGTTATACAACTTCAGTTTGTTCTTGTCATAGATAAGGAATATTACGCAGGCATACCGAATACAGGAGATTCAAAATAAAAGGTATGCGACATGTCAGTTAACAAGCTAAATAAATATTTTGTACCAAAACGTAACAAACACACCAGTTTACATTTAATGACTATTTTCACTAACCAATTACTATCGTCGAATTATAAAAAATAAATTACATTTAGTTAGCAAAACAATTTGGATAAATGCCGTTCATGTGTACAATGACACTGTCCTGAGCGAATCGTCTCTAAGATTACATACAGGGAGCGCCTAGGCGGCGCGTTCGGGAAATATCTACAAATATGCAATAAAGTATTACATACAAAACGCGACATGGAAAGGGATACCTTCCCTGCATTAAACATGTACCGCGTCGGAACACGCCGGAAACCCGTCAGAGTGGACGTTACCACTTGCAACCTGTCGCCACCAGATGGCACGACACTACATTATTAACAACTAAATAGCTCAAGGTAGAATCAGACGAATTACTTATCGACGCCTTAGAGTCAAAATTTCGGAAATGTATTTATATACAGGGTGTAACAAAAAGGGTATGTTAAGCGAAAAGCTATGTAAATAGCCCACTATAGAGAACCTATCCACAAAATTTGAGACCCGAAATCACATGTTTATTTTTCCCGATAGTATGGAGAATTTTTAAATATCTCAGAAATTTTCATACAATCTTGAAAAATAAAAATGTGATTTCGAGTCTCAAATTTTGTAGATAGGTTCTCTATAGTGGGCTATTTACATAGCTTTTCGCTTAACATACCCTTTATGTTACACCTTGTATATGCCTATTAATAATAGACATTTAAGACTCCATGACTTTCATTTTGCCTGTTTCGAAAACATTTCCAACCCAGGCAAAATCAAAGATATATAACAAAATGAACCGTTCGATTATACCTTGACATTTCGCATCGGTCGACCAACCAATCGGTACCCCCAAAGTCTCTCAAGTAACATGAATCTCACAGGCGTGTCCGTTTCCATCGCGCAGCGGTTAGAGTCCGTTTCATAGAATAACTCCGCCTGATTTCGGAACAGTTTTAACCTATATGCCCACAGATAACGTAGTCACACACATAGGAGGTAACCGCCATCATGCGAGAGCTACACGGTGCAACGCCCTCTAGTGGCTGCCCACAGATAATGTACACACATGGGAGGTAGCCGTCATCCCTCTAGCGGCCGCCCGGTTAGTTGATGGAGTGATGTCAGGAGACGGTGTGGTCGTGCGGCAGACGCGCGGCGCGCTCCGTGCCCGCCGCCAGCAGGTTGGCGAACTCCACCTCGAGGATCTGCCGCGCCTGCGCACGGGAATGGACGTTATTGACAGTGTTATACACCAGGTATGGAAGTATGGTATGCAAAATCATAGTGTGTCGTTAAGGCTATTTGATTATGTTTTATTTAATTTATTTTTATGTTTTAAAATCTTACCTATTTATTATATTAAATTTAATGACCAAAAGAGATAGAAAAAGATACTTTGTACACAATGTAGCACGCAATAAAGAATTTGAATTTTTAGAAATAAGCTACAAAGTTAGGTAGGCAAGACCATAGTAAAATTAATTTAAAGTGGCAATATTATCCAATGCCCTCGAGTGCAGCACTCAGAATACGGAGCGAGCTAGCTGACCTGCGTGTTCTGCGTGGGGATCTGCAACGCCAGCGCCATACTGTTGGCGTCGAAGCTGTCGTCTAGAGCGATGAGGGCTCCGTGCACTCCGCTTTCCACCAGGTTGTTGGCGTACTCCTGGAAATTAACACACATTCATGTGGTGACTGTTAGTGTGCACAAACATTGTAAAGGTGAAGAAGTACGAGGCCTGCCTATGGGATCAACTCCGAAATATTGAAAAAAAAAATCAGCAGTTCCATACATTTCAGTGCAGTAATTATTCGAGATTGTATCCAGACTGGTCCCATAGCGAAAGTTGTTTCTTTTTACCTACCTAGTTTCGTGTCAAAAGATAATCACTAATTTTGGATAGACCTTATATAGAGTGGCCCTGGGGGCGTGGCCGGTGTAAGTGGAATTTGAGCAAAATGGGCAATGGACGCTCGTTGGTCCACACGAGCAGGTCGAGGGAGGTCGCGCCCTCCCCCTCAGCACTACCTTGAGCTGCACGAGCTGCAGCCAGCGCTGCAGACGCTCGTTGGTCCACACGAGCACGTCCCTCACGCAGTGCTCGCGCCCTCCCCCTCAGCACTACCTTGAGCTGCACGAGCTGCAGCCAGCGCTGCAGACGCTCGTTGGTCCACACGAGCACGTCCCTCACGCAGTGCTCGCGCCCTCCCCCTCAGCACTACCTTGAGCTGCACGAGCTGCAGCCAGCGCTGCAGACGCTCGTTGGTCCACACGAGCACGTCCCTCACGCAGTGCTCGCGCCCTCCCCCTCAGCACTACCTTGAGCTGCACGAGCTGCAGCCAGCGCTGCAGACGCTCGTTGGTCCACACGAGCACGTCCCTCACGCAGTGTTCGGCAGCCCTCCTCCTCTCCTCTAAGACTCGCACGGAGTACCCCACACGTTTGAGGCACGCCACGCCGAAGTGGAGAGACGTTCTGAATGAAAAGAAACTGTTGATGAACGAAAACCAGACAAAACACACAAATACACTTAAACACAAAAGTATTTGTTAGGCATTACAAGATGATTTCTATTATTTATTTGCAATAATAACTAACCCTACGTAAAAAAACTAGAGCTACAAAATAAAATAAAATTTACAAATAGAAGACTCCTTGCATGTCCTCCACCGCTGGCAATGTGCCCAAAAGGCTGGCAGCGTTGCCCCGCCAGATGATTTCAAATTTTCCCTTGCTATCCTGTTTATGAGTTTCCTTCATTCTGCCACCGTGACAGATCCTTCCTTGTCCATACACTCTCCCTCTCCCATACAGCAGTCCACTTATTCCCACCAGTATTCTCAAGAACTCTGTCCCATTTCAGCTCATTGTAGCTGTTAACAGCTCCCAAGCCACGGCCACATTATAATCATGCAAGTTACTATCTATCTTTGCTTATGTAACACAAAACCTCAAGAAAAAAAAACACAAAATGAACAACGCTGTAATAAATAAATAAATAAACGCTACAAATCGGTCCTTCGGCCCGGATACCAGTGACGAATCCAGTGCCGTGGTTATAGGTCTGTAGACGCGGGGTCTCATAATGAAATTTTTATAAAAATGTCACGAATGATAAACGTAATATAACTGTTTTACTACATCTTAAAACATAAATCTTATGAAATTATCATGAAGCCACAATACATATGAGCTTTCTATTTGTCGAGTCAAATTTTAAGCGCTGTTACTGAATATCAGTAATAGTTTCATCTAAGGACTGACCTGTGAAAACTGTCGAGCATTTTGAGTTGTGTACGCAGATCTCTCTTGGTAAGGTGTTCCAACATCCGCGCGTCTACCAAACACTCCATAAATGTGGTGCGGTATTGTGGTAATCCTGAAAACATACACTTGTGTAAACCTCACATCGAAATAATCATTTTTAAATAGCCTATTACAGCAAGGTGTCAATTCAAGGAGGTAGACCTAAGAAGTGTTGGATGGATTGTGTGAGAGAGGATATGTGTGTACTGGGAGTGAGTAATGAGATGACGGTTAATAGGGATGAATGAATTTGAATGGAAGAAAGAACAAATTTTGAATTTGAATGGAAGAAAAGTACATATTGCACCGACCCCAAATAAATGGAAACAGGGCAGGAAGATAATGATGATATTATAGTAGGCTTACTTCTTACATAATAATAATTATTATTGATAAATATAATAATAATCTGTGGGAGATATTTTGCACTGTACATGTACCATCCGCAAGATAGACGGGCTATTTAGTCAAGATCGGGGCTGCCTCTAACCGGTCATTGTAGAGTTCATTGGGAGGCCTATGTTCAGCAGTGGACTTGTCATTTCCGAGCTGATGACGTCCATCTCCCGGTCGTATGACGCAGGCGGTTACCTAGCGACGGCAGCCACACGTTGCCGATCCACTCGTGGTCCATGTCTCCGAAGGCCAGCGCGGCGCAGGCGGTGCCGCGCGGGGCTGATGGTGACGTCAGCGACACCATCTCCTGGATGGCCAGCCGCAGCTTCAGCCGGTGCAGCGGGTTGCTGATGCCTGCGGGAAAAAGGGAAATTAGAATAAAATGTTGAAGAACATTCTTATGTTCCTATACAACGAATTATAACTTAAATCTTACGTGTCCCCCCCACAACCACCGATCTCTCTCTGGACCTCCTGGTCACCTCCCCCCATTCACCGGTCTCCTTCTGGATCTCCTGGTCACCTCCCCCCATTCACCGGTCTCCTTCTGGATCTCCTGGTCGCCCGCCCCCACACTCACCGATCTCCCTCTGGATCTCCTGGTCGCCCCCTTACACTCACATATCTCCCTCTGGATCTCCTAGTCGCCCCCCCACACTCATAGATCTCCCTCTGGATCTTCTGGTCCCCCTCACACTCACCGATCGCCCTCTGGATCTTCTGGTCCCCCCACACTCACCGATCTCCCTCTGGATCTCCTGGTCGCCCCCCCACACTCACCAATCTCCCTCTGGATCTCCTGGTCACCCCCTTGCACTCACACATCTCCATCTTGATCTCCTGGTCGCCCTCACACTCACCGATCTCCCTCTGGATCTCCTGGTACCCCCACACTCACCGATCTCCCTCTGGATCTCCTGGTCCCCCCCACACTCACCGATCTCCCTCTGGATCTCCTGGTCGCCCCCACACTCACCGATCTCCCTCTGGATCTCCTGGTCGCCCCCCCTCCCCTACACTCACCGATCTCCCTCTGGATCTCCTGGTCGCCCCCCCTCCCCCACACTCACCGATCTCCCTCTGGATCTCCTGGTCGGACAGCGCGGACATGATGGCGCCGCTCTTGACGTTGGCGCGGCAGGCGGCCACGTACCAGGCCGGCATGCCCACCCACAGCTCCAGCCACGCCACCACGGTGGGTCCGTTCCACAGCGCGAACGGCGTGCCCGCGCGCATCGCCTCCCCGAGCAGCTCGTGCCGGTAGTCGCGCTCTCTGAGGGGACGAGGTCATTGAGTTTTCATGTTTTATATCAATAAGTTTGCAACAATATTAGGTCATCTTATAATGTGAAATCTTTCACATCACTCATCGTCCCGGCGTGTACGTACTTGCACTTGGCGCGCGCGTAGTCGGGCTGCGCGTGCGCGTCCGCCGCGTCCTCCGCCGTGCCCAGCGCCGACAGCGAGCGCGTCGGCGGACCCGACTGCATCTGCATACATACATACATACATAGTTACATTGAGAAGCGTATCACTCAATAAGGATTTTCTGAAATGGCCTTCGTCAAATGGCAGCACTGTGTCAAATACATCCAAAAATATTTCTCACTTTACGAAGGGTTACCGTTCTAGTCTAAAGGCTGATTACAACCATTACAAAAGAGATAAAACTCTAAAATGCTAAACATCAAATCTAACCCTGCACACAAGTGTATAATGTATAACGCGACCAAAAATATGTTGTGGAAATGCTGGGATGGTACCTGAGGACTTTTGGAATCACCTGGAGTATGACAGGCCCCCGATTAAACTGCTCCAAGACCCCGTGTAATGTGATGCAGCTAACTTCGTGACCTATCAAATATGTGAACTTGTAATACTATATAAACTATTTAAATAGTGTTCCCGTCCTGAAAGCAGCTCCGTATTCTATCCGTTTTCAGCATTGTTTTCCGAACTGGTTTGAGGAGCGTCCCGACCGCATTCCTTCAGGTTTCCGTAAACCTCAGCCGTTTTCACCGTTTTTAGTACCGAGAAAGTCAATCTAGATCTTTAGCGCAATCACCAGGAATTAACGGGTCTTCATTAATACAACAAGCTACCTATAGTCACTCACCGGCATCCCAGCCTTCTCTTTCTTGCTAAAGAACCTTCCTAGCGAGCTTTTGATGCCCCTCTTCTTCTGCTGATGCATGGACGCGATGGAAACGGCGGAGGCGGCGGCGGCCACGCCCCGCGGTAGCCCCGGGGAAGCCCCGCCCCACGCGCCGCTTGATAACCCTCCGAGGGACTCTTGACTTGAACTGAGGGGGCACCAAAAAAATTGCATCATAATGGTTACATAAAGCTGTCTTCCCGAAATGGAGTCGCCAGAACTACAGGGGTGTAAAATCTAGCAGATATTAAAACTTGTCAATAAGAATGTTCTATGATACTAGCAAAATTATAACGCAACATTAGCAATTTCGTTTTAACAATCAGTCAATCGAACAACATACGACTCGAAGGACCAACTTTGTACAACCTTTTGTTACTAATGTTTGATGTTACGATACACAACAATGGATTAAAATTTGCGGAGTCTCTACTATTATGTTTTGCTCGTTGAAGGCACTTTTAAATGATATTTTACTTAGCAATAACGTTTATTCTAACGTTGCTAGGGGTTAACATAAATTCTTAAAGCAGGATTATTTCCATCATGCAAAACGAAATGTTGCTCTACGCTGCTTATATCACCGTCTCACATTCACAGTAAAAACAATCTTGCTTTATGAACTGTTCTTCTTCTACGCGTTTGTTACAAATTAAAATGGAATCACTAAAATACCTATATAGCTTTCTAATACTTTTGAATAGTATAAAGAGTACAGGGCTCTACAATGGATGGGGTCACACAAAATAATTAGATAAAATTAACATACCATGCGCCCATCATTTTGAAAAGACAAATAACACTAGAAACCTAAGTAATTCCATTTTATTTAGTAACAATATTTAAAATTATTAATAAAGAAATGGAAAAAATTCCTCACCACTATTTACACTGTACACAATTAATACTTTGTAATAATCTTTCGGAGCACCTTTTACTTAAATGCGAATAGGAATTAAAATTAAAAATAATCTATTATAACTTTTTGGACCAACAAACAATTTTGGTTTTTTCTAGAATAGTGACTCAAAAAAATTTTATTTCTTGCAATATTCTTAACAATTTCAATTAACATTCATTTACTAAAGACAATGGCTGTATGGGCTTAGTTCCCCTTGTCTTTCCTTCGGGATAAACTAAACAAAACAAAAAATCAATTAACATGACATGATTATCTAATAAATGAATAAAAATTGTCAATAATAACTTGCAGATTTAACCAAGCTGGGATGATAGAATAAATAGTCATCAATGATCTTGTACAAGTTAGATTTTAAACACAACTTGTGTGGTGCATAATTGAGTAATGTGTCCGGGCAGTCACACCAGACTTGATTTAGGTTTACTTCCGATAGACTGGGCTTAGGTCTAAATACAGAGCTAGGTCTTAGACTAGGTATGGTAGACCACCTGTGTATCGGGATCCGCGCTAGGCTTCCCGACATTATCGACGTTCTGGCAGCGTGGAAATAAAGGGATGCAAATGTTAGTGTTAAGGTATACAACAAATCAATAATAATAACAAATGTAAATTATCAGTGTTGTTTTCCCTGAAAAGGTAAAAACATGAAATAAACACGAATTAAATGTTAAAAACAAACTCAACGCGGGCTGTGATAATTCTGTGTTTCACTCGCTATCGAATTACTTGGGCTTTGCCACAACAAGTTACGTCAGGCGACATCGCTAAAGTAGCTGAAAGCAGTAATCTAGACTGACAGAAGACACGATAATAATGTCTGATGATGGGTGCTTATAACTCACTCGTCCAACCCGGGCGGGCCGTGTGTCCTCAGTCTATCTCTCTCGGCGTGCAGCGCTCGCGCCGCTCGCTCCAGCCGCAGCGAGCGCGCCGTGAGCGGAGACTCCGCCCCCTCGCCGCCCGACACGACCCCGTCCGCACATAACTGCAACTGTAGGTTAAATAAATGTCAGATTCTCATGTGAGCATTGTGTAGAGTGTTTAACTATTAGAAGTGCGCGAGGCAGGGTTTACACGTGTTTTATTGTAATTAAGTTCATTTATAAATATATTATTTTGGACACACGAGCATGTAGCCAGTGTCCCATAAGTGGACCGTCCATGCGATCCGCGACCACATTCAGGAGGCTATATTATATTGAATTGCAATATATCATCACATAGGTCAGATAAAAGCCATGCCAACAGAACTATGAATTTTACATAACATTCAAATATATAAACTTATAATATAGTGTATATACATACTCGTGTGAATACATATAAGTTAGAGTACAAAGGCAAAACACAAAATTACAAGTAAATGTACTACAATATTTATATTTTTAATAATGACGTCACCTATTATGAATCTAATAAATATACTTACACAATGGCATTAATACCTATGTAAAGTGGCAAGATATGTTACGAATTAAAGCAGTGCAGCGAGTATTTTTTCCGCATAAATATTACTATGCTGAGTTGTATATAAATCTTATTAGTCATACATAATTATTATATGTACTAGGTGGAGTTTACAAATCAATAGGCAAGCTTTTCGCAAAAGCATATGTGCCGCAAATTATGTATGCCATCGCAAACTTTTCACTTATTTTCATCGCCTAATGACGAAGAATAAAGTCATGTTAATTCTCCTGCGTATTTAATACATTTCATCATCATCAGCCTATTGCAGTCCACTGCTGGACGTAGGCCTCCCCCAGGGCAATACGCCACAAAACTGCCATGGGGGGTATTTGCCCATAGTCACCACGCTGGGCAGGCGGGTTGGTGACCGCAGTTTGTATTTCGGACTATGTTGTCAACACGGGAGGCGCTGCTGCCCACCTCCCGGAAACCCTTAATCGCCTCGTACGATACCCACGGGCAGGCATGTGGTGGTACGAAATTCTACTCTGCCGGCATCACGCGGCCATATTAATATATTTATGTTAAAACAAATAGGTGTTATGCTTCCGGGGAATATAAAAAATTTGACGCGAGATTAGGAGCCAGATATAATGTATTTTAGCCAACAGCTAAACATTTCATGCTAGGTATTTGGTAGGACTATTTCGTATTTAGAAGGAAATTTTCGATTGGCGAAATACGCGCTATCATGGCGCCGATAAAACGCGATAAGAATAAAAGGGTAGCAAAAACAACGTTAAAAATAAAATGTTAAATGGCGACCCACAAACAGTTTAGAATAGGAAATAGCTTAGCGTAGAATAGTTACTATGTCTGATATAAGGAAAAAGTTTGCGATGTCTACAGTGTGTGGACAGGCTCATTATGCAGTCAGTGCTTCAGTCCCGACCTGGCTGGACGGCAGCGACTCAGAGGACGGGGGCGGCCGGAAGTGCGCGTGCCCGGGCGACATCGACGCCGGCGCCTGCGCACCGCCACAACATGCACACCCGGGGTATTATACATCATTTATTGATACATTTTTGACCCTAAGGCGTCAATATATACGGTTTTCATTGAAAAATAGGCATATCTATTAATTATTTGCCACTGCACAGAAAAGATACATATTTCAGATCTAGTAAGCCACAGTTCAGCGGCCGTGTGATAAACTAAACACCTTAGCTAGAATAACAAACGCAGTAAGAGTGTCGTGTGTTTACATTGTATGTACCTATACATTCATGGTCGTAGGCATGATGACGTAGTAGTAGTAGTAGTAAGAAGTAGGTCGTAGATGTTGCGGGCCACTCGGCGCGGCGCGGCACCAGGTGTGTGTGTATGTATCTATGTATGTGTGTGCACTGACCGTGTGGTACTGCCTGGCGTGGCGTGGCGCGGCACCAGGTGTGTGTGTATGTATCTATGTATGTGTGTGCACTGACCGTGTGGTACTGCCTGGCGTGGCGTGGCGCGGCACCAGGTGTGTGTGTATGTATCTATGTATGTGTGTGCACTGACCGTGTGGTACTGCCTGGCGTGGCGTGGCGCGGCACCAGGTGTGTGTGTATGTATCTATGTATGTGTGTGCACTGACCGTGTGGTACTGCCTGGCGTGGCGTGGCGCGGCACCAGGTGTGTGTGTATGTATCTATGTATGTGTGTGCACTGACCGTGTGGTACTGCCTGGCGTGGCGTGCGGGTGACGCGGCAGGCGGTGTGTGCACTCGGTGGTACGCGGCGCGGCACCAGGTGTGTGTGTATGTATCTATGTATGTGTGTGCACTGACCGTGTGGTACTGCCTGGCGTGGCGTGGCGCGGCACCAGATGTGTGTGTATGTATCTATGTATGTGTGTGCACCCGTGTGGTACTGCCTGGCGTGGCGTGGCGCGGCACCTGCGGAAGGTACTAATTATGTATCATGTATGTGTGTGCACTGACCGTGTGGTACTGCCCGTGGCGTGGCGCGGCACCAGGTTCTATGTATGTGTGTGCACTGACCGTGTGGTACTGCCTGGCGTGGCGTGGCGCGGCATGTTTATGTTTACATCACAGAGAGTTATTAAAAATCTCACTGACCGTGTGGTAGACTGATTTCTATGAGCTATGGGGCATACATTTGTACTGCCTGGCGTGGCGTGGCGCG
Organism: Carposina sasakii; assembly: GCA_014607495.2. Classification (NCBI taxonomy): domain Eukaryota; kingdom Metazoa; phylum Arthropoda; class Insecta; order Lepidoptera; family Carposinidae; genus Carposina; species Carposina sasakii. The sequence continues at coordinate 3,578,463 of CP053161.1, forward strand.
GCACCAGGTGTGTGTGTATGTATCGCAAAAATATCGTTTCACAGCACGACGCAGTTTGTGGCTCGCATTGGACTACTGTGATACAATTTCTCTATCACAAAATGTCATGTACGCCCGCTCCGTGCGTGTGTATGTATCTATGTATGTGTGTGCACTGACCGTGTGGTACTGCCTGGCGTGGCGTGGCGCGGCAAGGTGCGTGTGTATGTATCTATGTGGGTCTATCGGATAAGCTCTGGAACCAGCCTTACGATAGAAAAATATTCGTTAAATGATCACGTCCAAAGGAAATTCTAACCAGAAAATGTCAAATTGTGGTACTGCCTGGCGTGGCGTGGCGCGGCACCAGTGTGTGTGTGTATGTATCTATGTATGTGTGTGCACTGACCGTGTGGTACTGCCTGGCGTGGCGTGGCGCGGCACCAGGTGTGTGTGTATTCTATGTATGTGTGTGCACTGACCATGTGGTACTGCCTGGCGTGGCGTGGCGCGGCACCAGGTGTGTGTGTATGTATCTATGTATGTGTGTGCACTGACCGTGTGGTACTGCCTGGCGTGGCGTGGCGCGGCACCAGATCTATGTATGTGTGTGCACTGACCGTGTGGTACTGCCTGGCGTGGCGTGGCGCGGCACCAGGTGTGTGTGTATGTATCTATGTATGTGTGTGCACTGACCGTATAAGAGAGGCATTATTTATGTGTGTGTATCGGATCTCGGTGTTGATGTATGTGTGTGCACTGACCGTGTGGTACTGCCTGGCGTGGCGTGGCGCGGCACCAGGTGTGTATGTATGTATATGTATGTGTTGCACTGTGTGTGTGTGTGTGTGTGTGTGTGCGTGTGTGTGTGTGTGGGCGTGGCTCACCCTAGACTCGAGTTCCTCTGCGCGCGCCTCAGTGCTCTGCTTCTCCTCCTGTATGAGTCGGATCTCGGTGTTGATGGTATGTGTGTGCACTGACCGTGTGGTACTGCCTGGCGTGGCGTGGCGCGGCACCAGGTGTGTGTGTATGTATCTATGTATGTGTGTGCACTGACCGTTGTTCTTGCAGCATCAGCGCTAATGCTGCAGCGTCGGTGTGACCTTCCGCACCACCGTCACTCATCTTTCATGTGTGTGTATGTATCTATGTATGTGTGTGCACTGACCGTGTGGTACTGCCTGGCGTGGCGTGGCGCGGCACCAGGTGTGTGTGTATGTATCTATGTATGTGTGTGCACTGACCGTGTGGTACTGCCTGGCGTGGCGTGCGGGTGACGCGGCAGGCGGTGAAGCTGCCCACATAAATGTGGACACTTCAGAAAATTTACGCCCGCTACGTCCACGTAATGGAAACTATACGAAAAGGTGATAATAATTAAAAAACTTTAAAGTAGCTCGCTGTTATGACATTGAGTTCTGGAATAATAAACCGGCGCTCACGCTCTATTCCTCGTGACTCCGACTTTATAGCGTGATTCTTTCGTGTGTTTGTCATTTGATTTATACTTGTAATTTGGACAGTATTTATATCTATACTAATATTATAAGCTGAAGAGTTTGTTTGTTTGTTTGTTTGAACGCGCTAATCTCAGGAACTACTGGTCTGATTTGAAAATTCTTTCAGTGTTAGATAGCCCATTTACCAAGGAAGGCTACAGTCTATACAACAACCTGCCCGGCTTCGCACGGGTACAACGCCCCCTCACGCGGACGAAGTCGTGGGCGGCTGCTATTTAAAATAACCAGAAAGTGACAATAAATATATAAACATTTGCTATGTATTTTATGTTTCTATTACGTACCTGTTCTTTTTTTATTAAAATACTTAAAACAGCGTCCATCTTGTTTTCATTTCAATCTTTTACTTTAAAAGCGATTCGCTAACATAGACGTTTCACGTTAAAACCAACGGCCGTGTGCCCCGACACAGCCCCACCCGCTTTTTATTCGGATCTCGGTGTTGATGTGTGTGTGTTTGTGTGTGTGTGTGTGTGTGTGTGTGTGTGGGCGTGGCTCACCCTAGACTCGAGTTCCTCTGCGCGCGCCTCAGTGCTCTGCTTCTCCTCCTGTATGAGTCGGATCTCGGTGTTGATGGCGTCGAGTTGTTCTTGCAGCATCAGCGCTAATGCTGCATCACTATTTGTCAAACTTACGCCACGTAATGGATAATGCTTGCTGGAATAATAGATTCTCCTTTACCGTGAAATAGGTACAACACTAGTTCTGTTGTCAACTTAGCTTATAATCTACACTAACTCTCTGTAAATCTATAATAAACTACACGTTATAAAATTTATTTTCCTCTTTTACTCACAAATTCAACAGTAACATCATGTTATTCAAAAATTGTAACGAGAACACAAAGCTAATGCTATTGAAATAGAAATAGAATTAAAAGAGAAATGATTTCGTGAAATGGATTTTTTTCTGGGAAAATGCAAACGTATTGCGACATTGCTACAGCGAAATTATAATATAATATAATACCATTATAATTAGAACAAAATTTTATATTCATAGCAGTTGAATTATGGATATATTTTTTAGCAAATATACACATCGAGGGGTACATATTTGGGACTAGTGGACGCCCGCGACTCCGTCCGCGTGGACTGCAGAAAAAACAAAATGTCGAAATTATCCGGGATAAAAACATTTTCCCGAGATAAAAATTAGCCTATATGTTAAGTGGGACCTGTCACAATATATTTCTGAAAACTTCATCGAAATCGGTTCAGCCGTTTCTGAGATTAGCGTGCACAAACATCGATCCGTTACAATTTAATTACATGTATAGATACACGTAGAAGAATAGATAAGCGCCACTTTGGCCGATATTGAGTTGTACCTATACAGGATATTTTTTCGATGCACACTATACATCAAATAAAGTTTATGCAAAAAAAAAATCGTAATGACAGTTTGTTGCCATAATAAAAAAATGCTTCCATGGAGAAAAATGATCGTGATGATGAGGAGATTCCATAGTTTTCGGGAACGTTGACGACCAAAAATCACCCTGTATATGTAAGCGAATAAAATTTTACAATTGAGAGGTACGCGAAAATACGTCAACAGACAGAGGTAGTAGAGGTACATGACATAATCTTAAAAATTGTAATAGAATGTTAAGACATACCTCAGCATCACTAGACACATCGTACGCTTGCTGTACGCTCGCCAACACATGCGCTTGTTGTAACTTTTCCCACGACCCGTCCAGCTGGAACCGATTACAATAACATTACATCTTTTTGTACACTTCATAAACACATGCTTTGGCATCTTATGTATACTGTCCACGATGTGTAAACAAATTCGTCTTTGTATGCTTGCTCGTGGTCTACAAATTCGCACGTGTCGTATGTAGACCTTCATGACAAAGTAAGTTTGAAGCCCTGTTGTTGTGCGCTACATTCCTTTGATTTTGAACCACGTTATTAATATTGTATGTTTTGTATTATGTGCCATATATTGTACTGACATGGAATTCTAACCAGCAGTTTAAGAGCAGCTTTATTCAGTACAGTAATCCTGTAGTTCTGGCCGTATATGTGTGTAATAATAGGTGCTGCTTACGATGGCTGCTTTAGAACAGTCTTATTAATAATCTATATAAGGTTAGAAACGTGCGGGTGAGCGCGTCTGTCTGCTGTGTTGAAGGGATCTGCTGTATGTTGAAGGGATCTGCTGTCTGTCTGTCTGCACATACCTTCTGGAACACCTGGTCGGGCGGCGGCGCGGCGGCGGGCGACAGCGAGCGGGTGAGCGCGTCTGTCTGCTGGATGTTGAAGGCGATTTCCTGCTGCAGCAATGACCGCTTCAGCTGATAAAACAGAATACAGGCTTAGCCCTTCGATCAACCAAAATCCTAGCGCCAGTTTATGCCATTGAAAGGCCAACACGAAAATACATGATACTGTTGGTGAGTCTTAGACGTACCTTACAGGCTTTTCAAAACTTGAAAAATCTTCTTTGTTCTATAAACTAGAATATGAAATGAATTTGTTACTGTTTCTATCTTGATATAAAGTTTTAGAGAAAGATAGCATCAACCTCCCTTTAGATACTCTATCTGACAATAGAAGAATAAAGAAGATAACTTAAAACTGTTTCAAGGTCACAAAATTCAAAATCATTGACATGAAAGCATTAACAACTTGTTTATCGATGGTCATGTTCGCACCCCAAAATGAAACCGCTACCAAACAAAAAAAGGAGGTGAATTTAAACAACCTAAAAAAATAAATCGCAAAGCTTTTGCATTGGCAATGGTCACCACCCCAAGGTGCGATTTGTTACGGTCTGTCAGCCATAAGTTGGCGATTCGGGGCTTAATTGCCACCAACGTGGAGCTAATAAGAGTTAAGGTCGCCTAAAGACGAAATCCAGGAGAGCTGCTAGACAGTTCTGCTTTATGGCAAAACCAACATTAGGTCTGACACACCGCATGATTCTACTATTACTGTTACAATATTTCAGTGAAGTGTCATTGCTTGGAAGAAGAAATAGCAAGAAAACTAAGTAACATATTAACAAAAGAATCTTAGATTGGATTAGATATCAGATAATCATAGTAACATGTGGCCGCGTGGTGCCGGCAGAGTAGAATTCGTACCACCCCATGTCTGCCGGTGGGTATCGTACGAGGCGATTAAGGGTTTCCGGGAGGTGGGCAGCAGCGCCTCCCGTGTTGACAACATAGTCCAAAATACAAATTGCGGTCACCAACCCGCCTGCCCAGCGTGGTGACTATGGGCAAATACCCCCCACGGCAGTCTTGTGGAGTGCCCTGGGGGAGGCCTACGTCCAGCAGTGGCTCACTTAGTGTGTATAAATTCAGCTGCACCCACCTGTTCAGTCTCCATCCTCCACTTGGCGAGCTCCTTGAGTAGCTCCTGCTTGTCCCTGGCGAGCTCGTCAGCGTACTTCCGCAGCTTGTCTAGCTCCTGCGTCAGCGCATTCTTCTCGTCCAGGGCGTGCATGCGCTCCTTTAGGTGCACTTGCAGTCTGGACGGATGGGGAAACATTGGTTAGGTTAATTAAAGATATACCTATATACAGGGTATGTGTGACAGCCAAGCAAATATTGAGACATTGAACCAGTACCGTTGTTTTGAGTTATACGACAGTGTTATGACCCGTAGGGAATTAATTTTTGATTTGAATATACGCAATGTTTGCTTTCCGCGCCAATTGTATCGGGCGATCCTGTGACTAGTTAAATGGACTTATTGGTTATTGTGTGATACATTTCTGTTTTTGGAATCACTTGTGACTCTTCTTTGGGGTTGATCAGTTAATTGAACTTTTTTGAGAGCAACTTATTTTTTTTTTCAATCATCCATAGGTTAAAAATTTGTTATCAAGTCATTATTTAAGGCCTACTTAAACGAACCACACTATTTTTTTCCTAAAAAAAGTCGGTAAATTTTGGAATTTTCCTGCGAAAATTTTCACTGGTTTTTATCTCAGAATCATGGTCTGAAGTCACCATATCAATATTTGCCTGGCTGTCATAGGCTGTATCCCAAAAATGCGGCAAATAAAACGGTGACCCAACAGCTATCACTGCTCTCAGACAGGAGTTTGTCGACCGTTTCAGCAAGCAAGGATTCTTCTCCAGTTACTATAAGAAACATTTCCATCAATCATAACCTCGCTTGTCATTTCTCTCCGACAGCAGTTTGTCGACGGTGGACGACAGCCGGGTGTACACATAACTACAGTAGGCTTGTTTCCATCATCCCCTCACCTGTCGTTGCTCTCCGAGAGCAGTTTGTCGACGGTGGACGACAGCCGGGTGTACACATAACTACAGTAGGCTTGTTTCCATTATCCCCTCACCTGTCGTTGCTCTCCGACAGCAGTTTGTCGACGGTGGATGACAGCCGGGTGTACACATAACTACAGTAGGCTTGTTTCCATCATCCCCTCACCTGTCGTTGCTCTCCGACAGCAGTTTGTCGACGGTGGATGACAGCCGGGTGTACACATAACTACAGTAGGCTTGTTTCCATCATCCCCTCACCTGTCGTTGCTCTCCGACAGCAGTTTGTCGACGGTGGCGGAGAGTCGGGTGTTGTGTTCCTCGTTCATGCGCAGACGCTGGTTGAGCCGCAGCAGTTCCGCGTTCTTCTCCTCGACGGCGGCCTCCATGCGCTGGATGCGGTCCTCGGCCGAGCCGTGCCGCTCTTGCGCCTGCGGTGACTGAATGCATTATTTTGAAGCACTGTTTATACAGCTGATAGATTTTATAATACCTACTTAGAATTACATGGAAACATATCCCACTGGATTCGTTGCCAGTCGCTAGATTGTGGTATTTGTCCCCGAAAAGCGAGGGTAGGCCCTTACCCGTTCGCTGTCGCATTGCTACCGCTTTGCCTTTCCAAGTTATGTAATCAGCTTGTGGATCTATGTCATGAATTGCTTCCAAAATTACACTGTACAAAGGTTCCACTTGCCCCACAACCGCAAGAGAATAAGTCAATGGAGTTGTCACACAGTCTACTCCCGCAGTACCAACCTAGTCTATGTTGCCCCTATAAGGTTGTTCTGAACAATCCCACACAAATTAAATACTCCATGCCTGCCCGTAGGTATAGTACGAGTCGATTAAGTGTACGGGAGGCGGGCAGCAGCGCCTCCCGTGCTGACAACATAGTCCGAAAATCACACTGCGGTCACCAACCCGCCTGCTCAACGTGTTGACTATGTGCAAAAACCCCCCATGGCAGTAGCCTAGTACCGTGGTCTGGGGGAGGCCTACTTCCAGCAGTGACTTCTCCTCCGGCAGTACCCACCTGGCTGAGCGCCTCCATGCGCGCTTTAAGCTGCATCTCCATCTCGGGCAGCGAACTCATCTGCGAGAGCTTCTGCGTCGACAGCTCCAGCTTCTCCTCGATGGCCGCCGTCTTCTCCTCTTGCAGCTGATGAGGTTAGTGCGAGAGGTTATGCGTTGTTAATTACATGTAAGGTATACGATTGGAAACGGTGGAAGAAAGCTGTTTTTATGTACACTCACTCTGTGATAAATGACAATACATGTGATTCTATACAAGCCTTTTGGTGATTGTAATAAGGTTTAGGATCTTGCAGTGTTGTTAATATAAAAATACGTGGTTTTAGCTTGACGATTTATTGGAGACTAAGTTAGAAATTTTAAATACATATTTATATGACATGCATGTGTGTGTAGTGCACACATATAAAGGAATAGGTTAAACGGATTCAACACCTTTGGAAAGATGGTATCAGTATATGCAGCTATTTGAATTGGAAACAGTGGAACAAGCTGCTTTTTTGTGGACATACTATACAGGAAATGAACATGTGCATGAGATTATGTACGACACTTTGGAAGATGGCATCAGTATCTGCAGCTAGTTAATTTGTTATTAATAGTATGTATATAGCAAGTTCGTATAGTGATATAATGCTGCATTGAGTTAGACGTTAGTTTAATATTTGTGTTGGCAAGATCGTAAGGCGGAGCCAAGATTTTGAGGGGGGGGGGACACAATGGTACAAATTTATGAAAGTTCGTATAGTGTGTTGGTATACTGAATGTATATTGAAGTACATTGATTGACTTAAGGTGGGTACTGACTAACGTCACACGGTGTAACATCGAGCATGTTACGCGATACGACCATGTACCAAAAGCTATGTAAAAGAGGCTTGTTGCTCACTTCAACACTACGCACTGACAGCGTGAATTTTCGACGTGTAACATGTAACATTATTCCTCATAACGTTTTGATCAGTGAAATACCCACCTTAATTAATTCAAAGCTACAATAGGACGTTGACATAAATTGTGAAGTATCTTCATGTGCGACAGCGAGGTGATAGTGTATACTTATGTATGTACCGTAACCATACATGTCCCGTGTGTGTAACATACCTTGAGTTGCGCGCGCTTGTGCTGCAGCTCCTGGTCCAGTTTCTCGTTGAGGTCATGCAGCGAGGTGGACTCGCGCTGCGCGTTGAGGTAGCGCTTCTCTAGCGTCGCTATGCGCTCCTCCTGAAACATTTGGAGTTCAAGAAGGTGCATGGACACGTCGCCTTCAAGCGGAGACACATTTTGCGTGCAATGTCCACGCATTATGTCAACCATCGGATGCCCATACTCCCTAAGTCCCTAAGCGTGCAGAAGAAGTAAACATCTGAGTATACTGGGTGTAAAAAGACAACTTTGTTTATTTAATACCTCGTATTTTTTGTAACATAACGATCATTTTTTTTCTATGGACGCACCCCTGGGAAACCACAGGTTTCCAAGATATTGAGGTCCAAAGTTACATTAATATTATTATTTTTTTAGATTAATCCATGTGAAATCGGTTAACAAACATTTTTTTTTTCATAGACACCATGTCAAAATGTTATAATGTTAGTTTTGTAAGTACATGTACTTTGCGCATCCAAAGAATACATTGCTTGCAATAAAATAACAGTATTTTTTCATAATTTTTTTGTCGTATCCCAGGGTTGGTTATATAGAAGAAAATGATCGTAACCTTACAAATAATACGAGGTATTAAAAAAAAACATTGTTGTCTTTTTACACCCTGTATAGCTAGGTACAATTTCGAAAACATAGTCCCAAAATCACACTGCGGTCACCAATCCGCCTGCCCAGCGTGGTGACTATGGGCCAAACCCGCCATAGTAGCCTTGAGCCCTCGAGGAGGCCTACGTCCAGTGTACTGCAAAAGGCTGATGTCATGTGTCGCACATCCGGTAGAACAAGAACATAACAGCTTTTTGCAATTTTTGACATTTGCGTCCTTGTTCTACCGAAGGTGCGTGACGATGCACGGACCTGGTCCTCCTTCTGCGCGACGTTCTCTCGCAGGTCGCGCTGCAGCTTGGCGCACTCGTCCTGCTTTTTGGCCAGCTCCTTGTCGGCCTTGGCGAGGCGCTCCTCCAACTCGCCCAGCTTGTTGTTCAGCTCGGCCACGCGCCGCTGCCACGACGACAGCTCCGCCGACTGCAACGTGCCACGTGTTGTGTGAGGGGGGATTACTGCGCATGAGTAGCTAGCTTTAGGACGCGTTGCCATTATGTTATTATGGTAAATCGTTAAATGATTCCAGCTTTCCCTTTCCAGACGTTTCCAACTGTCCCTAATTATATAGCGATTGTTTGTCGTAAATAGTTTTACTCGACTCGCGCCCGAAGGAGGGTTGTTTTCCGAGTGTAGGTATGTTGGTAAGTTTGGATATTTCTTTGGCTCGCTCTAGAAGAGCAGGGATTTCCAAACTTTTTTTCTCATAGACCCCTTTCAAAAGTTAACTGGTTTTTGAGGCCCCCTACAGGTCTACACCACATACAAATTAATTGTGAAGCCCCATTTTTTCTTGCCAACGTAGACCCGCATCGAGTCTCCTGTGGACCCCTAGGGGTCCACCTGGACCATCATGGGAGCCACTGCTCTAGAGCCTAAACGGCTTGTCGCATAAGGTATAATTAGATTCGACTTAGTCGTGAAAGTTACTCTGGGACTGGGTTATTTTTCGCAGTAAATTAGGTTATTTATAGCTGTTGCCCTCGAATTTATCCGAGTGTACTACTTAACCTGTGCCCTTCTCGGTGCTCCCAATTCTACGTATGCAAAATTTCAGGAAGCTTAGCTCAGTAAATAAAGCATCAAGCGGTACAAACAAAGTTACTTTCGCATTTGGCATTGCCTGTCGTGCTAGCCGTTCCCTCTGTACCTAACGATACCTGTCGCCATCGCAATAAAATGTCATCGACGACAGATAAAAGCACCTTCATTAAAATATATAAGCCATCATACTAAAATTACACGACTATCTTTCACGACATACTCGTAATGGCAATGCGTCCTTACACGGCGAAAATAATCCCTCTTACATTATAGGCGAACACATCCGCAAGTGCAGATGATGCAATTTACACCATCAACACATTTAAAGTCAATGACATGAGAAGATACATTCGCTTAAATTCGCTATGAAATAAGGTAGGTAGGTAGGGCTGTACAAATAAGATGTAATGTAGATAACGAGATAAGGTACATTACGTGACTATACGCAGCCAGATTGACATATCTGTATCAATTACTTACCCGTACACCTTTAAATAAACCATAATCTACTTACAATGTAGATGTGTTACAAATGTTATATACAATGCAATGTTATGGTTAGTCAGTATTGAATATAGTATTAATGTTAGTGTTCTAATGGAGGCAGATCTACATACTCTAGGCCAGTGGTTCCACCCCCAGGGGTCCACAGGAGACTCGGTGGGGGTCTACGTTAATGTGAAAAAAATGGAGGTTCACAATTAATTTGTATATGGTGTAGGCCTCTACCAGAACCAGTTAACTTTTAAAAGGGGTCTATGAGTAAAAAAAGTTTGGGAACCTCTGCTCTAGGCCGTACATAGATGGCCGAATTCGTCTAGCAATATATCCGTCTCACTCGAGAAAGCAGTAAGTCCTCGTCTAACGTTTTATACGCCAACAATTGGTATGTACTTAACACCTAAGGCCGTGACCTATTTACATAATCCTCTATACATGTTGGTTGTCTATAGTTTTGACAGGCAAACAATCACTATAGAGGATTTTACTGCGAAAAAAATATTTGCTAGTCACTGCTTAATAAATAATACAATTTTCGCGCAATGCCACCATAAATGTAAAACTGTGCCTCTCGCTCTTTAAGAAATTATACACGGGAATGAATGAGACGGATACATATTTGCGATTTCATGCTAATTTGAAAGCTAAAATGCATAATCTATATACTGGTTAGGATTATACAAGCGAATATTTTTAGTAATGTATACAGGTTAGTAATGCAGCTAGATGGCGACACGATCGTGCGGTGGCCGAACCATGGTTATAATATTAGGTTTGGTGATTAACGTGGTTTTAGTTTTTATACTGATATTTGACTACTAAAGTATTATAATTAGGTCATATTTACTGCGAAATGTAAGTACTTATTAGATTTTATGACACTTACTATGTAACCTAAACAAATGTCAAAAATATAAAATAGTAAATTACGCGTTTAAAATATGTAGCTATTTAATTCTTTCCAACACATTCACTGCCGCGGACTACGTATTTGTGACTTTTTGCTTTTCTAGACGTGCCGCTGACGCTTATATGCGTCCTGGCACTAGGTGTTGAACTAATGTCGGCATGCTTAGACATTCTGCCGGTAGCGAACTTGCATAAGAGAGAGTATAGAAAGCTGAAGCATGGTATTCAAACTTGTTTAAAAATTACCCCCGTTTAAAGTTATTTTAAAACAATATTCCAATAGATTCACAAATAATTTATCACCGCCAAGCGTCGTAATTTGCACCAAATATAACACAATAGCCGCCCAAATATCAGTAAAGAACCGTCCACAGATAGATTATGCGCATAAAGGCATAGCTGTCAAGTCGTCTAACCTGCTTTGCGACCGTGTTTTGTAGCTCAGTGACTTTGTCGCCGGTCTCAGAGTCGCCGTTAACACTACTTTGCTCCTGCCCGGCGACGAAACAAAAACAAAATTATACACATGCCAACGCTAGGGGGCTCTGTTATGTCTAGTTTGCGCTGATGTTATACTCAATCAAGTGTTAAAGTTTCAGTTATTTGCCTATGTCAGGGATGGCGAACCAATGGCACGCAACAAAATAGTTCAGGCACGCCGAATGATACAGATGAATCTATGTAGGTACCTACTAGTTACAAAAATAAAATATTTAGCATCCAATTTGCAACAGCAGAAATCGTATACTTTTGCGTTTTTTATAAATAGTATATACTTAAAACCATCTAGTTTTATTTTTGTTTAATAATATCAGTAAGTCTAAATTATTAAATGGCACGTCATAGCTATACCTATAATATTATTTGTTTCATAAAAAATGGCACGTATATCACTAAAGGTTCGCCATCCCTGGCCTATGTGATATCGATAATTTCACTGATGTTCACCTGTCCCAGCTATGCTAAACGTAGGTGTGAGATCTCCTTTATGATCCTGCAGCTCAGGCTATCCTGTTTCAGTAGCACAGCCGTATCTATATGTCTCCAAGACAATTCCACTTAGGCTCACGTTCACCAAACTTGTAACCATAGATTTGTTTTTTTTATTTGCGCATTAGTAAATATTCTGTCTTGTTCGTTTTGACACAAACAGAACGAGAAGTCATTTAGAATTAATTTGCAAATTAATGAAGTATATTATGACAAGTTAAAATAACGGTCAAAAATAGATGGCGTGAGCGCATCACCCTCCCTAGCTGCTCCCCTCTTCACCTCCCCCTCCTACGTGTACAATGACAAAACAGAATTTCGGGATGGCGATGCGCTCACGCTATTTATACAGGTGATTTGTACTATTTTGTTTACTTTGGATAGTTGTCAGAAAATCCCTCATTGATGTAAATTGGGTTTTAGTTTAAACATAATTAACTCCCACTTGAAATGGACATAGTTTCGGATTAAGCGCTTAAAGCATGTCAGTCTATTAAAACGTTTTACATTTTAAGTCCAAAAATACTTTCTACAGCGTTAAATAAATATGAGTCTCTTAATTATCTTCTATTCGAACTGAAATTAATATTGATTGAGTAAAACTACCAGCATTAAAGAGTTTAGAACTTCAATCAAGACTACACCACTCACAAAGCGCCTAAAAGTAAATAGGGATGTAGTTTTTTTATTTGTATTTATATTGAAAGATCATAACATAAAAGAAACTTCAAGAAAAACTTCGTAGTGTGAAAACTTTCCGGGATATAATGGGCCAAAAAACGCTACAAACGGCTACCACAATAACGTCACTCTTTCGTATTAGCGCGTAAAAGAACTTTTGTTCTGCAGCTATTTTAAATATTGTATAAATATGGTCACAAAGCAAAAGTTGCTGTAATTGCAGGAGGATTATTAATTTTCAATTAATTTTACTAAGCTTCCACTTATTAAGGCTTTTTAATATTTGGACCTATAAATTGTAATTTTACAGATAGAATTTTGAATTTATTCTTAAGCATAAAATCAAAAATAACCATTAAACATCCCTATTGTAGTTAAGTAATGCACTTCAAGCGTTAGGGCCATACAATATAAACATTAGACAAGTAGGTCTAATTTTATTATACTAAGCTTCCACTTATATACCTATAAACATGAATAACTTTTCAATATTGGCCTTATTTAAAGTACATACATCTAGTAAGTATTTGTTTCCATGGATTTTTAGAAATGTATGGAATAGTACTGGCACCAAAATTCCATAGACACTAGCGCCAATGTCAAATGCATCTAAACGGATAAATAGAGTTACGTTAAATATGGCCTTAGACGCTAAAGTCGCTGTTGAAAATTGTGTATAGTGTTTGTAAACAGAAATATGTCACAGACAAACCAAATCGTAACATACAAGAAACAAAATCCAAACAAACTGATTTTCTTATCAACAGCTAAAACCAACTATTAGATTGGCACCGAAGACATCGTAGTAGATGGAGAACAAGAAAAAACCATCACTGCATGCAAATAATGAATTGGCAGAAATATTTGCATCGGCATATACACCAGGGAGCAAAGAAATTATGATGACTTGTACAGATTTTATACAAAGGGGGCAACATATAGATATTTCTTCGCACCCAAATGTAAGTTGATAAAGAATAAAATAGATCTTAGTGGCATACCGACCCGTGTTCCCGAAATGGGGTAGCCAAGCAACTGCAGGACCATTAAGGAGATCCCTCACCCACGTTTATCATAACGGGGACAGATGTAAATGATCAGTGACAAGTCGCTAACTTGTCGCCTGAGAGAATGCCCGCCCCCTTATTACCTAACTAGCAAAACCAAAGTCATAGCGAAAATTGTACAAAAATCGCTGATTGCTTGTCAAATTCGTATTACGTAAAATGAATTTCAAAGGAACTTTGACATTTCAAGGCGAATATTGTACAATTTTCGCTATCGCTTTGCGTCGGTTTTGCTATTGCAAATTAGGTAATCAGGGGCCGAGCTCCTTAGTCGACTCTTGCGGAATGCACAGAAAGAGATGCAGCTGATGTATTTTAGTAAAGGCCCGCATCAGCAAGGACAGCAATTTGGTCCATAAAGTAGCCACTTTTTTTACATACTTCGGCATCTCTTTCAATCTACCTATAGTTTCATAGCATCTCACTCGCACACTGGTTAGATAGGCGTAATTTTCTGAACCGAATCTTGTCTAGTTGGTTTGTAGATCTATCGAGCAGGTAGTAGGTACCTTTCACCCAAAAAGCTTATAGGTAAACGTGGAGCTTGAAAAAAAAACATAATAAATTATTTTTAACTTGTCGAAATAAATATTACTCGTTTACTAGACCCCTTGTTAACCTAATCTTGTATAAAAAGGAATGTACATAATTTCAAAGCACCTTACACTCGAGAGCGTTAACTCCATATTCACCTATAGCTTCATGGTATTTCCCGTAGTGTGTGTGTGACGTCATACCTTGTGCTGCGCGGGCGCGGGCTCGCCGTTAGTGTCGGGCGAGCCGCCGGCGCCGGTGCCGTTCTCTTTCGGCTTGTCGCCGTCCGCAGACTGCTTGTACTGCTGTAACTGAGGCGGGAACAGATCACTGAATCAGCAGAAGGGTTTAAGGCGTACGATATAGAAAGTTTATATTTCGTTGGTACTCATTTAGCCTTTTGGCTTTCTATGAATTGCCTATTCTCTCTCTCGCTCTCTCTCTCTCTGTCACAGTCCGATTCTGATAGGACGGAAATGCGAATGCGTCCGAAAACGGCATGACATGGGTTTTAAGACACGTGACAATTTTACAATAAATGTGGTATGTTCTAAGCGAGCGAATGTATCATATTAGGTACTGATAGTGCGTGTATCATTTTAGGAAATAAAAATGTATATAATGTATAAGTACTCACTTCCTCTTTGGTTAGTGCTAATTCTTCTTCTAAAGCTGTGTTTTTTTCTAACGCCACCCGTAACCTTTCTCGGACCTGGAATCAAAGAAAACACTTGGGATATAAATCAAAGTTCTTCTAGCACATTGACGGACGATTGGTGTATTTGGTAGTAACCCTCCAGTCGCGGCATAGGTCCTGGGTTCGAATCCCCGTAGGTGCAAACTTTGATACGATGAATATCGATGTTTGTTTCCGAGTTACCGTTGCTCAGTAGCCACAACACAAGACCTTACGAATCTTAGTATGGGACTACTTTAAAGTGTTGAGAAGGGTATAAATATTTATTTATCTATGTACTGAAGTGGTCAACGACTAGTATACCTTCTCGTCCAGCGCCTTGTGGTGCTCGAACAGGCTCTTGAGCGCCTTGAGCACCTCGACCTCGGAGGAGACCCCGGACTGCGCGGCCGCCTGCCGCTTCACCACGGTCATGCGCAGCGAGCGCTCGTGCCGCGACACCAGGCATTCTAGGTGCTCGAGTAGTAGCTGCGGGGAAATTGATGCGGCTTTATTAACAACGCGATCTTTTATGGAACATAAATATTAATTAGAATAACAATTATTATAGCTTGCGGCGGTAGGCTTACTCCTTACCACGGCGGAATTTAAGACAATCGATAAAAACAAAGACTATAATATAAAACACAAGGACAAATTTACGCATAGACACTATGTTAGTTGATTAACATTCTGTTTCGAGCCAAGTGGAATAAAAAAAAAAAAAATTCATCCTATTTATAGAATAAGAAATGAGGTGATCAGAAAGAAGTGTGGTATAAATGAGGACATTGTTGAGGTGGTTTGGGCATGTGGAGAGAATGAGTGAAAGTAGACTGACAAAGAAAGTGTACAACGGAAGAGTGGATGGAAGGGTTGGAAGGGGAAGACTGTCACAGATTGGGGCAAACAAACCGACGAGCGTGATGAAAAATGTCTGATTCGAAAGAGGTGTGTCAAGTTTTATCTCTGCCTACCCCTCCGGGAAAGAGGCGTGTAATGGTATGTGTGTATATGTATTTATCATTTCTGTCAAATCATTAAAAATGAAGAGGGCAAACATCACATTAAGTGTAATGGTCCAAATCACATAGAGTTTGCTTGCGTGACGCCAGGTTACAAATTATAAAATGGTTCGTGCAGTCTAAAAGAAAGTAAAAAGAATATGTAATCGTTTTGAAAAGCATTGTATATTCTCTAATTAGCCGTATCTTCTGTTCGGGATTACAGCCACAGAATAAGATTACACCTAGCCTGAGCTGTCCTATGTATCCAGGTACCAAAACAGATCGGTCCCCTGCGACCACAGTCCGCGTCGCTAACTATTGTAGTTCACGAACAAGTTTAAATAAAGCCGATTAAACAAGGTCTAGACGAGACTTAAACACTGTTATAATTGTGTTCTTCGGTGGAGCGCTGAAAGGGTATTTTCAAACATAGTTAAGTACTTATCCACACACAGCCGTTTATATGTATAATTGAAGAATCATCATTACAATTATGTTAGCCGGTAATCCAGATCAATATTATGTTTTAACATTTTGGTTTATTATATCCAAAAACATTTTAATTTTAAAGACTCGCTAGGTAAAATGGCCTCCACTTAAAAACTAAGCTAGTAATAACTCCTTTCCCAGTATAATTACGAGCACACAAAAAATTCTAGTAAAACGCTAACAAACTGCAGCTTATTTTAAAAGGCATTTTAAAAAGATTTTCTCGCTATAGAATTTAATATCCAACTTTACAATTTTCCTAATTGAGATGTCTGGCTAGAATGGCTTTACAGGTTTATCTGAAAAAGGTTCGGTTTATCACGAATGATATTTTACATGGAGAAAAAATAAAAGAGGAGCAGCGGCTAAGTATATATTCATACAAAAATAGTGTGCCGCTGAGCGGGGGTGAAGTATGGGACGAGGGGAGCATCCTAACAGTGTAGCCTTGCCCATTTATATAGAAACCACCTTGTAGTGACTAGCCAAACTACTTGCATAAGCGTGTGGTTACAGCTACCGCGTTACACACACTGGCCCATAAGCTCCGCCCCTATCATGACGTCATGGCCTCGCGATTGCCACTCGACTCTGTTCATTATCCCACCTCCTCTTTTATACCCTCTCCATGATATTTTAAAACCAATGACCAGACAATGTAAGATTTGTTTTATCTAAATAAAACGTTCTATTTCGATGACTCGGTATGTCACCGACTCGGGCGAGGTAAAACCTAAGATAAGGCTTCGTTGTCATATGCCATAATATGGCGGTCACACTTAAACGTGAAAGTAGTCCTACCTATCCCTTTCCCTCTCAGCCATTTATGTTAAGAATGGAGAAGGACAGACTTGACTAAGTTTATGTGTGACGGTCAGAATCGACCATAATGTAAATGTAAAGTGTAAAGGCTGGACATACCCTGGTATTGTTTCTTTCCGCCTTGAGCTCTGATATCTCCTCCTCTCGCTCTAGCAAATGTTCTCTTGCTTGGTTGAGTTCTTTTGTGAGTGTCGCGAACTCCTGTTGGCAAAGAGAACAAAATCGTTACAATCTATTACAGGCCAATCTTGGAAGCAGGATAAAGATGGGACATAATCCTGGAAATATAAGTAGATCGTAAGTAGCCAAACACATATAACTGCTCTGCTGGACAGAGTGTAATATACAAACTAGGGAAAATAAACATATTCCTTTAATTAAGTAACCTATACAAGGTGGTATTAAAATTCATCCATTTATATGATAGACAAAGAAGGAAAAGCTTTACAGAACTGAGAACATACCAGTTCAATTTATTGATAACACCATTCTCAAGAATAACGGTAAATATGTACATACTTAAAACAGATCAGCACAAAATAAACCTATCGACATGCAAGTAAACAGTGGACCCACCAAAGCTGTCAGTACAGGCAATTGGCCGAGCCAGTGGGGGGCCCCGTCCCCCGGAGCCCCGCTGTGCACAAATAACGAACAGAACTGCATTAGGCTTGTATCTATATCCGGATAATTGAAACAAGGTTATACCCCACTTTATTTGGGAGAAAATATGTTTACAAGTGGACTCTTCCTATTTAACGAGGTGGGGCATCTCCGTTATCCATCTTTAACGTGTGCGATCATGGGGGCAAATACTTAACCTACTATGAATTTGAAAACCTTATGGTTCCATCAAGGATAGATCAGGGTTCTTTACGGACAGATGAGGAGTCAAAATTACACACTTACCAGATCTTGATTGTGAAAGCCACGTGTTTAACATAGTCTTATGCCTACTTCACATACTAAGGAATAGACCTACCTCTACATGTAATGTCAAATATTAAGTTCTTCAGGAAGCCTGGTTAAGAAACAATGATCCGAGGGCCAGCGGAGGTGTAGGGCCCAGTGGTGGGCGAACTCTCGATGGAAGAAACAATGACTTTTGAAAGGCAAAACTAGGTAATTAAATAAGTTTCCTCTGAAGGCCACCGCCAGCGTTGAGGGTGCGTGAGCTCTACTAACTGTACTTTTTCTTTTTATGTATGTACAAAGACAATCTAGAGTTACTCTTAAGAAACTCATGTTAACCTGGTTAGTTTTCTTGTAAAAGAACGTACCTACAAAATAGAAGTGATCTAATCAAATGAAGCTACAAAAATGGGGCCAAAACTTGGAAGAGCTTTGATGAAACTAAGAACATTTAAGGTTTCAGGCACACCCTGAAGATATTAACAGACTCTGTAGCTAACTACTGGTGGCCAAGGCCATCACAATCCTTCTGGCTACGGTGTTAGTAAAAAATTTAGACAAATTTTACTCTTAATAATTCCGGTGCAATATTGCATATAGAAAGATACAATTAACATAATAGCTGAGCCACAAAAATGTTTGTTTCCTCAAAGGCCCTACTAAACTAACAACCAAACCAAAGTAGCTATGTTGATGAATAACCAAATAGTGTGATCGATCTGACTTGGATGAGGTTGCCAATTAGATAGATTAGTATTCCTCACACTTATCTGGTGAAGGTTAACATAGGTCAATGTGAGATACCACTAGCTGCTGTCAGCCTTTTGGCCTGTCATGGGCCTCACAAATATCATACACGGGCAGTAATTTGACGACATCTGTTATATATAATACTTAAAGTTGGAAACAAGAGGACAGTGTGCATGAGGTCCCACACAGCCGCTGGGCTGCGATCGTGAAGCACGTGCTCACTTTTACGGCATACATCCCCATATGATTAAGTACGAAAAGAACAGTAGAGCTTCGTGTACGGAAGAACGTATACAACTATAACACAATTTTTTTTTCATTGAACATGAGATGAGCACAGGCCGGACGAATACATTGATTGATTCCTATAAAATTCTCCCCCTTGAGTAAACCGAATATAAAGTGTTACGTGTGGTATGTTACAAGTTCTCGCTGGTTCAAGCTTTGCAGCCTGCAAGACTAGAAGAAGAATAAAGATTAGAAAAATTACCAAATGTAAGACGTTTTATCATTGTTGTACTATGGTACAGCTTTATAATGTTAACCTTTATTTTACCTACATGTGTCGGATTTGGCTTAGAAACTAGGAAAGCTGCACGTAACTGCCCCGCGTGAGCTCAAATTGTGCTGGTTATTATACTTTTACGTTAAAATAGGTATTCCTGTAAAAGTTATAAGTTGCCATATACATATGTATGTATATGGCAGCAGCCTCTAGTTTTAAAACATTAAAATTTTAACAGAGTAAAGCAAAATTAACGTATTGCTATTCAATTCTATCAATTAAAAATAATAAGTATATCTATCTCGCAATCTTCCCGTTTCTCAATTAAAAATGTTAAATAAAAATTCTCAACAAGAGTAAGTGCTCGATTAAAATAAGGGGAATAACCGTATTTTACAAAGGCCTGTAAATAAAAGAGATCAAACCGTAACATGGTATTAAACTCATCCAATCATTGTCACGTGCAGGGTTGCCACGTGCCAGTTTTAACTGCCCTCCTAGATAAGACGCTGCTGCTGCTACCACTATCGAGCCTCCTACAACCACTGCGCAGTATAGGTCTCCTCTTCAGTATACCACTCGTCCTGTGCCAGCATAATACCTACTGAAGAGCCGTTTCTAGGCATGGATAAAATACGCTGGCCAGTGCGTCTTGTTGAGGACAAAACGCATAGCAAATAAATGCTAGGTGATTTTTTTTTCGGTTTAATACTAAAGGAACAACAGATTGTCATGCATCAATCATAAACTACGCTAGTGTACTGTTTTGACTAATAGGATGCCACTTCGTTTCACTTCTAATCTAACCACACGAAAAGTGTCACCATGCCTTGCAATGTACATGTCGTGGCCATATCGTAGAATTGATCATTTCATGAAATGGTCGAGCATTTCATGAAATTCGCATTTCATGAAAAGTTCAACTGTCTATTGGACATCATGATATGGTTTGGGCAGATCGATGATAAAAATCGTTTCTCGATATGGGCAACTAAACGCCCGATCATTTCATGAAGTGGTCAAGATTATTGATCATATCGTAAAATAGTTACATGAATCACCGGTAGAGGCGCTGCGCGCGTTTTATTTATGTGTGAAGATGGCGGATTTTTCTTTTTAGGTTATAAAACAAATTAAAGAGAGTAGGGTGACTATGCAGAAGAAGTTCACGGATAGTGTGTTATATTGTATAATGTATATTAGACTTAATGGTGGTTTATAATAATATTGTTAAACAAAAACCTTAGATTACGATAGGTTAGGTTAGGTTAGACTATGACAAATGACGCACGAGCCGAGCGAGCGGAGCGAGCGTGCCCAGGCAGCGTCCGGCGACGTGCCAGATGCGAATCGCTTTTGTAAAGTCTTTTATGTTTTAAATATTATATTGTGAAAATATCACATAAATAATAGCAAAAAAAATCATACCATCATACCTTATGGTATACTTATATATGGTGTACGGTATATATTATTTATATAAGCTCTTACCACATTCGGATTTTATGGACACCCTGTTAATACGATTTGGCCAAACGTGGATGACAAAATCGTGAAATGTAGACGATTTAACGATCTGGTCAAATTGAATTGGCCACTTCATGAAATGCGACCACTTCATGAAATGCTCGACCATTTCATGAAATGATCAATTTTACAATATGGCCACGACATACACATGTTGAATCATACATTTATATTCATAAAATTCCGTTGGATTTCGACGACGGGGCAATGCTAGTCCACATAAATGCACAATACACACTTTAGCAATTATCAAGATATGCATTTAAATGCAGGCGGCCATTAGCCAAATCGCATTCGCGACATAAACGTAGTTTTTGCGTGACGCTTATGGGCCGTTATTTGTTCATAACATCAATACCGAGCTTACCATTAAAGTCACATAATGGCTCAAGCTTTTAGGTGCAGTTCAGATTGAAATACACTAAGTTTGAAACATGTTGTTGTAGTTTCTGCTACAGTTTTAGTTCTGACAAACCCATCAGTTTTAGTGCTATATAAATGTCATAATTTAATTTACAAGATAAGGGTATGTATATTCAAGTTAGGTATATTCCAGAAAGTTTACCTCCTTCGTGAAAATGTGGTCCATACGGGGAACAACCACACTACATTACATACATATTGAAAAGGGAAGAAATGCAAGACACTGGCATAGATTATTTACACAACCAAACCATTGTCTTAATTCCTATAATTCAACTATTACGGGAAACCTTTCATCTAGAGAACCGAGTAACCTCTATGATGGCAGCCCTACATTTTCAATTAGCCACCTCCGGACGGAGGACACGGCACGACGCGCCGAATCAATCCCGTGCGGAAAAAACAAAGGTTCTTTCCATGAAGAAGGGCAACGAAGAGGTGGAATAACCCTGGTTAGAGAAGAATAGCGTGGCTGATGCTAATGAAGCGGTGAGAGCTCATTTCATAACTGTAATATTAGATTAAAGTTCTGCATTTGTGTAAGAACTGCCCTCAAATTCATCTCCAGCATCCTGGTTAACAGGAAAATAATGCTGTGTAGTATTAATTAAGTTAGCCTTTGTAACAATTGCGACAGTTAACACTAAATAATTTTCTTATCTTATAGCTTAATGGTTTAAACGTGCACCTTCCATTCGGACGACGCAGCGTAGGTTCGATCACAATCATGGGTAAGAACCCTCGATTTTAAAATTGACACTACCCAAAGAAGGAGGCACGAGCAGGCTATCCGGCCGTAAAACAAATGCCAAATCTTTTGAACCATGATTTCTGAAGGAAACCATAATACGCCGATCCCATATTATAATGGGAGTGCAACATTATTAAGAGACGTGCACCCTATCTGTAGTCTGGTCTTCACGTGTATGTACTAGCTGGATGCTGTATGTTGACCGTTGTATCTGTATGCTACATTGGTTATCGAATCTCCTATATATTCTTTCTCTACGGTACCTGCACTGTAAGAACATGCTTCACAATTGGCTGAACGGACTATTTGATAAATATAAATGGATTTAAAATGAAATGGCGAAGCTGTTTGTACATCGCACTGTTTGCTTTCGAATTTCATTATGATCTGTGGAGTAGATTAAATATAAAAATGGAATAAGTTGGAGCGACAAAAAACCGACATCACTGGTCAGTATATGGTAAAACATATGTACAAAGGTATTATTACTTAATGCTTTTCCAAATAATCAGGATTAGTGAAATATCCTTAAAGTAATATTAGAAAATAATTCTCTTTTCTCAATACAGGACTTCCGGAAAATCCATTTTCCTTTTGATTGCTCAGCCGTGTCGCTAGCAATTCTTCCCGTTGTCACTAACATCTTTCTCCCTCACACTTGCGCAACTGCGATTTCACCTCTCTCTCGTCGCATTGTTTCGTGACCAATGAAATGTAAACAGTTTTAAAGATAAGTTGTGAACTTATTTTGCGAGGATCCGTTTGTCGATTCTTGATGAGAAGAATCTTATTGAAAAGCTGTAGTAGCGCAAAATAAACTTTTGATAGGTCGGTCATGGTTTAACATTTTGTGTAAAAAGGGCGCGCATTGTGATAGATAACCCTTGCTGTGGTCCACTGCTGAACAGGCTTCCACCAATCCTCCACTGCGATTGTTTTGAAGCAGCCGCGACCTATAAAATCATAAGGTTTAGGGATTGGATCATGATTGCATCCTTGCTGCATCATTTGCTGTCCTATGTTTTCCATAGGCAGGTGAGCATGACTTGGGCTTTAAAAGAACTAAGTCAGGAATCCCTATACCCAGATTATTGTATTCAGCTTAACTTGTCACATTCGTAACGAATTTGACGTAATCCAAAAAAAAAAAGTACACGCTTTGAAGTCTGTGTGATGTGTAGATGTGCTAAACGTGGCCATAGGACCTCCCTCACACCGGCTGCCCCACTCTTAGTATGTACCTATAATGTAGATGTATGTAAACAAACCTGCAGCAAAGCCGTGTGCACCTTGCACGAGCAGACGGCGCCGTTCTTGCGCGCGCACGGCGTGCCCAGCCACGCGCACGCGCCGCCGCGCTGCATCGCGCGCCACCATGCCTTTGGCCGCGCGCGACCAGCTACGCTTCAGGGGGCGATGCCATTGTTTCCGAATCGAATGCTGATTCAGTATCCTGGTTATCGACAGTCTACTGTCGTACGTTTAACGCATCACTGACGGTGTTATCTCAAAAGGTTGGTTTGTCATGTAGCTTTTAAAAACTTTCTATTACAATTGTGTATTTACTTTCGAAGATAGGTCGTATCCTGGTTTACAGGTTACTAACTTCTATAATTTCACAATATATGTTTATTTCCATAAAAGCAATGCTTCAGTTTATTATACGTATCGTATTTCAAACATACCAGCCTGAGTCCTAACCCTTCACACGCAACTTATCTTGACATTAAAAATAAACCCTTATTGTCACATCAAATGTAGCACCAGAATAATCATTCAACCGGCACTCGGAGGCTGAATTGGAATTGAGCATGAAACATCTATATTTCATGCCAATCGAGCCTTGAAATAGGCAGTAGGATAAAGGGAGCAAAGACCTACACAAACTCTCGCAATACAAAGTACAGAAGCTTTAAGCCTCCCTTCGCCTAGCTTTACCAAACGGATCGGAAAATGGATGGTATTTGTTAGGATTCCCAATAATACACAGCTATAAAGTTGTGTCCTAAGGTCTTGTACGAATTCTTACAATACAAGCACTTTCGCTTCCACTCTAGCGAAGATACTCAGAAGGGTGCGAACTACACACACCTTGGAAGAAGCAATTTCAAGCACAAGAGAAGCAGTTCTTACAAATCTCTCGGACGACTCTTACTAGGTGCAACAGCTCTCAGTATGACGGCGTACGTAGATGTTAATTTCAAGCATTACACTGCAGCAGTTCATTCAAATCTCTCGGACAACACCTAGCGAGAGCTTTCAGTAGGACGACGTAAATAGACGATTTAGTTCTAAACGAGGCGCGTCACGTCCGCGCGCCCGTCCATGCCTTATCCCGTTACCAATAATTCCTTAACTCGGAGTTTTCACACACAAGCGAATATTAAAGCGATTGGTTTATTGCTTTGGTAGTTGAAATTCGTGAATTCTTTGCCGCTTGCACTATATCTTGGTAAATAGATGGCTGTCAAGACCATATTACTACCACTGGAATAGTCCACTGGAATGATAGCATTCACTTCATCAAAGTCATATGTGATACCTAAATACCTACCTAAAGTGAATTTTAAGCAATTCCTGTGCCGATGCGGGGCTTCACTAGAATACATCAGCTGCATCTCCTTCCGTGCATGTCGTAAGAGTCGAGTGAGGAACTCGTATATTCTCTCAGGTAATGTGCTTGCAACTTGTCGCTGATCATTTACATTTATCCCAGCTATGCTAAACGCTGGGGGATCTCTTTTATGATCTTACAGTTTTGGCTACCCCCGTTTCGGTAACACAGCCGTATGCACCTAAAGTAAGTATATATAGTAGTGCTGAACTTTTTATTTATTTGGTGTTAGGAAGACCAATAGCTACTACTTTTACATTAACTAATGGTATATTTTGGACTAAAGTGACCAAAGTGACAGACAATAGTCTCGAAATGTAGCAGTTGTTGAAGTGGCAGTGGGCAGCCACATGTCGTAGAACCGATGGACGGTGGAGTAAACGGGTTCTCGAATGGAGACCGCGCCCCGGCATGCGTAGCGTTGGACGCCCTCCGGCCAGATGGACCGATGACTTAAAGAGGACGGCTGGTAGTGACTGGATAGCAAAAACGGGAGATCGAGCCATGTGGCGTACACTGGGGGAGGCCTACGTCCAGCAGTGGACTGCAAAAGGCTGACGACGACGACGATATCTTGGACAGTTTATTTTAGACATAAGTCTAAAGCGGTAAGTATTGTGAAGTTTTGTTTACGCAACCGAACCCATCTAGAGATACTATCACTAGAACTATTGCATCGTCAGCCAGGCATCTAAACCAAACCATTCCGTCCCAGTACCCCTTCATGAAAATTGATTCAGTCACAGTTTCAGTACAAAAGGTCGCGGTCAGTTTGCGGCGGCAGTTAGTTGCACCCAACAAACAAACAGCAGTGTCAACAAACGTTAAAAATGTAGATGACGGAGATGTGGAGCGTGCAAAAACCGCAGCGGGTTTTGAATATTTTTACAAAATCCTTTTTTAGTCGTTTCGTATAATTTAATTACTATCTAGGCTCTGTATTCTGCGCTTGACAAAAATATGTATAGTGTAAAATATTCGTATTAGTCGAGTTTCGCATTGGAACTGGCTTTCTTTATTGCATTGAGCTATTCTATCCCGGGATGAAATTAGGACGTTACATAATTTGTACATAAATATTTAAAAACTTTACTCTCTTCATTTTTAATATTGAGCTTGATAGAATTAATGAGTGAAAACTCGACAACATAATGTAATCTGATTTCCTCGTAACAATTAATTAGTAGGTATCTAAAATTATCTGGTACCATAAAATTAAATTAGTCATCTTTCGAATTCTAGGTAGTTGCGAATCTGAGCTAGATGTAAAAGGCTGTATATGTAGTGCAAAAGGGCCCAAGCGCTCTTCGCAGGTAATTGGGTGGGCCTTAACCGCGTTTATGTCACTCGACTGTATGTAAAAAGGAGTCCTACTAATAGTATAAAGAAATGTGAAATATTGTGAAAATTTCAGTTTACTCTTTCACACAAAAACTAGCAAACGGATATTGATGAAACTTGGCGGCAGTTATATTTATAGCTTTACACATAAGAGTAACGCAATAAACTACATCTATAGGCTATATGGTTTTACGTACACCACCGGCAACATAAGTATGTTCACTCACTTATCACTTTGACTGACACTACGTTTAACAAAAGCCTCAACATTACATCCAAACTTCCAACTTTCGCCAACTAAATATAGGCTAGACAAAATATGAAACGTGTTAGCTGGATGTGAGTGAGCCGACGCAGACAAATCTGGGATGTCTGCTGTATTCAGACGGTCTGACAAGTCTGCAGCGCAGTCTGAAGGTTTTAACTTGTGCACGAATGTTACATCACATGTTACAATGAATGTTACAACCTTGTTGCAGGAAATAATTATGTGTAAATATGCAAAGGTTTTACTACGAACGAGTGAAAGCTCATATTCGTTGAAAGTCACCAACTGATTATAACCTGATTTAAAAATTATAAAGTCAGTTTAAGAAATCCAATCGAGAATACTATAATAAGAAATAATGATTGATGACAATGTAAATATAATTATTGAAATTTAAATTATATTAAAATTAGATTTTACATCAGCAGCGCATTCTGATTCCGACAATCTATCTTCCTATCGATGTTTGTGCACGCTAATCTCAGAAACGGCTGAACCGATTTCGATGCAGTTTTCATGAATATGTTGTGACAGGTCCCACTTAACATATATGCTACTTTCTTATCCCGGGAAAATGTTTATTATCCCGGATAATATCGACAACTTTATACTTTCTGCAGTCCACGCGGACTGAGTCGCGGGCGTCCACTAGTAGGTAATAATAAGTGTGTGGCAGAGATAACATGCAATAAAGTCAAAGTTCCAAACTGGCAGCCGCCCACGACTTCGTTCGCGTGTACTTAGAATGCCTGTTCCCGTGGGGATACTGGGGTATCCTTTCGCAGTTCTCCCACACACTCCCGAAGGAACAAATTTCAGCTACCTGTCTACCTACCCACAGTAAATTAGATGTGTTGTTGTCAGTCAGTAACGGTAGAGTTGTATATATACAGGGTGTAACAGAAAGGGTATGTTAAGCGAAAAGCTATGTAAATAGCCCACTACAGAGAACCTATTTCCAAAGATTGAGACTCGAAATCACATTTTTACGTTTCAAGATTGTATGAAAATTCCTGAGATATTTAAAAATTCTCCATACTATCGGGAAAAATAAACATGTTATTTCGGGTCTGAAATTTTGTGGATGGGTTCTCTACAGTGGGCTATTTACACATAGCTTTTGGCTTAACATACCCTTTTTGTTACACCCTGTATATATCTACCTATATGGTTATGCATGACTAGATAATATGTTCGTCCATACGAGTATTACGCCGATCGACCGGCCGATAGCTTTTACACGTAACCCGATACCGCTTGTTAGTGCACCTACTTACGTACCCCCGACCGATAGGGTAGCAAGTTCGCAAAGCCACTCAATTAGACTCGTATGTACTTAGCAAAGAAACTGCTGCAACAACTAGAGTATCTAGCCATTATTGACAGTTTACGGCCGACTGGTCTAGTAGGTACGAGTAGTGACCCTGCCTGCGACGCCATAGGTCCTGGGTTCGAATCCCGGTAGGCGCAAACATTGATAGAATAGAATTGAATAGAATAGTTTTTTTATTTGAAAATTACACATACACGGACAGAAGTAACATAGAAAAGGACAATAGAAATAGGGTAGAAATACAGAATTAAAGAAGTAAGTAGACAGGTAGAAGTAACATGAAACGAAGAACAGTAAGTAGAACTGTGTGCCCTATTTGGAGCCCGTCAGTCCCGTGTACGTGCAACCGCCAAACGGGTCCCTTTTCAGCTGGATGCTGCTAAGACAAGATAGGCATGCCTAATGTTTTCAAAAGGGACCAATTAGGAGCTGACGTTAGGAAGGTACCTATAGTGAACAGATTATAATATATAAATATATGTAACTCCTGAATGAATCCTGAACTCTGTCACGATCATAGCGTGGCGGCCCAAGTCGGGAGTGTGCTTCATGGAGATTTTTCTGTGCAGGGTATCAGTACAGACAACATCAATCAAGGTCAGGGTGTCATCATCATAGCGATGGGTCGGCTCTGTAACAATTTGCTTAAGACCAAAAGAATTTAAGAACTGTTCCAGAAGTGGCCTCTTGTTATTTTTGGAGTCCAAAAGGTCTATATTTAGATCCCCAACCAGGATCAAGTGGTCGCACCTAGCAAAGGAGGCTATGGAGTCTGTGATAGCATCCATATATGTAGCTACATTCTGCCATGGAGCCCGATAAGCAGTACCAATGACAACACACCTTCCAAGTACATTCAGGCGCAGCCACATTTGCTCAACAGAAGGGACAAGAGGGTGAGGTAACACACGAGCATTCATACTCCTGCGTATGTAAAAACCGATACCGCCACCCCGACCACTCTTGATACTGCTGTGTCTAGGCATGTTAATAAAACGGTAGCCAGGGATATTTTCGTTGCAACTGGACACAGCTCATTCTTCTCGATCCCAGAAAAGACTATACACTGATAGCCCACAAACATCGGCAATACAAAGCTAGAATAGCTCAGCACAATGTTTAAAGATGAAACGAGGTCAACCATGTCGATGTACCATATATGTGAATACAAAATTAATAAATAAAATCAAAAAAACACACACATTTAAATAACTGGGCAAAACAAGTATTGAGACAAGTTAGATAGTAAATTGCTTGATTATGCAATGTAACACAGTTAATAATATTATAATAGTACATAAATAGAAGAATGGAAGAGAGATCATAATGAAATTGAATGGTCATAATTGCCAGTCTCCCAACTGGGCTGGCAGCTGTATACGGAAACCATTTAAATTGACACAAGGCACACAGCAAACAATAAGAGCTGCAGGTACAGGTTTACAGAGGTATTAAGGAAAGTTAAACAAGTATCCACAAATTGTGATACACAAAAATCCACAACCATTAAACTTGATTTTATTTTCATTTTTTGCAATCACACTGGAGCCCAAAAACTCGGACCACATCCGACTCCGACCTGATCAAGGGTACGCCTGATCCCCGTCCCTCTGCCGCACGTAGACTCTCCTCGCCGAGTCCAGGAATACCGCCACTGAAGCCTCCGACACTCATCGCGGGCATCCGACAGCTGACGGTTAGTTCGTCAGCCGCTCGTTGACGATATGAGCGGCCCGCGCTGGCGTCGGCGGCGGACAGCCCGCGCCGCACGCGCGCGGCCTGCAGCAGCTAGTCCCGCAGCGCGCGGCGCGCCAGGCGCAGTACGAGGCGGCGCGCGCGCGGCGGCGCGGCCTCGCCCTCGGGGCCCCGAGCCGCGCCCACGCGCTCGGCGAACACCACGTCGCGCTCCTCCAACGCCCAGCCTGGCGGCCAGGGTCACGGCTTGCAGCGCGCTCTCCCCCTTGCTCTCCGGCAGGCCCCCTATCTCCAGGTCCGACAGGAGGTCCCTGCTCGCGGTCCTGGAGTCCCGCTGAAGCTGTAGACTGGGTTCGCAGATTGTCTCAGGAGGAGCCACCTCCCGCCTTCTCTCGACCGCTTCGATACGCAACTCGATAGAGTCCACGCGCGAAGAGAGGATACCGACGGCAGCTCGAAACTATATTTCCTGGCGGAACTCGCGCATCTCCATCATCCACTCAGCCAGCTCCCGGCGCATCGCCTTGGGGGCAGGCGCGGTCTCAAGCGCAGACTCCGGCAGCGTCGGCACGGCAAGAGGCGTCGGGCCAGAAGACGCGGCCTGCGACGCCGCAGCCGTCGGGACGTCCTGGGTAGCGTGTCTCACAGGGGTGTTATCCCCCTTGCGGGTGCGCGTCGTAGCAGGGCACACCCAGACGAGGAAGACTCGGGAGCGATACGCAGCCCTTATGGTTGCGACGCGCATACGCTGCAAGCAGCGGCAGCTATGGCGAGAGAAATTTCCCACATGCCGGACTGGAATTTGTGAAAGTAGTTCAGGCGTATGACATGGCGACACGTGTGGAGCAATGTTGTACTAAAAAAACCACTACTCGATAAGATGGCGCTGTTCTAATTTAAATAAATAAAAAACAAACTGTCAATAGTGTCTTATTCCCATCCTCGAGCTCCAGTCTGTCGACTACGGTCTCACTTTAAACGGTTGGCCACCGTTTACCCTCTCAGCAAAATTATCCAAGTAAATTCGCAATTTTTATACAATTACCGAGTCCAGGTGACCCCGACGAATGCACCAACACTCCGAAACCGCTAAACCGATCGGTTTGACCAAAAAGTTTTCACTCCACGACTTACTCAGATATATTTTTCAGGTAATGATCGAAGGAATAAGGTTTTGGACAAAAAGTAATTTCGATTTTGAATTAAATAACCACTTTGAACAGTGAAAATTCGTTTCATGAAAAACTGAATTTTTTTTTTGAACAGCCGTCACCTCTGTTGATCATGATGAATATCAATATTTATATACCGTTGCTTAGTACCACGACTCAAGACCTTAGGGATCATTACTGTGGGACTAGGTTAATGTGTTGTTTATTTATTATAAAACTTATTAATAAAGAAAATTTTTGAAAAAAATTTTCGGTTTTCAGATGGGAATTTGGACCAGACCACTGATATCTTGCTCACCGCTATAACACTAGCACCGGGTCAATTACTCGGATGACGAATTTTACCATCTCTTTTCTAAATTAAATATTGGCAACGTTATTCTCTCCGCAGATAGCATCACTACAAATCTCGGAAACAAAGCTAGATCCTCAGATATTTTTTAAAATAAACCGATCAACCATATCCTACCATATATTGAATTAAAAAAAAAAAATTACTGGGCAGTACATTAAGTAAATTCTGTTAGCGTAACACAGTACATTTTAGTTCCATTAAAGAATGGAAGAGAGATCATAATGGTGGTCATAATTGCCAGTCTCCCAACTTGGCGCTGTATACGGAAACCATTTAAATAACAAAGCAATGAGCGCGTAGGTTTTTCTGCCTCGCAAGTGGATATAACCCCTTAATAAAGGAAAATTATCTTAAATCCTTCCACTATTCGTAGAAGGATGTTGTTAATACGATGCTAAGATTATATCTATCTATTACATATCCCTTGGTCATTCAGGTGTCCTGCCTGAATGACCAAGGGATCAACGCACAGCCTTCCTTTACCGATCTTACAAACCTAAATCTTAAAGGGTGTGTTCTTTGTATAAAACGGGGATTCTAAAGTATACTTATAGAAGTCGTGGGCGTGGGCATCCTCTAGTACTACGCCTACCTAAAATCCGAGCAGACTTAACAATAAGCGATCATCACTCACGCCAGTCATCAACGGCAAATAAAGGTAACTGTCTGTTCCTTAGGACTCAACTAGAGTGCTATATCGCATTACCACAGCACTTAGACTGCTCAGCTAGACTTCACAGGATATCTTTGTAAGTAAACCTACTGTCTTTATCTATTTATTTATACATAACCGACATGACAGCAGTAGTTACCGGTACTGGGCACGTTTAAAAAAAGTAAAAAAAATAACGTTGCCGAAAACGTAATGTAAGAATAAAAGTTTGACAATCTCGGTCAAATTTGTCATCCGAGTTAATTGACCCGGTAGCTCAGTTTGTGAGAGCACTGCACGAATTCGAGAGGTCGTGGGTTCGACTCCCACTCGGGTGAAAAATTTTTCCATTTCTTAAAATATATTTATAAAAGATTTTTTATAAATACATAGACTTCTAAGGCCCACTTGCAGCAAATCAAAGGGCTTGATCAAAGAAAATCAAACATAACAAATAAAAAAATTAAACTAATTCTGACACTGACTCATACTTCCCGAAATGAGGTAGCCAGTACTGCAAGAGCATAAAGGTGATCTCTTACGACATGCACGGAAGGAGATACAGCTGATGTATTCTAGGGAAGCGCCGCATCAGCACAGGTTCATACACCCATCACAATACCCCTTCATCTATCAGGGAACGAATCAGACTGGTGTTGACACCTATCTCTACGGATTTAGGATTAGGTATATCTAAACCTGAAACTTGTGACTGGGCGACTGCGGTGACCATAAATAATTCACTACGACCACTGATTTAGCTCAACTTGTTAATTGAGTTGACCCGCAGTCTCTTTTAAGGCCTATTATAGGAAAATATTGTTTGGAAATAGGAAAATGTGGCAATAATTTTAATTGTCTTCAGCGATTTAGTGTTTTGTGGTGAAAAAGCCATGAAAAAATTTGAATTCTCTAATAAGATGAACCCTGCCAACCCTGAGAGGGGCTAATACTGTGAGCTTATATAGATTATATGCGAGTATAGTGTAGGTAATATATCTCGTGGAATTTATAAAAAAAAAACGCGTTCAGAATATCTGATGAGAAAGAAAATACCTCTGTGGCTGACTCCAGACTTGGAATATTTGAGAAAGGTGTTTTCTTGAACATATAAAATAATATAGAAAATATTTCATTGGCTCCTAAGATTGAAATGATATTATAAAATTCGAACTTAAAATGTATACCTGTATAAAAAAGGCTTTGTAGTGAATAACTGAGAACCAACGCACAGACTAAACAACAAATATTA
This sequence comes from Carposina sasakii, assembly GCA_014607495.2. NCBI lineage: Eukaryota > Metazoa > Arthropoda > Insecta > Lepidoptera > Carposinidae > Carposina > Carposina sasakii. Next base: position 3,611,289 of record CP053161.1, read on the forward strand.
ACGAACTGAAACTTGGAGGATATATTCTTGATATGACGTAGACATCTGATAAGGATTTCCCGAAATTGTCACGAGAACTCAGAAAAACCAAAAAAAAAACGTGGCTTATATCTATACAAGTGTCTACCTACCTTCCAAACGTTACCTAATATCATCACAGAATAACTAATAGACTTATTGCCTTAATAACACCTAACTTCAATCATAGCCGTATTAGAGAAGCCTCTTATAAATCTCTTGCACCGAGAAAATTATCAGTAACGTTAACGAAGATGAGCTTTCAGCCGCTTATTTGATACCAATTAAACTCTGGAAGCTTTTAACAAAGCGCTTTACGTCTAGCAGGCACGAGGCGCTTAAAACTTGTAGACGTGGTGGACACACTACTCCGATTAAACGTGGCTGAACTTTGGCGAGAGCAGTCTCGCTGAATGCAGGTTCGAACTGATAATTGAACTCCGCATGGTCACGTTAAAAGGGCTTACCACAAGCTTCGCTTATATTAATTCATATCTTAAATGCTTAACAAAGAGACGGTTGAAATGCATGAAAAATCATGATGTTTGAAGAAAAGTATGAATAGAAGCGGACGGAGAACTCAATATTATATAATGTTGCATTGCCACCGCATTTCTTTCGGCATAGTGTGTCATTTCATTTAAAACTCTCACTGACTTGCTACGGATTAGTATAAAGGAGAAGTCATCACTATTATCATAAAGGAAGTATCTATCACTCATTCATCAACTTATCATCATAATAATGTTAAAAGTAGCCAGCTAAACATTATACAGGATGATTTTTGGTCGTCAACGTTCCCGAAAACTACGGAATCTCCTCATCATCACGATCATTTTTCTCCATGGAAGCATACCTGGGAAGTGTCTGGTTTCCAAAATATTAGGGTCCAAAGTTGAGTAAATAGACTTTTTTCTAGCACATAGACGCGCGTAGCAGGATTTTTTCACGAAAAATAATTAATATCTGTCTATAAAAAAACTAACATAAACACTAGACACTATAAATTTCGCACGATCAAGGAATTAAAATTTTTTTTTTTCAAAAATAGGAATAGGAATTTCAGAAAATAGGAGACAATAGGGTCGATTCCGGCAGTCACACACCTAAACCTAATCTCAGTCAGGTCTATCTCTCTCCGTTCTCAACATAAATGGCTGAGAGAGAAAAGGACAGGTAGGACTAAATTTACGTTTAGGTTTAAGTGTGACTGCCGGAATCGACCACAATTATCACAATTAACTCATAGGGCAAGAAAACACATATTTGAGATGGATTTATTTTCCCTGGGCCGTTACTGCCCTTTGATTCCAGATAATAAATTAATGTCCTCTTATACTGAACGCCATTGTAATAAAACCATTCATGATGTAGATCTTCCTCTATATTTATCTTATGTCATTGCACTTAATTATCGTAAGTAATATACTTGAAGAGGCAACAAACTTATGTAAGTTTGGTCACGCTTTAGGTATTTACAACCAATGTTCTTGAAATTTTGCATTCTGTAGTTCACGTAGACAAAGTCGCAGGCAACAGCTAGTTTGACATACTTGTACTAACACTGCGACAATCAATATTCGGTGTCAAAAGAACAAAAGATAGTTTTATCCTCATATATCCATTTACATCACAACTTAGCCTATCTATGGCGTGAAAAAAACATAGTTTTCCATGCTGTTACCCCCGGGGCCGCTTCATTGGGCCCGGAGGTGCTCGTTAGCTACAGATGAAACAAGCCCAGAATGCATTCTACTACGAAACGGTTACCTTATTAGTTGAACAGTTGCTTATATTGCAACTGGAGCATAAAAATCTTGATCACTGGTTATAGAGATAATAGATATATTTTCCTTTACAAGTACATAAACGCTGTAGTTAAAGTGAGGTTTAATAGAAAGAATAAACATATCCATAAAATCTGACTTTCAGCAATCATCAAAATCATTTTCAGCTATAACCTCCACTCCGACAGGTCATTCAGCAGCTACCGGCGACCTTACCTAACTACGACGCTTGCCGGTACGTGGTATCCACTGCAGAACCCTTCGGCTCCATCGGTTCTTCTAGCTATGTGCCCTGCCTACTGTCACTTTACGCTATGTCGCACAGTGGTTCCAATGTATGGGAGGTGCTGGACATTCGCATCCAAAAAATAAAATTGGTGAATCTTGAGAAACTAATTATGCCATCTTGTTTGGTAGATCAATGTCTTTGAAAGTTATTATTTAAAGTTTTTTTGTAACTGTTATATTTGAGAGATAATTGAGAAATAGTATCTTCTTACTATGGAAATGGTCAAACTTACTTACATATCTCTTGATTCCGGCCTCGTTTCAAGTTGCGGTCTTCGGTATTGTGTTTATATTTGAGAGAACTACAATTAATGCTAACACACATAGTGCGCCAAACGTGCACTTTCTGCGGTACATAGAGATGTCTATTTTTATATACGAAAAAGTTCCATACTGAACACTACAATGAAAGTGATCTTGTAATTTTGATTTTTGACATGTCCAAAATGTAGGTCAAATGGTTTGAGAACTAAATTACACTAAAATTGTTAGTGGTAGTATTTATTTAATAAAATTCAAAAAATACGAAAAGCACAACATGCATTATAAATCTATAAAATAGTACAGATAAATTTAACTAAAAATGTCTATAAACACAGAGAGAAAGACCCTAGTTACACGAATGAGATCTTTTTATTAAACTGTAATAAAAAATTTATTTATTTATATTTATTTTAATTAAAATTTTAATTTATTTATGAATCGTCTTCACAATCATCACCGATCAATTCTGATGCGGAGTCTATTTCGATTAACTCGTTTATATCGACAAAATTAAATTTACCTGTCTCGGATATAATCAGTTCATAAAATTCTGAGAAACAAGATTTTTTAATAAATTTGTTATACATTGGGCGAATACTTGTAAGAACCGGATCAGAAGATAATAAAAGATTGTGTAGTACATCTTCATTACACGAGACACTGCTATGTTTTCTTGAATGTCCTTCGCGGTACTTTCTAAATTCTTTAAGGAATTTCGTGCCTCCGAGGCTTCTTCGGACAAAAAGCCGATAGGCATCATTGAAAAGTTCTCAATGACATCTGGCCCATGGACCAGCAATTTGTGGAGACTAGACGGCATATAAAACCATGGATATAATTCCACGTAGAGCAAAATAGTGTCATTACAGAACATACGAAATTTGTCAATGTCGAGTTTCTCTCCTGAAGATATACACTGTAAAATGACAGCTAGCCTTCTTAAAAGTCTCGCATCTAATCCGGTTAATTCAGCAGATTTTTCTGGGTTTTCAAAAAAACCTTCTAGCACAATTACCGGTGTTGGTGGTTCCACTCCCTTGCTTGACAACATCAAGACGCATTCCAGTTTCTTTTTTGAAGTTTTCTTGAATTGCTGATTTTCTTTCAGCAACATTCTTTCTTCTTTGCTTCATCACCTCTAGCTTGCCATGATTTTATGTCTAATCTTTATGCGATGTGAAGACAACACTCCATGGTCCGGATCCATGCATGGAGCGAGCTAAGTCCGTATTTAAACATGTCTTCGTGCACTGGCTTGCTTCTTACTTTACTAATGTTAAAAAACGTTCATCTCATTTGGACGCGCTTTGCAAATGTCGCACACTGATGCTGCTGTGCCTGATATGTATGAGTGAATCTTACCATCTATCATCGTCAAATGCAACTGGTGCTTTACACTTACGTCATCGCTCTTAGTAGGTTGCAGAAGCTTAATCTCTTCTTCGAATTCAGACATCTCCATTTGAACATTTTCTTTTGTTTCTTTGATGAACTTGATTAGGATTGGTCGACAAAGAGATGTTGACGAGGGCCGCTCATTTTCCCAAATTATTTGGCCAGTTTCGGATGTGAGCCGGATTGGTACAAGACTTGCAACAAATACACTGGCGAAATTCGTTTCCTCAGTTTCACTTGTTTTCTGGTGGTAAACACTTTGATCCGAAGCACCGTCAAAGCCCCATTTGCTCACGAGCACCAGGTTTTTCTCCTCAGTGGTAGAGAGGTTTTGGGTTTGTAGAAGTCTTGTCGTAGTAAGGTCTAGCAACGCTTGCAATTTGATTTTAGCAGAGTGTTCAGTAATTGTAACGTCTTCTTGTTTTGGGTAACATTTCTTTTTTTCTTTCAGAAGCATGTAATAACTGGGATATTGAGCTACTCCTTCTTTAGCATGAAAATCCCGTAAAGTCATATAACGCCATTTTGAAAGGTTCATCGACACAAACAAAGCTAGGGCCTTTAGTGGAGATATACATTTATCTGAATCTGTGGTACTCCGTCCGCCAATGAAATCTTTGATCTTAGAAGCTTCTGTAGGATTTTCCATTAAAAACTTCATAATATCAGCTATATCATTTTCCCCTGCAGCCCTAAGACTGCTTTGTGCAGAAAACATAATCTGGTCAGTGCTGCTAGATGCCCTAAGTACTTCAGTGCGTCTTTTCTTTTGACGAGGACTTAAATCTTCAAAGGGCTTACGAGGAGAGACATGAGTACACGTAGAGGCATCGGATTTAGAAGGTAAATTCGTCTGCTCAGTAGTTTCTTCTTCTATTGCGTTCGTAGGTAATACTTGTAAAGGCAAATTATTTTCCTTTAGGGAATCCGGCCACTGGACTTCAGACTGCAACCACTCTTGAGTGTTTATTTAGAAACTTTCCTTCGCTTCTTCCAGCTTGAGACCATTTAGGATAGATCCGGTAGCAAAATCGACGACAACAGTTCTTTAAGTCTTCTTCGGCACCTTCACAAAGAGAAACGTTGCAATTCGTTTTAAGGACACCGAATAGATGATCAAAGTCACGTAGATCATTGTGTTTGCGTAAAGCGCAATAAAGGTCAAGATTTGTAACAAATCCACTGAAAGACATATTTATTAGAACGAAATAGAAATCAAAACTGATGTAAAATAAAGGATTACCAACCAATTTATACGCGCCGACACTACCCTCATTACTGCGTACTGCGTACAAAAGTTATTCTTGTAATGTTTTAGTACTAATGATTTCAATTACCGTATAATCACCTGCATCAAATAATTGTTGAAAATGCTAAAAATTACTCTAAGAATGACATCTGTAATTGATAGAAGGGGAAAAAATGCTAATGACTACTGTCTTAATGATAATGCAATAATTTCATTAATTAATTATTTAAAAGTCTAAGACCGTCTGTGGATCGATCGTTGCCCTCGTTTGCAAATTAATTAATTTAATTATTATTTTTTTATTTCTGCAACATGGGTTTACATTTATCGATACGAGTACATATTTAGAGGGGCTAAAATCTTATTCCTCTACACGTGATTTTAACAGAAAATTGTAAGATCCTTGTCATTGTAGTATATTATAATATAAAAATCAAACATTTCAACGCAGTATGTACCGCAGAAAGTGCACGTTTGGCGCACTATTTTTGTGTGTTAGCATTAATTGTAGTTCTCTCAAATATAAACACAATACCGAAGACCGCAACTTGAAACGAGGCCGGAATCAAGAGATATGTAAGTAAGTTTGACCATTTCCATAGTAAGAAAACACTATTTCTCAATTATCTCCTCAAATATAACAGTTACAAAAAAACTTAAAATAATAACTTTTGAAGACATTGATCTACCAAACAAGATGGCATAATTCGTTTCTCAAGATTCACCAATTTTATTTTTTGGATGCGAATGTCCAGCACCTCCCATACATTGGAACCACTGTGTGTCGGTGACCTTTGTTGGTCTACTTTTAGCAATATGATTTTAATTTACCAATAAGTTTTAATTTACAAATTAACTCTTAACACAGTGTCCTATTAGATTTGTTTACGGTATTTAACGTTTTGGTAATTTTATAGTATATTCTCATAAAACCTAAGGTATCCTCGGCCACAGATCGACCGCCTGACCAAAACTACGAACAGGTAAACTTTTCAACAAAGTTGAAGTGATTCAGTAAACTAGCGTCATAAAACATTCACTGCTTGTCGAGCTAGTCGTAACCCGCTCTACGTACGTCCGTAACAAGCAATGTATAAGGATTTTATGTTCGAACAAGAGGGCCGGGCTATAGACTTAAATCAAAATAGACGATACATAGTTGCCAGAGTTTTGTTACTTTCCGAACTTATGAACGATGGATGTATTTTATGACCCATTTTGTATAGACGCTAAATCTTTTAAAGTTGTATGGTAACCTATTTGCAAGGAATATGACGCGGGGCTTCACTAGAATCGGCTGCATCTCCATCTGTGCATGTCGGGTCGGTCGAATAAGGGACTCGGGCATAACTCAGGCGATAAATTAGCAACTTGTCATTGATCATTTGCATCTGTCCCCGCTATGATAAACGTAACCGGGAACTCCTTTAAAATCCTGAAGTTCTAGCAACCCCATTTTGAGAATACAGCCAAGTATATAGGTATAATATGTATGTATATTATATTAGATTGTATCTGCAAGAGTATAGGACCCGGTGGTGGATGGACCCTAGTTAGTATAATATTAAAAAACGATATTCGATTAATGTTGCATTCAGGCAGATTTCTCTCGAGAGAGTTTCAGGTAGAGATAGCGAGTGCTACATAAAAGGGTGTAAACTTCAGACAACAAGTTCCTGAGAAGTTAATTGTTCGCTTATGAAGTACGTCGTACCCGCACGTCATTAAATAGAGCTTAAAAAGTACAGTAACGGTACTAATATCTACGTCAGTTCATGTTTTATGATTTAAGTTTATATTCGAAGTTTATGGGGTACAAAAACACTTATCTTTCTTTACGATTTATAACTAGTAGGTTCTTGTGATTTTATTAGTCTGGTGGGCTCTGTTACCTTTACTGTCCAAGTAACAAAAATAATATAGGTATCTAGTATATATCTCAAAAACAACGGAAACATTATGTAGCCAACTAGTCAAAGGCTGCTGACCATCTGCTTATGGATATTTTTTTAATTAAACCAGCTGATGGACCGTTTTATTTCTACGACTGTACATACACAGAAACTATAAGTCCGCCTGCAATTCGGGGTAGGTTCGTGTGGTACCTAGGTTCCCTGGTTCCTTGACTTATTTGACTTTACTGCACTGCGGCACGGGATATGAATTTCACTTGGTGGCTTTATTAATATTTTTCCAGGATTTCTTTTGGAATTGGTCGGAACTTATTAGACTTATTTTTAATATAAATTTTAGGAATTAGGTAATTGTATTTCTAGGGAGTAGACAAAGGAATCGAGATCATCCTGTCTAGGTTTAGACCTTGGTTGGCATCTTTTCAAAAACACATAAAGTGGCATAAATGGAGATATTACCAAAAAAATATAAACTATTAACAAGTTATCGTACGCGCCGACACTATCGCGGTTTTCGTCCAAAAAGGTCCATATAGTGTAAACACGTACCGTCAAGTTTCCGGACATACCGTAAAGGAGCCACTCACACAACTCGTATTTTCCTTTACTAGAGTGATTCGATAACGCAAGGGGAAAAAATACAAACCACTTTTAAAAAACTGTACATGGAAGATATATGAGAAAACATATTATAGAATACGTTTATCAACGCAGTAGTACCCAAAAGAAAGATTTTTGGATTTTTTGTCTGTTTGTATGTGCGTTTGTGCACGCTAATCTCAGAAACGGCTGAACCGATTTCGATGCAGTTTTCAGGAATATATTGTGACAGGTCCCACTTAACTTATAGGCTACTTTTTATCCCGGATAATTTCGACATTTTGTTTTTTTATGTAGTCCACGCGGACGGAGTCGCGGGCATCCACTAGTAAACCCTATATTAATTAATTCCTCTGCGTGAACTTTAAATCCTACATAAACACACGGCTGTGTTTACAGAACAGGGTAACCAGAACTGCAGTATCATGTACGAGATCCCTTACAGCCACGTTTAGTATAGCGTAGCCAGGTACGTATACCTAAAGGACGCGGCGGGCAACCTACATCTATTCTATTGATGATGATGATGATCTCCGACCGTATTTCGGCCAAGGCGACCAATCTCTACAGAGATTGGCCAGGTACGCAGGAGATATTATAGTGCATAAGTGTGTGCGCAAACACAGGTGCACTCTCTATTCCGTTACTCTCATAGTCCGATGGGACGGAAAGCCGACACGACCGGAGAGAGATCAGGCGCAGGACCAACGGTTTTACGTGCTTGCCGAGGCACGAGCTAAGTGACAGCGGTGATAGCCCAGTGGTTAAGACGTGCACCTTCCAAGCGGGAGGCGTAAGTTCGATCCCAGTCACGGGCCTGTACCAATGAATTTATTTCAAGTACAGATTTTAATGTTGTAAAATTGTCACTGATTTCCAATTAACTTAAAAAACCTAAATCCAATTTAGTGATTTCCACCAAAAACGTAACACGTCAGAACAAAAGCATATAAAAGAAAATACCTTCGTCAAACGCGAGTTCTTTTACTTTCACGCCGCGGAACCATAATTAGCATGTGAAAGAACCGGCTCGTGACGTGAATTATCTCAACCCGGGGAACCCTAATGGCCGCTATTGATTGAAACCGAGTTCTGCAGCTGTGTTGTGTTCGGAGAATCACTAATTGTGGTATCCACGATCGCGATCCAGGATATACTCCATTTTGTAGATTACACAGAATTTACTAATGGTGTTATAACAAGCGAGCAGCAATGGAGATGAAGTGTTTGAAATTACCCTTTCTGAGAGCGCATATAAGGTAGAGTTCCACTGCTGGGCACAGGTCTTCTGATTCGAGCCCACATTTGTCCTGTTCCTGTTATAACGGCCCACTTTGGACAAACAGAAACGAATAAAGTTCAAAAAAAAATAAATTTACGGCTTTACACGGCTTCGTCGAACGTACTGAGTCTTGGAGGAGCGACACATTGCAATAAGGTACATCATAGTAACTGTATAACAATAGCATGTACAAAGAACATACTATCTGCTATAAGATAACGTATTCCATCATAGCTGTGAGTTGACGAGAAATGAAAAACAAAACATAGTAGGTATCTACCTATTTAGGTATATACGATATTATTTATGTAGATAATTTATTATAAATTTATTAATATAATATTAAGAAATGGAAAAAATTCCTCACCCGGTGGGAATCGAACCCACGACCTCTGCATTCCGTGCCAGCGCTCTTACCACTGAGAGAGAGAATTTATATAAATGATTTTCATAACATCCGTAAAGTTTCCGACAAGGATCGAACAGCGAAACTTCACAATTATCTGTAGTTGCATAGTTTGAAGCCTGTAGTATTGTCAGCTAACTCTGCTGGTAGAGAACTTCGTTTGACATAAGTTCGCCAATCACTGCTTATTTGAAAAATCGATATGATGGGTTGTTGCAAATAAAATAATGAATAATAAATTAGATAACAATCGAAGGGTATTTAAAACAAGCCATAGTAGTAACAGTTCATTCAATTTGTAAGAGTTTTTAAAAATTTGCGCTCGCTATGCTCGCTCTTAAACAATACTACAGTTTAGTTGATTCCGTGATATCTAACAAAAGTGACAATTGCAGACAAAATAAGTGCATATTTTAATTGTAATTAAATTGCCAATTTATCGTGCATCAACCGGTGGACTCCTTCCAGTATTTTACTAAAAGGCACTGATTACGTCATATTCTAAATAACCCTTCAGTGTAGGTAGTACGTATCGCTAAATTGAGTTAGATCCTAACTCTGGTGTGTGCAGACACCCGAGTTAGGCAAATTAGTTAGTTTCCAGTTCGCCACATAGATATTAAAATTGTTGATAAGTTTCCAACATGCTGATGAAAGCGATAAATGTGCATGTAGCTATACCAATCAGAATAATGAGTAGATTTTATTTAACTTAATTTCATGTAAAGTTCTGAAATATAAGATGCCTACGGTTTACAGCGGAACTTTCACGAACATGTTTATTTAATACTCAGACCCAAGCGCTGAAAACATCTGAAGTATTTAAACCTTATACATCCCGTAATTACTAAGGGTCAACTTTAACATTTTACTCTCTACATTTTGGTTTTATTTTAACAACCTCACCTAAAATAACATTACTCGTACGTATGTAAGTTACATTTCCCTATTAATTCAAATGTTCCAACATTTTATCCAATTTACCACATTTTTATCGAATCCAAAAATCCCACAATAATATTTCATTGAATCCCCTTCAAAGCACAAAATGTATAAAACTTATATCGCAGTAACATTTCCGCGCGGCATTTCGAATAGAGTCTATAAAAGCTAAATATCAAATTGTCGACAAGCTTGTAAACAAGGAAGCCTTGTTTATGTGTAGTGCGAGTCGGCACTGCTGCTTGTATCGTGTATATAGATATAGCTACGATAAGGTGTATCGATATGTAAGTGCTATATGACGAGTTTTTGGTGTAGTTGGTTCTATAATGACACTCTATAGATCTTTATGTAGACTGACTAGCAGCGGCTGCCCACCATTTCGTCAGCGTAAAGGGGAATTTCGCATTGCATCCGTGCGAAGCTGGATCCGGATCGCTAGATATACATAGAAACCTTTCTCTCGAATTACTGTATCTATTTTAAAAACACATCAAAGTCTGTTGCGGTGTTCTAAAGATCTTAGCATAAGGGACTAACAGACAGCGGAAAGCGATGTTGTTTTTTAATATGTAGTGATAACTGTGTGTGTGAAAGCCCAGCGGCATAGGTTTGATCAGAGTTACGGGCCTATACCACTCAATTAACAACATATTTAGAACCATATAAAACAGACGGGAAATCGATTTGTGTTATGTGATCGTCCTAGCTACTGAAACTGATTTCATTAGGGAAAGGGGTTGTCTTGTGACCAGAGATCAAACATGAATCGTATGAACTTCTCTCCTTATATCTCCTTTTCCTAAATCTAGAAAAAAATGATCGTGATGTCATTGTGCTTAAAGAATAAAAAAGTTACATTAATATTATGGATTTTTGTAAAAAAAATAATCTAATATTAATGTATTAAAAGAACCCGTGGTTTCCCAACGTTGTCTTTTAAAACCCAATAGTCATAGATATGTAGGTAACTTGGCTGGCGGACATGATTTTTCTTAAACATAGATTCAGCAATAGTAAACCTTAGAATCTACGTAAAAACACAATCCGCTATCTATAACGCAATTGCAGTTTGTCGCAGGAAGAAGATAAAAAAACAGCAATAAAAACCAATCGCTTCCCATACAACCATTGCCAACCAGCACGCAGGCTTTCAAGCGTTTCCTTGAACAGTAAAATTGTATATTTAGTGGTATATTCCCCTCTCCCTCTCATACTACGTAAGTATGCATATAAAAGGGCATATAAAAATACCTAGGAATTTCTGTATGTCTAAAGGTGACTTTGTAAAACAGACCCTATGCGTCAATAAAACGAGCTACTTGCATAGAATATTTTGGAGTCATAGAAAACTAAAACCGTACATAGCGGAAAGTAGATACCTACCTATACTGCCTGTTGCTTATCTTAACACGGCCCCTAATACCCGCATCTTTGTAAAATACCTTCCGTTTGTTTGGAGTACGCGTTAATAAACTGAAGCGTGCTTTATAGGTACGAGTATATAGGTACAATCTTATGTGGAGTTAATTTTGGAATAGCTAAATTAATATTCAAAACTTCACTTATCACAATGACACTGAACCTATTTCACTTTTGAAAACGATTCTTTTCTTCAAACTTCAAACACAAACACTCATATGATCAGCAAACACTTCGATCTTCACCAACTCAAACACCAACTTTAGCTCTGCAAAAAGTTGTTTCCCGCGCAACGCCGGCTGAGGCGGCTGGGTCGCGCTGGCCGGCCGCCGGTCTGACGCACCCGCCGCGCCGTCACGCGCCGCCATTTCACTAGCACACCCAGGGTGCAGTACATCAACTTTACATGTGAAGACCGATACCGTGTCACAAAAGATTCTAATTCTAAACATTGTTTGAGCTGAATATTACCTAAAGACAGATATTCCATATACTTTGATGTCGACTTTAGACATATTTTTGTAATAACGTGTAAGATCGTGTGCAAAACTTGAACTATTCTTTTAACGTCCATATGTACAGAATGTATAATATAAAATAAAAAATACATACGTTATAATTATCAAACTTCGTTACATTATATATAAAAAACCTAATATTAGGGTAAGGAAAACCCATTATCTAACTAATATTTTATACATACAGTATCTACCACCATAACGGCTAAATATAAACTATAAAAGAACAAAGTCGATACGATAGTGAGCAGACTGCTATAGCCGCAGGCAACGTGACATTCCGCTTATCTACAAAAGACATGTCTGAGACATCGCTTTAACATTCACTATTTGAAATAGACGAGTTCAAAGATAATGTAGAAATCTTTCCTTTTATATACATAGCATTTTGATTTAATACTATATCCGATAAATCTATGTAAAACGGGGCAATCGTACATGTTTCGTGAGCTGGGGACATCTTTTTGGAAAATGGGCATACTGCCCTATATCATCCATGTAATAATGTTGAAACACAAAAACTTAAATTTAAAGGACTCCACAAACATGAAAACGAAAGAAAGCCAAAAATAGCCTACTAATAAATGTAGTTAAGTGATTGATAAAATTTCTACTTTCTCTCACTGCTTTTAACATACACTGTGACGACCGCGCCGCGATCTCCACATATTTCGTACCTAGGTCGAAAAAAAGCGTTATTGGCAGGAACTAATGAAGGGGAATTAATGCCAATAAAATATAGTTAACTACTAGTTAACGCGATACTAATAAAATAATACAACACTAGTGTTAGAACACAACTTTTTATGAACAAATATAGGTTAAAGATCAATAATATTAAAGTTAATATTACAGGAAAAAAAAGATTATTAAAATTTTCCATATAACTCTTGTAGTTCTTAAAGTCTTGCAGCTATATAAAATAACTGACACCTAATAAATAAAAGAAGGTTGTCTCAACATTTTTGTAGTTTCGTAAGGATATTTCGGGCAGTAATCCTATCAACCAGGGATCGATGTCCGGGAACCGGGACAATCAGGATATCGGCAAGGGAATCGAATCGTATACAGCCATTGCTATGCCTACTAATGACTCGTAGGCACAGTTAATATACTGAGAGAAACTTTGAAATGATAGTTTAATCATCGTCGTGCCTGTATACCTATACACTTACAAACCACTACCAAATTTGGCAAATTTTCTGTAAAATTCAATATATTCAAGCTTTAATAACAAACACAAGGGACTTTTATTCCGACCAAACTGCTAAAAGCGCAATTTCGTAGCACGTCTACGAAATTTGTAGTAGGCTACAACGTAGTTCGCGCTACGACCATCCGTATCGTAGTGATTAGAGAAATAATACTAAATTGCCTGCAAATTTATCTCATGTAAGTTTTATTATATCCAAGTTTAAACCAAAGCCATCCCGACTTCCCGAGAGGTCAACATCAAAATACCTGAACCGTGCCGCGTCCGTCACGAGTCACGTTACCGTCAATTATACAATCACTGCGGTATGCAACGTGTATACAAAACACTACTATATGTCGCTTCTATACATAGGCGGACGCGTCCGCAGATGTCTCTGTATCCCAGGATCACAACAGAGGTCTTACACCTACATCTAGCACAGTGGCATGAGGTTGTAAATGATCTTCAGCCTTGAATGACTCTTACATCATCATCACTCAGCACTGATGGACATAGGCCTCCCCCAGGGCACGCCACAAGACTGCCATGGGGGGTATTTGCCCAAAGTCACCACGCTGGGCAGGCGGGTTGGTGATCGCAGTTTGAATTTTGGACTATGTTGTCAACATGGGAGGCGCTGCTGCCCACCTCTCGGAAACCCTTAATCGCCTCGTACGATACCCACGGGCAGACATGGGGTGGTACGAATTCTACTCTGCCGGCACCACGTGGCCATTATTATTGAGTGTATGTTTAATAATAATAATAATAATAAAGCCCGCAGGGCAGCTTGTGGCGAGCTGTTGGGAGGTAGCGTTCCCACGGACCTGAAGTGCTCCCGGGGGAAGACCCTGTTCCTCATCTCCGGCGCCGGAGTGAGATCTGACGAGGAACAGTTCCCCCACCTCTGCCTTGCCTTTGCCGGCCGGGCAGAGTGGAGTCGCGAGAGCTATAACAGCTCGAGGGTGGACGTGCCCGTCAGTAAGTGGCGAGTTGGCTTCGGTTTAAAGTCCAGGGGCACCCCTCCACCCTAGCAGCTCACCAAATGTTGCCCCCTTTGTCGCTCCGTGCGTGTGGCCGTTTCAGGGGGCCCATGAAATGAGTTGGCGAGTCACCGCCTGCCACCTAACAATTATGAGACTTGGTTGTAATGGCAGGTGTCCGTTAGTCTCCTTCAATAGCCCGATTTTCCAACCCCACCCAAAATTCAGCCCCATAGCCCATGACCTTGTTTCCCATCGCATGACAGAGCTCTGCACTCCAATAGTCTTGCACATGGCGGAGACCATCGCCGGGTGTATCATATTGTGCGTTCGGCGATGGTATCCGTCATGTGTATCCAACACCATATTAAAGTTCTCTTAAAAGGGCCTCTACATCTTGGCTACGGCCCGATGCACGCCTCTCAAAGGACCGGGACTCTGTAGTCCCGAGAATTTCAAAAGAGATACAAATAATAATAATAATAGCATTTATTTTTCTTTCTCACACAATGTTACACAATTATGCAATTAGGCTTTATAATATCTCTTTACATTATGCAAGAAACTGGTACCTGAGGTAGGCATTTAGAGGCCTGTAGTACAGGATACCAGGTTCTTCTCCCTGAAGCTGCTTTACAAAATGATATTATATAATATGCAAATGATTTAATGCAAGAAGTAAAGATCTTTCACAAAAAATCAATTTTGAAAGAAAAACTAACGTATAGGTATATAATCGCTAAAAACTAGAAGTTAAGATAGTTAATACTAATGTGAAGTGTAGAACCTCTCTATGGGTAGGAGTGAACGTGAATGAGTGTGTGTGAGAGGGTGTGTATGATCGAATAAAATGTCCGTTATGGTAGCGTAGAAATATGTTGTGTATGTTGTATGGTGTCTTTATTAGCCATATCATTAATGCGTTTCTGGAAGATAATGCTATGTAGCCAGCCATCTACTGGCCAGGCACCTGTGTAGTTTTTATGGTACGATAAAAAAATCTTTCTATCTCTTAGATCCATTCCTGCATTTCGCGAGATTGATAAAATCTGGCGTAGTGAACATAATGTGATATGACCTCCATAGCATCGATATGTCGACCGCCTCCCCGAGGAGTATATGACACAAAATATTGGATTCCGGTTCCATCAACAATCTCACATAGTATAAAACAAAGTCGCTTCCCGCTGTCTGTCCATATGAATTATATGTTGATATGTTTTGGTAGTAAATAACCACATATAAAATGTACTTTCTCTGTCATTAGGTAGTTACGAGAGAGTGCCGGAATGTAATCTCCCTAGGACCTGGTCCAGAATGCTCGTGACACACACAGGCCAGCAATTAGATAGGAATGGGTCACTGATTGTGCTTAGGAATGTATGACAATAAGTCCAAAGTCTACAGTAGGGTAAGCATGAACCTTTTTCCGCGCCGTAACGCTACCGACTCGCAAGCAAAATCTATGAAATATGACAGTTGGACGATAGCGTTACGGACTATCGAGAGGTTCGTGCTTGACCAACTGAACCGGAACGATTAACGTCAGCAGGTTAAATCATCATCAGGTAGTCTAGGTATCAATAACACACATGATGCACGACGACAATCGCAAAGGTGATTAATACATACATACATACATAATAATCACGCCTCTTTCCCGGAGGGGTAGGCAGAGATCACGGATCTCCATTTGCTACGATCCTGACACACCTCTTTCGCTTCATCTACTTTCATGATATTTTTCATGCACGCTCGTCGGTTTAGGGTACTCTTGACCTGACCTTTCTTTAGAATTTCACCAATTTGATCGGTGAAAGTCCGGCGAGGTCTTCCCCTTCCAACCCTTCCATCCACTCTTCCGTTGTACACTTTCTTTGTCAGTCTACTTTCACTCATCCTCTCCACATGCCCAAACCACCTCAACATACCATTCTCAATCTTCGTCACCACGTCCTCATTTATACCACACTTCTTTCTGATCACCTAATTTCTTATCCTATCTTTCAAAGTAACTCCACACATACTTCTCAATGCTCTCATTTCCACTGCATTCACTTGACTTTGATGTTTTGGTTTATATCACTATCACACAATATCACACACAAATAACACTTCACAAACACATTAACCTAGTCCTACACTAAGATACCTAAGGCCTCGTGTGATGGGTACTAAGCAACGGTATATAAATACTTAGGTAAGTATAGAAACATTCATGACTCCGAAACAAACATCATATCAATTATACCTGTACCGGTTACCAAAGGCACCTACTGGGATTCGAACACAGGACCTATGGCGCGGCAGGCAGGGTATACCCTACCATATACTACACCAATCGGACGTCGGTCGACATTATTATAAGACATAAAGTACAAATTGTAAAAATACTTGCAATATACACAAATTATACATAAACATCGCATAGGCATCAGAGGTTAAAATTGACAAATACACCAAAATATGTCTCAAGGATCACTATTCACTACTCTGAACGAAGACACGTTCCTATTTATCCACTACCATAAAGCTCTTTTAAAAACGAAAGTGAGTACGTACGCGTGTACAACTGTACATTCGTAACGCTAGACAACCTGTCACGTCTGCACAAATGTACA
This sequence comes from Carposina sasakii, assembly GCA_014607495.2. Lineage (NCBI taxonomy): Eukaryota > Metazoa > Arthropoda > Insecta > Lepidoptera > Carposinidae > Carposina > Carposina sasakii. The sequence goes on from CP053161.1 coordinate 3,628,172, forward strand.
TCACGTGCGCGGCGTAAGTTAACTGCGAGGCTGATGCTCGCATACACGAGTAATGATGGCAATCAGAAGTGGGATTATCTTGGTGACGTTTCAGAAGTGGGATAATCTAAGAAAGCATGGCGATAAATTGGTAAAACCTTTTAAAGACACAGCTTAATCTTTAAACCTCATAGCGCAGTCAGAGAACTCAGAAACATAAATGAAATGCAAAAGCAAAACTGCAGATTAAATAGAGAAACGTAACAAAAATAACATTACAAAATCTACCACGCGACAAGAAAACTTTAAAACAACGTGTTCACTGCAAGCGCTACAGTGCTCCAAGACCTAAACACAATCTGGCAAAAGCAAACCGAATGCATTCCCTTTCCACGGAGCGCTTCCCGTGGGAAATAAAACACTGAGCCGGTCCGTATTTAATCAAATGAAATAAAAAGGGACTCCTTTGCCTACCGAATGACTTCGAATATTTGACACACCACATTTGTTCTCGCCTGCAAGTTGGAGCGAGCGGGATTATTTTAATATAATTAAAATATCGAACTAAATAAATAGGTCAAAAGTTTTTTTTACAACATAAGTTCGATGAGACGACACGACATCCTATGCTTAATTAATCAATCGACCTTTACCTTTGATACATACGAATATAATGACACCAAAATATTGAATTTTTCACAATACCTAATTTGTAAAGATACTTTGATCTTGTACAGAAAAGTACAGATTTAATTTCATAACGTCCCTAAAGTTTATTAGCCGAAAAATGCAATATTTTCGCCCACCGATATCGTATAGTAGCAAAAGCTTTTACTTACACCCCTTGATTGGCTACATATTCCCAGCCAAAGTTCTCGACGTGGACTCCAACTTTTTTCCTTTTCCCAAAATTTAACTTACGCTCACCGACACTGCTATCTATCCGTTAGAAACATCAATATTACCTGTAACAAGATAACATAACATTAGTCGGGTTATAAACAGATTTGTTATCATGCTTTCTCAAGAAATTGTTTATACCGTCTAAGTTCGCTTGGTTTGTGAACCCAAGTTGCGTAGATACTGCGCTTGAAATTTATAGAGCGCACTAAACTTTGTTCCAGCGATGATACATTTGTAATTAACACCCTATTGGCTGTTTGCCGCGACTACACTCGCGTGAACTCTAAACTAACCATGTACAAAATGAGTTGCTAAATTATAGCGATTTGACGCACAGCAAAATCTTAAAGATTGACATGACGAATATTGAGGTTTGTTTTCGAATCATAAATGTCTTTTCGACGGCCGATTGGTCTAGTAGGTAGTGTCCCTGCCTGCGACGCTATAGGTTTTGGGTTCGAATCCCGGTAGGTGCAAACATTGATGTGATGAATATCGATGTTTGTTTCCGAGTCATGGATGTTTCTATACTTATCTATGTATTTATATACCGTTGCTTAGTTCCCACCACACAAGACCTTAGGGATCTTAGTGTGGGACTAGGTTGTGAAGTAATGTGTTGTGTAGTGTGTAAATATTTATATTTATTTATTTTATGTTTATCATATCATACCTACAACGACCTACATATGTGCTGATGCAGGGCTTCACTAGAATACACATGTCGTAAGAGTAGACTAAGGAATTTAGGGGGCGTTCTCTCAGGCAAGACAGGCTAGCAACTTATCACTGATTTTTAACTTCTGCACAAGTAGCATGACTTGCGAAATACGATATGGTAAACCGATTTATCGACATATAGCCTGTCAAAATACGATAAATATAGCCGCCATGTTGAATTTTGTATGAGGACGATACGATTTCGTACGATACTATATCCACGATGCGTGGTCATGCTAGGGGGGCTGACCCCGCTATGCTAATCGTGGCTGTATCACGATCCTGCAGTTCTGGCTACCCCATTTGAGTATATAATAATAATAATAATAAAATACTTTATTGTACACACAAAAGTACATGGGCGAACTTAATGCAATATAGCATTTTCTACCAGTTAACCCAATTACTGGAGAAAAGCTTAGGGCCGTACAATAAAAACGAATAGAATTGATAAAAAATAAAATAACTTAAGAACTACTTACACCGACAAAGACAAATCACAATATACACTACTTATGTCTCATTTTGTAGAGTCGTGTGGTGTTTCTGCACCCTTGACTTAAAAACCGCTGCCGAAGAAGACTCTCGTATCTCCAGCGGAAGCTTATTCCAGAGACGAACAGCCGTGGCCAAGAAGGAGTTTGAGAACTGCGCCGCACTACGCTCAGGCACCCGAAGGGTTTTATTGCGTGAGGCGCGGAGAAGACGTTCGTCTGAATTGAAGAATTCAAGACGTTCGTGAAGATACTGAGGGGAAAGAGGATTATTTAAAATGTTATACAGAAGACAGAGGAGGTGACAGTCACGGCGGAAACGGATATTCAGCCATTTTAATTTGGTGCGGTAATGGGATATATGTATGTAACTATGTATATAATATGCCTACCTGCCACATAAGACCTTAGAGCCCTTGGTGTTGAGCTGGGTTGATGTGCTGTAACGTTTGTGAATAATAATTTATGTTTACTCTATGTTGAACAGGCACAGGCCACGAATTAAAGACCCTTTTTACACGTAACAATAAAGCTGAATCAATACAGGGTGTTTTTTTGTGGCCACCTTTAACGAAGGGTACGTATTCTATACATGAAATAAAGTAAGTTTATGCCAAAAAAACGCTGGGGAAAAAAAAAATGATTTTTTTTTTAAATTCCTTTATCGTGCTAAATTTATAGTGTCTAGTGTTTATGTTAGTTTTTTTATAGACAGATATTAATTATTTTTCGTGAAAAAATCCTGCTACGCGCGTCTATGTGCATTTATGCAGAAAAACGCAGTCTATTTACTCAACTTTGGACCCTAATATTTTGGAAACCAGACACTTCCCAGGTATGCTTCCATGGAGAAAAATGATCGTGATGATGAGGAGATTCCGTAGTTTTCGAACGTTGACGACCAAAAATCCCTGTATTAGTCGCAATGAATTCGTTATCGCATCACCATGGCTCGTTGGCCACATCGGACGGCCTCGATACAAACCATCATTTGTCACGAGCCACCAATTATAACGATATCTGATCACGTGCATCGGGTAATGTTATCATTTCATTTAGAGCTTTTTTACAGTTATTTAACAGCAATGTACGGAAATAATGCAGATGCATATATGCTGGAAAAGTTTCAAATGGCTCCAAAAGTACACAAACTAATAACGAGACAAATCAATGGAATCGCAAACCATGTAAATGTTTAGTGGGTCCACAAAGGATACATAAAGAGACTATCTTGTAAAAACATGGCATACATACAGGATGATTTTTGGTCGTCAACGTACCCGAAAAGTACGGAATCTCCTCATCATCACGATCATTTTTCTCCATGGAAGCATACCTGGGAAGTGTCTGGTTTCCAAAATATTAGGGTCCAAAGTTGAGTAAATAGCCTGCGTTTTTCTGCATAAATGCACATAGACGCGCGTAGCAGGATTTTTTCACGAAAAATAATTAATATCTGTCTATAAAAAAACTAACATAAACACTAGACACTATAAATTTCGCACGATCAAGGAATTTAAAAACTTTTTTCAAAAAAAAATTTTTTTTTCCCAGCATTTTTTTTTGGCATAAACTTACTTTATTTCATGTATAGAATACGTACCCTTCGTTAAAGGTGGCCACAAAAAAACATCCTGTATACACACGGCTGTGTTTCCCAAATGGAGCAGCCAGGACTGCATGATCATAAAGGAGACCCCACAGTCTCGTTTGGCAGTGGGGACAGATGTAGATAATCAGTGACAAGTTGCTAGCTCATCGCCTGAGAGAATGTCCGAGTCCCTCAGTCGACACTTACGATATGCACCGAAGGAGATGCAGCTGATGTATTCCAGCGAAGTCCCGCATCAGCACATGCAAAACATAGCATTCCCGGGAGAATAAACCACGGGGCGCTAAGCAGTACTGAATAATTTAACATTCCATAACATTCGGCAACCTCTATGCATATTCTGCCCATACATAAACCTTTTACCCTGATTGCATTATCATTTACCATAAAAAAACACGCACCATAGATGGCTATTTATTTATCTCTGGAAAACGTTAATGAAGACCTAATTTAGGTACGTAAAAATTAATATGTAACATATTTCCGATACAACTCGGAGAAAGCTAAACCGATTTTGATGGAAGATAAACAAGAAGATTGACGCTTGAACGGAGATAGTCACAATACCTATACCTCTTGGGATATTTACGAGTATATAAATTAGGTCATAGACACAACAGAGCTGTTTCCCTTCATATATCATCAGGTAGCATCATTGAGATCGAACTCTCGAGGGGCTGTATCACTTCGCATTCCGTTTCAGCTGTTGTTGATGGTATTGCTTGTGTTTACAATGGTTAAGGGCTTTGACAAACGAGCGATGGTCGAGAGATTTTCCATAAAATTAAGATCTCCCGACCGTATTTCGGTCAAGGCGACCAATCTCTACGGAGATTAGCCAGGTACCCAGGAGATATTATAGTGCACAAGTGTGTGCGCAAACACAGATGCACTTTCTGTTCCGTCACTCTCATAGTTCGATGGGACGAAAAGCCGACACGACCGGAGATAGATCAGGCGCAGGACCAACAGTTTTACGTGATTTCCGAGGCACGAGCTAAGTGACAATTTTACAACATTAAAATCTGTATATGGAATTGGTGCAGGCCCGTGCCTGGGATCGAACTTACGCATCCTGCTTGGAAGGCGCACGTCTTAACCACTGGGCTATCACCGCTATAAAATTCCATAAAATTACAGGTAAACCTACATGTATTTAAATTAGTGTGGGAGATAAGTTGAAATACATAACTCCTCCCAATAGGATCTAAATCACCCATCTAAAACATGAAATAGGAAGGTCAACTAATAAACAGACGAATTAACAAAATCAGAGACCCTATCGAATAATGTGTTTATGGCGTCACTGAGATGTTTAAAATTTTAGCTAAGTCCGAGACGAAAGAATTAATTTTGAGAGTTTAAAAAATATTATGTTTATGTCAATCTTATTATTATTAGTGTAACAGTACCTAAATTAATGACTTTTCATTTTGAAAAAAATATTGTGTTATGATGATGCTGTTACAAGCCAAGGTAAATAAGTTCATAATTTTAGGAGACTTGTTCTTGAAAAAATGTAGATAATAAATGACTCGCAAGTGCATCAAGTTAATAAAATCAGAATTTACTTTATTCTTTATCCCTTCAAGCGACCTCATACTTTTATGTTGAAATCAAAATCTAAGCTCAATCGGACAACGAGAAGTAGAAAAAGTAGGTTGAATTTTAAGATGAAGCTAAGTAAAAACATGTTTAAAATTGTATTGTGACCATGCAAATTGTGCAGATTTATGGAGTTGTGAAATTTGTTGAATGTATTTGCTACGCTACAACTAACGATTAAAATGTGTGAGTGTCTAGTTGGGTGTAATTTGTGTTATTATTTAGATGTCAGTTTTTTGCGAACACAAACTTCAGAGTTATTTAATTGTTTATTATTAAAGTTGACATGGTATTCAATGCTTTAATTATATAAGGGCAGATAGAATTAATGACTTTATTAGGGAAGGCTTCTCAGAGTTATTTAATTGTTTATTATTAAAGTTGACATGGTATTCAATGCTTTAATTATATAAGGGCAGATAGAATTAATGACTTTATTAGGGAAGGCTTCTCACTTTAGCCACCTTTTAGTTCATTTATTTATTAGTGACATACAGCTGAATTATTACAAATACGAGTATTAATTGAGAGGAATCACCATGCAAGAGATTCAAACATTAATAACCAGAAAAGAATTATGAACGTGTATCACAAAAGCGAATACTTCTGTATGGTCTCATTTTATCTCAAAGCAGTCATTCCCGAGTCCCACCTCTAATTAGGAATCCGGTGAAAAGAGGTTGAAACTGAATAAAACCGGATTAAGGCAGATCTGCGAAAAGTGGCGGCACGACATGTAGATTCTATTAGCACTTATCAATTTTTATTTAGTTTTATATAAATCTAAAAACTGAGCGTGCCGCTGCTGTAGCTTTTATAACATCAAAATCCGCACATCATTGCGTACATATAATTTTGAGCCCATATCCGAGACTAGAAAAATTATTAAAATTAAAATTATTATTAAAATTTTGAGCAAACAATCAATCTATATTGTAATTAAACGCGCACGTCGATATATTTTATATATATTAAACAATCTAATTAAACGGTAACACTAATCAACTATTTATAAACTCAATTATGTAAACAAATACAGGGTGATTTTTGGTCGTCAACGTTCCTGAAAACTATGGAATCTCCTCATCATCATGATCATTTTTCTCCATGGAAGCATACCTGGGAAGTGTCTGGATGCCCAAGATATTAGGGTCCATAAGTTGAGATAAATAGACTGCGTTTTTCTGCATAAATGCACATAGACGCGCGTAGCAAAATTTTTTCTCGACAAATATTTAATATCTGTCTATAAAAAAAATAACATAAACACTATAAATTTTGCTTGATCAAGTAATTTTTTTTTTTTCAAAAAATTTACATCGTTTCCCAGCATTTTTTTTTGCATAAACTTACTTTATTTGATGTATAGAGTACGTACCCTTCGTTAAGGGCGGCGACGAAAAAACATTTTGTATACAACCCCGTCTCGTCGCAAACAAACCAGCTAGCCACTAATCGCCACTTTCGCTGGTATAATCCCCAAAATGATTGGATTATCTCGTAAAAACTAAGGTCCATAAACCCTATGAAGCCGGGCTAATCGCGAGCGGCTGTGAGCACGGCCTAAGTTAGGGGTCCATTCAGACCAACTTCCAAAATTGCAAACTATCCTTTAGGAGAATGCCTCTTTACTGTACCCACACTAGCATCGTCATTGGTAAGCCATATTCTAACGATGTAATTAAGATTAAATAGATACAAATTTCATTACAAAAAATATATATGAAAAAATTAATATTATTTGAAATAAGCCATGATGTATGGTAGTGCGACTAGTTCTATAAAGTAGCCAGTCTGCAACAACCTTATTCGAGATCAACTCCGACTTGAACAATGGTAATTGGACGGACACAAGCGCCGGCAGACCTTGAGGATATGGATATCCTTCCTTTATCTATTCCAGTGTAGAATGCTGTTGTGCCTGTTGTCTAACTCGGTGTATAATCGAGGTACTTATACACACCCATCAGCCTATTGCAGTCCACTGCTGGACGTAGGCCACTGCCATAGTAGGGATTTTGCCCATAGTAACCGGGCTGGGCAGGCGGGTTGATAACCGCAGTGTAGTTGTGGACTATGTTGTCAAGACGGGAGGCGATCCTGCTCACCTTCCGGAAACCCTTTTAATCGCCTCTAAATACAGTATACTCGTATTTGCCCATAGACACCACGCTGGGCAAGTTGGGTTACCGCAATGTGCTTCGCGGACTAAGTTATCAACACGGGAGATGCTGCCCACCCACCTCTCTGAAACCCTATTAATCGCCTTATTACAATAGTCGCGTGGAAAAGGTAGGTGAGGGAGTGGACTGTCCATGAGACGGCAATCTTCACAGCCGCTAAGCGAACAAAAGCTATCAATCTAAGTCCTAAAGGGCGAATAAATATTTATTGTGTAGCCGAGCTCAACGAGAAAAGCTTCGACATCATAAATAAACCAGCCCCCAAATGCTTGAGTCAAAAACATCACAGTGTACTGGATGAGCCTTCTGCAAATACTTCAAACACATGATTTGAATATTAGACGTAACTTCGCAAACAATACCAAAAACGACTGCACGGGCAAAGGAGTGCCATACCTTTCAGCTTTTAGAGTTTCTCACTCACCTATGGTGTACAGAGTACAGACCATCAGTAGAGTACACCAACAGTACCTCAAGTTCACCGATTGAGCATAGCTAGTATACCTCAGCACGGTGTTTACTGTACCTCGCATGCATTATCCCTACTTCCGGCGGAGTTGAACGAACTTTGGGCTACCATTAATGTTGCAATATAAATAGTGACTTTTTAATAGATCTACAAGAAAAGATAACCGGCTAACCTGAAACTAAAAGGAAAGTTACATTACGTGATCCAATTTATAAATTTAATTTCGATTTGTATTACGTTGGGGTTTTCGCCAGTTTAAAAAGTTTCTTTTCAAGCACGAAACTAATAACACTATCTTCGAGGATAGGTAGGTAATTCTCTACAAATACTGTGTTCGTTTAGATACAAAATGACAACAGAACACATAATTAATTAACATTACACTTTAGGAGAATGAAATAAGTATGTTTTTGATTAGTGATAAATCTGGACCAGTGCAAACAGATATATCAAGATTCATATATTCCCGATACCTAAATAATCTGAGAACATTCGTTTCATGTGTAGTTAGGCTTATATAAAATGGCATTAAAAAGATTCTAACTACACAAAACCAATGTTCTCAGGCTAGGTATCAGGAATATATGAATCTTGATATATCAGTTTGCACTGGTCCAGATTTAGCGTATGCGGACTATCTTTCATTCCAAACTTGACTGTTTTACATGTCCAGTGTTCTATTGAAAAGCGTCAAATTGGATCCGTCAAGTCCGAGCCGCTTACAAAAGCGTCGTCGAGTCGAACCGCTATTGCCAGGTGGAGCGGGTTCGATTCCCGGCCGCATCTAAATTGACTCATTGCCGCCCCGCGAAATACCGTGATTATCATAACTGACGGAAACTGGGAATTTGTTTGGATCTCGTTTCAAGTACAGAGTGAAATGGATCTGAGGATTAAATCGATCTGACGAAGTAAATCGTGCTCTACAAGGATCCTTCATATGAAAATAGAGCGAGAAACGAAGGAAGACAGCTTAATGGTTTAGACGTGCGCCTTCCAGACGGACGGTATAGTAGGTGTGATTCCGGTCGGAGGCATGTACCATGTCCATGTAAGCAGAGTTAGCATAAAGCAAATGCTAAAGCTTTAGCAATACTACGAGTATATAAGTTTCGAAACAATATAGTATATTACGGCGACCCGAAAAATAATGGGACAAGGGCGGGAAGATAAGACAAAAAGCTTGAATCTCACAGACAAAAAAAATCTTGGCACATAGTAAAACCAACATGGATTTAAAAGTCCAAAGAAACTGAATAATGGAATACGACAATTGGGGCGCAGACCAGTGCCAAATAGGGCGCGTAAAATAAATACATAGCTTTGAAAACAGACGAAGGAACACAAGAAACTTCCGCGGGCGCGTAAAAACAAAGAAAAAACTTGGTGTCCAATTATTTTTTATCAATTTCCGTCGAAGGTAAAGTTTATGATCGGATATTTATGTGTATTAAAACCAAATCTGAATGTCCGATCAGACGGCTTAGACAAAGTAACATTATTTTGAATCGATAGAGGTTCGTTATTAATTTTCACTTAATTTTCACGTTTTTTATTATCACGTGATCAAGTCTATCGGTTATCGGTGGGAATGTTACGACAATGGACATCAATGTAAATGTTGGATTGTCTAGGCATCCAGATTATCTATTTAAGGCGAAACCTGGAATATAAGATATGTGCTAATTTATTTATGCAAGATTCAAATCCAATTATTTCGTCAGCAGGCTATTTGAGGCTCATGTAGAATTTGTAACAGAATTGATTGGTTAACACATTCGCTGCCGGCTGTTTTTCTTAGCATGCCACGACATAAGAGTTCAACGCCTAGTGCCGCGAAAGGCTTATTATGACATACAGCTATCAATAAGCGTGCAAGCAAACATTTGTGTGAGCCATGCCGCTGTATACGTAGAGTGCGCGTCCTCGGACTATCTAGCGGTGCCGCTTGGCGCGCCTGTGCGTCATCGGTTTAAACCGGTTTAACAGTTTATAGCAAGCGGCCGGGCCGAGCCCTATTGTCCCACATAGTTCACTTCACCTGTACTGAAAAGTGACAATAACTTAATCTTTTCGATTGGTTTCGAAATAGTTCCACTGTGAACATCTCATTTTACCCTTAAGTGCATCTTCATAGATATAGTCACAGACTATTATATGTACTTCGTATAGTAAAGTAAATTTTATGTAAATAGAATTTCCAAAACGTAGATAACGTAAAAGGATGTAGGTCAAAACTACTGCCAATTGGTAGCGATCATCCGGGATTCCGTCATGACTGAGACTTGGTTCTAGGTCTATGGTTTAGGTAAGCAGCTGATAAGCCGTTGTACTGTGTTACTCTATTGTTCAATAATAAGAATTCAATAGCTTAAATCTCCGAAGAAAAGGCAACAAGGATACCATTTTGACGATTGTCTTCTAAAATAATACGAGAACAATAGCGGCATCTTCTTTACGTCATGATAAGGTTCCACCATTGAAAATATTGTTACACTCTTTTGAAAAGTTAATAATAAGAATTAATTTTCCGGGTGGAATAGCGTAAATCTGACAAAAGACAAAGATTTTCTTTTTGTATTATTCTTATCTATGTAACTTTGACAGAATTATCGCAGAATGCCTTATACATTAGAGGTCATAAATAAAAATGTCAGGGTTATTTGAAATATTTCCATAATGCTAAGAATACTAAAGATGTTGACTAGGGCCGTCATTAATGACCGCTAAGTATATTGAATACATAACTCGAAAAAAAAGAAGACAATGACGGCATCTTCTCGAAGTAACGATAAGCCGCTGTAATAAAACCAATTTCTTCAATAGTCAGAATAAGTAAAATATATTGGATATTCAATTGTTTGAGTGAAAGGCTTTGAACCCAACTCTCGATGTTCAAGGCATGAGTAGAATGGCGACTATTATCACAATAGAAACCATAAATAAAAATAGGTTGCAATAGTATGTGTTTCCTTATATTTACTGACAAACCGAATACTTTCGCATGTGGTAAATATTTATAGGTATTATGATTTGGCGTAACTAATGAATGACACGTTTTTATATGTATCCCGCCCCCAGTTCAAACCATTTTTGAGAACAGATTTTAGTACGACATTGATATCGATATTGGGGAAATTGCGCAAAGTTACACTTGCAACACTAAATTTGAATTAGTTCATTCATTTCAGAGATTCGGCGGGAAAAGCTGGAAGGGAGCGGGTGTAATTTTCTTGTGTAAATCAAAATTTATTTGTTCGAAATAGCTTTCATGTGTCCGTAAAGTCTACGTTACCACCCTACCACCCTGTTTCAATCCCATGGTAGATAAGTTATATTTGTTTACTTGTTATGTAAAAGGATATAGTGAAACGTGTGCATGGTTTTATATACAAGTAAGCTGAGTAAAACTTTAGTCGGAATACGAAAAAGTGTCTTCATGGGCTCATGTAAGTGGAAAAATGTTTGTGACTGCAATTATTTTTGGGTTTTACTAATTTTACAGAAAAAGATTTTACAATATGTATGTACTACTTCTAATAATAAACGGAACGATATCTATGTAGGTATGTAAACAGGCTCTGACTTTGTTTATATTTGTATGACGAGATGTAGAAATTGAAAACAGGCAATTTGGGACTGACCCTAAAAGTACAAATAGGAGAGTTAACAAAAGAGGTCGCAAATACGTATAACATTGTAGCGGCACCTTTAAAAGCGAAGTCAAATTTGTATGGTTTTACGCCAATACTTTTGCGTCACAGGCACCTCTAGAAAGCCAAGAAAACGCACATAGGTACTCGCCGGCACGGAATGCGTTAACTGCCTGACGCCAACCTAGTGCGGATAGGCTTATTATTATGACGTAATGTAATGATGTTCTTTATGTATGCAGCTATCTGAAGAAATTAAATTGTATAATTATAATATTCTTCGCGTCGCAGCATAAATTGCATTATAATTATTATGCTGTAAGTCACAACAGCTCTCCGCAACGAGGTAAGTTGGAGAAGATATTAATTTTAATGGAGGAGGCATAATTCGCACTATATCACTAAACCGCTCTTTTGAAATGGAATGACAAAGAGGATGTATTTTAACAACGTTTCCGTTTATAGGAAAATTTCACGCCGCACGATTGGATCACTTGCACAACGCTACATCGACTGTCGAATTAATACTTTAAATATCTGGCTAGGAATAATTTACACATGACGTTAGTAATGAAATGAACGCTATATATTAGTTAGTTACTAAAACTTCAGCAAACAACTTTCGGTTAGTTTTGGTTAGGTATTCTACTATATTACATTGTAAGTACCCTCATTTTCCTTACAATAACATCAAGTTATAACCGTTGGAAATCCCGAAGCCGGTCACGTCTGCCAGCTCCTGCAATAGATCTTGGTGGCAGCGAGGTGATGCGTCTTGCAGAGATAAGCGTTTAGCTCGGGACGTCGGGATGCATTGCCGATCCGTCACGATTACTTATTGCAGTGAAAACTAAGAGATATAACAGCAAACGTAGCATTAGGTGATGAGAGAGATAATCTCACATCCAAATGTAAAATGTACCTACAAATGTACATTATAATTTATCTTAGCATGTATAAAGGGAGAGGAGAGGAAAATAGTTCGTTCTCGAATGAAGACTGAATGAATTCGCGCTAAAAGTAGTGATTTGCACAAAGCAATATTCCTGAGCTGTTGCCATTCATTAGGGGTCGGTACAATATGTACTCTTCTTTCATTCATACCTTATTGACATACATTGGCATAACCAGGGCTGGTTGCTGAAAGTAGGTAGCCAGTGTGCAGTTGCAAGATCACGAAACAGATACTATACCTACGTTTATCAGGCCTGATGTGACCGATGAGCTAGCTCATCGCCTGAGAGAAGGCGCCTGGATCGCTTACAGCCAATTCACTAGAGAGGATGATTTACTAGAGATGAGAATTGGAATTTGTAATGTAATAAATCTAGGCTTATTAATCTGCAGATCTTGGATAACTTAGATCTATAGGTAGTTTAGCAAATAGCCATTAGTCGACTCTTACGACATAAACGGGAGATGCAGCTGAGGTATTCTAGCAAAATCCCGGATCAGCACAGAACAAAGTAGCCAAATACTCTACATTGTTCCTTAGTCCATATACCTATAATAATAGTACAAATTTTACTATGTCATTATTTATGATAGGAGTCAGCCAGGTTTACGTCCCATATGGGCAGCACATATTGATATTTTATGAACATCGATTTTCATCAAATGAAATCTATTTCCGATGCACATTCTTTTTGATAGAGCCGTAAAATATAATTTTATGGTGGCATGACAATGATGGCTAGATTCTATTTATGACTTTATGGTAAGTATACCTATTAAAAATAACATATACTCGGAATAGAGATACTGTGCAGTCACGGGTCGTGCGTTCTATTCTGGCACAAATTGACTTATGTAAGTACTAATCACTAACCCGCCTGCCCAGCGTGGTGACTATGGGCAAAACCCCCCTGTGGCAGTAGCCTTGTGGCGTGCCCTGGTGGAGGCCTACGTCCTGCAGTGGACTGCAATAGGCTGAAGAAGAAGAAGAAGTATTAATATTTACTACTTTTTAAAAGCTCCTAACCTAACAATTTACCGGATAATTACTGCTTTGTGCGACAGAGATTACGCCCTATATTTGTCTCATAGCAAAATTCGATGTCGTTCAATTTGAAATATCAATATTTCATATTGAAAAACAATTGTTAAAATTACCATATTCAATAACAATTAATTATGAATACCAATAAAGCCAGCAAAATGGTTGTGTAATTGCGGCTGCATTATAAAAACAAATCATTTCAGTTCATAAAATTTAATTGAGAATTTATTAATAGAGTTCTGCCATTAAAATTAGTTGGTAATGAAAAGAAATGCTAAACGTAGGCGCGGGATATCCTCTACGATCCTGCAGTTCTGATTACCCCATTTTGGGAATAACACAGCCGTATGCATATGTATGTACGTACACACATATTATGTACTAGTGGACGCCCGCGACTCCGTCCGCGTGGCCTGCAGAAAAAACATTTTCCCAGGATATATGTTGATTGGGACCTGTCACAATATACTCCTGAAAACTGCATCGAAATCGGCCCAGCCGTTTCTGAGATTAGTGTTCACAAACATCGATCCGTTACAATTTTATTATATGTATTACATAAAAGAAAACGACCGTACAGTAAATATTAAATATAAAATATTTTTCTGTATAAAACGTCTGTATAGTGTGTACAATAAAAAATAAGAATATTATTGACAAAGACAACAATTTATTAGTCCTATGAAATTCTGTCGGTTTTTATGAACAAGACCCGAAATTCAGGAAATAAGCCCAACATAAATATGTCGCTCACCTAAGAGGGATCAACTGATAACAACTTTTTAAGATGGTGACATACTTTACTTTACCTCATTATACATTCATAAAACGAATCAAATATTACGAGTTACTTAAATATATATATATAGTGGACGCCCGCGACTCCGTCCGCGTGGACTACAGAAAAAATAAAAAGTAGCCTATATGTTAAGTGTCAAAAGTAGCCTATATGTTATCGCGGTTGTCGTAAAAAATTAATTCACGTTTGTCCCCTTCCCGTGGGAATTTCGGGAAATCCGTTCCCAGTGCTTCCTCGGGGTCCCAAATAAACATATATGCTCAACTTCAGATTCACATGTTTAACCGTTTTCGTAAAAAATAAATAATTCCCGTTGGTCTCCTTCCCGTGGGAATTTCGGGAAATCCGTTCTAGTGTTTCCTCGCAGTCCCTAATGAACATATATGCCCAATTTCAGCTTCATATGTATAGCGGTTTTCGTAAAAACTATGAATTCCCGTTTGTCCCCTTCCCGTGGGAATTTCGGGAAATCCGTTTTTAGTCCTCCCTCGCTGTCCCCAATGAACATATATGCCCGATTTCAGCTTCATATGTATAGCGGTTTTCGTAAAAACTATGAATTCCCGTTTGTCCCCTTCCCGTGGGAATTTCGGGAAATCCGTTTTTAGTCCTCCCTCGCTGTCCCCAATGAACATATATGCCCGATTTCAGCTTCATATGTATAGCGGTTTTCGTAAAAAATATAGAATTCCCGTTGGTCGCCTTCCCGTGGGAATATCGGGAAATTCTTATAGCCTATGTTCATCCAGGTCCAATAAGGATTCTAACGGTGAAAGAATTTTTGAAATCGGTCCAGTAGTTTTTGAGCCTATTCATTACAACCAAACAAACAAAGTTTTCCTCTTTATAATATTAGTGTAGATAGAGGTCTAAATAAGGACACAACATCCTATGTATAAATTAAAGTACTAAATATTTTTAGTATATTTTTTAATTAGTATATTTAATTTTCAAACTTGACAGAAATCACCTCGTAACGTACCTTTTTAATGACTAGATGGCCTAGCGTTCTGAAGAGCTATGACTTACCCACTCTTGTGTTAACATTGTGCTTAACAAACCTTGTCCTATTGACCCTCATATTATGCAGAACCAGGCATGCAAAGATTTTCCTACTAGACACAAACACACACACACACACCCAGTGAAAGAAAGAGAGCGGGGAAGAAAGACGGATAAAAATCAGTGATGACAAGAGAAAGACCTGCAACAGCCGACGCACGCAGCGGTCTCCATGCTCCCTCAGGAAGGTCCGCAGCGTCAGCGCACCCTGCGCCGTCAGCCGGTAGCCGGCGTGCGAGCGAGAGAAGAATACCCCCGGACCGGACTCCGGGCGCATGCTTCACTGCTCACACACTGACCGCCATGATTCCCTAGGTGCACTTCGAGTGAGCACTATTTTCACTTATCACGTGTCTATAACTTTCTGTTGTTACTAAAAATGTTAATAAATTACTAGCCGAAACGTTGTTACTATCTATTAATCTCCGAAAAACTGCACGCAAAACCAATTTCAGTTCCAATTTTGTCGTGGGGAAACTTTTAAACTTTGCAAATTCGTAGCAGGTCGCGGGTTCACCGCACTCCCGCGTCCGTAGCGCGCTACGAATGCTACGAACTGTCGTAGCGTGGGGCAGAGCCCGGCGCAAGGTCAAAAATGTGACGTAATATAAAATGTGACACATTTTTTGCGATCTCTCCGTAAAATGAGATGAAAAGGTACTAAGTTACTCAATTTGTCAACCTTGACAGAAGTTATATAGCCGGCATTTATAAAAATTTTGTTCAGTTTCCGTGCCAATTGCTGTAAGAACTTGAGGTGTAAAAAAATCTTTAATTTCGCTGGAAGCATCTTCCAATATTTTACCATTAAAGTGAGTAATTTTCCACAGAACTTTGAGCAGATAACAAGACATTTGTTTTAAAAACTCGGCTCGTTCCGGTTACTCAGAGACTCGGTTTACTAAGTTACCCGGGTTACTTAGTAAGTTTGCGACTGCAGCGAAATCAAACGGAATACCAAACTAGTCGCTGCGTTTTATAATAAGTAGCAATCCAAACGTATTGAATAAGGTCACTTTCGTTCTTGGATTTCTACAAGAAGTAATGTATACAGAAAAGTATACAGTGAATAAATGTTTCACGTTACGCCTTTGCGAATGAATCGAAATGATCAAGCTACATAAGGTTTACTATGGTGTAGAGTAGGTGAAGTTAGGCTATACTCGTATATGTTTAGAGCGTTAGAAGGTTTGCTCTACACGAGATCTGGATATCTATCTGACAGTGCCTCGTCTTGGCAACAATTTACATGAAAATTATTTTGGTGTGATTTTTCCTTATTACAGCTAAACGCAGTGTCGTTAGTTTTATATATTAATTAGTCTGACGATTTATGTGCATTAAGTAGTTTGAAAGATTCTAATCTAAGATACCCTCCGTCTAGCAATACACAATTCCCTCTAAAAGTCGACATCGATTATTTACTTTAACATCATTCAAGTAAGGCTGTAAAATCTGGCCGTACACTCCACCAGTCGCCAACCTGTCACTAGTGCGTGATGAATCACATAAATATCGGTTACCGCAGCGCTATCAATCGTCGCGCAACCTCGGTTCAATCCGTCTTCTTGATGTATGCTGAAAGCAAGTTACGCAGAGCTAATAATTTAACTTAATATTGGTAAAAAGCACTTTAGATAACAAACTTCAGCGTAGAGTCCGTCCAACTTATCATGGATCATATGATATATAAAACAGGCATCTAAATCTTTAAAATTGCATCAACTTAAGAAACAAACAAAACATTCCAGAAAAGACACGACTAAAATGGGAAAATAAATACTTCACGAGTCATCACAAAATGTCTGTAACAAACAAGAATATAACAAACATAAATTACAATTCAAGCCGAATTCAAACTCGAAACCATCATCATTAAAATAACTTGGAGACGGAAACAGGATTTCGGGCAAGTTTGATTATTGACCGGAATTTAAATTTTGCTCGTCGCCAGGACTAAGCCATCTGTTTCATTACCGGCAAGTAATTCGTGCAATTCGCTACAGCTTTGTGCTCGTTGTATTTTGGGCTAAATGCTGTTATAACCAATATTATGTGGAGCAGTTGCGGTATGCCAGAACAAACTTACCGCTTTTACGCCATGTTACGTATTTCCGCTTTTCTGAGATAATATTATATTTCCTACAGTAATAATTTCGTCACTCAAATGAGGTCTAAAAGATCTATAAGCACTATAGGTTAAAAGACAGAATAGAATATTATTTACTTGAAAATTAAACATACACGGACTTACGAATTTTAGGTAGAATCTTTTATTATAGTTGAATTCAACGCCAAACGCAGTGGTTTTATTATAAAAAAACTTTCAAATAAATCTCTGATATCAATAAAGTTTAAGTAAAGTTTAAGCTTTCTCCATCTTCGGAGTTTATCAAAGTGACAAAAATATGCATCTATTAAGAACAACTTCTGGCGAATGAGATATCTCAACACACTCAATGACTATCATAATTTAAATAAATAACGTTAATTTAGAGAGAGCCTTCATGGTTTATCGCCGGCAATACTACAGGTGCCTAGAGCCTTGACTCGAGGATTGAGACATCAATCAGGTGTCGATCTGTAAGCCGTCTCCAGAGCTATCATGACTCGACGCCATTTGCAATAAGTACCTGCTCACTTATCAAGATATAGCTAAAAGTTTATTGAGGTAGCGTAAAATGTGGTAACACGTGAATTAGATCAATACTATTTCTGTGAGGTTAATCATATCTCTGATGCTACTAATTAGACACAATTTAACGGGGAGCAAAAAGGACCCATGCCACAGAGCTTGTGCTTTAGTTACTGATTCAGTAGGTTTTGGATCGCTAAATGTTATATTTACAGATGTGTTATTTATGGTACTTATAATTGTGACTATTCAGTTAAAGCCACTGATAATTTGTTATTTATTAAGTAAGATCTAACATAAGCTAATACATACATACATATGTATAATCACGCCTTTATCCCTTACGGGGTAGGAATAGCACCGAGGGCCGATAGAACCACATGGTGCCACTTCTGACCAATTTTGAGGGTACAGTTGAGATGTACAAGTTCGGTTAGTAGTGACAGGTGGTCAACCCATCGCCTACAAAACACCAAAACCCCCTAACATAAGCTAATCTATACATATAAAATGCTTGCGTCTTGAATGACGCAACTGCTGATCGTGAAAATTTACACGGACCAAGTCGTGAGTGTCCGGTAGTGAACATTAAATAAACTATCTCTTTATGTTTCCGTGCGGCATCGCAGTAAACGTCAGCAGTTTTCTACAACACCAATAAAGTGATAACAGCTTAATGCAAATTAGCACTTATTTATTTAGGAAGCAAATAACGTCTTAACGACCGCCAGTAAAAAGCTGTAGGAATGAAATATCCACTTCTTTAGTATGGCAATAAATGTTTTGCTGAAGTTTTTATTTAATCACTCAATTTTATTAGGTACGTTTTGTTTGTAAACATGAAATTTCTTGAAGAGATGGCGATTTGCGGTCCAGGTCTTTTCTGCGTGAAAGTCTCCGGTTAAAGAGTATGGCGATATTTTTGACAAACATGATCTTGAAAGAGATGCTACAGCCCAGTTTAACATAGCATACTTAAAGATCAGTGAGAACTTGCTAGCTTATCGCCTGAGAGAACGGCCCTAAGTACCTCAGTCGACTCTTACGACATGCACGGATGGAGATGCAGCTGATGTATTCTAGTGAAGCCCCGCATAAGCACAGGAATTAGCAGGGACGAATTCAGTATTCAGTCATTTATTGCATGGCCACAAGTTAGGTTGGTGTTACAATATGGGTAAGAACAAGTGATGCCCTGCAAACGGCATTGAAAACAGTTTTGTAGACATGTACGAGTACGAGGTGTATGGCCATGTAGCCACATGAAATATGAAAAGAGCAATACCTCAATGTGACTGAATGTGACTGCTCCTCGCGTAAGGACCTTGCATTGCGCCATGCATAAACCTACGCACTTCTTCTACTTAGCTTCTTCTAGTACATCTATTCCGTGGTCGTATTTGCATCTTCCATTCTATCACGATCCTTCACCATCCCTTTCTTTTAAAATAATAGCGCGGTTATTATGGCTGTTTATCGCGAACAAAGACGCTGTATTATTTCTTTTGAGATTGTTCAACCCGGTATTATTTCCGCCGGACACTGACTGAGATAACCGGGCTTTTTGTGCCTTTGTAGAGATGTGAATGAAATTATTGCATTAAGACCCTTGGTATAGTGTACTTAATTAAGTTTGACTCCATGTTCTTTGCCTTGACAGGTGACTCCTTGGCGAGAGCATACAAGTACATTAAAAACCCAATCTATCCGTAGAGCAGCCGCAACACTTTACTTAAAATAAACACAAAAAAGGCGAGGCTATTTATTTACGACTGCTAGCACATGGGTCAGTGAAATTTTGGCGGGGTAAGTAGCCTATATATGCCTGATGCATGCAGACCGAGCAGTCACAACAAAGATATACTTTAATAAAATATATTTGGCATGTTTTTCGATATTATATGGAACCGTAACTTGGTTACAGAACCATACCATTACACGTCCCCCTTTTCTCCAAAACCCGCCAGATCGCGGCAATGCCCCAATATTCGGATACATATACAAAACAATTTACTTTTATGTGTGAATGCGTATCAATAACGGATATATGCGGAAAGGGCCGCGATCGGCACATACTCGTACCTACGGACGTAATATTATTTACGTTTGACAAATGTGTTTCATGATTTTGCTCTGCATGAAAAGGAGTGTATTTTCAGCTACATAAACTATGCTGACTGGCGACCAAGAGCAAGGAACTAAAGCTAGTCTCAGACCACGTTACCAATAACTTGCCCTGCTTTGGGATCTCAGTCGTTATCTTGTATTTCTGACTACCATTTTTAGCAACACAGCATGTTGAGTGCGAGTATAACGGATCAACAACAAGCTTCTAACTCACGGCCTGAAGGAAACGCCCCTGAGTTCCTTAGCCGACGTAAGAGTCGTCACACGGAAGGAGAAGCGGCTGATGTATTCTAGTGAACTGGATTATATTGTCGTTGGCAAATATAGTATCTATACGAGCCCTTGCTGACTAGTACATTTGACTGCTTGCCTTAGATATAGATGAGAAGAAATCTTGATGTAGTAGAAGTATAAATAAACACAACAGGCAAGGTTTGAACGTGAACTGATTTATTGTATAAAATATTGATATTTATAAGTAAACGCCGATATAATAAAACTGCTGACACTATAACATGTGCGACTTGCTCGTACAGTATCCGTGACAAAAAAAAGGAGTTGATGGGACCTTATCAATCTGCGTAAAACCACACCCCACCTGTCATAACTACCCTCAGTTGAGGTTACAAGCTCGCACAATACTGATAGTCTCATACCGATGCACGGCATACGACGCGGGTAATCTCGCACGTTCCCACGCGTGCACTTTTGCAATACACCGCGTTTGGGGCCAAGTCAGAGGCGAAAGGCGAGTATCGTTGCTTGTATTATTAATTTTGCAAGATAAATTAAGGTTTCCGTGAGAAATAAGGAAGAGATTCGTGTGCTGAGAGTGGGTACTAGGTAGCAGTAAAGTTAATTTAAAAGGACTATAACACTATTTACTATCTATGTATTTATTTTGGAACACATATTAGGTACGAAATAAAACCAAGGAAGGAACTTTTAAATCATCCTAAATTAGTCCACTCAATTTGTTCACCAAACCCTATTTCTTAACCTTTATACCCGCGGCCCCTTATGCCTTACTCCCTCCAAGCAAGCCGGTTGTAATTGAATAGGCTCCTATAGGCCGTTGGCCTGATTGGCCCTAGCTTAGAGAAGGTGGCGCCAATCTCCAGCCGACCCATCTGCCCGACGGCAAATTAGATTTCTTACTCTTAAGGCAGGATGTCCGAAAGGTGAATTACTTTAGTGCCAATTGAAAGAAGTGCTTTGTAAGACTTTGAGAAAGACTTGCTTTGTAAGACTAACATAGTAGGTAGATGGTGGTTGTAATGTACTTATTTTCTTTTTCCTGTAAGTACATAGTCATATAACAAAGCTCTTATTATTTAGTTACTTACCTAAACAAAGGTCCTACTCGAACGCATTATTTGTGCTCGTACGGAAGAAATTAATTACCTGAAACAAAAACAATGTTCTATAACAAATACTGAAATATATGCTTCAAATTCAGCGATACCTTAACCAAGGGACACGCATTTACATAACAAGCCACAAATTTCCCTAACAATGTCTAAATCAAAAACTTTTCTCACGGGGTCCCTACCTACGTCAATAGATACAACTATGGTAGGCTTAAATGTTTGCAACCTCTAGTTTTGTGAAAAGGTGAATATTTGTACACTATCTATCTATTTACGTTGAAACTAAAGCTGTAGTAGTACAAGAAAGATAATACATATCCTTACATAACTCATGCATTGCATGGAAACGATATGACATATCCCACTCCTAACTTGAACTTAATTGTGTTTTCGTTTTTACTTAGCTCGCTGCCCATTTCTAGTCAGATGAAATGTGCGTACAAAAATGAATTCGTAGCCGACCGACTATAAGCTAGTACGAAGCTACGTATTAGGCGATAACGAAAATTTTACAAATTATTGCGTTGGAATTGCAAATTTCTTTGCAGTTGCCGTTAATAATACGAATTTTATAAGCGATCAGCAATTAATTACTAGACTCCTTATGCTATAGCTTTCCTTTTGCAAAATACCTATCGTAATAACTCCACGAAAAATCTATAGACAGCTACAGTAGGCGTCATATAGAAACATATAGAAATACATTTATTTATTTATTTAAGGTAATTACAGTGTATCACACATTTTAATATTAGGTTACCTCTAAACCTGTATAGGTTTGTGGAGGCAATGACACTCGCTTACTCCATTTGTACACGACGACATTTAGTATACTATATACATAAGTATGTAAATCAAGAAACAACATTACAAATAACATTAGATCAAGAAACAATTATGTGCATATTCCAATAGAGGATTTTTTTCTATTCATAAATACTGAACTGAATACATAGAACCCAGTACACAGTCAGAAATACATAGTCCCCCACCAACTCGCTCCGCAATCATCTCTCCTCATAATTGAAGACGTATACTATAATTTTTATACTTTGTTCCAACCCTTTGTTGCTTAGTTCCGCGATAATTACCACAGTACGGTATCGTGTCGCTGAGATAAGCCTAATGGGTACATTTAGCCGCTGTCACTTTTTACTCTATTCCTGGACAAATTATTGCACTAAATCCCTAGGGATGAAAACATTCAGCATACATACATATACACACGGCTTTGTCCCGGAATGGGATAGCCAGAACTGCAGGATCATAAGGGCAATCCCGCAGCCACATTCAGCATAGCGGGGTTATATAAACATTTAAATCCTACTAATATTATAAACGCGAAAGTTTGTGAGTATGGATGGATGGATGGATGTTTGTTACTCTCACGTAAAAATAGCTAGAGCGATTTTAATAAAATTTGGTATGGAGTTAGCGGACACCCTGGATTAACACATAGGCTATTTTTTATCCCGGGAAAATATTTCCACCCCGGATAATTTCGACATTTTGTTTTCTCTGCAGTCCACGCGGACGAAGTCGCGGGCGTCCACTAATTGGAATTAAAACCATTAGGTACATGGTACATGCTCGAAGGAAACTAATGATTTAAGTATTATATTTTACGGAGTTGCATAAACAGAATAAATGCATACAGAAAAGCTATAGGTAGGTAGCAATTACTTTTCTGTTACAAGTTATCTACTTTGCAAAAACTCTACATTTTTCTACTAAATTGCAGCAGTTTTAAACCGTTCACGTGTTCTTTCTAAAATATAGGTAAATTACAACATAAAAAGAACTAGCTAGGAAGCCTCAGCAGTCGTTAAAAAGCCCAGCGAAATGTAGTTTTTCGCGCAGTTTCCGACGATAAATTAGTATAAGTACCCTGTGTGGGTAAACGCGCCGTGAAATAAGGCACTACGCCTTACGGACGGCCACTTTAGTTATTAGGAGTAGAGGAGGCAAGCTGGCTAACTTTATTATGGTATTCATTATCATTAAAAAAGTCTTCAGCCTATTGCAGTCCACTGCTGGACGTAAGCCTCCCCCAGGGCACGCCACAAGGCTACTGCCACAGGGGGGTTTTGCCCATAGTCACCACGCTGGGCAGGCAGGTTGTGACCGCAGTGTGATTTTCTGACTATGTTGTCAGCACGGGAGGCGCTGCTGCCTCACTTTAATCACCTTGTACGATACCCACGGGCAGGCATGGGGTGGAACAAACTCTACTCTGCCGGCACCACGCGGCTAACAGTACTCGGCTGTAAATATTATCTATACATCTGAAAGGATACACACATACATGAACGCGGCTGTGTTCCCAGAATGAGGCAGTCAGAACTGCAGGATCACAAATGAGATCCCGAAGCCACGTTTAGCGTATCGGCGACTGATGTAAATGATCAGTAACTGGCTTGTTGCTAGCTTTTCGCCTGAGAGAATGCCCGAGTTCCATAGTCGGATACGAGTATCTCTGAAACATACATACATAAAATCACGCCTTTATAGCACAAAAAAAATGTATCCGTGCAATAAATAATGTTGACAATCTTACATCATGTACGAGTAGGCCATTGTTTAAAAAGATGAGTTTGCTGACGGTCTCTTGTCTATATACAGGATGATTTTTGGTCGTCAACGTTCCCGAAAACTACGGAATCTCCTCATCATCACGATCATTTTTCTCCATGGAAGCATACCTGGGAAGTATCTGGTTTCCAAAATATTAGGGTCGCAAGTTGAGTAAATAGACTGCGTTTTTCTGCACATAGACGCGCGTAGCAGGATTTTTTCACGAAAAATAATTAATATCTGTCTATAAAAAAACTAACATAAACACTAGATACTATAAATTTCGCACGATCAAGGAATTTAAAAAAATTAAAAAAAAAAAATTCCCAGCATTTTTTTTGGCATAAACTTACTTTATTTCATGTGTAGAGTACGTACCCTTCGTTAAAGGTGGCCACAAAAAACACCCTGTATATACGAGATGTGTAATTTTGTTAGAATTTATCCGAATCTATTTAATAGGGTAAGAGATGAATGTACATTTAACAGTAGATTTCCAGATAAGCTAAAACTACCAATCATGAAAACTACATTGTACAATAGAAATAGCTATCCAATGGCAATCAAAATATATAATAAATTATCAGATGACATTAAAAATCTACATTATACAATTTTTAAAATTAGGCTTAAGAAATGGCTAACTCAGGAATGTTTCTATTCCGTCGATGAATACTTCAAATATAAGAACCGCAAATAATATTTTGACATAACGTATAAATGTGGAATTATTAGATCCGAGTATAATTGTAATTATTAGATTTTTTTGTACTTTGTGACATTGCTTTGTGTGATATCAGATATTTATAATGTAATTTAGAATACATGTTATTAATTTTAAATTTTGCATGCCAGACTCTGGTGAAATGTGCTGAACCAATATTATTACTCTAACTAAATGATAAGATCTTTATGTACCACGTTTCTTGCAGAAATAAATATTCTATTCTATTCTATTCTTTATCTCTTACGGGGTAGGTTGATGCTCTACCAAGGGCCGATAGAACCACATGGTGCTACTTCTAACCAATTTTGAGGGTATAGTTGAGATGTACAAGTTCGGTTAGTAGTGACAGGTGGTCAGCCCATCGCCTACAAAACACCAAGACCCTCTTGTCCCTCTACTGACTTGTACAGTATGCCCGGAAAGAGAAGCAGCTCTACAATTATACTTTTTTTTTTCACTCCCAAAGCAGCATATCTCTGAAACGACACATAAAATACTCAAAAAGGTCTATATCTTCTTCAAAGCGGCAAAGATTTGCGAGAAACATAAATAAGTCGCCATTTTGTTTGAGCGGGGCTTTATTGTTTACATAAAATCGCTTCTAAAGGAGGTTATTAAAAAAACATTACTTTCCGCGACATTGCTTCGGTTTTTACTTGGAAACGAATGATCGATATCTGGAAGACAATTTGCTAAGGAGAGATTTATCGCTATAAAGATATACGTACATTGTCAGCCCATTGCAGTTCACTGCTGGACGTAGACCTCCCCCAGGACACGCCACAAAGCTACTGATATAGGGGCGATTTAGCCCCGTGACCATGCTGGGCAGGCAGGTTGGTAAATAACTATATTCACCGTACCGCTTTTTATGGGTAAAATGTTTGTAAAATTTGAAACCTGTGACACATAGATACGCGTAGGTATACGTGCCTCGTACGTAGTACGTAAGCTCGTGCTTGTCTGGAGTAATACGTGCGTACAAATCTACCTATGAACAAACGCTTAGGTGTGTTCATATCTTAAGTTTTTGTGAGAAGCAGGTGTCACGTAGATGTAGACCACTATTGATTGTTCAAGTAGTAATTGATTGATACATAAATTTTAAGGAAATATATCTCTATGGACTTTGTATAAATAGCTTTACTTTGCCTCGCAAAAAATTCGCCTTTTAACACCGAAAAGTTGGAGAATTCAATTACAATTTAATGTTGTCGTGAGCACTCCTCTGACGTCAGGTATTGGAATTTCAATATTTGAACACCCTTTTCCGATATTGAAATAAATAAATTGCTTTTGAGGGATTGCATCTTAAACGTAAACCTTTTATACCTTAAATTGTATATTTGATACTTCCGATACAAATACGCTAAGTTGAGCATTTTTTTTTCTTGTTTAATTTAGATAATCCCCAAAGCTATTGTTAGGGGTTGTTTTGATGCTGCAGGTGGATAGTGACTCCATTTTTATTTGCCTGTATGTATGGATGAATAGATTGGTAGATTAGTATATGGTTATTGTTTGTATGTACAGAGTGTTTTTTAGTGGCCACCTTTAACGAAGGGTACGTATTCTATACATGAAATAAAGTAAGTTTATGTAAAAAAAAATGCTGGGAAAAAAAAATATTTTTTTGAAAAAAATTTTTAAATTCCTTGATCGTGCGAAATTTATAGTGTCTAGTGTTTAATTTAGTTTTTTTATAGACAGATATTAATTATTTTTCGTGAAAAAATCCTGCTACGCGCGTCTATGTGCATTTATGCAGAAAAACGCAGTCTATTTACTCAACTTTGGACCCTAATATTTTGGAAACCAGACACTTCCCAGGTATGCTTCCATGGAGAAAAATGATCGTGATGATGAGGAGATTCCGTAGTTTTCGGGAACGTTGACGACCAAAAATCATCCTGTATAGTGTATAAACGCAACTGAGAACATCTTGGAACCTGTTAATTACCGATAAACTGCTACGCAGTTTGGTAATGTACTATCTAATTTTAAGCGTTTATTGTAAAGTAAAATGAAATAAATAAAAAAAAGACGCTTAAAATTACTGTAGACACAGCAGTGTTCCTTAAATACGGTAGCCAGAACGGCAGAATCATAAAAGATATCCCACAGTCACGTTTAATATATTGGGGACAGATGTATAGGTATTATATTTACATCAGAGACTAGTTGGTAGCTTATCGCGTGAGAAAATTTCCAAGTTGACGGACTCTTACAACATACACGAGATGCAACTGATGTATTTTAGTGAACCCCGCATCAAGTTGTAAATAAACTGGGCATTGTAGTAAAAATATCCGAGTCATGGATGTTTCTATACTTATCTATGTATTTATATACCGTTGCTTAGTACCCACGACACAAGACCTTAGGGATCTTAATGTGGGACTAAGTTAATGTGTTGTGAAGTGTGTGAATATTATATTATATAGGTGCACAATATGGTCGATTCTGACCTGTTTGTCTGTCATACTTAAACCTAAACGTAAAATTAGTTCTGCCTGTCCCTTTCTCTCTCTAGTAATTTATGTTAAGAACGGAGAGGGATAGGCCTGACTAAGTTAAGTTTACGTTTAAGTGAGACGGTCAGAATCAACCATATTGTAATAATTTTTATTTAGCATGTTTCTAATATACTTAGAGCAGTACTCTACTACTCTACTACACATCCATCACATGATTCATTACTCTACTGACCCGAATGACGTGCGCGTACGCCCACGTGCGATCAACAGCGCGGGTAGATAGCCGGATAGCTGGTCAATTGACGACACCTAGCATTTATGGGCCCATTTCAACCACTTGGTGTCTCCTGTCAACCAAGGAACCAGGTATTTGATTATAGGAATTACTTCGTAGTAAAACAAACCAAGAGTAAAAGAGTGGATGGAGGGTTGGAAGGGGAAGACCTCGCCGGACTTTCACCGATCAAATTGGTGAAATTCTAAAGAAAGGTCAGGTCAAGAGTAAACCGACGAGCGTGCATGAAAAATATCATGAAAGTAGATGAAGCGAAAGAGGTGTGTCAGGATCGTAGCAAATGGAGATCCGTGATCTCTGCCTACCCCTCCGGGAAAGAGGCGTGATTATTATGTACGTTTGTAAAACAAACCAGTTTCCGGTAGGTTACTTAGGACCTGTATCTAATTACATTGTATAATATAGAATTAATAGTAAACTAATATAGGCCGCGTGGTGCCGGCAAAGTAGAATTCGTATCACGCCATGTCTGCCCGTGGGTATCGTACGAGGCGATTAAGGGTTTCCGGGAGGTGGGCAGCAGCGCCTCCCGTGTTGACAACATAGTCCAAAATACAAACTGCGGTCACCAACCCGCCTGCCCAGTGTGGTGACTATGGGCAAATACCCCATGGCAGTCTTGTGGCGTGCCCTGGGGGAGGCCTACGTCCAGTAGTGGACTGCAATAGGCTGATGATTATGATGAGTACACTAATATAAATGTGGATGGCAGTGTCCGTGACAGATAGTATCAGCTTCTGGGAGCACACTTCAATGTTTAATGGCTTTTTTAAACGTGTGCTGATTCCGTGCATGTCGTAAGATTCGACTAAGGAACTCAGGGGCGTTCTCTCAGGGGATGAGCAAGCAACATGTCACTAATCATTCACGAGTACATCTGGCCCCGCTGTTCTATGTAGAATTACCACTATTAACAGTAACATTAAAAACATTAAAGATACTGTATGCGGTCACCGTTCAATCAATCATCCGCCAGGCAAGATCTGAACCTTGACCACGAAAAAAGCTTTTGAACAACAAGAGAAAGACACTAGCGCCTCGGCCCTTGAGTCAGCTTCAAACAACAAATTGTTGGACCAACTAACACCAACTAGTTGAAAACTGGATGTATTGGCAAATGCGAACGAGTAGTTTAACACAAGCGAGTCGTCATAAGAAATCCGCGGCAAATTAAAAAGATTCGGGCAGACATATTCTGACCCATGTATGATATTTGATAGTTAAATTTTAAAAAAAGTCTTAACTTATATAACATTTTTGATTTGGTAAGATTTATTGCCTGTCGTTAGATTATACTATGCTTGCTTGTGTCCAAAACTTGGCTCAACATGAAATAGCAGTAAGTATGTACCTTATTTCCATTACGTATTCAAAACTTTCAAATAGCGTTTGTGCCAGGATCCGCTTGCCGAACTCTACTGTTCTAATAAGAAAGATCAAAAAGTTGGCGTACGTTGGCCCAATCCGTTCCATACCCACCTATAGGAGGGCGGATTTATTTTTAACTACAAAAATGAATGAATGAACTTTGTATGCGCGGGCGCACATAAATAGTATACGGCCGTCAGGCGATCTGCCAGATTCCGGCTTCGTTGATTATGTTTGATTTTTCATCGCCGCACTTTTATATTATGTTTATTTTAAACAGTTTTGTTAACGTCTTCATAATCTTGATCTTTTTATATGTAGTTATCATTATCGAAATAAATTACCTAATTTGCTTAAAAACTTTTTTGTTAGAGAGAATTTAATTCTACTTTTTATTTTGTCTTAGTCCAACATAGGAAGCTTAATTATATCTAATTAAGTGTATAAGTTATTTATATTTCTGAGTATCAAACGATATCCGGAGGATGTGTTAATAAGAGCTTTTAATTTCCCCGGAACAAAGAGCGCTTGTGGCGGACCACTTCGAGTAAAATGTAACAGAGAAACGATAGTATTTACAATACAACGTTGATTGTACTTGTGTTTTGTTAGAACAAAGCTTATAAGTACTAAAAGCACTTACAAATACAAACCGAACTCGAATAAGTTAGACAGGATCATAGAGTCTTGTTATTCTAAGGTCAGGAATGAAAAAAAAAAAGAAAATAAAATTACAACACGCTTCAAATTAACTCTCACATTCTCATTAAACTACAGCTAAAGTATGCTTAGCAAAATTACGAACTACCAGCGCCATCTCTGAGAGGGTCGCGAAACCAGAAGCTAGGTGTTGGGTCACATGCCGTACCCTCGTTGGTCGAACGACGAAGGTTCCATTTTGCAGGCTACTTTCTGAAGTCCGGCAGTTTTCCGCTTGGCGCGACACTTTCAATACAACTCTCTCAAATAACTTTACGCGGACAAAAGAATATCGGCCTATAATCATACAATTTATCAAAAGACAAATACGTTAATTATCATCATCATCATCATCAGCCTATTGCAGTCCACTGCCGGACGTAGGCCTCCCCCAGGGCACGCCACAAGACTGCTATGGGGGGTATTTGCCCATAGTCACCACGCTGGGCAGGCGGGTTGGTGACCGTTTATTATACTATACTGTAATCACTTTAATTGCAATTGATTGGGGTCACAGATGTCTTAGTTCGAGGAACTAAACAATTTAATTGCTAGACAATTAGCTCTGATACTGGTGCTATTGCTATCTGTCACTGAACGTAGGCTTCCCCTCAATAACCTCCACTCCGGCCGTTTAAGAATACATATTTAATAATTTTATTGTTCGTAGATACAGCTAATTAAAGGTTATGCAAATTACATATTAGAAACATTCCCGCTATCCCAACAAAATCTTTAAATGCTCATGAGTAGACGATATAAAAGGATGCATCTGATTCTCAATGGGTATGTAAAGGAACCCGAGTTTTCGATATCAACTCTAAAGCAACGGTAATCACTTTTTCGTTGATTTGTCATAAACAAATGACCCTGAATTTTAAAAGCGGTGATATCTTAGCACCGTATTATCGCGTCATGGCTATGAGTCATGATTTCGTACAGCATAATTCTTTATTTTATATTAAATGTAATCTTTAATATCATTCTTCTATGCTGCTCTGGGAGTGAAAAAAAAAGTATAATACTACAGCTGCTTCTATTCCCGGGCATACTGTACAAGTCAGTAGAGGGACAAGAGGGTCTTGGTGTTTTGTAGGCGATGGGCTGACCACCTGTCACTACTAACCGAACTTGTACATCTCAACTATACCCTCAAAATTGGTCAGAAGTAGCACCATGTGGTTCTATCGGCCCTTGGTGCTCTGCCTACCCCGTAAGGGATAAAGGCGTGATTATATGTATCTATGATTAATATCATCAACCCGATTTGGTTAAAAAATATAATATATATAAAATTCGTCATCCGAGTAATTGACCCGGTAGCTCAATGGTTAGAGCGACTGGCACGGTATGCAGTGGTCGTGGGTTCGATTCCCACTCGGGTGAAGAATTTTTTCCATTTCTTTATTAATAATTTTATAAAAAATATATATTTGAATAGTTTAAGTTTTAACTTATGTGTCATAATATAGGTAAATAGACGGAAATACACCTACAAAAAAGTAAATGAAGCGAATTCGAGTCACTACGTGTTGTCAGCCGTCTCAAGCCGACAGTAACTGGTCAGCTAAAATACCTAAAGAGGTATTTCCAAACTTATGCTCGTAGGTACATACAACAGTAATTTCACTTGTTCAAACTCAAATATTACCTCAGCGACAAGCGATGTTTGTAGAAACCGAGAAACCCACCGTTATCATGTGCCACAAGTTGCTCGCCTTGACAAGGTCGCGTACGGACCGGTCGAGTCGCCGGCAGCATAACCGCATACTAGATGCTGTACAGAGGGTACACTTCGCAACAATGTGATAGCCAAAAGCCGGTTTGGGAAGAGGCTGGGAGAAAAAATACGAAACTTTTGGTGGAAACCGAGGTCGTGGACCGTGGAATTTATGTAGATTTGACAAAAATGCTTGCGGTCTTGATGCTGCAAGATGACTGAAAAATGTTTACAGGAACAAGCAAAGATAGGAGTTGATAGGACATAGGTACGCTAGCCTTGATGATATGTCATTCATACCAACTACTACATAAAAATCTATCGTAAAGTATTTTAAGAAAATTGTGTGCTAGATGATGATGATGATGAGAGTGTGGACATGTTGATTTCTGCAAGCGTTACGAAGAATTTAAGACGAGACGCCCTTGTATATTTGTAGTATACGGTAATATAATATGAATAGAGCGAACTTTCTGTACTAACATAACGTGCAACTACGAATGTCCACCGATTGTGAATACCGCGCGTGTCTGTTCATTCATACTTTTGTCAGTGTCATCGACTCAATAAAAAAGTGTGACAAAAAGCATACGGTGTTATTATTACAAAAGAGCGCCTAATGTTAACTTGATTTAAATATGACGTTTGATAGCAAAACGTATGGAATATCTGCCAAATTTAGGGCACGTTTAGCTTAAACAATGTTTAAATTCTTTTGTAATAACACGGTTCATGTTTATCTAAAAAAAAAAACACCGTTATTTTAATGTGTAGTAGATTCGGTTTAAACTTATTATTGTAACAATCTGACGGTAACTATTTGTCGAGCATTGAATTTAAGCGACCTATATTAAGTAGGTTTTCCTAACATAGTGTCTGGACGAACTGAGTCATCCATCATCATTGAATTTCGCTTTACCTACTATGAGGCAATGTGTTTGTGATGGTATATACCGCGTCATGTAATTTAGAAAACCTATACTTAGGTAAGAGGTATAAAAACTTCATTTGTTAGATTCAGTCCCAAATAAGGATTTGAAATTTAAAAAAAATGTTCGTTATATGTATTCTTTAACATAAATTAAACTACATACTTGATAATGAACAGATATAAAGAAGAAATGTTAATTAAAAGCTGTTAAGCTTATATTTTACAATAACTATAGGGTATTAAATATAGTTAACACTAGCTAAAAATCGCAGGTATTACTAGATATAAAATTAAGTTTAACATTAATTTAGATGGAAAATTAGAAACGATATAAAAATACATAAAATTCTTCGAAAGTAATAGTTCAGTAGGAAGGCGTATAAATTACCTTTCCCACGACAGAAACACTTCAAACACTAGTAATAAAACCAAATAACAGAAGTGCTAACAGTGCTAATGAAAGTCAGTTGAATAACCTGTGGCTATTGCAAGTGAAATTGGAGAACGTCAATTAAGAAACTGAACACTACTGAACTGAGGAGCCATTGAAAAGTATGAACATCAGGATGTAGATACAAAACTTTATCAGTGTTATTACAAAAGAGCGTCTGAAGTTAGACTCGATTTAAATATGACATTAACATTTAAAAAATGTTTAAATTCTTTTGTAATAACACGGTTTGAGTGTTTCCCTGTACTTAAGTTATCTAACAAAGCTGTCACTAATAATGCGTAATTCAAATCTGTAAAATAGCCTGCCTGAAGGATGATAAGGTTGATGAAGTCTCCATCTTAACTAGTTTTAGACAAAGACATCCATCTCTCGGATAAAATGAAAATCTCTCGGAAAATCAGCCCAAAAATTATTCACCAGCGAACGTGAAATTTTTCTTTATTTCTTTTCTCAACCTACTTAACAGAATCCAATAAAATCCGATACATCCTCAATCCGAACACAATACTAAAGTAAAGTCGGTCATTAACCAAGAATAGAAGCATACCGCACGGCTAATAAGACGGAAGCAGTAAAAGGGAACAAAGGTACAGCAGTCGAGCGATATTAGTCCAAATAGAATCGGTCCACCCGGGATGGCATGGCACGTCAAGTCGCCTATAAAATGGGAGATAAATACATTTCATAGGAAATGAAAATAAAAACGTGTCAAGCAGTGTGGAAGATCTAAAAGTAAATGGTCTCTGAGGATTTATATGAAAATACATACATACTATACTGGGTGTAAAAAGACAACTTTGTTATTTTAATACCTCGTATTCTTTGTAACATCACGATCATTTTTTTCTATGGAAGCACCCCTGGGAAACCACGGGTTTCCAAGATATTGAGGTCCAAGGTTACATGAATATCAGTATTTTTTTTAAATAAATCCATCTGGAAACAATTAACAAACATTTTTTTTTTTTAAAGACACCATATTAATATTTAAAAATGTTAGTTTGATAGGTACACTTGTCAAACGAATACATTGCTTATTAAAAACAGATTTTTTTCAAAAAAAATTTTTTTGTTTCCCAGGGTTGGTTCCATAGAAAAAAATTATCGTTACGTTACAAAGAATACGAGGTATTAAAATAACAACGTTGTCTTTTTACACCCTGTATAGCATAGGGGGAACAGATGTAAATGATGGATATGAAAATTAACTTATTTAGGTACATTGTATTTTAGTTTAAAACATATAGCTCACGTATATTTGAAATAGATTTATCTTCAGCTGTGCTGAAATAGGGGTTCCCGAAATGGGGTAGCTCTGCTAGAACTGCATAATCATAAAGGAGATTATACACAGTAACGTTTAGCATAGCGCTCACAGGTGAAGATGCTAGCTAATCGCATAGGAGAATGCCCGAGCTCTCAGTTGACTCTTACGACATGCACGGAAGGAGATGCAGCTGATTCCAATTACTACTACAGTAAATTACGAAAGGGCATCACTCATCCCGCCAGATAGATCACATTCCGTCGACCTCCATCCTAACCCTTTAGTTATGCCGCAGGGCAAACAACAGGACGCTATTTGTTCAGATCACTTTCAGAGCAAACGGGCCCGTCGTATCGACCAGTCTATTTATACGATGGCGCCGGGTAAGGGCTCGCGGCCACAGATAACGTCCTACGCATCACAGGTCGCATTCAATAGGTTCGCAGCATCCATGCTGATTGCTGATGATGCTGCGGGCTCCCGCTAGCAAATTGAAATAGTCTTGCCTGTGTTAATCCGGGGTTTTGCCAGAATACGTCAGCTGCTTCCGTACATGTCGTAAGAGTCGACAAAGGAACTCAGTGGTGTTCTCTCAGGCGATGAAAAGGCTAACTCGACCCTGCAATGCTAATGTTTGCTGTAGTCTTTGTGATGCAGCTTTGACTACCTCATCTAAGGAACATATGCGTGCTTATATGGTAGTCTGGCGTATGTTCTTAGTAGAACCAAGATAATGCGATAGGTCGTTGCAATAAGGACCAATCTCGCAAATAAATGATTCGTTGGCTCAACCTGATACGTCCGAAAGTCGACGCATCTTTCGTTTAATGTGCGTCCAGCCTCAGTTCTCTTATTGATATCAAAGAGCGCTAGAATTTTACAGCGCTTCATATCATCAACATCATCATAATGTATCCTGGGAAACAGGCATATTTCTGTTATATTGTAGTGATGCAGC
The DNA here is from genome assembly GCA_014607495.2 of Carposina sasakii. Lineage (NCBI taxonomy): Eukaryota > Metazoa > Arthropoda > Insecta > Lepidoptera > Carposinidae > Carposina > Carposina sasakii. Next base: position 3,663,252 of record CP053161.1, read on the forward strand.
CATGCACTTATCACTTAATACCTTTGAAAATTGGAGCGAGGTCTAAAAATAAATATTCCATAGAAAACATTTTTATGTAAGCAATAAAATTTCAATTCAATGGTCTGCATAATTATTGCATTACTGCACAACCAACCAATACGTTCACCCTGTTCTCCAAGTCTCATATTTCTGTAAATCAATCGTCTATCCCACCAGTAAGCAAACTCATCTTCTTCATAAGCAAGCTCATATTCTTCGTAAGCTCCATTGCGTTACACGACTAAGCTCAATTAATACCATCCTTATACGAAATAAAAAACCATTCAACAACGACGCTACCACCAATCACGTTTAATTATTTACATTAAACCGGATTAGCGCAGTTACTTCGAAACATGTCTACTGAACCAAAGGTCCTGTGTTAAAATCCTTGGAGGCAAATATATCAGCTCAATCTCCTTCCGTGCATGCCGTAAAAGTTGACTAAGAAACTTGGGCATTCTCTCATTGGGACAGTGACATAGCAACACAGCAAGACGATGCAATCACTCTTCACAAAAATGCATTTAAAGTTGCGTTTGCAATTGCTTTATGTGAACAGGCTACAGATTGCCAAACGAGAAAACCCGTCCGTCCGTCAAGTGTTTACGGAATTTCTGCAATAACTCCGCACCTGCATTGTGTCCGACCTTCGGCTGGTTGTATGCCTAGAGATTCATGCTAATCGCCGCAAATACTGATGGCTAATAGATTAACATTACGACCGGTTCGGAGAGGCTTGGCAGCGAGAGGTAGCAGATTGGCAAGGCTGCGGAAAACTATGTAGTTATCCTACCTAATGTTTTAACTGCAACCTAAAGGTGGGTTCCTACGGTCCGTGATATTGCGGACCGACGCGCACGAGCCCGCACCACGGACCGTGGGAAGCAGAGCGTCCACGGTAATGCAGACGCGTCCGTCTCGGTGCGTCTGGATCCGCGGTGATAAATGTAGGCGGACGCGGACCAGTCCGCACCGACACGCACCGTGGGATGGGGTCGTAAGCAGTCATATTCTTGACAGTAAATCAACAGCTATGCCATGTTTGTTAAAAACGACGGTGTTTCCGAAATGGGGTAGCAAAGCAAGATCGTAAAGGAAATTCCACAGCTACGATTAGCATACCGGGGACAGATTGTAGCTAAATGTTGAGTAACAAGTTGCCCTGCCTGAGAAAATTACCGAGTTCCTCAGTAGACCCTTAGATACAATATGCACGGAGGCAGATGTGGCTGATGTATTCAAGTGAAGCCTCACATAGGACAGTTAAAAATCTCATTTAACTACAAAAATCATTAGGAATAGTTAAAACTGTTAAAAGACACCAATAAATGTTCACCTGATTTAATAACATGGGCCTTAGGAACCGCGAATATCGCCGCGCTGCTAGAGCCAAACGGCCTAACGCGCAAAGACGGAAAAAGGCCCGACGGCACGACACTTATTCCATGGAAGATGGGACGGCCTCTAGTGTGGGACGCTAAATGCGTAGATACACTGGCGCCGTCCCACCTTCCTGAAACGTCGCAAAAAGCAGGCGGCGCTGCCGAAGCTACGGAATCCCTCAAACGGCGTAAATATCCAGCCTCGACAAGGGCTACTTATTTGCGCCGTTTGGCGTGGAGACGCCGGGCCCTCGGAGACCAGCGGCGCTCCAATTCTACAAGGACCTGGCCGGGCGGCTCGTGGAGTCCACACGTGACCAAAATGCTGGCTGCTACTTAGGCCAAAGAATAAGTATAGCAATCCAGCGCGGCAACGCAGCCAGCATTTTGGGCACGCTACCTGATAACGGAGATCGGTTGACCAACCTGTGAAACCGGAACTGGCCGACCGATCTACCATATACAAATTATACATGCTAGCCCTAAGTAGTTTTTAAGTTAGATATAGAAATTTCTAAATTTTGTAAATATTTAATGTTGGTAAAGTTAAAAATAAATGTCACTATCCCTTATAACACGAGCAAATCGCCTAGCAACTTCATAAATAAAAAAACAACAACCATTATTTCATCCTAATGAGGGTAGATATAAATAAATCGAGACAGAGTGGTAACAAAGTAGCGCGGCGAGGGCTCGCTGAGGGCCGCCTTGAATATTACAGTGCTGCACGCCCTTTTGCCTAAACGGGCGGTTTGTGCCGCTAATTCCGAGGCCAAGTAATAGCTTTCTAAAGGGAATACTGGGCTTTTCATTAGCTTTTGTCGCCGAATACTGTTCAAGATTGGATGCTCCCGTTAATTGTTTTGTATAGAGGTAATAAGGAAAATTATCAAATTTAATCAGCAAAAGTAAGTTTCTTGGTGATGTTTAACTTAATTACTTCGCTATAAAGGACTAGCCGAGGTTGTTATAATATAGTAAGAAAACGAAATTATTGTTACGAAAGCATGACCCTAACCGAACTGTAAGTTGTACAAAATAAGCTTACATTTTGCGCAACAATCCATTGAACCTACGAGTATTACTCCAGAAGGATGGAGAAGCATCCCACTTTACAGAAATAAAACAAGTCGTTTATTTGGCAATTGTTTGCAGATGGCACTGCAGCCATGCGCACCGTTTAGCGTGAAAAGTACTTTTAGCTTTGTACCGTTATGTACCCAACTTTAACAAATTATGTATCCCTTATTACTACAGTTATCTTCCCAGCCATACAGGTAAATATACGGTCGAGATTCGAAAAATCCTCTTTCTACCATATTTCATGCGTGTGACACGCATATAAAAATAATATAAATAGGTTATATTATCCCAATTATGATCATGCAGTTATGTATGTTTCTCCGTACATTTCACTATTCCCGATTATTTCAGTGTAGCCCTCGTAAGAATTTAATGCCAATCCTAGCTTAAACTGTGTTACTATGCAAAGTTAAAACTAAACTAACTTTATCTTGTTCATGGAGAAGGAGGTGGTACTATGAACTGAGTCGTGTGGCAATCGTTAGGCCATGACGTCATGATAGTGTGTGTAACGCAGTTGCTGTAATCACACGCTTATGCAAGTACTTGGCTAGTCACTACAAGGTGGTTTCTATGTAAATGGGCAGGGCTACAGTGTTAGGATGCTCCTCTCGTCCCATACTTCACCCCCGCTCAGCGGCACACTATTTTTGTATGGAAATATATTTAGCCGCTACTCCTCTTTTATTTCTTCTCCATGATCTTGTTACATACCCAGATTACACAGAGTAGAGAAACCCTTGTTACATTGAGGGTTTAACTTGAACCCTTTTTTGCTAGTCTGGGCCATGGAGTTCCTTGTTCCACCAATCAGAAATATATGCATACGGGTCTTAAACAAACCGCACTAAGATTCATATTCATGTAACTATTGTAAATTTCGTTTCATAGAATAACTCCTACGCCAGATATCGGAACTAAGATTCATTGTATGCAATGACACAGATAACGTAGTCATACACATTGTAACTAGCGCCATCATCCAAAGGAACTATTTCGTCAAACGCGCTCTACAAAGGCTTTACGTTTCCACCTTAGCTGTACCCACATAAATCAAGATCAAAAGCAACGACGCGTAATTTTGGGTACAAATTATCGGTAGATTTTGTAAACGGTTGATAGATGGCGCTGCGGGCGTCGGCAACAGCTAATTAATGGTCTCCACACCGGGACCAAGGTCAGGGGTTCGGAGACGCGATGGCACAAGGAGGATAGTCTAGCAACTGTCTTCTTACATGACCGTGATTCACCGCACGCAAATTTTATTACAGGCTTCCACAACCATGGTTCTAATTTATGCCACTAACGCGTTCGGTGCAAGGTGCATCCTACTGATTTTGTATGCGGTAAAACAATTACTTACATACATATAATCACGCCTTTATCCCTTACCGAGAAAAATCGTAGAGTGGGTACCAAGAGATGGAAAAAGAAACAAGGGGAAACCAAGGAAAAGATGGGAAGATATACATATTTAAAGAAAAATGTGGACCAGACTGGAGAAGACAAGTCACAGACAGAGACAAATGGAGGAAACTGGGGGAGGCCTACGCCAGAGAGGCGACTTCCACACAATGAAGAAACAGATCGAAATAATATTAGGTGTAATTAGTGTAGTAGTTAAGAATGAAATAATGAATAAAATAATAATGTATGTAAAGCACAATTAACTAATAATGATAACTGTAAAAACTAATTAATCATCTATTGCATGTGGTAGAATAAAGGCTATTTTTATTTTATTTTATTTTTATTTATCCCTTACGATGTAGGCAGAGCACCAAGGGCCGATAGAACCACATGGTGCCACTTCTGACCAATTTTGACAATTAGCATGTTTAATTCTTACTAATAATTATAAATGCGAAAGTAACTCTGTCTGTCTGTGTGTTACGCAATCACGCCTAAACTGCTGAACAGATTTAAATTAAATTTGGTACAGAGATAAGTCTAGAGCCTGAGAAAGGACATAGGCTACTTTTTAATGCAAAAAGGGCCTTACATCCCTTTTCGGTTTGAAATAGGGGATGGAAGTTTGTATGGAAATTACGTCACTTTTTAAGCTAGAAGCTTAAAACTTTTGAGGCTTTTGATTAGATATCAATAAATACGCTTATTGGTTTTTAATTAACGTCCTTCGTGAAATAAAAAAGAACGTACATGAACGGAAGAATGTACATGTGTTTTACTTGCAAAATCATTAGCCAAAAATAATGAAATCAAAAATATATTTCCTACGAGTAATAACACTGTCGTATAACTCAACATAATAGCACTTGTTCAGCATTTCAGTATTTTCCTGGCTGTCATCCACACCCTGTATAGTTTTCTAACAAATACTTAGTCGGCTGCCATTTTCAAAATGTCTAAAACCTGGAATCATTTCAGAGACCTCGAGAAATAAAGAAGAGTTGCGAATCTAAAGACTCAATAAAAATAGTTACCTATTCTTACGACAGCTACAAAAATAAACAACTACCTACAATAAAAATCAGATTTACGCACACACAAAATTACAAGAAAACCTCGTGAATACAGGCAGGGGAAAGGAAATGAGTAGACAAGTCCCTAGCGGACCAGACGAGAACTCACTGGGACACCTCGCTTTCGCCACCAGTTGCCCCATGAAAATAGCCTTATTTATTTCAAGAAAAATACCCGACGGGGGAATTTTTTGACCCAGTGTTAGGGTTTCCGATTTCTCGAGGTTTTTTAGTTCTCGGGTGTCGAGACTTCTCGAGCCTGATTTCTCGGGTCTTTTCGGGTTGTCGAGAAAAAATAAAATACGTCTAAATTTTTGTTTAATTAATAAAAAGAGTCTTTAATTTAACTGTGTTTATTTTACATGAAAAAAATCAACATAATTTTTAACAAAAAAACAAGTTCTCAATAAAAAATCAGCTCAAAACAAAATTGCTAACTAAAAACAATCATACTTCTTCTCCTTATCATAACTAATCTCATCTCACTAATCTGTAATAAAAAACAAAATCTCTGTTAACAATCAGCTTAAAACAAACATCTTAACTAAAAACAATCATACTTCTTCTTATTATAACTAATCTCACTAATCTTTAATAAAAAACAAAATCTCTGTTAACAATCAGCTTAAAACAAACATCTTAACTAAAAACAATCATAATTTTTCTCATCATAACTAAAGATCACTCACTAATCTCACTATGTGGGTTGTATGGTATCACAATTTTTGGCAGTTTTAATGTAATTAAATAAGAGATATCTATCTACTATTAATACGAAAAATATAACTGTCTTTAAGCCTGCTTATTAATTCTTATGAAATATGCCTTAAGATAAACCAAAGCATTAATAGATTTATCAGACAGCCGGCTCCTAATCTTACTGACCACATTTCCCGATATGGAAAATACCCTTTCATTTTCTGTTGAAGTCGGCTTGACTGAAATTAATGCTTTGTATAGTGTTTCCAGATTAGGGGTCCTCTTGCCTGTTTTTTCAAATAGCAAAAACTCTTTTTTTATAATTGATTTGGAAAGCACCACAGCATTAGTTGATTCACCATTTCTCGAAACACCTTTTATTGCTCTCTCTAATTGAGCTGCAAAGCTGTCTTGTTCAGTTTCTGATTCGCTTACGCCTGCTTCGACAACTTCTGAATTATTTCCTGTCGAAGGTTCTGTAGTAGTGGGAACAGTGGGGTATAGACGATTGAATAAGTCTTCGGCGTATCCAATTAAAAATGTCTTGCTATTATCGGTAAAATAAGCACTCTTTTTGAAAATAAAATTATCGGGGCTGTTTAGGTAGCGTAGCAGCGATATTAGAGGTGTATTCCAACGATCTGATATTTTCATTTTAAGAGATTCTACTAACTGAAGAGCCAAAGGGTCGTCGATACTTTCTAATTGTTTTAGCAACACATCTGTTATAGCCTCTGCAGTTAGTAAATTGGCATCTTGTCTGCTCAATGCTTCAACTGCAAGTTTAGTTGGCGTCAATATCAACCGCAATTTTTGTAGTATAGGAATATTTTCCTCCTTCCATTTAAATGAGCTATCTTAATCAATCAAGGCTTTTTTAATTGAATTTTTTAACTTCAAGAAACGCTCAATCATTGTTAGCATTGAATTCCACCTAGTTCTGACATCCTGTAATAAGACTAGTTCGGCCCCGAATTGAGTCTTCACATGTTTTTGTAGTGTGATATTTCTAAGGGGACTCTTTCTGAAAAATCTTATGATCGAACGGGTCTCATTTAGCACTTTGTTTATGTCGTCAATAGGCTGCAATATAGATTCATCATCAGATTCTTCGTCATCGTTATCAGTGCTGGCTTCATCAGAGCTGCTGTGTTCATCGTGGCTAACAGGTGTGTTTCTTCTAGCAACTGTAGTTACTGTTTTTTTTTTTTGCAAAAGGTATCAAGAATAGCCAAATGGATGGCATGGTTTACACAGAGGACCATCTCACAGGGGCTCTCTCTGCCAAATTTTTTCATAACATTTGGCCCGTCGCTTGTTACGGCCAAGACATAATGCTCGAAGTTTACCCCAAAGTATTTCAAACGCTCCTCTACTATTTCTCTAACCTCTGCGGCACCGCATTTTCCGGGTATGTAAACTAGCCCCAAATTGTAAACTTTTGCCTCTGCTGTATGAACACAGACGCTAAAATATCGTCTGTTTCGTATGCTCGTCCACTCGTCAATTGTCACACTTAGCCGGTTTCCTGATGTGCAAAGCTGAGAAAGCTCTTTTATCATCTCTTTCTCCTTTTCATCATAAAACTTCAATATTAGGTTCATAACTTCGGTTTGGGTCTTTGGAAGTTTATACCCATTGGCAGCGAGTGATTCACGGATAAATTAATGAAATCGGTAAATATTTATGCACTAACAATTCTCTTATTTGATTAAAAACAAAAGTTTTATTTCTTTAACATACCTATTCATTTTAAACAAAAATATTATTTTGGTAATACAAAAGTACTTACAAAACAAAACAAACACTTGAACTATTTAAATAAATAATAACAATACTTACCTGTTTGTTCTGCGATTCTATTACTCGTGCGTCACTAAATAGTAAATATACTCACTATGCTGGGTTTATGATCCGACCGATCCGAACACGGCGGGAGTTGAAACACGAATGAACAAAATACAACTGGGGCCGCGTCGCGCTTGCGTTTGTCGGCAAAAACAAAGGATACCGACAGACACATGCCGTGCTGTCAAAGGATGCCGCTGCCGCCTCGCATTTACAAAGAAAGCTAAGCGTAAAAATGTTTATTTAAACTTCTCGATGTCTCGACTTTTCTCAAGCTGAATTTCCCGGGTACGAGACCGACCGATTTCCCGGGAATTCCCGGGACGAGAATTCCCGGGAACAAACCCTACCCAGTGTCCCTTTACGGACTAAGACGAATCGAATGATACCTCTCAAGCTTGAATGAGACAAGCCGTTAAGGCTCTACGGCAGCATGTCAAAGTAATACATACATACATACCTACACTCGAAAAACGTACCCTAACCCTGATTACGTAAAAGCAATAGCAAAGCCGAAGCAAAGCGATAGCGAAAATTGTAGAATATTCGCCTTGAAATGTCAAAGTTCCTTTGAAATTCATTTTACGTAATGCGAATTTGACAAGCAATCAGGGATTTATGTACAATTTTCGCTATCGCTTTGCTTTTGCTAGTTAGGTAATAAGGGGGCCTTCCTTCTGGTGAAGTCGGGCAAAAATGCTTCATTACAAATGGAATCAGAACAAACGTGTGATGCAAACGTTACAATATTTGTTAAATTCAGAAGTTTAAGGACCTACAAACGGCTGTTTTCTCGAAATGCGGTAGCCAGAACTGCAGAATCGTAAAGAAAATCCCACATCAACGTTTACACAGATACATGGTAAGTAGCATTGGTAACTCGTCTGGATACGGTACCATCAGTGCCCTAATCAGATATAGCCTGAATAGGCCGCGACCGACCTCCTTCGAAATGAGGAATGTAATGATATCAGATACTTCAGTGATGGCGGCCAAGATAATAACCCTTAATGAAATCTGTGATAGCAACAGTCTTGGAACATTTTTAGTTGATTAAATTCACAATAAGATCAATTTATCTCACATACTAATCTTACTTTGACTCAACTTAGGTAACTACGCCTATCCAATTCATTATTATCAACTCATGTATTGAAAGAGGAAGATAAAACAAATGTTGGATGAATTCTAAGACTTCGTATACAGTAACGAGGTGACGGATACTCGTAAAGGGATGAGATAAATGGATCAAAACTGGCACCGAATTAAAAATGCTAAGTATCTGCAACATAGATTCGTACATAGGTATGTAATATCGCGTAGGTCTGCCCGAAGCAGAACATAAGAGTTAATAAAATCTAAAATTAGGTCCTTTTCGCTCCGCGTAACTAGCTCTAAAGCTGACGCTCAAAGCGACTGCTTTTAGTGCAAAGTCATTTATAAGCACATTACGCGTGACACGCCTCGCCGTTAGCACTTTACATGGATCCCCCACATCGACACTAAATTGCCGTCTGTTTAATAACTCGTGCCCACGAACGACGCGTAAAAATTACACTCAAAAAGGCTGGACAGAAAAGTGCAAATTGCACACCCGCTTTTCACCAGTTAACCTGATTCCGCGTGATAAGCGTGCACCACGGCAAGCGAAGTGTTAGTCGCACCCACCTCCGTCAAGTTCTTTCTTCATTGTTTCATTGGATACTAAAATTTATGGATGGAATATCAGTTAAATTTAGGCAATGTTTATCTTAAACAATGCTTAAATTCATTTGTAATAACACGGGTACACTTTGTCCATAGTCTAGATTAGAGTGAATGTGGAAATCAGACATCTTATCGACATTAAAGCCGCTGACTGTGGAGCATCATTAGGATAGTTAGTCCTTAGTATCAAAGGAAGAAAATTGTTTGAAGTCGCAATACGTGATTGTCACATGTACCCAATGAATAGGTGTGCAATGAGGTGAAATTATAGCTACTAGGTGTAAGTTGGGTGAAGGGTGTAACTAATGATGTTGCGGGTGGCAGACTATGCCTTCTAGTCACCGTTCTCCGTTTGAAACCTGAAACTGACCAAATATTTAAATGGTACTGACTGAGTTACTCGTTGCCGATGTAACTATTTCCTAATCGCCAGTGAAATTCGCAATTTTATCCAAACGAGCTATGTCCTGCGCTGATGCGGGGCTTCACCAGAATACATCAACTGCATCTTCTCCGTGCATGTCGTAAGAGTGGACTAAAGGACTTGGACATTCTCTCAGGAGATAAACTTGCAACTTTTCACTGATATGCGAAACGTGGCTGTGGGATTTTCGGTACGATCCTGTAGTTTTGGATACCCCATTTCGGGAACATAATCGTGTGCAGTAATATGTAATGTATGAAGTCTAAACGCTATTTGATGAAAATGCTGCGATAAATTTAGAAGTTATTGGAGTGGGAATCGAACCCACGACAACTGCAAACCGTGCCAGCCGCTGTAACCACTAAGCTACCGGGTCAATTACTCGGATGACGAATTTTACCATCTCTTTTCTAAATTACATATTGGCAACGTTATTTTTCATCCCGATGGCTATGCACTAGCCAAATCTCGGCAAACAAAGCTGAATCCCTCAGCACAATGTTTAAAGATGATTTTTGTTCGTTGTCGCTCGCGTAAACAACATCTTTTAGTAAGTTTTCCAGCTTTTAAGGTAAGTACATCAAAACATGGAACGGGATTACTTTATATAGTACATACATATATTTATTTTCCGTATTTTTCTGAAAGATAAAGGTAAATGCTAAAGGTCACGCGGGTACATCCGCCCACACCATATCTCTTCGACTCTCAAAGCTGGGTTTATTAAAAATATTTAGATCCTTTATCAAAAGAACCGCGCTATCAGTACAATTTGCGAGGTTTTTCAGTCTATACATAGTTAGTGAATTTATATACCTAAATATAGTATTCAAATCTTTGTTTATACAAAGAAAGCCATAGAAAGGCGTTAATAGCATAGCATCAGGTACCCTTTTAGTCTCAAGGGTCAATTTTTTTTAGATCATGAAATTCATTTACAGAGCCACAATCAGATTTAGAGATAATTGCATCTTATGAGTGTGAATCGTAGTCTTGTCAGCCAACGCTGCGTAAGCGTTGATATTGCTTACACATTTAAATGTCCTACAATGGGTCGCGACACATATTGCTATGTACGCCGTATACCCAAACAACATACGGTCTCGGCTTCGAGTGGATTCTCGGAGGCAAAAGACGCGTCGACTCTGGCGCAACATACGGCACTACTCGTCCGGACAATCAATCGGCTGACAAGACGCTAAGCCTCGTATTTAATAAGTATTCCCTTAAGGCCACTTTGGTGAGAGATGGGAGAACTTAGGTACTTGTTTTGCTTTTGACTATACAACTTACTTTTCAATGGTTGACTGTTAAATAAGCGATTTATTATATGGGATATCTCTTACTACTCTTGAGGGCACGTCACGTTTTTAAAATTAGCCAATTCGATCCCTACAGGTCCATTCACCCACCACTTCTAAGAACCACCTTCCAAGAATCCATTCATCATTCAGCCAGCCACCATTAGCCATATCAAAGAAATATTTATTCTCCACACAGTCATTTAAGGTGTAAATTTGACCGTGCAATGCGGCCAGCGAGATTTTCGATTGCCCTAACGACCTTGTTTCTGCAGAAGTAATCGATTTTTGATGTTAGTAATTGAATTAGTAATCGAATGTTCACACAAACATTATTACTGCGATTAGTAAAAAAAAAATGTTATTTACAGTCAACACTGAGGGATAATCTAATTACATTTAGCTTATATCTGGCACGCGGATGCAGAGGTCGTGGGTTCGATTACCACCCGGGTGAGGAATTTTTTCCATTTCTTTATTAATAATTTTATAATTTAGCTTATTATAATAAGTGTGCATTAAGTTAAAAGATCTCCAAAAGAAAGTACGCTTGGTAACAGTCCGACTTTACTTTCTAAAGGTAAATCAGTTTTACTATCTACGATATATTTAAATTATAAATTATCTGATAGTGTGACACATTAATACACAAAATTGCCATTCATAAGGAGCTACAAAAAAAAAATTGCTTCAAATGATCCAAAATCAGATATTAAAAACTAATCAGAGTAACGAAACTTTGAAAAAAAATTGGGTACTTTAACCTACTTTTTCTGACCTATATCTTCTTTCTGTGTTACATATAGGGGGGGTGAGAATCTGAGACTTGGCAAATCCATGCAATTATTATGCGTGTTATGTATTTTGGGTTTCCACGTGCAGATTTACCGTGCCGACACAATTGCGGTGGCCAATCGGCCACACAAAACTTCCAGCTTCAACAAACTTCTACCGTATATCACTACAATAAGATTAAGTTATCCGTATTGGGCATAGAGAAAAGAGGTAAGTATTGGGATATCAAAAGCATTGATTTATTGACGGCTACGTACCAACACTCAAGTGTTCCTTGCGCAAGAAAATAATAATAACATAGACGGGCTTTTAAGACGGTAATTTTAATGTTGTAGGTATAGGTACGGAGCCTTCGAAAGTTGTCATGAAAATAATACATTGTGTGATTAATTATGATTATGCACTTCTCACTAAACATTTACATCTGTCCCTAATAAAACTCGTGTTGAGGTTTTCCACCACAGACTGACATTTTATTTTGGTTTCACATAGAAGAACACTGGTGGCGCTAGTAGTAGCTTATTTTCATACCATAGAGAATTTATACATATCAAATAAATTTAACAGTCCCGCTATACTAATCGTGGCTGTGGGTTTTCCGTTTCGATCCTGCAGTGCTGGATACCCCATTGCGAGAATATAGCCGTGCGCATAGCATATGTCATCATCATCAGCCTATTGCAGTCCACTGCTGGACGTAGGCCTCCCCCAGGGCACGCCACAAGACTGCCATGGGGGGTATTTGCCCATAGTCACCACGCTGGGCAGGCGGGTTGGTGACCGATAGCATATGTATGTATGTATAATATGCGACAAACACGGCGAACTGTTGATTTCTTGTCTTGGTTGTAGTTACTGTGAACTGAAACCTTAAAAACTCCACGGACATACTCGTAATTATCACCAGAAAAAAGTATAGAGTAAAAGTACAGACTTTGCACTGAAATATAATTTTAACATAAGGCTCGTCAACATTATTGTTCTAGTTAAAGGAAGTATCTATGTATATTTGATGACTAGTTGACGCCCGCGACTCCGTCCGCGTGGACTACAGAAAAAAACAGACAAACAGACAAAAATTCCAAAAATCATCGTTTTGGGTTCTATTGCGTTGATAAAGGTCTCCTATAATATTTTTTCTCATATATCTTCCATATACAGACAGCGACCCGTTACATTTTTATTATATGTATAGATTATCAGTAATGAGCGAATTAACCCAAATCCTGAAGGCTTTAAAATGTCTAAATAGTCGAATTCGTCGAATAGAGTTACTTTACCTATTAATCTTCGGTGGTAATCATGTAATATGAAAGTGTAATACGAATAAAGTGCTATCTAGATAAATATTCTCCACGAGGCTTGTACCTATAAATCAGATGGCTTAGACAACTCATCATTATTTGTCCATCGAATCGATAGATGTTCGTCATCAAAACATTTCCTCCAATAGGAAGCTTTCATTCTTACGTGATGAAGTGTAACTGCCATTGGCGAACACGTTACGACAACGAACGTGAATGCGAAACTATGTTAATTAATTGTCTAAGCACCCAGTGCTCGTCATTTTCTTTCGTGTATGGCAGCCTTGCCGAAACAATCAAGCACGAAGCAAAAATTTTGTTTGTTTGTAGTTTACTTTATCTATACATATTAAAAAAATGTAACGGATCGCTGTCTGTACATGGAAGATATATGAGAAAAAATATTATAGGAGACCTTTATCAACGCAATAGAACCCAAAACGATGATTTTTGGAATTTTTGTCTGTTTGTCTGTGCGTTTGTGCACGCTAATCTCAGAAACGGCTGAACCGATTTCGATGCAGTTTCCAGGAATATATTGTGACGGGTCCCACTTAACATATAGGCTACTTTTTATCCCGGGAAAATGTTTTTATCCCGGATAATTTCGACATTTTGTTTTTTCTGTAGTCCACGCGGATGGAGACGCTGGCGTCCACTAGTTTCTAACTATGAAGGATGCTGCTACAAGATGAAACACAAATCAGGCCAGAGACAAAGTTACGCCCCGTTTACCAATAAAGGTAATGTGCCACCGTAACCGAATCTGCGACTGGATGGAAAGGAACCGTCGCGCACTGATAACTGAGCTAGGTGCGGCCGGCGAGGCTGATCTGCAACATATCTGATCGTACACAAACCGTAGAGCACTTGCCCGTTAGAGGCGTCGACATGAGGATCATTACTATCCGAAATAGTCAAATAGATGCATCATTTACGTTATCTAAATCTATCTAAAACTAGCGACCCGCCCCGGCTACGCACGGGTTCAATCTGATACTATAATATAAACTTTCCTCTAGAATCACTTTATCTATTTGAAAAAACCGCATCGAAATCCGTTGCCTAGTTTAAAAGATCTAAGCATAGATACATAGTTAGAAGATTAGAAGAGAACACAGCACCTGCAGTACTGAACACGTAAGCAAGTGCCAACTATCAAGACCCGGAGTACGAAACCTCGTATTCATGGATGACGGCTACAACATGAAGAGGGTAGCATTTTGCCCCTATAAACTCTGCTGAGCGCTACAATTATCCAATCCTAAGCTTCCCACGCTCCAATATCAATTGATGCATTGTCAACCATTTTATTGTAAAAACTCTTTTCAATCGACAAAGTGTTTGTAGGTAGGAAACTTTTACTAGGTACGCGGTTTTAATTAAACCTAAGTCCATGTTTATGATTTAAAGGTAACAATTTAATGTTTTACACAGGGTATGATGTTACTAAAATATCTACTTAGCACATCAATGTACACATGCGACACGGTGGACACATAGAAAAATTTAAGCTAACCTGCTGTATCGTACTTGGCGGAGACAGTAGACTTATGTACTTTGACTACAGTTCCTGTACGCCTAGATGGGCAGAGGGCAGATTTCTCTACTTTCTTCGTCTCTGCGATGACGGTCCGCCGTCAGGTCTGCTTAGCTTCGCCACGTTTACGCCATGAAGAATCCAATCTAGGGCTAGCCTCGATGTTTATTGTCTCTTCGAAGCGTGTGGCTGATCAAGTTCTAATTGCGGCGTTTGATCTGCTGCTGGTCAATAGGAGACCGGCGGAGCATTCCCACAGCTCTAAATTTGATATTTTCTTGGACCATTAGGTATAATACCGAGAATGTGGCGAATGGAAGGCAGTCGAGGTATGTAGTAAACCAGCAGTGTGGTGAGAGCTAGACTGAGCTGGTAAATATCCAAGTAGGTATCACTTAATCTAAACTATGACTGAAAAAGATCTAGACGCAGGTCTTGCAGATAAAACGACAAAAATGGGAGAGTTTCCTGTCATACAGAACCTCAAAAACAGAAGCTTAAATAAAAAATTATGTATCCACAACAAAAAGCCAATGGCGCCTTTATAATTCACGGCGTGAATAGATGTACACCGCACAATCAGTTTAATTACAATGACCATAAATCATAGGGTGCGAATCCGCAAGTCATTGCCAAACAAATTACTTCGGCAATCACAGTAACACACTGGATTAGGTACACTCGTGTCTGTGATGGCTTTTGTGGTAGACAGAATCCAGTAACAGGGGTTAAACATAGCATTGGATAAGGTCAAGGGACCTGTGATGGGATCTACTTCTGCACGCGTATGATGAATTTAATGAGAGCGAGATGTCTAACTTTTAAACATCAAACTCACAGAGCTATTAATAACTAGATAAATCAAGTGTATGTACTTTGCATGTAAAAATAGACTCAAGAATTAGAATAGACACCTCATTCTCAAGCCAGACTGAGTGAGTTAGGGCTGATAGAAGTGGTTTGCAATCCCTTTTTACACACCAAGTAGAAACACTTGCCTTGTCTAGTTATTATTTAGCTCTGTGGATTTGATGTTTAAAAGAGAGACATCTCGCTCTCACCAAATTCATCATACGCATGCCGGTGATGTATTTATCCAACAGCATTGCATAATTATTAGTTTTCCATTTAGCAACTTAGTACCTAATTTCGAGTAGGACAAACCAATGCAGACAAACAAGCTATTCAATTAAATTATTTGATAATGACCTACTGCCACATAAATAAAGTAAATAATAGGGTCAACACAAGTTCAACAGCCTCAATAATGAGTGATAATAAAATTATGTCATTTATTACATGAGACATTAACAAGATTAGAGCAACATATTAAGGACATGGACCTTATAGGTCTATGACACATCGCAAAGGATCACAGGTTGTCCAAAAATAGACTCTTTTACTGGCCAAGAGATATCTACTTCATAACTAGGTAACAAACACAGTATCTAGGCATCTTTTTTTCAATAATTCATGGGTGGAGCCAAAATTGAAGGATTATGAAGGCGATGCTGTAGTCTAGTTCAGAATTGCTGGGCTAGAAGTAAATGACCTGTAACAAGTTGCCACCTGCCCAGCATGGTGAATGGGCAAATACCCCCATGGCAGTCTTGTGGCGTACCCTGGGGGAGGCCTACGTCCAGCAGTTGACTGCAATAGGCTGATGATGATGATGAACAAGTTGCTGTCGATGGGTGATGAGTGTGAGAGAATGCCCTTGAGTTCCTTAGGACTCTTACACCAAGAATAGAAGGAGAAGCAGCTGATTTTAGCTAGAATACACATATTCTAGTGAAACCCTGTTCAAATTCCTTAGCTATATGAACACTCAAAGAAACCAAATTGTGCAAACCATAACACAAACCAATGGGACAATGGCAGGAAGATGATGAGGAGGTAGGTATCTAGATATTGCCAAGTGTGTAGATATCATTTATTAACAAATTCATAGATAAAGTATGCAACAGTTCCACTGAGCAGGCACAATATTAGTAATCATTTCCTTGACCTACTCTAATGCTTCCACTCTTTGTTATTTAGCAGATAAATTGCATATTTTTGCAATAAAGTAAGTACCTAACCAATTAGTGCCTTTTAAAAACAATTAAATTATCATGTATTAATAAAAAATTACCTGCGGAAATAATAAATATGGGTAACTAATTCTTGAGCAAGCTCTTCTTTACTACTTTGGGTTTCGTTTTCAAAACAAAACATATAATATTTTGATAAAACTTGAACTGGAGATAGGGAGAATTTAAAGGATTTTGGAGGACTTATAGGGATAAAATTGTGGCACAGTAAATTGAGACTGTGTGTTGAGAAACTAAATGTGAAATGTTGAGGAGTTATTTACGTTAATTACAGCAATGTCATTCATGTACTCGGTACTAAGGATCAGATCATTATAGACATCCATGAATCAGAAACACAGATTTATTTAGGTACTATCAACCAAGGTGCAGCTGACACGATTCTAAAAAAATTTCATTCGAAAGCTACAATAGTTCCTTGTCATACTCTTTACTGCTTACGTTTGACATCTGTGCTAGTCAGACAATATTTTTATTGTATTACATTTTGTCAATAGTAAAAAAGTCTATTGTAATGTTTTTCTAACTTTATTAATGGGTAGTTTACTAACGTGCTGGAAACTAAATGAAACCTTAAGGCATGTGAATAGTACACCATAACATCAAAGTTTGTAGTTACTGGGATTCAAAATCTATTGTGGAGTGGCAGGCAGGGTCACTTATAACAATAAAATTGTTTCCTACTACAATAATAACAATTATCATTACTGTTATGGAATAACCTGTCATTTTGTTGTGTTTTCTATTCTATTATGACTATGTTTATTTCCAGTTGCTTGATAAGCAGTAAAACTAATAAATGACCAAATAAAATATACACTTATGAGACATTGCATTGAGAAATTATGTAAATGGCATGCTAGACTAGATTTTGAGTTGGGAATATTTGTTTGAGAACTAAAACAGGTCTAAGTTTTGCGTGATCCTTAAGTTTTAAGCTTATAAGAGGGAGTAATTAACAATTTTGTCTAACCTGTGGCAAGTTAGCGGCTATCTGCCGTTGCAAGGAGTCCCGCTCCTTCTCCACCTCTTTCAGCCGCACGTCAGCATCTCCCAGGCGCTCCTGAGTCTCTCGTAAACTTTCCACAAGCTTATCTCGCTCGTCTAACATAGACACCATAAGCTGTTCGAAGTTCGCATCTTCACCAGAGAACTGCGAACTCCTTTGGCTGATATTGTCTTCAGATATCGTGGGCATCACGTCACACATCATATTCCACATTTTAATTTAACATTTATCCTGAATACTTAATGTACACGACACACCGAACAAACAAAATTTCTACCAGTTTCTCGCATAGGTTCCGGCACAAACGTTACCTAAAACTAGGGCACGTACCACGGTGGCGGAATTTCACATATTCGAAACACTCATATAAGAGTTTAATCAAGAATTTGGAATTCATTCTAGTTCGATAGTAGAAAGACACACCTAAAAAATTAAACTCCTACGATTCCATAGTATTATGGCTCAAGCGGCACGTCTGCCATCTTGAATTGGAACGTCAATCTTGTCATAGACCACCTAATAAACAGAACTGTCGGTTCGATTACAATTTGGGGAAAATGTCTTACGTACTTTGGAGATACCAAATCCCTGTTACGTACCTACTATTCCGTTTTAAGATTTACGGTTTTAAGACGATGACATGTAACTAATTAATTTACTGAGAAATCTGACTGAATGTTGTTTATCATTACAATATAGTTATTATTTATTAAACATAGAATTAACTACATCGTGAACGAACGCTAAAAAACGCCCAATAAGACCTACCTACATCCCATATCTGCGTGGAAGAGTACCTACCTAACTAAAAATTCGAATAAGCAATAAATCTGTTATACATTTAATTGTTATCACTTATTACATTATACTAGGGTGTAGGTATATGGTGTATGTATTGTATAATTGTATGTAATTATAGTGCTTCGTCAACCATATATTATAATTAAGCCGGTCAGGTCAATAAACTTATTATAATGTCTAAGCAAAATTTATATAAATGTAAGAAAAATTAAATATATCTTTATCGCCGTTTACTTACCTTTTTATCAACATCTCTAAAAGTAGACTACACATCTTCCTGTAAACTACTATATAAATAATGTGAATATCATGCGCGTTCGACATAACAGTAGGTAGTCCAGTCAAATTTACATTTGACCTAAGACAAATTCGCATAGAGCTGAAAATTGGTAGAGTAGGTATAGCTATCGGGATGAAAAATAACGTTGCCAATATGTAATTTAGAAAAGAGATGGTAAAATTCGTCATCCGAGTAATTGACCCGGTGGCTCAGTGGTGAGAGCGCTAGCACGCGGAATGCAGAGGTCGTGGGTTCGATTCCCATCCGGGTGAGGAATGTTTTCCATTTCTTTATTAATAATTTTATAATTGGTAGATAGATTGAGTACAGCATTATAAATGAAATGTCTAAAATCCCCATAGATCCCACAAGTGCAAAAATTTTTAGCCAAGGTCAAAACTTGCAAAATTAAAGTTTTTTCCAGTTTTCCCAAAAATGGCAATTTTTATCATGAAAATACGTAAGACAAAAGTTGCAGTTTATACAATTCTCTACAAAAATTGTTCAAACACTTTTTTTGTAGGACTTACTACCATTTGTGAGATATCGCGCTTTTAACATTTGATATGCACACATTTCCGCACCACCTATGAGGTAATTTACATACCTACATACATAAGTCACGCCCATTTACACACCCACTTTTCACCAGTTAGCCCATTAAATCCCACGTAGTAAGAGGTGAGCCTACCACCGCTTTTCGGGCACAAATACAATAATTTAGCTACCGGTAACGAATACAACGGGCAGGATTTCCTACCGAGTTATTCTGAATAGGTATTTTATTCTTTTTTCTTTTGGCGCATTTTTTTAACGTGGATAGGTATACTTTAACTTAACTACACCCGGTCTTATCTATTTTTATGATAATACTTGCCGTTTTCGAGAAAACTGGAAAAATCTTAATTTTGCATTTTTTTTTGCATTATTATTTGACATTGGCTAAAAATTTATGCACAAGTTGAATCGATGGGGATTTTTGACATTTCATTTATTATGCTGTACTCAATGTGTCTATTAATTTTCAGATCTATACGAATTTGTCTTATGTTATAACTTTTTTTGTCTATTTCGACTGGATTATAGGGTCATTCAACCAATAAAACCAGAAAAAAAGTCACACTCCGTCATAAGAATAAAAAATGCGAGGTAACTTTTTGGTACAGGTTTGTACTGGACGAGAAGTGTAATGATAGGTATGAGGTACAAGTAAAACTAGTATAGTAACCGTTTTGGTAAATTAGAAGTTGCATTCTATAATTTAGGTCTAATCTTTGACGAAATTCTTGTAGACAACAGGAAATATCAATCCGATAGATGGCGTGCATACATTTTTACTGCTGTTTACGAACCTAGCTATTAGCAATCGGATTTTAGATGATTCCGTAATCTATGATTCCCATTTGTAAAGAAGTAGTGTAAGTTCCTCAGAATAATAAAATACCATGATGTTATAGGTACCTATAATATGTGCCAAAGGCGTGATATAAGCTCAGATGAATGATATAAGATCATTGAATACCTACGATTTAATCTCGTTTTTGAGGATTTTTTAAAATTGTATTCATTAATGGCTGTATGGATACCGTATTGTTCGCTTTTCCTTCGGTTCGGGATATAAAAAAATATATAATTTGAATGAAATGTGGATTCGGCGGGAAAAGCTGGAAGGGTGCAGGTGTAATTTTCATGTGAAAATGAAAAATTTATTGTAAATGGCTTGTATGTGCTATATTGGATGAGTTATATTTTGATTACTTGTGATGTGAATCTAGTGCGTGTGCATGGTTTTATACGCAGGTAAGCTGAGTAAAACTTTAGCCGGAATACGATCTCTTCATGGGCCCATGTAAGTTATTTCTGCAATCATTTTTCATTTTGACGAACTTTACACTTGTTGTTGAGGATTTTGCCGACGTTTCCATTCATCATCATCATTATCATCCATCATAAATTCAGAAATCATTTACTAAAGACAATGGCTGTATGGGCTTAGTTCCCTTTGCCTTTCCTTCGGGATAAACTAAACAAAAAAAAAAGTAATATTCTTGTAAAAATAAAAAATTATTTGTAAATGGCTTGCATGTGTCCGTAAAGTGATGTTTTCTGGTAGATAAGTTATATTTTGATTACTTGTGATGTGAATCTAGTGCGTGTGCATGGTTTTATACGCAGGTAAGCCGAGTAAAACTTTAGCCGGATTACGACCTCTTCATGGGCGCATGTAAGTTGTTTCTGCAATAATATTTCATTTTGACTAACTTTACACTTGTTCTTGAGAATTTTCCCGACGTTTCCATTCATCATCATCATTATCATCCATCATTATTCATTATGTTCAGAAATCAATTACTAAAGACAATGGCTGTATGGGCTTAGTTCCCCTTGCCTTTCTTTCGGGATAAACAATTTAAAAAAAATTAAATGAAATGTCACTGTCATTTTGTTGATTTTAATTTTTTTCCTTTAACCTGCAAATAAAAATATTTTTCTTTATATGTATTAGATATTCTAATAAGATTTGTTAACCTTGTTAAAAACATTATGTTCTAGGCTTTTCTATCCTATTTTTATAAGTGGCTAAGAGTATTTACGTAAATGTCTAGAAAAATAAACCACCATTCAAGTACAGGTAATGTTTCCTATAACTACAATAAATACACGGCCTTTTGAGCCCATTTTTCTTACTAACTTACACTTATGCCGACCTATTGACATTTAAGAAATCAGAATGTTTAAGAAATTGCTTTATGATCCACGAAAAAACTAATTTAAGTTCCCCCCCCATAAGTTTGGGCAGAAGTTAAGAAAACTATTAAATATCAATTGGGAAATGTTTCTGAGTTATTCTGAATAATGATAATGAACCCTTAGCACCAAAGTATCTTATAGTGCCATTTAGTTACGGGCAAATGAGGTTAACTTTCGGTCTTTAAGGTATAAGGCAAACCTACATCATGCATCAATAAATCACCTAACAATCGATTTCTTTACTTGCAGATTTTACTATAAACGATTACGCTAACTCATCTAAACCAACTTCAAGGGTCAGAAAGTCTGCAGTCACTATACAAGAAGCAGAAAGTCCAGATCTGGCTTGGGACGAGATTGATGATGCAAATTTCGATTTACTTGAAGATACATCTGATGGTACAAAAAAAATAGTGTTTTGCAGAAAGAAGAAACCTCCAAAAGAACGTGATACAGCCCATCGTCCAGGATTAGTCTATCCTGAAATAGTTTGGTATTTAATATCCTGGTATATTAAACCTGAGGAAATTTACAATTTTGCTGGTATTAATAAAGCAACATATTCTATTACAAAACGGGAATCGTTTTGGAGAAACATTTACAATCATTATTGTAAAAATCATCCAAAGTTACCAGAGAGGTTAAGTCTAGAAACTAGTTTCCAGTCTTATGGGCTGCAGCAGAGAGTAATTAGGGGGTTATTTCATACCTATGATGTCTTTGTTAAGAGAATAGCTCAGAAAGCCGCTCTAGCCAGTAGACCACATGACCTTATAAAACGAAGATGCATCAATGTTTGGTACTGCAAGAGTACCGGGTACTGGTGTGTCTACTTTAAGTTTAAAAAAACATATCCTGAGGAAAGAACTAGAAGATTACTTTCATTTCTGGATGAATTAGGAAGGATAGATGCTAACCCAGATGAAGACACACAAGTATTAGAGGTATTGTTTAAGTCACTTTTTGTATTAATGTTGTATATTGAAGATAGGTTCGCTAAATATATGTTGTATAACTTTTTAAATTGTTTCATTTCTGATATAAAAACATACTAAGAATCTGGATGAATAATCCTCTTCTATGATTCTAATTGGCAACATTAACAATTAGGATGCTATACCTATTTAAAAAAAATCACATTAGAAATACTTTTACATTAGAATAAAAAGATTTAAAATATTTCATAATACTTGTAGAAAACTTACTTTAACTTTTCATGACTACAATTTTTAAATTTCAGGTACTATGTCGTGACTTATGCCACACCCCCCCTCCTCTGATGGGCACCACTCTCTGCAGTGTCAGCATGGTGCTGTCACAGGGCTTCAGGCATCACAAGTTGCACCTCGGCTTCACTACCGGACCCTTCTCGAAACAAGCAGTTCCCGACTGCGCCTTCACATTAGATACAGTAGTTAATGTAGCTATATATGACTGGTGGCACCCTAAGTATCCACATTATGAACTGAAAATACCGGAATATATGAAGGATGACGAATCTATTCCAGTTTTGAAAAGGAATTTCTTCAAGACAATTGATGATTTATGAAATTTGTAAATATTGATTGACTGTATACTTTGTATATTGTAGTGTATGTTTTGCGAGTGGATTGTATAATCTAGCTTATTACAATATCTATGAGGTCTATATTATGTAATTGATTTAACATTTGCAACTTGCAATTTAACCAGAGAGAATTTTATTGATTTTTAAAAATAGCTGTAGCCATTGCATATTATGTATAATATGTAAGAGTAGATTATACAATCCTGTTTCAACATTTGTAAGTATGTAGGTAGATAGATGTCTTCTTGGAAGGCAAAATGGTGAGTTACCTATTTGTAATAATAAAAACACCAAGTTTATTAGTTTATTAAGTACATTGTAGTTAGTGTAGTTAGCAGTAGTAAATCTACCAACATAGAAGTACAGGGTCCTGGTGACATTGTAATGAAATCATTTGAGAGAGATATACATAGTTGTGCACACAGGGTGTGCCTGTTATATATGTACTTGTAAGGGCTATCCAAAATTAGTGATTATCTTTTGACACAAAACTAGGTAGGTAAAAAGAAAAAAACTATTAACTATGGGAATAACTCCGAAATAGTGAAAAAAAATCTGCTGTTCCATACAATCTCGAATAATTACTGCACTGAAATGTATGGAACAGTTGATTTTTTTTCACTATTTCGGAGTTGGTCCCATAGTGAAAGTTGTTTCTTTTTACCTACCTTATAGGTATAGGTACAGGAGGTAGCAAATAGGGTATGTTAAGCGAAATGCTATTAATATATAGGTAGCCCACTTTCGAGAAGAGACTCGAATTCGATTTCGCCTTTTCTTATATCTTGTATATGACCGAAATTTCCCCGTTATCTCTTTCCAAAGGACGATGGACAATATGTATCGCTCAAGGTATTGTGCCAAACTTCTTTACGTTATTTTATGTTACGTTATCGTAACATATCCTCCAATAACGGTTAAGCCCCACGCCAAAGCAAAAGCTTTGGGATTTATTTTTTAGGTTGTTTCATTTTGGGGTGCGAACATATAAAGTAACATATAAAATGACCATCGACAAATAAGTTGTTAATGCTTTTATGTCGAATAAATGATTTTGAATTAAGCTAT
The DNA here is from genome assembly GCA_014607495.2 of Carposina sasakii. Taxonomy (NCBI): domain Eukaryota; kingdom Metazoa; phylum Arthropoda; class Insecta; order Lepidoptera; family Carposinidae; genus Carposina; species Carposina sasakii. The sequence continues at coordinate 3,687,411 of CP053161.1, forward strand.
TATTTCCAAGGATAGGGGTGTTGTCATATAGCAGACTTACGAAAGACGTCTTTGATTACGGTGCCGTAAGTTTCTTCTCGGCCGTCTATATAGCGGATAGCGGCACCGCTATTCTAGGAAACCATATCTTTAGACTTGACGAACTGGACAGAAGGAAATATGTTTAACTAGTGGACGCCCGCGACTCCGTCCGCGTGGACTACAGAAAAAAAATGTCGAAATTATCCGGGATAAAGCCTATATTTTAAGTGGGACCTGTCACAATATATTCTTGAAAACTGCATCGAAATCGGTTCAGCCGTTTCTGAGATTAGCGTGCACAAACGCACAGACAAACCGACTAACAGACAAAAAATCCAAAAATCATTTTGGGTTCTAATGCTGAATTGATAAAGGTCTCCTATAATATTTTTTCTCATATATCTTCCATGTACAGACAGCGATCCGTTACATTTTTATTATATGTATAGTAGATATATATTGTTACAACGGCCGATATAACTTCTACAGAAATAAATAGTATAAAAAATGCAGATGCAATGCAAGATATGAATTTGTTTTTATTGCTTACCTACCTACAGTTTGTACATAAGTTCCCGCCCCCTTATTACGTAACTAGCAAAAGCAAAGTGATAACGAAAATTGTACAAAAATCGCTGATTGCTTGTCAAATTCGTATTACGTAAAATGAATTTCAAAGGAACTTTGACATTTTAAGGCGAATATTGTACAATTTTCGCTATCGCTTTGCTTCGGCTTAGCTATTGTTTTTAAGTAATCAGGGGGCCGTATTTACTGTTCCCATAGGAATTTCAGGGAAGTGCGACAGCAGCACTATGGTTCGGTTAGACTATCCCGTGTTTTTGTTTAGTAAGTATGCAAAGCCTCCGCTTCTGAGCAGGCTGTCTCGTTACTAGCGACTTAATGTGAAGGGACTCTTAGTTACAATCCCTTAGTAACATGCTTTTCAGCTTCCAACGCCCGATAGTTTCGGATGTGCTATGTCTGGCCATCATTCACAAATTTTTACAAAGTCCTTTTCCTCACGAAGCTTCCTAATTTCCTATGTTCATCATCTTGTGTGACATCTTTTACTCCATCCATCAATGTGCTACCTAAACTTCGACTTGGTTAGGCAAATTGGAAATACCCTGCTCCCTCCCCGTGTAGATAAAGTAAGTAGATGTACTTAAATAGAGAAAAGTGCATGACGATTTTATTATTTACTAGTGGACGCCCGCGACTCCGTCCGCGTGGACTACAGAAAAAACAAAATGTCGCAATTATCCGGGATAAAAAGTAGCCTATATGTTAAGTGGGACCTTTCACAATATAATCCTGAAAACTGCATCAAAATCGGTTCAGCCGTTTCTGAGATTAGCGTGCACAAACGCACAGACAAAAATCCCAAAAATTATTCTTTTGGGTACTATTGCGTGGATAAAGTCTCTTATAATATTTTTTCTCATATACCTATCTTCCATGTACAGACAGCGACCCGTTACATTTTTATTATATGTATAGAAGATATGTCCCAGTATATTAAAAGCTGTATTCGTCATAATTAATTTCAGTTGTAGTCGTGGCAAACAGGCCTTATCGAGCTGCTCGCATTCCAAACGTTTCAAGATTAAATTAAAATCAAGTTAATTTCTCGACATCTACCTACACGGTTTTATCAACCAGCGAAAATAAGCGGAATCTACTACCGCTACCTAATATCTGTATCAAGTTATTCTCTTATTGCGTAGACGGTGGCGACGCTTACAGCGATAGCTGATAGACTTGGGGTGGTAAACTCCGTTTCATAGAGTAAGTCCTATGTCTGATTTCAGAACTAACATTTTATGTATGCAGTGACATGGATAATGTAGTCACACACATAGTAACTAGCGCCATCATCCAAAAGAACGATTTGGTGAAACGCACTCTATACGCATGTCTTGTACTACATTGCGCACATGCGCATTACCCCCTGACACCTGTCAAACAATCGCCACCCTTCCCATCGGTTTGACGTCATATTCGTCCTCTGGAAATTTCTTCTGCAAGGAGGAAAAACCATGTGAAACACAGGTGAGTGTGCATGAGAATTGAAGATGTTTATCTTGGGGTGATTAGACTGTTCAGGGTTTATTATAGACTTGTTATTCTTCATGTGGAGAAGGAAATTTTCTTATTTTCATCATTTCCGTTTCCCTAAGCTCACGTAATGACATTGGCGAAGTGTTTACTTGGTACTTTACGTACGTTTTTTGCGTCATACATGTCCTTCCGAGAGTTTAAGATATTAGATGAAAGGTTCTATCAAATGTTCTAAAGAAGCAAATATTTGTGTATTGTTCTCTATTTTTCGCTAACTTCTGCCGGAGTTAGAACATAAAATATATTCACGTTCTGCTTCCTTATGAATACGAGTAAGTAGGTACCTACTTATTCGGTGTTATAATAAAACACCGTAATATTCGTCTCAGCAGTCCGATATTAATCTCAGACTTTTCCAAACAAAATATCAGTTTACTCCTTGAAGTAAAGTTATACCGGCTCAACTCCACGTTTATTCATATAATAGGGATAGAGCGAATATGTACTTTAGAGGCACAAATGAATAAATACTGGAGTAGATAAGATAATTTTCGTTGTCGATAGTTGCGCCCAAACAAGACCGTAGGAATTAAATTTTAGAAGGAATATCCAAAGTATTCGGGATCGCAAGGACAGCTGCAATTACCTAAGTACCTACCCACGTTTCTCCCAAGATAGGTGTCAACAGGTACGAGTACAATGCAGTCAGTTGATGTAAGGTCCTGTGTCCAAAGCTTCCACAGTGCGCCGCCATCTCGCTCGGTCTGGAGCTACGCGCTTTATTTCGCATTCCTTGGGGATCCAGTCTAGGGTGTGCCAGATCAAGCTGAAGTTTTGCGGACGGTGGCAAAAGCGGAAAACGTAAAAATAAATCAGTTTCCGGAGGGTTAAAAGGTCATATCAGATGGATTACTTCTTTTTTTTATTCTACATCCGTAATTTGATCAGCCTGGAGGAATCTAACTATACACCACATAACTAGCCACCGTCCTCTGTCCTGGGCCAACCTCATCCACTGCTGTCCTGCAACCCTTCGGATATCATCTGACCATCGGGCAAGTGGTCTGCCCCTCGTTGGCCACCATTCCGTCACCGCCTTGGTCCATCGGCCATCATCCCTCCTGGTTAAATGTCCCGCCCACCTCCACTTCAGCCTCGCGATACGCTTACCCATGTCCATGACCCTGGTTCGACGTCGTATCTCCACGTTGAGTATTCGATCGAGAATAATACAAGCTAAATAAGATCGTACCTACTTACTGTCTTATAATTACAATTTCCCTGAGGGAACAACGTTATGTAAGTACACGCTTTTCCGGGTATTCATCTATTCATTTACAAAATTTTATCAAGTATGTTTTCGCCGTGAAAAGCTAAAAGACATTGATATCTAATTATGTCATTTTTTAATATACTGGGAAAAACTGGTTATTTGGATTTCTTGGGTTAAATTATTGTAATTAATAATAGATTTCTAACAAATATTAAAATTTTGGAAGAAAAAAACGGAGACTGTATTTGATCTCTACGAATTTTATCAATACACTAGTGGACGCCCGCGACTACGTCCACGTGGACTGCAGAAAAAATAAAATGTCGATATTATCCGGGATAAAAACATTTTCCCGGGATAAAAAGTAGCCTATATGTTAAGTGGGACCTGTCCGAACATATTCCTGAAAACTGCATCGATATCGGTTCAGCCGTTTCAGCCGTCGGTTCAGCCGTTCAAATTAGCGTGCACAAACATCGATCCGTTACAATTTTATTATATGTATATATAATATTTATATTGTATAGGTATATATTCAGGCGTTTAGCGTTAAAGGGTGGATGGACACCGTCAGGCTCAACTTACACCGTCGCGGAATGGAACGGAAGCGAATTTTTGCAACGAAATCGTATATAGCATAATGAACTTTATATCATCAGCGTCAATTTCCAAATTCCGTTACGTCGAATCATCCGAGAGTTCTCGAGAATGCGCGAGGATTCCGCGGAAGACGCGCGACTTTTTTTAAGGCTAGTTGTTAGTTTGTTTGTTATACACTTGACATAAAGTTCAGTTGTATGCGATGTACAAAAACTTCCATTCCGTTCCATTCCGCGGCGGTGTAAATTGAGCCTTAATAATGTCAAATGGGTACGTTTATTTTAACGAATTTTGCCAAATTATAAGTACATATGTAATAATGGCATGTACTCTATGGTAGGTAATTCCCTATTTTCATTACGCGTGCTTCACACGCATTTATCTCGGAGATAAGATAACAAGTCGGCCAATACAAAATTAATCAATCGTTAGTACATAAATATTGTTTGGTAGACACAAACGAGTGTATATTATTACACGTTTGTTTTGTTTCCCCTAAAGTTTAACAAGTGAGATTTCTAATTACTATCTAACTAATAGGATTGCTACCTATCTAAGATGTTAAATAAAACACTAACAAATGCGAAAGAGACGTTGTCGTGAGTGTCTGATAGAGGTCATATCATGGAGAAGGTATAAACGAGGAGGTGGGACTATGAACTGAGTCGTGTGGCAATCGTGAGGCCATGACGTCATGATAGGGGCGGAGCTTCAGGGCAAGTGTGCGTAACGCGGTAGCTGTCACTACAAGTTTGTTCCTATGTAAATAGGCAGGGCTACATAACAGTGTTAAGATGCTCCCCTCGTCCCATACTTCACCCCCGCTTCAGCGCCACACTATTTTTGTATGAAAATATACTTAGCCGCTGCTCCTCTTTTATTTTTACCCTACTGCGCGACGCAAAGGAGTGGTATTGTGTTTAACAGCCTATGTATGTATGTATGTTCCTTTGAAGCACTACACAGACCAAACGCCTCGACCGATTTTTATGATTCATACGTCAAGCGATTCCTCTTAGTCCGGGGAGTGTCACTAAAGACATGACGTTAGTGAAAATCCAATATGGCGACTACTGGACGCCATTCTGTGAAAATGAAAAAAATTAAAGTCGACAAACTATATCGAGTGGAGTATCGTTGAATAGGTATTTAAAAATCATTATTAGGTATCTCTGAACATTTTTCGATTCGACCAACCGTTTAGGATATATATCGATTCAAAGTTGCGTAACAACCATTCTCACATATAAGTTTTTAGACAGCAGCAAGACGAAAACTTCTTGCTTGCCGAGCATGTTGAGCATGTTTCTTGAAGCTTGCTATTAGTAGCTAGGTACTCATAACAAAAAAGTATAAAATAAAAAAACATAATATAAAAATCCAAAAACCCGACTGGACCCGACGGATCCATTATCCAACAGCCAAACTAATATTTCAAATGGATCCTAGCTATCAGTTGTTATGTTACGATCATTAGAAAATATTTTATGTTCTTCAATAGTATTCATTCCATAATAATATTATAGAATTCTAGACCACCGGACATCTAAGTGCTTGTTTATTTTTTGTTTTCAGTTTTTTTTATTATGTACATTATTTGGTTCTTTTTTAAGCAGTCGGGTTTTTGGATTTTTTATTTCTCCATAGGTCATATAAATAATTCGTAAATCAAGAAGTTGGTGCAAGTGACGCATAGGTACTCTACCGTTTTACTTTTACCGTTTGACATGTTCTAATCGCTCATCAGCAAAGGTATTCAGTGTGCAGTTTATTGGCTAACCGTTAACGTCTGTTTACCCAACTCCATACGAGTGAAACTTGGGACTATCAACTTGGCAGTAAAATTACACGGAGTTAAGGATAAGTTAACATACATGTTGCTAGTTGCTATGGGTTTACGACGACACGACACCTGACTTTTTAAGTTGTAGGTAGACATAGGTACCTATAGAATTGGTGTATTTATAAACGTGTGGGTTACAGGAATAGACTAAAGATAATATACATACAGCTGTGTTTCCGAATTAGGGTAGCCATAGCTCCAGGATTATGAAAGAGATAGTCACGTTTAACAATGAATACATAAGCTACATCTCCTTCCTTTATGTTGTAAGAGTCGACGAAGGAACTCGGGCTCTCACAGGCGATAAGCTAACAGCTTATCAACGATCATTTGCCCCGCGATGCAAAAGGTGACTGGGATCTCCTGGCTATTCCATTTCGGGAAACCAGCCATATCTACGGTGTAGGTAGGTATGTAACTATTCTACGACAAGTGAATCTAACCTACCTGTTTTTTAGACTGAACCCAAGCAAGTAGGACCCCGTAAAGATGTTCGAGGGAGCCGTGGCGGGCATCCTGAACCGCCTGCTCGGCAAGTACGTGCAGGACCTCGACACGGAGCACCTCAACGTGGGCATCTTCTCCGGGAATGTCAACCTTTCTGACTTGAAGCTCAAGCCCGAAGCTTTGGTGAGTTAGCTTTTGAAGTGTTAAGTTCTGGTATAACGTCACACTTGAACAAATTTCTTTGTCCTACCCGGTCCCTTTCAGTATCAATATTAAGTTTTTTAAGTGTGACACGGTCAGAATCGACCACAAAACCTATAGTACTCCTTACTATTGAATTTATTCTATGTACTTAGGAATGCTATAAAATTGTCATTTAGCTCGTGTCACAGAAAACGCATAAAGCCGTTGATCCTGTGCTTGAGCTAGTCATATTGTATTGCCGTCCCATCGGACTATGAGAGTCAGATAATAGAGAGTGCAATTCTATTTGTGCACTATATTGTATCCTGCGTGGACCGCTTACTCGTATCTCCGTTGAGATTGGCCGCCGCAAAAGAAAATACGGTCGCCGAGACAATCCCAATCCCAACTAATATTATAAATGCGAAAGTAACTCTGTCTGTCTGTCTGTCTGTCTGTCTGTCTGTCTGTCTGTTACGCTTTCCCGCTTAAACCTCGCAACCGATTTTGATGAAATTTGGTACAGACAATCTTTAGACCCTGAGACAGAACATAGGCTACTTTTTATTTCGAAAAAAAGGGATGAAGGGGTTGAAATAGAGGTTGAAAGTTTGTATGGGATTTCTTAATTTTAAAAGATAAAACCATGAAACTTTATATTTAAGCACTTGATAAGAAATCATTAAACATTTGTTCTAGCATTTTTGAAATTTCGACCAGCTAAGGGGTGAAATAAGGGTTGAAAGTTAGTATGCAAGTTCGTCAAATATCACGTCATAAGAAACAAAAAATCGTTTGTTCTAGCATTTTGAAATTTTTACCAGTTTGGGGGTGAAATAGGGGTTGAATTGAAGATAAGACCATGAATCTTGGTACGTAGGTCTCAAAGGATGTGCAGAATTTTTCTACAAACGGAATTCCCGAAATTCGAACGGAACGGATTCGGAACTGGAACTACAAAGCCAAACTTTTTGTATACGAAATCTTAATCACTGAACCTAGGAACATGTAATTTAGAAGTTTTGGGTGTATCAAGTTACAAAAAGTTCGCTTTTGAAGTTTAAATTCCTTTTAACGAATACTCTGCATCGCCGCCGCTGCCGTCGGTCGTCGTCGCGCACATTCGCCGAAGTGTGGCGGCATCAGCGGCAGGCAACGGCGCGGCGCTGTCGTGTGGTGGGGGAGCGCACGAATCTAACTATGCCTACCCGAACGGGCAGACACGTGAGGGCAGACGTCGTTGTCGGACGCATGCGATTAGAGAAATTTGCGCTATAGAGAATTACATTTTTCGATCCAGTAAAATTATTTTTTTTGTTTCGTATAACTTTTTAAGTGTTTTTTATTAATTAGGTCCTGTAAATTAATTTTGTACATACTTGATATTTCTTTTAGTTCATAGTTAAAAGTAGGTAAGATAGTTTCCGTTACTTTAAAAAAATCCGATTTGCTTTTATTTCCTTTTTTTAATTAATCTAAGAGGTCGTAGTAGGTGTAAAACTAACCTAAGCTACTAACCTCCTACTTTTTTATGCATTGGTTGTAAATTATTAATAAAGAAAATGGAAAAAATTCTTCACTCGAGTATACATAGGCTACTTTTCATCCCGGGAAAATATTTTCCCGGATAATTTCGACATTTTGTTTTTTCTGCAGTCTACGCGGACGAAGTCGCGGGTCTCCACTAGTTGTGAAATAAAATTTATCCTTAAATTTTTCCATACAAAATATTAAAATTTTCAGTACGAACTCGACTTACCCATCGATGTGAAGATCGGCACAATCGGTCGGGTCACCCTACAGATACCCTGGTCGAACCTATACACCCAACCCGTTGTAGTCCACATAGAAGATGTGTTGGTCCTGGTTGGACCAGCCATCTCCAACAGTTTCTTTGACCCGGAAAGAGAGAAAAGACTGTCACGAGCAGCCAAAAGGAACGTGCTTCAGGATTTGGAAGCGGACAGCGAGATATTGAAAGGACCTCAGGATTTCTTTCAGCATTTATTTACGGCGATAATGAATAATATTCAGATATACGTGAGGAATGTCCACGTGAGGTACGAGGACTCGATCAGTTCGAAGGATGGGCCGTTGGCGTGTGGCTTGTGTCTGCAGAGCTTGTCTGTTGAGACCACTAATAGGTAAGTCTACTACTTGAAGACATTCTTACTCGTTGTCCTGTCTCCTATAATAATATCCATTTTTTAGATAGGCAAACATTTGACCGCCATCGTGCCTGATGTTAAGCAAGATGCGGCCTAAGGTTGTACATGTATATGTTTGCCTAGAAAGTGCCTATTCACTCTAGCTTTTATATTGTATTATTTAAGATATACTCGTATCTATGTGAAAGTTTGTGAGATTGTATGTTTGTTACTCTTCCACACAAAATATAGATACTGAACGGATTTTGGTGAAATTTGGCAGTTATGTTGCTTGTACATCAGACTGACACATTGGCTAGTTCATGCTGTAATTACCGGGCATCAGATTACAATATTAACATACACGTCCACATCATCCTATTGCAGTCGACTGCTGGACGTAGGCCTCCCCCATGGCACGCCTTAAACCTAATGCCATAGGCAGGTTTTGGCCAGTATAGCAGCTTTAATATCCTGTTACCCTGTCTTCTTTGCCAGCAAGTGGAAGCCATCAGTGACTCCACCGAATGCCACCACAGTATACCAGATGATGCGCATTGAATCCCTTTCGCTGTACTGGAACCCCACAGCCACGGTATTAGATGATAATGAAACGGCTCACATCACACCGATGCAGTATTACAGCTGGAAGCATTATATGCTCACCGGATTGGATAAGTTCTCGATGCATCAGGAGGACTTTGAGTTTGGTAAGTGAAGTTGTTGATTGGTGATTTGATCTGTGTTTGTTACGGCTTTCTGGTGAACATTTACTGTTTGATAAGTTTACATCAAATTGGTAGGTCAAGACAAGACGCATTCGCAAAATAAAAACAAATATCTGTCTTAAAGTGTGTAAATTTTTTTACGTTACCGTAAAATGATTATTGCGTCGTACTGATCTTCTACAACGGTCCTGTTTTGACTTCGTAACGGCTCAAAATGTTTGCGGAATCGCCCCCTGTTAAGCTTACGCGGACGAATTCGGGGCGTCCACTCTTTTGCCGAGAAGAACTCTTCCATCAATTCCCCTTGCAGTGCTGAAGCCTGTGTCGCTGAAGGTGAAGGCGCTGCAGAGCCGCGCGGGCGGCTTGCTGCTGGACGCCGTGCTGCCGGACAGCGCGCTGCAGCTGTCGCGCCGCCAGCTGCTGTCCGCGCGCACGCTGCGCCTCGCCCTGCGCAGGCTGCGCGGGAACAGGTCGGTGCCGTCCGGCGCAGGCGCAGGCGCTGCAGTCGCCAGGTCTATTGAAAAAGACACAGTAGCCAGAACTACAGCATCGGCACAGTATCGGTCGGTGCCCATCATCTTCCTGCCCTTTTTCATTTATGGAGTCGACGCAATATGGTTTCTATATAAACTCATCATTGGGGTTTGTTTTACGTCCGGCCGCCTACCTGACGACATAATTATACAATACAGGGCTGTGTTTCCAAAAATAGGGTATCCAGAACTGTAGGATCACGAGGGAGATCTTACAGCCACGTTTAGCTTAGCAGAGCCAGCTGTGTAAGTTATCAAATTGCTGTCCTAACACAAATTGCATAACCTAAGTAAATACTCTTGAGCTCCTTAGCCGACTTTTGCCATATACACAAAGAGATGCAGCTGATAGATTCAAGTAAATAATAATAATAATAAAACACAGAAGAATTAAAATAAAATTATTTTACAGAAAATACCGCCATCTTCACCCTGGAGTCCCACTAAGTAAGGATGTAAGAAAATGGTGGCGATATGCCTACAACGCGGTAGTCGAACAACGAGTCAGACCATACACATGGGCGGCTATAAAGAAGCATAGAGAGAACTACAATATGTACAAACAAACTTACAAAAGCACGCTGAGGAGTCCGAATGATATTGAACTTAAGCTGGACCTGCAGAAGTGTGAAGATAGTTTGCCGATCATATCAGTGGTGATAGCTAGGGAACAGGCTAAGTTTGAAGTGAGTATTTATTTACCTCACTATATATTACTTGAGCGGTGGGCAGTAGCAATAACAACTGCCGTCTCTAACCCGCCTGCCCAGCGTTTTGACTGGGCAAAAACCCCCCCTTTGGTAGTCTTGTGGCGTGCCCTGGGGGTGGCCTACGTATTATAATAGGGTTCAAGGCACTACCGGGATTCGAACCCAGGACCCATGGCGTCGCTGGCCGTTTCACTACCAGCTACATCAATCAGCCGTCAAGTAATAATAAATGGTGTTCTCGTTTTTTTTTCCGCTTAAACCCTCTCTGTTATAACCTGTGCATTCAATAATATACCTATGCTAGACCGTAATAAATATAGGGAGAAAGTAACATAGCAAAAATCACAATCGACCAATAAGTTTTATAATATGCTTTCGCGTCCAATCCGATTGCAGTCCACTGCTGGACGTACGTAGCCCTCCGCCAGGGCACGCCACCGGCTACTGCCACAGGGGGTTCCATAGTCACCACGCTGGGCAGGCGGGTTGGTGACCGCAGTGTGATTTTCGGACTATGTTGTCAGTACGGGAGGCGCTGCGGCCCACCTCCCGGAAACCCTTAATCGCCTCGTTCGATACCTACGGGCAGCCATGGGGTGGTACAAACTCTACTCTGGCGGCTAAGATTAGTGTACTTCAAATAGAACTTTCGAATAGTAACTTCAATCCCTCACTCAATATGTCCATCATCAGCTCCTCAAACAAGAACCAGACCGGATAAAAGTAGTCGAAACTGAATTCGACTGGTGGAAATCCGCGTCCAGTCCTGAAGCCGAGCCTGAGACCACTCGCGTGGAACTGCTGGTGAAGAGTGAGAGACACAAGAGCATCTGGAGCCATCTGTCCAGCCCCGAACGAAGGAGGGTCTGTGAGCTGATAGGATATGTGGAGGGGGAGCCACGGAGTGATAAGGGTAAACAGTGTATTGGTGAGTGGTAGTCTTATTTTATACTAGTGACCCGCCCTCGCTTCGCTCCATATCGCTTTCGCTTCGGTACATATCCTCTAAAATTTGGAATTCCCGTTTGTCCCGTTCCCGTGGGAATTTCGGGAAATATATCCTCAGTGCTTCCTTACACTCCCTACCGAATATACATGCCCGATTTCTGCTTTGTATTTATAGCGGTTTTCGTAAAAAATGGAAATCCCGTTTGTCCCGTTCAGATGGAAACTTCGAGAAATACGTTCTCAGTGCCTCCTCACACTGTAGGCTTTGTTAACAATTGAATCAATATGAGCATCGTACAAGAATTTGGAGTCCTGCACAACACCCAAGTCCCTCATATGTTTCACTCGCGACAATTCGTGGTTCATAAGAAAGTATCTGGCTACCACCGGCAAACGCTTCCGGGAAAAAGTTAAAACAAAACATTTTGAAACGTTCATGACCAGTTTATTACATGCAGTATATAATAGTCAGTGAGGGACGAGAGGTCCCGCTGAAGATGAGCACAGTCCTTTTGATCGTTGACAGGCATAAGGATCTTCATATCATCTGCATATAGATAAAACTTAGCATGTTTAAAGCAACTACCTATGTCATTTATAAAAATTATGAATAATAGGGGTCCTAATAGGAAGCCTTGCGGAACTCCTGACGGAACAACAATCCATGCTGACTTAAAACCTTATTATTATTATTATTATTATCTTATTTCCCAAGGTCAATATCTTCGTACCGGACATTAATATCAGTTCAGTACTTAAGACATAATAATCGGAAATGTAATTATTTCAGAACACAAGCTTTAGAACAGGGGCAAAGACAGCTCCCACCCATCTCGCGAACTGCTCTCTCACTCTAATGAATTGATTACCGAAAAGGCAAAACGGAGGTGAAAGTTATGCAATTTTGGGATCACTTAAGACATAATAATCGGACAATGTTATTATTTCAGAACACAAGCTGAACCTCACTCTCGCGACACTCTAATGTTTGGTTGTCCCCTCACACAGTCTCGCTGGAAACTCGACCTTCCGCCAGAGCTTACAAGGTAAGTTTCTGCAATTAGATCATGACATTGTAAAATCTTAAAAAAAATATGAACTGGGTTATGTACAAGAGTTTTTCGGATTTCTCATTCAACAATAATTTTATCTAGGCTACATACGGCCCCTTATCATTCGCCTATGTACAATATTAGTGCAATAGAATTTTCTATCTATCATTTCAAACACATACAGATATCAGCAAGAACAGAAAGCATAGTGGTCGAGGGTGTGTCTTCTGATGAGCTCGTACCGCTGCTGTCTGCGGAGCGAGGGTGTGGCAGCAGCAAGGCGGAGCGAGGGGCAGGGGGGGCCGGTCAGCCGAAGCGAGGGTGCGGCTCCAGCCATCTGCTGGCGGTGGACTTCGAGAGGAACCCAGCTGGGGGAGACGCTGATTACGGGTTTAGTTTGCTGATGGAGCCGATTGAAGTCGTCTATGTTGAGGTAAGGAATTTTTAGGCTAGATTAGGTCAACGAGATTATCCGGCAGAAGGTCAAACTGACAGATGAAGTCTTGTAAAGTAGACTGTTGTGAGTGTCGTTGGGCGGGCCACATCTGTTGTATAGCCGATGGACGGTGGAATAAACGGGTTCTCGAATGTAGACCGCGCCTCGGCAAGCGTAGCGTTGGACGCTCTCCAGCCAGATGGACCGATGACTTGAAGAGGGCGGCTAGCAGTGACTGGATGGCAAAAACGGGAGATCGAGCCATGTGGCGTACTCTGGAGGCCTACGTCCAGCAGTGGACTGCAATAGGCTGACGACGAAGGTTTACCTGTAGCCATAGCCTCTGCGGAGCGAATTTGGGTTCGAATCCGGTAGGTGCAAACATTGATGTCATGGATTTTTCTATTCTTGTTTATGTAAGTATTTTATACGAGCGTGGGTAGATGCTAATGAAGCTGGGGAAACTATACTAAAAAAAATCCATAGATTGGTTACATAAGCTTATACCAATGTAATATGTTCAGCACGCCACTACGTAATTGGTAACCTTCTTCCACAGCAAGCCATAACGGAGCTGATATCCTTCTTCCAAACGCACTCGATGTCCGCCTCCGAGCTCTCATCGCTGTCCTGCGCGGCGGCGGCGCGGGCGGCGGCGCGGAGCCGGGCGTTAGCGGCGCACGCGGTCAGCCGCCGCAAGATGTCGCACGTTAATGTGCATGTGAAGCGTCTGTGTGCGGTGCTGCCGGAACATGGCGCCAGGCATCAGTGAGTTATATAGCGGAGCATGCTCTGACGCCATAACTTATAATAACCATTTAGAATGACTCATTTCCTATTGGAAGGACTTCTTTGGGGGATAATGGGTGACTATACGAGTATGTGTATGCATGTAGGTATCAAATCATAAATAGGGGTGTAGCAATAACAAAGCATGCAGGCTTTAAATCAAGATTCCACGTCAAGCGACTGTGTGTGGTGCTACCGGAGCTTGAAACAGTTAGTTTTGCTCATTCATTCGTATAGAGGGTATTGAAATGTACAATGCTTAATATATACTCCTTCATCTTTAAAACTTCAAACACTCTTGGCCATTTTTAGCCACGTTCAGCATAGCTGCATAAAAAGGGATCAGGCGCAGGAGCAACGGCTTTACTTACTTTCCAAGGCTAATTAGCAAAATTGTGCGTTACTTTCTAAGTAACAATTTCGCTAATTAAAATCTGTACATGAAATAAATTTAGTGCTCTACATCACTTGCTTTTCGATATTCTCTTTAATTTATCATGTATTTCTTTATTATGTTGCTATTACAGTCTTGTTGATTTGCCCTTCAGGGCTTCGAAAAGTGCCACTGGGCTCAAACATTGGTCCTTTGAGCCGGATGCCGGATGTAAAGTAAACCTAGACTGTAATATGTGACATAAAACATTCACATTTCCTTAGATATCAAAATTAATATTTCTTTCTACTCATCCAGATTCGGCCAGCTGATGATAGTAGACCTGAGCCGCTTGCTAATCAAGTCAGACCTGCAGCCTCCGAGCCTCGTTCTAGAAGATGCTACATGCATGGAACTGGAGGAACGACTGTATGACAGATTACATGCGGAGTGCTGTGCACAGGTACGTTAAAATTTATTGGCTTCCAAGTCCTATCCGAGTATAAGGTTGCCTAGCTTTTCTAATTGATATTCTGTGTCACCAGGCACTGTGATTATTAGCGTAGTAACGTATTATTAAAGTAAAAACAGTAATAGAATGGTCGATTCCGGCAGTCACACTTAAATCTAAACGTAAAATTAGTCCTAACTGTCCCTTTCTCTCTCAGCCGTTTATGTTAAGAACGGAGAGAGATAGACCTGACTAATATTAGGTTTACGTTTAAGCGTGACGGTCAGAACAGAATCGACCCTAATGTAATGTAATGTAATTGTAATTTAAATAACACGATACGCATGCCGTAGTAGGCTCGTAGCAGATTCGTAGTACCTCGTAGCGGATACGTAGTAACTCGTAGCAGTTCTACGGATGACGCCAGCTCACTTTTACTAAGGAACTCAAGCATTCTTTAATCTAAAGAACTAGCAACTTATCACTGTTTTTTTTTTTTTTTTTGACGTGAAACGTCTTTAAAATCGCGCCGACACATACGGGTACCAGGTTTAAAAACTGGACCGTAACGAAAAGGTCTATATCATCGTACCTTAATAATTAAAAAACTATTGGTCTTAGAAACAAAAATGTGGTGTAAATATTTCACTTATATAGTCAGCTCGCTGTTATGACATTGAGTTCGTGTCGGGGTCAAGCGGGGGGGGGGGGCGGGATACTGCGATAACTGTGCGAAACCGGCGCTCACGCTTGTTTCTATTCAGTGTAACTCGTGACTCCGACTTTATAGCGTGGTGATTCTTTCGTGTGTTTGTCAAGTTTATTTGAACCGATTGATTTATACAAAAATAAGTGTAATTTGGACAGTATTTATATCTATACTAATATTATAAAGCTGAAGAGTTTGTTTGTTTGTTTGTTTGAACGCGCTAATCTCAGGAACTACTGGTCTGATTTGAAAAATTCTTTCAGTGTTAGATAGCCCATTTACCAAGGAAGGCTACAGTCTATACAACAACCTGCCCGGCTTCGCACGGGTACAACGCCCCCTCACGCGGACGAAGTCGTGGGCGGCTGCTATTTAAAATAACCAGAAAGTGACAATAAATATATAAACATTTGCTATGTATTTTATGTTTCTATTACGTACCTGTTCTTTTTTTATTAAAATACTTAAAACAGCGTCCATCTTGTTTTCATTTCAATCTTTTACTTTAAAAGCGATTCGCTAACATAGACGTTTCACGTTAAAACCAACGGCCGTGTGCCCCGACACAGCCCCACCCGCTTTTTTATCACTGATCTACTAAATTTTTTTTTTTACAATTTCAGGAAGACTAACAGCTATTTATAGTTAAATTGTAGACACATAAAGCCAATAACAGGTCCACACCTATAGAAGCATTGTGAGAGCTATTCAGACACTAATGCACACACAATTTACATCAGAGTTCCACAAAACCTAACAAGCTTATCAATAACAAACGCATAAAAACAATTTAGGTACTAGATAAAATCTAGGTACCTACTAACTTATTGACGGAAAAATTTTTCACTAAGCACACGCCTCGCTATGTTAAAACTGGTATTGAAGAGATCAAGCTCTACGCCTTTACAAAGTTCATTGAAGTTATTACCCGCTCGCAAAAGGAATGTATTCTGACGATATTTCGTTGATGCAAGAGGAACAGAAAGTGTATTGTTGTGTCGAAGAGTTTTCATAGCGAACTATCTCAAACGTGAATCTTCTTTGAGATCACTGGCGGCTCGTCCTAAGGAGCGCTGGTGCGGTGCACTCCCACCCACGAAGATTACATCGGCAAACAATATTTTTCTATATTTATAATTATCTTTCAATTCTACTATGTTTATACAATAGTGTCCACACGTTCGTCTAAAGTAAGTTGTAATCTTACTCGTATGTATCGAGTGGAGCTCTAGCGATCGCGCTTCAATGAAACGAAATTTGATACGATTCCTAGTACTTTATTCAATGAGTGCGAAAGATACATACCGACATAGGCCGGAGCGTGAAACAGAAGATTTCGTATGAAAAATTTTCCTTATCTGGAGCGCCGCTCACTTTAATTCGCGTATGCGGCCCCTAGAAGTCGCTTAGTCCGAGTTAGAACGCGATATGGTTGTCTTTAATGTGTTTCATTAGGTCATCTGAATTTTTATAAGCGTACGGTTGAACTTGCACCACCCCATTCGTTAAGGGAGTGAACACCCATCTAAAAATGTCAGCAGCCGCCTTTGTTTGAGATCCTTAATTAGTCTGACGCTTTCAGGTATTATTATGCGACTGGGACGCGCCCTGGCGTGACGCGGTGAAGCAAACCGACTCGGAACTACATTTGTTGCCGAAAATGAAGGCGCAAATCGTCTTCTCCAACAGTATTAAGAAAGACTACAAATTGTTGCCAAAGTACGTATGGGTTCGGATCGAGGTAAATGGAAACGTCGATATTATTGATGACGCAGTAGGTGGTCAACATTTTGTCTTCCGAACCTCAGAACCTAGACTAAAATTCTGTGAAATGTCGGTTTATTGATGTTTATTTATTTATGTATGTATTTACGTCGCTAATATAAGCAGTGATAGCCCAGTGCTTAAGACGTGCGTCTTCTAAGCGAAGGGCGTAAGTTCGATCCCAGGCTATACAGATTTTATCACTACCCGAGGAGGGTTGGCATCACGCAGGCGGCTGTAAAGCACAAACGCCAACCCCATAGCAATACCCGTTATGAGTTTCGAAAGAAAACTATATTGCCAAAAATAATCGGATAAGACAGGAAGATGATGACATAAGGTACTTATTTTATGTCATCATCATCTTCCTGCCCTGTTCCCATTTATTTGGGGTCGACGCAATATGTTCTTTTCTTCCATTCATTCCTATTATCCGTCATCTCATTGCTCACTCCCAGTACACGTATATCCTCTCTCACACAGTCCATCCAACACTTCTTTGGTCTACCTCTTCCTTTATATCAATCCACATTCATGCACAACGCTCTCTGTAAAATATGCCTTTCATCCCGTCGCTTTACATGCCCGTACCAAGACAGACGGTTACTTCGTAACTTGTCTGTGATCGGCGCAACTTTTAAACTTCCTCTTATATACTTGTTTCTTATTTTATCTTCATTCTTGTAACTCTACACATCCATCTCAACATTCTCATTTCGCTTATATGCAGTCGATTTTCTTCCTTCTTCTTTACGGCCCAGCATTCAGATCCATACAAGACGACAGGTCGAATTACGGTCTTGTACACCTTACCCTTTAGCTTTAACGGCATCCGGGCATCGCACGTAACTCCCGTGACCTGTCGCCATTTCATCCATCCTGAACTAATTCGGTGCTTTATATCTCGGTTTATTTCCCCATCCCCTTGTAAGACTGAGCCCAGGTACGAGTACTTATAGCTTGATAAGTATAATATCTGTTCCTAACCTGTGATCCCACAAATAAATCATCCTTTTGATTAGAAAAGTATCTAAATTCCTCAACAAACTCTCTTCCAGGTATAAACTAAACATATCCCTAACATCTCTAAAGCTGAACCTATCGGAGCGAGTCATAGTGAACCTGCTAGACTTCGCTGACAACCTGCCTGCGCCCGCGCCGACCACCGTCCCTGTCTGCTTCCGGGACGCAGGGGACTTTGCGGAGGAGCTGCAGGACGCTGAGCTGGGGGAACTGCTGAAGCTGGACACCGTGCATGTGGATCCAGGGTATGCGGACCTGGTGAGGCTGCGGCAGAAGATTGTGGCTGCTTACTTGAGGAGGAATAGGTGAGGGATTTTTGTTATTGGTGACTAACGACGACTGGCTTCACACGGGTGCAATGCTGATACTATACATGTAAATTTCCTCTTGAATCCTTTTATCTATTAAAATTAAATGGCGCGAAAATAAGCGGCTCCAACTGTGATAGATTAACCTATAAATGTGATTACTAATTGCAATTACTACATTTGAACCCGAATGCGACGATCACCTTATGGGGTTGCCTATTATAAATACGGGAGTATTAGATGAATTGCTATTATATTTAGCGCAGGCGTTCATACTTCCATCAAGGTGTATGTAGTTGAAATTAAATGTGGTGTCGTGGGACACCAGGTAGGAATGAAGTTCCTTCGGCTAATGTAGAATCGACACAATTTGCAAAAGAAAAATCGTGCTCAATTTTATTTAGGTTTAAAATGTATCTATAATGTGAGTATTCGCCACGTGCTTGTCTATGAATTCATGAGTATATACTATGCATTGGCGGGGTGGAGTAGTAATAGAGAGAGAAGGGATGAGAGAACGAAAAGAAAGAGGGAGAAAGAGAAAGGTATTATACATTACTCGCTTGTGTATACGACTGTCGCGCCTGCGCACGTTTCATTTAACGGTTTTATTCCACGCACTTTTTCTTACGGTTTTACTAGCACATTTTTTTCAGTTCGGTCGCGCAGCAAAATCCCTATCTCCTCCAAGCCTGCCGTAAGGAACTTTGTTCCAAAAACCGTATCAAAATCTGTTGCGTAGTTTTAAATAAGCATACATAGTGACAGATAGAGAGTGGGAAGCGACTTTGTTTTATACTATGTTATGATGGTTCTTTACTGTGAATGGCTGATAGATTTGAGGAGTATGATATTAACATTCCTATCTTATTTCACTAATTTACTTTACAGTTACTACGGGGCATGATTAGCGCTAACTTTGGTCATCTAATATGTCTTCGTCCATATATCTACTAATATGCGGAATTAAATATTTTATTCAACTCGACTCTCCCCCCTCATTTGCGCTAACCCGCTCCGCGCAGAACGCGTGTTGCGGCGGCGGTCCGTTATTTTGGCGGCGACATGTTTCGCCAAAAAATGTGACATTTAAAATTGAGCAATTTATTATAAGTATGTAAGAACGGCAAAGAAACTTGACTTGACTACCCCCCCCCCCTCAGTCCGCGCGTGCCTCCGGCGCCGCCCCCCTCCCCGCCGCCACCGTCCGAGGGCAGTGACTCGGAGCCGCCGCAGTTCGCGCGCGCACTCGATCTGCCGGGCTTCGACGACAACGTGTCTCCCAGCAACCACATCGAGACGCTGCTGCGGTTCGTTATAGGTAAGCTGGCTAACCAAACATAGGTACATCATCAGTACATACATTAGGCACCACGCGCCGGCAGTGTAGAATACAAACTGCAGTCATCAACCCGCCTGCTCAGCGTGGTGACTATGGGCAAATACCCCCCATGGCAGTCTTGTGGCGTGCCCTGGGGGAGGCCTAGGTTTTTTTTTTTTACAATTAGCTCGGAAAACATTTGACCGCCATCGTGCCTGATGTTAAGCAAGATGCGGCCTAGGGTGCAAGGGCGTCGCCAAGGGGGGCAGGGAGGGGCATCTGCCCCCCCCCTAGAGATTCTAAAAAAGTTGCCAAATATAATACAACCAAAGTCCTGAGTCTTTGAGTTGATTTGCTTGAAGTTCAAGCCTTGAACAATCATTCCCGTACGTCGAAAATCGAATTTAAACTCCTTTTTATTTTATTTTTCTAATAAATGTTATAACTCATTTACAAGTTTTTTATTGCATAGTCAAGAGCTCGTGCTCGTGTAGCTTTACACATTAGACTCTGTACTGTCACAGAATATATAGTACTAAGATACTGTTCTCTGGGGACAGATAAATGACCAGTGATAAATTGCTAGCTTATAGTCCACTCTTATCTAGGACATGCACGGAATGAGATGCAGCTGATGTATGTATCTATTTTGAAAGAACATAACAATGTTCATATAGATGTTTGACTCCGTGTGTGACTATGTTCGTTGTTCACTTCGACAAATATAAAACGGCGAATTCTCTGTGTTCTATTACAAGTGGTTGCTCAAGTTTATTACAACTAACTTGTGCTTTACCTATAAACAAAATAATAAATAAATAAATATTCACACACTACACAACACATTAAACTAGTCCCACACTAATATCCCTAAGGTCTTGTGTCGTGGGTACTAAGCAACGATATATAAATACATAGATAAGTATAGAAACATCCAAGACTCGGAAACAAACATTGATATTCATCATATCAATATTTGCACCTACCGGGATTCGAACCCATGACCTATGGCGTGGCAAGCAGGGTCACTAGTCACTACCTACTAGACCAGAATTCTTTCTACTACAATTATAACGATTTGAATTTTCCAGGAGAAATAGTGATAAACCTATCTCGGTCGGTGGAACATAAGGACCGTCCGTACGTCACTGTGCAAGTCACTAAAGTGTGTCTCGATGTCGCACTGCTTAAGTACGGACCTGCCTTACAGCTGTATATCAAACAGGTAACATTAAAATTCCTACTAATATTATGAAGATGGGACTTTTTGATTATGTGTGGATGTTTTTTGCTTGTTCACGCAATTTATGGATCTATTTTGATGAAATTTGACAGTTATCTAGTTTATACGGCCAATATCACGCGACCAAAGTCAAGCTTCGACTACACATAAATAAGTACTAGAAAAGTTTGAAAAACCTTCAAATATATCAGAGCATCTTGTGTTGATGTACATAGGTGCAATTTTGTTTCTACGGTGCCGAAGCCCCGCACCATATTACTGAGCCTCTTTCTACCTAACTAATTAATGTCTTTACTATTATTTGTGCCTGACCCTCTGGGAAAGTGGTGTGATTTTATATATGTATGTTACATATGTATACCCCAGGCGCTGGTGACGGACCGCTCGCACCCCACGAGCTCCGGACAGTATACAGAACTGCTGACCACGGAGGGGGAACTGTTCAACCTGCTGTACAGAAAGGTATGTTTTATATGGAAAAGTACATTAAAGGAGGATGGGCAAAATGTCTCCCCCACCGACCAATAACAACCAGACGGTATTAGTAGGTGGGGACACTCTCATACATTTTTCCCCATCATCCTCAGATGAATTATAACTAGATTCAGTGACAGCGTTAAAAAAATGGCGCTACAAATAGCTGCTCAAATGTATGGCTGGGCGTCTATTGTCATAAATTGATACAAGCGATGTCGAGTCTTATGGTAACTACATAAGATTAAAGTTTAAAAATCTGGTCGAATGCAGTTATTACGTTTATATGGATTCACTCGTGCCACTTTTTATAAATATTTTATTATGAGACTCCGCGTCTACCTATAATCACGTCACTGCCATCATCATTTAAAGTTGATTTCAAAGTTCAAGAATAATATACGCAATCTTGAAAAATAAATATGAAATTTCGTGTCTCCAATTTCGTGGGCGGGTTCTATAAAGTGGGCTGTATTCATAGGTTTTTGCCCGACTGCGCTAAAAGGTAGGGTTATGATTTTCGAATGTATATTTCTTTGGCACGTCGCATTGGATCTTGAGAGTGATCGTTAGATTCATCTTATTTGTAAGACTGACACTGAGTGAATATTAATAAGCAGTCGGGTTTTTCTTTAAATAAATGAGATTAACATGCCTCTTCTCCATCGCCCTCAATCCTCAGGTCCGCTGCAACTGCCCGGAGTTCCGCTCGCACTTCCACAGCGTGGAACGCTCCGTGGTGGCGGATGTAGGCGGCGTTAGGCTCACCCTGCACTCCGGGGCCATACGAGACCTGCGGCAATATGTGCAGGCTATTGGAGACAAGTGAGTAGAAAGGCGAGCTTTTGTCTAACTGAGATTTTTTCACGTGATTTGCAAACATGAGGAATTATGTGCACTTGTGATTTCGACATTTTGTTTTTCTGTAGTCTACGCGGACGGAGTCCACTAGTCAATAAATAAATACATATTTTTCGGTACTGCTACTCCGAATTAAATAAATTAGGGGGCCATTTTATAGAATAATTCGCAAAATTTCGGAACGAATATTTTTGTATTCAGTGACACAATTAAAAGGAACTATTCGGTGAAACGCACTCTTGAGATTTCTCAACTTAATAATATATATTGGCCCAGGATAATGATATATTTCTCGTGCCCAGGATACAGAGTCGTCGCGAGGTGGACCTGTCGTCGTTGGTGCCGCACAGCCAGTCCCTCTGGCAGCGTCTGACGCAGGGGGAACCTGACCCGCCTGTACCTTCTGGGGCGACCAAGTTTAGCTATTCTGTCAGGTAAGGCCCCTAGGCGCTATGTTTTTGTTGTTTACTAGCGGCTAATGATCCTGTTACTCGTATGTTGTTTATTAGTAGATGCCTGTGAATAAGTTCGCGTGAATTACTTACATAGCTTTTGTGTTGTTGTGATATTTATACAGGGTGTTTGTGACCAGGCAAATGTTGATATGGTGACTTCAGACCATGATTCTGAGATGAAAACCAGTGAAAATTTTCGCAGGAAAATACCAAAATTTTCCGACTTTTTTCTTTTTTCCATGAAAAAATAGTGTGGTTCGTTTAAGTAGGCCTTAAATAATGACTTAAAAACAAAATATTTACCTATGGATAATTTTCAAAAAAAAAAGTTGCTCTCAAAAAAGTTCAATTAACTGAACAACCCCAAAGGAGAGTCACGAGTGACCAAAAAAATTGTAATGTATCACACAATAACCAATAAGCCCATTTAACTAGTCACAGGATCGCCCGATACAATTGGCGATAATCAAATCAAAAATTAATTTCCTGCGAGTGATAACACTGTCATATAACTCAAAACAATGGTACTTGTTCAGTATCTCAGTATTTGCCTGGCTGTCACACACATCCTGTATAACAGACAAGTTTAATCAAAGTCCATTATTTTGGATAAAAGGATAACAAACTTAAACTAAAGCTAACCTAATGAAATAAGGATGGATATTTATATTGTAATTCAGTTGAAGACATTAATTATTGAATTTTGTGTGTGAGATCGTATATTTTAGTGTGAATCAGTTATTGTACGTTAAGCACTTGAGGCGAAAAATTTTGATCCGAAGGCTAACGGACTGTTTACTCGTCATTGAGCGCATCGCGGATAATTACTGTCGTATACAGGGTGTAACAGAAAGGGTATGTTAAGCGAAAAGCTATGTAAATAGCCCACTATAGAGATCCTATTTCCAAAATTTGAGACTCAAAAATCATATTTTTATTTTTCAAGATTGTATGAAGAATTCCGAAACAACTCAGGAATGTCCATACAATCTTGAAAAATAAAAATATGATTTCGAGTCTCAAATTTTGGGAATAGGATCTCTATGGTGGGCTATTTACATAGCTTTTCGCTTAACATACCCTTTCTGTTACACCCTGTGCGGTGTGTTGTCGCAGGCTCTCGTCAGTGAGCGTGTCGCTGGAGTCGGCGACGCGCTCGCTGCTGCGACTGCGGCTGGCGGGGATGGAGAGCGACTGTGTGTTCCGAGCCAACGACCGCCTCATCCTCAAGGCGGCGCTCGAGAGCTTGCATGCGGACGATCTGTCTGCGCACACGCTGTATCCAAAGGTGAGCAGTGATGCTCTATAGTACGATACGAAACTAAAACGATTTACAAAAACAACACACGTCACATAATACAAATACCTACACTCCATAAATTAATGGAATAAAACCAATATACATAAACTCAGCCGCAGAGAGATGTTATTATGTGGGTTATTTGGGAAATTTTGGGTAGCAGTGAGAAAAACCGTATCTTAAAATTTTAACGGGTACGGTAAATACATTACATAAAGATAGATTTATTGGTCGAAGACGTACAGTGTTTAAAGAGAGCCAAGTAGAGCTCTTTATATGTTTTTTGTTAAAAATAAAATGATTGATAAATAAGCTTTCAAAACAACTTGCAGCTGATCTGGCCTGATGAAGACAAGGTCCTGGAGATGAAGTACGTGCGCGCGGCGCCGCGTTTCTATGGCAACGAGCAACGTTTGAAGGCGGACGGAGAACTCAGGGTCTATGTGGGCAGGATACACTGGGTGCTGCTATGCTCGGTTATTATACAAGTACAGGTTAGTTGTTATTATAAATGTCCGCTGTAAGTATTAAAAAAAAATCAAAGATCTCAAGTGGATAAGATTTACCTTAGCTGAAAAGGGAGGTTAAAGGTCCAACCACACCAAACGGTCCGCACCGCATCGCATGGGCAGTGTAGCGGCTGGGTTCCGCCGCCACCAAACCACGCCACGAATGCATTGCGGATCGCTAAAAACGTGCATCTAGACAACGCTTATTTTTAAATTTGACTTGACTTTTAATTTGCTTTGCTATGTTAATAATTCTTGCCTTGTATTATATTTTCGCTAATCTACAATTTTTTTACATTTAAAATCTTCGCTGGAAAGGCCTGGAGCACCCTTCCTATAGCAGGATGTTGCATACCTATGACCGGCTCCGTACGCTTCGCTTGCGAATGTATCCGTTTCTGAGCCGAGTCATATCAATAGTAAGTCTTGAGTGCGGACGGAGGCGATCGTGAGTCGCGACATGTCGCCGACTGTGTTCACCGTCTTTCAAGCTGCTTTGTGTGATTTGGTAATATAGACTCTAAACAAACACAAGATTTAATTTCGTTTGAAAATTATAAAATCCGCTCCTATGCGATGCGGTGAGGGGTGGGGTTGGACCTTTAGAGGCTCCAGTAAAAAACTTTCAAACACGATATTCACATAAAATAAATACAAATGTGCCCTTGTTCCAGTGTTATGGGGTAGGCGCAATACGTTTGGTTCCAAAGTATTATTGCGTAAAATTAGGCACATGTGTTTATGGCCGCTTGCTTGCTTGACGCCAATCTTTGAGAAATCAATAATTAAACATTTTCCAAAAAAACATAACAATGGTTTTTCTAGTTACATCCATTCTTCACATTATATTAATTAGGGACTGATTAAATTCATAGATTAATAAACCATAATCCCCCCTTGTGCTAGCATTTCCTGGAGCCGCTAATCCCGGCGTCGCTGTTTGCGTCAGCCGCGCAGGCGGCGGAGCGTGCTGTTGAGACGCAGACGGTTAGCCTACGCGGTTGGAGTGCAAGGCTTAATCTTGTTATACAGGTATA
This sequence comes from Carposina sasakii, assembly GCA_014607495.2. Classification (NCBI taxonomy): domain Eukaryota; kingdom Metazoa; phylum Arthropoda; class Insecta; order Lepidoptera; family Carposinidae; genus Carposina; species Carposina sasakii. The sequence goes on from CP053161.1 coordinate 3,713,013, forward strand.
TTATATTCTTCTATGCTGCTCTGGGAGTGAAAAAAAAACGTACAATACTACAGCTGCTTCTCTTCCCAAGCATACTGTACAAGTCAGTAGAGGGACAAGAGGGTCTTGGTGTTTTGTAGGCGATGGGCTGACCACCTGTCACTACTAATCGAACTTGTACATCTCAACTATACCCTCAAAATTGGTCAGAAGTGGCACCATGTGGTTCTATCGTCCCTTGGTGCTCTGCCTACCCCGTAAGGGATGAAGACGTGATTATATGTATGTTATATTATAGAATCATATGGTTGATGGGCAAAAACCCCCTATGACTGTAGCCTTGTGGCGTGCCCTGAGGGAGCCCTATGTCTAGCACTGGACTGCAATAGGCTGATATGTATAATAAAGACTTAGATGTACACACTGCTGTGTTTCCGAAATGGGATAGCAATATCACGAAAGGGATCCTATTATCACGTTTGACATAGCGGGCCCAGTTGTAAACGATCAGTGACAGGTTGCCACTGGAAATACCCCTGAATTCCTTAGTCGACTCTTACGACATGCACGGAAGGAGATGCAGCTGATGTATTCTAGTGAAGCCCCGCATTAGCACAGGTGATGATGATCTCCGACCGTATTTCGGTCAAGGCGACCAATCTCTACTGAGATTGGTCAGGTACGCAGGAGATATTATAGTGCACAAGTGTGTGCGAAAACACAGATGCATTCTCTATTCCGTCACTCTAATAGTCCGATGGGACGGAAAGCCGACACGATCGGAGAGAGATCAGGCGCAGGACCAACGGTTTTACGTGCTTTCCGAGGCACGAGCTAAGTGACAATTTAAAATTAGCACAGGTATGTTGTTTGTCGAATACAGATAGTTAACTTTTCTAATAATATTGTTTTGTCGATGCAGATCCATGCACCAGTTCTACTGATACCTCAGAAGCCCTCGTCTCCAAGTCTGTTGGTCCTCAATATGGGTAAGTGCTACTATGTTTTAGTCTACTTGAATATGCACATATGACTATACAGGTTGTTTTTTCGTTGCCACCCTTAACGATGGGTACGTACTCTATACATCAAATAAAGTAAGTTTATGCCAAAAAAATACTGGGAACGATGTAAATTTTTTTGAAAATATAAGTTTTGATTACTTGATCGGGCGATACTTATTGTGTCCAGTGTTTATGCTAGTTTTTTCATAGACAGATATTAATAATTTGTCGTGAAAAAATGTAGCCCACTATAGAGAATCTATTCCAAAACTTAAGACTTACAATACCATGTTTATTTTTGTATGAACATTTCTGAGTTATTTAGGAATTCTCCATACTATGTTGAAAAATAAAGATGTTATTTCGAGTCTGCAATTTTGTGGGTAGGTTCCTTTTTGTGAACTATTTACGTAGCTTTTCTCTTAACATACCCTTTTTGTTACACCCTGTATAAACGATATGGTTGATTATTGGATATTGATCAATTGATATCTTCCATGGTATGTAGATGTAGGACTATGTTGATGGACACCAGAATCAAGAGATGGTAGGACAATCTTGATTCGTTCGTGCTGGGATATTGTGGGCGCAATATGAGGAGGCCAATTCCCAGTGTTGGAACACTTAACAGCTATGAAAATATTGTTAAAGAAAGATCTTAAAAGATAACATACATTTTTTCCCCTATTTCCAGGTGATCTCGAGATAGAGAACTTCTTCAAGCAGTCGCCAGTGAGTCAAGACGGCAGCAGTCCGGTGCAGAGTCCGGTCATAGACAATATCCTGGCGAAGCTGGCCAACGTCACGCTGTCCAGGGCGGTCATGACTCTCGCGGGGACCTTGGAGGTTCAGGTAGGACTGTGAAGGTTTTAGGTGAATGTGGAGGTGTAGGTCTGTTTGATTTTACAAACATGAGACATTCAATTACTTATCAACATGACCATGTATAATGTATTCTTATATACAGCGTTAATTTTAAAACATCAATAATCTCGTAGGACTAGATAGCGAAAATCATAAACAATAACATTTGTTCTACGAGTTTTATCATAACTCAATACATTAATTAAAAATTATTTTCCAAGCTTATATTCTACTGTTGTGACATTTGTAAGTCTATGTTCCATTCGTAGGTATACGAAAAGGTTGACGCCCGCGATCGCGCGCGCCTCTGTATTATGTACAGACTTAAGAACATTCAGAGGTAATATTAAATTGATATTTATTTTTATATGAAGTAAAATGTGACAAATTATCAAAACTCGTAGAACAAATGTTGTTGTTTATAATGGTAGCTACCTAGTCTTGCGACGTTATTGATGTTTTAATATTAACCCTGTATAATATAACTTAAAGTCAGTCAGGTCTCTCGCTCTCCATTCTTAACATAAATAGCTGTGAGAGAAAGGGACAGGTAGGACCAATTTTAAGTATAAACCTAAACAGTTTAAGTGTGTCGGTCAGAATCGACCATATTGTGTACATTTTTGATATTTTGCAGGTAAGTTAGTAGAGTGCATTTCACTAAATAGTTTCTTTGAACAATGGTGTTAGTTACTATACGTGACTACACTATTGGTGTTACTGCATACGAAACGGACTCTAGACCAGAATCCACATTTATATTGTGATCTGTACAGGAGCCAATCCTGGAGCCGGTGAGCATCCGCTGCGACATCCAGCGTCCGTGCAGCCGGGGGGCCCTGCTGCGGGCCCGCGTCGAGTGCGGGGCCCTGTGCGCGTGCGCCGGGGCCCGCGACCTCGCCGCCGTGCGCGCCGCCGGCGGTGTCCTGGCCGAGCGAGCACACTTAGGTAGATATACGTCGGTGCGGGGCCCTGTGCTGCGCCGGGGCCCGCGACCTCGCCGCCGTGCGCGCCGCCGGCGGTGTCCTGGCCGAGTAACATAGTTTACCAGCCTACAAGTGCGCTAGTTTTCAACTTTCTTTACAAATGCTTTCAAGCCGTACACATGTTGTACCTATACACTATAGTGCATTTCGAAGGCAAATGGAAATTCGGACGTTGACCTTTAGGACTATTTACAGCAAGCTTTGTGCCCAACTCGCCCACGGAAGCAGCGGCAGGTGACGCTTCAGTGAAGGACCTGCAAGCTTTCTTCGCGCAGGGCGACTCTATTAGAAAGGGGGCTACTATAAGGTTCGTGAGTAAATAAATACATCTGTAATCCAAAGCCGAAGAACGAAGGTGTCAGTTTCTTTATAAAACAGGATGAAAATGTATAATATAGTATCACCACCAGTACAGTCATGAGCAATAAGATGTACTCGTATCTTCTTCAGCCTATTGCAGTCCACTGCTGGACGTAGACCTCCCCCAGGGCACGCCACAAGGCTACTGCGACAGGGGGGTTTTGCCCATAGTGACCACGCTGGACAGGCGGGTTGGTGACCGCAGTGTGATTTTCGGACAATGTTGTCAGTACGGGAGGTGCTGCTGCCCACCTCCCGGAAACCCTTAATCGTCTCGTACGATACCCACGGGTAGGCAGGGGTGGTACAAACTCTACTCTGCCGGCCCCATGCGGCTTACAATAAAACAAAAGATAGTATCATCATCAGCCTATTGCAGTCCACTGCTGGACGTAGACCTTCCCCAGTGTACGCCACATGGCTCGATCTCCCGTTTTTGCTATCCAGTCACTACCAGCCGTCTGGTAAGATAGTATAAATATTAAATAAACCTGTAAAGAAGAATGATGAAAATAAGCTACATGCCAACGAGATGCAAATGTTGAGACACCTAATTATACAGGGTGTAACAAAAGGGTATGTTAAGCGAAAAGCTATGTAAATAGCCCACAGATCCTATTTCCAAAATTTGAGACTTTATGGATTATAACATTGTATGGACATTCCTGAGTTGTTTCGGAATTCTTCATACTGTCTGGAAAAATAAAAATGTGAATTTGAGTCTGTAATTTTGGAAATAGGTTCTCTAAAGTGGGCTATTTACATAGCTTTTCGCTTAACATACCCCTTGTTACACCCTGGTGTTACAAAAATGCGTAATATAAGAAATTAGTATATAAGAGGAAGGAGATTTGTTTAATTGCACATGTTACCCTGTTGTTAACAATTTCTCTTTACTTGCTTGGCTTGCTGGAAGAGATCTCTGGTAGAGATAAGCTTGCCATTGTACATGCATCTCTTCTTTAATGTTGTATGCCATATTTCTTTTTGTGTATGTGCCATAAAGAATAAAGTTTTAACGTTGCACCGATCGTAGACAAGTTATGACATAACCATTTGTAGATACGGACATCTGAAGAGAAGAGTAAAAGGCTTTTTTTTTTCGCTATTATAAACGTGGCAGAGGAATCATGCTTGATCTTTCAGTTTTAGCTACCCCATTTAGGGAACACAGCATTGTATCTTAATCACGCCTTTAACCTTTACGGGGTAGGCAGAGCACCAAGGGCCGATAGAACCACATGGTGCCACTTTTGACTAATTTTCAGAGTTCGGTTAGCAGTGACAGGTGGTCAGCTGGTCCCTCTACTGACTTGTACAGTATGCCCGGGAAGAGAAGCTGCTGTAGTATCACACGCTTTTTTTTTCACTCCCAGAGCAGCATAGAAGCATGTATAAAATATAAAAATGAATCGCTGATTGTGTTGCTAAGCGCAAATCTCGAGCACAGCTGAACTTATTTCGCTAATCCTTTTTTTTATATTCCTTGAAGTACCAGGATGGATCTTACGGAGAGAAAAAAATCAAAAAATTGCCTAAATAAGTCATAAAGTAACGCTTTACTATAGCGGACGCCCACGACTTTGTCCAGGTGAAAGGACATTACATCCGTGCAAAGCCGGGGCGGATCGCTAGTATAACAGATGCAGCCGGGGGGACCTGCTGCGGGCCCGCGTCGAGTGCGGGGCCCTGTGCGCGTGACACATATGTATAACATATACATACATATGTGACACATGTGTATATATCCTCTGCGTCTTGCAGCTTCTCCCTCGAAGGTATCGAGCTGAAACTCTTCACGGACACGGACGAGGTTCTCAGCTCGCCCGTGAGGGACGCCAGCCGCGGCCTGGCCAAGCTCACGGCGGGCGAAGTCACGGCGCAGATAGACTACTTCTGCGATAACAGCATGGAGATGAAGGCCAGTCTGCAGAGTCTGCTCATTGAGGATATACGACCGGATCCTAGCGTTGTTATTAAGAGGTTGGTTACATTTTGTTTACTGTCGTTTAGGATTTCATATTTCCCCAGTGTCGAAAGTAAATACGAAGTATAGTTTTTACTAATTTCAACCGAAGAACAACCATAGAGAAAGCTACAAAATGGCCCCGATTAAGTTTTATGTTCTATCCGCCATTTTGAATCATGACGAGGCACACAGATGCAAGGCATCTTTGAGTACAGTCAAGAGTTTTGTTATGACTATGAGATGAAGAAGAAAAAATGCTATGCATGTGCTAAGTCCTAGTTAAGTAATGAGTTAATAGTGAAAGTCCCACATATTCTTTTGTAAAGCGTGTGAATATTTATTTATTTATGTGATGATCCTCTCTTTTCAATTCCAGGATATTCCAATCCCAATCCGGCGGCACGAAAGCAACAGCGGGTATATCCGTGTCCTCCCCCCCACTACTAGAGCTGGGTGTGCGGCGCTGCCTGCGTGCCCACTGCTGGGACCTGCGCGTGGACCGCTCCAGGGTCAACCTGCAGATGTCGCTGCTGATGCAACTGTCACGGGCTTTGCTGCTGCAGATGCCAGGTCAGTGATCTTTTAGTGCAAGAATGATTCTATTGTGAAAACTAGATGGCGGTGTGTAACTTCTCACTTTCATAGTGAAAATAATAATTTCATTTTAAGAGTATAGATGGTGAAGAAAGAATGTTTTGTGTATGGAAAAAGGACAAAAGATGTAAATACATAGATACATACCTTTACGAGAATATTTATTTTTATAGATTTTTTTTATCAAGTAATTTTTCTATATTTAGGTACCAGTACAGAACAAGCATTGCAAGCTTGTGATTCGGTTTTCACAAGTACTCGTTAGGCATGCATGCAAGCTTCATACGATGCATTCGGGCGACAGACACGCCCCCGCGAATTTCAGCGCAATGCGTTTCCAATCACACCTTTGTTATAAACTTGATCATACTGATCGCAGGTGACCAAACCCTGGAGGGTGGTGTAGTCAACCTCGGGTATGTGGGGGAGGGCCGTGCGGAGGGCGGCGAGGGGAGGGGCCGTCCGCCCAGCAGCGACTGTACCAGCGGGTACTTTAGTGCAGGTATTACAACGTTTATTGTGTTGAGAAATTCGTTAGTAGTCTAAGATTATCTAGATTAGATGAAGTCTTGTTTAAAGAAGACTTTAGGGAGGTCTATGTTCAGCAGTGGACTTCCTATGGCCGATACGAAAATGAAAAATGATGACTTTGTGAGGATGGTGAAATGGGAAGCGCTCCCAGGCGCATCGCGGGCCAATAGTGCTTGTGTGTAAATCTTCGATATCGCATTCTCGCTGCAATTGTAAGGTTTTTTAGAAGAAAACTATAGAAATAACAATGAAACGCAATCAGACTTAAAGACCAGAAAAATTCAACCCACTCCATGAAGTTTGTCTTCTGAACCGTTCTGTATATTTACTGCATCTTTTTCACGACTATACATTGCATTATATTAATATAATTATGACTATAGTTACGGATTACACAGCATTACAATTTTACTACTAACTATAACAATAGTAACTAATCTAGTGACAGTAGTATTAAAATCATGTCTGTTCCCACAGCATCAGCATTATCAGAAAACACACCCGGCCTGTCAGTCTCCATCCAATTCCGGCAACCGGAGATCATGCTCTACACCGACATCCACAAATCCGAACCACACGCTCTCCTATTACGATCAGAACTTCTGATAGATTACTCACATCACGCGAATAATGAGACACTAGTCGTCTCCCTGGCTGGATTACAAGTGATGTCGAAATTACAGTCGAAACTACAGAATATACCACCGCTGATGGTGTTAATGCCGTGTGACGTGGAGTATTCGAAGTGTTTTAAAAATGTGGAGGAAGGAGTGAAGGTTAAGATGACGGTCTCTGATGTGGAGGTTAATATTGCGCCGACTACTGTGCATACTGTTTTGGGTAAGTTTATAGGCCACGTAGACCCTACAGGATTGGAATCTGACTTATTATTAGTTATGATCGAGACCATGGGTAAATACAGTCGCGATTAAAAAACCGATTAGAGATCCTAATAATACGTGCGTAGCTGCTACATAGATGTACTCATAGAGTAGAAATAAAAGAGGAGTTCATTGACTCTATAAATAATGCGATGAGGGCAGGAAGATGATGACAGGGTGTCTAAATATGGGCATGATACAGTCGCTCTCTCCCTTTCTATCCTGATCTATTTTCTCATCTGTTATTCGATTTGTAATTTCATACGTGAAAATGCTAAATATAAAACCGAATTCACACAAGTAACACAATACATACTTACAGATATAATAGAAGAAATATCAACCGAACTAACAATGGTAGACGAAAAAGAGATATTCAACTTCGCAACCTACGATCCTAAAGCGAAGAAAGCGGACGAGGATCTCTGGTCTCCGAAGAAACTGGAGCTTTACATGCCTGTGAACCCTGACGAGAGTTACCAGCCGCCGAAATACACCAGTGTGAAGCCCACGGAGAGCTTTGAGCTGTCCGTTCCAAGTGTGAAAGTTGTATTTGAAATGGAGCAGGCGGTGCGAGTGCCGGTTTTGGTGATTAAGGTAATTATTAGATTTTGGGGTTATACATGTCTTTTTACGTTACTAGATTTCTCAATAAGATATCCAACTGATGCTCGCCCACCACTGGGCCCGGCTCTACGTCTAAATCTCTAGATTCCTTAAACTAATTGATTTTTATTTAAGAGGATGTTTGTCGGTTATTGTTATCGTTAGGTACCTATTTTGCTGTCTCGTACATTATTTTGTTCAATGACATACATAATTAGGAGTTTTGGTTTTGCTTCGTCGTTGCGTATTTGTGGAATCACAAAGACCGTAAAACAAACGGAAAATCCTTGGCAATGTGAGTCTCGTAAAATAAATAATGGGATAAGGGCAGAAAGATGATAAAGGCACTTTTTAACAGCCAGTAAGTATTGAAAGGATCGATGGAAGACGATTAACGAACGAGATATATATATATGGCAGAAGTGAATGGCAATGCTGGGAGAGGTCGCCCTACAGGACTGGATTTAGGGGAGGGCAACCGGGGCGATTGCCCTGGGGCCTCCACAAACGGGGGGCCACCACAATAGAGATTTCGGAAAAAAATCTTTTAAATTCCAACTAGTAAACATCTTTTCCTTCGATATTTTTTTTGGCTCTTTTACCTTTACCTACAGTACTTTGTACATACTTAGGTACGTGATTATTTGATTATATTATTCTTAAATATTAACAGAAATCATTGATCTATATTTGTTCACTCCAATTAGGCAATCAGTAAAATAAAAATTTGGGGCAAGAGGGCCTCCGCTCCTTTGTTGCCCCGAGGCCTCCAGGCCTCTAAATCCGGCCCTGTCGCCCTAGACGAACCTACATAGACCAAATTGGGGATGTGCTAAAAAAGGGATAGTCGAGAGCACCCGAAACCGGCGAGCATGTATGAAGAATTTAATGAATGTGGATGAGGCGAAAGAGGTATGTTTGGAACGTACTAAATGGAGATCTGTAGTCTCTGCCTACCCCTATGGGATATAGGCGTGAGGTTATGTATGTATTTCTATCGGCCCTTAGTACTCCGCTTACCCCGTAAGGGATAAAGGCGTGATTATATGTATGTATACGTAAGTATTTCTATCTGTCGTAATTTTTCGGGCTAAAGGTGCGTTATTTCAAGCCATAGAAGAATAAAATTACATGCGTACAAAATATACATATGTTTCTTCCAGCTATCCGTGGAGCAGTCGCTTCAAGACTGGTCGAGTCAGCTGCAAGGTCGCGGACGCGTCGCCGTGTCACTAGCCAGCGCGTACACCTGCGCGTGCGACGCCTGGGAGCCGCTGCTGCAGCCCAACGTGCTGACCTCGGTCATCCTCCAGGTATCTCAGATACATCAGCCTATTGTTGTCCTCAGACTGGACGTAGGCTTCATGCGGGAAATGTAATGTTGAATTCAATTAAATCTGTCTCCATATGTATATTTATCTTGTGTTACGAGTACCTTAGCACAATTTTCGTGCCTATAAACAACTTTTTCATAGGTACATAATTATTGGCATAATCATCGTCAGCCTGTTGCAGTCTACTGCTGAACGTAGAGCACGCCACAAGGCTCGATTCTCGTTTTTGCCATCCAGTTAATACCACCTCTTCATGGAATTTATCCATCTGAACAAAAGTTGTTTTACTCGCATACAAGTTACTACGTGTGACGTCAAATGTGTTAGCCGTTAGTATGGGACATTATGTCTACCCTATTGTATATCACCATTTTGTCAACAGGGAAAATCTTACCCAATGTCATCGCAATTGAACACAAAACCCAAGGAAGAAGAAACTGAAACCGACGGAGCATTTTCTGAAGTGAAACGCGCGAAAAAGCGAACCGGATTCGAATCCGAAACATCCGCCGACGAAGCGGACACGGATAACGAAATGGTGTTCATAAAGAATCCTAATAGACGGGAACATAAGAGTTATAATTCGGGTTATAATGCTAGGAATATGCAGTTCATTTCCGCATTGGATGGCGATGAATCGGATTCGGAAAACGAGAACGGGCTGATGGATAAATTTGCGACGGCTATCGGACATTTGTTTACTGAGTAAGTTGTGAACACTTGTTTTGTGCGAGTTGAAAATACGTGATATGCTTATCATATCTATTTAAATAACATGAATCTGATAGTACTAGTTGTATTAAAAGTAAGTTCGTACAATTAACAAGAGAAAGAATTGTATTAGTTGTATGTTGTGTGATCCTGTACTTCTGGTCTCCACATTTCGGGAAAACAGCCGTGTAAAACTAAAAGCATTCTTGATGAGTTTTCTGGGATATTAACTGATGTGAAAGCTGATGCGGGACTAGAATACATCAGCAGTATCTCCCTCCATGCATGTCGTAAGGGTCGACGTAAGAGCTCGGCCATTTTTTCAGGCGATGAACTAGCTAGCATCCCCTGCTAGTCCCAGTTATCCTTTATGATCCTGCATCTTTGTGAACACAGCCGTGTCTATTGTTTCCAGTGATTCAAGTGACGAGCAAAGCAACGATGAAGACTCGTCAGCCCCGCAGAGTGAAGCGGAAGTGAGCGACAGAGAGGACGATAAGGCTGTCACTTTCACCGACGGAAATGTCAAGAGCAAGAGAGAGGGAGAACATAAGACTGTTACGTTACAGGTTTGTGATTCTACTATAATAGATTATACTAGTCATTAGTTGTACTGTACGGTTCGTACATCTAGAATAAAGGATGGTGAATAGAAAGTCACTGGTTATAATCACTGAGGTTTATTCTAAGAATAAACACGATCTAAGTAACACTAAAGAATGGTAAAGTAACTGGTAAGTAAATGGTGAGATAGGAGAGTGAATACGCGCGATTGGTTTGGTGATCGGTATTACACTGGTAGGTACAACGAATTGTAATTAGAACATCAAAGTATAAAGTAATTAAATAAATAAGCGCGCCGTGTAATATTGCTGACGCGACTTAGGAGTTCAATGTACGGTCATAGATCGTACATGCTCCCGGGCGAGATAAAAGTAACAATATTTATTAAATGGTGAAATAATAACTACGATTTAAGCTAGTTTAATGAAAGTGCAGGATGTGGTGAAGTGGTGTTTACAAGGTGAAGAAACATTAATGTCTTATTCTAAATCAACCGCTTGAAAATGTTTACGAAAGTTGGGCACCGTTGCCTTATCGATACGCGCACTAACACTAGGCACTGTAACCTTATGATCACTAGCACTGTTGCACTGTTCACTAGGTATGCACTCTTTTACACTAACGCACTGCACACTAGCACTCCGCTCACTGTAGACGGCGTCGGCGCCGCCGCACAGGTGCGCGCAGCGCTCGAGCCCGCGCGCGCCGCCGCCGGCATAGCCAGCCCAGCGCGCCGGACACAGCAATCACTATACACCCGTAGATCGCAGCATAATGGTGAACGTCGTGGTACGAAATTATGTCTGCTACCCCTTCCTTTGATTTCATCTCTTTTATTTGATCTCCGATATCCTTAAGATCTCTTTCTAATCAGGATGATCCAATTTCAATGGTACTATTTGGTATAGCTATGTTAATAATATTATTGATAGGTGGAATTGCTGGCGTCAAATTGTCTGGTTGCATGTTTATGTTATTAAAGAAATGCCTATGCGACGTTATAGTGAAAGAGTCGCCCTTGATGACGCAGCCGTCTTCTAGCGTAATGACTCCAGCCTTGCGGAGTCGCTCCGCTGTAATCAGCTGATTACACATTATTCTTACTGGACATTCGCCACAACAGGTATATAAGTATGAATTTATCTTATGAAGCTGAGACCAAGAATGTTCACATGGAATGGTTGTGATTTTACAAGTTTGTCTCGTTGGATCTTTCAAACACGTGCTTTGGTCGGCCTTAAATTGAAAGAGTGGAGATTGTAATACGCATAAGTAAACATTGCTGTCATACGAGATACATGCTTGTAGTGCAATATCACTAATGGGTACGTACAAATCCTTTTGTAGGTTGATCGCTATATGACTGGCGATCGGGACAAGGGTAACCATATGGTTTTCGGTTTCCCGTGGAATTGGTATAATTTTGTAGATGTCGAATAGGTCTCTGCTCACAAGTGGTATCTTAATCTCGAATAGTAAAAAATCCTTGGTAATCCTCGCCTTGACCTTTAGTATATGGTACAATTTGGGTAACTGGTTGAAGATGTCCTCTAATGGTAAGGACAAGTCTTTGGGGATGCGCCTAGCTATCAAATGCAATTCTTGCAACAATTGGTCTGGTTTTAATAGATGCACATTAAAGTTGCCATAGTATATATTGGTTATAGCATCCAGTAATGTGTCTTGAACCTTTCTTAATTCAGATATAATATTGTTTGCAATTAGGGCAGTCATAGTAAAGTCATTGGTAGTAACTACATCGTTTATTTCAGATTGTAAATCGTAGGCTGCCTTTTCTAAGCTATTTAGGTGCTGATTAAATATTTTATATTGTTTATCAATCGACGATTTTGCTCTTTTCAGCAAATTATATTCTGCTTCGACGATTGATGTCTGGTTTCTCCATAAGCTCTCAAGATGTTTTTCATTGCTTTGTATTAACGTTATATCTTTAGAATATTGTTCTGCAAAGCTTTCATCCAATATTCCAAACAAACTGTGGGCAACGTTTCCAATACCGTTGATAAGCCCACGGCGGCGGCGGCGATGTGTCATGTGTATAGGGAGTTGCTGACCGAGTAACATTCCATTGTAGTAATTGTACTCGTCATAACCGTGACGTAACTGTAATAGGATTACGTCACACTGTGCTTTAATTTTTGCATGGCTGCATATGTCAGTAAGGTGTGTTATATATTTGCTAAACAAATTCGCACCTTGCCAATATGGTTTTAAGTCTAAATATGCAATGATCTTCCATTCATCTCGGATTAAATACATGGTTGACGTTTGGTCGAAGTAAAACATACTATTGTTGTTATTAAATGGTGATAAACTATAGGTAGTTTGTCCTGGTGTAAATAAACAAAATAACATTAGGGCGGTCATCAGATAGCTAGCAAATGATTTGTTTTTCATTGTTGTCTTTGGTTTGTTGTTATTTATTGGTTTCGTCTCGTCTTGGTTTTGTGAGACTGGTAGAATGGAAAGCTTTATGGTAGGGCGTTTCATCGTGCCATTTTTGGTTTTTAAAGTCACAACTCGGACATGACCGTCCTTGCCTGGGTGGAGTTCGAGTACTCTACCCAAAGCCCATTTCCCAGCTGGTAAATTGCTGTCGTGCATGATAACTACATCATTAACTTTTATATTCTCTCTCAGTTCTCGCCACTTTGATCGAGCTGACAATTGGGACAAATATTCGGCCTGCCAACGTTTCCAGACATCTTGGACGATTTTTTGAGTCAACTGCCATCTTGTCCTTTCATCTCTTTCGGTCTCAAATATAGTAAGATTTGGACCGCTGGATAAGAAATGTGACGGTGTGAGAAAGTTTATGTCCTCCGGATCCTCTGTCAAAGGACATAGAGGACGTGAGTTTAGACACGCTTCTATTTGAGACAAAATGGTGGATAATTCCTCAAATGTGAGTTTTTGCTCACCAACAACTCGCTTTAAATGAAATTTAAGGCTCTTCACTGCTGCCTCCCACAAACCACCTGCTGTAGGCCAGGCAGGCGCATTGAAATGCCAGTCAATACCCATCTCTGCGATTTCTGACTTAAATTGGTCATTGAAAATATATTTTAATTCTTCGAATTCGTGGTTTAGAACTCTACTTGCACCTACAAAGTTGGTGCCATTGTCTGAGTACATATGTCGTGGTGTACCTCTTCTAGCTGCCATTCTACGTAGTGCAGCGAGAAACGAAGGCGTACTGAGGTCCGAGACTAGTTCTAAATGTACGGCTTTGGTCGACATACATATAAATACGGCTACGTAACCTTTTGTGGTTTTGACTCCCCGGCCTTTGTTAGTTTTTATAAGCATACTACCTGTGTAGTCGACGCCAGTATGGTGAAATGGTCGTGATGGGTTACTCCTTGCTTCTGGTAGATCTCCCATTAATTGTTGAAGTTTTCTTGGTTCGTTTCTTCTGCACAGAACACATAGGCGAATTTGTTTTTTGGTCTCACGATTTCCGCTAATGATCCAGTAATTCTGCCTTAGGAACGCTTGAGTTAATCTCGCACCACCGTGAAGAGTCTGATGGTGGGCGTGGATAATTAATAAATTTGTTAAGCGGTGATGGGATGGAATAATAATTGGGTGTTTCATGTTTTCATCGAGACAAGCATTTTTCAGCCTGCCGCCGACGCGAAGTAAGCCATTTTTATCAAGAAATGGGTTCAAATTATATATCTTACTTTGTTTGTCGAGTTGGCGATTATTTTTTAATTTGATAATTTCATTGGTGAATTCTTGGTTTTGGACAGCTTTGATTATCATATGTTTGGCATATTTCAGTTCTTCACTAGTTAGATATGCTAGTTTGGATGAATTACGTATCCGCATTATCCAAGCAAGAATGCGTACTACGTGTATTATTGAACTATGTTTTGTAATTAGATCCAGTACAATGTTGTTGTCGGGCGCTCGTGTTGCTACGTTGGTTAAGTTTATTTGGTTGCACTTCTTTATTTCTTGATCTGTGGTGAATTTTTGGTCTTTTTTATGTATGTCATCTCTATACGTAGGTAGCCAATGTGGTCCCTGCCACCATAACGTATGTAGTTTTGTTTGAGATGCATTTAAACCTCTACTAGCGCAATCTGCCGGGTTTAGTGGTTTACTAATTTTCTAATTTCTATAATCCTGAGGATGCCACGGTTGTTGGCGAAACATATGTAGATTATTTATCTAGTTTTTGATTTCGGAATGGTGCAATGTATCGTCTTGCATGCTAGGTGCTCGGGTCTGGTTTCTCATGGCGATTGTAGTTAGTGCAAGTGCCTGTTGTCGCAATTATGAGTTATCAGATCCGAGGGTCAGTGGAGGGTGTAGGGCCCGGTGGTGGGCGCACCCATAGTGAATGTTTGAACTTCCGAATTGTAACGCCTAATACAATTTCATTAATAAACGTTATGTAATCTTTCGCAATTGAGTTATTTTTAGAAAATTTCTTTTCTAACTGGTGAAACTGAGCAATAGCCATTGGTTTAGACGTTCCTAATTGTATGTCATGGTTGCTTTTAAATGGTATTCTGACATGATATCTTCCACTTTGGTCTCTTGCCGTTGTAGACTGGTAATATTTTAGGCAATATTCATCTGTTTCAGATAACTCTGATGGTGTCTGCGCTATGTCCTCTATTTCCCAAAACTTCTGTAAGTCGTCAGTTTGGTTTATGACCACATTACAGTGAAATGTTTGGACATTGCCAGTTAGGATCCATCCAAGTTGGGTTTCTTGTGCAACTGGATAGCGTGTGCCCATTTTTATGATACCGCTCATTATTATGGATGAATAAACTTCCGCTCCTAATAATATGTCAATTTGCTTACTAACGTAAAATTCGGGATCAGCTAGATCAATGGTTTCTAAATATTTCCATGATGGTTTTTTATAAGATTGGTTTGGTAGTTTATTTATAAGGCTTTTCATGATAAATGCATCGGTATGAGTAGAGAAGTCGTTATGTAATGACGATATTTTGATTCTAACACCTTTGCAGTTGTTTTCTTTAGTTCCAATGCCAAAGATTACTCCTTTGCAACGTTGTCTGGTTAGCCCTAGCCTCTGAGAGGCATTTTCGGTAATAAGCGATGTTTGAGAACCCTGATCTATGAGTACCCGCATGGTATGGTAGCTACCATCAGCGGCCTGGACTCGGACTTTCGCTGTAGCCAATAAAGTTTCAGCCACGTTATCGTGAGACACATGGCACGTGTTCCGGTCATTGGCTGGTTTGGTGAAGTTGTTTGTTGCATTTTCCGATGATGACGCAAATAATTCATGAATTAATGAATTATGTTTGGCGTTGCAATGACGACACGTTTTGCTAGACAAACATTTCGTTCCGTGGTGATCGATTAAGCAATTATCGCATAAATTATTTTTCGCAATTGTTTTTCGCTTCACGTCCGGTCTAGATTCGCGAAAAGACTTGCACGTGTAAATTGCGTGATTTTCAACGCAATGAGGGCATCTTTTAGTCTCCACGTGCATGGTTTTGTATGGTGGAGGAGATGGTTTGGAGAATGACTTATTGGCTGGGTGATTGGTAGAAAATTGGTGATATTGTTTCTTGTAACGAAAATCTTCATGGTGTTGAGGTTTCGTTGATTCTTGTTTACGTCGAAAGGCTTCTAGCGATGTAAACTTTATTTCTAAAAATCTTAAAAAATCTTTCAGTTTGGGTAGCTCCCTTGGATTTTTCAATGGCTCGACGTAATCGTTATGAGAATCGATGTCGAGCTTTTGAGCCAGTAAATGTACAAGTATAGGATCCCAGGTCGATGTGTCCACTCCCATCTTTTGTATGGCGTGTAGACATTCATTGGTGGTGTCATGTAACTTCTTCATAAGTGTAGCCGTTTCGACTTGCATAGCTGGTAGACTAAGAAGAGAGGTAATATGTGAAGTGAATATTAATTTTTTATTGTTATAGCGATTATTAAGGATGTCCCATGATATTTGGTAGTTATCAGAGCTCACGTTTAAATGTTGAATTAGCTTTTCAGCTTCTCCCTTCAATTTACCTTTTAGAAATTGGAGTTTTTGGGCGCTAGACAAGGACGGGTTGTTGTGAATGGACTCTTGGAATAAGTCCTTAAATGAAATCCACTGTTGATAATTTCCAGTAAACGTCGGTATTTCCATTGTTGGTGTGGACTTTTCTCTATGCGAGACCGACCACATCTTTGTGTTAATAGCTCTTTTTATGGTGTTAAAAGTTTTTTCATATTTTGCAATCTCCCTTTCATACGCCTCATAATTGGTATTGCTTTCATCTTTCTGTTCACTGTCGATTTCCCAGTGTAAGGTGTCGATAGTTCCCCACCTAGATTGTAACATCTTGAGAGCATCTTCAAACTCCCACTTATTAACTAGCGTGTCGATGTCAATATCAGCAACCGTTTTTGAGAAAGCTTTAAAGTTGCTAACCTGCTTGCGCAACATGTCATCTAGTCTGCTGATGCTCGATTCAGGCTTTCGTGGTGCTACACTTGGTGAAGTGTAGAAGGTTGGGTTGGTTGGTGGAGGAATCATCAATGGTGTAGCTGGTTTTAAGAGTGGTGTAGTTGGCTTACTTTTTTCCCCGTGGTAATTTTGTAGGAATTGTCTAGCCTGGTTATAAAATTCCTTTGTACGTTCATATTCCTTGCCCGTAAAATAAGGATGTTCGTTGTCTCCAAAGCTACATAACTGGTTATGATTAGAGTTAAACTCATTCCAGTAACTATCTAAGGTATCTAGCTTCCTCTTAACATAATCTGGTGTTTTGCGGTCGTGGCCATCCTTCTTGAAGTTTGTCAGAAGTTGGTCCATCCCCGCCATAAGTTGATTTTGCGTTTCTAGTAAACCCTCCATGGTGATGGTGTTGTAAAGCAAAGTAAAAATGGAAAGATCTTACTTGGATTGGTGTCGGATTTGGTGATACTGCGATCCTTAGTCAGGCTCGGTGGTGGCAGTTAAACAGCTCGGCCTGGTAATGGCAAGAGCTCGCTCTGGACTTAATCTGTCCACAGCGCTGGTATAACTCAGGAACTGTTTGTCGCAAAACAGTGAAATCCTCGTGCACTACACTTTTTATAACACACTTGTTTTGAAAATGTCACTGATTTAACACTCACGACTAGTTCCTTTTACGCTCGAAGGACCATTTAAATGTACGGTTCGTACATCTAGAATAAAGGATGGTGAATAGAAAGTCACTGGTTATAATCACTGAGGTTTATTCTAAGAATAAACACGATCTAAGTAACACTAAAGAATGGTAAAGTAACTGGTAAGTAAATGGTGAGATAGGAGAGTGAATACGCGCGATTGGTTTGGTGATCGGTATTACACTGGTAGGTACAACGAATTGTAATTAGAACATCAAAGTATAAAGTAATTAAATAAATAAGCGCGCCGTGTAATATTGCTGACGCGACTTAGGAGTTCAATGTACGGTCATAGATCGTACATGTACAGTTGCGACAGATGTACGAGTAGTTTTAATTTAGAATAACCCATCATAGCGTCTACGTGTATTTAAGAAATAGTATCTTTATCTATTATTTATTTATAAAATTATTAATAAAGAAAATGGAAAAAATTCTTCACCCGAGCGGGAATCGAACCCACGACCACCGCAAACTGTGCCAGCCGCTATAACCACTAAGCCACCGGGTAAATTACTCAGATGACGAATTTTACCATCTCAGAGTTTTTTGTAACATGTTGGAACGAACGCCGAACATGTATTGCCGGATGCAGAGAATGTTGCATCGCTCGCAGAGCATTTGCAACAAAACCTAACTTAACTGAGCTGACCATGATTTCCCTCTACTAATCATGTTTCTACTCTAGGATCCAATCCACCAAGAAAGCGTAGACTCAGGACTCGAGAGCGACAGTGAAGAGCGAGTCTGTTCCTACCTCTTCCTCGAAGTGAAGGAACCCCTGGAGTTGACCCTGACTCCAGGCGCGGTGGAGACACTAGTGAGCCTGCTGGCGGCCTATAGGTCCCGTGCGGGGCTGCCTGGTGCCGCCGCAGCGACGGCTGAGCTATCGCTTGTTAATGACATTGGTGAGTACATATCAATCAGAGACACATTAGCACCCACGCGATCCCACATGTCCCCTCGGCCCAGATCAGCGTGTTGGCGTGTTCTCTTGCCCTACTCTCGACAACATCGACACGCACACACAGTGTGTTTCTAGTTAACACTACGACATGCTTCAGTGAACGATAGGCATCGGCGCCCCCTGATTACGAAACTTGCAAGTGCGGGAGCGACACAATCTCAATAAGGAATATGCGTCTGACACGAAAACAGATTTTTAAATATTTAATTTGAAAGATATTACAAATACAAACCGAATAGTGCAAAAATAACATCAATCGGTTAGTAAATACCAAAGTTACAGGAGTTTAAAAGTTTTAAAAATTTAACGAAAAACTACATAAAAGGAGTCAAAACATACAATTTTACCCATATTTTGAATTATCTCATTGATTTAATAAATACTTTATTAATATCAGCACCTATTAATAAACAATTTTTATTGACAATACACAAAATATAAAATAATACGTTTATAAAATAAGATTGTATTTTTCCCCATATTAATTTGAGACTATGACGTCAAAGTCTTTGCCATTTTAGTATGAAGCAAACGGAGTGTTTTAAAAACATTTTGCCGGCTTGTATTTTTAAATCGCTGTAAATCCAAAACGATTAAAGTTAGATATGCCATTCCAAGGGCAAACTTTATTCATTTTTTACGTAGAATATAAAAATGAAATAAAAAAAATCATGCATATACCCTATTATCGCTATAGCGCATCGTCTTTGATATTACAATTTTGGTAATAGCCTTGCGGAACTCTGTGCGCGCTAGTATTTACTACATACAAATGAAACGCACTCTACCTGCGACTGACTTCTGTGATGATTCCAGGTCCAGGATCCACTCTGCAGCTGCGCACGCGCGCGGAGACAGACCTGGCAGGACGGCCGCGTGTGCTGGTCACTGCCGACTACGATAACGACACCAGCCGACCTAGTACGCCTGGTGAGAATGCTCTCGTTACAGTCATAACGTAAAAACGTAGGTCAATATGTCATCTGATATTTATTTGTGTACATAATTAATGTCATATTCATTATTTCTCACCTTGGATGAATTATAACTAGATTCAGTGACAGCGCTCAAAAAATGACACGACAAATAGCTGCTCAAATGTATGGCTGGACATCTATTGTCATAAATTGATAAAAGCAAAGTCGAGTCTTATGGTAACAACATAAGATTCAAGTTTAATAATCTAATGCAGTTATTACGTTTACATAGATTCACTGGTGCCACTTTTTATAAAGATTTCATTATGAAACCCCGCGTCTACCTATAAGCACGTCACTGTTTCTCACACACTACACATTACAGTAAAATGCATTATACACTTTGCTGTTATAAATAATCAATCTTAAATCAAATAAATATTTATAGTTTGTCTTTGTTCTTATCCGAATCTTTATTGTACAGAAGGCCCTACAGTAAATACATACAAATAAAGGAATTCATACAAAGGCGTGCTTATTTCTGCAAAAGATTTCTTCCAGCATAATAGAACAATGTTCATTATTTTTCCACGTATTTCTGTGTACAAGTAAATATTATTCTATATTCTCTGTCTTATAAATAAAGTTTGTTCGTGTTGTAAAAGTAGACTGAAAAATTAAGTCTTATTTTTCAACACAAGCTAACGTCTAGTAGTAAACAGATAAAAAATGAGAGAAAACTAGCTCGTAAATAGGGAATATCTGATAAAAGACTACGTTTATTTCTTCAGGATGTGATACATCCGGAGCAGACTTACTCGATGTAAAGGAATCGAAACCAGAAATGGCTGATCTTGCTGACGAATGGGAAATGTAAGTTAAAAATAAATCTGTTCAAGATATGTTTGACTTTAAATTTATAAAAAAAAAATGCTTTTTATGTGTAATGCCGAATTTACACATTGAATAAATTGGCTTCATAGTATCCATCTACACTAATATTATAAAGAGGAAAACTTTGTTTGTTTGGTTGTAATGAATAGGCTCAAAAACTACGGGACCGATTTTAAAAATTCTTTCACCGTTAGAATCCTTATAGGACCTGGATGAACATAGGCTATAAGAATTTCCCGATATTCCCACGGGAAGACGACAAACGGGAATTCTATATTTTTTACGAAAACCACTATACATATGAAGCTGAAATCGGGCATATATGTTCATTGGGGAGAGCAAGGGAGGACTAAAAACGGATTTCCCGAAATTCCCACGGGAAGGGGACAAACGGGAATTCATAATTTTTACGAAAACCGCTATACATATTAAGCTGAAATTGGGCATAGATGTTCATTAGGGACTGCAAGTAAGCACTAAGGACGAATTTCCCGAAATTCCCACGGGAAGGGGGCCAACGGGAATTAATTATTTTTTATGAAAACGGTTACACATATGAATCTTAAGTTGGGCATATTTGTTTATTTGGGACCCCGAGGAAGCACTAGGAACGGATTTCTCGAAACTCCCACGGGAAGGGGACAAACGGGAATTCATTTTTTTACGACAAGCGCGATACATATGAATTCGAAATTAGACCTGTACGTTCATTAGGGACTGCGAGGGAGCGCTAAGAACGAATTTCCCGAAATTCCCACGGGAAGGGGACTAACGGGAATTCAATTTTTTTACAAAAACCGCTGTACATGTGAAGCTAAAATCGGAGACTGCGGGGAAGCACTAAGAATTGATTTCCCGAAATTCCCACGGGAAGGGACTGTCTGTGCGTTTGTGCACGCTAATCTCAGGAACGGCTTAACCGATTTCGGTGCAGTTTTCAGGAATATATTGTGACAGGTCCCACTTAACATATAGGCTACTTTTTATCCCGGGAAAATGTTTTTATCCCGGATAATTTCGACATTTTTTTTTCTGTAGTCCACGCGGACGGAGTCGCGGGCGTCCACTAGTATCACATAAATGAATAGACTTGTTTTAGACCAGTTTAGTTAGTTTAGTTTTTTATGCCAAAAACGCCTCCATTAAACAAGTGCCGCCGGATAAAAACATAAAAAACATTTAATCTTCTAATTATATTTTTAAAAATTATACATAATAAAATAACTTTTTTTTAAATTCATCACGGACGTAAGACAATGGAAACTATGGCCATGCAGCCATTTATCTGTAAATAGTGACATGGTTATAATTCAGTATCCAACTATTTTTCCTCCACTAGTTGTGAGAGCGGGCGGGCGTTTTCCCCCTCCACCCCGCTGCAGCCCCCTCCCTCGCAGGACGTGACGGACCTCTACCGCCGACACACGGACCGTCTGCTCAGCATACGTCTGCATGACATGGACCAGCTCACGGTGAGTGCTGCCATATGTGCACATCAGCCTTTTGCAGTCCACTGAATGTAGGCCTCCCCCAGGGCACGCCACAAGGCTACTGCCACAGGGGGGTTTTGCCCATAGTCACCATGCTGGGCAGGCGGGTTGGTGACCGCAGACTAGACTTATGTACTCTCGGAGACCACAAGACGGCTAACTAACTAGACATATTCCAGGTGCTGTGCCCTCAACGCTCTGCCTGCAAACTGCACGTGCTGCATCCGAGCAAACACAACACTCGGTACTATATCGTTGTGGAGCGCACTTCTAAGTACAACTCTACTACTATTGTGGTCCGGTCTCCTTTACAGGTGCGTTTTACCAATTGTTAGTCTATGTACGTACATAAAATCTAGACTAATAGTTTATATAATTTCAGCGTTTCAGGAGTTCGTTTAGTTTGTAAAGTTGTAGTGAAGAAGAAACTATCTCAGTGGCGTAGCTAGGTAACCAGGGGCCCTAGGGCAAATAAAAAAATGGGGCCCCACTGCTATTTCAACTAATTAAATTTTGAGCAAAACATGCTCACTTTCTATCTTCTTTGTTTACTATCTTCTCTTTATTGCACGTGACTAGACATTACGAAGAATTTTTGAAGTTTACGAGCCCCATAATTGAAAGACTGCCTAGATATGCAATAGATGCGCGAGCGTAGCGAGCGCGAAATTTTTTCTCGTATTTACCACGTAACTTCTCTATTATATACTATATACATATAATCAAGCCTTTATCCCTTACGGGGTAGGCAGAGCACCAAGGGCTGATAGAACCAAATGGTGCCACTTCTAACCAATTTTGAGGGTATAGTTGAGATGTACAAGTTCGGTTACTTGTCTATTACCTTCTTGAAAATTCAAGCTCTACCGAGAATTTCTGACCATTGCTAAAATATGAGATAGGTTACAATTGAGTAGACGTTACCAAGAATTTTTGGAGTTTACGAGCCCCATAATTGAAAACTGAAAGAATCATAATAGATGCGCGAGCGGAGCGAACGCGAAGTTTTTTCTCGTATTTACCACATAACTCAAGTAAGTTGTCTATTACTTTTGAAAATTCAAACTCTGCCCAGGAATTTACGGTAAGGATTCGAGGGCCCCCTGACCTTAGGTAGCTACGCCACTGGTCTATCTACAGTTTCGCAACATCCATTAGCTATCTCGTTCATGTTGCCAATAGCAAACTTATAGCGAAAGCCTACAGCCACTTTTCGCATAGCAGATATCTATAGTCATTCACAAGTTGCTAGCTCATTGCCTGAGAACGCTCCTAAGTTCCTTAGTTAACCCTTACGATATGCACAAAAAGAGATAAAGCTGATATATCAGCACAGGACTGAAATAAAATAAGCTTATTTACATATTGATGTACCTACCAACCCAATGATACCTGTCAAGCACAAATGCAACCAGCCGTGTAAGCTCTAGAGCGTTCCAAAGAAATATACATACATACATAAATAGACTCGAAAAACCTAACCCTCCTTCAGCATAGACTGTTAATAAACTTTCGCTCGATAAAATACATTTCGCTCACGTTAAAGATGTTTCATATCACACAGGTCCGCAACGAGACCTCCTACGCTCTAGAACTGTACTACAAGACGACAGACCTTCAAGCCGTGGGCGAGGACCTGGTCGGCTCCCTCACCAACCCGTTTGATGACAAGATGCGCATCGCGGTGTTAGCTCCACACGACACTTATAACGTGCCGCTGTATATCGCGTATCATTGCAAGCTGTTCCTACTGCCCTCCAATTTTGAGTAAGTTTATTAATAATACAGGAAGCATTAGTATAGTTAGATATTGTAGTCCACAGCTGGATGTAGGCTTCCTAGCTTCTCTTTGATATCTTAAAGGACATTAGCCTATTGCGGACGTAGGTTTCCTAGCTTCTCTTTGATGTCTTAAAGGACATTAGCCTTTTGCGGACGTAGGCTTCCTAGCTTCTCTTTGATATCTTAAAGGACATTAGCCTATTGCGGACGTAGGCTTTCTAGCTTCTCTTTGATGTCTTAAAGGACATTAGCCTATTGCGGACGTAGGCTTTCTATCTTCTCTTTGATATCTTAAAGGACATTAGCCTATTGCGGACGTAGGCTTCCTAGCTTCTCTTTGATGTCTTAAAGGACATTAGCCTATTGCGGACGTAGGCTTCCTAGCTTCTCTTTGATATCTTAAAGGACATTAGCCTATTGCGGACGTAGGCTTCCTAGCTTCTCTTTGATGTCTTAAAGGACATTAGCCTATTGCGGACGTAGGCTTCCTAGCTTCTTTTTGATGTCTTAAAGGATGTAGGCTTCCTAACTCCTCGTGATATTTACAACGTGCCGCTGTTTATCGCCTATCATTGCAAGCTGTACCTATACTGCCCTCCAATTTTGAGTAAGTATATTAATACAGAAAATAAACATCAGCGTATTCCACTGCTGGACGTAGGTTTCCCCCAGAGCACGCAACAAGGCTACTGCCATAAGGGAGTTTGCCCGTAGTGGATTTTTATATTACGATAGTTATGGGTATCATCACTGTCATTTTGTGTCATGATGATAAACTTTTACAATTAGGAGAATTCTTCTATAATATATAGATAAATCGCTGAATGTGTTGCTAATCGCAAATCTCGAGAAATGCTGAACCGATTTCGCTAATTCTTTTTTAGACTATTCCTTGAAGTACGAGGATGGTTCTTACGGAGAGGAAAATTTGAAAAAGTCAAAAACAACACTTTTATATGGCGGCCGCCCACGACTTTGTCCACGTGAAAGGGCATTATACCCATGCAAAACCGGGGCGGATCCCTAGTATTATATAAGTATGATAGGCAACCCAGTAGATATACAGTTTTTTCATTGCCACCCTTAACGAAGGGTACGTACTCTATACATCAAATAAAGTAAGTTTATGCCAAAAAAATGTTGGATAACGTAATTTTTTTTGAATTTTTTTTTATTATTTGATCGGGCCAGTTTATTAACTCAACTTTGGACCCTAATATTTTGTAAACCAGACACTTCCCAGATATGCTTCCATGGAGAAAAATGATCGTCATGATGAGGAGATTCCGTAGTTTTCGGGAACGTTGACGACCAAAAATCACCCTGTATATTCTCCTAATCGTAATCCTAATTGTAATAACGAGGTTTTGGAACATTCCATTTCCCCCCAGGAGCTACCAGACCGCCACGCAGGGTATCTGGTGGATGGAGCTGGCGAGCGACGTGGGCACTCCGCGAGACATCGTATGTCCGGCCAAGGCGGATGACGACCCCAGGATATTCGCCATGAGGATACTTACGGATGAAGGTGGGGACAAGAAACTAAAGGGCTTCGAAAAGAGAGTGTAATTAATGTGTGGTATGGCGTTTAAGTTGTGTTGCACCGAACCAGGCTATACCGGTCTCATAAATTGAGAGTACGCTTCGCTCTAACGCAGCGTTATTACGTCGCGCTTTATATTGTATTTGTCAAAGCTTTCACACTAAGTACGCGACGTTACAGCGTAAAACGTTAACGCCCTACATTGCGTTAAATACGCTCTCTGTTTGCAGTTCCTATAACCACAAACTATTTGAAAAAAAAAAATATAATAACACTAGAGCATGTAAAAATTTTTATGAAAGGAATTTTGAGAAATTATTTCTATTATAAAATTATTAATAAAGAAATAGAAAAAATTCCTCACCCGGGTGGGAATCGAACCCACGACCTCTGCATTCCGCGTGTCAGTGCTCTAACCACTGAGCCACCGGGTCAATTACTCGGATGACGAATTTAACCATATATTTTTATATTAAACTTTAAATTATTTCTATATTAAACTTTGAATCCTATCGTCTAACACTAAGGATAATTATTATTATCGTTGGCTGAAGAACTGATTATATTATATAAGGTGTCTACTGCTAGAAATATATGGATATGTTTGTCTCAGTGGCTATACACAGCTACCATTCTGATTTATAAAAAAAAGAAAACAATTTTCTTTTAATTTCAGGTTGCCAATCAACAAAAGTGACCCGCTCAATACCCAACTACGTAATCCGGGTTCTACCCCCTCTAGCGATCTACAACCGGTTACCCGTAGCGGTGGAGTTAACCCGAGTCGCGGGGGTTAAGGGGGAGGAAACCAGGGGGGAGGGGAATCCCCCCTGGTCGATACGGATTGAGGCGGGAGATGTATACACTGCATACACGTTTGAACTGACGAAAACGCACAAGATTGGTGTTGAGGTCCAGTATATGGGAATGCCGTGGAAGGGGACGTTTACTTTATCGCCTGGTTAGTAAATACACATATCGTTATGTGCTTATTATGTACCAATAGGAAAATTGTATCATATAAAACGCCTTATAATTGTCTTTAAGTAACTGTGAATATGTTATTTATTATAAAATTATCAATAAAGAAAATGGAAAAAATTCTTCACTCGAGTGGGAATCGAACCCACGACCACTGCAAGCCGTGCCAGCCGCTATAACCACTAAGCCACTAAATAGATGTTATTTTTATATATATATTTATATATATATATATTTCTGTGTGTACAATCTTCTTCTATATACATATAATAAAATTGTAACGGATCGATGTATGTGCACGCTAATCTCAGAAACGGCTGAACCGATTTCGATGCAGTTTTCAGGAATATACTGTGACATTACCCATTTAACATATAGGCTACTTTTTATCCCGGATAAATTCTAAATTTGTAATTATCTAATAGTTTTTTCTGTAGTCCACGCGGCCAAGTTGCGGGCGTCCACCAGTAAAGAATAAAAAAAAAATACATGTGTATATGTATTTTTTTTATTCACGCCTTTATCCCTTAAGCACAAAAAAAAGATAAGAAAATCCTATTATGTCAACTTAGTTATGCTTGACAGATCGCAACAAATATAGAAAGTAACCCTATAAAAAATTATAATCGACAAATAAGAAGTGTTTATATGGTTTCATGTCAAATAAATAATTTTCATTTTCATAAAGCTACAACATTGATTTGCAGAGCTAACCGAGAAACCAATAAACATGGTGTCAGAAATGGACAGCCTTCCCGGGAGCCGGCCCGGGCTGTGCGCACGCGTCGAAAGAGGCGCGAGGTGCCATCTGTTCCTGTTCGCTAGATACTGGCTCATCAACAAGACGGGGCTGCCGCTGCAGGGAAAGGTAATGAGGGTTTGAGAAACTGGTGGTATAATGCTAGTGCATTAGGATGTTTTGTATAGAACTTTTCTACATTATTAGCTGACTAAATTCTTCTTACCCAATTCTATATAATAAGGGTCGAATTTTGCAATGTTCAGATCGCGAATCCGATAGACGCGATCGCGAATGCTATGGATTGCGTTTCTAATGAATCTGTACCTTTCTCAGGGTCGTGATTATTATTATGACCTTATCTCATCTAAGCGCAATTTCCGTGCCTTCAAAGAATTTTGTCACGCTTATTATTGTCATAATAAGTCATAGGTAACATAAAGTAGCCGTATGTTACAATTGTAATAATATTGTCAGTCAGTGCTTAATGTAATATTAATCATACCTATCTTCATACTTCACATTCTGTTTTTCTATTAGTTTTAATGCTTTATAGTTGCTAGTTAGGTCCCCCCGGGATTTCCTATGCTATGTTATGCATTTTTCTGGTCGCCTTTGTTGATCCTGGCTCACAGGAGTTGCAGAGGCGGGAATGAGTGGTGGGCCAATCCCGGTTTTTCTCCAGGGTCGTCACAGCGACACCGTAACCGAGCTGGGTCCGTCCGTGGCGCTGTGGCGCGGGCCGGGGGCGCTGCGTCTGCGCGCGCCGCAGGGGGCGTGGTCCCGAGCCGTGTGGCCGCTCGCCGCCGCGCCCGGCCTGCTGGCGCTGCGCCGCGCCGCGCTCCGCTGCCGGCTGCTCCTGGCGGTCAGTGCTAGCGCAGGGGGCGTGGTCCCGAGCCGTGTGGCCGCTCGCCGCCGCGCCCGGCCTGCTGGCGCAGCGCCGCGCCGCGCTCCGCTGCCGGCTGCTCCTGGCGGTCAGTGCTAGCGCAGGGGGCGTGGTCCCGAGCCGTGTGGCCGCTTGCCGCCGCGCCCGGCCTGCTGGCGCTGCGCCGCGCCGCGCTCCGCTGCCGGCTGCTCCTGGCGGTCAGTGCTAGCGCAGGGGGCGTGGTCCCGAGCCGTGTGGCCGCTCGCCGCCGCGCCCGGCCTGCTGGCGCTGCGCCGCGCCGCGCTCCGCTGCCGGCTGCTCCTGGCGGTCAGTGCTAGCGCAGGGGGCGTGGTCCCGCGCCGTGTGGCCGCTACTAGCCACCTAAGTCAAGGTTCTGAAGGGCTGAGTGGTTGATTTACAGAATATTGTTAAAATCTGTAACTTCATGCTACACATCGGTTAGGTATGGTAAGCTACGTACCTGCATACGGTAAGTACGGTATTTATTAAGTTCCCACACCGATAAGCGTATCATTCCAATTTGAGAACAAGAGAAATGTGGGCTCGAATCGCAGAACACGATTTAGGCTAGTTAAAAAAATAGAAAGTAAAACAGAGAATATAACTAGAGTTTTCTCTAAATCACAAAACCAATATCCCTATCGTTCCAACAGGTAACCCTCTCGGAACTGTGTCCGCAACTAACGAAAATCATCACCATACTGCCATACTTCCTTGTCTACAACGACACTAAACGTCCTTTGCGATTCATGGAGGAGAATGAAGCAGCGGATTTATGGATAGACCTGGCACCGCAGCAATGTACCGCGTTCTGGCCGCAAACCGACTCCATGATGATGCATTGTAAATACCGGGATTCGGGGCTTGTGTCGCAACACTTCCCGATCACCAAGAACCATTTTACCGTGCTGAGGATGGATAAAGGGGTATGTTGATGTTGTATTACACGCGGTGACGTGATTGTAGGTAGATGCGGTGTCTCATAATGACATCTTTAAAAAAGGATTGCACCCGTGCGAATTCGGGCCGGATCCCTAGTTATACATATAATCCTTCCGCTTGAATCACTCTGTCTATTAAAAAAACCGCATCAAAATCCGTTGCGTAGTTTTAAAGTTCTAATCATACATAGGGACCGACAGCGGTAAGTGACTTTTTTTTATAATACGAGTCTCTAGACTTTTAGTGCCACTATTTTTTTTTGTTTATCCCAAAGGTTTGCAAGGGAAACTATGTCCATACAGCCATTGTCTTTAGTTAAATAATTTTTGAATGTATGAACGCAAAGCAACTGGAGCAAGCAAAAAGATAGGGCGTGGCCTGGCATGCGGCGCGCGGCGCGGTGCGGAGGGGGATGATATACAGAATGGAAATAAGGGCGTTAGGAATGTCCTAAGTATAAATAACTCGTTCTTTTTCTTTCGTGTTTCTCTCTTTAGTTCTTTCTAATTAATTAACTCGTTCCCGTTCTTTTTTTTTGGTTCTTTCTTAAATTATTCATATTAATTAATAATATAATAATAATTATTAATAAAATAACTAGAAGATATTTTTGGTTAGTTTAAGTAACTTCTTTTAAACAATACTTATTCTTTTTGTATTTTTTTTTTAGTTATAGTTCAACTGTTTTTTTTTTATAAAGTACTTCTCCATTAGAGATTTTTTCGGCAATAGGTATCGCTTTTAAGAAATAAAAACCAATATGGGATTATCGCAAAACAAAAAGGGCTCAGGCTCGGGCTAAAAAATTAAAAGCTTAGCACGCGAAAAACGCCTGGCAAGAGTAAGAATGTCAAACAGCCAACTGTAAATGTTCAGTGACAACTTGCTAGCTTATCGCCTGCGAAAATGCCCAATACCTATATTAAAATACACTACAATATGTGTTCGTAGTTTAAATAAACAGAAACTTATTTTGAATACAATCGAATATAATTTATAAATGTTGATGGAAAGCCGCAGGCGGGGACCACCTACCGCCACCAACGAAAATTCCTAAATGACAACCGAAATGCTATAAATAAGTGGGTCCCCGCCTGCGATGCTTTCCATCAACATTTATAAATTATTTCAGAAATTTGATTCAAAATAAGTTTCTGTTTAAACTATCGCGAACACATGATGTATTTTAATATAGATTGTTTAATTCTAGTTTTTAGAAACAATATTATTGTGTGGCTTGTTTTACCTTTTTTTAGCATTAGTTTTTTTTTTGTTTATCAAAGGTTTGCAGGATACAAAGACAAATATAAATATTATATTTAATGGTAACATGTAGGGTGATAAAGGAGATCTCGCTGCCACGTTTATTCATTTAAATGTTCTGACAACTTTATATTAAAATGCAGTTCTTCAATCGAGTCAAATGAAGCTTAAACATGAAACCCCGCATACACAGGATCACTAAAATTAAAGTAGTAAATAATTCTGTTCTTTTATTTACAATTCAAACTCACAAAAATAAAGTAGCATTCATTTCACAAAAATAACATTAATTTTCATTTTGGCAAAACAACAATATTGAGCTATAGCTAAGCAATCAATAAATTGGTGATTGTCATGAAAAACACAGGACAACAGTCTTCGATACCCTTTTTTCGTCGAGAGATTTACTTATTTATTATCATCGCTCTCTCATTATTAATTAATTATTTGTACTCTCTATTTTTATTACATCCCAAACATCTTGCTGTGAAGTCTCAAAAAACACTCGATTAGTCTAAAACAACTCATTTTTATCGAGACTAGGACCTAAATCACTTCGAAATGTTACGCGTAACCGTAGCTAGGTTTCGGTCGTCCAGGTTTCTCTAACGACAGTGTGCCATCATTGTGGAGAGTATACGCCGTCCCTTTGGATTGATGGGTCCATATCTTTATGGCCTTTAGATGGGCATCGCTCTGTTCCTTTGCTGCAGACGCTGGTGGAGCTGCCTCGTAGACTATTGGCTTTTTTGATGATGATGATGATGATGTAGATTGTTGTCGGTTATATGTTGTTATCTGTAATAAAGTTTTTGATTAGGTTTTCTAGGTATTAGAGATCGTACAGTCAAAAGATATTGAAAGAAGTGTCTAGTTAAACATTGACTGAAACATAATGAGACACAATAGATTTAAGGCTAGTGGATATCCTCGTTCATCGTACGCAAATATTTTTCAATTTTCGCTGATCGCTTATTAGTGGTAGCTTATTCCTCAATGCTGGTAGTTATCCAGTATTTACCGGTTTCCTGTTCAGTCTTGCCTTATACAAATTAGCCAACAGTTAATGTATGAAACCTAACAGACTACTTACAGTATAATGTGGCACAGTATATGAACTCCCACTGTGCAGCTTAGAGTCATGGAAGTTCATCAAAGGCAGATGTCCGTGCCCATTCTCCACCTTGTAAGACTCCGCTTTCACGACAGTTGGCACGTTATTCGTGTACGAAATATCAAAGTCTTCCTCGCGAAGATTTGCAGGTTTCGGAAGATCCTCTTCTCTAGTTATTTTGTTATCACTGACTTGTGTGTTAGCGTATGAAGCTACCTGGCTGAGATCGTTTTGGATATACTCGTTGAAAAAAGCAACGGATTCGTCGGTTTGTTGTTTCGGTGTGTTTGAAAAAGCCGCGTGGTTATAATGTGTGTTAGGACTGTTATTTACAATTATCGGTTGCGTTTCTTGTGCATTAAAACTAATAGTCGGTTCTTGTCTACTGTTATATGGACCAAGTATTGAAAATTTCGTATCATCGCTGTCAGCATCTCTATAATTTTTCTCGCTATATCTAGACACGTTGTTGTCGATGGGCTTTTCTGATTTAGCGCCTGCGAATTCAATTATCTTGTCTAGATCGTCTTTGGACAGGTATTTTACGAAGTTATTCAAATCGTCCTCCCCCAAGCCGTCGTTAGTGGGTCTCTTACTAACCTTGGAGGGCCTTAGACTAGGGGGCGCGGGTTCCTCGTCATCCATCATGTATCCTGGAGGTGGGGTGTAAGAGAATGCGCCCCTAACAGGGTAGATCGGCGGTGGCCTTCTGTAAAACTTGGGTGGACTGGAATAGTATTTCGCTCGCTTGATTCTCGTATACTCAGGCATTCTGTATTCACTATGTATTTCTATTATCACTGCACACAGCACTAAAGTTATCACGAACAGTTTTGATTGCATTTTTTTGTTTTTTTTTTTATTAACATACAGTACATATATGTTACTTAGTTGTATGCTAACTGAACGCCGGAGAAAATGTCGCCGAAGTCTTTATAATAGTTGTCCGGGAAAGTAGTGCTAATTGTATTAGAGGCGGTAACTCGGCCGCGGTTGGAGCGAACAAATACTGCTCGTGATGCAATTCAGTGCTATAACTGTTGTATAATAACATACTTTAGGTGTAACATTTAATAGTTATAACAGTAATAAATATAAAGAGGTCATGTGCTCTTAATTGAGCAATTGACGCTTCGATTTGATGAATATAGTTAAGCCAGTTCTGTGGAGTTGGTAACGAACCATAGCGAAAGATAGCCATGGGCGTCTTTAATAAACTTCGTGTCGTTCGTAAACTTTTTTATACCCCTTCCACGCAATAAGTGACATCCAAGCGAGTGGAGCCGCGGGAAATAGCTAGTATTTAATATAAGTATAGGTAATGTACCCAGTAGGTCATTGGGGTGGCTTATGTCCATGACCTTTGTCGAGCTGGTGACTTCTTATTAGTGAAATAATGATGATCATACCTGTCCGTGTCAGACGGCGATCTGCGTGGAGGTGACGGGCGGCACGGACCGGCCGTTCACGGTGACGTTCCGGTCGTACTGCGCCGGAGAAGCGCCGGTCCGGGTGCACAACCTCTGCGACGATCTCTTCCTGAAGCTGCATCAGGTGAGATTGATGTTAGCCGTGTCTTTTCATCAGAGGTGTGTTATGCTACGCTGAGTTGTTACGGATGCGTTTGATATACTCCAATTAGTTGCATCATGGATCAATAAATGTGATTGGTGAATAGCACAAGCATAAGGTTCAATATAGGGACCCCCACACTGGCATCTTATGAGCGTCTTTTGAACGTCGGCGTCGGACGAGCGTCGTGTCGTGAATAAAACGAAGTGACGCTCGCGCTAAGTACTCGTAATTACAGCGTTCTGTGCGTTCGGCAACCACTGAGCGTCCCGGGACGTCGCGTCGACGCTGCATCAACGTCGCGAGGGCGCCCGTCCGACGCCGACGATCAAAAGACGCTCATCAGACACCGGTCTCTTAATGGGATGATAATTTTTATACCGTGGCACTAGGTCAATGGGTTGTTCAACTCATTCATAATGGGACGAAGTCAACGTTGACCTATTAGTCTCATGCTAAGAACCCTCAGAGCAATGTACAAAATCACTACTTTGACGTTTTGAATCCGCCTTTACCCTATACTACCGGTTTTTTATGGTCCCCAGATGGATTCAGGGCAAGTGGCATTACTCAGTCCGTACCAATCACTGCTGTACACATGGGACGACCCCGCGAAGGAACGCGTGCTAATGTGGAACATATACAACAACAAGGGAAAGGGATACGTGGCTGACTTTATGCAGGATGGGTAAGATATATTATAATATTACTAAAGTTTCGTTTCTATTAAAGGGCCTTACCGTTTGGTTCGTATTTTGTTTGACCCAGTTTTGAAAATAATTAGACGACTGGTTGGTTGGAAGACATCTCTCTAAGAGATTAAGCACGCCTTTGTACATTTTCCGTGTTTTAAACTTTATTTGTGAAAACCATACTGTGTACAAAAAACTATAACAATAATTTAAGCAAGGCAAGCTAGATCAAGTAGAAATTTGACTTCATTTCGTTTAGTCTTTGCCTCTTTATATTACGTCGAAGGAAATAGGCTTTCTTGAAAAGCTTACTATAAAAATCTACAAACATCACACAAACAATGGCAACGCCACTAATAAGCTTAACAAACCTTTCTAGGTACGGCGAAGAGAAGGTAAGCTTCCACTCAGTGAAGCACTCCACCCTGGTGGCGACAAACAGCGTGACATCCAAGCTGTCGTCGACGCTAAAGCGTCTCGCCCCACGCTCGCCCCCGGCCGAGTCTAGCAGCGACTCCGATAGCTCGCAGCAACCCGACACACATGCCAGGAAGGTAAATAATATGTAGATACCCATAATATTTATTTATTTATTATTATTAGAACGGCTGAAGTAGCCATTTACTGTAATATATATCTATGTCATGTTATCTTATCAGTTTATAAAATAATATCAATCATAATATCAATAAACAATAGAAAAAAAAAGAAAAAAAAGGAGAAAGAAAACTTATGGTCAATCATGCATCACATTCACTCACAAAATCTCAAACATACCATAATGAGCTCCATCCATCCATCCGCAAATATGTCAATGTCAGGGTTGGCATCATCAAGCAGTCGCGTCGGTGGCACTATTAATACACGTAACTAAGAAAATCTTTATCAACCTCTATCAAAACTAGTAATTCTGAACTAGAGTCCATACAGGGTGTAAGAAAGCCAGGCAAACATTCATATGCCGACTTCAGACCATTCTAAGGCGAGTACCACTGAAAATTTTCGCAGAAAAAAATTCTGAAATCCCGATTGTTTTTCTTTTCCTGTAAGTAGTATCGTACAACTCAACACAATGGTACTTGTTCATCATAATCATTATTTTCCTGGCTGTCTCTATAGTGGGCTATTTACATAGCTTTTCGCTTAACATACCCTTTTTGTTACACTCTGTATAACTAAATTTAGTAAAATCATAAATACCTACTTATTAGCTTTAGCTTTAAGAGCGTTGCTGTGCCTCATCATAACATACTTATAACTGTAAAATTTACTAATAAAACGATTTGATTTGATTCAAAGGTGAGGAAGGACAAGGTTACCGTCTACTGGATCTCATACATGGACGGACACCAGCGCGTCTTCGCGTTAGCACAGGACGAGAGGATCGCCTACCAATACCGAATGAGAATCAATTCGGAACGCAGCAATTTTGAAGTTTACGCATCCATAGCCGGGTTAGGACTGTCGGTTTGCGTGCAAAGAAACCAGATAGTTAAGGAGTTGGCCTATATCAGCATGACGGATTCTTTACCGCGATGGGAGGTGAACTTCAATCATAAATGGAAGCAGCTGTCACCGGATTTAACAGCGTGGATCGAGGATAAATACCAGCAGGATCAGAAGAAGTGTCAGCTGAAAGATTACCTTCATATAGACTTGGAAAAAATGCAGATGACCAAGCCGTTCTTTGCGGAGTTGAGACGGGATTATAGTCCGGGTATTTGGATGCAGCTGAGGAAATCTGACACATACACGTATTTTGATTTGAAAGTGCAGAGATTGCAGATTGATAATCAGCTGATGGATGCGGTGTTTCCATGCGTTTTGTATCCCGCACCGCTAATTACCGATAGTCGAGCGAGTAAAGTTAAACCGTGCTTAGAAATCGTAGCGTTAAAACAACACAGATTAAGCTTGAATCAAGACGTGTATAAATACTTGAAGATCCTCGTGCAAGAGTACAATATAAACTTAGATAGGGGCTTTGTAAACTACGTGTTCGATATCCTGAATCACTGGAAGATTGAAGAGAAACCTGCAGTGAGACTGCGAGCGGATTTAGCGTTAGTTCATATGCCGTTGTCGATGATCGCAGTTAAGGGCCAGACGAAAGCTCAGAAGAGCAATTTATTTGAGTTCGTTCACTTGTCTCCATTAAAGCTGGTGTTAAGTTTGTCATCGCGAGGCTACTCCGCAGAGAATACCGACAGTCCAGGTCGGACGAGGTTCAGAAACAAGAAGGAAGATCGTCCTAAACTGTTCAATAGCGATCTGTTGGAGTACATCTTCAACTCGTGGGGATCTTCGCTTTGCGATATGAAAGATGTTGTTTTAAGGTAAGGGATTTGATTGTTATTTCGGTTTAAGAACTTAGAATATTTTATATAAAGTCATTTTATATAAAGTTATCTAGAAAATTTGTCGTCTTTTTTACGAGTTACCTATTAAAATTTCATCGTTTCATCTTTAAACATTGTACTGAGGGATTCAGCTTTGTTTACCGAGATTTGGCTAGTGTATAGCTATCGGGATGAAAAATAACGTTGCTAATATGTAATTTAGAAAAGAGATGGTAAAATTCGTCATCCGAGTAATTGACCCGGTAGCTCAGTGGTTAGAGCGGCTGGCACGGTTTGCAGGGGTCGTGGGTTCGATTCCCACTCGGGTGAAGAATTTTTTCCATTTCTTTATTAAAAATTTTATATTAAAAATTAATTGTATAATCATCCATATATAGTAGGCAGAGATCACGGATGTTCACTTGCCCTGGATCTCCATTTGCCACGGTCCTGACACAAATTATTAGGAATTCTCCACTAAGCTATAAGTAATTTCAAATCAACAACTTTCCCAACCAAAACACTGTCTAACAAGCCTATACTTATATTGCAGAATGTCATACCTAGAGTTCCGGAACGCCCCCATAACGTTAACAACCCTGCTGTCTCTCTCGCGTCGGCACTACACCGTGCAGTTACTACAACAGTTCTACGTACTGGCGCTGGGGTTGAGGGTGCTGGGGAACCCTTACAGCGTCATGGGGGACTTTACCAAGGGCCTGAGGGACTATTATGAGCCGCATACTGTGAGTGTCTTTCCGTTGACTTATAATAATACGAGTACATCAGCCTATTACAGTCCCCTGCTGGACGTAGACCTCCCTCAGGGCACGCCATAAATATCGATATCCCGTTTTCGCTATCTAGTTACTATTACCAGCCGCTCTTTTAATCATCGACATACTATGTATTTAGCATAAACGTTAATTCTCTTGTGCTGATACCGTAAATACGGTACGGGGTTTTACTAGAATCTGCTGTATCTCTTTCCGTGCATGTTGTAACAGTCGACTAAGGAATTTGAGCTTTCTCTCATGCAATAAGCGAGCAATTTGTCACTAATCTTTTGCATCGGTTCTCACTGTGTTAAACAGCAGATTCGCTACCCCGTTTTGTGAATATGGTAAATATAGCCGAGTTCGTAGCCAGGGGCGGCTTGTGATATTTTAAGATGGAGGTTCACATTTTTTTTAAATATGAGCGCATGCAAAATTACAGTTTGGAAACGCCGCGCGTGTTCACTCCATACTGAATGAAATGATGCAACCTCACTCTTATTAAAATTCAGTTGAGCTAATGAAACACATTAAGGACAACCATATCGCGTCCTAACTCGGACTAAGCGACATCTAGTGGCCGCAAACACACACTACGAATTAATGTGAACGGCGCTCCAGATTAGGTTAATTTTTCATACGAAATCTTCTGTTTCACGCGCCGGCCTTTGTCGGTATCTCTTTCGCACTCATTGAATACAGTTACTAGGAATCGTACCAAATTTCGTTTCATTGGAGCGCGATCGCTAGCGCTCCACTCGATACATAAGATTACAACTTACTTGAGACGAACGCGTAGACACTATTGTATAAACATAGTAGAATTTAAAGATAATTATAAATATAGATTGCCTATATAATCTTCGTGGGTGGGAGTGCACTGCACCAGCGCTCCTTAGGACGAGCCGCCTCTGTTCGTAGCAATGTATGTATACATTAATTCATGGTACTCTAGGGTGTGGCGCATGCGGATGGGCTGTCCATAGCGCAGCGCGTGTGCGCAGGCGCGGCGCGGCTGCTCGGGCACAGCGCGGCGCGGGGGCCCGCCATGTTTGATGACGTCAGCGCACTACGACTCTACCGCAGGAAAGCCGGTGAGTACTGACTCCGCGCCTGGCTAAGCCTGGACATCGTTGTCCATGATGCTTTCTGTCAGGGGTGGCCGACTCGTTTTGACCCATGGTTTAATGGCACCCTCACAAAATAAAGTTGGTCAAAAAGAAAATGTACCCTTGTAGGTGTTACGTGCGTGAAAAGTACTTTAATTCAAACAAGTTCGTTCACACTAAATATTTTGGCTTGTTAACAATAAAAGTTAACTTAAAAATGCTGTTTGTAAATCATACATCATTAAATTTAAGATTTTTTTTCAAAAAATTATTAAAAGCGCCATCTAGCTTTAACTATGTAAAATGAATAGCATCTACATAGCAGCATTGACGAATAAACTGTAAATATTGACTGACCTATCAATATGCATACAAGACTGTCCGCCGCCGTCCGACCTGCCGACATCGTTGGCAGAGATCAACCGCACACATCCGGCCACCGTGGCACTGGCACTGGCGGGATTAGTCGCCAGACCCGCCGGCGGTAAGCGATAGATGGCGTTGATTGCACTTGCACGCTTTGTATATACAGTAAAATTTTATTGTTTTTGCACCGTTTTAATAATGAAAATACGCACCTAAGAATATTTTTTTTGTGTTTAGTTGGATAGATTATTTTAATGATTAATATGTTTATATCTATGTATGCACCTAAATAACTAAGACACTAGACGTTATACGTGGGTACTTATTTCGCTGTCATGTAGATGTTACCTAATGAGAGCTAAAAAATTATTAAATTCGAGTAGAGTTAATATTATGCATGTTATGGTAGATCATTATACATAATCCTCTTTACATCCGGCTCGAAGGACCAAAATTCCGAATAGTACTCAACTTCATAATGCATGATGTCTATTAAGTCAAGTTCACAAATTATTTGTCATTTAGATTATATTAAGCTATTTTACTCAATCTCGGGTATCTAGGGTTGAAGTTAAATAAATAACTCGAAAGTTTGGTAACGGTAATTGGAGATTGATTATACTGCCAAACTTATCGACTATTTTGTGTCAATTCACTTTTAAACCAAGCTACTTGATTAATATAAAATAGCCACTCTTCATGGTACATTAATGTCGTGTTTTGTTTTCTATCTTACCGTTCTCACCTCGTGGATAGACGACGACTATGTTCTTGTTCGAAGTGAGTATCGTAGAACATGGATATAGACTTACGCTGGTATTCAGAGTCGTATTGAGATCACCCTTACTCGAGGTGGTTGACGGAGTACTTTGTGTCGGTGGTACAAGGGTTATTTTTCAATGGTTGAGGATGATAGCATTTTGAGTAAACGATGCTGTATACCAGGTAAGTATAGATTAAAAATAATTAGTAGAAAGAAGATGAGATTTTTCAAAATGGGGTTTCTTACGTAAATGCGTTGGATGTTATTGTAATTGCTTCGTGCTTTTATTTACGTGTGGAGCCCGCGACTCCGTCCGCGTTTGTCGGGGAAAGGGATAAAAAGTAGCCTATATGTTAAGTGGGACCTGTCACAATTTTCCTGAAAACTTCGGTTAACCGTTCAGATTAGCGTGCCAAACCAAGACAGTCCCTCCCGTGGGAATTTCGGGAAATGAGTCTCCGATTTTAGCTTCAATGTAAGCGGTTTTTGTGTATTCCCGTTAGTCCCCTTCCCGTGGGAATTTCGGGAAATTCGTTCTTAAGTCCCTATGAACGTACAGGTGGATCGCTGTCGTAAAAAATGAATTCCCGTAGTTTCGAAAATCCGTTCCTAAAGCCCAACTTAAATTCATATGTGTAACCGTTTTCGTGCCCCCTTCCCGTGGGAATTTCGGGAAATTCGTCCTTAGTGCTTACTTGAGTCCCTAATGGCCCAATTTCAGTTAATATGATAGCAAAAATATGAATTCCCGATTTCGGGAGTTTTTAGTCTCCCTATAGCCCGTTTCAGTTCAATGTAAAAATTAACAATAGGGAATACTTAAGCCTATGTTCATCCAGGTCCTATCTAACGTAACGGTCCACTGTGTGTAGACTTAGTTAAAAAGATGAGACTATCAATAGAATACTCTAATACTCAGTCCATGGAGAATCATGCGCGGTCTCAAGAGAGATTATTGGGACCAACATGTGCATATGATTTTCAGTAAAATCATCTGCTCCTTCAACTTCGTTCTGATCTAGCCACTGTAAGCCGTTGGCGCTTGCGCACAGTAACTCGTTAGCTCGTCTTGTGACAATCCGTGAGGACTTTGCGGATATTACGCGCTCGCTTAGCTGGTGCAATGTGGGCTGCTCGCCTGTGCTCTGCAGCTCTTGTGATAGATGCAAAGTAAATACCGCATGTACTGCAGCATCTTTTCTCTAAATCATCACGTACACTTGGGCAATAAAGATCATAAGGCGTGCTGATGAAGGCATTCAGGCAAATCTTAAGCATGTACAATCTGGATTAAATGGACCAAAATAGTATTATTTTTTTTGTTTCAATCAGAAAAAAAATTGCGTGATATTTGCCGAGACCTCCCCCTCTCCAATGTAAGATTAGATGAGATTTAACTCGACCCCCTCCCCCCCTTAAACATCTCACGTAATTTATGGAATAAGGACGCCCCCTTAGCTGGTATTTGAATAGTTTGAAGACAGTGTTAATATTTTGGAAAAGCATGATTATTTTTGTAATTAAAGTTCACAAAATTGACGGCGTTATTTGAAACAGATTTAAACATATTGAGATAGGCCCTGTGTACATTTCTAAGCTTTCTGGCTTTCTACCTCAAATGTGCTGTCTCGCTCGCACGATACCCAATACGTTTATTGTCACCTGGCAGGGTGGGGGCACTAAATTATACTATGCCCTACCCGCCATAAACTTTTGCCTCATTGGCGTCCTGTTTTCTGCTGTGCACGGTCGTGCAATTGGACTGCGTGTAAACTTGTAGTAAAATTCAATCATTTTAAAATTATTTTGCCTTAATTTTTCATTCGAAAGCGTATTTGCTAAAGTGATATAAACTGGTAAAAAATTTTTTCTAAATTTGTATAACGGAGTTTCCGTTCGATTTGAATAGCGTAGCAACAAGCATTATTTTAATTATAATATTTGTCAATTTCTACCTGCTTAGCATTTTTTTTTTTTTGTGTGTGCACTTGCAAGTAGGCAAAACCTTTTTCCACAGATAAAGTGAAGATAGTTTTTCGTAAAAGAGGAGTCCGTTAACGGGATAATGAGTGAGTGTGTGGCAATGGTACCGCGACCGGGCCCATCTACCGTCATGATAAAAATCGGAAGTGTCGAAAACGTTCGCGCCAGTGTAACTCTAGTAGCGGCTTGTGCTCCGAAATGTAACCGTAGTAAAATTCAAGTTCTTCATCTACGCTTCTAGTTCCTCCGATAAGGGTACGTTTTACTAAACGTAAAAAGAGGGGGGGCAAATATCGCCGACATGGTCACCACCATCGTAGCGATAGTAACGTCGTGCATACTAAAATATCCCGTGAACCATATTGAATTATAGTTTAAAGATAAAGTAAATAGGCATGGTTTCTACGAAAATAGTCAAAATCCCCTCATTCTAACTTGCATCGTAATGAAAATATACTTAGCCGCTGTCGTTGATGGATGACATAGGGCCAGCCATGGTCCAATGATTTATAACTGTGTTAATGTGTCAGCCCTGTTTGGAGTCTAATTCAAGCATTTCCTAGTTCGAACCGCTTTACCCGCTTCTGAAAAGACGGAAGGCAGCTTTTCAAATATAAAAGATAGTAGCTTTGTTTTGAAATCGATACAAAATGAAAGAACCATATGACAGTAGAGTCCTAAAACGTCTTTAAAAACTGAGTACCTCAATATTACTTGAAGGATATTCAGTGCGGATTTCGGGTATAATAACGAATGGTGCGAAGTTAGATATACCGATACACAGAAACGTTTATAATTCTACCCCGGGTTTGTCGAGCTAACGAGGCAAATGATGAGCTAAAAGCCTATTGATTCGCAACGTCATTTAGCTAATTCCGAACTAAGCATATGCAGCGTTTGCAACGTTTTTCATGTGTTTTGAAACAACGAAATGTTTTACAATCAGTTCTCTCCGTGAAACTTTTAGTCAATGGGCTCGTTTTAATTAGCACAAATTTCCTATGACGATTCCCTACATAGCAAGCAAGTACTAAATTGTAGAAGAACATCCTACATTTTTAAAGGGTCCTTCGAGCATTTCTGGGATTCAAAGTTGATCCTCGGTGATCATTACTCCGTTGATCAGCTCAGAACTTTGTGGCCATCGAGCTGACCGGTAATACGCAAATGAGAAGAGAAGTGGGATTATTAACAGTTTGTGCGCGATCATCTCTTAACTCGAAAACGCTAGCATTACGTGCTTGAGAAGGTCAGCATCATCACCTTTCTTGAGCATGTCAATATTTGCTTAATGCCGATAGTCTTTGACCGCAGTTTTCGTCACTTGAGAAGGCAGGGGGAATACGGATCAGCAGCTTTCCTACCCCTACAAAAGCAAACTTCTCTATAGGTTTAATGCTCCGAGATACTCAGTCGCAGGCTGGTCCAGTAGCAAATCCACTCGTTACCCCCCGCAGTAGGGCGGACGACTAATAATGGACCCGCGCAGGGTACCACAAATTCACATGGATGGTATCAAGTGCCACGCACATTTCCTTTATCATTTAATAACCGACCCTCGCAGGGTTGAATTGTCATTATCATCTGGAGGCTACCTTTTACCGCAAAAGGAACATAATAATAACAATCGAGATCAACTTTGAAAAGACTTCCACTCAGGACAACACCTGATACTCGAGGTTCCTTTCGAAGCAATTGATAATCCAGGGGCGGTCGCTCGACAAACAGGTCAAACAAGAAAATATAAGAGGATCGCAAGTTCTCTGGAAACAGCTCAGATTTCAAGGCACGTGGAAAAACACGTGGTATCAGCAAGTATTGACGATCATCTTTACACAGCATTACGGGGCGATATCTACTTCTGTTTTGCACGAACATCGATGGGAAAATCGCTGACTCCTGGTCAGCTCCGTACCAACTTTCTATTGGAGATATTAAAAGGGTATCGGAGCATACCCTTTCAGATCAAAAGCGAGACCACTGGGAATTGATGCCACATATGATCGTTAAGAAATCGGTTCAACACCTCAGTATCGAACCCCATATAGACGACAGTGCACCTTTCACAAATGATAGATCAACATGTTATAGAAGTAGTCGAACCGTCTCCAAGCTTTGTGTCAACAATGTTTATAGTTCCGAAGAGCGACGGCTCAAACCGTCCTATTTTCAACCTTGCGTCACTAAACAAATATGTTATAACAGAAAAATTTCGACTAATAAATGTTCAACGGGTCCCAGACTTTTTAAATCAACCGAGAGATTGGCTTCATCTGTTCAAAATCGACAGCACGTATCGCAAGCCTATTAGACTTCCTATCTTCACAGGGAAGTCCATCCATGGCTCACAGACGTTTTCTGCGTTTGAAACTTTCCACAAAGACCAATTTTCTTCTAGAAATGACATGTCTACCCTCAAGGGTAAGGCCTCAGGGGAGAGGCTGAGCTCCCAAAGCATCTTTGCCTATATCTGACAAAAACTACGATGCAGGTGGCGCAAAGTTTAAGAGAGCTGGGCCTCATCGCGTATAATAGTTTATTTGGACGACTTTCTCCTAAATGCAACCATATCAAGATCGTCAGGTCCTGAACTTTGTATGATACACACCGAATGTTCATGCATACTAACTTAGACAGACCACATGGGACCCAGTTCATCTGGGCTGGCAAATTAGTATTGAACCTATTCTGATTACAAGGAAGCTCGAAATCTCCGATAGTTTACCACATTAGAAGAGTCTTATGGAGTCTTCCTCGAACCCATTCATAGGCGGGACACGTGGAAAGAGAGTTGACTTCTTCCAACAATTAATCAAATCTTTCAGCATCTATCAGGCCGTCATCGTTCAAAAGCAAGGTGTGGGAAGCATTTTAATAATTCTGTCAAAAGCACCGCCAACTTTTAAATCAAGTTGGACCAGGGTGTGGTCAATCAGATCACGAATTATATCGATGCCTACAAAGTCTTAGCATACAGGGAAGCAAAATTGAGGACGGTTCGAAATCAATATTTGCCAGAATTTCTTTACAAACACACGTAAATGCCCTCTGCAAAACGCTGCAAGGAATGTAATGCAGACTAACACCTCATTGCACGATGCGTTTGTGCAATCGGTCCCCAGCATTTCAATGAATACAATGTGTCGGGCGCATCAATTCGTCAGCAAAAAACCAGTTATAAAAGGGAACTGTATAGCCTCTACCAAACGAGGCTTTTATGATCGAGGAAGTCTATCCTGGTGGTTTCAAAACCACTTTATCTTGAAGGTTAATCAGCGAAGGTACCTCATTACCTTCCGTGCCTGTTAGACCGGGCTCTCATTTTATGGTAACATTGATTTCGGAAAACGTCCGACCAAGATACTGGGTTTACAACGACAGCGTTATAACCGTCAGTTTCGGGTATAGGAAATGGATCAAAGGCCGCAAGGGAGTCGTGTCTATTGAATGCGGGCTATTTA
This sequence comes from Carposina sasakii, assembly GCA_014607495.2. Lineage (NCBI taxonomy): Eukaryota > Metazoa > Arthropoda > Insecta > Lepidoptera > Carposinidae > Carposina > Carposina sasakii. The sequence goes on from CP053161.1 coordinate 3,757,145, forward strand.
CAATGGACTATAGTTTCTCAACCAAGCGTTAACAATGGTTGCATTGCGTAATCAAAATCTACCTAACTGTTCCTTCAAAAAACAATCATGGCCGCATATTACAGCACATAAAGGTGTTAGAGATCCCGTTATAATGTCTCTAACATCAGAATACTTTTAGTCAAGTTCAACTCGGAGATCTTATGGCAATGCGACGGTTTAACAAGGGCCGCTGTAGCTCAGGCACCTATACACAGAAACGAAGTTAGGCTGGAACCAAATCTCCGTAATGTCAAAACTTTAATGCACGTTGTTTTGATAACAGAGAAAATTAGATATAGCAAAGTTGGGACTTGGAGATCATTAACGAAAGCACTCAGATTTGACAACAGAGGAACAGTATCTGTGAAGATTTTTATCACGACATATACAAAACGTTTGAGGCAGGTACAACGGGCACGCAGATCATGAAACTGTTTGAAGAAAAACTCGGTTCTCAAAGCCTAAGCTTACTCCCAGTTTAATGGCATTTATTAGCACCATGCACAAAGATCATCTTTCAAAGTTACAAATTTATACGAATACCAGAATTAGGACCTGCGTCTACAGGATAGAGGAAGCCAGGTGTTTGCACCATCATGGCGTATGAATGCACATGTGATCTCCAATTACGTGTCCCTAGGCTCATCAAAAGGACAATCAAGCCATCAGGATATCACGATGCCTTCTCTCGATGGACTTGGGACTACAGCCTACAGGCTTATCTTAAGGGAGGCAGCATAAATACGTTTCCTCCTCCCTACCGGACATGAGAAGATTCCCAAGGTATTGTAAGGAAATCTGATCAAGCACCTCAATCACGCTCAAGGCGTGATACCCCATCTGAGCAGCTATGAATTTCGGTCGTCCCACGATGGGAACGAGCAGGTATTTTTATCCATAAGAACTTTGAGACAACTAGCTAAAGGATCCAATCAAATCTCGTGGGTTAGCAGCCCCGTTTACCATACGCAATCTGCAACAGTGGACATCTGATAGACATATCGACAAACAAAAGAATTGCCTACCACCACCTAATTGAGAGTTCAGGAAGGGATGACCCTTTGCGAAAATGTCTGGAGCTAATGTGGGGGTGGTCGGATAGCCTAACAACCTATCAAGGAATACACCTCATTTGCTAAATCTCCTCAGTAAACGCTCATGGAGGGATTCTGGCACTAACCGAAAGACTTAAAATAAAGCTGCATGGTGTAGGTGGGTTTCCTGGTGTAACAATTTAAATGACTCAACCCTCTCAAACCAGATGGTCCTACCCTCGGAGCAAAATATTTGGCAGATTTACATCTTGATGCCAATTTTTCATATAATTCTATTTTACTTCATAAGTCGGTAGTATCTACACTTTGCAGTACTGAAACTTCTGGCCAACTTAGTTCAAACCATGTTCTAATCAAACATATTTTAAAAGCTATTGCATTGAAAAAACCTGTGCATCATCAAAAGTTAACGGCTTTGGAACATTGATGATCTCGAAAAAGGATAGCCTTTCTATTTACTCTGAATACAAACTTGGGTGATCACACAAATTTTTTCGCTACAAGTAGACCGTTGAACCATACAGCTATCGCTACCAAAATTACTTTTATTATGCTCGGGTCGAACTCGTGTTCACGACTTAACATTGTTAATCATTGATCTAGATGAACATTAACAATTAAGTGTCTTGAGACCGATTCCATGGTAATTCTCTGGCCTATTTTGGAGATATCACCCGGAAACAGTTTGTAGCAAATAGGGTAAAAAAATCAGATAATTCTGATCGCGTTCAGGCAATCGGGGTGGATCCGAACTACTACCCAGCAACTCTGTAAATAGAGGGTCAACAGACTTGAAAACCCTTTTAGTTGATTCTTTTGGGGCAGGGGCCTAATTGGCTTCTTACATTGTGTCCAAATAACTTCTCAAAAAAGTTGATAAGCGAACATTGGCAGCAGGCAAGTGTAAACACAGCTTTATATTACGAACAGCCATCTATTTGCAATTAACTTTAGAGGCCAGCCTAGGGAATAACTGCCTCTCGAAATTAAAACAATAGTGGGTATCACGTTTCGGAGGCTGGAGACCGGACGTCAAATAGTCATTTATCGTTGAAAGAAGCATACAATATAAATGTTCAAAATCACCAGAATTTGAAGTGTTCGCACCTAAAGGCAGCTGTTGCTTCGAGGGTAAAATTTCTGTGACAATATTCCAGTTGAGGAAATATTAGCACGCGACTTAATGGAATTGGCGATAGGCTAATAACACTTTTCAAACCTTTGAGTATAGAAAAGAAGTCATGCCAGCCCATAATAATAAAAATATTACTAGTTTGTTTGTTCCAACAAGCACATGATTGTTACCACATTGATTTGTAGGGTAGACTTACACTTCATGTTATTAATTGTCAAATAAGTAAATATTTTGATTAAACTTTATTTTGATTTTCTGATAAAACTTTTTATTGCTCGCACTAAACCCACTATTTAATAGCTAAATTACAAAGTGATAATTGGGTTATTAATACATCAACTCTATGATCAAAGAAATTATACTGCTCTGAAGTATGTATACATATAATTTCCCTTGTCTCACATTGGCGTCCATCTCACCCAGGCGATAACAAACACGTCTCAATATGTTTAAAGTTTCAATCGATATTGACGGGAATCAAGGAAATACTTTAATAGAAGCGTTTTAAGAACCTGGCGAATGGGATAAAACGCATATTAACTCACCAGCATGGCCACTTACAGGAGGCTTATTTGAAACTTTAAGAGCTTTAAGCAATTCTGAAAAGGACCTGGGAACAAAAATACCTACGAAGAATTTCCACGTTGACTCAACAGATGAGGCATGTCTTAATTCAATGGCGGGCTTTGTTTGCTTTACCGAGAATAAAGTGCTATCTTACCCTGGTCACCCTGCCAGGTGAGGTCATGACGTAGGGTATCGACCCCAAGGCGAGCCATATGAATCTACCAAGACAGCATGATGAAGCATTTGAGGTGGTCTTCAGAATCTTCAGAGAAAGCAGAAAACACAGGGCCCAAGCAAAAATATTGAAATCAATATATCGTTTAAAGTTTCAAATAACCTCCCGGTAAGTATGGGTTAATATGCGTTTTATGAAGTTCATCCTGGTAAAACGCTTCTATTAGAGTAGTTCACAAAATCAAAATAGCACGGCATATCACGAAACAGATTTTTACCTATTACCTAGGTATGACATGAAGTCTGACATAAGTATCCGCCACAGCAAGGACAAGACACAAATGAAAGCTATTAATGTTACTAAGAAGTGCAAAAACTATAGCCATTCAATAGTTTATTGTTACCTTATAAATATGTACTATGCCCTACCCAGCCATAAACTTCATAAGTATATGCCCGCGTATCTATAAAAAGTAGTAACATATTGCGAAGCAATATCTTAAAATCTATCCTTTTCTGTCGAAAGCGTTTTTGCTAAATCGAAAAAACTAGAAAAAATACTCTTTAAATATGTAATAAAATAATACCAGCGTTAGCAACAAGCAAAATTATAGCTTGTCAGTCCGTGCGCTCGGGAGTTTTCCTCGCTAGCAGTGCACTTGCAAGTAGGCCAATATAGCCTGACCATGAAGAAGGTATAAAAGAGGAGGTGGGACTATGAAGTGAGTCGTGTGGCAATGGTGAGGCCATGACGTCATGATAGGGGCGGAGCTTCAGCGCCAGTGTAACGCAGTAGCTGTAACCACACGCTTGTGCTCCGAAATGTAACCGTATTAAAATTACAAAGATACTAGCGCTTTTATCAGGGTACTGTTTTACTAAAACGTAGTATAATATTGCCATCTAGCGATGAGTAATTGCACTAGTAAAACAATCTTGAACCATATTGATAAATAGTAGTTTGACAAGGTGGTTTCTATGTAAATAGGCAGGGCTACAGTGTTCAATACTCCCCTCATTACATACTTCACCCCCATACATAGCTCCGAGGATATGGCACACTATTTTTGTATTAAAATATACTTAGCCGCTACTCCTCTTCCACGCTACAGAAGACAGAATATTTCTTCTCCATGAGATAAACCTGACTCTAGGGCCAATTTTAAGCCATGGGTCTATTTGTCAATGTAAAAAATTAACTAACAAAAACAGCATGTGTTAAGCAATTGTGATAACAGTGTTCCGCTTGGTATTGGAGGTTAATCAAGCAAGACACATGTTCCTAGTTCGAACTCCGCTTATTATTATGATCCTTAAAACTAATTTTCGTAACATCTTCATTGTGGACGCAGCTACAGGAGCAAATTACTTCATTTACTTCCGCGATATTCCCACTTCATCGTATGTAGTCATCTTCTTCATTTGGGAAGCGCTCCAACGAAGAAGACGAGAAGCAACTCTGCAGCTTTTCAGCAGCGACCAGTTTGGTGACATTTTCTTAAGTTAATGATAATGCGTAGATATGTAGTAGCAAGGGACTTTCCTATCATGTTTTGTCGTTTCACAATTAAAGCCACGCGAGTAAGTGAATAATAATTATAGTACAAATGAATAGAACATATTATAGCATAATCATATGACAGTAGTTCTCTTAGTATTTTTTTGCCCTAAACTAAAAAGATTTAACTGGAGGTCGTGGAGGCTCAAAATTACTTACGTAGTTTAGTATATTGCGGAATTTATATTGCGGGTAGAATTTTTCATTTTTAGAATAAGTATTGTGCAGTAATCGGGTCGGTTTTATAACTCCTCGGACAAAACGTTAAATTGTTATCTTAAGTTACAGAGGTTTATCCATATAAAATTCACTCGCTGTCTCAATTATAGAGGTAACTAATGATGATAAATCGAAAGAATTAATCCCAGATGCAAGGGTTTGCTTCGTCCCACTAATAGGGGTAATTCAGTGACAACGTGTTGGGACCTCAGCATGAGTTCCAGTTATGAAGGTTTCTCACTTATCCAGGTCCCACTTAACCAAGTTTCATTGTACTACGTCAGCACAAAGTGCCCCAAGTCCCTTTTACATATTATAAAAGATACTCGTAAAGGAAATAAGCGACAAATCATCATATATATTTGATTATTACGACCAGACATATGTCGTGAAGCGACGCGCGCCGCTCTCACTCGACAGTACGGCGCGCTAAGCGCAGAGGCAGCTTTACGCTCTTGCTTCGAATGTAACCCGAGGGGGCTGGTGGCCAGACGACGGCTGCCGAGGCATTGTCCTCCTAATGAGGTAAGTAAAGTGGTACTTTCTAGTTGATGGTTTTAGAAACCATCATTAGTTTAGCTTTGGTTCCTAGGATCGCGTTGCCGTCGTCACATGGTGGCCATAAAGCATCTTTTCATACTGTCTGCACCGTAAAGACTTTGTAGGCCGCTGCTTTACTAGAAAACCATTTATATTTTTCGGACTTTAGATGGTTTATATATAAATTGGATTATACACATTATTCGCATTCGACGGCCGATTGGTGTAGTTGCGCCATAGGTCCTGAGTTCGAATCCCGTTAGGTGCAAACAGGAATATCGATATACTTATTTGTTTCCGAGTCATGGATGTTTGTGACTTTAGGGATAGGTTAATGTGTTGTAAATTGTAAATGTTTTATTTTTTACATAACTAATGAAGTCTTCAATTACAATCTTATATAGGTACCTTCTTCTTCTTGTGCACATGTGGACGAGGTACCCGAACGAAAGATTTAAGTACAGGTACATAAGGCGAACTAAAGCCTTATTATCTCGCTCCAAACCACTAGGTATTCGAAATGCCTACCAATTTAACCCTTACCATGTAACGCCCAGGGCGTGGGTCCGTACAGCGCACACGCGGCGCTGGGTGCGGCGCTGCTGGCGGCGTGCGCGGGGCGCGACGCGCGTGGCGGCGGAGGCGGCGGTGCGGCGCGCGAGCGGTACGCTGCGCACGCGCCGCTGCCGCCCGCCGGCGCCGCCACACTTCTGCTGTCCACTGAGTATGTATACTTTCAGATACATGTTAGGGATATTGTGGTGGTTTGTGACCCTGTCTGCCGCAGTTCGAATCCCGGTAGCCATATCAATATCCAATTTTTTAATCACTGAATTAACCAATTAACTAGGTACATCATTTTTACGGCTGATGAACTTGTTTGGGTGAATTAAGTGGGCTATTATAACAGGTATGTTACTCGTGTGTGTCTACCTATGTAGCAATTTAATGTTAGGTAGCTTGTAGCACTTACAATCCTATCTTCTATATACCTACTATACAAAATGATTTGTCCGGAATGACTGATGAATGAACAGTAATGCTACGAGTAATAAAGTTTATACTCACGAATTTTTGGGAGGTTCCTAATCTTTAATATACGCCCATATGATTGCAGAAACCTGTACATGGTCCGTTCAGGCGCGCACGCGGGCTGGCACGTGGAATGGGCAGTCCGACTAGACGATCTCATCGGCGTGCCCGCCATACACGGGGACAAACTCGTGCTTAATATTAAACAGGTTCGACAATAGTCTATTTAAGCCATGGAGGTAATAAAAAATACCGAAGAGTCCTATTAAACAAAAAGTGTGGCACCTCTAATATGACAGTTTTTCAAAGTATGACAGTCGACCTCATTTGGCTACTAACGTTTGATGTGTGAAGTTCGTTTTCGCAGTGCAATAAAATATAAATAATGCCGTCGTGCGTGGTTAAAATCTGTTGAAACAATAACAGTTACATCAATAAAAGTGAAGGGATAGCATTTCGTAGGCAAGAATGTAATTATTTATCTCAATTGCAGTCTTTTTTAGATAAAAATTATTAATCGTTTTTTAAAACGTTGCTTTTACCAACCAGTGTTGTCATTTTAAAAATGGGGAAATTACCCCAGAAGTAGGGAAATAGTACTAACTGAAAATAAAAATTATAACTCAAAGAATACATTTCTGTATTTATGATAGAAAATGTTAAGAATTTCTATGTCAAAGTAAAATGACATTAAGAAAAAAAGTCACAGTAAAATTTTATGATAAATTTTACAGAATCCCATCTGCAAATAACGCGTGGAAAAAATAATGGATTACAATAATAAGACAGTGTAGAAATTACCATGATTGGACGCCATCTACGTCTGGTGTGATTTGCAGTATATATTTGAACCCAAGTTCTGAACTTGAGTCGCCAGATCCAAGGGTCAGCGGAGGGTGTAGGGCTCGGCGGTGGGTGAACCCTTGATGGAAAGTTTTACTCTGGCAAATAAATCTTATTGCTTAAAAAACTTATTTCATTGATGTCTCTAGATATAATTTTATGTACGCGAAATGAAACGTAAAAGATTGTACTCGTTTATTTCTATGGACTTGGATCCATCATACGAACGCTGAGTTTTGCAATCTCCGCCAATATAATTGCTGTTCCGTTTGAATCACTGGGAGTAGAAGATGCTGTTCGTCTTGTGCTCTGCTGCGTCACCTCTGCCACTTGTTTTGAACGTGTGGCCTCCGCAACATCATCTGCGATTTCCGTTAGCCTATCCATGTCCGTAATCTGTGAGGCCACTAAGACTGCGCGGATTGTCGTTGGAAGATTCTGCCACATAATTCGTACAGTGTCATCGGAAAACTTGTCCTTGGTAAGATTGCGCATTCGGAACAAAAGCTGACTCGGCTTTTGGTCGCCCAAATCCATCTCGCCCAGTAACTTCTCGATTTGCCTGTTCTTCGAGTCCTCCAGCATGGTAAGTAATTTTGCCTTGAGCGCTGCATACTTGCCAACTTTAGGTGGGTTTGTCAAAAAATCAGTCACGTGTAGAATCACTTCCTTCGGTAATTTCGACACTACAATATCAAATTTAGCATCGTCTCCCATTTTCTGTGGGGCCAGCATAGCTTCCGAGCGTATAAACCAAACGCGAGGCTGGTCGATCCAAAAATCCGGCACTCTAGCAGACAACGATATCGCCATGATGTCGGGTGCCGTTGATGCTTCCGGCGTAGAGACGACAGGTACTGTCAGTAGAACTACAGACGACGGGCCAAATCGGATGGGCTGTTGCATACTGCGTATTTCTTTTCTTCCGGGGTCACCAATGTTAGTGGGATAGGTAAGGTTAGAATACAGGCTTCTAACTTATAGCGCTGGCTTCCAGATAGTATAGCGAGGTTGATGCGAGTAGTCTCCTTAGGATTTCACAAGAAGTAAAATGCGAACTGACACTAAACTGTTTATTGCGAATTACCACAGTAGTGTTACATACGAGCGGAGGAAAGCTACTAACTCCGGGACTGCATAACGTGCGCGTGTTGCACATTATCGCAAGCTATGCAGTTCTGTGTCCCTACATCTATTAACGGTTACACCTAGGTTCTAAACTGCCATTAAACCGGAAAGGATTTTCTTGACACAATTTTACATTAATTTTTATAATTTATAAATCGTACTTTATACAAAAGTTTTGTGAAGTAACACGAGAACTTTCGAATAATTAATTATCAACTATTTTTTCTTCTTGAGAATAGATCCAGGTATCTAAAGGTCTTTTTTTAAATGGGGTAAATTTCACGTCATAGATAAATGCGGGCAACCCTATTATGACAGACCGCCGCCATTTCTACATAACAGATGTTTGTTCTTGAAGGCTACCTCCGATTTTTGTATTACCTCCATGACTTAAACGTAATTTACTTGAGGTTAACTTACAGTGTTTGGCTTTATGGTAGAAAAACTTGACCGAAGAAATAAGTAAGACAATTAGAAGATCATATTGATCTTATCGCGCTTTCCCGGTTTTTGTAGTCAGAATGAGATAAGCTTTTTTAGCATTAAATACCTTTTCAATCAAATCACATGTAAATTACTAAGTACATCGTACTAACAACAATCAAATATGAAAAGTTAAAAGTAGGCGAAAAACTTTGGTCCTTCGAGCCGGATTCTGAAAACAAAACTATACTTTTTCTTTTTCAGGATGAGTTGGTGAACTATTACGCAACAGATGAAAAGGTCATCGAGATATCAGACCCGGAGCTGCTGGCGTGGATACACAACAAGATAGAGTGCGCTCTCATCATGGCGCTGGAAGATAAACGGGTGCCCGATGAATGAGCTACATTCTAATTACCGAGCACTCTAGGGATCACTGGTTAACTATATGACAGTTTGTTTATAGGCGATGTTATGCCTGCCTATAGCGCTTCCTAAACATTACTTAAGTGGTCCCTAAAAGGATACTTGATGAATAGGGGCGCCTTCAAATATGATGTGGAGGCTGCAGCCGTCGATAGGTTTGAGAATCACTAGAGTCAGTTTCATAGAATAACTCCTATGCCAGATATCGGAACTAACATTTTTTGTATACAGTGACACAGATAATGTAGTCATACATATAGTAACTAGCGCCAACATTCAAAGGAACTATTTGGTAAAACGCATTCTAGTCAATCGTTGAATAAAACCTCTACCTCCGAGCGGCAAATTTGAAGGCGCCGTAAATGCTTAGACACCTAATTCGGACGTCATTATAAGATTCACCGAAAGAGGTCATTGGATTTCATACACTAACTAAGCAGTGCTTGAAATCTTCAGGCACTAAACTTCGTAAATTTTTATGCAATGCAGGCAGTTCCTTTATTAGATACCATCGAAGAAAAAAATCGAAGAAGTGTATTGATATTTTACAGTATTTATATGATTTTATTGGTCTCGTTGTCTAGTCACATACGACGTTTTTAATATAGCTAAATGTATAAGTTGTCTATGTTATTGCATAATCAATTTGTTTTAGGGGTAAATGTTAGTTATTAATTTTAACTTCAAATAGCACAAACTGTATACTATGATGTACTCAATGCCGTGGGCATGTTTCTTATACCAAAATATATAGATACAAGAATGTAATATACAAAAAGTTTTCCTATCGCAGTGCTAAGCATCAGGTATCAGTGCAATTATTTCTATTGCCTTTTCTATAAGTCTATAAGCTTGATGTCAAAATAACTATTTTGTGTATGTACTGTTACCATAGTTGATGGATGTCTATATAAATATATTACATTTTATATATTATATTATTTTACCAATGTATTTATATGCCTTATTTGTTGATTATACAATATTGCCATTATATTATTATTCTATTTATAAATGATTGTTTGATGTCTATATTATTAGAATAAGGATACTGAGTATTTATTTTGATGTTAGTCAGGATAATGTTTAAAATCATCGGATTTTTTATGGAACTTAAAAATTTGAATATTTATTTAATAGACAGCAGCAACAATGACGCGGAAATGTATTACTATCAGTAAAGTATGTTTCATCAAAAATATACAGCTTCATACCTGCCTACCTTTAACTGATGTTGTTATTTAAAATTTTATATCAAAACTTTCAAATCAAAATATAGCTGTGACAGCTGCTTACATCGAAAAAACTACTAATGTTATTTTGGTAAATGTATGCTTCTCATACAGGCTAAATTGTATAACCGAATATTTTATAACAGGGACATTTAATAAAAGTGTACAAATAATAACATGCTTGTTTTATTGCTAAGCATGAGCCATTGTAATAAATATGAATATATCTTAAAAAATAATAACATACACTTAACTTAAAACTTAAAAATTTAATCTATTTTCAGCTGCCTTTCCCCTATGCTATGTTGCTACTCCACTATGTTGTCCAATGTTGTAAAAGTGGTGATAGCCCAGTGGTTAAGACGTGCACCTTCCAAGCGGGAGGCGTAAGTTCGATCCCAATCATGGGCCTGTGAATTTATTTCATGTACAGATTTTAATGTTGCAAAATTGTCACTTAGCTCATGCCTCGGAAAGCACGTAAAACCGTTTTTCCTGCGCCTGATCTCTCCGGTCATGTCGGCTTTCCGTCCCATCGGACTATGAGGGTGAGGGAGTAGAGAGTGCATCTGTTTTTTGCGCACATGCTTGTGCACTATGATATCTCCTGCATACCTGGCCAATCTCCGTAGAAATTGGTCGCCTTGGCCGAAATACGGTCAGAGATCATCATCATGTTGTCCAATCAAAGTCATTGACATCATCGGACCAATGAATTTGATTGGTGGACACCACAGGCATCATTAGCAATGTAGCATATAGCCCATCTCTAGTGGAAAGGCAGCCTAAGAATCTGAGTGTTCTTCACTAGAACTATAGTCTACAACTAATAATTTTGCCCCAATTCCTTTATCTGGTGAAATAGATGAAACTTCATCACATACTTCATCTTTTTTCAACTTAGTATGCTTGAATATATTAGCATCTTCTATGTCTACTTGATTTTTATTCTCTGATTCAACTTCTTGTAATCTGTCTGTTTCACCTTCTCTTTTAAATTTATCTAAATCATTTGTTTGATCACTTTTTAAAATCTTGTTGTTATCTTCACAATTTGTCTCTTCCTTTAAAACTTTGGGCCTTTTAATCAAAATTCCTAAAGCATTTCTACTTAAATTACCCATCTTGCTTATAGACTCCTCTTTTTTCAATCCACCAAAACTTGTCAGCAAACCAGTAGAGCTGGCCAATGCAGGTGAATTCAATATGTTATCTCTTGTCAAGCTCTGCTTCTCTTCCATACTCTTGGAAGGTCTAAGAGACAAGAGAGATGCCATGTTCCGGTCTTCTTCATTTTCAGGAAGTAGATGTATGTCCAGAGATGATTTAGCAAGCAGTAGACCATCATTCACTTGTGCTGCTTCAAGTTCTTTTCTTCTTTTCTGTGAATTTAAAGACTAGATTATAAAAACTGCTTGAAAATGAACACTTTGTATTCAGAAAAGTAAACTGCTAGCTAACACAGTTATGTACTCAAGTCACAAAGCCTAATTAGGCTATAGTTTATAAATAACCAATGTATAATGTACCTTTATAAATTGTTAATAAAATTATTTACTTACCCTAAAATTCCTCCTCAGAGAGCAGTTAGCTTCATAATCATCTTTCCAAACATTCTCATTCCTTCCAACAAGTCTCCCCAGCCTGGGTTTGTCAAGTTTAGCAGCATCCAGGTCCCCAGTCTTATGCTCAAGACGGAACATAGCATCGTCAAACATCTTTTTCTGAGTCTCCTTTGTTTCGGGCACAATCTGCCCATTCTCTGTTGGATCCCATCTATTTTCTTGGCGTCTTGCACCTGAGACTATTACATAGTCTAAATTCTGAAAATAAAAGCAAATTTGTTAATATTTACAGTCCAACAAAACCTATAGGTTACATAAACTTTAGAAAAAGGCTAATATTCAGTACAAAACAAACTTACCCCTGGATCGGTCTTGATCTCAAAATGGTTATCACACAAGTGGCACTTCATTCGAAACTGGTAGATTGGGGTGGTATAATACATGCCTAGTTTCGTCTTTTCTGCATTGTACCGCACTCCCATACCTATGTGGTTGTTGCAGCCGTCACACCAGATGTTGTAGGGCATCTCAAAACGAATGATAAGGATCCCCATGTGGAGTTTTCTGGCTCTCTCTCTCAGGGCATGGGTCCCACGAAATTTATTTAGCCCCCCGACTTTGGGGTCATAGTCTGGGGGGTAGTAGTGATTCTGGCCTTTACGTTCACCCATTTTTCAAGAACCTAAAAGAAAAGAGCAGTGTAGTCAATTTGAATATCATCCAATGAGTTTTGTGAAATCATTGATACCATCTGATTGGCGTTGGCTTTGTGTGAACAAGACAATTCATGGAATATTAAATTATCTTAACAAAATAGTTCTTCTTGTTAACTTTCCGTTAGGAACACAACACTCCTGCAGATTGAAAATAATATTGTAATAGAAATATAGTTATATTTCTATCAAAGAATATACCCAGGTAGCAATATGTTACCAACTAGACATCAAAAAGACGACCAAAAAAAGTTTAGGATAACTTTTTAATCGTCCAAGAAGTTATCTCATGAACAGCAAATAGGCGACAAATGTCCGCTTTTTTGTTAACCTATGCGTGTCTAAATGTTGGCTATAAGCTATCTTATAATGAATACCAATATGCCAGCATAAAGTTAACCTATATCAGCTGCCAATATGATAACGTGAAGTTATCCAATTGTCCATAGCCAGAAGATGACGTTGTAAGGGCATACAATTTACTGATATCCATGTTAACAAGCCGGCAACTTAAAGGCAACAACGAATGGCATCCTTAAGATATCTCATTTATAGATATGGGACAGGCGTGCGACAATGAAGCGTGCTAACTGAAATATAGATGTTAGATGAAATAATTTGATTGTTAATATATAAATTATATGTTAACAATCAAATTATTTCATCTATCATCTATATTTCAGCTAGCATACTTCAAAAATAATGTTTTCTTTTCGTAGAATATATATCGAGGAATACTTTTTCTTTAATCAACAAATAAATAGAAAAAATTATGAAAAAATTTAAAGAGAGCACGGCAAATTCCTTGGAACATCGTTTTACAGCCGTCTGTTGGCTATTGCTGTGGCGCATTTGATTCGATCGCCTCCTCGACGAAGCCAGTCCGCTATTTTATGCTCCACCTCTTTAATCGTGCAGCCTTCGAAGCGATCACGAATAATCTCTGTAAAATATTAAAACTAATATATCTAACTAATATCTAACTAATATAGAATTGTTCATCGGAAGTTTTACGTTACCTTTGATATGCAGATATTGGTCCCAACGAAAACGTCTTCTCCCGATTTTGTGCCTGTATAACCTAGAAATTCAATGCCCATGTCAAATCTAAGTTACGAGGATTTCACAGATGGTTATGTGATGTGACAGTTATAAAAAAATACAAATTCACACTTACTTGGAGATTGTCGTTCCACAATATGTTAATTTTGCGACGTATCACTATGATTTGCACTATATTTTATTGGGAGTAAAACTTCCTGTGTTACGTTTTCGCTGGTTTTCGCCGATTCTTGCTTGACATTCCATAACCTTAAAAAGCCCGCGAAAGATATCTATTGGATAACTGTTTTACCGATAATTTTGGTTAACCATTATCTGTTGACTTTTAGATGTCTTTATAACGTCATCTATATGCCATGTAGAAATGTCATCATAAAGACAACTACTAGACTTATCGTTTTGGGAACATTAAAAACCCACCTTTCAGATAACCGTACAATTGTTGAAATTTCAAAGCTGTCATATAGTCATCTTTAAGATATGTCCGAAAGACAACCTGATCATGGCAACTTAAAGATGCCGATTGGACATTAGTGCTACCTGGGTACTTACTCTTAACTTAATATTAGATTTTCTACAGAGGCAAAGAGGGCTTCTATTTATCTGTTTTTATAGGTTTTTTTATCTAAGCTCAGCTGTCACTGTCAGTTTGGTGTTACCTGTAATAAAATAATTTAGGGAAGACCCTATGCTTAGCACAATCAACTATACAGATGTAACAGAAAGGGTATGTTAAGCGAAAAGCTATGCAAATAGCCCGCTAAAAGGAACCTATCCACAAAATTTCAGACTCGAAATCACATGTTTATTTTTCCAGATAGTATGGAGAATTCCTAAACAACTCAGGAATGTTCATACAAGGGTATACCTATTATAGTAGAACTTTTTAAGTAATAATTTTATATTGCATAACAACTAATAGCATAAACCTCTTTTCGCAGAATATCGTTTGGCATTAACTCATTTAGCATACATTGAAACCCATATTTCTGTAAGTCAGAATTATCTGTACGCATAATTTTGGTATCCATAATAATCACAATGTATAATCATCACATCGCAGAAAGTTCAAAACCAGATTCATCTTTTGGCATATATTTCTTATCCATAACTATTTAAAAGTAGAACCATCATTTCGAACCATAATGCTTACAGCAAGAATCATCTTTTATGATTATTGCAACACTTTTCTAATCAGGCGTTATCATTTTTACTATTGCTATTTGTTGGAGGTAGTAATAGTCTGATTACACAGAATGTGGGTACCTTAAAGCAATAGGAGCTAATATAAGATTAGTATAATTTTATTTTCTGATTAATTTAATTGTTTTTTTTTCTAATAATTGTAATAAATAAAAGTTGATTTAATGATAATTATTTGGTTTTTATATCCTTGCCCATGAGAGCATGTTCGTTTCTGGCACTCGCCGGCCGCTGCCGCGGCACGCTCGCTTCGCTCGCTCGGCTCGTGCATAAGAGGTCACAGTTCTAACCTAACCTAACCTACGCATTTTTAAAGAAGAAAGTAACCCAATCTATATTATTCTAATTGAAATTCTATGATCTTCATAGTATGCCTAGTTAAATTATGCCAAATAATCTGTACTCTAAATGAACGTTATGCTAAATGATATTATACAAAATTATAACTATGCCAAAGGTAAATATGCCAATAAAAATTCTACTATCTTAAATGTATGCCATTCTAAATTCGGTCATAAGCACATTATACCTAAAAATATTTATGTCAAATATTTTTTATGCCTAATAAATGATCGACTAAAGAAGTTTCTGCGAAGTCAGTTATCCCAAATAGGTTTCGGAGTATCAAGTTTCTACCAAATAGACCGCCCCCTTCATACAAACTTAAAAAATAAATATGTGATTTTGATTCTCAAATTTTAGAAATACCTAGGTTCTCTATAGTGGTCTAATAACATAGCTTTTCGTTTAACATACCCTTTCTGTTACATTCTGTATACATATAAGGTTTAGCACAAGCAGCAGCACTAGGCCTGTAGTTCTCAGATATCGATAGAATATTCTTTATCGTAAAAATACAAGAAACAAGAAATTTTACAAAGACATGCTTATTTAACTTTAAATATAGTTCCTCTAGCAAACTGATTAGGACAGCGGGAGGTGAAGAGGGGAGCGAAGGGGAGGGTGATGCGCTCACGCTATCTATTTTTATTTATTTTTAACTTGTCAGAAAATCCCACATTGTATTGGGCGATCCTGTGACTAGTTAAATGTACCTAACAATAACTAATAATATTGTGTGGTATATTGCTGTTTTTGGGATCACTTGTGTGTGACTCTCCATTAGAGTTAATGGTTGATCAATAATAATTATTGGAACTTTATTTTTGAAAATCATCTATCATGGTCAAAATTTTGTTTTTAAGCCATTATCCATAAGCCATTAAATTATTTTCCAAAAAAAAAAAAAATGTCGAAATTTTTTAAAATTATCATTCGAAAATTTTCAGTGTTTTCGCCTCAGAATAATGGTCTGAAGCATAGAGATACCAAATCCCTGGTCTGAAGTCATTATATCAATATTTGAATCCCTGGTCTGAAGTCATTATATCAATATTTGTGCCTGGCTGTCACAAACAGCCTATATAAATCGATAGTAAAAATTCGCCTACTCACCTGCCCAGAATAGGTGTGATTTTATTGTTACAATTAAAATATACATACAATAGCCACGATTTCATCCGCGCAAACATTAGAATTCTTGTTTCTCGCATTCTTGGAATTTCGGAAAATCTTTTACTGGTTGCCTGTCATACTAAGAACACAGCCTCTAAATTTCACGCCTGATATTAAGTGCTTTGCGAGATTGGTAAATTTTATTGTTATCAAAGAAGAGGAGTAAAATTTAGAATTCCCATTTTTCCATTCCCTCCTTTCTAATCGAATGGGTCCTACACAAGGAACACATCCTCTTTGAGTTCTGTAAGAAAGATCTGCGGTTTATGCTGTTCGTTCGTTAATTCTCAGTCATTCAGGACAAAGGATTTTATCTGTTTTGAAGAAGTTATATTACTAACGTATATTACTGCTAAATGTCGATAAATCAAACCTGCGAAACACGATATGATAAATCGATTTACCGTAATATCATTGGTCTACCTTGTTTTTGCCTTGTTCACAAAAATAAATATGGAGTTTTACAGCTGTTTGACAGCTTTGTTTTCGTAAAATAATCTTGTAGATTGAAAGGGAGTTTTTATTTATCTAAAATAATATAATAATTTCCTTCGGTACATACCTACAGTAGGAATTAAATTGATTAGTCAGTAAGTTGAGTAAAGTAACAATGCAATGTACTATAAATAGGAACAGTGGTGGACATTGCTAGTCGATTTATCCAATTTTGTTATGGTTGATTGGATTTATTAGTGAAGTATACCAATGACAATGGGAAGAAGAGAAGAACCGGCATGGGCCAAGGGCACCCTGGGCCTGACGGCAGCTAGGGAGCGCGGCGAAGTGACCCGGCAGTTCCAGACACGTCTAAACGTTACTAGAAGTAATATCGACCGACTGGGACTTGAAAAGGAGCTACACGGACATATGGGATGTGTGAACTGCTTGGAATGGAACCGTGATGGCTCGTAAGTTATCTGGAATCAATATTACAAAGCTGCTTTTCTCCAAAATGAGTTAAATGTAAATAATTAGGTGGCATCATCAGCTGCATCTCCTTTCGCGCATGTCGTAAGAGTCGACTAAGGAACTCGGGCATTCTCAGGCGATAAGCTAGCAACTTGTCACTGATAATTTGAATATCCCTGCTATGTTAAATGTGACTTCATAATCATACTATTTTGGAAACAGCCATGTGTATGTAAGCATAGTAGAATTTTGTATTAACAAGAATATCTTCTGTTTTAGTATCCTAGCTTCTGCATCTGATGACCTCCATGTGATCCTGTGGGACCCCTATCGCTATAAAGTGCTGAACAACATTGCAACTGGTCATACTGGAAATATATTCTCTGTCAAGGTAAGTCATAGTTTTTGAGGTGATATTTACCACATAAGTAAAGCCTAGGGGTGTTCTTAATTCAAGTGGTAGGTGTACCCATAGCCACTTGTGACATTTTAAACTGAATGGTGAAAGTTGGGTGTGTAATTTGCACATTTATGTACAGACTGTTACTATTATTATCTGTCTATCCTAAAACTTTTAATGAATAATGCATAAGGTATTAGTCATACTCAATCAATAATGAAAAAATAGGGTTGTCATCATGACTGATTAAGATGTGGTAGAGGCAGGGCCGGCCCGCCCATACAGCGAACGGAGCAGTCGCCCCAGGCGCCAAATCCTAGAGGGCGCCTAAATGGTAAAGATATAGGTATATATTATTAGGAGCACACAGGAGAGGCGCCATAATTGGATCTCGCTCCATTCTAAAATTTACTTCAGGCCGGCACTGGGTACAATATAAAATTAAGAAAGCTTATATTGAAGGCAATATTTGTTTATTTTATGTACAGGAATAGATAAGGTACCCTTGTAACGGTTAGTCCTTAATTTGACCCTGTTAGATAAACAAATTTTTAATTACCTAGTGATCACAAATATGTAAACACCTATTTTCCTTGCACATCAGCTTATTTTCTCATGTATATTCCTAGTCATGCTTCAATATCAGATAACATACTTGTGTTACATACATACATACAATCACGCCTTTATCCCTTACGGGGTAGGCAGAGCACTAAGGGCCGATAGAACCACATGGTGCCACTTCTGACCAATTTTTAGGGTATAATTGAGATGTACAAGTTCGGTTAGTAGTGACAGGTGGTCAGCCTATCGCCTACAAAACACCAAGACCCTCTTGTCCCTCTACTTGCTTGTACAGTATGCCCGGGAAGAGAAGCAGCTGCAGTATTACACATTTTTTCACTGTGTTAGTTACGTATAAGAGCTTGCGTTGATGTCAGAATTGAGAATAGTATCAATACTTGTAAGGAAAGTTAGTTGTTTTCTTAGTACCATACTATAACAAACATATTTATTGGTAGAGATAAAATAAAATTAGTTTCAACTGGTCATGAAGTGTTTGTTTGCACTAAGTGCACCACACACACATTGTATAATCTTATAACTTATGACTGGTGTGTATTAAGCTACATTTTATCTAGATTTATCTATACATCCACATTAATTAACTATACATGTATGATAATGAAATACTAGTCTGACTATATGTTTTATGAAAATAAAAAAAAAATTCACCAGAGATATCGAATTGAAAGATAAATATAGAGAAATATAGGTTGCCTATGTAATCGTGGGAGTGCACCGCACCAGCGCTCATTAGGACAAGCCGCCAGTGGCTGAATTAATGGATCTCAAAATAAGTAAGAACACAGAAATATTTGTGGTGCACAACTTGCAAACATTTTATGTCTTAAATTCTCACATAACTAATTTATTGACCAGATAAGAGAATATTATTATTTACAACATTTGCTGTATGTTATGGGAAGTTGAAGTCCTGGACCTTTTGTTTCATGGTCTTTATGGTTTTTTCCTCCAAATTGCCAGTATGATGCACTCCAAACACTCACTGATGTAAAATGTTAAATAGTTAACATGTTGTCTTGTCTGCTTATCACGTTCCTAAAGTGCGACGTGAAAGTAACATTGCTCGCCTGCCTCGCGTATAATACATGGATCAGAGCTATCACTTAATTTGCAGTAGCAGAGACGAAGCGATGCGATAGCGAAAATTGAGCGTGTGTGCGCGAATCGCATTGCTTCATCAGGGAGCCGAAGCCGTTTACTAGCTAATTTCCTTTGAAAACCGTCTCCAACCTGCAACAATTCCCGTGCAGTTCCTAACAAGCGACGTGATCGCAACTTGCGCGGCGGACAACACGGTGCGGGCGCGCAGCCTGGTGTCCGGGGCTCCGCTGCTGGACTGCTCGTGCCACGTGGGCCGCGTGAAGCGCCTCGCCGCCGCGCCCGACAACCCGCACCTTGCCTGGTCGGCGGCTGAAGACGGACTGATATTGTAAGTGCTTTGCAAGATTGGTTATAGTATAGGTAGTATAAGTAGGTTTTTTTGAGTACTTCAGTTAGTATTGAACTTGTCATCGGTAAATTTATTTTTCCCGGGCATACTGTACAAGTCAGTAGAGGGATAAGAGGGTTTTGGTGTTTTGTAGGCGATGGGCTGACCACCTGTCACTACTAACCGAACTTGTACATCTCAACTATACCCTCAAAATTGGTCAGAAGTGGGCACCATGTGGTCCAATCGGCCCTTGGTGCTCTGCCTACCCCTTAAGGGACAGAGGCGTGATTATATGTATGTATGTATTCAAAATCTTTTGAGCCAGAGCGCCAGATCTAACTACTTGCAACATTTTGGAAACTAGATGCACTAATAGTATCCAAATGGGGAAGCCAAAACTGCAGAATCTACATCTACGTTTAGCGGCGTCAGATGCAAATGATTAGTGACAATTTTGCTAGCTCATCGCCTGAGAGAACGCCCCTGAGTTCCTTAGTCGAATCCTATGACATGCACGGCTGATATATTCTAGTGAGATCCCGCATCACTTGACATAGTGTCTGTCCCCCTCTCAGATCTTTAAAACTACGCAACGGAGTAATTCAAGAGGAAGAACTAGAGAACGCTAGTTATATGTATACAGGGTGTCCCGGAAGTCGACGTCAAGCTGGAAACGGGAGATATGCCAAGTCATAATAGTTATCAGTAAAAAAAAATTCTAAGTTATGTACATTTTTTTTTTCAGTACAGCCAGTTAAGGTTTGGCGAAGTATTCATTTTAAATAGTTGATTGGGCAAAACCTGAGATTTTCTTCCAAACTGGAGCAGTTGGCTTTGAATTTTAGGTAACAAGTTTACAGAAGCACTTTTCAGGATTACATAATAAAAAAGAAATTGACAAAAAGTGAAGAGTTAAAAAAACTATCACAGGGTGTAGATTTACTCGATTTTTTTAAAGTACTATAATTTATAAAGTACATAACTTAGATTTTTTTAAAATTTTCTGATAACTATTATGACTTGGCCTATCTTCCGTTTCCGGCTTGACGTCGACTTCCGGGACATTCTGTATTTATATTTTTAAATATTAGTCACAATATGACGTCACTTATTCTCTAGACAACACGACCTGCGCACCTCGCACCGCTGTAACGCGGACTCCCCCAACCTGCTAATCAACCTGGCGACCCACATCGGACGCTACGCTGAAGCCAAGTGCGTGGCCATCAACCCTCGCCGCCCTTACCAGCTCGCGGTGGGCGCTAACGACTTCTACGTGCGCCTCTATGATACCAGAATGATCAAACTCACTAAAGTGCAAGTAAGTGTTAGACTCATAGAAAACCTGCCTGTTTTCCTGTTTTCCTATAGGCTTCTTCCTTCTCTATAGGGTGTTTCATCGTCGTCAAGCTTTCCGAATATTACGCATTCTCCTCATCATCACGAAGATTTTTCTAAATGAAACTTCGTTTGTACGTGAGAATGAACCGTTAGGTATAGGGCAGATTTTTTAACACTGCATATTATAAAACAAAGTCGCTTCCCTTTTAGACATTTTAAAATACGCAACGGACTTTGATGCGATTTAAAATAAGTGATTCAAGAGGAAGGTTTATATGAATGAATAGGTAACTAGCGAACCGCCCTGGCTCACGCTGGTATAATAACTTACTTGGCTTATGTTCCTGTGTCCCCTAGATGGGGAAAGAGGGCTTGCACGGTAGCAATAATTCCTGTGTCCCCTAGATAAGGCAGAGGGTTTACATAGCTGCAATCTTCTTCTACTTCAGCCTATTACAGTCCACTGCTGGACGTAGGCCTCCTCCAGGGCACGCCACAAGGCTACGGCCATGGGGGGTTTTTACCCATAGTAACCACGCTGGGCAGGCGGGTTGGTGACCGCAGTCTGGTTTTTGGACTATGTTGTCAGTACGGGAGGCGCTGCTGCCCGCCTCCCGGAAACCCTTAATCGCCTCGTACGATACCCACGGGCAGACAGGGGTGGTACAAACTTTACTCTGCCGGCACCACGCGGCTAACGATAATAACTAACTTGACTTATGTTCCTGTGTCCCCTAAATGGGTAAGAGGATTTACAATGCAATTTGCAATGGTGATACGAAATTCTCTTTAACGGATGAAGTTGTGGTTGGCCGCTAGTGATCTCTATATATCAAAGAACCAGTGGGTATAGTAAAGGTATTACAGCTTTGTTATCATATTATCATATCATATAATTTGCAGACGGGCCCAGCTTCCCGCTACACGGGAGAACGGGCGGCGTTGAGTGACACAGAACAAAACGTTCCCAGGGGAGCCGTGCAGTACTTCGCGCCAGGTCTGATATTATTACATTCATACACAAGGATGTGTTTTCAAAACAAGGGGTGGGCAGAACTGCAGTATTATAAAGGAGATCTTACAGCCTTTAGCATAGGGACAAAAGCAATAATCAGCGACAAGTGGCTAGCTCATCGCCTGAGAGAATGCCCCTGAGTTCTTTAGTCAAATCTTATGACATGCACAGAAGGAGAGGCAGCTGATGTATCACAGTGAAGCCCCGAACATACTAAAACAAAAACTTTAACGAAAATGTTATACAAGCCCCAAATTAGGATTCCCAGTGCAATAAGGAAACAACATAAAAAAAAGATACTGATGACGTATGCATATGTCATTGCAGGCCACCTCTCAATGGACCCCAGCGAGGACTCGTTTCCAAAGAAAGCCACCACATACGTCGCCTTCAGTCACGATGGCAATGAATTGCTGGTCAATTTGGGATGCGAACAGGTAAGTGATAGCTCTTCTTGGGCTAATCTCGGCTCTCCAGGCTCGCTTAGCGAGACTCTGGGCAACCTGAAAAGGCTGCTAGGATTTCTGGAGGAGACATGCTGGCTCGAGTAGAGAGCACACCACCTTTACGCAAAATAGGCACACAGTCGTCGAGTTGCGAAAATCAGCCATACCAATAGCTCTTCTTTATGATCCTCATCTTATGAGGGCCTCTATGATACGTAGAGGTCCTGGGTTCCATTTCAACCCTGGCAAGGGATTATCTGTGAACCAAACCAAAGGTTTACTGGTATGTTTTGTGGCACTGCAGTTAATATATGTTTTTTTAAATAAAATTATTAATAAAGAAATGGAAAAAATTCCTCACCCGGGTGGGAATCGAACCCACGACCTCTGCATTCCGCGTGCCAGTGCTCTCACCACTGAGCCACCGGGTCAATTACTCGGATGACGAATTTTACCATCTCTTTTCTAAATTACATATTGGCAACGTTATTTTTCATCCCGATAGCTATACACTAGCCAAATCTCGGCAAACAAAGCTGAATCCCTTAGCACAATGTTTAAAGATGAAACGATCAACCATATCCTAACGGATTATATTAATGGAGAAGTGTTTTTATAAATTTATCTTAGTCAAGATATTATATATGTTTTTTTTGTTGGTTGGTGATTATATTGTACACTAAATAAGAGGAAGTCGTGTCAGGCCATTGATTGGTCGCTGGAAATGATGATAGAATCATCTCTTATTCTGACTCGACAAATTTGCCTCTTATTTTAGTTCTTAATATTTCTTTTTAAAAAAAATCATTGTTTCCCTGACCCATGGGGCTGGTGCTAGTGTATTTTTTAAAGTATTATTTTCACTAGTGTTCTGGGCACCTTTGTACCGGGAGCGAGCCACTAGATCTTAATTAGTTTAATGGGTTAGTTATAGTATGTACAAATTAAGTTTGATTTATAAATAAATAAATTTATAATTTTACATTTCAACTTAATTTTTCCAACATAATACGAGTTACTTTATTTTAGGTATACCTGTTTGATATAAACTCAAATCGTCGACCAAATCTAGTGGAAAGTTTTATAATACAACACAATCACGGATATCGCGAGGGGGACAAGAAGAACGGAACCACGTCCGGAGCTAACGGAACAACGCCCGGGGCCAACGGGGCAATCTCCGGGGCTAACGGGACAACTTTTGGATCAAACGGGACAACAGGCGCCAATGGCACGTTCGATTCGCCGCCAGTTATTTTACCAGAAAAGGTGCAGCTTTTGAAAGAAACGGTGAGTTAAATATATTTACTTATATGTAAGTAGGTGTTAGTTTTCAGTGGTTTTGTTTAGTAAAATAACTACTATTATTTATCAGAGATTCGTTTGTTATTCTCGACTATTTAACTCCGGTTTATATAAGTTTTTAACAACGTAGTAGATACTTATTTGACATTGACTTGTACTCTGTGTACACATTTTTATTTTTATTTATATAGTTTAAATTTGACATGGACCTGTACTTACTTTGTGTAAGTGGGTATGTAATTTATATCAATTTAATTTAATTGTGTTATGATAATTGAATTTATACACACTAAGTGAGTTAAGTGTTACTATGATTATCTGATATCTAATCCAATGTAAGACTCTTTTGTTAATATGTTACTTAGTTTTGACTGTGTCGCTGGGAGCTCTCTTGCTATTGCTTCTTCCAAGCAATGACACTTCACTGAAATAGTGTAACAGTAATAGTAGAATCATGCGGTGTGTCAGACCTAATGTTGGTTTTGCCATAAAGGAGAACTGTCTAGCAGCTCTCCTGGATTTCGTCTTTAGGCGACCTTAACTCTTATTAGCTCCACGTTGGTGGCTATTAAGCCCCGAATCGCTAACTTATGCCTGACAGCCCGTGATCAAATCGCACCTTGGTGTGGTGACCGTTGCCAAAGCAAAAGCTTTGCGATTTTTGTTTTGGGTTATTTAAATTCACCTCCTTTTTTGTTTGGTAGCGGTTTCATTTTGGGGTGCGAACATAGAAAGTAACATATAATTAGACAATCGACAAACAAGTTGTTAATGCTTTCATGTCGAATAAATGAATTTCAATTTGAATATATGTGTTATTCCAATTTATCACATATTATGAAACAAATTTGCTTTTCGTTGTCTGTTTGATCTTTAAAACTTCTCAACTGATTTTGATGCGGTCTTTTTCAATATATTAGAAAGGGTGACTAGAGGAAGGTTATATGAGGTAAATGACTAATTAACATAATCTGTATGTTTCAGGCAAACGGCTTTGTAAACAAAGGCAACTACACATGCGCGGTGAAGCTGTACAACGAAGCTATAAGCTTGTGCCCCGACTGCGCTCTCCTATACTCCAACAGAGCCGCCGCATTGATGCGACGTGGATGGTCAGTATTGTTATTTACGTTAAGACTATGTTAGTTACATATGTAAAACCATGCCTCTTTTCCTGAGGGGTAGACAGAGATCACGGATCTCCATTTGCTACGTATCTGACACGTCCTTCGCTTCATCTACTTTCATGATATTTTCCTTTGACGCTCGTCGGTTCAGGGTACTCTTAACTTGACCTCTCTCTAGAATTTCACCAATTTGGTCGGTGAAATTTCAGCGAGGTCTTTCCCTTCCAATCTTTCCATCCACTCTTCCGTATATTAGTTATTGTTAAATATATTAAACACTTGACAAACATAACCCTTCTTTTGGCGCAGTCAGGTAAAAAACCGTTTTGCTTTCCAGGGCCGGTGACACCTACTCGGCAATAAGAGACTGCTACAAAGCGATAAAGCTGGACGCGAACCACGTGAAGTCACATTTCCGTCTGGCCAAGGGTCTGATGGATCTGAAGCGAGCGCGGGAGGCACACGAATGCCTCCTGTATTTCAAGGACAGGTTCCCGAGACACGCGGCCAGCCATGCCGTGTTTCTGCTACAGAAAGACATTAATGTCGCGCTGGAGAACATCGATACGCAGCGCGATGAAGGTATGACCTCTTTTGTTTTTAATAGGGATGTTACTAGTTATTTTATTATATCTAAAGATTATAAAATCTAAACATTTGCCAAAGAAAAACTTCGCTAGCGTGAAAGCTTTGAGAGATATAACAATTTTAAAATTACTGCAGTTTTAGACTTGCCCAAAAACGCAGGATTCAAACGGCTACTATATTATGTTGCTATCACATTTGGACACTAAATCAAATCTTAATTTTACAGATAGGTATGGTTTTGATGATTAATTCTGATAAGCATAAAATGTCATTAAAATTCAACCATAGTCATCCCAATTCTACTTACTTTTTACATCTCATATTTGCAGTCCCCTGCGGCGCTGTTCGAATATGTATGTATGTATTTACATTCCAGCTACGATAGAAGCGGAAGAGAATCACCCGACAAGCGTGATGGAGCGCCAGCTACGCTCGTCTGCCATCGACCACACGGCACGGTTTCTGGGACACTGTAACACCACCACTGACATCAAGGAGGCCAACTTTCTGGGACCCGAAGCCAATTTTCTTGCTGCCGGGTGAGTTGCAGTCGTTTTGTTATTAATAGTAAACGCCCACGACTTCTTTCGCATGGACTGCAAAAGGCCAAAATTATCCGGGATATAAATAGTTTTCCGGGATAAAAAGGAGCCTATGTCCTTTCTCAGGCTCTAGACTACCCGTGTACCAAGTTTCATTTCAATTGCTCCAGTAGTTTTAGCGTCAGAGCCGCACAGATGGACAGAGCTACTTTTGCGTTTATAATATTACATACATACATACAGGGTGTTTTTTTGTGGCCACCCTTAACGAAGGGTACGTACTCTATACATCAAATAAAGTAAGTTTATGCCAAAAAAATGTTGGAAAAAAAAAAAAAAAATTGAAAAAAAAAATTTAATTCCTTGATTGTGCGAAATTTATAGTGTCTAGTGTTTATGTTAGTTTTTTTTATAGACCGATATTAATTATTTTTCGTGAAAAAATCTCGCTACGCGCGTCTATGTGCATTTATGCAGAAAAACGCAGTCTATTTACTCAACTTTGGACCCTAATATTTTGGAAACCAGACACTTCCCAGGTATGCTTCCATGGAGAAAAATGATCGTGATGATGAGTAGATTCCGTAGTTTTCGGGAAAGTTGACGACCAAAAATCAAACTATACAGGTATAGTCACGCCCATTATCCTTCAAAGAGGTTGGGCAGAAGTGTGCAAATAACATACCTTGGCACCAGTTAACCTATCAAGTCGCACGTGGTAAGGGGTGAGCCTACAGCCGCTTTTCGGGCACAAATATAATTATACAATGATTTATGGTTAGGATAAATTTATAAGACACTTCTCCACAATATAATCCGCTAGGATAGTTAATTGTATCTCATTAAACATTGAGGGATTCAGCTTTGTTTACCGAGATTTGGCTAATGTATAGCTATCGGGATGAAAAAATAACGTTGCCAATATGTAATTTAAAAGAGATGGTAAAATTCATCTTCTGAGTTAAGTGACCCGATAGCTCAGTTGGTGAGAACGATGCACGGAATGCAACAGGTCGTGAGTTCAAATCTCAGTTGGGAGATTTTTTTTATTTTCCTATTAATATTTTACAATTATTATTATTAATAATTGGTTTTCATTTATCCGTCAGTTCGGACGACGGCTCCATGTTCATCTGGTGCCGGCGCTCCGGCAACATAGTGCGCTGCATGCGCGCTGACGACTCCATCGTCAACTGCATCCAGATGCATCCCACTACCTTCCTGCTGGCCACCAGCGGCATCGAGGCTGTGGTGAGGCTGTGGAGCCCCCAACCCGAGGTAGGTGCAGTTTGAGGCTCGACCGAGGGAGGTGCAGTCCGAGACCCGAAGTAGCAAGTGAGGTCAGCAATTCAATTTCATTTTAATCGGTTCAGTAATATTAGCGTATAAGTCGGACAGACAGATAGACAGACAGAGTTACATTCGCATTTATAATGTTCCCTATTTGACTGACGTGCTCCCTTCGTCTGCAGGAGGGTATGGACCTGAGCCGTGTGGTGGCGGATAGTACGGCGGCGGCGCTGGCCAATCAGCAGCGCATGCGCAGCGACCCCTTCGAGGCCATGCTGCTCAACATCAGCTTCGCCGACCGCGAGCGTCAGCCCGCCTGCCGCGCCACCTAGCGGGTGAGTCACGCAGCCGCCTGCCGCGCCACCTAGCGGGTGAGTCACACGCAGCCGCCTGCCGCGCCACCTAGCGGGTGAGTCACACGCAGCCGCCTGCCGCGCCACCTAGCGGGTGAGTCACACGCAGCCGCCTGCCGCGCCACCTAGCGGGTGAGTCACACGCAGCCGCCTGCCGCGCCACCTAGCGGGTGAGTCACACGCAGCCGCCTGCCGCGCCACCTAGCGGGTGAGTCACACGCAGCCGCCTGCCGCGCCACCTAGCGGGTGAGTCACGACCAGCCACGGGGTGGATAGAGTTATAGAGTGGAGTTTGTACCACCCCTACCTGCCCGTGGGTATCGTACGAGGCGATTAAGGGTTTCCGGGAGGTGGGCAGCAACGCCTGGCGTGTTGACAACATAGTCCGAAAATCACACTGCGGTCACCAACTCGCCTGCAAGTTGGTGACTATGGGCAAAAAACCCCCCTGTGGCAGTAGCCTTGTGGTGCACTCTAGGGGAGGCCTACTTCCAGCAGTGGACTGCAATAAGCTGACGATGAATTCACAAACAGAAACGTAATGTTACGCACATTTCGTAGCTCGCTAAAATTTTCAATTTTCCAAAAATGACGTAGATAGTCAAGTCGCTAGCTTATCGCCTGAGAGAATGCCCGAGTTCCTTAGTCGACTCTTACATCACGCACGGAAAGAGATGCAGTTGATGTGTTCTAGTGAAGCCTCGCGTCAGTACAGGATCTACAAGATATTAATGACTCGTACGTTCAATAAAGTAGCAGATATTATGACCTGTGGGGTAAGCACGAACCTTTTTACGCGGCGTAACGCTAGCGACTCGCTAGCAAAATCTATGTGATTTGACTGTTGGATGATAGCGTTACGGACTATCGAGAGGTTCGTGCTTACCCCACTATTCCATTGTGGTCATCGTCAGCCTATTGCAGTCCACTGCTGGACGTAGACCTCCCCCAGTGTACGCCACATGGCTCGCTCTCCCGTTTTCACCATCCAGTCACTACCAGCCGTCCTCTTTAAGTCATCGGTCCATCTGTCCGGAAGGCGCCCAACGCTACGCTTGCCGAGGCGCGGTCTTCATTCAAGAACCCATTTACTCCACCGTCCATCGGTTCTACGACAGATGTGGCCGACCCACTGCCACTTCAGTCTGCTACATTTCGAGACTATGTCTGTCACTTTGGTCTTCTGCCGGATAATCTCGTTTCGGACTTTGTCTATTAGCGAGATTCCGAGCATTGACTTTTCCATAGCTCTCTGAGTGACATGCAATCTATTCCATTGTACTTTGAAAAAAATTTACCGAAAATAACCACATGTTTACAACATTCTCCCTGTTTCTATTGTCTTGTTTTATTTTGTTGCTCTATGTGTAATTTTCAAATACACTTAAATATAAAGTTAGCAGTAAAGTCTGAACTAAATAATATTCGTTCTTTACAGATTTCACCAACAGACCTCAGAAGTTACTGCATCATGTGTTAAGTATAACCCTTGTATCGTGAATGCTATATAAAAGGCATGTTAACTATTAATGTATTCCAACTCTAGCCAATATATAATATTGTGGAAAAAACGAATTGGAAATACGTCGTATTTATGGTAAGTGTCGTTTAATTTGTATGATAGAGGCATATCGTAAAGTAATTGTTTTTCGTACCCTTCTAAATTTGTTTTTATAAATCATAAATATTTTTTTCAGTTTAATTTTTATACTATGTATCTATGTAAGCTGTAGTAATTCCCTTTATAAAGCCTAACGCACTTTCGGTAGAACAAGGGCATAATAAAATTGTCGTTTGTCAACTTTCTCCTTGTTCTACTGAAGGTGCGCGATATTTTTGAGTCATATATTGTTAGTTACGTCACAATTTTATTTATTCTTGCCCGGATTCTATAATGATATATAATATTTAAAAAAAAAACAAGAAAACAGTGACACGAATAAATAAACAGACAGAAACAGTAATAAATAAATCCATTAGTCATCTATACATATAATAAAAATGTAACGGATCGCTGTCTGTACATGGAAGATATATAAGAAAAAATATTATAGGAGACTTTTATCAACGCAATAGAACCCAAAACGATGATTTTTGGAATTTTTGTCTGTTTGTGCGTTTGTGCACGCTAATCTCAGAAACGGCTGAACCGATTTCGATGCAGTTTTCTGGAATATATTGTGACAGGTCCCACTTAACATATAGGCTACTTTTTATCCCGGGAAACTGTTTTTATCCCGGATAATTTCGACATTTTGTTTTTTCTGTAGTCCACGCGGACGGAGTCGCGGGCGTCCACTAGTATAAAAGTAAAACAGGATTCATATTCCCTATAAAAACTAGGCTGACCAGGAATTTGACCACGCTAAGGGCCGATTATTCCAAATGCCAGATAGCCTATCAGAGGAATAAAGTTGATGTTGTCTTTCTCTAAAACATGATCATGATAGAGACAGCATCATTTTTATTCCTCTGACTAGACTTTCTGAAATTTGGAAAAATTAGCTCTAAAAAAATGTTAGTGACTGTTATATTTAAGTGTATAGGTATTAGGAACTGGGCTTAAGTCTAGAATATTTTAATGTAAAGGATTATCTGAAAAAATTATCTTTAATGCTTACGATACTTTTAGCTAAACCTGTAAACGAATCATCTAGGTAGGGTGAATTGGTTTACAGAAAACTTATTTAATTTTATTGTTCGAGGAATAAAGTGGCTTGACTTGAAATATATAGGGTGTAACAAAAGCGGTATGTCAAGCCAAATGCTATAAATATGAGCTCACTATAGAAAAACTATTCCCATTTGAGACTCGAAATTGCGTTTTTCAAGGTTTAGGATTTGTCCACACTACTTGGAGAAATATACATTTCAAGTAATCAGCCTATTGCAGTCCACTGCTGGACGTAGGCCTCCCCCAGGGCACGTCACAAGACTGCCATGGGGGGTATTTGCCCATAGTGACCACGCTGGGCAGGCGGGTTGGTGACCGCAGTTTGTATTTTAGACTATGTTGTCAATACGGGAGGCGCTGCTGCCCACCTCCCGGAAACCCTTAATCGCCTCGTACGATACCCACAGGCAGACATGGGATGGTACAAATTCTACTCTGCCGGCACCACGCGGCCATTTCAAGTATCAAATCAAATTTGAGATTAAGTTCTCTAGTGTGTGCAATTTTCATAGCATTTGGTTTAACATACCCCTTCTGTCATACCATATAATATAGTCATACATTAAATTCTTGTAGTCTCAGAATATGTATTAATCTGCTATCGTTTTAGGATTTAGGTAATTTTAAACATAGCAATTCTAATACAGTGTTGCCATGTTAAAGGTTAATCTTACAGTTTTTCAACTCAAGCTACTTTTTTTTTCAATTTACGGTGCCAAGTTATTTTATTTTAAAGATTTGTTTTATTATTACTTTTAAAATGTTAATATTAGTATAAAAATGATTAATGAAGTTTGTAAATGTGATATTTTTAGTGAGCGCGAGAAATAAGGACTCAAGGTGTCTTGTAGTATTTAGGTTAAGAAATATAATGATATATAGGTAGATGCGTCTGTGTATATTCCAGGGTTCGAAGTGATAATTATCATTGATAATTATCACGATAATTATCTTGATAAATATACCTTGATAATTATCTTTGATAATTATAAAAATCAAACACTAAAATAATCTCATTTATTTATGTGTATCTGAACGTCATTTGCGTATCCAAATGCGCTAGACCTCAAACTAAACAAAAAAAACGTTTATCTGACGAGAAAAGTGTGAATTCCTGTTCTTTGGGTACTTTCTTACTTTTGTCTGACGTCATAAAAACAAATTCTGAATTAAATTATATATTTCTTACATTATTATTTGCTGTTTATTTAATAACACTGAAAAACCTACACCCTCCTTGGAATTTAATATATTATCATTTAAATAAAGAAAATTTCAAGAAGTTAAATGGAAAATCAGCTAGGATAATTATCAGATAATTATCAACATAATTATCCAAAAAAATATTCATCTTGAAAAAATTTCGAACCCTGGTATATATATTCATTTAATGTGATTTATAATTATCGATCATATACCCAGATTTGAATATTGATTAGTCCAATTGCACTGATTGTGGTGATACCGCCATTGATTGAGTTATCAACGTTTGTATTTTTAACGTATTCGTAACTTTTCCTGTGAGGGTAGGCACTCGGTTAAGTTAGTTATACTTTGATTTCTTCGACATAAGAGTTATTTTTCAATGGTTGAGTGTAATTGAACTTTGAGTGAATGATTAATGATATAGGGGTGATATGAGAGAATTTTTTGTGGGTATGTGTCGATCACTTAGCCTCATATTTATAGTCTATAGATTACATATGTATAGTAGCACTGACAAGTCTAGATACTTGCTCTAAAAATACAAAAACTGAATAGGTAAGAGTCATGAAGGTATAAAAGGGGAGGTGGGACTATGAACTGAGTCGTGTGGCAATCGTGAGGCCATGACGTCATGATAGGGGCGGAGCTTCAGCGCCAGTGTAACGCAGTAGCTGTAACCACACGCTTGTGCTCCGAAATGTAACAGTATTAAAATTACAAAGACACTAGCGCTTTTATCAGGGTACTTTTTTACTAAAACGTAGTATAATATTGCCATCTAGTAATGAGTAATTTCACTAGTAAAACAATCTTGATAATGAGCAAGTAGTTTGACTAGTCACTACAAGGTGATCTCTATGTAAATGGGCAGGGCTACAGTGTTCAATGCCCCCCTAGTCCCATACTTCACCCCCGCTCCGCGGCACACTATTTCTGTATGAAAATATACTTAGCCGCTACTCCTCTTTTAGTTCTTCTCCACGGTGAGAGTATTGGCTGTATCCGACGATTTTTTAAAAATTCCATAAACATTTAATCGACAGACTATAAATATTATAAGTGTTTAGAAACTCATTATGTTACGTACTAAATATTAACATCTAATCAAAGTGTATTGAGGAATCATATTCATGAGAGACTGCAAATGTTCAATGATTGAGCATCATTTCAGGATACTGACTATGTTAAATATTATTTAGTTTATGCCTGGAATACACACGCTACTAATAAGCATAATAAGCATGCTACTTAACTTGTTAAATTTAATTAGAAATGGCGTAAATAAAGAGTTATGGTTTTATGTTTTTAACCTCTGCGTCTTTAGGTATTTTGTAGTTTAAATTTATTAAGATGAGTTAGGTAATACCTACACACATAAATGTGCAAATAAAAACCTAAATTTCTTTTTTTGTCTAATGCAAAATATATCAAAGTATAAGTAGAATCTGCTATGAACTAGCATGCTTGTGTGTTACTTCGTAGCATGTGTATTTTTTCGGGATTTATTCACACTGTGCAAGTGCATTTGTGTGTGTGTGTGTGTGTGTGTGTGTGTGTGGTAACGATGTTCCACACAGTCCAAAAACTTTTGGGTTTATGTACAAATGTAAATATATTAGATTTCTATTATAAAACACTTAATTATTATAACAAGTTCCCTACACATGTAAAGGACTAAAAATAAATTATAAAATAAAAAAATAATAAAAAAATCTCGCGCATTTTATACATCATGTAGGTAGGTAGGTTAGATACCTGTTAAAGGATGAATTTTAACAAATAATACATATTACAATAAGGATGTTTAAAATTATCCGGTATAGCCAATACGCCCCCTACTGATTACCTAATTTGCAATAGCAAAGCCGAAGCGATGCGATAGCGAAAATTGTACAATATTCGCCTTGAATTGTCACAGTTCCTTTGAAATTCATTTTACGTAATACGATTTTGACAAGCAATCAGCGATTTTTGTACAATATTCGCTATCGCTTTGCTTTTGCTAGTTAGGTAATAAAGGGGACGATTAATTGGACTTGTAATACATTTTATGTATTTCATATGTTTCTGTTCTTGTATTGTATTGTTTTGTATTGGTGTGTATAATACTATATGTTAGTGTATAATTAATGTTACACCAATCACTGAACTTATCCTATTTAATTGTTGGTATTTACTACCTGTTTTACACGCGGCGTGTGTTGTACGGGAGTTTTGTATTCGTATTCGGTCGCGTTTAAGTTTCGCAGCAGACCGATTATGTGTCTCACATTTAAGGGACAAGTTCGCAGAAAGGTTTTCTGCACGGATAGCATTAGATTGATAAAATTGAGATATCTCGTCCGCGTAAACTTTAAAAGTACATACATAGTCACGCCCACTGGCGGCTCGTCCTAAGGAGCGCTGGTGCAGTGCACTCCCACCCACGATGATGACATAGGCAATCTATATTTCTCTATAATTATCTTTCAATTCTACTATGTTTATACAATAATAGAAATTTGGTACTTTTCCTAGTACTGTATTCAATGAGTGCGAATAATACCGCCATAGGCCGGCGCGTGAAACAGAAGATTTCGTATGAAAAATTAGCCTTATCCAGAGCGCCGCTCACATAAATTCGCGTATGCGGCCACTAGATGGCGCTTAGTCCGAGTTAGAACGCGATATGGTTTTCTTTAATGTGTTTCATTAGGTCATCTGAATTTTAATATGAGCGACGTTGCACAGTGAACTCCCATCCAAATACACCAGGAGCCGCCAGTGGTCACGCCCGTTATCCCCCAAAAGAGGTTGGGCAGAAGTGTGCAAATTGCACACCCACTTTTGCACCAGTTAACCTATTAACATGGTAAGGTGAGCCTACCGCCGCTTTTCGGGCACAAATACAACAATCTAGCGACCGGTGACGAATCCATTAGGAAATGTTCCCGTGCCATTCTAAATAGGTATTAAGAGCAAAAGTTCACGTGGGAATTTCGGGAAATCCCTTCTTGGTGGACTTATATTATGTCCGTAAGGAAGCCACGGTCCAAATATCACATTTCCGGCTTCAGTAGTTTGCCTCGGAAAGCACGTATAACCGTTGGACCTGCGCCTGATCCGTCCCATCGAACTATAAAAGTGACGGAATAGAGAGTGCATCTGTGTTTGCGTACATACTTGTGCGCTATAATATCTCCTTCGCACATGGCAAATCTCCGTAGTGTGGGACGTGGTTGAAATACGTTCTGGTAGATTATTATTATTATAATAATGTCTCCGACGGTATTTCGGTCATGGCGGCCAGTCTCAACGGTACCATTATTATTATACAGGGTGTAACAAAAGGGGGTATGTTAAGCTAAATACTATGAAAATATCCCAATACTTACAAAGAACCTGTTGTCAATATTTGAGACTCAAAATCATACGTTTATGTGTCAAGATTGTATGATAATTCCTGAGTTGTTTAGAAAAAATCCGTATTATGTATTTGGAAAAATAAACATATGATTTCTAGTCTCATAATCTAATTTTGAGTATAGGTTTGGGCTATTTTCCTAGTACATACATACATACTCGTACATAACCTCACGCCTATGTCCCATAGGGGTGGGCAGAGACTACATTTAGTACGTTCCAAACATACCTCTTTCGCCTCATCAACATTCATTAAGTTCTTCATACATGATCCTTTTTTCCTAGTATTTCGCTTAAAATTCCCCTTTCGTTACATCCTGTATAGCTCTGGATTTGTCGCTTAGATGTAAGATATATATGCCCCCTTATTACCTAACTAGCAAAAGCAAAGCGATAGTGAAAATTGTACAAAAATCGCTGATTGCTTGTCAAATTCGTATTACGTAAAATGAATTTCAAAGGAACTTTGACATTTCAAGGCGAATATTGTAGAATTTTCGCTATCGCTTTGCTTCGGCTTTGCTATTGCTTTTACGTAATCAGGGGGCAAAACAGCTATCTATTGCAGAGATATAGACTAGGCTCGTAGGCGATGAAAAGGCTTACATAATAAATAAACATTTTGTATAACACTTGGATATTTTTTATTTCATCTACTTTGATGGATTTTGTTAAATAAATATTTGTTAAAAGAAAGGTGTTTTATTTTTGAAGCCTCTTGGTTCAGGATTAGCATCTAGTCTATTGATTTTAATTATTCAATGTTAGTGTTCCTAAGTTATATGTATCCTATATAATATATTTTTTTTACAATTAGATAGGCAAAGATTTGACCGCCATCGTGCCTGATTAGCGGCCTAATGTACATGTTGGCCTAGAAAGTGCCTATTCACTTTAGCTTTGAAGAGACCAATGTTGTAGTGCTCGGGAAATACATCGGCAGGAAGTGCATTCCACACCTTAGCCGTTCGCATTACAAACAAGTTAGCATAACGTTTGGTGCGGATGGGTGGGATATCAACAACATAAGGGTGATACGCTAGTCTGCGTCTAGTATTCCGATGTTGAAAAGGGGCTGGTGGAACTGTATTGTGAAGTTCCCACGCACACACTCCAAAGTGTATCCTGTAAAACACTGACAAAGCAGCAATTTTACGGCGTTCAGAAGTATGCCAAGGAGACTGCCTATGTTTCTTATTTTATTTTTGCGTATAATATTATACAGTAGGTATAGGATGTTGTTCAAACACTAATATCTGCCAGTCCTCTTGATTCTATGGACTATTGATTGACTGACTATGTTACTCTCATGGTTAGCAAAGATAATTAAGTGTAAAAGACATCGTTTCATATCATTTACTAATTAGAATTTAATTAATAGCATAATAATTATATTTTTGTAGGTATGGCAGTCACTAGTTATTTATTTAGGAACGACACATATTTTTTATGTTATTTTGCTAACATACTCCTTCTCTTACACCCTACGGATTTAACATAAGTGTATAATTACAATAAGAAAATATTAAAAGTAAATATAATATAAACATCTATATATCTATACATATAATAAAAATGTAACGGATCGCTGTCTGTACATGGAAGATATATGAGAAAAATATTGTAGGAGACCTTTATCAACTCAATAGTACCCAAAATAATGATTTTTGAAATTGTCTGTCTGTCAGTTTGTCTGTGCGTTTGTGCACGCTAATCTCCGAAACGGCTGAACCGATTTCGATGCCATTTTCAGGAATATATTGTGACAGGCCCCACTTAACATATAGGCTACTTTTTATCCCGGCAAAAGGTTTTTTTCCTGGATGATTTCGACATTTTCTTCTGTTTCTTCTCTTCGCTTCTTCTTTCTTATTCGTCTTCTCTCCTTTTCTGTTGTTTTCTCTTACACAAAGCTGATCTCCGCAGCCAGGAGCGGGAACTCTCGCCTCGTTGGCGATGGACACGCCAACGGTGGTGGAGTTACCAAGCCCAGCTACGTTAGTATATTCATGACTAGATAATCTTCATCATGAGGGATCTTTGCGGTTCGTGCTGAATTCTAGAGCGTGCTGATGTTGCATGTATGTTCATGATCCCAGTCAGAAAGTATTTTACACAATTTCTTATCAAGCAAAAAATTAGAGAAATTTATTACAATTTTTCTTCAGTTATCTTTCAGGTAAATTTCACTTACTTACCTTTACACTCTTCATAAACTTACATAAGAATTCCGTAAGCTTGACCAGTGGGGTAAGCACGAACTTTTTTACGCGGCGTAACGTTAGCGACTCGGATTCGCTAGAAAAATCTATGTGATTTGACAGTTTGACGCTAACGTTACGGACTATCGAGAGGTTCGTGCTTACCCCTCTGAGGGGAGATGCTAGCGTTACGCCGCGTAAATAGGTTCGTGCTTACCCCACTGTTGGCATAGACGAGCATAATTCGAAATAAAATGGCCAGTAAATAAGGAGACTGCTTTACTGTAAATACATAACACAACTCCAATCTCGTCCCATAGGGGTATCGGTAGGCAAAGACTACCGATCTCAATATATTACGTTCCGTATTACCTTTTCCGCCTTTCGCCATAGGTCTTCCAAATTAATTACATAATATTTTTACATATTTTTACATTTTACATAATGCTTGCTTATCAACTAAGCGGGTATACCTAAAATCTTTTACTTATTCTTCTGTTAATCTGCAATTTAAGCTTGCTACGCACGATGCAATTTCGTATTCTATTTGTCGAAGCAATTGAGCGTTTTAGCGTTAAATTAACCGCTTTACTTCGCAACTTGTCAAATCAAGTCATATTGAATCGACAGCTTGAATACGAAATTGTATGATGTGTAGCCAGCTTTACAAAAAAAAATATTATGATTTTAAAACTACCCTCAAATTATATCCGGTTACGACCGATGTATATTTTTGTATATTATATGCTTACCCGCATATCATTTGTTCAGTTGCTTTCTTATACCAGGCCAAATAGGTCAGCATTTTCTCTGCTGCTCGTAGAAAGTGAACAGGAAAACA
This sequence comes from Carposina sasakii, assembly GCA_014607495.2. Taxonomy (NCBI): domain Eukaryota; kingdom Metazoa; phylum Arthropoda; class Insecta; order Lepidoptera; family Carposinidae; genus Carposina; species Carposina sasakii. The sequence continues at coordinate 3,795,216 of CP053161.1, forward strand.
GTGGGGTAAGCACGAACCTCTCGATTGTCCGTAACGCTACCGTCAAACTGTCAAATCACATATGAATTTAGCCAATGGTTGATATGAACTTGAAAAACTTTAATAGTGAGTGCAGTATTGAATAATAACTAAAACTTAGTGACTTGGTGAGCTAAAAGAGACCTTTTCTTAAAATGGTTTGTGGTTTCCCACTTAGTGTGGTGACTTGATACAAGAGACTTGTTAAAATGTGTTGTGGTTTCCAGTCAGTAAGCTGTTTCCGCGCAGGGTAAGTATTGTAAGGGATTTTTAAATGTTAATATTTTATGTTTATTCGACTGTTTCTTGTTTTTTATATGTCTTCTTTTTATGTTTTTCACTATATTAAGGTACATACCATACGTTTTTTTTATCTGCAGCAGGTAGGTGCTGTATTTAGCTAGATAGGTACCTATATCATCAAATATGTGACTATACCTACTATGAGTAGCTCACGGCTATGTAGGTAGGTACCTCAATATATAGTATGTGCCACAAAAAACGGTTTGTGTAAGATGTAAGATGGTCCTGTGCCTTGACCATAAACGTCGCTCTAGTCGTCATAGCAGCATGTCGCTTCCATAATGAAAACATTCCTACTTTTAGAGTTCATGTTACGTTGCCCCGCTGTTTCTTTATCTTGTAATTGTTCGCGATCCGATGTTTGATCCCGGAATATCTGAAATTGAGAAATAAAACTGAATAAGTTGATGTCGCGCTCAGAGACGAATAAACTATTCCTTAGTAAAATATTGGTAAAGTATAAAAGTGTTATATTTTGTTATTGGTAATGTATAGAAATGAACGCTGTTTTGCACAGTTAGGTAAACAAAACAGCCCCCTGATTACGTAAAAGCTATTGCTTTGCTATTGCAAAGCCGAAGCAAAGCGATAGCGAAAATTGTACAATATTCGCCTTGAAACGTCAAAGTTCCTTTGAAATTAATTTTACGTAATATGAATTTGACAAGCAATCAGCGATTTTTGTACAATTTTCGCTATCGCTTTGCTTTTGCTAGTTAGGTATTAAGGGGGAGGGTTTTGTCGCTTTGGCTCGTTAATTGTTTTTGTTAATTGAATTGTCTGTAAAATCCCAATTGCTATGCTTATGCCTTCATTCATCATCCGCTTACATCTAGGATATTTTGTTACGACCCCATTCCTGTAATAGTCTCTTAAAGTTCAGGCACTAGTGTGAATGTAATCATTCTAATGCTGTTTACTGTATCATGTAGGTATTTTATTAATTAGGTATCTACTTTCATGTTTATCCAGACTATAATTATTACCTTACCCATCATTTCTCTACCTATCAACCACAATTCTGGTCCCCATATTAACCGCGATGGGACCTAATGTCCTCAATGAAACACAGATACTTAACGAAGTAACAGACATGATCGTTGCGTTTGTTTATTTTTAAATAACAAATTTTTTTGGACGACATAAAATTATTATTTAATATTATATAATGAGGATGTGTGGTTGAGCATTAGATTTTATGGGTTTAGACAGTTTCGTATTTTTATATCATACGATTAAGATGAAGAGGTGTGCTAGAAAAGGCATTTGTCGATTTGCGTTGGGTATGTAAGGTTCTGGCCATAAGGTACTACGTTCTAGATATCGTAAATTGTAATTAATTATCTGTGCTTAATTCAGTAGATATTATTAAATCTATGCTTAAATTAGAGATTAATAGTAAAACTACTATTAAAAGAAAGAGGAATCCGCCATATTTTGTTTGATATTTTGCATAATAACATTGTCATTTTTTTTACTGTGATATGGCTGAGACAAGCACTTACCTACCTATATTATGTACAGTTACTTCGTGCAAGAATTTTATGCACCAAGCAAAGAAAGTTCAAAATAACGGTCTAGTCTGAGTCTAGTTGATGGTTGCATGCGACAGAAATGCGTTGGCTGTTACGACGGCCTACGATGTATTTCTGTATCTTTTTACAGCAAATTTTATCATACAACCGTCATTAAATACCTATGTAAGTGCACAGTCATTTGAGCATAACATTTTCATGCTAGATTGCGCTATCTTCCCTGATAATAGAAACAAAAACGTACCCTTTAACGCTTCCTTTGCTCGATTTATAGATACGAAATTGTAGCACCGTTTTTCAAATTCACTACACAAGATCACATTTTAAAGTATAATGGCGATCAGCCGCGTGTCCCTTACCACCCCTACAAACAGACTGACTCGTTCAAGTATTTCAAAATGAAAAAGAAGCTAAAAGTGCGCCTGCGCCAGCCACATTGAGTCTCCCGTGCGCGTTCCATGCCCTTAATACGGGGTTATAAAGTTCACAGTGGCGTGTAAATTCCATGTAATGATGAGTTCAGTGGTTATGTTCGAGCGTTTTGAGTTTATTTCTGCTAATTTAAGGTGCCGGTACAATTAGGGTCGCGTTTTGTACCCTGATTGGGGAGTCAGACCGTTTCTATTTTACACCATGGATAATTGAATTACTAGCGATGGAATAGACTGTTAATAGTTAGGTATCATTATTGGCGTGAGTATGATTTATTTTATTCTAGAATACTCAACCTTACCTAAAGGTAATAAGGCTAATGAGAAACTTAAAGGAGATACTTATAAGCTCACCTTGTTACACATGAGGGACAGAGTTGAGAGTTATTTATTGCTAGTACATAAACCTAACCTACGTAACTGATACAGTTTACCTACCTATTAAATAACAATAAAGATGTAGAAACGAAGATAATACATCGCTGGCACAACAGAATTCAATTCTCATAGTGAATCATGAGAATGGATGCGTGGGCGCACCCACGGACAGTCGTTATGCGCACTTTTAGTGCTTACATGTCTTAAAACTTGTAACTTTTATGGTGGTCTTCAATATTACCATCAATTTCTATTGGAAGAGAGTAACTATAGCCATGAAGCCGCTTTACTGTTTGTGACGGAACTTGGAAATTTTATTTTAAGCTCACTATCGTATTCGACTCTATTCGTGAAAGCTAAATGAAGAAAAAAACGATATTAGGTATGGCCGCTCACGCCACCCTTTGAATTTGTCATTTTCCCTGTTCCCGTGGAAATTTCGGGTAATTCTTTCTTGGTGCTCTTACACTCCTCAACTAGCCCTAATCCAGTTACCTACTCAATCGCTCTGTAACTTCAAAGTAACTAAATTCTTCCCAAAAACCTTGCGCCTTGATTCTTCCACTTACCTACCCTTAAAAATATACGAGTAAGTTCACGTTTAGTCGAATGGCCTCACTTGGGTAAGGCACTAAGGTTTGTAAGATTCCTCTACCTAACGCGTTCTCTCAGGCGGTGATCTAGCAAGCAGCTTGTCAGTGATCTTTTACACCTGACACCGCATTGCCAAACGTGCCTGTGGGGTCTCCTTTGTAATACTGCTGTTTTGTATATTATGTATATACGTATGTGCTTATACTTACATGCTTTCCAATGATTCGGGAGTAACGCTGGTAAGGTCATGTCGAGACGATTATACTCTGACGAATGGTATACGCGTTGATAGACCCTGAGGAAAGAAATAGGAACGGTTTCGTCATTATGTAAGTACTATTAGCTAGCCAGAGGGGTAAGCACGAACCTCTCGATAGTCCGTAACGCTATCGTCCAACTGTCAAATCACATAGATTTTGCTAGCGAGTCGCTAGCGTTACGCGTAAAGAGGTTCGTGCTTACCCCACTGATCATTTGGCTACCCCATAGGTATGTACCTATATGTTAGGATACTATATTGTACCTAATACGTATGTATGTCATCGATGACTGATCTTGCAATATTTCTACATTCCTCAGTTCTGTTCTATTGTCCCTTCGCCTACAATAACATTAATTATCCAGAAATATTTTCCGTACTTTCTATTCATTCGTTGATAGTTTATTTTATTTTAATATAAACTTATTATGACTAATGCTATTGTATCATCATTTTGATGTTAAATATGGTTTTTCCGTATTGTCGAAGATGTTAGAAAATCTTATTATTGTAAAACACTTGCAAAAATCTTTCTAGTTTGTAGCTGATTGCTAAATACCTACTAATTCAATAGACATATTTTCTGTTATCTTTATGCTATCCATGAATTAAGATGTAGCATAAATGGCGTGGTGCCGGCAGAGTAGAATTCGTACCACCCCATGTCTGCCCGTGGGTATCGTACGAGGCGATTAAGGGTTTCCGAGAGGTGGGCAGCAGCGCCTCCCGTGTAGACAACATAGTCCAAAATACAAACTGCGGTCACCAACCCGCCCGCCCAGCGTGGTGACTATGGGCAAATACCTCCCATGGCAGTCTTGTGGCGTGCCTTGGGGGAGGCCTACATCTAGCAGTGGACTGCAATAGGCTGATGATGATGATGATGATAAATGTACCTATGCATTCAGTTATCTAAACTTTCGCATTTATGAATGCGTAGAAAATGAATAGATATAACTGATATAAATAGTATATCAATACAAAAATCAGATTGCAATTTAATCTATAGGTACCTCTCTAGTCTAATTCTGAAGGTGCAGCTAGAATTTAAGCTAGGCCTTTAGTAGGAGGTAGCTCTTTAACTCATATCTACGAGTATCTAGAGTCCTGTCTGCCTTTGCTATTGCTGTACCGTTTTTTGATAAAAACATAAAACTTTATAATTTGGGATGGCAACCAAAATATTCGGCCTTATCTGTCCCACGCCCTCTAATAAATCTCTTCGATAAAGTGCATTGACCTGCTATTATATAAAAAACGGTCGCACAGAAAGTTTACCCTGGTTATCTATTTTTTTAACGTAAACCTCTTTGAGGTAGGGCGGAGGGATATCGTTTTAGGTTAGATATTAATTTTTAAGGGCTTAATTTATCATCCTTTTTGGTTAGTTACACAAGCAACGTATACATTATTATGTACGCAAAGAAACATTGTCTTTCTGTCTGTTGTCGGCAAATTAGTATAAAAATTCGATGAGATTTTTTCTACTTAGCTATATTTTGTCAGGGGGTCGAGTTTCGGACTAGATAAAATCTTCTAAAATATCGTAAAAGAGTTTTGATTACTTTGGATAGTTATGATTTGATTTGATTGTGAAGAAATTATTATTCCAAGCTTAGAAAATCTTCCAACTGGATGCAGACTTTAGTCTATTCCAATAAGATCCAAACACATGAGATATTATGTGTTTTGTTATTAAAGATAACTTTGCTTGAATGACTAATTTGGTGAATAGCGATACTGCGTCCTATACCTTATCCATCAGACAAAAGCCAAGGATCTTAGGTTTCGGTTTAAAGGGTTAAATTACTATTTCAATGTTGGCAACACAGGATGAAAAATGGATAAGCGTCTTCAAGATATAGTTCATCGATACCTATTTATAGCCCAGCTCGCGTGTTTCACAGACGATCGGCTTAATTTACACACCGCCTCATTAATCGACCTCAGAAGAAAGTAGTGAAGGTCATTTTGGTTCAGTATTACAGGGCGTTATGAAGCGGAATAAAAAGTGGCTCGGCATGGCCTTGAGAGGAGTCAACGCTCGGAAACCCTCGCATCCGTCGACTGCAGGCCGCCGACTCTTTCGCACGCAAGAAAAAACGTGCAGCCATCTCGTTCCCGCACTGCACCAGCCAATAAGAGGGCGGCGCAAGCGCAGCGGCGCGCGTCGTTTGCTCAACTGCATAGCTAGGGGTGTCAGCTTTTTCTAAAGCTCTCACGTATACTTTTGTGCGTTTTTTTGTGGAATAATTTAATTGAGTGCCGATGTTAACTTGCATTAATGATGATACGACTGTGGTATTTTAATATCTCATGGTTCTTGTTTCTAATTTCACTCTTATGGTATATTTCCCATATAAGTCGGTGAGGCCAGCCCTGGCCCGTAACATTGTCTACTATTGGTAAGCGGTCGTGTGTCGAATATTAATGATTTATTTTATACTGTAGGCGCAGGAACAGTACCCATTCGTATGCCTCTCTCGCTCGGATCTTTTGTTTTTCTTCCTTTTACCTTTTTCTTTATTTCCGAAGTCCTTGTATAGACTATTTGCTTTTTGACAAGTGCATAGGAATCCTTTGGAACAAATACTATTGGTATGCCTTTTTGTCGGTAAACTTGAGAAAACGACTGGTTAGAATTAGTTTTTTCCTGTTTTAAAATCCAGTTTGCTACTCGTTTTCTAGTTGGATAAAACTGGTGTTTGTGGGATCAACCGTGAGAGAGTGAGAATATTGTTAGAACATAAAATATAGTCGCTTTTGAGAGTGAGACAACTAGTTGTCGAAGGTCTAATGGCGACTGATTTGTCTAGTAGAGAAAAACGCTCCTATACCCTTTCGACTAGTTTGGTAACGACTGAGTGAATCACATTGGTTATTGAAATCGGGATTGAATTAGAACAATTTTTATGCCCAGTATTGTATTAAAAATACATAGATACCTACTTAGCTTTACATACATAAATATAGACACGGCTGTTTTTCCGAATTGGGGTAGCCAGATCTATAGAATGACAAGTTGCTCATTTATCGCCTGAGAGAATGCCCGAATTTGATAGCTTCTGAGAGAATCTCTGAGTTCCTTAGTCGACTCTTACAACATGCACGGAAGGAGATGCATCTGATGTATTAGTGAAGCCCCGCATTAGCACAGGTTAGGCAGTTATATTCATACTTCATTGTAGATTACAGAGGGTGGACTAGAACCAGTTGACTCCTCAGGAGGTTTACCACCAAATAACATTAAACAGGCAGTATCTGGTATCTATCTGACCACTAATAATGGCTGAGAATCCAAAAGAACTAGTATTTATTACGTGTTTTAATGAAGGAGAGACCCTCACCTATATCCGGCGCCTGCGCATGTTACTGAACCATCACTGGTGCACTTTCATTTTTATTCAATACTGTACATTAACAAAAATAAAAGGATAGACACGAAACCAGTTTGGATCGTGTTGTCTCTCTGAAATAGCTAGCTGCCACGGTATCTTCTGCTCTATATCATACATTCATACATGTAGGTAGATAGACCTATTTAGGGTCTATAGGTTTATTGTAAAATAGGAACAAGTTTTTTTTTGGAAATCGGCTTACAGCAGTAGCAACCTAGCAACAGACATTTAGTTACTATGGCATTGTCATTTACCCTAGCACCTTTTTTGGTCATGTAGGTACCACAGACTAAGTAGAGATGCTGTCATGTATTTTTTGCAGCCTGTGTTGATGCGGGACTTTACTAGAATACATCAGCTGCATCTCCTTCCACACATGTCGTAAGAGTCGACTAAGGAACTCGGGTATTCTCTCAGGCGATAAGCTAGCAACTTCAAGATCATTAACACGGTCTCCGCTATATTAAACGTGGATGTGGGATTTCGGGAACACAGCCGTATGTGTTATATATAGCATACATATATATGTATAGGGAACTCTGAACCACCAACAAGGTCAAGCTCTCACAGGCAAATCTACAAAATGAATGCGCCTGCGTCGATGAGAGCTCGATTATTCCACAAAACCCTTTCAAAACGACTTGTGAAGTTTCGCACTAGCTAGCACTAAGCTCCCCTTTCGTACGGTAGCACAGAGCACTATAATTGGTCCAGATTATCCCAGGATAGGCCCCGACCGCCATTGTGTTGGGTTCGCATCGCATTCGCGATCGCATCGCATTCTTTTCTGGTCCCGTAATTGGCACGGAGCGAGGTTTTTGAGCTCATTCCCGAGTTTAGATATGTATTAGTGTAATTATGCACTGAAAAATTATATTTACGTGTAATCTTGTGTACCTGTATTACAGATTGAGATATGATCTAGTTTTGTATGTAAAAATCTTTATTATTATACTGAAGACTAATTCCCATGGCTTTGTCGGAGTTATGGAAGAGATAAAAAACCGATAAATACTTGTCTTTTCCTGTGCTGACGCGGGGCTTCACTAAAATCCATCAGCTGCTTATCCTTCCGTGCAAATCCGTAAGTATCGACCAAAGACAATTTTGGTATCGACTAAGGAATTAAGGGGCGTTCCCAACAAGCTACCAACTTGTCACCCTTGCTATGCTAAGCGTGACTGTAAGATTTCCTTCGCAATCCAGCAGTTTAAGCTACATTTTTGGGCACAGCTATGCGTACATGTATGACCTTTTCTCAGGTTAAAAGCGTTGTACGAAGACACATTTTTGTACATTTTTTTAAATCCTCAATTTCAAAAAACTTAACCCTTCACCCGTCGACCATTTTGACACCGACCTGCTAATTGGACGCCAGAATCTGGTAGAGTATATCTATTTACATAAATATGTTAAAGTGCTCTCTTCCCTACCAGATAGTACATTATACAGGGTGTAAGTGAATATGATAAAACTTCTGAGGCTGAGCCAGTTTGTTTTGAGTTAGTTTTAAGGGGAATTTCGTGTATTTAAGTACATAGATTAGCTCTTGTCGGTTACTTATAAATTAATATAACATAGATATCCATATATTATATCTAACATAGATATACCTAAGTATATCTTAATGTAATATTAAGTAGTGTCTCTATGTCAGTTATGTTGCTTATCGATAATTCATTACCAATATCTAATATCTACTAACATACTCTCAAAGAACGCGTAATTACTATAATATCTACACATTTTCATACGATTTTTGCACTTAAATAAATTTAAGAAATTAACAAAAAAAAAATATCTTTATTTAAAGCTGGTAATGGTTTAAGTATGACAACTCTATAAGCTTGGAAACTAATCCTAATTAAAATCAGTTTCGTGAAAAATTATCTTTATTTAAAGCTGGTAATGGTTTGAGTATGACAACTCTATGAGCATAGAAACTAAACCTAATTAAAATCTGTTTTGTGAAATACAGCCAGACATACCAACAAACAAACTATAAAAAAATAGACAGTTATATAACATTGATTTGTGATACGTATTTTAGTCGTTAATCTATAGTTGATAATACCACCACCATCCGAATGACCTTTATTTTTTATCGGCCCTCTTTCGGCCCTTTGTAGGACTTGTTTTAGTCGATTTTTAGGGTCGGTTTCTGAAGGGTTTGGAGGTTAGATCTTCACATTTTAGAGTAACAGTTCACATCAGGTAAAACTAAGAGTGAGTTAGTAGTCCTTTTAAATATGCGGAGCCGTTAACGTTACAATCGATTGATGATTCTTCAAGGAAATTTAATTTCAGCCAAATATGACAGACTGAGACACACACATACACACTTTAAAGACCCCTCTTTTTGCGTGGGGGTTAAAAAAAGGCCGTTTGTTTAATCCAGTGGTTCCCAAAGTGGTCCAGGTGGACCCCAGGGGTCCACAGGAGACTCGATGGGGGTCTACGTTGGCGTGAAAAAATGAGTGTTCACATTTAATTTGTATGTGATGTGGGCCTGTACAGTCCAGGGGGTCCACCAGAACCAGATAACTTTTGAAAGGGGTCTATGAGGAATGAAAGTTCGGGAATCCCTGGTTTAATCAATAGTTTACCATCAGTTATATACATAGAAACGTCAGTCAAGATATGTCAGTAAATTTGACGTATCTTAACTTAATATTTTTTTTTTTTTAGTTTATCCCGAAGGAAAGGCATGGGGAACTAAGCCCATACAGCCTAATCATTGTTTAGTAAAATAGTGAACCTATCGACACGCAACTAGCCCATAAGTAGGTAGGTACTGTAGAGTAACTATAGGTAATATATATATATTTCAGTATATTTAAATGGGAAACCCGTTACACTAACAAACATTTATATTATATTATAACCTTCTTGATTTCGTTGTATTAAGAAACATGTGTTTCCGGCGCGTGGCAGTAAAACGGTCAAAAGGGCGTTTTTATTGTTTTTTACAAGGGGTGAGGGGTGAGATGCACCCGCGGTGTGATGGGATGGGTTCAAGTGCAACTGACTATTAGGGTACTAACGAATTTTTAATTAACGGCCTTCCATTTTTTATATATTTTGATTAAGTAAGCAGATATGATAATTATTTCTTGTTGTGTACAGGGGTTGTTGTTTCAAGGCTTTTTAAAATCAGCAGGTTGCATTTTGCATTATTTCACTTGCATATATCGATGTTTATTCTTAACACATTTACTTGATTGTGTTCCTAAAATAAGATAGCTAAAACTACAGGATGATATAGGAGATCCTGCATTCACGTGGGCATTCACGTTAGCATAGCAGGGCCCAATGTAAAACATCAGTGACAAGTTCCTAGCTCATCGCCCCTGAGTTCCATAGTCGACTTTTACAATATGCTCGGAAGGAAATACAGTTGACGTAATTATTCCAGTGGGGTTTACATCAGCACAGGTAGGTAGGTAACATATAGGACGAACATATAAAAAATGATAATTTAAGGAAAGTATGTAAGTAAGTAGTTTGCAAAAATGTAGATATGTATGTTCGTTGATGTCTAAAGTATGAAAAGAGAATAAATAAACAAGTAGACAACATGTGTTTTCCTATGTGCAAATTAGGTATATACCTAGGTCCTATTACTTGGGATATTTGTATTGAGATTTAAACCGTGGTTAAAAGTTGTTGCTTAGGGTCGGTAAAGTTAGTATTATTTTTTAGATCCTTTTACATTTACACAAGTGAGTACATTACAAATAGCTTGAACGTAATTAATTATTTGAAAAAATATCCAAGACATGACCAAAAGGGCAGAAATATTAGGTTAAAGGCCACAGGGCGGGTGGCAACAGTGGCCACAGGGGGCAGGGGTGCGGTGCGCGGGGCAGGGCTGTACCTGGGGGCGCAGGAGTGCCGCAGACGGGTTCTGGTGACCTTAGGGATGGGATAGCTGGTCAGCTGTTTTGTCGATAGTTGCGCCTAACACAATAAACGGTTTTTAGGATATTTTGTCTATGACGTTTCTAGAGGAAATTCTTCTTTTCTTTTTTAAATTAACTTCATGTTATATATGACTTTTATGTTTAGGACTAGAGAATACATGTTTCTTTTGTGCAATTAACTATCGTCTTGAAAGAATAACTTTACCATTGTCAACTCTCGTTTTTTATGTGAGCGAATATAATTTAAAATGTACAGTCGATTCACAAGAGTTTAAGAATTGAAGAGGTAATTCACATCGGCATATCTCAAAAATAGGGTTCTATTTACGCATGGAAATTCAATTTCCCAGGTACCTACTTTCGCATTTATAATATTGGTAAGGATTTCACACACGGCTATGTTGCCGAAATGGGGGCTCATAAAAGAGAGCCCACAGCCACGTTCATAAAAGCGGGGACAGGTGCAAATAATCAGTGCCAAGTTTGCTACCTTATTTTCTGAGATATATATATATATATACACCCGATATATATATACCCGAGTTCCTAAGTCGACTCCTACGACATGCACGATAGAGATACAGACAACGTTAAGTACCTACTTGCGCATTTATGATATGTATTTCAAAATGCCCGAATTAAGATAATAAGAATTATGTCCAATGCATAATACTGCTGTCCCCTCACTAGTGGCCCTAGCAGCCGGTTTGACATGTCACCGGTAAGGTCCATCCCGACACCTAAATAAATAATTGTAGACAGCTTTCAGTTACCCAGCTGGTATGGATAGGTGATTCTGAGACTTTTGAAATATTAATCTAGTAAATTCTAGTCCATATTACGTCTAAGTATATAAATCTACTACTCCTACTTCTACTATGACTTATTTGCCTGTTAGATGAAAAGTGGAGAGAAGAAAAAATATAGTATGTTTCATAAAAAGATAAGGTCATTTTAGTTTTTTTACTTACCAAGATGGTGAGAATTCTAAAAAGTTTATCCCTTACGGGGTAGGCAGAGCACCAAGGGTCTATAGAACCAGATGGTGCCACTTCTGACCAATTTTTAGGGTATAGTTGAGATGTACAAGTTCGGTTAGTAGTGACAGCCCTACAAAACACCAAGACACTCTTGTCCCTCTACTGACTTCGTAAATATAGTTTTAATTTTGAATGACATTCATCACACATGATGTCATTTGCTGCTTATATCAGATGAAGAAAGACGACGATAATTCGCGAATTAAATTAATTAATCTAGATAGCCCTTAATCAATATTAATTAGTCGTTTATTATTATATTATACTCTTAGCATAAGTTTAACCGTTATTTTTATGAATGAACCAGTTATTTTATAACTAACTGCATAAGTTAACTGTACCTATACGCTTCGAAACTATATTCTATGTATAACGTTGTATAAAGGAGCCAGCAACTACGTCCTAGACCCTTGGGCCCAGGTGTTAATAACTATATATTTTTTTTCATACATATAAATACTGCTGTATTTCCAAAATAGGGTAGCAAAACTGCAGAATCGAAAGAGATATCCCACAGCCACGTTTTAATTAATACATACTTAAGTATTACTATTAAATTTAAAAACAGTTATTTTCAACATTAAACAGATCTAATAAGAGTCTCCAACCGATGATCCAGATAAGAAAATCGATATATACTCCAATACCAAGTAGCAAGATTGAAATTACAGTGCAATCTCGGTATGCTGCAATCGGGTATGTTCGGAAACGTTCGGGCACGTCCGTGGAAGCTCGTGTATTGACCTAGGCTTGTTGCGCTTAGGCAAACTTGATAGGAAATGCAGTTTTAAACGTAGATAAGTAGGTACAAAGATATAGAAAAAAAATGGATATTACTATTTCTTGTTATGTTTTCCTATGCTGATGCGGGGCTCTACGAGAATACATCAGCTGCATCTCCTTCAATGCATGTCGTAAGAGTTGACTTAAGAAGTCGGGAATCTCTCAGGCGATAAGCTAGCAACCTTACACCAGCTATCCACAACGTGGCTGTGCGAGATCTCTTTTATGATCTTGTAGTTCTTGGCTATTACATTTCGGGATTTCTGGATACAGTGTAGGTATACGTAAATTATTAATGTATCTTGTTAATTATGTTTTACTGCAATTACCTATTTCCTGTGGACAGATCCCTGTTATTTTGCACCAATAATCTAAACATTTTTAACTAAATATAACCTGGGTTGTTTCCATCTTTATTTATTTAGATACATATTAGTAATATTCGATTAATCAATAACTAACAAAGTCGTTACATATTGTGTATATCTTTGTTTATTAAATACAGCCCCCGACACTATTTAATTAATATTAAATGATGGATGCCATACCTAAATAACAAGTTTTTTTCTATGCGGGTTGCTTGTTCATTAATAGCGTTTTTAATTTTTACTAAATGAAATAGTAGGTGTATCCACATAATGTCAAAAAAGTTATATTAACACGCCCCCTTATTACCTATCTATCAAAAGCAAAGCGATAGCTAAAATTGTACAAAAATCGCTGATTGCTTGTCAACTTAAATTCTTATAACGTAAAATGAATTTCAAAGGAACTTTCAAAGGAGTTCAAGGCGAATATTGTACAATTTTCGCTATCGCTTTGCTTCGACTTTTACGTAATCAGGGGGCAGGTCTTTCTAATCGTCACGACGATGTTTTTTTTACGTTATGACGTTATAAAGATTATTTGTTATTCGTTTAAAGTTATTTGTACGATAAGATTTTCCCACTTTTGTATCGCTTATCTGAAAATCGAATGGGGCATTTTGCACCAACTCTTTTTCCTTCCGATTAACCTACTTCCGATTAATTTAAAATGACGTTTATCAGACACATATATTTACTAATAAAATAAAATGTAGAGCCGACTAAGGAACTCGGGCATCTCAGGCTATAAGATAGCAAATTTGTCATTGTTCATTATCATCTGCCCCTGCTAAGCTAAGCGTGGCTACGGGAGCTTCCTTATGAACCTGCAGTTCTGGTTACCCCATTTCGAGAACACAGCCGCGTCTATATATATGAAATGTAGGTACTTATTCAGCGAAAGCGAGGCTCGAACTAATTACCTACTCTTGCTACTCTAACCTATGGTGTCACTACTCGTATAGAACCATCCTTACTTAATATAAATGCAAAAGTAACTCTGTCTGTCTCGCTTTCACGCCAAAACTACTGAACTATTTTAAGTGAAATTTGGTACACAGGTAGTCTAGAGACTGAGAAAGGACACAGGCTACTTTGATCCCGGTAAAATGTTTTATCCCGGATAATTTCGTCATTTTGTTTTTTCTGCAGTTCACGCGGGCACTAGTCCGCTATATAATCTGAAGTAATTTCAGTACCTAGGTGCAGACTAGCTGCATAAACATAACTAAACCTCGACTAGACCGCAGCGCCGCGTCTCTACGAACAGGAATAGAATGTCCCTGACCGGAGTGTTGACCCGATGTGGGCATAGGTTAGTTACACCGAGCTTACACCCGCCACGCCACGATGTTAGACGATAGCGTTCTTAGAAGTCGACGGGTTAAGACATAGTTGTGACGGTTGACACGTTTTATGAGAAATAGACACGTACGGTGTTTATAAAACCATGTCTTAAGATGGATATTGATTAAAAATGACATTTGTCAGAAAAATGTTCGAAATTTTAATATCTGTCAAATTTAGTCAATGTTTAGCTTAAACAGTGTTTAAATGACAGGTAAAGCGTGAGGAGTGTAAGACTCATATCTAATCTTCCTGAGACCAAGTATAAACTAGACCAATGTTACCTACCTATAGTATAATTCGCGTTTAAAAAAGCATTTTAAGGGCTTTCAGTATTCAGTACGAACTAAATAATTCTCGAGGGCTCGATATTAGTTCAAAGAAGTGCTTTGTATATATTTTTACAGGCGACTTTTACTATACCTGGGGATTTGATGCTTAGATATGAGAAAGGAGAGAGATTATGCTTTTAAGTAACTCATTAAACGGCTTTATTATCTTAGCTTTCCCTGATCTGACCTATCACTAAGAAAATGCCATTAAAACAGATATGTATCCCTATCTCTCTTATTTTCTTATCTTCAAGTACTGGCAAGAAATACGTACAGAAGGACAATTTTAAAACGAATAGCCAAATAGCAACTAGACTATGTTGGAGCGGCGATGTGCCTGACCTACCCGACTCTATGTCTAGTCACGGCTCAGAGTGCCGCCCACAGACTACGTAGTGATGACGTGGTACCGCGTGGTGTCATAGATCTATACGCTTGCACGGAAAATATAGGAATACCACGGAAAAATAAACAATTTACCTACCTAGTTTGCTTTTTAGAATGCAAATAGCATTATAATGTTTGTTTGTTTGTTTTATAGTAAAGGGCAAAGGATATGTGTTGATCAAAGCTTTAATCTAGATAACAATTTTTGTGATAGACACGGATCCCTATTGGAGAAAATAGTGAAATAACGATAAACATTAGTAAAAACTAATAAAGATCGTAGTAAACCTTCCCCAGCCATTAAACTAATAAAATTACTTAATTTAGCCCTTCCTTTATAAACCATAGAAATAACCTAAATAATAGTAAAATAAATGTGATTAACTCACCACCCTCCGGGTAGGTCGCGTGACGTCACCACACGTGCGCTCGCGCAGCCGCCCGACACCGCACACTGACGGAGAGAGACTTTTACATGTCACCGTAGTCACCAACTCTAAACCTCGTAACATATAAAAATATTTAATTTTCTTTATAAACTCCAATTGAAAATGTAAATGCTCAAACAATTTCCAATAAGATTTTTTAGATGGGTTACAACAAGCTTTAAGCTCAGAGGTCTAGGTGGGACTGATGGATGACATGTAAAGCCGAGGCCAGCCGAGCACGCCCGACGCGCGCGGAGCCCGAGCCCTCACTGCGGCCGCGCATCGCGTCACACAACATTACGTCAGACGAACCCCTTTCTTTTTGTTCCTGCAATTAGTTTCTTGCTGGATTTCGGCGGGCTTTTTTAGCGGGTTCTTATAAGTTTATTTCGAATTTTTTGAAATAGAATTCGAATAAAGGCGGTCTTATATTTTGATGTTGATTAGTGCTACGAAAAATGTCGAGTTTGAGATAAAGACTTGAGTTTGAGTGAAGAGTTCTACCTCGACTGCCCATCTTAAATCGACAGCACGTGGCATGCACTGGTCTCAATGAGAGCTTAATGTTATAGAGATCAAGCTCAAACACATCTTAGATTCATTCTTCAAATTATTGTCACACAAAATTTCGAAAATCGTATTATCCTGTGCTGATGCAGGGCTTCAATAGAATACATCAGCTGCATCTCCTTCCGTGCATGTCGTAAGAGTCGACTACGAGTAAGAAACTCGGGCATCCTCTCAGGTGATAAGCAAATTAACCTCCATCATTGACATCTGTCCCCGCTGTGCTAAATGTGCATGTGGGATCTCTTTAACGATTCTGCAGTATACCTATGTATGTTATAGGTATTTCGAGTTTGGAATAAGATATTCTGCAGACCTATTTCAATCCCTATGCACTTGGTCGTAAGACTCACTTGTTCCAAATGTGATCATAAAAATAATCATGGATTTAAAAACATCCACGTATTGCCAATAAGTGGAATTACTCGTATATCGTCATGCTTTTTCATATACAGAAAGAGACATTTCGCGCCGTCATTAACCGGTAGATAAAGGATTTGGCTATGGGCATAATTTCCAATCGGCAGATATTGTTCTAACTTATAAATAAATTAGATGGTGTTTTTCTCTAAAACTTTCAAATTTGCTGATCATTTGAAAAGTCCCACTTAAAAGTGGAGCAAAAGTTAAAATCCGTGGTAACTAATATCTGGGATTAAATTAGAATACTTAAAAATTACTTATAATAAGTACATAATTTTAGATTAGAGCACATGTTAAATGCTGTCTTTATCCATCGTATGAATATTAAGTTTCATCAAGTCGGCAAAGCATTCATTTTGTTTGGTCTGAACTCTGAGGTAGAGATAAAAATTTGATGATTTCGTACTTTGTCACTCAGTGGTAGTCTTATTAAAGTGGCATTAAATTTTAGTAGAGCAAAAGTTATTTAATTTCACCTACGTATTACTTTTAAAAATGAAATGTTCAGTCCGAAAAAGGCTAGTATCTACCTAATTACCTAGCCCTGAAACACCATTTTGTTAAACGGTTCATTGTTAGGTATTCTTTAGGTGTTATTCTTATATAGTTATGCCATCCTGGACATCAATCGATTCAAGTTCCATTTTCATTAAGCCCATCAAAATTAACTTGAAATGAACTTTCTTTTCCGAATTACTCTCGTGGCCGTGAGCCAATTACTATTGAATCAGAATCCGGTAAGAACCTACACTGAAAACAAAATTGAAAATCTCTTTAGAGCAGAAATTCTAATACCTATCACATTATACAGCAATACCACAGCATGGGCGACCGTGGCCGTGGCCTTTCCAGACGCTGCCTGTTACCTGCGCCTGCGCCTGCGCCGCACACAGGCGCGCGCACGCACACTCGCGCGCCGGGAGACGTGACACAGACGCTCGCTCCTAATGCAGTGGGGTCTGAATAAAAAAAGATCCAACTGCACTTTTTATAGGATTTAATAAAAGTGAGAGTTTCTTATTGGTTATTTTTTTTCTGTATTTGAAAGTATAATTTTGACATTTCTGATTGGAATGTATAGGCATTATATTGACCAAAGAGGTATACTTATTTACAGTATTGTGCTGTAAATAACCTCAATGTGTAAATCACAATAAAAACGAAGTAAATCGATTAAAACACATAAGCTGCTCTGGAAGTGAAAAAAAAACGTATAATACTACAGCTGCTTCTCTTCCTGGGCATACTGTACAAGTCAGTAGAGGGACAAGAGTGTCTTGGTGTTTTGTAGGCGATGGGCTGACCACCTGTCACTACTAACCGAACTTGTATATCTCAACTATACCCTAAAAATTGGTCAGAAGTGGCACCATGTGGTTCTATCGGCTCTTGGTGCTCTGCCTACCCCGTAAGGGATAAAGGCGTGATTATATATAATATATAATCAAATGCGATAAGCGCTGCAATAGATTCTTGTAGTTACGCTTGGTTAGGAAATAGCTTTAAAGTTTTAGTTTCCGACTATGTGAATATCCCTATTTTTGTAAAAATATTAGATATAACGACTAATTTTTTTCAGTAATCTCACGTCCAGATAGCGACAGTATTATATGACAATTGTTCAGTATGAGAAAATTTCTGCAAAAGCGCAGCATGGGGTCTATAAAAGTTTATAAAAAGTGAGTCGGTTTGTTTCAAATATGAATGCAGGCTCTATTGGATCAAATCGATCAGGGTGTATGTATGTATACATATTGAAACCCTAGGCCAAATGTTACCTAACAAATAACAAATTGTTTTCTAAAAAAAAAAACACTTTTCTTTGTATTCTAGTTTAATATTTTAATTGTACGTAATACTTGAACGTCTAATTTATGTATCATCTTTCTCTTTTACTTAGAGGTACTAAGGAAATTTTTATTATTAAGGAAATAATTATTATGACTTCTATTTTCTACCATAAGCCGCGAAAGAACTTTTCGACCTTTTCGGTAGTCGGTAGAAATTATTGCATGGAAAGCTCGGTGAGTTTTTATACATACATAAATCTATAGGTACACAACTTTTGAAATGAGGTAGCCTAAACTGCAGAATCATAAAGGTCATGTTCGGCATAGCGGGGGATGTAAATGCACAGTGAAAAGTCTCTAGAATATCGCCTGAGAGAATGCCCGAGTTTCTTAGTCGACTTTAACGAGATGCACGGAAGATGCTGCTGATTCTAGTAAAGCCCCGCATCAGTGCAGGATCTAAGGAAATTATTATTAGGCGCATAAGAACTTTGTTTCACGACGCTATTTCGCCTTTTTAAAATATCAGTAGAAGTAATTGCAGGAACAGCTCGGTTATTTTTAATAACATCAAGAAAAAAACCCACTTCCAGCCCTATACCCAAGCGGTGTGCTCTAAGAAAGTATAAATAAAACAACTACGGTGCGGCTACACTCTGCCGGGACGTTGCCCCGGGCGGGTGTGTGTGAACCTTTATTATGTTCGATCACGTAACGCCGCGTCGGTGTGAGTGCAGCCTAAACACCGCGAGTGCAAGCTGCAGTTACACCGAAGTGCCATGCAGACAACGAACTTTCGTCGAAAATTCGTTGCTAAAACACGCGGCGTAAGCTAAGTTGAAATGAAACAACAAATAATTGGGATATATTTTTCGATTCGTTTTTAGCTAGTTGTATTTTTCAGTCCGAAGGAAGTCGTGCGTGTATTCAATTCTACTTAATGTCTTGAACTTTTTGACAGTTCGTATCGTAACTTAATCTTCACATGTCAAACTCATACATTGTGCTTGCGAGACAATTAGTTTGAGTATGTACGAGTATATATAAAAAATTAGAAAACTAATTACATACATACATACAATCATGCCTGTATCCCTTACGGGGTAGGCAGAGCACTAAGGGCCGATAGAACCATATGGTGCCACTTCTGACCAAATTTTGAGGGTATAGTTGAGATGTACAAGTTCGGTTAATAGTGACAGGTGGTCAGCCCATCGCCTGCCTACAAAATACCAAGACCCCTCATGTCCCTCTACTGACTTGTACAGTATGCACGGGAAGAGAAGCAGCTGTAGTATTATAGGTTTTTTTGCACTCCCAGAGCAGCATAGAAAACTAATTGTCCCTTAAATATTACGTACCGGTGTAACAGCTGCCCTAATCCCGATTCCATCGGTGTGAGTGCAACACCAAGTTCACTGCCAGCGAGCTGGTCTATGTAAATACTTGGCCGTAATTACTTCGCCAACTGTGAAATAAGCGGGATGACTTATGCAGTTTTTGCGCCATCCAACAACGTCTTTTGTCTAAAGTCTAACCATTCTCCCATAGTCCCATGCCACAATACTCTGGCATAGCCGGGCGGTCGCTAACTTCAAGCGGCTCGGTTTTAGCCAATAAAAAGTTCTAGGTAATGTCGTCTGTGGTTTAACAATACAGGGTGTTTGTGACAGCCAGGCAAATATTGATACCATGGTTGCAGACCATGATTCTGAGGCGGAAAACACTGAAAAATTTCGCAAGAAAATTCAAAAATTTTTCGACATTTTTTTTCATATTTCCAGAAAAAAAAGTTAACTTCGTTTAATTAGGCCGTAGATAATGACTTTAAAATAACATTTTAATCAAAAAATTATTTAAAAAAAAACTTCAGTCACGGGTGATCTAAAAAACAGCACTGAGTTACACAATAAAATAACAAATAAGCCCATTTAATTAGTCACAGGATCGCCCGATACAATTGGTGCGGAGAGCAAAGTTTACTGATAATGAAATCAAAAAAATATATATTTCCTGCGAGTAATAAATAACACTGTCGTATAACTCAACACAATGGTACTGTTCGGCATTTCAGTATTTGCCTGGCTGTCACCCACACTCTGTATATTGCGTGTAATGTAGCCAGATTTTGCCGTGTGGAATCGGCAGAGTAGAAAGCACCCCATATCTGCTCGTAGGTGTCGTAAGAGACAGTTAAAAGTTTCCGGGAGGTGGGCAGAAGTGCCTCCCGTGTTGACAACATTGTCCAAAAATCATACTCCTGCACAGCGTGGTAACTGAGGGTTAAAACCTCCTATGGACATGGCATCCTTATGGCATGCCCTGGGGGAGGCCTACATCCAGCAGTGGACTACAATATAGGTTGATTTGTATGTGTGTAATCTTCTTAATATATAAAAAATCCGTGTCACTGTGTATGTTCCGAATAAACTCAAAAACGAGTCAACTGATATTCATGAAAATTGGCATATATATGTAATTTGGTCTTAGATGATAGGATAGTTATTATTTAAATTAATGGTCTTAATAACTAATAATTAATAAAAAACTGATCATCAACGTTGGTTGTTGTTATTAATCGTACGTTCCATAAGTCTGCAACAGATGGCGCCTTCTGAATTCTTCTGTCTTCTGCAGTCCACGCGGACGGAGTCGCGGGCGTCCGCTAGTATTGTAATATAAATAATATTGTTAAATATAGTAAAGATACTACTAGTTTCTGTACTACTGGGTTTGGTCGGGATTGGGTCAGAGAGAATGATTTCGCACTTGTAGGAAAAATCGCAGGATAATATTGACGAGAACTCTCTGCAGAATGACAAATATAAAATCTATCTGTTTTGCCGCTGTCTGTCCGTCCCTATGTATGCTTAGATATTTCAAACTAGGGAACGGATTTTGATGCGGTTTTTTTAAATAGATAGAGTGATTCACGAGGAAGGTTTATAATATATAACTAGGGACCCGCCCCGGCTTCGCACGGGCGTAATGCACTCTCACGCGGGCGAAGCCCTGGGCGGCTGCTAGTTATTATACAGGATGTTTTTTCGTTGCCACCCTTAACGAAGGGTACGTACTCTATACATGAAATAAAGTAAGTTTATGCCAAAAAATGCTGGGAAACGATGTAAATTTATTTGAATATTTTATTAAATTACTTGATCGGGCGCAATTTATAGTGTCCAGTGTTTATGCTAGTTTTTTCATAGACAGATATTAATTATTTCTCGTGAAAAAATCTTGCTACACGCGTCAATGTGCATTTATGCAGAAAAACGCAGTCTATTTATTCAACTTTGGACCCTAATATCTTGGGAACCAGACACTTCCCAGGTATGCTGCCATGGAGAAAAATGATCGTGATGATGAGTAATCGCGTTGACGACCAAAAATCATTCTGTATCTTTTGTTTCTTTCTTTCTAAATTTTTGTTCCTAGTGAAATGGAACAGAAAATACATTTCTATTTCCTTACACAAATGAACGCATATTATAGTTAAAGGAATAAACGGAACGAATCAAAACGATGAAGTTAATAAAGTACCACAATCTGCGAGAGGATAGCTCGTTCCTGAGAATAACTATAAAATATAGAATTCGCAAATGGTAAAGTACCTACTGTTTTTAGAAAGATATTTATATAATGTTACGATAAGCTGTTCCTGTCCATTTGTGCAATTGTTATTATAGGTATTTTGAATAAAACTTTTCCCGAAATGTGACAGTAGGACAGGTATCTATTTATCATCTATTTAGTAATGGATGACTTATATAGGTAGGTACGTGGTCTTATGTGGAGGTCGACAATATTTTAAATTAATAATTTGCTTATTGGAATCCCCTAATTCTTATAGTTCTATACCAACTCCTCGTTACCTGACGAAAAGCAAACATCCCATTCAATGTCCGAAATCAAACTGGGAACGTCTGCATCTACTCCACCTAATAAAGCGCGCTCTAAACATTCTTACTCCGAGCTAGTTTATAATGTAATAGCCGAGATTATTAAAATGGTCATTCTGAAACCTGTCCAGGTTATCTAGGAAGCGAGTCAGGTAGCCTAGGAATAGATAGAACAGGTATATCAGACCTCTGATGGAACTGATCACCAGCATTTATTTTTGCATTATGAAATACGTGTTTAATTTAAAGTGATCTCATTTATCTATGTATGCCTGACATGTTGTTTTTTCTGCAGTCCACGCGGACGATGTCGCGGGCGTCCAATACATATAATGTCTTAATATCAAGTCATACCGATGTAAAATGCTTGTTAAAAAAACTTCACACGAACGAGCGTTATTTAGATAGATTAATTAGCAGCTGCATCATAAATCATATTTCAAAGGATGAACGTTATGTGGTTATTGGTTGTAAAAGGTACAGTTAGGTATTTTTACCTTTTTAACCGAATGATAGAAGGAGGTTTTTCAATTCGACTGTATATAGATTTATATTTTTTAGTTATAGAATAAGTTGTACTTTTTACAAACAATAAGCACGTTAACCGAAACGACTTAAATCTTCGTTGATGAACGTTATTAGTTGTAATAAATTCTTAGATTAAAAACTACTTTACTATTTTTATGCCTTATATTCTGTGTGATATTAGGAATTTTGGAAAAAATAATTATAAAATACTATATGCACACACACACACACACACACACACACACACACACACACACACACACACTCTGTATGTATATGTCGTGGCCAAATCACTTCAATTGTAATTTCATGAAATGAAAATTTCGTTAGGTTAAGTTAGCATCATGAAATGATCAATTCATTATCATATTATCATGATACTAGTAGACGCCCGCGACTACGTCCGCGTGGACTGCAGAAAAAAGAAAATGTCGAAATTATCCGCGATAAAAAAAATACCGGGATAAAATGTCTATGTCCCCCTAGCCGTTTTTACGTGAAAGAGTAACAAACATCCATCCATCCATACTTACAAAATTTCGCGTTTATTAAATTATAATATTAAGGATGGTCAAGAGCATTTTGATCATTTCATGATATAAACAATTCAACGATATGGCTACACCCCACGACATATACCTTATCATTCATTTATATATTTATATTCACACGACTGTATTTCTAAAATGGTGTAAAGCTGCAGGATCAAAAAGAAGTTTTGACAACCTAAGAAAAGAGCTTTATTACAAAAGAATATGACTACATACGCAGTTTAATTTTCTGCTTTTTCTGCTGTTCGGTTAAGTATATTTTTTTGCCAACTCGTTAGCAAAGGCACCCAAGTTGGTAACACTGAACCCGTTTTCTATGGTAATGCACGAGACTAGATCACTCCGGTAGCTTCAAGCCCTAATGCTAAGTCTCTACCTGATCTGAATTACATTAAATAGAATTCTGAATAAAAGGCAAGTAAGGATACAAATGTTTATACTTAAGGAGGTGTATCCTGTCATCTTAGATGCGAAATGTAAATTCCTTAATCGTTGTGTTAATTATTATTTTAAATGACGTCAATCACACCCGCAGGGTTATTTGTTAACTTGCGGCTGATTGGCAACCGGTAGCTAACATAGGAATACTTTTTAAAAATAATACCAAAGATTTGGCATTCGGTTTTGCTGTATTTGTATGAATGTACATAGGTACATATACCTACACAAGGCGGTGTTGCTAACACTGGGTAGCCAGAACTGCAAGGTCACGAAGGAGACCCAAAAGCCACGTTTAGCATGGCGGCGTACTTGTGCTTAAATGATCAGTGGCAAGTTGCTAGCTCATCGCCTGAGAGATCGCCCCTTAGTCGACTCTTATGACATGCACGAAAGGGGATGCTGCTGATATAATGCCCTCTTGAAAAATCAACTTTGTGTTATTAGAACATCTGTGCTCTAAGCCATCGATATTATTATAGTTTAGCCCAGCATCAGCATAGGACAGGTTCTAAGGATGTGTAGGTTGGTATATTGAATTCAAAAATCCTTGTGCTTTTCATGAATAAAAATCATCTTATCTTGCACAGATAAATACGCCTTTGTATGCATTTCTTTTGTAGATAAACCTAAACATCTCCGTAGTACTATAAGAAGAACAGATTTATTCAAACGTCAGGTAGCTCTGAAGAATAAAGATGATGCTGTCTTTCTTTAAAATTTCAGGATGACTGCATACTATAGGAGAAATCGACCCTGAATAAAATGTAACTAACAACAAAATCAGCAGTTGCGCAAAATACGTAGGTATATAGAACTTCCCAATGAATTCCAACAGCATCCAACAGGAGTCGAGGATGTGTTCTCACGTTCGTTCGGTATACGAGTAATTACCACAGATTATACTAGCTATCTGCGACAGGAGCAGGAGCAAAAAGGCAGGAGGTAATAACTTCTAATAAGTCGATACAGGTTTTCTAAGGCCGGATGGGAGTGAGTACGCTGGCGATGGAATATTATAGAAGCTACCCTTAATTTTAAGTCACGCTAGATTTTGCAATTAAACGTATAAATGGCAGCTTTATTGATGCTATTAAATCAAGAATTGGGCTGAATTTAGTGACATGAAAACCGTAATTATTTATTTCTTCATGCTTTGTTAAGGGCTGATATTTCCTAATGGTCAGATAGTCTATCTGAAATCAAGTTAATGCTGTCTTTCTCTAAATCTTGGTCAAGATAGGAACAACATCAGACAACATTCAGATCAACTATCTTAAGGATAAAGCTCTAATCTCGATTGTAGCTTCAATTAAAATACGTATTACGTTAGTTGGTATACAGCCAATTTCTATAACTGATTGTTTTCATACAAAATTTCAAATTAGGAAAAAAGAATCCGAGATTCTTTTTGATCTTTCGTATAGAAATTGGCCGTAAGACTTCATCTTCAATTGTTTTCATACAACATTTCATATTAGGAATAAAAAAAAATCCGAGATTCTTTTTGATCTCTCGTATTAAAATTGGCCGTTAGTCGTTAGTAATATATATCTAGAAACACAAAACAGCCCAACAATGTAACACAAGGCTATGAAATTTAACCAATTTGTTTCTAACTTGTCAACTTATGCTGTTTATGTTTAGTCTATGGTATCTGCGGGCTTTTGCACAAGAATGTCACTCGGGTTCGGTTAATTTATTCCTTGTACATATGCATTATTAATACTAACGTCGCTTATTAATAGCTATAACATTAACTTATTTGCGGCTAAGATGCTGCAATCTATCTACATGTATCACAGTAAAAGAATATACGATGTTTTACATAATATTACCAACCTTACCAACATTACCAACCACAGATTACGAATCAAAACGCCAAACTGGTCAAAGCTTGGATTGTCAAAACTCTTATATATTTGTATAAGTAGGTAGGTAGGTTTCCAAAGAAGCTAAGCTACGTTTTTACAATTATAAATACCAATCCACATTTAAAAAAAATCGTTTTCATTGCGTCTAAATAAATATAAACTTAGTTCACAGACCCTGTTGCCTATAAGACAAGTGATTCGTATTTGATGGGAGCAAGCATGCTAATCTGAGTTAATTAGATTGATTTCTATAAAAATATACGATCATTATAAAATAAAGCACCAAGAGTAACAAAACGCGGGAAAAAAGCTTGCGCGTCGGTCATCTTGGTTTAAAAGCGCGGGAACACGGGGTGTTTTCAATAAATTGACATGAACCATATAAGGCCGGCTCATGGGCTAGTGTATGGGCTAGTGCCATTCGTCTTAGGGCCTGTATACAGGTGCAGATGTGGTATAGAATAGGTACACCATAGGCTACATTTATCCTACAGGAATTTAATCCACAGGATTTTAAAGTATCCGCTGGTACTCATACTTTAACCTAAAAATATATATAAATATCTGAAAAATATGTAACTACGAGTATCTATGCTGATGCGGGGCTTCACTAGAATACATCGGTTACATCGCCTTTCGTGCACGTCGTAAGAGTCGACTAAGGAACTATCGTCTCAGGCGATAAGCTAGCAACTTGTCACTTAACATGACAGTAGGAAGCTTGCATTTTGCGGTTTCATTAGATGAACGTGATCGAGTCAGATCACTATTGGAGGATTCGATTATATCAATCACCCCCTAACTTGTGGAAAACGCGAAACTGTAAATAATAGATAATGTTTTCTAAAAAAAAAATATGCCAAAGGAATAACCAGATTTAAATATCCTAACCTTACATAGCCTAATACGAGTAAAGTCAAGAAGCTTTTCCAAACGTTGAAGTTGCTACGAGAAAATTCTTGTGTTTGTCCAAGCGCGCACTGGTGACAAGGCCGCAAGTGATGCGGCCAGAACTGCGGCCAAAATTGTCAAGATTTTACATGCATAGGTAGGTACATATATATATTCAGTCACGTCTATTATCCCCCAAAGATTTTACAGATGAAAGATACACACGAAGTGGAAACTTACTTAATTTCCGAGCAGTTTACCTACTTACATTGGGTAAGATAGATAATTCTATCCTTAGGCTATCTATTTATTCTCATTCCTTCTCCGTTGTAAACGTGCCCTTCAGGTCTAGGACCTTAGACGCCATCGATGTGAAAATACATTAAATATGCTTACTGCTTTAATGGTAGCTACTAACCAGCCTAAATTGCTTGATGCTACAGAAACTGTACACAAAAAAATATTGTGCCTATCATATTAAGCAAAAAGTTTAATTTGATAACGAAATTATTATAAAATATTAATTTGTATGTAATGAATGCAATATAATTATGTATGCGATATACTTATTGAGTGTAAAGGTAGACAGCTTAATGTTATTTAGTTAATTAGTTACTAGAGAAAAAGCTTACAAAAATGTTCGTATTGTATTAAGTAAACAGTTTGATCAATAACAAGATTATCATAAAACATTTACATGAAGTTAGGAATGTATAGATAAATACGAAATATATACGAAGTAGGTACCTAGCGATCTGACTAGACATGCGAAGATGATTTAGATAGTACCTACATTACTTGCTTGCCTGTGGTTATATCTATTGTCGTTTGACATCGATGTTGCAGACCCACGTTAGACATTCAACACAGCTAAATTGGATACGTGTGTAAAAAGGTATATATGCGAGCTATAGCCAGTAATTTATTCGTTATTTGATATGCTCGGCCTATTTTATGGGTTAGGGTGTAAGCGAAGACTTCAAAGTCATTCGTATTTCTGATCAGTATAAATTATAAATACAAAATGAAAAATGTGAAACTTTGTCATGATAATGACAGTGTAAGTAGGTACTTATATTCAGGGATATCTAAGATGTTTAATAAGAAATGTACATTTTCATTTAATATAAATATGTATGCATTTATATAGATAATATAGTACCTAGTCTTTAGAACTTAATTTCTAGATTAATGTTGCTTCTCTATGGATAAGATAAAACCGCAGGATATATTCTAATTTTTATATGTTGAAACTATTAGTTAACATTAGTTCAAAGTCGTAATTCAGCCACCAAGAGCTCCTTTCGTACCACGCCTGCCTGCCCGTGGGTATCGTACGAGGCGATTAAGGGTTTCCGGGAGGTGGACAGCAGCGCCTCCCGTACTGACAACATAGTCTGAAAATCACACTGCGGTCACCAACCCGCCTGCCCAGCGTGGTTACTATGGGCAAAAGCCCCCTGTGGCAGTAGCCTTGTGGCGTGCTCTGTGGGAGGCCTACGTCCAGCAGTGGACTGCAATAGGCTGAAGAAGAAGAAGAAGAATATCATACAGCTGTGTTCCCGAAATGGAGTATCCAGAACTGCAGGATGCACAGTCACAATTAGCATAGCGTAGATTAGTGACAAGTTGCTAGCTCATCGCCTGAGAGATCGGCCCTTAGTCGACTCTTACGACATGCATGAAGGAGATCCTTTCTCCTTCTGCAGCTGATGTATTCTAGTGTAACCCTGCATCAGCACAGGTGTTTAGGTGTATATCTAAGAATATTTATTTGCAATACCGTAACTACTGCTAATTTTTTTATAAATCATGCCCCACAGGTTCTTATAATATCAAGCCCCGCCTTATGTCGTTTATTTGATCTTAATTTAATCGATGAAGACGATCGTCGAGCTAATAATTAAATTATCAGTTTATACACTCTATGGCTCCCAGAGACTGCAACATTGTAACTCGTGACCGTTTAAAAGCGATCACCACGTAATGCTTAGTTTTTATTAAGTGAGATAATAAATGACAAATACGTGGGCGCAATATAATTATAAGGCCAGTACCTTTTAGTTTGAGGGAGGAATATCATAGCCATTAAATAATTGCTGTTGTATTTAACTGGTTTACTAGAATCTGCCTCTCATTTTGTGTGTAGAAGTCGACTAAAGAACTCAGGGACGTTGGTAGTAACTTCTCACTGATCTTTCATATCTGGCCGCGCAACGCTAAACGCGACAGGTATAGGAACTTCAATCACTAACAGGCCGTGTTTCGGAAAACTATCCACGTACGTACAATAAAATACATATAGACGGCTATATTCCCAGGGTTTAGATTTTAAAGTTTCCCTTGATTATATTTTATTAACCTATTCATAACTTTGGTTACTAAATTAGAATCACTTTGTGTTAACTTTACGCGTGCTGAGCTGAACTTTGAATTGATCAATGCCATTATATCTGTGACATTGCTGTTGCATATCTACCTATTTAAAAAATCCAAAAACATTAGAAATTCATCCAAAACGTCCACCAGTCCATAGCGTTCCGTTTGAGAGAACCTGCGAATTCCATCCACAAGGTATGAGCGAAAATTCCAAATGTTTATAAGTTAGTTCCCCTAATGCTTTGATGGTCGGAGTTGTCAGGAATGTTGACTGAGTCTGCGACCGTTTTTGTTCGGTTACCCTGTTATTGACCAGCTAGAGCTATCCAGGGACACTAACCTTACCAATAGGCAGCTGACAGACTAACTTCAACTCAAGTTATTTAAGTTACAGCTGAATTTTCAAAGGTAGGTCTATGGCAGTTAGGTTGATTTGCTTCAGTGAAGTGGTACTAAGGTACATTGAAGGCGACGCAAGTTCTTACGTTAGTAACAGTGGACGTTATACAGGTAGGCTTGATACGTGATTGCTGACTTTATAAGATGGTATAGATTGCTTTGGTTTAGAGTTATTGAGTTGCAGTTGGGTGCACGTAGTTTTGAATTTCATCCAGTTGTCGGTACTGAATAATATTGGGATAATTAGTCCGAAAATACTTCTCGTGCATACAGAACCTGAGTTTAATAGAATAAAAAGCTCAATCTTAAAATGTTTTCAGTAGGAAATAAAGTTCTTGCCTCCTTAAGTAGACCTTCTGAATACAAAACCCTCTTGCGATCATTAGAAAATGTAAGTTAATTATTAATTGCTGTCTCTCTATGTTGTTAAATAAGTCAAGATTTCAAACAATTTTGGGCTAAAATATCTTGACTTGAATAGAGCAAAACCAAGTTGCTGCTTAGTTAAACGTAATATTTATCCTTTATATAAGAAATATTTAACAGGTTTAATTTTATTATTTCTGAAACTTGAGCTAGTTTTTCAGGTTTCATTAAATAAAATTAAATTAAACTTAAATCTAAAAGTACTTATGAATGTCGATTTTAGAAGTATTACATAGAAAGTAACATATAAAAAGACCATCGATAAACAAGTTGTTAATGCTTTCACGTCGAATAAATGATTTTAATTTGAATTGATTTTAACAATATCATGTCTACCTAAATTATTATTATCCAGGTGCTGAAACTATAGAAAAACCCATACATTTAACTCCTACACATCAAATTGTCAACGAAAATTCTGCTACAGAAAAGTAATCGCCACAGGTCGGTATAAGCTATAGGTACCTACCTACAAAATGTGGGTTTTAATAATAACTTAAATTACACCTTGTCCGTTCCAGCAAAAGTTACCAATCGACAGGTAGCTCGCCGTGGCCTTGGGGTGAAATGGCGGCCATGACAGGGGAAAGTGCGGCACTGACCACCGCCACTGCGTGCGCAGCTTGCCTCGTACCAAATGCGTTTCTTTCACCGTACAGTTCCTTTGGATGTCGGCGCTAGTTACTATGTACATGACTCCATTATTTGTATCACTGTATACAAAAGATGTTAGTTCCGAAATCAGGCACAAGAGTCATTCTATGACACGTCCGCTACAGTCAAATGCGTATACAATGCTGATTTTGTTAGTTAGCAATATGTTGGTGTTCTCTGGAGAAAAGTAATGGATGTTTAGGAAATTTGATTGGTTTCAATGGTGATGTTATCAAAGATTGTTTGGAATGTGGAAAATGTGAAGGATTGTTGTAGCGTTCTGTCTAGCTTGTCTAAAAATGTTAACGTGATTCCTATTATTAATACCTAAAGTCGTAGTACCCTTACTTAATAAGGTTTTTTATTTCGCTATGTGCCGATTTTTCCAATGATCAGATGGGTCTATATGTTTCCTCCAATAGCGTTCGCGTTCATTCGATGACGACATTGTCTCGATAACGAATCTTTCAATTGGAGCAAGCACTCTGCTTCTTCGTATTTATCTGACCTTCCAGTTCCCACAATACCTTAGCTTTTCAATCATCGTGATGGGTCACAGTGTCCGATAGCCATTATTACGTATATTTGATAAATATACGCTTCAGTCTCAAATAAGTATACCTTTTAGCAATTAATTGTTAAAAACCGTAACGTTAGGTACCGCAAATTACATAACATCACCTTTTTACCTAGGAATTATAAATGATAACTTTGTTGTTAAAATATTCAATTTTCTCTAAGATGTCTTACAGAAAATTAAACAGATTTCCACAGAAACAAATGATCGTTACGTTACAAAGAATACGAGGTATTAAAATAACAACGTTGTCTTTTTACACCCTGTATTTAAAAATCCGTACCATTCAAAATACCCTAAGGATTTGTAAAACCACGTGCTATCAATATGCTTGCGACATGTACTCTAAAATGGAAATTTAGTTTTACTTTATACAGGATTTTTTACCATCTCTTTTCTAAATTACATATTGGCAACGTTGTTTTTTCTTCCCGATAGCTATAAATTGTTTCCGAGCAATTTTTTCAGCATAAACTTACTTTATTTGATGTATACAGACAAACCGACAAATATTCAAAAAATCATTGTTTTGGGTACTATTGCGTTTAGAGTACGTACCCTTCGTTAAGGGTGGCAACGAAAAAAACAGTATAAACCTGTATAAAGATTAATAATAAATTCTCTGCGTGATCGAATCAGAAATGAGGAGATCCGCAGACGTACAAAGATCACCGACATAGCTGAACGGTCCAGCAAGCTGAAGTGGCAATGGGCAGGGCACATAGCTCGAAGAACTGATGGCCGATGGAGTCGGAAAGTTCTAGAGTGGATACCACGTATCGGCAAGTGCAGCGTGGGAAGGCCACCCGCGAGGTGGATGGATGACCTGGCCAAGGTTGCGGGCATCGGTTGGATGCAGGCTGCTTCCGACCGGTTGGAGTGGAGGTTGTTGGGGGAGGCCTATGTCCAAAAGTGGACTTCTCAGGGCTGTAAATGATGAATAAATTTTCACACTTAAGTAAGATCTGAAGAAACTCAGGGGCATTCTCCCAGAGCAACTTATCCCTGATCTTTTACCTCTGGCCTCGCTAAGCTAAACGTTGCTTTAAGATCTCCTTTGCTATCCCGTCCCATTTCGGGAACACATTCGTGTGTATGCATGTTTCCAAACTTTCCCCGCCCATTCATACCGCCCACATTCCGGGGGACTCAAACAGCAACCTTTACTTTCAGCGGGTCTACTTACTCGGGACTCTTCGCGAGCCGATCGCAAGCTGACTGCGATTAGAAACCGGTACCTGGTGCATTCAACTCGGTAGACTGCGGCTCTCAAACTTTAATGTCGTGCTTAGGCTTTTCAATAAAAAAATCGCAACGTCTCAGTATTCGCCAATGTATGGATGGATGCTCAGGTGTTACATCGCCTGATATTGACGTTCGCTGTTTTAATACTCGTACTCCCGTCAATAGCGGTTCTTCCCATCGGTTCGGACTTCTTTACGTGATTTTGATGATAACAACCCGACAAAATGCTCCTATTGGACCAGACGTTTCAATGCCGAACCTCTATCGATTTGATCGAAAAATCGCTTACCAACTAATAATGTAGAAAACGTACATTTGATTGTAAGTCGACAAATTGTCCTAAAAGGCTATTCCGACAAAAAACTACGTGTGTTAAAAATTTTACCGCTATGTATGTATTCAATCGGATTAGTTACATTATGGTTGGTTTTAATAAAAGCTCTATTAAAACGAGAGATCAAAGAAACATGCCAACAAAGTTTGAGAAACCTTGTTCTAAACTATAAAACATGTCTCGTTTCTTCTAAATATCCCTATAAAACTTGCAGTGGATGCCAACGGAGACGCATGCGTTTTGCACTAACTTAACTTTAGACTTCACATGCACATGCTAACTTATGATTGGTCTAAACTCTTGTACCTCTTATGATATTGTTACTCGTTAATTTTCTGTTTCCGATTTATTTTATGGTAACCTGCGTTCATAAAGTTTCAACCATGATACCATAGAATCACGAGTCCGAGAGATTCAATGACAAATGTATGCCGGCTAGTGAAGCAAAATTAATTCGAGGCGAAAATCTAAACCGCGGATTGTTTATACGGGTGTTTTTTTTGTGGCCACCATTAACAAAGGGTACATACTCTATACATCAAATAAAGTAAGTTTATGGCAAAAAATATGCTGGGATTTTTTTTTAATTTTTTTTTTATTACTTGATCGGGCGAAATTTAGTCTCTAGTGTTTCTGTTAGTTTTTTTTATAGACAGATATTAGTTATTTCTCGTGAAAAAATCTTGCTACGCGCTTCTATGTGCATTTATGCAGAAAAACGCAGTCTATTTACTCAACTTTGGACCCTAATATTTTGGAAACCAGACACTTCCCAGGTATGCTTCCATGGAGAAAAATGATCGTGATGATGAGGAGATTCCGTAGTTTTCGGGAACGTTGACGACCAAAAATCACCCTGTATAAGAAAATATTGTTTTATATAAGAGTTTTAATATAACAAAATAGGTTGTAAAATTACCCATACATATGCCTAAGAATAAGGTGAATGTGACATAAAGGAGACAAATAAAAATCAATTAGGTCAAAGTTTGACTGATTAAAGTTGCTTCAAAAGTGTGCGTAATCATGGGTTCTGGAGAGCTTATAATTCTATGTTACGTACCTAGTAGGTACATTGCTCTCGTGCAAGTTGTATTGCATTGCTAATTAACTTGATCTTCGCATGGGAATGATTAGGTTATTTTTAAGTATCAACTTGGTACTGGAATAGGTAAATTTTACAGCTTACTGTGCTGTAGGTATGTACCCTATAGCCCAGATAGCGTAATAAATAATTTAATTATGCTGTTCCTGTACTGATGCGGGGCTTCACTAGAATACATCAGCTGCATCTCCTTCCGTTCATATCGTAAGAGTCGACTAAGGAACTTGGGCATTCTCTCTGCGATACACCCTCAATTTTTCGCTGCTAGCATTGCTTTGGTTCTGCTACTGCAAGTAGTTATTTGGGCTTGCTATTGCAAATTAGGTAAATGGCTGCTACTATGGATCCACCACGTATAATGTCGTCGACCGTATTTCGATCATGGCAGCCAATCTCAACGGAGATTAGCTACCTGCGCAGGAGATATTATTATGTTAAGTGACATATTTCACCAAAACCGTGGACATATTTCACCGAAGACGTGAAATCTTCAAGATTGCAATGTATAATGAATTTGCAATTATTACCTACTAGTGGACTCCGTCCGCTTGAACTGCAGAAGATGTCGAAATTATCCGGGATAATAATATTTTATTGGGATAAAAAGTTGCCTATGTCTTTTCTCAGGTATGTGTACAAAAATCATTTAAATCGGTTCAGTAGTTTTGGCATGAAGGCGAGACAGACAGACAGACAGAATTCTACTTTCGCATTTATAATATGAATAGTCAGGATTATAACAGAAATATAGGTACATGATAATAACGAAAAGTTCAATTGATAATTTCGAGTAATTTTTTTACAACAGCAACACAATTTTTTTTTATTTCGCCAGAGTAGTAACACTCCAAATGTTATAAGGAATTTTTGTTGCGGATATCTAGCCCAGTACCCTAATACCCGTGCCTATTACCCCCATATGCTAACAAATACTGAGCTGTTATTAATTACAATTTCAAATTTAGGACCATCTATTGAATACCAAGTAAGAACACACCCACTACCCTTAGTCAGGAATAGCAACTATCCACAAGGTAAATACAGAGTAACAAGTAGACCATAAATAACCACACTCGTCACTTGTTTCCAGACATTACAAAACACTAATTATAAATTATAAGGTCACAGTTCGCCGATGGCATTTGAAAAAGTGGACTTAGCATAATTAACAGACCACATCTTGACCTTTAGGCTGTACTTAAAGGGGGGAATTCAATGCAAAAAATGACAAATTGGAGTTGATATTAAAGTACCTAGCGTGTAGTGCGAACTGTGGCGTTATAGGACATAGAAAAATAAGTTTTTTAAATGGAAGGTATAAATAAATAACACACTTATACAGAATGTTTTTTTGTGGCCACCTTTAACGAAGGGTACGTACTCTATACATGAAATAAAGTAAGTTTATGCCAAAATAAATGCTGGGAAAAAAATATTTTTATTGAAAATTCCTTGATCATGCGAAATTTATAGTGTCTAGTGTTTATGTTAGTTTTTTTATAGACAGATATTAATTATTTTTCGTGAAAAAATCCTGCTACGCGCGTCTATGTGCATTTATGCAGAAAAACGCAGTCTATTTACTCAACTTTGGACCCTAATATTTTGGAAACCAGTCACTTCCCAGGTATGCTTCCATGGAGAAAAATGATCGTGATGATGAGGAGATTCCGTAGTTTTCGGGAACGTTGACGACCAAAAATCATCCTGTATTCCCGAAATGAGGTAGCCAGAACTGCAGGATCTAAAAGGAGACCCCACAGCGACGTTTAGAATATCGGCAAATGTAAATGATAGTGACTAGTGAACAACTTAGAAACTAACTAAAATTGCTTGCTTATCACCTTCGACTTCGACTCATACGATATTAATTAAAAAATAGAGTTATCTAAGAAAACAAAGTGAACTCTTTTCTCCTACAATTCGCGATTTTGTTTTCTAGGGTGTTGTCATATCGAAACATAAACATAGATACAACTAATAAATCTATGGATACAACAATCTAAAGGTCAGCGTGGAGTATATTTCATGACATTTCGCTTAACATACACCTTTCTGTAAGATCCTGTATAAGTATAGGATATGTATAGGATAGATAACTAATGTTAAGGTAAGAAAGCAAAATGTTAGATAAGTAAAGGAAAAATCTCTGTTGTCTATAACACAGGTTAGTCTAGTATAGACACAGAAAGACATCCTAAATCTGTAGACCTCTCACTAAAATAATTTTGAATATGTCTGTAAGTAGGAACAATAATGCTACTTGGTGAATAAAAAATATTATTATTATTATTATTTGTATCTCTTTTGAAATTCTCGGGACTACAGAGTCCCGGTCCTTTGAGAGGCGTGCATCGGGCCGTGGCCAAGATGTAGAGGCCCTTTTTAGAGAACTTTAATATGGTGTGGGATACACATGGCGCATACCATCGCCGACCGCACAATAAGATACACCCGGCGATGGTCTCCGCCATGTGCAAGACTATTGGAGTGCAGATCTATGTCATGCGATGGAAACAAAGGTCATGGGCTATGGGGCTGAATGTTGGGTGAGGTTGGGTAACTGGGCTATTGAAGGAGACTAACGGACGCCTGCCATTACAACCAAGTCTCATAATTGTTTGGTAGCAGGTGGTGACTCGCCGACTCATTTCATGGGCCCCCTGAAACGGCCGCACGCACGAAGCGACAAAGGGGGCAACATTTGGTGAGTGGCTAGGGTGGAGGGGTGCCCCTGGACTTTAAACCGAAGCCAACTCGCCACTTACTGACGGGCACGTCCACCCTCGAGCTGTCATAGCTCTCGCAGCTCCACTCTGCCCTGCCGGCGAAGGCAAGGCAGAGGTGGGGGAACTGTTCCTCGTCAGACTTCACTCCGGCGCCGGAGATGAGGAACAGGGTCTTCCCCCGGGAGTACTTCAGGTCCCTGGGAACGCTACCTCCCAACAGCTCGCCACAAGCTGCCCTGCGGGCTTATTATTATTATTATATGTATCAAAGCAATACAAAGAAGGTTCGCTATTTTAAAAACTATTGGTATCTATCTAATTATGCAAGGAAGGACAAATTACTGATACTATTCTAAGTTGATAGGACTAACCTATTGGTACCTACATAAGTACTTAGAACAGGCCAGCCTAGGTATCCTAGTTCGATGACAACGGACCGAGATAAATAAAAATAAACTCCCGAGCAATGAACCGGCGATCCGAGCCTTATTTGTAAACATTGCTAGGATCATCCGCTGAGCTGTGTTGTAGTGCAAGCTATAATATCTATGTGTGATGCTATATTTTAATAATCTTCGTCCGATATTTAACGGCCAATAAATCGAGGTTAAGGATCACGATTAAGATCCAACCACCACGTTTAAAATAGCCAAGCCAGATGTAACATATCAGCGACAAGTTGCTAGCTCATCGTCTCGAGAGAACAGAGTTCCATAGTCGACATGCACGGAAGAAGATGCAGCTGATTGATTCTATGAAACCCACCGTGTATGTATATTTCAAGTGGCACCTGTATCACTTAATAGACAGGGTGTTTTTTCGTGGCCACCCTTAACGAAGGGTACATATTCTATATATCAAATAAAGTAAGTTTATGCCAAAAAAATGCTGGGATTTTTTTTTATTTTTATTACTTGATCGGGCGAAATTTATAGTGTCTAATGTTTATGTTAGTTTTTTTATAGACAGATATTAATTATTTCTCGTGAAAAAATCTTGCTACGCGCGACTATGTGTATTTATGCAGAAAAACGCAGTCTATTTACTCAATTTTGGACCCTAATATCTTGGGAACCAGACACTTCCCAGGTATGCTTCCATGGAGAAAAATGACAGGGATGATGAGGAGATTCCGTAGTTTTCGGGAACTTTGACGACCAAAAATCATCCTGTGTAGATACGTACAGTTATTAGTAAGTATACTAGTGGACGCCCGCGACTCCGTCCGCGTGGACTACAGAAAAAACAAAATGCCGAAATTATCCGGAATAAAAACATTTTCCCGGGATAAAAAGTAGCCTATATGTTAAGTAGGACCTGTCACAATATATTCTTGAAAACTAAAGATTATGATGTTTGTCTCCTAGTGAGTTATGGCATGGATGTTTCTATATTTATCTATGAAATGAAATATATGTATTTATATACGATTGCATATGTATATTTTGCAATAGCTAATCCTTAACTGGAGCTTAAACCTGGTAGATGCACTATTTCTGATGATCTTTTTGCTTTGAAGCATGCTCCTAGTACATAGGACTTGAAACTAGTTGATCAGGGTCTCGTCGGCTGGAAGCAGCATAGATAAAATTCATATCGCTTACATTTTACGTGTAGGTACTCGTATGTAAAAAATAAAACGCAGGAGTGGTGTGACTACTTTACATGCGAAGCTTAGGTTCCTTAGGTAAATCTAAAAAATATCTAATATAAAGGATTATATTTATATTGGGAACGTTCTACTTATATAAAGATAATTTTAGCTAGGATTTTTTTCTTGCCAATTAGCGAGGAAGTCAATTTATATTATTGGTAACTAGTTAAATAACCCCACTATTGTTATTAAATCTCATGTAGATGCTTTTCTACATGCCCTAACCCTACAAGGCCTAAACGAACTCTACACGTTAGTCATAATATGTCGCCATTTCGATATATTAGGCGTAAAGTATTGTTGATTATTACTTTCCAGTTATACCTATTCCTGCTATACATATTACGAAATGGCTAAGTTTATATAAAAGTACTAGCGGACGCCTGCGACTCCGTCCGCGTGGACTGCAGAAAAGACAGAAGAATTCAGAAGGCGCCATCTGTTGCAGACTTATGGAACGTACAATTAATAACAACAAACAAAGTTGATGATCAGTTTTTTATTAATTATTAGTTATTAAGACCATTAATTTAAATAATAACTATCCTATCATCTAAGTTGGACCAAATTACATATATATGCCAATTTTCATGAATATCAGTTGACTCGTTTTTGAGTTTATTCGGAACATACACAGTGACACGGATTTTTTATATATTAAGAAGATGGAAGAGGATGTTTTGTTTTTAAATATGTAGATAAGAATATTTGTTTTTCTTTTTTGTAATTTTAATAGCGCTTGGTGTTCTACTGTTAAGCTGTTAAACTGATTTTCATTAAATAAATAAATACCTATGCCAGATTTTGATTGAGTTTGTGAAGTAGAAGCTATACCTACCCGTGCGTCAATAAATCAATCTTCTGTTACATCGAAAAAAAAAATTTTTAACCACAATTTCCTCGTTTTGTCACTTATATTTGCATCCTTATTCAGGATATGGCCATCCACATCACTGTCTTCTTCTTCATCTCGTCAGCCATTGAACCTACGGAACGTCTCAACCAATTCGCACTAGGATTCCTTTGTAATTTTTTTATTTACTCCACAACCGGTTGTAACAGATCGTGTGAATATTATACACGCGTCTACGATGACAAACTTATGCGTATTGTGATATTTATCTGTACTCTAGGTTAAAAATATGTTTTCTAGCTGTGCCTCACGAATGCCTATATTATTAAGATGTGGGTAGGGTACAGCATCTTTAGATTAATGATAGGTCTTCGCTCTGCGGAGCGAATTATTATTCTATGACAGCATCCTTTTCGGGCTAGTCGCAAAGATCAGTGTAAATAATTTTCACAAATATTTCGCGTTACCGGATTTGTTACCCAAATTTATTATCGTTTATGAACCAATTGATTCGTCGATGGTATAATTTGTTATATTTAAAATGTATAGCTAATGTAGTGTATAGACAAAGGCGTGTCTTTTGTAGTAGTCTTTGTAAAAGATTTCTTACGAATACGAATTTCACAAGAAATCAGCGAATTTTGCACAATTTTCGCTATCCCATTGCTTTTGTTAGTTAGGTAATTCGGGGGCAGGTATACCATCATAGTTAGTTGCATGTACGTATAATGCGTTTCATCAAATATTTACTTTGAATGATGTCGCTAGTTACTATGTGTCTTACTGCATATAGAACATTTTAGTCTCGAAACTTGGCCGCGTGGTGCCGGCAGAGTAGAATTCGTACCACCCCATGTCTGCCCGTGGGTATCGTACGAGGCGATTAAGGGTTCCCAGGAGGTGGGCAGCAGCGCCTCTCGTGTTGACAACATAGTCCAAAATACAAACTGCGGTCACCAACCCGCCTGCCCAGCGTGGTGATTATGGGCAAATAGTACCCCCCATGGCAGTCTAGTGACGTACCCTGGGGGAGGCCTACGTCCAGCAGTGGACTGCAATAGGCTGATGATGATGAGTCTCGAAACAGTCATAGGAGTTATTATATGAAACAGGACTCAAGCATCAAGCGCTGTATATTTAAAAAAAAACTGTTCTACTGTACCTAATAAATAAATAATATAAAGATGTGGATACAGGCTGCATAAATCTTTAGGACGAGTGAAATAAAACGATATAAATATTTCATATTATTTATTACATCAAATGCATTGCATTATGTTATTTCGAAACAATAAATAAACTGGTAGATGCAATATTGCCTTGTTTATAACGAACTATGTAATTCCTTTATATCATACATTGCTTTATTTGGTATCTACTAATAGTTTTATAACCTGCCCAAGTAGCGTGACCGGCGATACACGATATGATAAACCGATTTATCGACAATAAGCGTGTCAAAATACGATGAAATATAGCCGCCATGTTGAATTTTGTATAGAGACGATACGATATCCACGATGCGTGGTCATGCTAGGAGCAGAAGTGATAGTTTTTATTCCATAGTAGAAGTAAATACGTAACGACAGTCTCTCCTAACTAGTTTTGTTTGAAGTTATCTCATGTACCTCCCTACTTAAAATGTATTTTAATAGGTAGTAAAATCAAAATTGCGTGTAGTGTAGATGGGCAGAGTCACAGAGGTATGGCAGGGTAGAATAATACCACCCTATGTGTGCTCGTGACTCGTGGGTATCGTAAGAGGCGATTAAGGGTTTCCGGGAGGTGGGCATCAGTGCCTCCTGTGACAATATTTTCCGATAATCACACTGGCGGTCACCAACCCGACTGGCCCAGCGCAGCGTGGTGACTATAGGCAAAATTCCCCCTATGGCAGTAGCCTTGTGGTGTGCACCGGGGGAGGCCTACGTCCAGCACGACTGCAATAGGCTGATATGTGAGTGTAGCCGAATTGCTGGATTGCTTCTATAACAGTTTTAAAACAAATAGGTAATTTAGAATGTTTTAACCTAACTATTTAAGGAGAGACAGTCGACAATCTGAATATCACTATATAACCGTAAAGAACATGAATACATAAAACCAACAAGGAATGGATAAAGCTTTTAAAATATAAAATAAAAATTTATAAATCTCTTTCTTTGGTTAGCTGAGCTCAGAGAGGTTAAAATTATTGTACTTTGCAGGTGAAATATTTATAGTCGTGGCCTAATTTTAAAATTCTTCAATAATCGTATAATGACGTCACCAGTGATGTCATCCTTGGTCTGTATCAAAGAATGTTTAGGGAAAAAACTAAATTAAAACAAAGTTATTTTAGTCACGACAACTGCATAGCGAAAGAAAAATATAAAGAATAGGTTAGTTAGTAGTTTAATAATTAAAATTAATGTCAAGTGGTAAAGCTTTGTTCAGAAAAATCTATATAAAAGCATTCCTGGTGCGTACAACCTTTATTTATTATGAAGAAATCATAATTTTTATCAAACTAGAAAGAGCACTGAGCATCATTTGTAATACAAAAAACAGTACATACTTTTTTCAAAATAGCACCAATAAATATCAGCATATCGCGCGTACCAAAAACGATAGCTGGCAACATTGAAAACTATATTGTAACTCGCAACATCGAACTTTAAAATGCATAATCACGCGTCGTACTACAGCACAACTATCTCGACGCTCTCTTTTCAATCCATTAATATTATAGAATTCTTAGTTGTCATGCAGTAAGTTATTAATATTAATCAGTGAATTGCAAATTTAAGATTAAAATACGAAATGGTTTAGTAGATATGATAAGTTAGACATTCAAGAGATATGATTATTATAGATTAAGTCGCACCCTATATCCGATCACTTACCATTAGAATAGAATATAAAATATACAATATGTTCACGTAGATATGTATAAGTAAATTAATTATTTACTATGGTAACACTTTGCCTACGGAGTTACGAACGATAACGGAAACTTTTATTTATTCTCTACAAGTTATATAACTTGAGGCATTTGAGTTGGATTATTTACATATTAATATTATTTATATTATACAACATGAAGATTGCCTATGACAATAACTGATACATGGGAATACTGATTAGGTATTTTAATATACAGATATAAAATAAATGAAACAAAAGTTTTCATTAACAATAATTCATCATCGGTAAAACACTATTAAATAAGTAATGAACACGTTAATAGATTAGCAATACTCATTATTAAAAATGTGATGATAACAAATACTGAGCTGTTATTGGTAATGGATATTGGATATAATATTAAAAACAACATATTATCCCTAATGTACGATCTCTGTAGCCTCTAGTTACATAACCAACACAAACATTATTCAAATATTCTCACATATTCAACTTATAAAATCATATCAACAAGACAACCAATGTAACGCATGTTAAAATTTACAAAAACTACAACCTAAATTAACACAAAATATCCATCTACAATACAAATGTACCTAATTTTATTTGGTCTCATTTTAGTAACGGTTACAATATATTAACAGAAACCCTTTTTTTTTACACTGTAACTGGATAATATAGCTCGATATTTTATTATTTAAAAACATGTTTCCACTATGAATGTAGGTAGCCGCAACTGTGGACAGTAATTTTGGCGCGAAATTTAAGGAGAGAACACTCGTAAGCTTCTGAGTA
This sequence comes from Carposina sasakii, assembly GCA_014607495.2. Taxonomy (NCBI): domain Eukaryota; kingdom Metazoa; phylum Arthropoda; class Insecta; order Lepidoptera; family Carposinidae; genus Carposina; species Carposina sasakii. The sequence continues at coordinate 3,837,758 of CP053161.1, forward strand.
GTGTTGCCAACACATTGGCAAGACATTCGGCTCGTAAAGCCAGTTGTCCTTCTAGGGTGGTATTGCTGTCTTGGCCAAGTCCTTGGGTTATCTTAGCGTTGTGGTCATGGATGATGTGCGCCATTTCGGAGCCTGCGAGGTCTTTGAAGGCTGCAGTTACGTCGTGCACGCGTAGCACCAGGTTCCTGGTCTGTAATGGTGATGATGTGTGTCTTCCAAGAGCCTGGAAAGAGGGATAGTCCTTAAAGATGTGTGTTTAGTGTTATAAGTTTCTATCTTGTGTTGGTGCGGGTCTTTCTTAGAATACATCAGCTGCAATTTTTATCTGTACATGTCGTAAGACTCGACTAGACTCAAGACTTTTCTCTGGCTACCCCATTTCAGAAACACACGTGTGTACCTATATGTATGTTTCTATCGAACAATAAGCTAATATCAGAAATAATTGCCTTTGCTTCGATGTCGTCAAAACTCTGTGTAAAAAAGGTGGCAGGCTATGTTCAACAGATATTTCTTCTTCTTAAATCTTACCTGCGCTAAATCAGCCAGCCTCCTTAGCGGTGTCAAACAGTCGGCTAGAGCGGTGGCAGCCGGCTGTCCTTCTGTGCCTAAAGCGCCCACCAAGGTTCTGGAGGCACCCACCAGCGATACCGCACATGCGGTCAGCTCTGACCGGGCGCGCTGGAAAGAGATACGATTATTAGAGACTTTAGTGGGAAGAAGAAAATATAAGAAACAGAAAGTGATATCGGTGTTCTGTGCAAGTAAGAATATAGTGCTTATTTCATTATTAGGTACATTGATCTACATTTACACATGGATTTACACTGTACACCTACGTTTGTAAATTGTTTAGATTATATTCAGTACATTTTTGTTAGGGTTAGCTCTAACTAATAAATCTACTGCAGTAAATTAATCTATTTAACTGTATGAAAACGGTCGTGATTGTAGGTTTCTTTTTCTACAAACGAGTAACAGTACTTTATAGGTTACTAATGGACGCCCGCGTGGACTGCAAAAAAAAACTCCATATTAAATTTTATTAACGTCGCTCCAGCCGTTTTTACGTGAAAAAGTAACAAACATCCATCCATCTACCCATCCATCCATCCACGCATACTCACAAACTTTCGCGTTTATAGTATTAGTAAGATAAGATTACTAAGATTCGGTAATATTTATGATTTATCATTTAGATTTTTGATAGTCGGAGAGACTATGTATACGAGTAAAGGCAAGTTAAATACAAGTTTAACTAAGTACCAAAATAATTCAAGATATTACTGATTTACCCGAAACATTTCTTCTATGGATCACTCTCATCTAAATTTATTAATAAGTACCTGGAATTTGACTTCATCAATGTCCTCTCCACCACCATGAGCGTGCTGATGAGAGCACTTCATGGCGACCTGATGCAGCCTCTGTAATAGACCGTCGACCGCAGCCTCCGTCCTGCACAGCAAACCTTCCACCGTCACCATCCCATTAATACTCTCGGGACCTGGAAACCTCATTGTCGGCGGCGATGGTGGCGTCGGTATATCTGGATCCACCACGTCTTTGAAACGCACATGATTCTGCACTTTTGGACTAGTGTTGAAAGCTTTTCTGTTGGATAGAGGTGGACTAAACGCTTTCTCACTACCTGCTGCCCCGTTTAAGATGTCGGGGCGGTTGCTTAGGCCGCCTCTGCATTTGAGGTGAACAGAGCGACAGCGCTGTCATATCTTTATTCTTTAATATCGTGGCTTTTGTTTCGGAATTGGATCTCACGTGGCGGTTTTGCAACGTCAGAGAACTGTAGTTTTGCGTCGATCGTAAAATAGGAGGCTCGTCATCCAGTTTGCTTTCGGTTTCGAGGTTCTTATATAAATTGAGGTTCCTTTGGAAATGTGGTGACCCGATACTGGCGAGCCGCTGTTCGGGGTTCCGCGCCGGTTGTTTCTGTGAATTTTTCATTCGTAAAACTTCGATGCTTGGGACTGGAGGTAGAGGCGGCTTCTTTGGAGGCAGCAGCAGCGGTGGGGGCGGTGAGAGGACCCTGGTCTCTAACCGCGGCGGTACCTCAGGTGGGTTCTGAGTTATTTTCTGATCGTTTATATCGCAGACAATTTTATAATTCAATTTCCTATTATTAAGAGTGCTGAAGTGATTGTTAGGTATTTCGACAACATTTAGCTCGTTGTTAGCACAAGTGAAAGAGTTGGATCTGGGTCTGGGTGCGGGAACTGGGGGTATTTTTGGGGGTCTCTCGGGAGGTTTTCTATTGTCACTGGGTTTTCTTCTGGGAGGTGGTCTTATTTCACAAACATCGGGTATGGAATCGGAATTTTGTATTTGGCTTTGGACGTTTTCAGTGTCTTCGCCACTGTCGTCACTTTTATTTTTATCTTTACTACAACATGAAAACATACCTTTTCTTTCCACTGTTGGATATTCTATGATGTGCGCATTTCCGTTCGAATGTTTATCGCTTATGCTTTTTCGTTTGCTTTTTGGAGAATCAGTTTTACCCTGTACTTGAGATTTGTTTTTATCTTTGAGCAACAAACTATTTCTAGCATCACTTAAATTTTTTGCACTAAACATGTTTCTTATCTCGCTTACGCTTAACGTTCCTTTGACAACTTCACCATTGCTAGGTTTGACTCCATTACCTGTATTCTGACTGTTTTTTGCCTGTAAAATTTGGCTTTGGTTAACATATCTATCGTGATCTCTATCTAATGTTGAGCTATTCGAACCAGGAGGCGGTGGAATTATGTATGACATAATTTCTTCGGGGGTCAATTCTATTGCAGGCGTAACTTTAAAAGTGGGTGGTTGTACAGTCACGTTAGCAATAAACTCTTCTAATGCATTTTGTTTGCATTTATCTGAAATATTTTCTTTAGAATTGGACTTCTCATCTGCAAATGAAGGTGGCACCACAGGCAATATTTGAGGCACATGAGTTGCACAATCAAGCTCATCGGGTGTTTGAGGTGGGGGGATCAAAGTTAAATCTATAAGCTCTGCATCATTTTCTATCATATTTTCTTGGTAATAATAGGGAAATGGTCCAGTTGACTCTTCTACTTTGCTGCTCTTTTCTCGCAGTTGCTTTAAATATTCTTTCAAATCCCCATCTTTAGCGTCTAAAGTAGCATCAGGACTATGTAAACCAAAACTGGTTCTAACTATTTTATTATTATTCGACTTTGGGTGATGTCTTCGTATTGGGCTCTGTGTAGGCGTATGAACAGAATCATTGTCACTTTCAGAGTGAACTGTATCATTATTAAGTGCCAATAAAGCATCTGTAAGACCACAGTTATTCAGTATTGCACTAAGACCTTGTGATTGTCTCGTATTGAGGCTACTGCCGTTAGTATTCTTATCACTTTCTGGTATACTAAGACCACTTAAGCCCTGATTTATAGTTTCAGTTAAAAGTAATAAAGAGTCGCTATGTTTTAAAATACCAGGTGCATCATCAGCGGTTGACATCCTACTATTATTAGATTCAGTATCACTTTCTAAATGATCTACACAAGTCTCTCTATCAACAAACTCGTCCTTTATGACGCCATTAGTAAAAAAATCTTCTGTATATGGATCACAGTTTTCAGTCAAATATTGTTCGGAGTTTTGAACTAGTTTCTGCATTTCCGCTACTCGTCTAAGCACTTCCTCATTCTTGGCTTCCACCAGCCTGGGATTTGAAGCATTCTCTAAGAGTTCCATTGAAAGAACACTTTGAAGGTCAAAGCCCATTCCATCGTCAATGTAGCAAGCGTCGTTGGGATCGAAGAGTCTAAAATCTTCATTCCTCTTGCATTTATCGAAGTGTACATCAGATCCTAATAGGGTTCTCGAGTCGTAGCCCGTATGTGGGCTGGAGTTATTGCTGTGGTTTCTGTTCGTGATAGCGGAGTTCATGTTGGAGTCTAAACTAGATTTAGACTGATCTGGAGTGGAATGGTAGGGCGGGGGCATAGGTGAATATCGCGAAGTGCTTCTTCGATAGAATCATTGGGTTATCGAAATTAAGATAACTCCATTTAGATGGGACTACGTTGTGCTGCGACAAGTATGGCGGAGCTGAAAAAAAAAATGTATGATTAAAATGATGGCCATAATTTTTATAGTTTGTAGTAAAATATGTATGCAAAACTATACCTATATCTTCCGTGACGGGTTCTCTTTCTAGCTCCACGTTTAATTCTTGACCAGTAGCAAGTTTGTAGTACCTGAAAATTTTAATGGAGTACATTCAAGTATGTCTAATGTAAAGAAATAGCTTCTAGTTCCTTTGCTATCCTTTGCTTTGATTCGCTGACAAGGCTGATTTAGTAGCTAAAGGCTTCAAGCTCCACTAGATACAATTACTAAATACTGTCAGTACCTTCAACTGCAATATTCAACTACCGATCCCAGAACACGTTTTATCACCAGTGGCATCTCGACAAACTCGTTACGAGGGTGCGTTTTATAAAATAGTTCCTTTAGATGATGACGCTAGTTACGATGTGAATGAATAAATAATCGGTGTTGATGCATACAAAATATGTTAGTTCCAAAAACAGGCATAGGAGCTATTCTATGAAACGGAGTTTACGAACTATCGAGCATTTACCCAGCTATGACCAGCGGCATCTCCGCCGCGTCGCGCTCGTCCATCAGCAGCGCCAGCACGCGGTCGCGCTGCAGGAACACCGCCACGTCCGCGCTGCCGCCGCCGCAGCGCCGCACGCGCACGCCCGTCACCTCCTCCATGCACGCTATGGACTGCGGCTGGAACGACGGTGCAGGGTTACGCTCACTCAAATTTCATAAATGGCCGGTAAATTCAGAAATGCCTCTATGATATGAAGGAATTTTACCCAACTGCCCCAGGAGGATTATGTCTTTCCAGTGTATGTATGTGTATTTCATTGGCACGCTTTAGAGCCTAAAAAAAGGCTAGTCGCATTTGACCTTGAGTTTTGTGAGACATTGCCACTTTAGCTTGCTGGACCATTGAGCTATGTCGACGACCTTTGTACGTCTACGGATCTCCTCTTTTCTGATTCTGATATCTGATGACAAAACCGCTGGTTGGATAAATTTATTCCGTAAACTATAAGGATATCCAAGAAATAAACTATTATTTATTCCGGAGAGATCACCACTTGCGATTTCTCTTAAACGATACACGCGATTTCACCAAAGGATATCCGGAAAGATCTGTGATATTAGGGTAGTTGGAAAGACTTACGACAGAATTGCTCCGTCCAACGATCTGGCTGAGGCCGAAGCGTGGAGACACCAGCAGCACCCGCTCCGGCCGGCTGCTGCTGAAGCACTTGGCGCCGTAGCTCGGCAAACCAGAAACTATGTCTAGGTAGTGCAGCTTTGTCTGCAATTTACAAGTTTACAGTTAAAGAATAATTAAACATGACCTGTCTATTGGATTGACAGGTTTACGGACTCAACTTATGCATTAAGGCAAGACGGATATGGGCTTAATTTGAAATCAAATAGTCATATGGTGATTTTATTGACATAATATGATAACGTTTGACCAGAAATATTACAGCAGAGGAACTAGACTACAACAATATTACTCATATTTTGTGCAAAATAAATGATTTGATTTGATTTGACTTTGCTAGCGAAGACGGATATGGCAGTCAGTGATTTTATTTATGCCAGCTAGAGGTACATAGATAAGTCTAGGTGACAACGTCTTTTTATTACCTAAGGTTAATCACATAACATCAAACCAGCCTATCGCAGTGCACGCCACAAGAGCCATAAGGGGATTTTTGTCTTTGAAAACAACTCATATTTATGTATAGGTTGATCATTTAAAAATCTAGATAGACTATTGTAAAGTCGAACTTAGTTATTCTGTGACGAAGAAAGGAATACCGAATCTCTGATATTACAATTAATAGCAAAGAGAGTACTAAAGCTAGTACCTGCAGCTGCGTAAGTTGCCGTTGACTGCCGGTCATCTGCGAATGTATCTTCAGGAAGTGAGCGATCAGTCGTCGGAGCTCCTTCCGCTTCATACTCTCCAGGAGACTACTGGGCACGAACCTCTCGAGACCGAACTCTCGTCTGCAATGAGAAAGGAAACCAATTATGATACATGTACACGGCTGTGTCCCCGAAATGGAATAGCCAGAACTGCAATGTCTTGCAGGCTATAGGTTGTCTCCTATAGCTTCGTCTACTCGTATAGCATAGCGGTACAGATGTAAAAAATTGATGAAGTAGGTAATTAGAAACGTGCTCTCTCTCTCTCTCTCTCTGTGTGTGTGTGTGTGTGTGTGTGAGTGTGTGTGTGTGTGTGTGTGTGTGTGTGTGTGTGTGTGTGTGTGTGTGTGTGTGTGTGTGTGAGCATCTCATTCATTTTTAGTTCTATCTCTTATAAAATTATTAATAAAGAAAATGGAAAAAATTCTTCACCCGAGTGGGAATCGAACCCACGACCGCTGTAAACCATGCCAGCCGCTATAACCACTAAGCCACCGGGTCAATTACTCGGATGAGGAATTTTATCATCTCTTTTTCTAAATTACATATTGGCAACGTTATTCTTTCATCCCGATAGCTATACACTAGCCAAATCTCGGCAAATAACGGATTATATTAATGGACAAATCTAGTAATAGGGGTCAGGCGACCTTAACTCTTATTAGCTCCACGTGTGGCTATTAAGCCCCGAATTGCTAACTTATGCCTGACAGACCGTCAAGCAGAAGATCTAGAGCTGTCTTAATTATTAAAACTAAATGGATTGAGTTTAGATATACACACGAGTATCGGGTTTTTTTCCTGTACCTACATGGCAGTCACGAATATATAAATAATCCGTCTTTTCGCCAAACTTACTCAACAGTCTTCACAGTCAATTTGGCAGGAGACAGGTTGTTAGCCAACGCCAACTGATGCATATGCAGTGCTGCCAACCGCAGCGCGACATCAGGCTGCAGCTCTGGTGCAAATCGCTCCTGAGCCACGTCGTTGCAGCATTGGAGGTAGAGGTAGTCCAGTGCTGCAAGGTCCTTCTGCGCCAGGTCTGCTGCTGATGATGGCATGAAGACCACACGGTAGAGACAGCGCATTTTGTGAGAACCTGGACGGGCTGCGATCTGGAATGAAATTATTTGTTTTCGTATTATATGCGGAGTTTGGTGATATAATGTAGATAAGATAAATCTTTATTTTCATTTCATTTTAGAGATAGCAAAAAACATAGCGGTTGAATTAGACCAATATTAACTATTTGTCAATATATGAGGCCACCACCGGGCCCTACGACCTCCACTGACCCTCGGATCTGATAACTCATAACTGCGAAAACAAGCACTTGCACTAACTACAATCGCCACAAGAAACCAGACCCGATGCATGCAAGATAATACATTGTAACGCCTAATACAATTTCATTTAATATATGATACATTTTTACATACCCTCGCCAACGACTCTTTAGAATCCAAAAGCGTAAGCTTATTTCTTCGCAAGCTCTTCACATGTTCGACGACGAGACTGAAATGCTCCTCAGCAGTGATGCAGAGCTTGTCTTTGAGGCTGGACACCACATCCGCGACAGAGGTGGTGGAGTCGTACTTGAAGGATTTCGTCTGCCCGTTCTCGAGGAACACCTTGAGGACATTTGCCATGGGCGGCAGGCAGAGATCGCCGAGAGAGAATGCTGATGGCTGAAATACAATAAATAATGAAAACAACTGGACAAATGGACACATTTAATATATTATGGCGTTTCTATGAAGTTAAATCGTAATTTTTGCAAGAAAATGTTTTTGATAAGCTACTAAAACATAAAGATAAGGATGTCTTCGACGTTTTAGAACTAGGCCGATTGGTGTAGTTGGTAGAGACCCTGCCTGCGACGCCATGAGTCCTGGCTTCGAAGCTTGGTAAGTGCAAACATTGATATGATGAATATCGAAGTTTGTTTCCGAGTCATGGATGTTTCAATCTTAATATATATAAATCTCCTGTCACGATGTTTGTCCGCGATGGACTCCTAAACTACTTAACCGATTTTAAATTAAATTGGCACACCGTGAGCATCTGGTCCAACTTGAGAGATAGGATAGCTAATCTTTAATTATAGTCGCAATTTTATTTTATTGCAAATTATTTGTCTATAATTAATTGACAGTCACAATTATCTGTTAACTCCAAAAGATTCTAACAGATGTCGATACTTTTCGACTGGATTGAGTAAGTAATCAATAGATGGCACTGCTATGGTAAACCGACAAACGTGTCATATAAGCTACAATTCAATTTCCACGCGGACGAAGTCGCGGGCGTCCACTAGTACTTATATATGTTTTTTTTTTCATTTTTTATTAATAATTTTACTTATCTATGTATTTATATATCGTGACTCAGTATCCACGACACAAGACCTAGGGATCTTAGTGTGAGACAGTAAATGTATTGTAAAGGATGTGAATACTTGGCATTATTATAAGATGACGCCTAAATCGACACCTAGGACCGAGGGGAGCTGCATCAGCTCCATTATACTTACGGGATACATCGGTGCTCCATTCAGCTTGCACAGAATCAGCGAACCTCACTCTCGGCGGTCGAGCTCTAAGCCTGGCCCGCTTCGCCGCTGACAGCAGAGCTGATCTCCTCGCAGGGTTGCCGGTCCTGGCAGGCTGGCACACCCGGAGCGTCACCCGGTCTAGGCACGCCCTGACTGCGGAGATGACGTGTTCCCTTGCCGCATTGCTGACGTCTTCGCCGTTCACGCTTAGGATTTGATCTCCAGGCTCTAGCTGGAAGAGCCAAAATTGAAATTTTAGTTTGTGATTCATCATCATCATCATCATTTCAGCCCTGGGAAGTCCACTGCTGGAAATAGGCCTCCCCAAGTTTGTGATCATGTCTACGTATTTCCATTTTAATATTATCACGTCGTTCAGCTCACTTGTAGTTGTTACCTATAATTTGTGATGATAAAAAAAAATTTTTTTTGGAAAAAGATTTTCTAATATCATTCCTTCTTCAAGTAAATGGGATAGTTATTTTTCTTCTCCTGATAGTTATCTTCCATTGTGTTTTCATTTTTATTTTACTTGTGTCCTACTTTGTGCTATTCATTCTAATGTGAAGAAGATACAATTTTATCTGTATACATCTGTAGAATTCATGTAATAAAAATATATACGGTTGAATTGAAAAAGTAAATAAATGCTTTTTTTTCTCACGATTAAAAAGTAATCAAAGTTTGGGGTCCGTAATTTCTCAAGGTGCAACATTTGATGTAGGTACTGCATCTATTACATTTTAATTACTTTGTCCGAGCTCAGAATAAAAGTCCAAAGAAAGGCTATTAATAAAATTACAATTTTATGAATGAGTCGAGCTGATTCACTGAAATGTTTGTAAAGTAGAATTAAAAAGGAATTTGCCTGAAACTTTTCTACCCTTAAATTGAGGGTAGAGAATATTAAAAATCATGCCATGCTGGAAAGTGGTCTCAGTCGCCGTAAAAAAATTAAATCAGGAAATAATAACTTGTTTAGTAAAGCAATGTAGCGACACGTAATATTCAGCACTAAATTAGGGAGATAAGGGTTGTATTCACAGATAAATTTTCTCTCTGGGGAAATTTCAGAAGGTTGCGACATAAAAAAAAAGAAAAACTATACTTATTCTTGGTTTGGAATTTTGTAGAATAATAAAATTGGAGTATATTATAATTATGATAACTTTGCAAACTTGGCTGTTACATTCAATAGGGTATATTGCATGATTTTTTTTTAATTTCATTTATATATTCTACGTAAAAAATGAATAAAGTTTGCCCTTGGAATGGCATATCTAACTTTAACCGTTTTGGGTTTACAGAAATTAAAAAATATGAGCCGGCATAATGTTTTTGAAACGCTCCGTTTGCTCCATACTAAATGACAAAGACTGACGTCATAGTAGACAACCGTCCCAAATTAGTATGGGGAAAAAATGCGAATAAAATTATTTTATAAACGTAATATTTCGTGTATTGTTGTCAATAAAAATTGTTTATTAATAGGTGCAGATATTAATAAAGTATTTATTAAATCAATGAGATAATTCAAAATATTTGTTTGTTTTTACTTCTTTTATGTTGTAATTTTTTTTCGTAAAATTTTTCAAACTTTTAAACTCCTGTAACTTTGGTATTTACGAACCGATTGATGTTATTTTTGCACTATTCGGTTTGTATTTGTAATATCTTTCGAATAAAATAAAAGAAAAACAGTTTTCGTGTCAGACGAATATTCCCTATTGTTAAAGTCCCTGTTGAATCTAAGTGCATAAGAAAACGCAAGTGGCATGATTTTTTTATTTTATTACCATTAAGCGGCGAGAAACTTCTTCAACATACCTTGCCAACACTAGGAGAGTTATCAGTCACGAATCGCACCAGTACCGGCCGCTCCGACCCGGCCACGAACCCAAACCCCAGCTCTGGATGCCTCTCCAGCACCACCTCACGTGGGGCAGGGGGGGACTCGCAGGAACACCCTTCGGGAGCCACGTAGGTTGTGGTCTTGTTGATGTGGCTGGAAGTGTTAATGGTATTCTTTAGTTCTGCTAACTGAGGGAATAGATTAAAGCGCTTTTCGTTATCTTACGAGTACAATAAACTAAGTTTTCAAATAATAATTTAAAAAAATGTCTTAAACCTACAATCCTAAAACCTTCCATTTATTTTGAATTTGCTTATTTCTAGTTTAGTGTTTGCGCACTATTACTACGCAATGACTACCTCAAATATACATAATCTTTGCAAAATTTGCTAACGTAAGCTCATATTATATAGCATATACTTAATTTATATAAGATTTGTTTGACAAAGCCATTTAATAATATTATGTTCAAAAACACCTAATTTTTTATATCTCGCAGGCGACTACCAGACGAAACGAAGTTTTATTATACTAAAAATGTAAGTAATTTAAACCTAAATATGTTTACTGGTAATGTAACTACATTTACATTACCAGCTACCTAAAAATTAAATATCATTCTCAAAAACTTCCACACTTACCTACACTAAATATATTATTTCGAAACAAATTCATATAATTAATCACTTGGTGCCATTAATAAAAATTAAATTGAATTGATAACAGCCGCTCCTTGATACACTGCTACAATTTTCAAAAACTTAAGAATCACCAATGTTCACCAATCACTTGTAGCAAAGTGAAATGTATCTGACAAGATGCTGGGAACACAACCATTTGTTCACTGTTTACAAATTGCATTGTTGAAAATAGCATTATTTATTAAACTGTGTGTCAATGTTTATTAAAAGTTAACATAACGGTGTGATGTTACATAACACATTATGCAACATTTCATTTTATGTATCAGAGTTAATATTTCGGGCGTAAATCATAATGCTTGCTTCTTAAAACCTGCAAAAAGCATAAAGCAAAATTTTACCAATTGAAATTATTTATGCGAAAACAAATCATCGAATGGAATACTGAAAAGTCAAAAACCTACCTTAAACTCTTTACAATATTGTTTAAAATCCATTTGAAGAATTCAAAAAATATTCAGCCTTGCACTATACGAGTAAATAGCGGATAAACTAGGCCCTCACTACTCTTTGCTAGGTTTAACAGATATTTGCCTAGTCGTCCGGTAGAAATTGCATAATTCAATTCTTTAAATATTAGATATCAGTAAAATATAAGTTGATAATATCGTAATTCGTAGCATACGCTACGGACTACGAATCTACTTCGTCGTTTTCAGCCAAATTCAGTCCACTGCTGGACGTAGGCCTCCCCGAGGGCACGCCACAAGGCTTCTGCCACAGGAGGGCTTTTGCCAATAGTCTCCACGCTGGGCAGGCGGGTTGGTGACCGCAGTCTGATTTTTGGACGATGTTGTCAGCACGGGAGGCGCTGAATCTACTATCGTTTGGTTTTCGTGTCTTCAATTTACATATTTGAATATTTTAGTTATCAGTTATACAATGCATAGGGTTATTAAAATTGCTGTATTTTTTAAAATAAAAACTATGAATCATGTATTTAAGTGACAAATTGACGGACAGACAACGCATCAGCCGAAACTGTTGGGCGTAAGTAACTGATTTCTCAAGTAGGTATGTTTCTAAGACAGAGTAGGTTTTTAGCGCTCTCTAATTGTAAAGCTCTCTGATCTGTGTTCTAAGGTTGGCCAATGTCGTGGACGTCCACCAGTAAATACAGTGAAATTCACAAAAGAAATGCATACAAAGGTGTGCTTATCTCTGTAATTATGTAGTCCTAAAATCATGAACAATTTATGAACCCAACTTACTTGATGTAATACGGTTTCCCCCGGCTATCCTGTGCCTGCTCCCATCCGTAAGGCAGGTCATCCTCATCGTCAGCCTGGCTGCTGCTGCTACCGTCCCTGATGATGGGCCAGCTCTCCGCCGGAGGCAGCCAGCTCGCGGTTCGGGTCACGTGACTGGAATAAGAGAATAGAATATGAGTAAAAATAGTAGACCATAGAGAGGGAAAGAGGCCGGTGGAGAATCAGAATTATGTTTTAGTTGTGCTTTTGTTTGTTTTTCTATGAGGCATGTACAAGTATGTAAGTGAAATATTAATATTGAACCCTAAATCCTGAATGAAACATTTCTTTGAATAAACAAAATAGATACCTAATTAAGTATCTAAGTGTTAAGTTAATTAATAAAAACGCAATAAAAAACGTAACTGGAAGTTTTATAGTCGAGAAAATGGGGTATTTTCACCCCTTGGAATGAAAGGACGATTATCTGTACAGAAAGATTAAAATATATTTTCCAATTATATTTTAATTCAACTTTCCGAATAAAATTTCTGTAATAAAGTACCTACGTGTAAAAATGAACCTGACTGCGTAAAAGTTTTGATGTATCATCTCAAATGCAACAAGCCTTTTAGGATCTAGAGCCAAATGATTATTATTTAAAAAAAAAACATAATCTTCCTTCTGGCGCAATCGGACAAAAAGCTTTTTGCTACAGTTCGCACCTAGATTAAAGCTTACACACACGCTACAGAATTTCCAATCTAGTCTTTCATTTTAATTACTTAGCGACCCTCTCTGGAGAGACAACATCCAGACTGTAATAAAAGTAAAAACAAATATTTACACTACTTGCACTAATTGCCCACTATTGCAAGACAAGGATCAATGTACATTGCACTCTAAGGGCTTGTTCACATTATGTCACGGGCTTATGTTCTCGATGAAAATTGTAAAAAAAACAACGTTCATTGCCTCCTCGGTGCCTCGTTATAAATAAAATTGCTCAATTATAGTGTGGATAGTACTCGTATATTATAAACTACATAACTAAATTAGGTATGTATTGAGTACACAGGTAGCCTAGAGTCTGTAAAAGGACATAGTCCACTTTTTATACCGGAAAAATATATTTATCCTGGATAATTGATGATTTCGAAATGTTGTTTTTTCCGCAGTCCACGCGGACGGAGTCACGGGCGTACACTAGAGTTTCTATGAATTATCGTACCACGTCACTGGACATTTGACATGATTCCCTAAAGACAAGAAAATTCAACTGTTCCAGAACTTATTTTCACCCCTAACCATAAAATCTTTTGTACCACTTTGTTTATCATGGACATAAAACAGTGCATTGAATAACAAAGTGCAGGAACATAAGAATGCCTTATCACAGAAGGGTACAGCATCATAAAACTCATTTCCGGGCCCTCCAAGTTTTGGCAGGTGAAATATACGCAGCCCGCAGTAATGAGTGTACATATTTTGGGCCCCATTTTTCGGGGCCCCAAGTTTTATCTCCCGTGTAAACATTGCGGTCTGTTTTATATGTACGTTAAGTATATTTATTTTTAGGGTAAGCTTAATAACTTGTTAGATTTTATAAGGTAACTTCAATTTGTGATGAGATTTTTTGTAGTCTGTATAAAAGTGTTATTGTAGTCATAAATGAGACCGTTTAGAAATCTATTGCAATTAGTCGATTTCGTAAGTTATTTTTAATAGTAACATTCAAGAATTACATCGTTTACTAGAAATTATATCATATTAACGACATTTTTCGGAAGTTCTCAATTGATTCGTATATTTATAACACATAGTTCGCTACGAATTATGTAATGAATTGAATTGATAACAATGATACCTACTACTAAATTTCTGAATTCATTACATTGAGGTCAAACATTGTCCAACACAATTTAAAAAGTATTATCTCGTATAAAAGTGTACTCGCAGCGTTGATAATGAAATTACGATTATTATGCGACTGTAAATGGGCCCCATAAACACAATCTTGTTGGGAAATGGGGCCCAATAACCTGGCTGTGAAAGGCAACACTTTATTTATGTCCTTTTTACGTTTAATCTGATTGTGAGCAGCTATCATAATTAGTTGGAGGTTAAATAATTTTACAATGGGCGATATATTGCAGGCCCCGCTGTGAGTACGATTTAAACACTGCATGAAAGATATTTGTAGTAATTATTCATGTCTTAATAAAACCCTTTTACATAATACAAACAAATTACATATTTATTAACTTACCCCCGTATTCTGAACGAATTTTTTTTTGAGGGCGTTTGAGTAGGACATGTTGTTTTCTTTGATAGAAGAGTTATTTTCAAGGATTGATTGTGTTCGAGGCTTGATTAAACGATTAATAATCTTGATATTGTCGATTGTCCCCTAATAAATGAATAATTGGATCATTTCCTACGAAATAGCAAATAGTATTCTCTCTCCTCACATGGGGCGGAAATATCCTGAGTACCTAATCAGGGAAATCAGATTGTCGTGCCTCACTGGCGACTTGGTGAAACACGAATAGTAGGTCATCCTGATGTTTAACCTGCCTACTTGTAAAATATGTACCAAAAACAATAGATGGGTTTAATAATCTTTTTTTATTATAAAATTATTAATAAAGAAACAATGGCTAAAAAACAAAAATTTAAGCAATAGCTGATAAAAAAAGTTGAAATTGTATTAGGCGTTACAATTCGGAAGTTCAAACATTCACTATGGGTGCGCCCACCACCGACACCGACGGTGGTGGGCGCACCCATAGTGAAAAAAAAGTTGCGCTGAAAAAAGTTCAAATAACTCTTTAACCCTAATAGAGAATCAAATCACCACCTACTATTCATATTATACACTTGCTAACGCAATGTACTGGCAGGATTTCATTATCATCTCGTTGTGAAGGGAAATTATCGGCAATCACATAGCCCCCTTGTCACCCCTTTAGCGTAGGGAGGAATTTCAGGCTGTATTTTGAGACAATACCTTTTATTTTATATCACACATCTACCATTAGCATGTTTTCCTTCTTTGCTATATTAATCTAACTTTTATTAGCTAGAGTAAATACAAATATCACCTTTATCCATATAAATAAATAAATATTGGCTGCACACTTATTTTTGTTTAATAATATAAAATAATTCATATAATCACGCCTTTATCCCTTACGGGGCAGGCAGAGCATCAAGGGCCGATAGAACCACATGGTGCCACTTCTGCCCAATTTTGAGGGTATAGTTGAGATGTACAAGTTCGGTTAGTAGTGACAGGTGGTCAGCCCATCGCCTACAAAACACCAAGACCCTCTTGTCCCTCTACTGCCTTGTACAGTATGCCCGGGAAGAGAAGCAGCTGTAGTTTTATAAGTTTTTTTTCATTCCCAGCAGAGCAGCATAGAAGAGAATAGTCTTAACAATCAACGTTAATCGTTAATATTTAAAAGAAACCATATTACACCGACCCCATAACATCTAATGGGGGCCAGACCATGTACTAATGATGATCTCATTGTCCAAAAAAGGTCACTCAACATAACTTCGGATACATTTTATAAAAAATATCAGTAGGCATAAATTCTATTGGCGTTCGCGTCAAATAAAAGGTCGGATCCGATTGTAGGTCCACAAGGGAGCTCTGCTACACAATAGGTATCTATAGTGGTCCCAATTTCAATTCAACCCGGGGCATTGTCAGTAATATGGCAACAACACCAAATTGTGCTCGTGATATGGAACGATACGATGCTTACATATAACGCCTTTATCCCTTATGAGGTAGGCAGAGCACCAATGGTCGACAGAACCACATGGTGCCACTTCTGACCAATTTTGAGGTTATAGTTGAGATGTACAAGTTCGGTTAGTAGTGACAGGTGGTCAGCCCATCGCCTACAAAACACCAAGACCCTCTTGTCCCTCTACTGACTTGTACAGTATGCCCGAGAAGAGAAGCAGCTGTAGTATTATACGTTTTTCTTTCACTCCCAGAGCAGCATAGAAGACGATACGATGCTTTCTTTTACAAAAATGAATTTTCTCAGTTGCTAAGAGGAACTTAATGTTGTATTTGTGTTCTACGTATTTTCGTTTTCTTTGTTTTCTAGAAATGCTGCCGACGCTTATTTGCGTCCTGGCATTAGGCATTGAAATTGATGACGGTATGCTTAGAAATTCTTCTCTGATTGTTTAAGTTTAAGATCTGCTGTAGATTCTGATTAATACGCTGTGGTTATGCTAAAAGTAATACCTTCATACCTAACGTATCAACTTTAGAATAGTTATTTTCGAGACCGATTTCAGCTTCGAATTAGATTTTAGAATTGCCATTAGAATTTAAATAAATGTTTTCAACGAAAGAAAAACTAAAGACAAACACGAACTGGGCCACAATAGTGTTTGTCCTCAAAAGGGCCTTCTCCAGGGCCCTCGAGTCTCCAGGCCCCTTACATCCGGGTCTCTCGTCTTTGTCTTCATTAGGGAAATTAATGAGCCGGATATAGTACAGGTATGGGCATGGAATAATATTGTTTTGGAATAGTAATGTAAAGGATGTTTGTTATGTGTGTTACATACAAATTGTTATAACTTATGATGATGATGATCTCCGACCGTATTTCGGTCAAGGCGACCAATTTCTACGGAGATTGGCCAGGTACGCAGGAGATATTATAGTGCACAAGTGTGTATGCAAACACAGATACACTCTCTATTCCGTTACTCTCATAGTCCGATGGGACGGAAAGCCGATACGACCGGAGTGAGATCAGGCGCAGGGCCAACGGTTTTTTTATGTGCTTTCCGAGGCACGAGCTAAGTGACAATTTTACAACATTAAAATCTGTACATGAAATAAATTCATTGGTACAGGCCCGTGACTGGGATTGAACTTATGCCTCCTGCTTGGAAGGCGCACATCTTAACCACTGGGCTATCACCGCTTATAACGACTGATTTAATATACTAATATTATTGGCTAATAGATTATTGTCTTTTACCTACCATTTACGACGAAAATGCAATTCTGAATTTTGTGTATATTGGAACTGAATTTAAATTAAGTGACATATTCGGTAAAGAGTAGGTACATGTAGATTGTAGAGGTATAACATCACCAATTTTAAGGCTCTGTTGAGTAAAAAATATATTTGGTTTATTTTGTCATTTAGGTACGCAAAATGAATAATAAAACAGTGTTTTACATGACGAAGACTAAGGCGTCGTCCTAATTGGCAGCAATCGTATGATGGCGCGATGTGTTTTCGTCGTGCGATGAGTTCAAACATACCGATTTCATCAGAGTGTCCTATTTGAACCTCGCAAGTAATCGTACGAGCACATGAAATGCTTAATCTCACTTTGATCGTGAGATGAAAAACGCATCGCGCCATCGTACGATTGCTGCTAATTAGGACGACGCCTATGTGTACTCGTTGAGTTACATATTTACTACTTCTACTAAATCATTAATAGCAATCCATGACATTTTTCATAACTGCCTATACATAGACAGATTTGCCTCCTATAACAACGAACGCACACAAAGAAATAAACGACAAATGAGGCTGTTTCCAAATAAAATACCCCAATAAATAAACCGATATAAATTCGCTCGAAATTCAAAAAGGAAATTCGGCTTAAACACACGCAGTCCTAATCAGTAAACACCCTAAGCTATGCCTCAGGAAGTACGCGATCGTTTCTTTTGCCTTTCCCTTTACAATAAAAAAAAGAAACACCCCAACGATACGATTATGGCGCGGCATTTAAAAGAAAATGGACTGAAAATAGACTGCCAAAGGCTACGGGCGTTTTACGTATCCCATCGCATACTGCTAAGTATGTATTAAGTTGTGTGTAGACGAGCTACTATTTCCAGTTGCCTGTCTATGAAATTAATATCGTGGTTTGAGCTTGTGAGGGCAGTATATCTGTCTAAATGACCACTCTCTCTCTTTAGTCGGTCCCTCATTACTGAGGATCGTGGTCACTGGAGCTTTTCAAGTGAACGATTCTTCTCCATCGATTCCGATTAGAAGCAGCCTTCACCACCTCGTAAATCCAGGTAGAGATGAGACCCCTTTTCACTTGGTCAGACCATCGTGTTGGTGACCGGCCTCGCGATCTCTTTCCTTCGGTATTGCCAACAATGACCAACTATTCAAGGCTATCATCTCCTCTCTGCGTTATGGTAGGAAAGTATGCGTTGCAGACATAAGCTTGACAATCGAGTTTGTCTGTGACTGATCAGTCACAGGCACATTGGTAGCAAACTTCACACCACCTTTCCCGAAAGGATGGTGTCGGGGGTCAGCCGGAGCGCTCAACAGAACCATATTATGTTTTCTATTGCTTGTGACTCCATTGTGACTTTCAAGGGAAAAAATAGTGCAGTGGTTTCCCGTTGCCTTCTGCACCAGAATTTTTTGGATTATTTGGATTCAAGGCTGCTGAAGCTTCTTCCAGCGAGTTGCCTTGCTGGGAGTATGGTTATACCGCCACATAAATATCACCGCCATATAAATGACCACGTATTTACGTAATTTACTAACTTTCATATTAAGTACATAACTTTTTTTATGGTTTAGTTTTGGTTTAAGCTTTGGTTTGGCTGTGTCCATTAGACAGCTTTAGAACTAACATGGAAAACTAATCCTGATGATGCCACAGGTGATGGCGAAGCATATGTCAATTAAAATTTTTAATTGCTAGGTGCATTAGGATCTGGCTTCTCGTTGCGACAGTAGCAATGGAATTTGAACTTCCGAATAGTGACGCCTGATACAATTAAATATTTAAAGCTTTAGATATTTTCAACGTCTTTCTTTTGCTTTAAACGTTGCTGTGCATAACAGAACATCTTTGGTTGTGGTTTAGTTTTAGTAAATACGTCCCTGTGGTGATGCGGAGCCTTACTAGAAAACACTAAAATAAATCAGCTGCATCCCCTCCGTGCATGTCGTAGGAGCCGACTAAGGAATTAGAGGCGTTCTGTCAGGCTATAAGCTAGCAACTTGTCTTAGATCTTAAAAATCTGACCCCGCTGTGATAAACGTAGCTAAAGCATCACCTCCATGACTCTGCAGTTCTGATTACTCCATTTTTGGGAACAGAGCCGTGTAGGTATCTATGTATGTAAATACGTTCAACAAAAGCGCGATTGCCGTCCTCCACAGCAGCTCGTCTGCACGGTCGCCTACTTCCAGTGACAATTTATTAGATTTTGGCGGGAAGCGTGGCATTCCCGGCTCCCAATATCTTATGTCATCCCACTGTAATGTGTCTCGAACAGCGTGAACAGCGTGTAACGAAATTCCACGCGTCCCATTGATAACGATTGGATCATGTGGGATAATAAGTACAAAAAAATAGTTAAACATATACGGTTCTTACAGTTGAATGGTGAAATCTTCCCCTTTTGTCAGTCGGTTTAAAATTAATTGGATTTCTGTGCTTTGCATAATATAATGATTAATTTAGTATGAGTAACTTCTAAGTATATGGGCAGTTAACCATGGTTTTCCATACAAAAAGATCTTTGAGTGTGTAAAAATGATTTTCAGAGAAAGTACGTTACATGTATAAAAAAAATAATTTTACTTGTATTAGGATTGATTTCAACAATGGTCAGAAGCTTACCTGAAGGTTAAAGTTTATATGTCTTGCTCTAAAACTTACTAATTATAGTGACCGCATCAACTTTCAAAAAGATATGGCGCAAATCACCGTTCTTGTGTAGCTATCCATTTATTGAAAATGTTTACATACATTTTATCTATTTAATTATAATAACTTATCAATAAATTTCAAAATAATGATTGTCTAAAACCTTCAATTACAGTTGCCCCGGAGGGAAAATTAATACAAACAGTCCAAAGTTTTCTTCGCAATAAAAATAAAACTTTAACCATTACAGCAGAGACGCTGAGAAGAAAATAACAGAGAAGCTAGAGAAGGATCGACTACTTAGGTTCTGTGCAATATATTAAAATTATAAAAATTACCTTTCTTCTGAAAATTACCTACTTATATATAGATGGATTTTTCCTCAGGTCGTAATAGTAGCTAGTAGGTACCTACTTAATTAGAAAAATGATGTGAAAGGTTTTCTTGGTTTTCTATGGCATTAACCAGGCATTTTTAGGGTTTTGCAGGAGGGTAATTTGGCTTCTAGCACTTAGTCTGCTAGATTAATAAAATAAAATTAGTTTATGTTAGAACCATAGCAATAACAATGCACGAGCTGAGCGAGCGTGTCGCTGGAGCGAACAGCGAAGTGCTGGTTATTTTTCGTGTTATTTAAGATACCTAGCCGATTTGTAATATGACGTGTTATACAATATGCCTTCGACATATAGTATAAAGGGTTTTTGTAATAAATTCTTGGGTGTTTTGTTGGGAAGGTAATAAGTTGAGACCGAGTAGAACTAGTTTCCGCCCTTAACGAGCAACTTTCAAATTGCAAATAAGACGTAACTTTACGTCGTCTTAAGCGGTCGGTGAAAATATTTATTAGTTTGTAAAAAAACTTTAGAAAATACATCAAAACCTCACAAAAGAGGCTTCTCCCTAAAATAAGCTCCAGCTTTTCTGAGCTTGTGAAAGAAAGGAAAAAACACCAAAATACCTAACAAAAATATTCAAAAACGGATACCGCCAATACGAGTATGCCTTTAAACTAAGGCAGGGGATTTATGTAGTACTCTCCTCAATACGCTTTAGAGTCTACTTTTCAGGTATTAATGGTCGGCAAAATGATTTCCTACTCGTATTTGATACTACGTGGAAACACGTCCTTTTGAGAGAAGAGAGGAATGCAAATTTAATGCTTTATAAATGTATCTCTCGATATTTATATGAGATATTGTGTAAAATTATTTATCTTTTAATAACCGACTATTGAAGTGGCAGTATAGTGAAATGAAACTGGTAGGTAGTAGGTACCTACGAATATCACGAACATTGAAATGCAACTTTAATTCCTATTATAAAAACTAATCAGAAATATAAGTTAGGCCAATGAGACCATATTAGTCAAGAATTAATTATAAAATTATATAATAAAGAAATGGAAAAAATTCCTCACCCGGGTGGGAATCGAACCCACGACCTCTGCATTCCGTGCCAGTGCTCTTACCACTGAGCCACCGGGTCAATTACTCGGATGACGAATTTTACCATCTCTTTTCTAAATTACATATTGGCAACGTTATTTTTCAATCCGATAGCTATACACTAGCCAAATATCGGCAAACAAAGCTGAATCCCTCAGCACAATGTTTAAAGATGAAACGATCAACCATATCCTTAATTACCAATTATATTATTTAAATTAATTAATGTAATTAAGGTACCGTTGCTAGAAATACAAGAATCAATATGAGCAGTGTAAGTGAGCCCCGTTTTAATTACTGACCCTTTTAATTCGTAGGTTACGGGTCAAAAGATTTTAATCATAGTTCTATTATGTAATTAAAATACAAGTCCGAGTTTAGGGGAAATTTAAATCAGAGCGAGAGGTCAGTAGGGGTGGACAAAATGGGACTACTGCCCTGTATTCCTGTAAATAACCTAAGTCTGATGTTTGCGGATAATCAGCACTGTACAATAAATTCTCTAATTTCCTGTGTGAGTAGAAAACTACGCATAGATGATTTTTCTCCATCTATCTGGGAAATTTTTTGCACGTTATTAGACGATTTGCACAGACGAGCAATACGAGAAATAATGAAAAAAAATAGTATAAACGACTAAAAAAAGTATTAAATAGTTAGCCGATATTATCGTGTTAAAACGAAAAAACAATACAGGGTGTAACAAAAAGGTTAAAGCAAAAATAATTATAGGCCTTCCACAAAATCGAAATTCTCTCAGGAATATTTCTTAAGTAAAGAAACCGTCCCAAGTTGTTAATTTTTTATACAAATATTATCCTAGTTTTCTTAGACATAAAGAACACAGCTGTTCTGAAACGTAATTACTCGGGTGACGAAAACTCAAATTACGGAAACGTTAACGCAGTTCGGCAAACAAAGCTGAATATCAAATGCAAAGTATAATATTATCCGGAAGTTCAAACAGTACAGCGCCTGAAATTCCGTAATAACGCCAGTTACTGTAGTTATGGATCAGATCCGATGTTTTTCATCCATAGTGATCATGGCAAAAATCAACCGGTTACAGGCAGTTATAGCCGGTTAGAGCCATGAACGAAGGCTAGATACTTGTAACGAGTCTTCCACGATTTCGGCCCAGGTGGCTTAATAAAGTTTAAGTGAGCCCCGTTTTAATTACTGACCCTTTTAATTCGTAGGTTACGGGTCAAAAGATTTTAATCATAGTTCTATTATGTAATTAAAATACAAGTCCGCAGAGCGAGAGGTCAGTTTGGGACTACTGCCCTGTATTCCTGTAAATACCTGTCTGTGTTGCCAGCGTACTAAATTCTCTAATTTCCAGTAGAGCATAGTATTATCTTGAAATTTTTACGATTGCGATTCAAGAGAGCAATAGAGTTGAAATGCGATAAAAAAAATTAAATAGTTAGCCGAATATCTGAATCCAATATAAAGCAAAAATAATTAGGCTTTCGATTCTCTATTTCATAAAGAAACCGTAAATTTTGTTCAGCTGTTCTGAAACGTAATAAAAACCCGGCAGTTATATCAAATGCAAGTTAATATTTCCCAGTACAGCGCCTGAACCGTAATAACTTACTGTATGGAATGTTTTTCAATCTGGCAACAACCGGTTACAGGCAGTTATAGCCGGTTAGAGCCATGAACGAAGGCTAGAGAGGAGGTGGCTTAATAAAGTTCGTACGTAGAAATAATGCTAAACGCGTTTTTGGAAAATCCGTAAAACTACTAAAATATAAAAGCCTACGTATGCCAACTGAAATACAAAATCCACTTCTATCGAAAGGACATAAATAGTGAACTAACTAGTGAGGGCACATCACAGATACACACACACAGACACACGGTCACCAACCCAACCCACCTGCACAGACAGCGTGGGGACTATGGACAAAACCCCCCTATGCTGTGCAATGGGAGAGACCTACGTCCAGCAGTGGACTGCAATAGGCTATGGATGTGTATGTATTTACTATCGCAGCTCCTCGTTATCTCACCTACATGTAGGAGTCACTTACGGCCGGTCCCAGAGCTAGTTATAAGTTCTACAAAAGCTCGGGAAATTGAGATACGCAGCAAACCGGAACTGTATCAAATGCGATATCCTCGGGTAGAGTGGACATCTAGTCTAAAACCAATGTATCTGACTGTGATCATGAGTTGTCAGGTTCGAGGGTGAGTGGTGGGGTTCTGTGCGGAATCGCAGCTGAAAATACTTGTACAGGAGGCTTAATTGTTAAGGATTCGTAATCAAATACACAGAAATCTCTTAATATTGGCTATTGAGAAAGAGAGAAAAACAATTCAAAAAAGTAAGAAGTACAATCCCAGAAACTCCTTCTCCTTGTTGCGGACTAGATGTAAGGCTGCGGTTAACATCGTTTTTGTCTCAAACGGAAAGCTCACTGGCTAAAAATCCGAAATCCTTCTGGCATTTCGTTATAGAAGGAAAAGTACTGGAATTCCTCAATTTATTTTGGGACCGTTCTGCATCTGGTTTACTAATGTCAGAATATTTCTTTTTACGAAGAGCCTCGTCAATACACAATCCTGAACCTCTTGGTGCCACAATACCCTATCCAACATAGTTAGGTATGATATGACATAGCAACAAGGGACCTCATGGAATACCCCCGAAATTAATCTTGTTCTAGGTAAACCCTTGTGCATCCTTTTTATGCTGCGGTACTGTCCGGTGGACCCATATAGTGCCTACACAAATTGCTTGTGAAAATTACAGTCATTACTTTCCTGATCGCCAAGGTTTGAGTTGTGCATTTATGATTACTTTATCATCACGGTCCTTCCATCTCACCGAACCAACATGCTTTGTCAAAGGGAGATATGTTAGCAACCTGAATAAAAACCTATTTATGATGCACAAAGGGGGCAAGTAGTGTACATAGAGTGCTAATGTTTTGCTGATACCACTTTGGTGTGCACGGCAGTTTCGATGCACCATTAGCTGGTCGCTCTGACTTTCGAACCCTAGGTTAAATCAGCCACAGGGCTCACATCTGGGTCCTCTTTTCTTTGTATTTTTATTAACAGTCCTCAGAAGCCCATGACGCCGACTTTTTCCGAGATTGCAATTGAAGATTGTAATATTTTGCTATCTCCTGTCTACATTACAATATCTTAATATTAAAAAATGTAATGTACTAATAAACACCAAATGTACATTATAAAATAGATGACGAAACGATAGAGAGGAAGAGTGTGGCTACCTGGGTATCCTACAAGCTAATTCCAAAATGAGTACTAAGTCCTTTAGAATGTTGGGTTTTATATCTAGAATCAGGGCTTTAGAAATCACAATAGATTTATTTGTATAAGAGTCTGGAATTGGAGTATGGGTCTATAATATGGCATTATAATGTCCGAAAAGTCCAAAGGAGGTGTCTGCGTGTGGTGGCTTTCAAAAGGGCCTGGGAGAAAGTACGTCGTATGAGCAAAGATTGAGTTATTCAAGTCTCCCCATATAT
This sequence comes from Carposina sasakii, assembly GCA_014607495.2. Lineage (NCBI taxonomy): Eukaryota > Metazoa > Arthropoda > Insecta > Lepidoptera > Carposinidae > Carposina > Carposina sasakii. Next base: position 3,862,716 of record CP053161.1, read on the forward strand.
GTACGCAGGGATAGACAAGATTTATTATATCTTATTTACACAAGCTCTACCCTTCTTTCTCATGTGAAGATTGTGGTTGGCCTGGGACCAACTTTCTTACTCGTAATAAAAATAACACGTCGTTCTACCCCTGGTCATTTCCGTTTATATAATGAGGTATCCAAAACGCACCCTGAGTTGGATATTTACACAACTATCGTTCACGTCACTCAACGCGTGCTTTGTTTCTTGTGACGTAATCAATTTTCTTATAATTTCTTATTATAATTTCCATATGTAACGAAACCATAGAATAAGTATGCAAGAATTTTAAGTTACTAACACTAGCACGTTTGCCATGCATAAAAGAAATAGTATAAGATCTGATAAATAATTAATGTATCATAATGTTGCGTTGGTAACCTGGGCTTGTCATAATAAATAAAAAAAAAAAAAAAAAAAATTGAATTTTCCGTTTACCCTTTTTTCGTGAAAAGTTAGGTATGATATGACATTCATATTAATAGATAATGTGAATTTATCTACCTGGGGCATAGAGGAATAAGATGTAGACAAAAATATCATACCAACAGCTCACATTTAGGTGCCTCACAATTTCAGTCCTTGATTTCATTTACCTACCTTAGGCATTACTATACATTACACTAATAAAATCTAAGTGTCAAGGACTGTTCACCGAAAAGTCTATAAACAGTTAGTATGACAAACTTATGTCTACATCTTATTACTCTATGCCTGGGTTAACATACATTACATACACAACCGTGTGTGTTTCCGTAATGGAAGCAAGAACTGCAGGATCAGCCATCAACTGGGATAGAAATAAACGAAATGTGAATTTATCTACATTACAAAAAGCTCACATTTAAGATTTCATTTACCTGGCGCGTTCATAAAACTTTCTAGCTTAAAATAAGCTTTGACCTCTTTATCACAACATTATGCGGTAAATCCAGCGCATTGTGAATTCAACGGAGATATTGCTCTAAATACCTTAATGCTCAGCGCCATGGCTATCCCGCTCACAATAGAATGCGCTAGAGATGTCCTAATATTATACGGTTTACCGAATAATCGGGATTAGGGAGAAATTCTTGCGACAGCAGCTGCTAAATATTCCAGGATGCTTATTTATTTGTAATGTCTGTCCGGTGGGTTTAGTCAATGTAACAATGTTAAGATTGACAGTGAAGTTCGCAATCTATTGAACGACTCCAAGGAAGGAGAAGCGTTTTATTTATATGACCTTATTTTGTGCAAATAAACTATTTTGAATTTGTAGCTTAATATTCATGGAAATTGGTTTATAATTTAAGGGAAAATAGTTATTATGTTGCTGTGTCGATAAGATCGACGCTGTAAAATAGCTGTCTCACAACATCATCATCGTTTTCAGCCATGGGAATGTCCACTGCTGAACCTAGGTCTCCCCAAAACTCCTCGCGCCTGAATCCAACCGACGCCCGCGACCTACCGTAAAAATTGTGCGAGCTAACTCCTGTCCTTAATGCGAGAAACAATATCAGCTGCATTTCCTTCTATGCAGTCATAAGGGACGACTAGAGAAAAATGGGGTTTTCTGTCAGATGATTCTAATTCGAATATTTTATAAATGTAGAAAGTCACCGTAATATTTAACAGAATGTACAAGGCAGTTCCAAACGATTCCAGTTTCCTGTAGGTACCAACACTGCAATTATACAAGAGGTGCAATGCAATAAACGCATTAACATAATCCGGGAGGCGATATATTTTATCATTCTAATGCAGGTTTGAGGTGTGGCGGAGATGTTAGCGGAAAATTCCAGCGAGATGTGATTTTCTGGTAACTTTCAGACCAGTCTTGACTTTTGCTATGAAATATTATATATTTCTTTAATAGTATCTGTTTATAAAACCGAATATTTATTTCAAATAACAACTCTAAACCTGTAAATTCTCTTAGACTAGAAAATAATGTTTTAAACCAAAGAATTAGGTGCGTAGTCTGTTTAAACCATAACTTAATCTGCAGTAAGTGAGATATAGAAGAAGATATAAAAGAGTGCATGGATTTACCAGTTAATTAACAATAGTATAGTTTACAAAGCAATTTATATAAAACACCAATGCTCAATAATCAGCACATTGATAGTATTGAACACGTTTATTGTTTCTACCGTCCTTTAGTTCCCGCTATCACTGAGACCATACCTTTACAGCAGTCGCGAATAACAATGCAGGATTAGCATCATTGTTCTGCAGCATTGTGGCGCTGCAAGATTACTTACACTAAGCGCTGTGCTTGCAGCGCCTATCTGACGTGTGACTGTGGACCGTACGACAAGGGTATAAGGCTCAAGGAAATGAGAAAAATGCAGCGCTGTTTTGCTGGCTCTTGTTATTGCTTTAGTTTTTCTCAAGCGGAAATGAATGCTTGTGAAATTCCAATGTTTACTCAGTTTCTTATTTTGATGTAACAAGAGGATATCTAACTTTAAATTAAACTATCCTAATAGATTGGCTGGTGTGTGACAAGGATTTCATTTGTTAGTTTTGCAATGTTTTAGTTTTTGAAAGTCTACCTTAGCGTATTTACCTAAATCTATATATACTATATTTATATAATAATATATAAAGCTGAAGAGTTTGTTTGTTTGTTTGTTTGAACGCGCTAATCTCAGGAACTACTGGTCTGATTTGAAAAATTCTTTCAGTGTTAGATAGCCCATTTACCAAGGAAGGCTACAGTCTATACAACAACCTGCCCGGCTTCGCACGGGTACAACGCCCCCTCACGCGGACGAAGTCGTGGGCGGCTGCTAGTACAATAATATACATATACATATATACTGACTCACGTGGTAAAAAGTGGGTGTGTAATTTTCATATGTCTGCCCAACCTCTTTGGGGGATAATGGGCGTACACATATACAGGGTCTAAAAAGACAACGTTGTTATTTTAATACCTCGTATTCTTTGTAACGTAACGATCATTTTTTTTCTATGTAACCAACCCTGGGAAACGAAAAAATTTTTTTATTTATTTTTTATTGCAAGCAATGTATTCGATTGACAAATGTACCTACAAAACTAACATTTTTGAAATAAAATTACGGGTATATGGTAACGTCTATGTTTGGTCTTAGAAACTGTCCTTAGTCATCGCTGATTTGATTCGTAAAAACTGCGATAACTGTGCTCACGATTCAGTGTAACTCGTGACTCCGACTTTATAGCGTGGTGATTCTTTCGTGTGTTTGTCAAGTTTATCCGACAAAAATAAGTGTAATTTGGACAGTATGCTGAAGAGTTTCTAACGCGCTGGGGTGCTTTCAGTTCCCATAGGAAGGCTACAGTCTAAAAAATGATACAACGTTGTTACCAGAAAGTGACAAGAATGTTTCTATTACGTAACGAGGCGATTCGCTATAGACGTAAAAGACACAAAGGTGTGTTTGTTAACTGTTTCTACTTATTTGTAATCTTGAACCATAGTGATCGCGATGTTAGGAGGTATTAAAAGAACAAAGTTGTCTTTTTACAACCAGTATATAGGTATGACTATATTTCCCCATAACTATTACAAGTCGATATATAATCTAGTCGAGCCGGAGTTGGATCGTCCGTTCGAGCGTGAGCCACGCTACATTAAGCACATCCGAATCTAAGATTTACGGCACATGAGCACAGAGGGCAGCTCATGTCATAGATTATCTGTACTAGACTACTACCCAGTTTTTATTAAAGAATTTTAATATAAACAATTAAGATTGTTTAAGTTTTAAAGATATTCGATATTTTTCTCCTCGAAGTCCTGACATCTCTCCTCTATCTATCTTTTCGCTAGCAAAGACTAACCCTAAGCTGTTTAATCTAAATATGGTGAATTTAAGTGATTTGATATCAAAATACGTCGGCTTAGGTAGGTATGTAGTATGTATTGTAACAATAAGTAGAAGTCTTTTAGATAAAGGCTCAGAATGCCTATATGCCAAATATGTTAAATGTTAAGGAATGTCAAGTTAAAATTAAATTAAACGACATTCACGACTACATTCTCTTAATACAAGACGACAATCTTAGGTAGTCAATCTGTTCGCCATTGAAATTGGTTACAACGACGAACCAATTAGCAATTAATTAGATCTATCAACTTAGGCCTATCAATAGGTGTCAATAGGCCTGCTTGAAATGGTAATTATAGACAGGTACACTTAGTAATTAAACATCCGACAGTTCTAATCATTGAGGTCTACTACAGCTGAATCGAATTGGATTAGTTTAGGAGATACAATATATGTAAAGGTCATTATTATTACCTTATTGTAGGCAATTTTAGTCCGAGCTCAAACTCTTTTCCATACAAACTATTACTTTACACTATGGACTAAAGGTATTCAGTCTCTACTCCACGTTTTTCAACATACATACATAGGTAGGTAGGTTGACGTGAGGACTATTAATAAAGGTACGATTGAACCGATATAAACCTAATTACAGTTTTAGACCTAATATGTAATTAATTAGTATATACGCCATCATCATCATTTACAGCCCTGAGAAGTCCACTGTTGGACATAGGCCTCACCCAACAACCTCCACTCCGACCGGTCGGAAGCCGCCTGCATCCAACCGACGCCCGCGACCTTGGCCAGGTCGTCCGTCCACCTCGCGGGTGGCCTTCCCACGCTGCGCTTGCCGATACGTGGTATCCACTCTAGAACTTTCCGACTCCATCGGCCATCAGTTCTTCGAGCTATATGCCCTGCCCATTGCCACTTCAGCTTGCTTGACCCTGGTATATACGTAAAACTCATATACCCGTAATTACGACAAGGCAAACTATGACAATAGACGCCCAGTCATATATTTCAGTTTCTAATTTTCGTGTAATATTTTTATATAATCTGAGGACACAAACATAGAGGCGACTAATGAACTCCAGGACGTTCCTTATTGTTCAAATGGATAAAATCAAGCTAAGCTGTAGTTGCATAAAGGACGTATTTATCAATTCCATTTCAAGTGACGCCAATCTACAGTTAACAAATATTCTCCAGTTTCTATTTTATTCAGTCGGATATGTGCCCTATATACTCGGATATCGAATTATGGGGCCGGACTATCCGGCAGCGCGATCCGGATCAAACCTCGTTAGTTTTCCGGATGTATAGTTGACTACAGTAAAAGTTCCCTTCAATAGCCTCATCCTCCCTTCAGTTGTTCGAAATTAATGTTAATTGAACTCGGGACATTCTCTCAGGCGATAAGCTAGTGACGTGTCACTAGTAATTTACATCTGTCGCCTTTTTGTTAGCAGACCTGGCGGCGGACGATCGTAGCAGAGGCGAAGAAAGTAGGGAAGACCTGCAGCGAATTAAAACGCGAAGCTCATAACCGAACGGGATGACGGAGATATCTGGAAGCCTTATATCTCTTTTATCTCTTAATCTTATATCTCTTTGCTAAACGTGGCTGTGGGATATTCATTGTGATCTTGCAGTACTGGCTACCCCATTCCGTGAGCATAGTTTGTACCTACCTATTCAAAGACCTTTTAGCCAAACTGTGTCAACTCAAAGTTTTCAAAGTTCATCTGCCGCGATAAGGCTGTCCCAAAACTTGTGAAACTTTGCGAAGTGACTACAGCTTTGTCGAGAACAATACGACTCGAATGGACGTGATTGATGAGTGGCACTTTTGGCATTTCAGGGAATTTAGGGCATTACACAGATCTTAATTACTGGGCTGAAATTGATATTTATATTCGCGCGGTTTTTATATACTATTTAGGTAACATAAAATTTTATATTCAATAATTTTGCTTTTAACAGAGGTGCATATTAAAATTATTTCATATTCCTCCTCACGACGAAAATGTCACTTGGGACTCTACTCGATTTTTTAGAAGCGCAGAATATCATCCAAAACATCACGAATTTGGGGAGCCAGAATTGCTCCTACAACCATGTCAGCCATAACGAGGCCGGATGTAAATGACCAGTGACAAGTTGCTTGCTCATCGCCTGAGGTAACACCTAACTCATTTATCGACTCTTACGACAGAATCTCAATTATCGCGATCGCGCAGCTTCGGCTTTGCAATTGATTTTACATTTGTAATCAGGGGCCGTTTATTTTGCTTTGAGAAAATGGTGGCACTTAAATGATTGACGCCTCTCGTGTCCACAAAATAATAAGCCTCTGGGTCGGCCACAGCTTAGAGATACAATTACTGATGTGACCCAGTTGGCAGACCGCAGCTACGGTATGCAATCGACGTGTTTACCCAGTTACCATTCCTAATTAGATCACGCATATAATATTGATATTATGGCTATATTCTATAAGCATGTTTGTTTCACATAGGAATGCATAGGTTTAAAGCGAGTAGCCCGATCAGAAATTACATACGTCTACCCACTCATTTATGACTGAACCAAAAAACTATGACGTGTGAACTTAAAATATATCAAATATCATGGGGACTTTTGGTTTGAATTCACTTGTTCCTAAGCTACAACGGCGGCGCTTGGAAATATATAATTTATATTACAAAAACCGAGGGGCAAGCACCAACTTATTTATAATTTAGAAAATCACATAGATGACGATGATCTAAATAAGTTCGGTATTGCCCTACGGCTCTTATGTTGAATCAAACGACTTTTACAATCACTACTCAGAGTAGAATGAGGAGGCACATCACATTAGAAAGAGTCAGATAAATGAGGAGCAGTGATAGTGAGTGATAAGTACAGAAGAAACCACTTGGCGGGATCTCGGGTCTTTATTGTTTAGATAAGTTATAAACTAGCAATCCGCCCTGACTTCGTCGGGTTCCACGCGGTCTTGGACGTTTGGTTGCGATTGTTTTAGATTTCGTTTGGCTTTATTTAATGTTAGGTATATATAAACGAAATTGGATCTTATAATATCTATTTAGAATGGGCTGCCATAAATGCTGAGACGGCAACCGGGACATAAACAGATATGGGGGGGGGTCAGTACCATGGATTATTCAAAAACTGGTATAGAAGAAACTTTAATAAAAAAATATCAAACTCAACTCTTCTTACCTACACTACGTTCTCGGTGACTTTTCTTTGCCCATTCATATTTTTCGGAAGATTTCACTTTTTTCAGAATTCCTTTTCCCCTTTAACTAATTATGAATTCTGTGCACGTCATTGTAATTATAAACGTATGATGCTTTCGACTGTGCTCAACTGAGTGAATTTCTCTTTCGTCCACTGCGATGAATTAACGAAAACACTCGTTCCAAGAGCATGTGGCCTGGGATTGCAAAAACATATTGAACAGTTTAAGAAGATTTGCTTTTCTTTCCTGTTCTTCAGTTTTATCAAAAAAGTTCTTTTTCTTGCATATCTTTAGCTTTCCACCATCGGTCTTTCACATTAATAAACGATTTTAAGACATAATTCTTCATACATTGAATCATCTACAACTATATCTTTTTCATTTAAATATCTTGTAGTTTCCTCTACTTGTGCCATTGGGGAACTAAATTTTGTCATCGCTCATCCACTGTTCGAAACGGGTAGCAGTGCTAAAGAAATTCCCGTTTCTTTGTCAATTTTCGGATTGACTTGTAAATTGTGCCTTCATTCTTTATTTATAAAGTTGTCTTGTATGATTGCAAATTATTTAGTAATCTACCTTGTTTTTTTGTACTTAAAACATTTTTCAAACAATGTAATAACTGATTTTTCCTTTTATTTGTTTTTCAATCAGAAATGTTGATGTGCACAAAGAGAGTGTAAACTTCTGAAAGGGATTAGCGAAAAAATCATCAGCTTTTGGGGCATTTGATTCATTAGCGAAAAAATCCAATGGTACATAACTTTAGTTGCGTTCATGTAAGTAGTGAAAGCCACCGGCTTCTGGATGTGAGAGTATATTGTTGTAGTCTATTGCTGCATTCTCACAAAAATCTTTAAGCGTTCCACAACAGTGAATATGGAAAAATACTTGAAAATTTTCAAAACAATAGACTCCACGCAATCGACATCACATCGGTAGTGGAAGCTGTATTGTGTAGTATGTGGGCGGGCAACCGATGCCTTAATTCTTTGGACAAAATTCTTTTAATTTAAAAAAAACATTGTTAACTCCACGCCTCTCTCTTCCTCCAATGGTTTGTGTTATCCGCGCTGAAAGCAACAATATTTTGCACAGGAATTTTTGATCTATATTTTATACAAAACGAAGTGATTGTTTCAGATGTTTCATTCGGCATGTGTCTAATTTTAGTAATTTAATTTTCAATCCTTCTTTTTCTGTAAAGTTATCAGAGTGGAATAACTTTTCGGTGATTGCAAATCGGTAAATTCCGTAAAATGGAACTTTTTCGACTTCTGTTTTAATTTGAGCAGGTGTGGACTAAAATGTGTTTATATAGGTTGCCTTTGTTCTTGCAGTTGATTGTTTTGCCGCGATATTTGTCCGGATACATTACAGCATTCAGTTTCGTCGTACATTAAAGAGCAAGGATTGGTGGTGCTTTACAACTTTATAAGCTGTGGTCAGTTCGGCAGCGCATTTAACATGTTTCGGTGGTATTTTGCTTGATATAAATGTCGATTATCTTTAGAAGTTGATGCAACTGATTTGTTGTGATTTTTACTGAATTATCTTTGACACTCGACTTACCGCCATGACTTACAGATATAAAAAAGCAATATCGAGCACAAAGCTTGTGTTCCTTCCTTTTTTAATGAATGCACCTAATAGAGAAAAAAAACATTTCTTTTTGAGACTTTGGCATAACTCTGTAAAATACTCACGCTCGCAGCGCTTGTACGTTGTTCCCTAAACCAATCAAACGAAACACTGAGTACACCACACACGCGTCAGCGACGCAACAAGACAAGATGCGAATGCGGACCGCGCGCGGCGGGGGCGAGCGAGGCCGCGAGGGTGAAGCAGCGCGGGACGCAGGTCAGAGTAGGATAGGTACATTATGTTGCTCGCAGTTCGCTCGCCTCTACTCCATTTCATTCGCAGATCGCGCAACATTTACGCAAAGCTGTGGTGGCTTACGTATTATGTGCCCGGGACAAATGTAGCTCCGGGAACCGGGACACAACGCTTCATACCGACATGTCCCGGTACCGGGACGTAGAGCCCTAATTTAGAATGACTGTAAATATTTTTCATAGATTCGTTACTCATCTGAAAACTGAATTGTATTTGTAGGATCTGAAAACTCAAAATGCTAAGTGCGTGTATAATTTGTACTTCTGCCTCTACCCTCTCTTAGGATAATGAGCGTGACTATGGCATAAAACATTATTTAATTTTCTCAAAAATTTATATAAAATTACTACCTACTTTAATGGCCTATCGTTATTTATTAATGTCATCAATCGCCCAGTTGCATGTATATCCATTAGCACATGACAGGCCTTTAATACGATTTAATTCTTATTAACATAGAATGGCATATTGATCGATAGCCATTACAAGTAGGTTATCATAAATGGTGACAAATTACATTACCTACAAGTACGATAGGAAATGTAGCAGACATTACACATTTGCTGATGATTGTTAATAGTTTCATCGATTTGTCTGAATTATAGAGTGATATCAAGTTGTGGGCAATAGAGCATTGAGACATAACTCCTCGTTCGTTGTTCCGGAGCACAACACAAGTTACCGTCAAAATTCCTTTTCTGTCGAACAACGAACCAGTTTTTTAGAAGACTACCGGAAATATCTCTTCAATGCGAAGCCAATTATTAAAAAGCTTTTTTATATTCTTTTCCCCAACCTCCAACTAACTATTTCTTTAGTTTAGTTGTAATTCAGCTTCAATATTTTCCTTAAATGTGTTTTTTTTAATAGTTGCTAAATGTTCAAACTTGTCAATTGCTTATAGATATATGTTGTATTTGTATTAACCTGTTGTATTTTTATGTATATAAAGCTGTAAGTTTTCCTAAAACAATAAAAAAAATAGGAAAAAAAAATCGGCCCTCGATGCACTATTTTAGACTGCAAATTATGATCTTTATGATTTTCAGCCAAAGAGACGGAGACATCTAGATTTATTTAACACGTCTCACTTGTTTTTAAATACACCTAAAAATATGTCATGTATGCTGATTCGTTATTTAATTAAATCAAAATTGCTGCAAGAAGATATTAATATTCAAAAAGCTGAGTTAACACAATTGCCATAGCAACAAGTTGCTGTATAAAAGTTGCCGAGACACCGAATTAAAAGTTGCCCCGGACTGCACCTCCTTAACGGACAACTTAGTACTTTGCAAGTTTGTTACGAGTACTTTAAAAGAGTAACAAAGTGATTTATTTCGGTGTAGAATTTTAATGACCGTTCTTGGGGAAGAGTTGCTTATTTTAGACGATATTGAATTGGTTGAGTTTGGGCACAGTATAATAGAGATGGCTTGCCCTTGTGCGTCATCTTTGTTGATTTTGGTGTACAATGAAGAATGTTTGCGCTAAAAGGGGTGATTTTCACTCGTTATTTGTAAAGTAAGTACATATTTTACATTAACGTTATTATAATTCTGTGGATTTCATGTTTAGTTGTGATTTATGTCGCTCTTGATTATCCCTCTATTTTACTGTCACACAAAATGCATATCTTCTGGATATTGCACCTTTTACTTTATAGTTAAAACTTACCGTGTCTTACACGTACCTAAATTTTGAGTTTTACTACGAAGCACTTACCTGAAAAGAAGAACATAATATTTTAATTACAAGTCTATAAAACGATATCTAACGTATGTTTAATATCTTATAAAATCGAAATATAAAATGTAAATATTTTAAAATTCAAACAAGTCCTCTCTGTAACTGTAGGTTACTCTGTTATCCATGCAAAAGGTCAAAGAAGGTCACCTATAATTAATAATACTACGCTACTAGTCACGTATGACGTGTTAGAAAATAATGCTACGCGCTTGCTACGCGTCGTAGCTCGTAGTCAGTGCTACGAATCACTGAGATTTTGTTAAAGTTTCTTATAAAATTATTAATAAAGAAAATGGAAAAAAATTCTTCACCCGAGTGGGAGTTTCTTATAAGGTTTTCATAAATTAATAACCATTCGCCGTACATACATATGCTGTTTATTTCTTTTTACTTATATCTACTATAATAATAGTATGTCGCCAGATTTCATTCTTAGGTTAACTACTATAAGCTTAAATTTGACATTCTGTACCTATATATGTATAGGTATTTAGCTGTCGAAAGCCGTAATACACGGTTTATTAGTTAGTAGTATATTTATTCCATGTTTACTTGCACTATAGTATATGTCAAGTGAATCTCAAGAACTTTCCCTGGTCATATACCATTCTTCTACGTACACACGATCAGTTCTAACTGAACCAATCGATAGCGTCATGCAGATTTGACGACAGGAAGGATGGTGTATGGCCAGCATTAAAATAACACAACGTAGTCCTTTTGATAAATTATTTTTCAAAAACAAGCCATTATAATTGCTGTTTGAGCCACTGGCATGGCCCCGGGTGCACCTCAGCAATCGTTGGTACAATCAGATATTTTATTTAACTTTGCACAGCCCTCACCTGTGCTTGGGATTAGGGTTGTCAACTGTCCCCATTTTACAGCGATCTCCAAGGCGTGTTACAATCACCATAAAGGACACCGCTTAAGAAGTTTCTGTATTAAAGGCTCGAGTACACCGGATGCGTGTGCGTGCACGTAAGCGTAGACGCACACGTACCGCTTAGTTGTAATGTATGGAACTGTATAGGCACGGGCAGACCGGATGCGTATGCGTAGACGTAAGCATAGACGTCAAGCGGTGACAGTTCTATACATTAAACTCAGAGGTACTTGTACGTCTACGCTTACGTGCACGCATACGCATCCGGTGTGCTCGAGCCTTAAATTGCATAGATACAAGTTGTGAGAAAACACAAGTTGTGCAAACAGCAAGTTACTGCAGTGTTCTCTAACTGAAAACTTATATCTTAGATAAAACTTATATATTAGATTAAATTGATAGCACATCTCTAGAAATGTGCTATCAATTTAAATTGTACTGTTGAATGCACTAAAGAATAAGAAAGTAAAGAAGACATATGTAGGTAATGTAACTTTAATAATATTGTTAAAAGCGATATTTTAACAACCAAAACAATGTGTGGTTTCCCTAGTAAAGAATTTTCATAAAATATATTTTTATATGAATACATAATATTTTCATATAATTGCTTAATAAACTACTAAAATATACTTTATGAATTAATTTTAATTTAATTATGATATTATTATTATAAAATATATATGGTTTATATTTTATGTCAATGGCAGCCCTACCTTACAGACAGGGCCGAGCAATGGACCAGATACAAACGAGAGTTGTTGTGATCAATATATTGTATAGATCTGTAGATTAAATGTGTTACTATAATAAGTACTTCCAATACCTAAGTATTTAGCTATATTACCGAAGTGTAGAGTGCAGTTTTAATAGTATTTATTTATTATAAAAACGAATGTATTTTATATAAGTATTCCTTGTATCCGATTTTAAAAAGGTATTTACCAAATTCCATATAAACAATGGCAATCTATGGTACTAATTACTATGGTAATCTAATCTTCAATCACTCACAAAATATAGGTAACATGGATCTCTTACTAGCCTATAATTATAAAAACGCGTTAAAGTTTATGAAAATGTTTAGATGTCAAACTGTTTCACGCCAAAACTAAGCGAAATAATTTTTATGAAACCTGGCATTTATACCTATACAATACATTTATTAATATTATTATTAATCTAATTTGATATTATGTTTCTACTCGTAAGTCACGCGTACGGTGTAGCGATCATCAGCTTCTATAAAAAAAAACACAATCGAATCATCTGCAAATTTTCCTCGAACACACAATCGTAACTCCACATAGTATCAGCTTCATTTACCCGCGGGCGTGTTAGCTCTCATCGCGAGAACTGGGTTACCGGCGAGTGCAGGCAGATCTCTCAGCCACGGATTATTACGTCTACCCTCTTTTTATATGGTGATTCATTTTTGACTAGCTTTGCATTTCTTATGAAAATTTTAAACTCGCGGAAATCGAACCTAGTCTCAGTTACAATGGCGTATAGAGAATACTGGTAGCTGAGAGTCACATGATCATGATCAATGACTAGTTGCTAGCTTAGAGAATGCACAATTCGAGTTCCCTAGTCGACTCTTACGGCTGGCCCGGAAGGAGATGCAGCTGATGTATTCTAGCGAAGCCCCGCATCTGCACGGGGCAATCCGGACCGCTTCTTATAATTACTAAAGTTAATTATACAGGATGATTTTTGGTCAACATTCCCGAAAACTACGGAATCTGCTCATCATCACGATTATTTTTCTCCATGGAAGCTTACCTGGGTAGTGTCTGGTTCCCAAGATATTAGCGTCCAAGGTTGAGTAAATAGACTGCGTTTTTCTGCATAAATGCACATGGTCGCGCGTAGCAAGATTTTTTCTCGAGAAATAATCAATATCTGTCTATTAAAAAATCTAGCATAAACACTGGACACTATAAATTTCGCACGATCAAGTAATTAATTATTTTTTTTAATACGAACCTTCGTTAAGGGTGGGAACGAAAAAAAAACTCTGTATAGGTAGATACATTTTTTTATTATTTTTATTTATCTGCACACACATAAGTTGAGCAGCGGGGAAAAACCGACACCGGCTAACTTCTGCAGCGAGATATCATTATCTACTAGGTCAAAAGCTTTTTTAAAATCAAAATATGCGGCGTCGATCTGCACCCCGCAGTCCACTGACTCAGTCACGGTAGCCATATAGCTAAGAAAATTGGTAGTGGTGCCCCTATCTGGGCGGAAATCATGCTGTGCTTCCGCGAGTTGCGCTTCCACCTGTGCCAGTATCCTGTGATGTATCGCTGATTCTAACACTTTAGCCGGAGTCGGCAGTACCACCACCGGTCTATAGCCCTCTACCTGTGATCCTAAGCTGCCCTTGGGCACTGGCATCACCCTTGTCGTCATCCATCTGTCCGGAAACTCGGCAGTTCCCAAACAAAGATTATAAATGTGGAGCAAAGGATCAGTTAACACCACTCTGCAGTCACGGAACAAATAAGGAGGGATACCATCCGGGCCCGAGGACCGCTTTGGTTTCAGCTTACCTAGTGCCCTCAGTACATCCGGGGCATCCAGCCGCTGCACGTGCACCCGCGCTGCCCCGCCCGAGCTGCCTGCATTCGATACTGCCGCCGACACATTTAACTCAACTCGTTTCGTACTGTACACTGAGTGAAAATAGTGGGCAAACTCTTTAACACACTGCTCCCCACTTAAAACCTCCCCATGCTTTAGTATCTCTTTAGGATTCCTATTTCCTCTCTTGGATTTGATGTAGTTCCAAAAAGCCTTCGGATCCTCCAGTAAGTGGCTCTGAATACGTTTTCTATATGTTTCCTCGGCTAGTTTTAGGTCAACTTTGATTTTAGCCCTACATCGAGAGAACGCGACGTAGTCACTCGATAACTTAGACTCTTTTGCCACTCTTATGTAAAGCCTATAGAAAACATATAGAAAATCATAATAATTTGTTATTCACGCAATCCTGAATCAGCACATATTGAATATGTGGGAAGATATTAACATTCCGAGCTTCATCCCCCCCCCCTCTTTACCATGTGAAGTCAACTTTGCCGTCGCATATCATCAAATTGACATTAAATTTCCGAACTTCGATGCTCCAACGTACCTATACATACAACATACATACATACAATCCAACATACTAGTTATATGTAGTATACACGGGTTTCTCTAGTTAGGTATATACATCATTCTGGCAACAAACATTGGATTTGGAAATTGGCTCCAAGTTAGTGTCGGATCCAACAAGTCTGTGTTAGATCAGAGGCGGATTTTTTTTTAATATTAAATAGGCTTACGCTTGACCACAACACGCCTTGCGGTAAACACCGTTACAGTCTAAGATGGAGCGCGCTTGCCTAAAAGAAACCGATTCACTCTCGACTTGAAGACCGCAAGATTATAGTTCATGGGGAACAGGGATTCAGGCAGGGAGTTCCACAGCTTGCCGTTCGCACTATTGAATTTTAAAACGTAATCTCAAATATTCACAAAGAGATTTTGTATCGTGGGTACTAGACAATACATACCTATCTACCGGCTATCTTCCCAGATTCGGTAACCAGAACTGAAGGATCACAAAGTACATCATATAGCCATGTTTAGCATAGCGTGGCCAGTTGAAGATTTGACGGTTGAAGGTCTGAGAGAACACCCCTGAGTTCCTTAGTCGACTTTTACGTCGCAAGGAAGCAGATGCAGCCGATGTATTCTAGTACGGCATCAGTACAGAAACAGTAAATCATAATAATATTATTGTTCGCAACTATTTGGACCCACAACCTTAGGTGCGGCACCAGTCGTCAGATGGAACGTTATTCCAATTCATAGCCAAGCTTAGAAACAAGTCGAATGTCTAATACCTACCACTACATGCTATTATAAGCATGTACTGAGTAGGGCGTTAGTTTGTAAAAAAAAAATATAGGTATATACTAGGAAAATAAACTCCCTTTTACTTGGTACTAAACAGGCTAACAGTAATAAGATTGCGTTCTAAAAAGCCTTTGAAGAGGTGTGAGAGAACTCAAAAAAATAAGGAAAAAGACACGTTCGTATCCTCAGAAAGAATTTTAATAAAATCCTGTCTGGTAGCTCTCGTAGACAGAGGGCGAGAAGGATGAAAGGATCTCGGAGTTGTCAATAATCATTTTATTATTAAATAGAATAAGGTTCACCTGGGATGATGTATGATGAAATACCTAACGTAACATTAACACACACACACACCTCTATTTTACCATTTAAAATATAAAAAACCTTAGTATGTACTTAATTATTTACGCTTATAATAACACTTGCCATTCATTTTACTTTATATCGAAAAGAAAGGCAGGGCAATAACAAGAAGTTTTTGAGATTTAAGCGATCCGGTCGGTGCAAAGATTTCGATGGTAATCACAGAAATCTACGAAGTTGTCGGCATTATTTCACATTTACATATCTTTTATTACCTACATATATAATTTAGTATATTGTAGCTTGTTGTAGACCCTATTCGATTTGATTTTATCTAGTTGTCTTATATAATTCCTAAACACATTCACTGCCGCCGATAACGTATTGCGTTTACTTGGATTTCTAGAGGTGCTATCAACGCTTATTTTCTAGTCCTAGGCGATGAACTGGTATCGGCTTGCTAAGAAAATCAGCCGGCAGCGAACGTGTGTCATGTAATCTTCGGTCATAGTAACAGCTCCTCAGCTCCTCGTGACATCCCACCTTCTTGCCAACGAATAAGCGAAATGGTTTCGTATTAAAAATACGAATGAACGGATGATATGAATATGGATTCCAACTTTATTTTTTGTTTATTCTCGGGAGTAAGGAATTTAATATCCACCTGTGCATTGATTCCTACAGTAATGCAGTTTTGTGCATGTTATACAGAAAGGGTATGTTAAGCGAAAAGCTGTATAAAAAGCCCACTATAGAGAACCTATTCCCAAAATTTGAGACTCGAAATCACATTTTTAATTTTCAAGATTGTATGAAAATTCCTGAGATATTTAAAAATTCTCCATAGTATCGGGAAAAATAAACATGTGATTTCGGATCTCAAATTTTGTGGATAGGTTCTCTATAGTGGGCTATTTACATAGCTTTTCGCTTAACATACCCTTTTTGTTACATTCTGTATAATCGAACTAGAACCAGTTAGTGCATATAACCACATACTAAGTGGGTAATACAATAAAGGGTAACTAAGTAAAAATCAAGTATATGATCAAAAAATATAAAGGTAAGTACTTAACTATCTTAACCAGTAAAGTTGATTTTTTTTTAAAATGATACACGATATTTAATACAGGTTGTTTTTTCGATGCCACCCTTTAACGAAGGGTACGTACTCTATAGATAAAAAAAAGTAAGTTTATGCCAAAAAAAAATGCTGGGAAACAATGTAATTTTTAAAAATAAAATTAATTACATGATCGGGCGAAATTTATAGTGCCCAGTGTTTATGCCAGTTTTTTCATAGACAGATATTAATTATTTCTCGTGAAAAAATCTTCTGCATTTATGCAGAAAAACGCAGTCTATTTACTCAACTTTGGACCCTAATATCTTGGTAACCAGACACTTCCCAGGTATGCTTCCATGGAGAAAAATGATCGTGATGATGAGGAGATTCCGTAGTTTTCGGGAATGTTGACGACCAAAAATCACCTGTATAGTCTCTTTATCCTTACCTATTTCATGCATAACAAATGAGATGCAAACAAATTTATTACCTAAACTGCATCAACAGCATAAGCATAATTAACTAGAAACTCTCCATGACTTCGTCTGTATAAGCTTTAGAATTCCTGTTTTTCCCGTTCTAGTGGGAATTCCAGGAAAAATTTTCTTATCGGGTGCCCACGTCATAGGTAAGTTCCAGGTCCAAGTTTCAGGTCTCGGTTTGGGCGATTTAGACTGTGTTGATTTGTCTGGAAGGCATTTTAAATAACCATTCAATTTAGAACTGAACATTCCTGATGAAAATTTATTACAGTAGCTATTACCTACATTAGTAGCGCTAAGTATTCTGAGGTCGGTACTTAGAACAAAAAATCCACACGTTAACATAATATTCGATTTCGATAGTTCGATTAATATTTCATCGTGACGGAGTTACACGCGTACCTATAGGTAACTATCGTGCGATTAATTAAACAAATTGAATAACTTATGATTAAATAATAAAAACGCCATACTGTCCGGCTAAGCGAATACAGCTATTTGTTGAAAATAAGTAAATAAGTAAACATGTCTTACGGTAAAACCTAACGCGCCGTTGCAAAAATAGTAAGGGTAAATAAGGATTTATTTATGATATAATATGATAATGGCCGATTGTATCTTTAACACACTATATTATACCTACTCTATAGTTAAAACGCTACAGTTTCCGCTCCCGCGCCCGCTCCGCCTGTATATACAGTCCGCACCTCCTATAGAGCGCGTGAGCTTGAACAGCCTTTATTACCTAAACTTCGGCAAATTATCACGATTAGGTAATTGTAATTACTGTAGTCCGTATTTATACATATACAGGATGATTTTTGGTCGTCAACGTTCCCGAAAACTACGGAATCTCCTCATCATCACGATCATTTTTCTCCATGGAAGCATACCTGGGAAGTGTCTGGTTTCCAAAATATTAGGGTCCAAAGTTGAGTAAATAGACTGCGTTTTTCTGCATAAATGCAGAAAATATATATAGACGCGCGTAGCAGGATTTTTTTATAATTAATATCTGTCTATATAACATAAACACTAGACACTATAAATTTCGCACGATCAAGGAATTTAAGAATATCCCAGCATATATTACTTTATTTCATGTATAGAATACGTACCCTTCGTAAAAGGTGGCCACAAAAAAACATCCTGTACATATGGCTGCTTTCCCAAAAGGTTGTTGCCAAAAGTGCAGGATCATGAAGCCTACCAGCAACGTTTGGGATAGCGGGGAAAGATGTAAGTACTGCAGTGCCAAGTTGCCTGTCGAAACGCCCCTAAGTGCCTTGCAGTCAATTTCAATAACCGCCCCCTGATTACCTAATTTGCAATAGCAAAGCCGAAGCAAAGCGATAGCGAAAATTGTACAATATTCGCCTTGAAATGTCAAAGTTCTTTGAAATTCATTTTACGTAATACGAATTTGACAAGCGAATTTTGTATAATTTTCGCTATCGCTTTGCGTTTGCTAGTTAGGTAATAAGGGGGCAGATATTGAGAGATTTTTTTGAATATAATTTAGATTAATGTTCCATTGTTAACCTACATACAAAATTTCAAACGGAAAAGGTAATTGTTCCTTGTTCGCCAGAGGGTGCCGGGGGTAGGAGGTCGCACCCTTTTATTATCTTTTCTCTTACTTTTCGCGTAAAGTGTTCAATCTTTTCAATTTCTATTATTTTACGGGCGGAAAATTTGTAATCGTTTATCGGGCTTTACGAAAATACCTTGCCTACGCGATGATTTTCTTTGCCATATTTTCAATTTTATCTTTATAGAAAAAAGGTTGCTCTGCTATCGTGTCTACGTAAGTTTTTTTTTTACATAACCTTAATATAGGAAAATGTAACTATAGGTATGTATGTGAAAATGTGCACATAAAATAATATAAATATATTAAATTATCACAATTGAGGCGGGCAGCAGCGCCTCCCGTGTTGACAACATAGTCCAAAATACAAACTGCGGTCACCAACCCGCCTGCCCAGCGTGGTGACTATGGGCAAATACCCCCCATGGCAGTCTTGTGGCGTGCCCTGGGGGAGGCCTACGTCCAGCAGTGGACTGCAATAGGCTGATGATGATGATGATGATGATGAAATTATCACAAATATCCACAATCCTTACTAATATTTTAAATGCGAAAGTAAATCTGTCTGCCTCGCTTTCATGCCAAAACGACTAAACCAACTGAAATTATTTTTTTGCTGTTTCTTCTGCAGTCCATGCGGGCGTTCACTATTTAGAAATATACCTGTATTTACTGACAGAATAGTTCAAGAGATACAACTGTGTCGAAATAGAACTTGTCCCCATAGCTGTAACTGACGTGCCTCAATTAAAAACAATAACATTAGATCCAACCGAACACCTCGAAATCCAGTTAGAACCAAACTAATCTAGTTCACACCGGATTGAACTGGATTTATCCGGTTTAAAGGAAGGTGCACACATTGCCGTCACGTCAGCCAACTACGGCCCAATTCCTATATTCGGTGAAAATCTCAATTTCGTATTGAAATGTTCAGTTTCGCTCTATCCTCACAAGATTTATAGCGTACCTACCTTACATCGTAACTGTAATTTATTAATAATCTAATAAAAAAACAACAATGCCTCTCTTTAGTAATTCTCATAATACTTTAACATCTCCAATTACATTCCGTAGAGATACGTACCACTACGAGTACTATACCCAAAGAGTCTGATTCTTCACGCGTCGTTGACAACGTCTGTTACTAACTGAGATACGGTGATCCTAAAGTAACTGATTGATATGTTATTGATGATATAACTAAAAATAAACCTCCAGGTTTTTTTACGTAACGGAACGAAACGGTCGATTGACGGTAACGTCGCAGTGTGAGGCCACCTTAACGATGCGAGGCGAAAGCATTTTATTGACTAGTAAACTTGGACGTCACTGAGGGAAGTTTTAAAAATGTAGCCACTTCACGAAAAGAGCTTAGTAAATGTAAGTTTTAGTTGCAATATCTAACTTTTCGTTTGAATTTGATTGCAATATAAGCTGAGGCGAGGAAATGTTCAAAATTTAGGATGATATTCAAGTTCTTAGAACGAATAAGAACGAATTAAGTTTATCGTTTCATATATACATATAAGCTCACTTGTATGTATAAAAATTTCACACATAAGAGAGTATAAGCACTAATAAAATCTAATATATAAAATTCTCGTGTCACATAAACTCCTCCGAAACGGCTAGACCGATAAATCTTATGCATATCGGTTATGGAGAATCGGACAACATCTATTTTTCAAAATCCACCCCTAAATTTTTTTTTCTTTTTTTGACAAAATATCAGCATACAAAAATACATACAACCATGAATTTTCACCCCTCTAGCATATTGGCAAAACAACGTTTGCCGGGTCAGCTCATCTCAAAATCTATCGCATATTTCGTCGTTCTTCTTTTAACATTTATCAAAGAAACCTTTTCGAAAGAAGTTTTTTTTAATAACAAAGTTCAATGAAAAGAAATTTCTGGGTTCATATACCTACCTAGCGGTAAAATATGTTAAATTTCAGGTCAGTAACAAACAATTAAGATCAACAAAAGAAGTTGTCTCTGTCAGAAAATTTCCGTGAAACCTAACCTGCCCTTCGGCCAAACGACCTCTACCTTTAATGAAAATTACTCTCCAAGATAAGTTTCTTCAGTTTCTTCACCTGCCAGACCCGTGGCCCGGCAGGTTGATGTGATTGTTTCCACCTGACATAGATTCAGGCGTAGTCCGGGAGCTTGGACGAAGGAAAATTACCAAGAAAATGTGAAATTGAGAACACAGTAATAGTAAATTGGTAAGATGAATTTAATTATTCATAATATTGGATATCTAGACACCATTTTAAAAGTGAGGCAGTAAATAGACTGGATTTATAGTCAGGAACTACACTTTTAGGCCACATTAAAAGTAATAATTTACCTTGTATTTCATTAATCAATAATTTTGTTTTTCCCTGTATAAGATACCTATAAGAATATAATTTGAGTTAAAGTGAAAAAAGTAAATAATGCATTTTGTCAACCCTGCGTATACATCCTGTACTTCTCTTTTCAAACAGTAGCTGTCAAAAATCAGTTACCAACAAACATAAACATCCATTCAACATCCTAACAAAAATTTTGCGACCCAAGACCTCGGAAAAGAGATAAAATCTTACCGCCTAAACAATCAAACATTACTTTCCGCATTTTGACCCAAATTTAAATCTGCAAACTCGGTCGCCCTAAACAAACAACCTGCGTATAGCTACTGGCTCCTGGTCTATCGCAGCCCTCTCTTAATTACGTTCCCTTTAATTACATAGGCCGAGAGCCGTAATGAGGACGGCCTAGGTCTTTAATACTGTGTGGAAATGCAAGAAATGGGGACGCTTTGCTTGGTTTCTGTTGAAGTGAGAAGTTTTTTAGCACTTTTTATTTTCTTCAATATAAGAGAGAGGAAAAAGATAGTGGCCGTTATTGAAAAATTGACGGGATTTTTGTTTGACTAGACTTAATTGTATGCTTGAAAATAATTGTGTTTTCGAAAACCTTACCATGAATTCATCAATTAGTCTTGTTAGGCAAACTTTTACTTTTATAGATAGTATTGAAATTTATAGAATAGTTGCCTTCCAACGTAGGGCTTAATAGGCTAACTGGTGCAAAAGTGGGTATGTAATTTGCACACTTCTGCCCAACCTCTTTTGGGGGATAATGGGCGTGATTATACCTACGTATGTATGTTGTCCAAGATATTTACAACCTTCATATGGGTGCGCCCACCACCGGGCCCTACACCCTCCACTGACCCTCGGATCTTGATAACTTAATTGCGACAACAGGAACTTACAATCGCCATAGAAACCAGACCCGAGCACCTAGCATCAAGACAAAACCATTCCGGATAAATAATCACATTGTTTCGCCAACAACCGTGGCATCCTCAGGATTATAGAAATTAATAAATTAGTAAACCACTAATTATTATGAACCTCTAAAACCCTTTTTATTTTAGGGTTTTAGAGGTTCATAATAACTTCCGAATTGTAACGCCTAATACAATTTCATTTATTTACAACCTATTAAAATATTCCTTGAATTCGAGGAACTTGATATTCGACAAAATGGACATTCGAGGAACGGAACATTCAAGGAATGGACTTTCAGGGAAATAAAGTTATTGAACAAACTGGAAGTTTCGGAAAATTGCCGTTGGCTATAAGACTAAAGGAGTACCTACAGGACATTAGATTTACCATAATAGGTTACTGATCACTAACATCTATCCTGTGCGTATATATGATATGTCCTGTGCGTGCTATGCTGTGCGTCCAGATATCCTGTGCGTGCTATGCTGTGCGTGTACGTGGCTGTGGGATCTCCTTCATGAACCTGCAGATCTGGCTACCCCATTTTGGAAACACAGTCGTGTCTTTATATATATATATATACATATATATATATGTAAATGTAGCATGTACCTATGCTAAGTAATATGGTGCAGAGGCACAATTTCGCGAGAGCGTGACAATGATCACTCCAGCAGCGCCCGTAGCATGAACTTGGTGAGAGCGAGAGAATATCTCACATTTAAACGACAAATTCTTACGTATGCTATATAATAACCAGACAAATGAACTGTATGTATGTTCTTTGCGTGTAAACACAAACTTGGGAATAAGAATAGACACTTGTTCGGAGTTGCCTGAATTTGCGCTGACAGAAGTGCTTTGCGAGTTCGTTTTACACGCCACGTACCTACCTACATACCTATACATACATACATATAATCACGCCTTTATCTCTACATACATACAGGATGATTTTTGGTCGTCAACGTTCCCGAAAACTACGGAATCTCCTCATCATCACGATCATTTTTCTCCATGGAAGCATACCTGGGAAGTGTGTGGTTTCCAAAATATTAGGGTCCAAAGTTGTGTAAATAGACTGCGTTTTTCTGCATAAATGCACGTAGACGCACGTAGCAAGATTTTTCACGACAAATAATTAATATCTATCTATAAATAAACTAGCATAAACACTAGTCACTATAATTATATTTCAAAAAAAAAAAAAATTCCCTGCATTTTTTTTGGCATGAACTTACTTTATTTTATGTATAGAGTACGCACCCTTCGTTAAAGGTGGCCACAAAAAAACATCCTGTATAGATGCAATACACTCACTTTTCAAGTTATTACATAACTATGCGGTTTTGTGGCGTTAATGTGACATATTTATCTCGCTCGCACTAAGTTACGGGAAGGACATATCCAGCTTGTAATATTCGCCTATCATAAACCTTTAGGTACATACCTATTCAATATAAACTGGTACCTGTCAAACACCATTATTATCATTAATCACAGTACTAACTTAATATCACGTGATAAAGTACTTTCGGTGATGAATATTTCTCATAAATTCACAAAAAGATTGCCAATTTCAACCTTATGATGAAGGCATTACCTAACGGTCCTTTGAAGTTACTGTGTTACGATTCAATTTGGAAGGGCATCGATTTTTCGCGATCTAATTCAATTATGAAAACGAGATGGTAATAAATTAAGGTTAAATTCAGACAAGAAGTTATCATGCAGTATGCTTACTAGCTGAAAGAAAAAAATCTTTTTTTTTTGCGATAATTTATACAGTATGTTTTTTCGTTGCCACGTACATTATACATAAAATAAAGTAAGTTTATGCCAAAAAAATGCTGGGAAACAATGTAATTTTTATTGAATTTTTTTTAAATTACTTATTCGGGCGAAATTTATAGTGTCCAGTGTTTATGCTAGTTTTATCATAGACAGATATTAATTATTTCTCGTGAAAAAATCTTGCTGCGCGCGTCTATGTGCATTTATGCAGAAAAACGCAGTCTATTTGCTCAATTTTAGACCCTAATATCTTGGGAACTAGACACTTCCCAGGTAGGCTCCCATGGAGAAAAATGATCGTTATGATGAGGAGATTCCGTAGATTTTGGGAACGTTGACGACCAAAAATCATCCTGTATAATATATTGGCCGCCTGGTGTTAGATAGTGGAATAGAGGAATATTTGGTCATCTTGGAGTATTTCTGAATTTTCTGAACAACACATAAGAGAGTGAGCTAACTAACGACCTCTCCATTAGTAGGTATCCTACCTCGTGACCTTTCCAACAGAATCTTTTTTATAACTATTCACTACTCCAACTTTTTCTTTTGTACACCTAAAAATTGGTAAAAATTACTCTATACTGTATACCTACCTATAATCTCTGAGCACGATATCCTACAGAAAGCAGAGCGTTATACAACCAACCAATAAAGTGGGTAAATGGTTATGTTCCTGCACCATGCAAATTGCATCCGTGCATGCAACGCTGGACAATGCGAGCCATGCAACCGGGAAATTTACAAATAGAGCATTAATGTACCTAAAAACATCACGAACATACGAACGGAGGACTTATTTTATATGCTGACGACCAGATTGGCTATTATTATAAACATGTGTTTCTGAGAAAGGTCCGGTCAAGATTACCTACCCTAAACCGACGAGCGTACGTAAAGAATATCATGAAAGT
Organism: Carposina sasakii; assembly: GCA_014607495.2. Taxonomy (NCBI): domain Eukaryota; kingdom Metazoa; phylum Arthropoda; class Insecta; order Lepidoptera; family Carposinidae; genus Carposina; species Carposina sasakii. The sequence goes on from CP053161.1 coordinate 3,887,688, forward strand.
AGATGAAGCGAAAGAGGTGTGTCAGGATCGTAGCAGGTGGAGATCCGTGATCTCCGCCTACCCCTCCGGAAAAGAGGCGTGATTTTATGTGGTATATATGTATTTAAGAATGTGATTTCGAGTATCAAATTTTAGGAATAGGTTCCCTATATCTATGGTTGGCTATACTCGTATTCATAGCATTTCACTTAAAATTCCCCATTACCTCGTATAACTAAAATTTCTATCTAACAATTTCTAAAATCTACCAATAACAAAATGGTGTCTGTATACTAGTTAAATACCTACAAACAAACGGCCCGGAATCTATACATTATGTCCAATTATGCCAGTGACACTATAATTGAATTTCTGCAACAGATTTGCAAATATAAATCAATTACAATCAGCACCAGAGGCCTGAACGCCAACTTATGCTAATTGTTTAGTGCCTCCGCAGTCCTGGAGAAGATATCGAGGGGAGATGATAACAAATACAGTTTATGCGACCACCTATTGGCTAACATTTGCCAGACCTTCATATTATCAACGAGTGGACGCAATGTCGAAATTATCCGGGATAAAAACATTTTCCCGGGATAAAAAGTAGCCTATATGTTAAGTGGGACCTGTCACAATATATTACTGAAACTGCATCGTAATCGGTTCAGCCGTTTCCGAGATTAGCGTGCACAAACATAGATCCGTTACAATTTTATTATATGTATAGATAGATATAGATAGATTACTACCGGGACTTGAACCCAGGACCACGCAGGGTCACTACCAACCACAATTGAACATCGGTCGTCAATTACAAATTGTAATCCCTCCCTACTAAATATTAAAATTTCGGTTCTGTTCGTGTTCTATTAATTGTCTCTAATGTAATCATGCCTTATCTTTATGTGTAAATGATATCATTGCCCTCAAGAATGGGTACCTTCTTCTGATGGCGAAAAAAACAGTTGATACGGTTGAAATAGGCTATGAATAAGTAAATTCGTTACTGACAAGGAAAATCATAGTCGCGTGAATCAGCTAGATTTTTACAAACTAGCATTGCGACAAACCTCGTCTCTGTAACCGCTCCATGTTTTGAAGCCATTCCGCAGTATGCCAGCAATAGCGCAGTAAAAACTAACCAGTAGTTTATTTGTTACGGTTAAAGTGTTAAGTTTGTTTTAGTAAAAACTTAACAGTTAAAGTTAAAACTAACGTTTGGGCACCTAAGATTAAATAATCTAAGAAGATTAGAACACGGATACATACATACATACATACATATATACATATACACACGGCTGTGTTCCCGAAATGCAGTAGCCAAAACTGCAGAGTCGTTAAGGAGATCCCACAGTCACGTCAACATAGCAGTAAAAGATTAATGATCACCGACAAGTTGCTAGGTCATCGCCTGAGATAATGTCCGAGTTTCTTAATCGACTCTTACGACATGCACGGAAGGAGATGCAGCTGATGTATTCTAGTGAAGCCGCATCAGCACAGGATTTATCTTGTAATTTATGTGAAAAAGACCATGAACATATGCTTTCAAGCCCTGACAATGTTATATGTGGTCATGACGCATAAATTTTTCGTACCTACTCATAATATTAAACCCATATGCCAGAAAGCAATCGCAAACAGCCACTTCGATGATAAATGGCTACATCTGTATTTTTAATTGCCTCTTGTTAGGACGGTCATAGTAAATCAAATGAGTAGTTTACGTTCGATCGAGGCGAAAAATTTATTATTTTATTACGGAATTCACATATTGTGAATAAGTAATATGCCTTCGAGAAATTGGCTGAATAACTATCTAGAAAATGGAAAAAACAAACATATTTATAGCATTCTAAGCATTGCAACAGTGGAAAGGCAAAAACGCTCAAACGTAACTCAAAAAGAATTTATTAGACCAATCTACCTCTCCTCTGTCGTCGATTGGAAATAAAACTAAAAGTGTACATGGGCAGCGGGGTTTATCCGGCATAATTTAGGCAATAATTATCCCCGTCATACTCTTCTCGATACTGTTAAGAACTTACCTGATAAGAAAAAAGAAATATGTCAAATAAAATATCTTTAAACGAAAAAGAAACCTTACAACCCAGAACATGTAGGTAGTTTTTGCTTCACTGATTCCACTTCGTCTAGGTCGACTACCTACTTTACAGAACCTTTTAGTGGATTTAAATGTAGACGTACGACATTTCTCCGCTACTTTATAAACGAGTGTAATGGAGTGTATAGAATTTAAAGTCGATCTTTATACATGTAGTACCATAGTAAAAGTGGGGAAAATAGATCGTTCATTCCAAAGAATACCTACTTAGTAAGTAAATCTAACGAGAGCTATACAGGATGTTTTTTCGTTGCCACCCTTAACGAATGGTACGTACTCTATAGATCAAATAAACTAAGTTTATGCCAAAAACATGCTGGGGAACGTAGGAATGTTTTTTGAAAAAAAAAATTATTACTTGATCGGGCGAAATTTATAATGTCCAGTGTTTATGCTAGTTTTTTCATAGACAGATATTAATTATTTCTTGTGAATAATCTTGCTACGCGCGACTATGTGCATTTATGCAGAAAAACGCAGTCTATTTACTCAACTTTGGACCCTAATATCTTGGTAACCAGACACTTCCCAGGTATGATTCCGTAGTTTTCGGGAAAGTTGACGACCAAAAATCACCTGTATATTCCACTTGCCATTTTTGTTTCACACTATAAATATGATGTGCTATTTCAAGTACTCGCAATATACTTCATGCAATATGGTTATCATTAGCTTCAATAAGTAAACTTGCCAAAAAACTATGCTAACTGAACTATGTTTGAGGTACATACCTATCTCTTTAGTTATGTATATGAGATATAACAGCAATGTAATCTACTCTAAAATATATCTAAGTATTTGTATCTTCCAAGCCTAACCTAACCTGTTTTAGGTTGTTCCTGTGCACCGTAAAAACTTTAGATTACTCTTGTCACAAAATTTTATTCTCATCTTATTTAGTTCCCCAAAAATCCGTGTTATTTTTTCTTAAGCAAGCAGCGTTAGATGAAATAAATAGACAACGATCACAACAAGTACATAATGTTAAGGGCGTTAAGTAACATTTCCATTAGGGTATGTTACCACGGTGTTTAGGCCCTAATCCCTGCAATCGGTGGTAATGCCTGTGTTGTCGGCGCCTTCCAGCCCTTAATTGCCAGCGATTTAGTGTAATTTCCCACACTTTGGTACAAGTTATAAGAGTAGGCAAATCTAGTTCGATGTTTAGAAAAATAGGCGCTATGATCAAAATGATAACCATATAAATGAGGTGTTATATTGATAAAAGATATACTTGTCCTGTCTATTTCTGCCTATCCCGTCTGTCTATAAAGTGATAATCACCTAAAGTTGTTTGCTTGTTTATTAATGTTTGTCAATGGCATACGTTGTTCTTAATTTAGTATTATTGACTGTACGTTAAAGTGTACCATTACTTCTGAGTTGACGGCTTTTCAGGGCATGATAAAAACTCAAACTTTATGAGTAGTCTAGTAATCTTGAATTTGTTGCTTTTTAGAAATGCTGAAACCTGTGCTGATGTGGGACTTCAGTACACACGATACATCAGCTGCAACTCCTTCCGTTCATGTAGTTAGACTTGACTAAGAAGCGTTCTTTTAGGTTATAAACTAGCTGTCACAGACCTTTTAAACCTGGCCCCATTTTGCTAAGCGTGGCTGCAAACTATATGTACATCATCTACATCTCATGATCCTGCAGTTCTAGTCTCCCTATCTTGGAAACACAGCCGCGTATGTATACGAATGTATGTAGAAATGCAAAGAAATCAATTTCCCAGAATATTCCGTAGATACCTAAACTATTGTACCACACGCTAAAGAGCTCGAAATCGCAGAGCTAGCAGCGAACGCGGCGAGTCCTCTCCAGGCATAGCTTTCGACGGAAACTTCCACAATGCAAGTTACTTCTGTAGCGCCAATTTGAAGCTTTTGAACGGATTAAATTTAAATTGCGAAAGCGGAGGAATTATTAGTTGCCATTTTAGTTGGATTCAAACTTGGAAACTTGTATTAAAGTAATATTATTTTTATAGTGTCTATTTTTATGTGCATTTAATATTAGGTATCTCAGCGAAACTCCGCGACTGACTGATGTCACTTTACGTCTAGTTAATTACGACATTTGTATTTTACCAATAGTTATTAAGGAGAGGTTATTAGGAAATTCTTCTTCTTCTTCAGCCTATTGCAGTAACTGCTGTAATACTGGACGTAGGCCTCCCCCAGGGCACGCCACAAGGCTACTGCCACAGGAGGGGTTTTACCCATAGTCGACACGCTGGGCAGTCGGGTTGGTGACCGCAGTGTGATTTTCGTACTACTCGTATGTTGCCCACCTCCAGGAAACCCTTAATCACCTCGTACGATACCCACGGGTAAGCAGGGGTGGTACAAACTATACTCTACCGGCACCACGCGGCTAATTAGGAAATTAGGACTCCAGAATTCAAGTGATATGAGACAATTTAAATCCAAAATCGAATCGAATGACCCAATGGCAACATTACCTACGATCTACGTATAGGTATACCTAATGAATAATTTAGTAAGTAGGTAGGAACCTAACAATAGAATTGTGTATTCTAGTAGGTAAATGCATGCATATTATTGATGAGTAGGAGTGAAACCCGACTTGAAAATTTCATTACAATTCGCTTCGATTGATTTCGACGACTTTTGTGCTAATTTATTGGATAAACATGGCTGCCTACACAATTGCTAAGAAAAGTTCAAAGGTCGATAACGTCTCCACGTTTTGAAAAGGTCACAGTTAAATGAAAGTAAGTTTTTATCAGTTGTTGAAAATAACGGCAGCCTAACAAATTAATATTGAAATATACATTTTGGAAAACTGAAAAGATTTAAAAACTGTGGTTTCTTAAGATTAAGAATCATATTTTCTAATGCCCAATTAAAGTATACCTATAAAAGAGTAGTATTTTAAATCCGTGGCATCTTCAACAAATATACATATCTATACATAAAACACATGGCTGTGTTACGGAAACCTGTTAGCTAGAAAATGAAAAATGAAAATTGAAATCATTATTTATCTTCTATGCTGCTCTGGGAGTGAAAAAAAAAGTATAATACTACAGCTGCTTCTCTTCCCGGGCATACTGTACAAGTCAGTAGAGGGACAAGAGGGTCTTGGTGTTTTGTAGGCGATGGGCTGACCACCTGTCACTACTAACCGAACTTGTACATCTCAACTATACCCTAAAAATTGGTCAGAAGTGGCACCATGTGGTTCTATTGGCCCTTGGCGCTCTGCCTACCCCGTAAGGGATAAAGGAGTGATTATATGTATGATTATTTATTTACTCAGAACTGCAGGATCACAAAAGAGATTCCACAGCCACGTTTAGTATAAGCGGGGACCGATATTAATGATCGCTAACAAGCTTGCTAGCTTATCGCGTAAGAAAATGCCCGAGTTCCCTGGTTCAATTTAAATAAGAGTAATGGCCAATAAACTGTGGGAAAAATTACATGTGTTAGGAGTGAGCGAAGGAATAAAATGGAGGGTAGATAGGAATGAATTCAGGTAAAATGCAGATTGCACCCACTCAAGTACATGGGAACCGGTAACGATGATCATGTCATATGTATGTCATATCTTCCTGCCCTGTTCCCATTTATTTGGGGACGACGCAATATGTTCTTTTCTTCCATTCATCCCTATTATCCGTCATCTCATTGCTCACTCCCAGTACACGCATATCCTCCCTCACACAGTCCGTCCAACACTTCTTTGGTCTACCTCTTCCTTTATATCCATCCACACTCATGCACAACGCTGTCTGTAAAATATGCCTTTCATCCCGTCGCTTTACAAGCCCGTACCAAAACAGACGGTTACTTTGTAACTTGTCTGTGATCGGCGCAACTTTCAAACTTCCTCTTATATATATCATGTAATATGTAGTAATGTTTAAAAATCCAGGAAATAATCTAATATTCTGTCCTCCTGCTATGAACGAATGTGATAATGACTACCCTTTCCTTAGGCTTGAACCAGAGATCCTGGGTTCGAATCTCGGAAGGTTTTATACAAGCAAATATTAGTCTAAACCAGAAATCATAGCAAAGCGGCAGGGTCAACATAAGCCGACTAGAGTCCAAGTATAAATCGCTCTCAAGTGGGGTTGCATTTCTCCTCTCCATGTAAGCTACTGTATAAGAAATGTATTGGGCATCATGAATAAAAGAAGCCTTCTTACCGACTTCATGTATAAATAAATGACTATTATTATTATTTACCGAGATTTCAACTCGAGCTGAGCTTTGCTTGCCTAGAGGATTGCATGTCAGTACGATATAAATAACAGGCTGGTATGTCCACACGGTGGGGTCTAAATTCTTTAGACCTAACCGTAGAAATAGACCCCAGAAACTAACTGGTCATATCAACCTCATGGCGGAAAGGCGCGCAATGTCTCTGCAATGACGCTGAAGCATATCGGCAGCTCAATAGACGTATCTCCAAGTCTCTGCGAACGACATCCGCAGCTTTAATACTCGCTGCATTAAGGAGACAATAGAGCGAAACCAAGGCTCCAAAGTGTTCGCGAGAGAATTATCCGAGCCAGTTGACGAAGCTGAAGACAGAGGACGGCAGTGTAGCGTCTACCATACCAGGTAGCTCAGTTGGTGAGAGATTAGGCACAGCACGGAAGACATGGATATCAGAGAGATTAGTCGTGGGTTCGATTCCCTGAAGGTCCTCCAAAGGGTAAAAAAAAACAGAAGTGTGGTGGTGCTGTTCTTTAAAAAAGGCGATTTGCTGAAGAACTATAAATCTCGCTTCTGATATTGTTTTCATAATCACGAATCGTCTTGCTCGCAGGTTTGATGACTTCCATCCCGAACAAGCCGGTTTCCGATTTAGTACTATGTATCGGCTGACTAGCTATCTCGGAAGTTAGCGGTGCCAGATTTGGAAGGCCCTATTATAAAAGGTTTATTTCTCCGAAGCTCTTCACCAATGCAGTGGAAGACGCCTAAGCTTCTCGAATGGAAAGGACTATCAATATCAATGAGGGCAGAAAAAAATTCCTCATGTGTATTTGTGCCCGAAAAGCGGCGGTAGGCTCACCCAAACTTACCTACTCGGCGAATCCAACTCGGCTGGGCAGCGTTCGGGAAACTACGAAGCTTAATAAAAAGACGAAGGTAACTGGTGAAACGGTGAGTGTGTAATTTGCACCCTTCTGCCCAGACCTCTTTCCAGCAAGCTGAAGTGGCATAATGGGCGTCACTCTAGAGTGGATACATATCGGCAAGCGCAGCGTGGGAAGGCCACCCGCGAGGTGGACGGATGAAAGGTTGCGGGCGTCGGTTGGATGCAGGCTGCTTCCGACCGGTCGGAGTGGAGGTTGTTGGGGGAGGCCTATGTCCAACAGTGGACTTCTCAGGGCTGTAAATGATGATGATGATTATTATTTACGAGTACCGGGATCGTATTCTTTTAAAAGTAAATTCGTTATCCGAGTAAATTGACGATCATTGGTGAGAGCACAGCACGGAATGCGAGATGTCGTGGGTTCGATTCCCACTCGGGTAAAAAAAAATAAAAAATTATTAAAATATATTTATAAATGACCATTTATCTATGTATCGGCTGACTAGCTATCTCGGAAGTTATAGATTTGGAAGGCCCTATTATAAAAGGTTTAAGCATTATAAATAATATGAGGGAAAAAAATTCCTCATGTGTATTTGTGCCCGAAAAGCGGCGGTAGGCTCACCCATTACCTACCACGTTAGACTTAATAAAATAACTGGTGAAACGTGAGTGTGTAATTTGCACACTTCTGCCCAACCTCTTTTAGGGATAATGGGCGTGGCTCTACATACAGGGTGTAAAAAGACAACGTTGTTATTTTAATACCTCGTATTCTTTGTAACGTAACGATTATTTTTTTTCTATGTAACCAACCATGGGAAACGAAAAAAAATTTTTAATCTCTTTTTATTGCAAACAATATATTCGATTGACAAATGCACCTACAAAACTAACATTTTTAAATATTAATATGGTGTCTTAAAAAAATGTTTCTTAACTGTTTCCAGATGGTGTTTATTTTTAAAAAAAATGCTGATATTCATGTAACTTTGAACCTCAATATCTTGGAAACCCGTGGTTTCCCAGGGGTGCTTCCATAGAAGAAAATTATCGTGATATTACAAAGAATATTAAAAGAACAAAGTTGTCTTTTTACACCCAGTATGTATGTATGTACAAAAATCCTTCTGGCACTTCACCGACCAATCCGCGATAGGTACTCGCGCTTCGCTCGCTTATTGCGTTGTTATTTTGACAGTTCTAACATAACCTAACCTAATTAATTTGGCTGATTAACCAAATTATCTTCCTTCATACTATTTTACAATTGAATGTAAAACCAAGTAAAGCGTGTATAGGTCACTAGTACAGAAAGGTTAAAACCCCTAAGCATTGACCTCATAGTTGTATAGTTCACTGTACACGTACGAGTAAGTTTTTGTGCAAATCACTTCCCACCCCCGCCGCAAGATGGATGGGGCTGAACTATTTATTACTACCCTGACGCAGCACTACCCTCGTCCGATAATCACGCTGCTGCATTCTTATTGGAGCTCGGTAATAAAACTCCTTTAGACATAGATATATAGGGTGTATGTGACAGCCAGGCAAATACTGATATACTGAACAAGTACCATTGTTTTGAGTTATACGACAGTGTCATTACTCGCAGGAAATGTATTTTTAATTTGCTTATGCGCAATGTTTGCTTTCCACGCCAATTGTATCGGGCGATCCAGCAAATGGGCTAATTGGTTACTGTGTGATACATTACTATTTTAAGACCACTTGTGACTCTCCATTGGCGTTGATACTGATTTTGAACTTTTGTAGGACCAACTTTTTTTGGAAAATCATTCATAGGATAAATTTTGTTTTTAAGTCATTAACTAAGACCTACTTAAACGAACTACACAATTTTTTTCCTGAAAAAATGTACATCAAATAAAGTAAGTTTATGCCAAAAAAATGCTGGGAAACGATGTAAATTAAAAAAAAAAATTGTAATTACTTGATCGGGCGAAATTTATACTCGTAGTGTCCAGTGTTTATGCAATTTTTTTCATACACTGATATTAATTTATTTCTCGTGAAAAAATCTTATTACACGCGTCAATGTGCATTTATGCAGAAAAACGCAGTCTATTTACTCAGCTTTGGACCCTAATATTTTGGAAACTAGCTACTTCCCAGGTATGCTTCCATGGAGATAAATGATCGTGATGATGAGGAGATTCTGTAGTTTTCGGGAACGTTGACGACCAAAAATAATCATCCTGTATAACACCTACATACAAACATATACACCCCATATCCCAATGGTTAAGACGTGCGCTTTTCAGTGGGAAGGCGTAGGTTCGATCCAGTGGCGGGCCTGCACAGAGTTTATTTTATGTATTGTAATAGCCGAGAAGGTTTGGCGTCAGGCAGGCAGCTACCTAGCCGTAAAACAAATGTCAAATCATTTGCAATATGAGTTTCGAAAGAAACCATGTTGCGCCGACCCCATAAATAATGGGGTAAGGGCAGAAAGATGATAATAATATACAGGGTGTAGGTGACAGCCAGGCAAATACTGAAATGCTGAACAAGTACTATTGTGTTGAGTTATACTACAGTGTTATTACTCGCAGGAAATGTATTTTTGATTTAATTTTCAGTAATCTTTGCTCTCCGCGCCAATTGTATCGGGCGATCCTGTGACTAATTAAATGGGGTTATTGTGAGACACATTGCTGTTTTTTGGATCTCTTGTCACTCTCCATTGGGGTTGATTAGTATTTTGATCTTTTTTGGGACCAACTTCTTTTTTAATCATCCAAAATTTTATATTTAAGTCATTATCTAAGACCTAGGTACTTAAACGAGCTACACAATTTTTTTCCTGGGAAAAATGAAAAAACTGTCGGAAAATTTTGGAATTTTCCTGTAAGAATTTTCAGTGGTTTCGCCTCAGAATCATGGTCTGAAGTCGCCATATCAATATTTGCCTGGCTGTCACAAACACCCTGTACACAAATGCCATAAACATACAGACACGGCTGTGTTCGCAAAAATGGGGAAGCCATAACTGCAGGATTACGAATCCACGAATCGTTATTGGAAATCCAGTTATTTCTACTAATGGACTATGGTGCCATTCGTCCAGAATTAGCATATACCGCAGACACTGCAAAACATGGAGGAAGTAGAAAGAGGAAGTGCTTAAGCGTGATGGAATAAATAACCCAGTAGATAAACTTTTAATATAAAATTGTTTGAACGTTGTATCAACATTCCTCAGTAGTTCAGAAAAATACCCATACTATTTTTAAAAAAAATTACTTCAAATTTAATTTCGGGTCTCTAATTTTGTGGACAGGTTTATATACTTCGCCTACAGCAGTTGCAGGGGCTGATTAGCGTCCGCAGCCTCGCAGGTCTGCAATCGGCGGGTTTACACAGAGCGAATAGCCTCTTGAGGCATTTGCCAGTGTAGATGTTACCATTATGTATGAGTGACGGTCGATACAAAACCACGAGCAACCATGACTCGCGCTCGTCCCGTGCACTCACATACTCTCAATTTTCGTTGACACTTTACTAATCAGGGGACAGATTTGACTGGCATGGGCGCTCGGTCACTAGCCAGCGACAGCGCGCGCGCTTGCCTCGACTGAAGCACATACGCACAGTCGCGATCAGCCTCACGACACTACTCGCTCTGTGGAGTCCCTCTAAATTGAACTTCGCACATCTTCTTTGGTATTCCTCCATGGGTAGACTGCTATGCACTTTGCGTGCCGTCGCGGTATACCCCCAGGAAATAGCCATGCCTTTCACAAAACTGATCGATACTCACCGCATTGCGCTGAATATTTTGATCACGCTAATTTAGAATTTACGATTTATTACGATACTATGTATAAGCAGACTCTGTCATTGGTCCTTGAAATAAATAATCGACACTAATAACGATACGACCAACTAGCCAAGTGGTTAATAGGTTCTTCCTATGAGTAGGTAACTCAAAAGTCAAAACTAAAAGTTGATCTTATGATAAGGCAACTGTTATATATCATCATGTGCAAATGCTATAGCGAGATAAATAAACTTACACCTACCTCAAGGATGAGGTAACATAAAGACAAATTCTTGGGATACTGGATAAATTATGATTGAAAAATAGGTGTTCGATTATCAGACTGATAAACAGCCTAATAAATTTATTCCTTAGGTAGCATTTTGAACATTTATTTGGGGATTGAAAAATCAGCCCTTAAAGGTGTGTAAAGAAATTAGTAAAAACTGTCAATCAACAAATAAGTTGTATAATTTTGTGGCATATATCATTATATTTATTCATCATTCTTGCTGGTCTTTGAACCAGTGGGTCCAGCTAGGCTGGTAATAATAGGTAGTAACAAAATTGCCATAAATTAAACTCCTCAGGGAGCCTAAAATCTAACGTGAAACAAAAAAGTAATTTCTTCTGATTCCTATTGTTTTTCCTCCTTAATTTCGTTATGGACCCTTGGGGACCAACTTTGGAACGAGATTACAAAGACCTTCCTCTATATTTACGATATTTACTCAGGCCATAGATAGAACTGTTTGCTTTTCTTATCTTATTGTCTATACCTGCCGAAAGATGTAAAAAACTTACATTGATGACAGGTAATCTGATTTATTGATTTGGAGTTTGGAGTCCCTCAATCAGCTAGACCGAGCCCTTTTATAAATTGTTAAAATATTGTCTAGCTAGACATTATTTTAGTTTAAATTATTTATATGTATTTACGTAAAAAAAATGATTTTCTTTGATACAATTTCTTCGCATTTATTTGAGGTCAGCGTAGTATGATGTACCTAAGTATTTTCCAAAGTCTTAATTCATCATCTGCCATCTTGTTACTCGCTGTTACTACTTACAAGTACATAGCGGACGCCCGCGACTCCGTCCGCGTGGACTTCAGAAAAGACAGAAGAATTCAGAAGGCGCCATCTTTGCAGACTATACGTATACACAACCAACGTGATGATCAGTTTTTTATTAATTATTAGTTATTAAGACCATTAATTTTAATAATAACTATCCTATCATCTAAGTTGGACCAAATCATATATATGATTTTCATGAATATCAGGTCGTTTTTGAGTTTATTCGGAACATACACAGTGACACGGATTTTTTATATATTAAGATATATCTTTCTTTTATACGTATACACATGCCCCTGTTCTCGATATGAGGTAGCCAGAACTGCAGGGCCATAAAGGAGACCATACAGCACACGTTTTGCATAGCGGAGACAGATGTAAACGATCAGTGACAAGTTGCAAACTTATCGCCCGAGTTCCTTAGTCACGGAAGGATATGTTATGATACTTTTATATAAACCATTATTTGTAGCTAAGGAGTGATTTACTAAGCCAGCTAATAACTTAAATTAAAACGTCAAATCCAAGAACGCAGCCCCAGAGTGACGATAAATATAAAGGTTGAGGAGCGTTCAGACTCTTAATTAAAAAGGTTTATGTTTCACCCTTCCACCCTTTATGGTGCACGTACGTACAGTATACGTATGCTAACCTGAATTTTTATATATATATATATATAAATGCGAACGTTTTGTTTGTTACCTCTTGACGTTTTATTTACTTAACCAATCTTTTTGAAATTCATACATATTTCATACATATGGTTGAGAGTACACAGAAGGATATTGGCTACATTCTGTAGTCCACGCGGACGAAATCGCGAGCCTTCGCAAGTTCACTTACTAACCGCCAATTTCTATAACTGATCTTGAGAGATTTTTTGCATATCTCAGATTCAATCTTCAATTGATTTCATACAAAATTTCAAATTAGGAATAAAATAATCCGAGATTCTTTTTGATCTCTCGTATATTCGATAATGAATATGGTGGAAAGTTGGTTTTACACCAATTTCGGTAAGATCTTTTAGAAATAAGCCAAGCAATGGAACTGAGTAATCAATTTACATTTAGTTTACCCAAAATACTGCATGAATACGTTAATGTCCGTAAATGCAACCGATTTTTTAACAAAGTTGATATTGAAAGAACCTACAGTATACTTTTCACGTTGCACATTGTACGTACATATCAATCCTTAATTTTCTTCACAAGATTTAATGAAAATCTTATCTCTTCGATACGAAGTTGGTTTTTGCATCTGATAAACATCGTTATAAATGTTAATTTACGAAAATATACAATGGATGTCTTCATTTATAAATGTAAGTAGTTAAGCTGATGGATGGCTTTAAACTTTAGGTAGATATTACTGTGCTTGACGAGGCTTTGTGAAACTTTCAGATGACGATATTGAAAGCGAAAAGTTTGGAAAAAAGATTGAAAACATTTTGTGAATACCACATAAATTTGTGAATACACAAAAGATGTTGTGAAGTAGCGTTGTTTGAATACGAGTATTTGGGCTGAAATTTATATAAGGAGCAATTAAATTATGTAGTTAAAAAAATGTGACAGTTTTGAAAAAAAAACTAGGTAGGTAGATATTTGACGAAGTTTATTCATATTATTTACTAGCAGCCGCCCACGACTTCGTCCGCGTGAGGGGGCGTTGTACCCGTGCGAAGCCGGGCAGGTTGTTGTATAGATTGTAGCCTTCCTTGGTAAATGGGCTATCTAACACTGAAAGAATTTTTCAAATCAGACCAGTAGTTCCTGAGATTAGCGCGTTCAAACAAACAAACAAACAAACTCTTCAGCTTTATAATATTATAAATATATTAGTATAGATTGTACAGGCAGAAAACATAAACGATTATAAAAAAATTAACAAAGATAATGTACAAAGGCGACCTTATCTCTGACTGTTTAGTTTATAATTAATGTGGATAACTTCTCTAGTGCTAAAAAGGCTGTGAATTGATTGGAAAGTAGGAACCTGATATTCAGGGAGCATATAAATGTGTAATTTCTCCAGTACCCGTACCAACTTAAATATTTAAGTATACGCTTCCAACACATAATATGTCGCTCTATTAATATACCCTATATTCCACGTGAGCCTCCATAAACAGTTGCAACCGGTTTAGGGCCGGCTGAAAGCGGTTATAACCGGTTATAGCCGGGTAATCCCCGCCGCTCGTAAAGGCATAATCACTCTACTGCTCCCTCATAAATGCTCCAGTACGTTGTCTTTGTTGGTAATAAGTTTTGATGTGTAGGATTTATGTAATTAAATATTATTTTGAACATACCTATAGATATCACAGATAATATAGTTATAACTGGCGGCCGCGAGAGTGCATTACTCCCGCAATCACTCTATTAAAAAAAACCGCATCAGAATCCGTTCCCTAGTTTGAAAGATCTAAGCATAGATAGGGACAGACAGCAGAAAGCGACTTTGTTTTTAATAAGTGATAGTTGATACTCAGTCAGTGAGCTAGCAACTTGTCATCTGGCCCAGCTATGCTAAATGCTATGGTTTCCAAAATATTAGGGTCCAAAGTTGAGTAAATAGACTGCGTTTTTCTGCATAAATGCACAATGACGCGCGTAGATTTTTTCACGAGAAATTATTAATATCTGTCTATGAAAAAACTAGCATAAACACTGGAGACTACAAATTTCGCCCGATCAAGTAATAAAAATAAAAAAATCAAAAAAATTTACATCGTTTCCCAGCATTTTTTTGGCATAAACTTACTTTATTTGATGTATAGAGTACGCACCCTTCGTTAATGGTGGCGACGAAAAAACACTCTGTATAACCTATAGCCTTCCTCAATAAATGGGCTATCTAACTCTCTAAGAATTTTTGAAATCGGTCTAGTAGTTCCTAAGATTAGCGCGTTCAAACAAAGTTATAAAATATTAGTAATAGTATAGATTAGGTTTGCCAACCGTCCTGTTTTTCCAGGACATGTCCTGCTTTTTGGGGTGTCCTGGGTAGTTTTTAAACATCGTCCTGAGTTATAGAGTCCTGACTACTCCTGACACATTTGCTGTCGGCAGATTTTATAAGGTGCCGACATCGGATCAACGCCTTGTGTCATGATGACAAAAAGCCATGACGCAAATAAAACGTCACCGGCACCTCTAGAAAGCCTAAAATACACAAATACGTAGTCGCCGGCATAGAATGTGTTAAAAACCTATGTTTTGAAATTCGCACACCACTAACTCTCCAATCGTATTGTCACTGGGCTAGCACATGTATACATAGTCCTGGCTTTTAATCGAAATGTCCTGGTATTTCTTCTTCAAATTCTGATTTTCAAAGTTTTGAGATGGCAGCACTAGTTTAGATAGTATTTTCACAAAGAAAATGTTACTTGACCAGAGGTTTAATTAGGTACAATCTTTTTTTATTTTTATTTATTCTAATTTATTTTTTAAAGGGGGTTTTTACCCACGAGGGTATGTCAACCCCATTGTATCACCTTATTTTATAAACAGGATAAACATACTATTATTAACCTACTGATGCTGTGATTAGCTTGCATAACATAATAGCACAAGAAGAAATCGGCTCAATCTTGAAAGATAGATAAATCAAATTAAAAACAAAGATGGTTAACTTCTTTGCCGGTGACATCACACTCTTGTATGAATTATTCCGGCGCCTATTGTCTTAAATTGTATATAACAATGTTCGTGTCTACATAATGTAGCGGAACTACAGTAAGTTTGAACTTAAGACATTATATGTACCTATATATAAAATTTCGTAAGAGGATACAAAACAAAGTAACTGACAAACAAGCAAGAAGTTGACAAAAAGATGGAATAAAATAGCTTTTGAATAATTAAATTATTTGCTATAAATAAGTAATATGAATTGATAAAACCAGTGGTGTAATAGAATCCTACTTCCTACTTTAAACGTGAAAGTTTGTAAGTATGGATGGATGGATGGGTGAATGTTTGTTACTCTTTCGACGTAAAAACGGCTGGAGCAATTTTAATAAAATTTGGTATGGAGTTAGCTGACACCCTGGATTAACATATAGGCTGCTATTTGTCCCGGGAAAATATTTTTATCCCGGAAAATTTCGCCATTTTGTTTTTTCTGCAGTCCACGCGGACGAAGTCGCGGTCGTCCACTAGTAATATATAAGTATACCAACATTTAAAATAAATGTAAAAGTAATGTTAATATTAAGTACATAATTTTTACCTACACGGGAATTTTTCTCATATCATGCAACGCAAAAATTATAAAATGAAACGAATAACGATGGTTAAGATTAATCAATTATGTCCTGCAAATTATAAACTAAGCATGATATTGAAGACTCAATGTAAAACATGAAGGTATTCTTAACTTCAGAGTTACAGTGGGCACTTAAATGTTTTTCTAAATATTCTTCTCGTCTGCCAGTTAGTTTTGGGACATCCCGACTGGCAACACAGCAAATTAAAATTATTCACAAATATACTGTCGGCCATCATGTATCTGTTCAAAAAGGTTTTGTTTGTTCTACTGTGGGAAACTTTGTGTATTTGTTTGGCTAAGGACTATAATAAACTGGGTAAGTTTATATTTATATGTTACTTTATATGTATAGGTATAACAGAAGATATAATAGAGGTTGTTCAGCCGTGAACCGTTTTGTTCTTATTACACAGATGTTTCGGTCTTCACTCATACATAAACTCTTGAAGAGAAACATCTAATTCATGTCTTGATCTTAATTACATATTTTATCCACGTGTATTTTATTCATATACATTTTGGCGATGACAGGACGGTCGCGCCGAGTGTTGCCTGATCTCCAGTATTGTCCAATGGCTAATTTCTTCCTCCTTTCGGTTTATTTGCAGATCCTTCTTCACGTAGTATATGAATAAAATACAATAGTATATTAAGTAGGAATTAGATAAGAGTTTATGTATGAGTGAAGACAAGTTCGCTGATTTCTGTAGGGATGTGCGCCGCTTGTAGATGTCCTTTCATAAGAACTATTTCTCGATGAACGGTTCTAACAGAGGTAGTTTGTGTATTACACAGATAATTTAACAATGTTATTAATGATGAAAAATGTAGCAATAGTAGATACAACCATTCATACTATAATATTATTAATGCGAAAGTTTTTAAGGATGGATGTTTATCTGTGTGTGTATGTATGTTTCTTGCTCTCTCACGCAAAAACTACTGAACGGATTTTGATGAAACTTGGCATGTGCAAAGACTATTGAGATATTATGTAAGAAAAAACTAACTTCATGGGCTTTCGGGTTGGCTGTTGGTAAGTAAGGCTTTTTAAAATAGTGGTAACTTTTTCTTTACTTCCGCCTCCCTCTCATTCAATTTCATTACCTACCTACTTTCCTCGAGTCAAAAATACGCAAGTCATGTCCTGAAAAGGGAACATTTAAGACACCTTTTCTTTTGACTCCTCTTAACCGACAACGGACTTTCAATGAAGGACAAAAGGCTCAGACGGTATGAAGTTCCTGCAATATTCATGTGGCTGCTATCGAAAAAAGTTACAATATAGACGGGCTAAGTTTCATTAATCGATGAGAGTCCAATATTTAAGACAATAATTAGTGCGCCTTCCATTAATATTTTTTAGAAATTTAAGCAGATTGGTTATTATCGAAACCGACCAACTTGCCGTGAATGGTATTGCTGCGTTCTACTTATTACTCGTACAGACTCATATATACAGATATTTTAGTGGAAGAATTACACTTACATTTACTTATGCACAAGAAATAGAAGAACTTGACTAAGATATAAAGTATCTTTCTCTACAGTTCACATTGTTTTAGATTCAGTTACAACACCGGGATATCCCATATTGAGCAGAACGTAACCGATTCGTAGTCATGTCAACATATTTTGTATCTTGTCTATAGCAGTATTAAGCGGCGCTGGTCCCTAAAATTATTTATCGAACTTTGCACGGAACCCTTCAGTTTTGAGCCACGCAGAATAATTCAACGATGTAAAACACAAGACAAGGTCGTAAATGCTATCGTAGCACGCCATTTTGAGACTTGATACAAATACTGAGTAATATGGCCAGGTGTTCTGAGTTTTTTTTTTAAAGAACAAAAGGCTGTTCCACTTTATCACCTTATGGTATAAAAGAGGCGTTACAAAGGGTCTAAAAAAACTGTAGTACTTACAAGTCTGGCTTGTAAGAGGAATTACAGTGTCTAACGTGTAAGTTAGGTACCTGCGGCATTACAGGCTCTATAATCTATCTAGTATTCATAATAATGTTATAAATCATTTACATACATACATAAAATTACGCCTTTATCCCTTACGGGGTAGGCAGAGCACCAAGGGCCGATAGAACCACATGGTGCCACTTCTGACCAATTTTGAGGGTATAGTTGAGATGTACAAGTTCGGTTAGTAGTGACATGTGGTCAGCCCATCGCCTACAAAACACCAAGACCCTCTTGTCCCTCTACTAACTTGTACAGTATGCTCGGAAAGAGAAGCAGCTGTAGTATTATACTTTTTTTTTCACTCCCAGAGCAGCATAGAAGAAATCATCTGCAACCATGGAAAACATTTTTTTTTACTAAATATTATAAAGAGACGGTCAAATTCGTCATCCGAGTTAGTTGACCCGGTAGCTCAGAGTTGGTGAGAGCACTGCACGGAATGCGAGAGGTCGTGGGTTCGAGTCCCACACGGGTGATTTTTTTTTTAATTTCTTAAAAAAAGTAATCACAAGCTAGAAATTTGAATTTACGAATAGTACCCACAAAACGCCTAATATATGCAACTTCAGAAAATAATAATCAAACCGATATTTTTGTTCCCAAAAATACGATATTAGTATTTCGATAAATTTTTCAATATGATATAGGTAACTTCAGAAAATATTTTATATAATTAAACCGCTATTTCTGTCCCTAAAAATACGATATTAATATCTCGACAAATTTTTCAATATCAATTTGGTCTACCGAACGTAATTTTAGACACGTGCCTCGATTTTATTTCAAGCACGTCAGAGGCTTAGCAGGGGTATTCGAAAAATATTTGATATTTAAAAATACGAAATTAATTCCGTCTCTTTACTGCCTTTATCTTCCATACATATACCTCTATAAATGGTTTGCCCTGAATGACCTACAGATAAACGCACAAACTTGTCATCATCATCATTTATAGAGGGAGACACAGAAATTCTAAAATTTACACTGATCACATCTGCGGAATCTACACTATGATCCTCAGTTCTAGCTACTCTAGTATATTGATCTACCAATGTATATTTTCTCATCATAATTTTTCTTCATTTGCTCACCACTATTTAATACCAAACTCTTAAAAACTATCTTCCAGATCGTCACATCCTGATCACCTGCCACACGACCGACTTCGAGTGCTTCCAGCGCCAGTACCGGTCGTTCAGAGACCACCTGCTGCTGGGCAACACGGAGATGGGCATCGATGCCTTCGAACCCTACCGCATGGCTTACGGGAACAGCGGCACTTGCATTAAGATATACGGCCTGGAGGATAGCGATCTGGCTGGTATCACGTGAGTTACTCGTATTTATGTAAATAAATAAATATTTTCAAACTTTACAGCACATTTACCTGTCGTGGGTACATACCATATGATATAAATATTGCATCGCAGGCAGGGTCACCACCAACTGCGCAAATCAGCCTTACTCTTCATGTAATCGTATAGCGGTCTGTCCAATAAAAATTACATAAATGGTACATGTATAGGTACCCCATAAGGGATAAAGGCGTGATTATATGTATGTATGTATACCTGATGTGTACTTATGGCAGCCTGGAGGTAACGTGAACTCGTTAAGTTATGATGGTTTCCATTGTGGGAGGGAGATAGCGCTCTTCATTGCAACAAATATAATATTATATTTTTACTACTAATTTCAGTTTCAACAGTACCGCCAAGACCTTGTCCATCACCCTAGAGATGCCGTTCAAAGTGCAGCAGGTGAAGAATGACACGGTACACTGTCGGAAACCAGCACCCGCAAGGGGTATGTATTAACCTACAATTACAGAGTTTTAAAATGTATATTACCTAGTCGTATGTTGACAATAATATAATATTTTGAATTACAACAAAATTGTTATTATGTGTTGAAAGAAAAACACATAGCATCGCAGGAATATCTTCCTGGTGAAGACTATGTCAAACTAAGGAAGGCACCTCAGCGTCAAAGGAAAAACTGACCGCGACAGTGGCGCCCTCTCAGGTGATAAGCAGGTATTAGCACCAACCTAGCGGGATGAAAAGGTAAGATCACAAACCATTCTTCAATCGATGCTATGTGTTTTTTGACAAACACATAATATACATTTTTAAACTCTGTAATAGTACAGAACAACATATATTACGTCCGGTTTTGTATTATGGGGACAAAAAAATATTTTAAATTATGATGGCTACTCGTATTATGATGTATGTGGACCTAGTTTAAAAAAAATAATCTATTAAATGGACGTTTCAGAATTCGACCACGTGCCACCACATGTTGGTAAGTAGGTACTAGAAATATTATTATAAATATGAAAAGAAATAGCAACTCTTATCTGTTTCAGTGTTCAATAAATCTTTAATTTTTACAGGACCCCTGATGAAATTCACCGGTGGGAATGGTAAGAACGGGAATTTCCTAAGGGAAATTATGGGAACGAACCTACAATCGTTTCTAACTCTTCTGAATATATTATAGAATTTCTAGAACCTTCTAATGACGAACAAGCAATATTATGATTCGATCGAACCTTGTGTTTTTACATGGCTAGTAATGAAACAAATATTTAAGCCTTTATTTATAGACATCCGTACCTATTATAGAACCTGGAAGGTATTGTATCGACGACCGGAGATTTACTAAATGTCACTGATTTTGTACCGGGGCAATAAGAGGGGGTAGACTGGAAGCCAGGCGAGCGAACATTACTATACTACCTACTCGTTTAGCAGAACATTTGTAGGCACATTCGTTGATTTCAAGGTACTGTCCTATGTTGCCGTTTGATATAAGACTACTAAGCAACGATTTATAAATACATAGATAACATCGATACATGATATCAATATTTGTGGCTACAGCGTTTTGAACCCAGGACCTACCGCCACAATCACCAATCGGCCGTCGAACTTACACTTATAGTTAACTAGTCACAGGATCGCCCAATACAATTGGCGCGGTAAGCAAACATTGCGTATAATCAAATCAAAAATTAATTTCCTGCGAGTAATAACACTGTCGTATAACTCAAAACAATGGTACTTGTTCAGTATCTCAGTATTTGCCTGGCTGTCACAAACACCCTGTATTTAAGAGAAAAGACAGTCCAAAACAAAACCTACTAAAATGAATTGATCACAGAAACAAACAAATTTAGCAAAGCATCCAAAATGGCCGACCTGTATTCGAACAGCTGACATTTATCATAGCAAAAGCTCATGAATTAAAAGCTCTGTGTGTTGCAGCCACAGCGTACGTGGTCTACCCGTTTAAGTTAATCAAGAGGAAGCATGACGTCTACCTTCAGCTACGGGAGGAGAACCTTGACGTGGTGCTGGATATTCCTGACCTGACCTACTTCAGTACTGATAGGGAAATAGAGAGTGAGTATTGAACTACGTATACAGGTTGATATTTGTCGTTAACGTTCCCGAATCTCAGTAATGATCATCCATCACGATCAATTTTCTTCATGGAAGCATACCTGGGAAGTGTCTGGTTTCCAAAATATTAGAGTCCAAAATTGACGCGTGTAGCAAGATTTTTTCACAAGAAGTAATTAATATCTGTCTATGAAAAAACTAGCATAAACACTGGACACTATAAATTTTGCCCGATCAAGTAAATAAATCTTTTTTTTTTTAATTTACATCGTTTCCCAGCATTTTTTTTGGCATAAACTTACTTTATTTGATGTATAGAGTACGTACCCTTCGTTAAGGGTGGCAACAAAAAAACAACCTGTATATCGACTGCAGCTATGAATAAAGTCGGATGTTATATTATGGTACATACACTATTATGGTAAACACGACTGTGCTCTCAAAAGTGGGGTAC
The DNA here is from genome assembly GCA_014607495.2 of Carposina sasakii. NCBI lineage: Eukaryota > Metazoa > Arthropoda > Insecta > Lepidoptera > Carposinidae > Carposina > Carposina sasakii. The sequence continues at coordinate 3,909,867 of CP053161.1, forward strand.
CCAGAACTGCAGGGTCGCGAAGAAGATACTACAGTAACGTTCAGCATAGCGGGGCTAGATGTTAAGAATCAGTGACAAGTTGCTAGCTCATCGCCTGAGAAAACGCCCCTAAATTAGTCGACTCTTACAACATGCACGGAAGGAAATGCAGCTGATGTATTCTAGTGAAGCCTCGTATCAGTACAGGCTCGTAAGTATTTCTAATAATATGTATATAATTATATATCATTAATATTCTATTTCCTTTTTGTAATTCCCCGAATTATTGACCATGAATTTTAGGTACCAATTATTATTATTCACAAATAATTTTAATAAATACGGTAATGGCGAAAACACGGACCCCAGTTCGAATGTTATGAAATTACGTAATTTGTTCAGTTTCCCTGAAATATTGTTAATGTTCACGTTTTCTAATACTATAGGCTCTACCAAATCTCTATTTGGAGGGAGAGTTTCGTCAGAATATGTATATCCATGTATAATGTAGTATATATTTCATGTATTTAGGCGGGTAAATTGCAATCAAACAAAGTACCTGACAAATTTATTCTTATTATATTGTTGTACAAAATTGTTCAAGTACTAAGGGGTAAGCACAAACCTCTCGATTGTCCGTAACGCTAGCGTAATTTCCCATAGATTTTGCTAGCGAGTCGCTAGGGTTACGCCGACTAAAAAGGATCGTGCTTTCCCCACTGATTGATTCCTAGTTAAGTTAGGTACTCAGTGATATATCTATATCGTTGAAGCCTGGGAATAACTAATATACAAATTGCTACTTCCAGAGAAGATAATAGCCTTATCAGAATGGACGTACGAAGTGGCTCGCCATATCGACGCAGCGCAAGACTTCATCCTGCCCTATACCACGCGATACCGGACTGTTATTGATAACCTACCGTTGAAGAAGTAAGTACTTAATAATAATGTTTCTGACCGAATTTCGGTCAAATCTTAACGGAGACGGGCCATGTGCGCAGGAGATATACTATATGTTAGGTAGGTATATAAGGTATATTTAAAATTAGTGATTATCTTTTGACATGAAACTAGGTAGGTAAAAAGAAACAACTTTCACTATATGGGACCAACTCCGAAATATTGACAAAAAAATCAGCGGTTCCATACATTTCAGTGCAGTAATTATTCGAGATTGTATGGAATAGCTGTGTTTTTTTTCAATGTTTCGGACTTGGTCCCGTAGTGAAAGTTGTTTCTTTTTACCTACCTAGTTTCGTGTCAAAAAATAATCAATAACTTTGGATATACCTTATATGTATATGAGAGGAGGGACATACGCTCTATTCCGTCCATCATCCAGAATTACAGGAATATGAAGGCGGTAGACTCGCCTCACACACGTCACATTTTCCATAGTGGGGACATAGAGGGGCCAGATGTAAAAGATCAGAGACATGAGTTGCCAGTACATCACCTGAGAGAACGCCCCTGAGTTCCTTAGTCTACTACATGCACGGAAGGAGATGCAGCTGATGTATTCTAGTAAAGCCCCGCATCAGCATCTGAATCCTCTATCTATATAATATCTCTTATTCTATGGGACAGGAAATGGTTTTAGTCGTCTTAGCATGTAGTAATAGTACCTATACAGGGTGTAACAAAAGGAGTATGTTAAGCGAAAAGCTATGGAAATAGCCCACTAAAAGGAAACTATCCACAAAATTACAGACCCGAAATCACATGTTTATTTTTCCAGATACTATGGAGAATATTGAAAAATAAACATGTGATTTCGAGTCTTAAATTTTGGAAATAGGTTCTCTATATTGGGCTATTTACATAGCTTTTCGCTTAACATACCCTTTCTATAAAATTATTAATAAAGAAATGGAAAATCTGTTACACTCTGTATATGTATTTTTGTTTATGGTTTTCCCAGATATTTACTGCTGTACCCTGAAGAAGAGTATGAGACGCTGATATTTTCGCTGAAGGCTCCTGAACCACTGGCAGAATTAAAGGAAATAAATGTTAACTCATAGTATATGCAATAGTTTAGTTATTTACAGCTACGAGTATAATGCCCTTTCCACACACGCGCAAGTATTAGAATGTAGGTAATTTCAGCAAATGTATATTGAATGACGTCTACCACACACGACGCCTTTTTTATTTGCATCAGAAGAAGCAAGACATGTATACTAAATCGCGATTAAAATTTAATCTAGATTTTAACATGTAGGTACCTGCCTACTGTACCTATACAGGGTGTAACAAAAAGGGTATGTTAAGCGAAAAGCTACGTGAATAGCCCACTGTAGAGAACCTATACACCAAATTTGAGACTCGAAATCACAAGTTTATTTTTCAAGATTGTATGAAAATTTATGAGATATTTAAAAATTCTCCATACTATCGGGAAAAATAAACATGTGATTTCGAGTCTCAAATTTTGTGGATAGGTTCTCTATAGTGGGCTATTTACGTAGCTTTTCGCTTAACATACCCTTTTTGTTACACCCTGTATAGGCCTCAAAGAGTGTATCAACAAGTCTTTGTTTAACTTGATATATGTCTTACCAGTATGTTACAAATGATCGATCTTTCGTTCAAGACGTTCCAATAACATTCAAGGGCGCGCGAGTCTGGAGCGGGCTTAACATGTAATTTTAGTACAAAACACTTGAAGTATACTTTTTATTATTCATGGAATAAATGATGATTCTATTTTTGTCTACCGGACTTTTACATACCACCTTGAACGAAGATATTAAAGGCTTATAAATAGTAACAACCGAATTAATTTAACGAAAATTCACCCGATGAAAAGCGTAAAAATGCCGGTCCAAATTACCTTTTAACAGGGTTGTAAACATTTCACAAAAGGCTATTAGTTTCGGAAAATAATTAAAAATGGCGCGGGAAAACGATAATTTATACTGGAGAAGAGGCTTTGAAAAAAATTACGTGGACGACGAAAAATGAGGGATTACGGCGAAAAGTACATGGCTTTTAGGGGATAGCATAATAAAGTACTGTCGACATTACACCGCGAAAATTTAATTTTATTAAAATTTTGAGGAAATGCCAAATAACGTACAATACTTTATTATAAAGTACGGTGGCAACCCTATATTACTTACGCCGCGAAAATTTAATTTTATTAAAATTTTGAGGAAATGCCAGCGGTAAATATTACTTACCTAAGCTAGATATTATACAGGATGATTTTTGGTCATCAACGTTCCCGAAAGCTACTCTCCTCATCATCACGATAATTTTTCTCCATGGAAGCGTACCTGGGAAGTGTCTGGTTTCCAAAATATTAGGGTCCAAAGTTGAGTAAATAGACTGCGTTTTTCTGCATAAATGCATATTAACGCGTGTAGCAAGATTTTTTCACGAGTAATATCTAATATCTGTCTATGAAAAAACTAGCATAAACACTGGACACTATAAATTTCGCCCGATCAAGCAATTAAAAAAAAATTACATCGATTCCCAGCATTTTTTGGGCATAAACTTAATTTATTTGATGTATAGAGTACGTACCCTTTGTTAAGGGTGGCAACGAAAAAACATCCTGTATAATTCATAATGGTATCTGTTGAGCTGGAAAAAATATATTAGCATATTTAGACCCCCCCTTTTTTATGGAATATCGTTTACTTTGTAATCGCATTTTTGAGATTTAAGTAGGTTCACTAATTTTGAACATTTCACCAACCATTCACGAATGACCTTATGTTGCTCTTTATATTGCAATTAGGCGTCATTTTACCCTTGTTTTTCGCTTGTATACATAAATAAGAACTTACACAACTTGATCCGAGATAAGACAACTTATCTATCTAAAAAACTCGAATCTCACGGTGCTTAGACCATGTAACAAAGTTGGGCATCGACGTTCAACAGCAACAGTAATGTGTCGCAACAGCAGTTGGAATTCATTATGTGATTTGACGAACGCGCGAAAATGGTGCCTTCCTACTGGGGAACACGTGTCAGTAGCGAAGCTCTATCGATCCGATTGAGAAATAACGTTACTTTGTCTAAACATCGGGAAGTTGCCGTCTTGTTGCATTTAACTTCGATTACTTAAGTCGGGAAATACAAAGAAAAAGAACAAAACAAACTTTGATACTTTTTCATTACTCTACAGAATGAATCATGATGTTTGAAAATGTGATAATTATGCTAAACAAAAAATTACTTTTTATATTTATACATAGAGGTTAAAGTATATAAAAGTTGAAAATTTTAATTCTCCCTAATCTAAGCTTTGCTTAAAACATCTTTACAAAATTACAAATACAATAGAAAACTGTTAACTCTGACGTATATCGTTCAACTCAAGCGTATTCGGCCAGTACCAACCCAATTTATTTGTAACAAAAAAGGCCCGGTATTGCCAACACAAGCAACATTAATTTACTACATCATTAAACATGTTGAATTCCATTCATTAGAGGCGGAGGCAAAGCCTTTTTACTGCCTCATGGAAAGGCCAGAGTCCCCGGAGACAAGAGGACATAATACGCCACTTTACAACTTTGCTTGTGTTACAAGTTGCAAGATTTGGCGATTGATCTACAGGTACTGTTAAATTTTGTACCTTAAAACACCAAATCTTATATAACTTAGTTATATTTTTTACTAGCTGTTGCCCGCGACTCCGTCCGCGTGGACTGCAGAAAAAATAAAATGTCGAAATTATCCGGGATAAAAATATTTTCCCGGGATAAAAAGTAGCATATGTGTTAATCCAGGGTGTCGGCTAACTCCATACCAAATGTTATTAGAATCGATCTAGCCGTTTAGACGTGAAGAAGTAACAAAAATACACACTCACAAACTTTCGCCTTTATAAATATTAGTGTGATGTTATTCTCCTTAACTTTTAAGATTATTTGGACGAGTTAATTACTATAAAGATTATTGTACGAATGAGTCTTCTTTTGAAATATTACCCGAGAGATCTGGGCCTGAGTGAAGAAACACTCTCGCTTTGCCTCGTGTGTTTGTCGGTGAGAATATCCGACACGCATGTATCACAAATTTATTCTTAACGTTGTTTTAATAGTTGAATATGGGATATTTTCAACTATAGCATTTCACTTAACATACCCTGAAACGAAACTAGGTAGGTAAATAGAAACAACTTTCAATATGGGACCAACACCGAAATATTTAAAAAAATCAGCTGTTCCAGACAATCTCAAATAATTACTGCACTGAAATGTATGGAACAGCAGATTTTTTTTTCAGCTAACTCCATACCTTTTATTAAAATCGCTCTAGCCGTGTAGACGTGACGACTAATTTTGGATAGACTTTATATGTATAGGTAGGTACCATAGGTTCGTATGATGATAGGTGACATTGAAAACGCGATCGCTCATAATTTACGATGTACCTCGCGAGGTCTAGCACAATTCGGGCAAGCGTTGCAAAGGGCTTTACTCCAGCGCTATAATTCCAGGCCGATTTAATGCGACAGGACGTCTGCCTTTATTGTTACAACATTTTTTTATTGTCCATGTAAATAATACGGAAGTTCTGTAAAAATCACATTATTCTGTAGTCTACACTGGCGTAATCTCGGGCAATAGCAAGTCGTATATAAAATAAGTAAGTAGGTGTTATAGTGAATTGTTATGTAATGCATATTTAATAATTTATGCTAACTACACTACTAACGCAAATTAATGTAGTGTTGTAGGTTGTTTGCAAGAGTCCTAGAGTTCATTTCCTAGACTAGTTCCGACTTTTCATATGCTAGGTTACAAGGATAGAACAACGTAATCACTTATTATAGAATATTTCTATTTAGAAATAGAAAACGTTTTTAAACAAAAGTTGCCATTAAATAAAAATCATGTAGCCAAAAGACACGCAACAGGTCCGGACTCGAAGATGTAAATCTGACAGATTTATGGCCCCTCCAATACGGGGGAACTAGAACCCAGTTCACGTACATTGGATACGGAAGAACTTTCAATTTTGCGGAAAATCGTACCTATGTCATGACAGGTAATTTTACAGATTTCTTGCAATAGTTTGAGGGTAGGAAACATACGTTTATGGTACAAAAGTAGGGGCAGAAAAAAAAGGCTTTAATATATCTAAGTATATCTACTAAGCTTATTATATTACTAGTGGACGCCCGCGACTCCGTCCGCGTGGACTACAGAAAAAACAAAATGTCGAAATAAAAAGTCGGGATAAAAACATTTCCCCTGGATAAAAAGTAGCCTATATGTTAAGGAATGGGACCCTGGGACAAAATGTATTAGGGTCCAAAGTGAGTAAATAGACTGCGTTTTTCTGCATAAATGCACATAGACGCACGTAGCAAGATTTTTACGAGAAATTCCGTAACAGAAACGACACTATAAATTTCGCCCGATTTCTGCAGATTAGCGTGCACAAAAACAAACGCCGACTGCATCGAAATCAAGATTAGCAGACAAAAATTCCAAAAATCATCGTTTTGTGGTTCTATTGCGTTGATAAAGGTCTCCTATAATATTTTTTCTCATATATCTTCATGTACAGACAGCGATCCGTTACATTTTTACTCGACTGCGCAACGCAAAGGAGTGGTATTGTGTTTAACAGCCTATGTATGTATGTATGTTTGTATGTTCCTTTGAAGCACTACACAGACCAAACGCCTCGGCCGATTTTTATGATTTATACGTCAATCGATTCCTCTTAGTACCGGTGAGTGTCACTAAAGTGACATGACGTTTGTGAAAATCCAATATGGCGACTACTGAACGCCATTTTGTGAAAATGAAAAAAATTAAAGTCGACAAACTATATCGAGTGGGGTATCGTTGAATCATTATTAGGTTTCTCTCAACATTTTTCGATTCGACTAACCGTTTAGGATCTATATCGATTGAAAGTTGCGTACTAACAACCATTCTCACATATAAGTTTTTAGACAGCAGCAAGACGAAAACTTCTTGCTTCCGAGCATGTTGAGCATGTTTCTTGAAGCGTACCTATTAGTGGCTAGGTACTCATAACAAAAAAGTATAAAATAAAAAAAACATAATTTAAAAACCCGACTGCTTCAAAACTGAAAAAAAAAAACAAACACTTATATGTCCGGTGGGCTAGAATTCTATAATATTATTATGGAATGAATACTATGGAAGAAAATAAAATATTTTCTAATGATCGTAATATAACAACTGAACAGTCGGTATCCATTATCCGACAGCCAAGCTAGTATTTTAATGGATCCTGGCTGTTCAAAGAGCCAAAGAGGTTGGCCGCTGTGAATTAAAGTGACTTAAATCTAGAAGATATAACTCCTCATATCTGGTATAAAAACCGTAGGTACCTCTGAGATCCACCCACTTCATAGACTTTCCGTTTAGTGAAAAGCCAAAGCACTTATAATATGTCATCAGCAGACCAACGTAATTTCGTACACGATTCTTAAAATAGATAAATAAAATAAACCATGTTAAAAGAGACATGATATAATCTCGTTTATCGATAACAAAACATTCGATATCGAGGGAAGCCCTCGGCCGTTAGTAATCGATGTCGGCATCAGGACAAATCGAGAGGTTAAGGTGCTTACACGCTGGGGCTTGGGAGAGGTTTGGTCAATTAGTTTAGGTACCCTTTTAGTTTCTTTTGTTTTAGTTAAAGATTCTTTATTTTTATACACACAAAGAGATAAATAAATACGATTGCATTAACTTACCCTTATTTTCCTCGTTATTGTTAAGTGATGGGATAATTTATACTAAAGTACCTACCGATTAATCTACCGATTAATTTTTTTCTCCAACTTTTGAACTCTTGCACCTTACTTCATTCTTTAATAACTTTTCACTTTACGTATTCGATCTTGCCGAGACAAACTTGATAACGAATTATTATTATACGAATATTCCTTATATCAAACTAAGGGTATTAAGGTTTCCCTACATTTCCACGGGAACGGAATAAACGGAAATTCTTAAATTTACAGACACGAAGGCGTGAACAGGCTAAAAAAACCTGTTCTAAATATACATAGTTATATACTTGTTCTGTTATATAACAACTGTTATATATATAGTTATACAGGGTGTAAAAAGACAACAATGTTTTTTTAATGCCTCGTATTCTTTGTAAGGTTACGATCATTTTCTTCTATCGAACCAACCCTGGGAAACGACATAAAATTTATTTAAAAATACTGTCATTTTATTGCAAGCAATGTATTCGTTTGATGTGCAAAATACAAATGTACCTACAAAACTAACATTATAACATTTTGACATGGTATCTTTGAAAAAAATGTTTGTTAACCAAATGGGGGAGGATTTTGCCCAGCAGTGTAGATACAGTACTTAGGCTATTTAAAAAAAAAAAAGATTTCAGATGGATTTATGTAAAAAAAAATGATAATATTAATGTAACTTTGGACCTCAATATTTTGGAAACCCGTGGTTTCCCAGGGGTGCTTCCATAGAAAAAAATTATCGTGATGTTACAAAAAATACGAGGTATTAAAAGAACAAAGTTGTCTTTTTACACCCAGTATACTTGTTCTAGAAGAATAACATTTTAAATTATTCAAAACAATATAAATCGCTCCAATCTGTAAGTATCCTGAATTCTGATTACGGCTATATCGATTGCTCGCCGCGAACTCCATTCTTTGCGGCGATAGGAATGGTTAGATTAAAAAGTCTTTGCTCTATATCTTTAAAAGCGCAATTTTGTTTACTGTTAAAGTTTAATTTGAAATATTTATTTCTACTATATGCTGTTGAGACACTTACGAGACAAGAGGTTTATTATCTGACTTTTCCGATGACTATGAGGTCGTATTAATAAAGTTAATATAGGTATATTGTTAAGTCAGTAAAGACCACTTCTGAAACATACCTTATTAATCCTGTAAACTAAACGAAATACCCAACTAAAATTTACCAACCAATAACCATAATAAAAATAAACTTACATCATTTTTGTACTAAATATGGTACTAGACGAAATATAAAATTCTCACAAAATTAGTAATCGAACCCTTTCCAGATATCGACAGCTGGAAGAATCGAGTGATGGTACGTATCAGTTACACACATGAAGCTTGTAGGTATGACTGGAGAACATGCTCCATATACCTACCTACGCGAATTTTGGGCAAGATATTATTATCTCAGTCATATTAAAGACAGAATAAACTGTAAACTATTATAGTGGTTGTGGTGAGATATATGAAACATGGACATAATTATAAAAAAAAACATAGTGTTTCAAAATAAGTAACAAGAATTTATCAACAACTTCGTATTCCATTTTAAGTGCTCAGATTTTTTATCGTGACTGTACTCGTAGTTATCTGTGATCATTACTATGAGTTGTCAGATTTGAGGGTTCACTCGATAGGATAGGGAGAGAGATGGGCAGCTCAATGCTACAGCATATAGGTCCGCTATCTCGGTCTAAGTGTGTTAGCTAGACAAAGATAGCTCGCTCAACGTCGTCATAGCCATTTGCTTCAATTAGGTATACGGAGAATTGAATCCAGTTATACCCACAAGTTCCTTGGTTACACGCGTATCTCAGCTACATTTACAGAAACGAAACGAATACGATTCGACGTAGAAAGAAAATTTGTTTTGCGGAAAATTTTGCTTGTATTTGTGTGAGTGTGTGATTGTATTGGCTCGCGAAATACATAAACATAGAGAGTGTTAAATGCTGGATATTCCACAATACGATCATTCATACTTTAAATTCAAAAACGTTAAAAGAATATATATATATTGAAAGCACATCTTTCTCAGAGAATTTTTTCAGCTAAACGAAAAAAAATACCGCAAGAAAGTAAACAAAGGTAAACAATGTACATGATCATATTTGAAATCTAGATTAAAATGGAAGAAATATAAATAGGTACTTGATGAAAATCTTGGAATATTTTTTTAGGAACGAAACTGCGGGGAACAGCTAGTATCTATGCAAATAAAGTTCATCAACCGAATACCAAATGCAGCTAGTTCCCTACTGCAGATGTACGAGTCCTCCATAGAACTAATTAGAAAAGTTTCCGCTTTGCGTTACATGTACTTTCCAATTTTCTGTCATTAGAGTATGGAGAAAAGGTATAGTACCTACTTATATGGTCCTTACTCATGACTTTTTATTTTGTACTTGGTACTAATGTGTGTTTTTCCACTAGACGACACGGCCACGACTCGACAACGACACGACCACACGTAATAGATTGTTTGGCTCGTGTTTCCATTACACGACACGACAACGACTCGGCCCCCCATATTAAATGGTCATGTCGTTGTCGTGCCGTCTAGTGGAAAAACGACCAATAACTAAATACTAAAAATCCACTTCTAGTAAAAAGAATTGCTATGCTGATTTGTTTGCTATGCTGCATCACCTTTCTATTCTACTTTATACTTATAGCTCATTCTAGTTTAGTCTACTAAAGAACTCAGACAGGGGCGTTGTCTCAGGCGATGAGCTTGCAACTTGTCACTGATCTTTTAAATCTGGCCCCGCTGTGCGTGAAGTGACTGCACAATCTGCTTCGTAATCTTGCACTTATATATTATGTATATAAATAGAAAATAGGTAAGAACAAAAGAAATCTTACCATAGTACATATTACGAATTCTGTGCTTAAATTCAGTTATTTTCACTGTTACACCTATCTTTGAGTATTTCTTTGTAATATTTTCTCCCCTACCAGTCTTTTGTTACTAACATTAATAATTAGTTTTTATATCCATTTTTATATCAAACATATTATGTATCTTTTATATGTACTCACCCATTTGTTTGTAATCGATGTGCCGAATAATCCAAGTAACCGGAATTACATTAGGCATGCCTGCCTAATCCTACGTATGTTGTAAATATTTTGGAAAATTATTGTTAGGTACAACACAAGCTTCCAGTAGCAAATATAAATATGTAATGGACATCATTATAAGATAGTAGAAAGGCAATTTAAACTTATAATACCTTAATAGTAAGTTCAAATAAACTTACTTACCCTTAAAAGACACGAAAAATCCAGAAGCGAATTGAAGTTACGTTGAAAAACTTACCTGAAAAGAAAATATAGTTATGAATACATAAAATCGAATGCACCTTAGATGAATGAATGCACTTATTGATAAAAAAAATAAGTATCTAACTAGACAAAACATTTATGAGCTAAAACTGCAAGGATATCAAAGAAGATCCAATAGACACGCCTAACATAGCGGGCCAGATGGAAATATTCAGTGACATCGCTCAGCTTCATAGCCTGATAGAACACCTTTGAGTTCTTTAGTCGACTCTTACGATAGGCACAAAATATGTAGCTGATGTATTCTAGTGCATTATCAGGAAAGCCCTGACACTGTTATGAATAAATATTCTTAAGCCGCCCCCTTCTCTTTATTGTGGAACGACCTCAATTTTGTATAAAACAGCGAAATATGTTGTATTCAGGGTCCAATTCAAACCAAGGTTCTATTCATTCCCCGACATCTGAAAGAGAAACTAGGAACCAACAATCGATTCTTTCAGTATTCCGAGCAGATTTTGCTCGAGATTGGAATCGAGTAATCGGTATCGAATCGAATGATACCGACTGGACTCGATTAAGGACGAAACTTGGTTAAAAGGTTTATTTCGGATTCTCGAAATGTTATAACTTCATTGTTTACTAACTAGAGTTGGAGTATTTGAAACGGTTTCAAATAAACGTTACAAATGTTTTCGATAGCATAACGTTATGTTTGAAACTTTGTGTTATTTTAGATTTATAGGTAGTTAAATTGAGTTTGAATATAGTAAAATTGTTACACAAAGTAGACATGGTTGTGGTCCCGAAATAGGGTACACTAATGGGGCTAGAACTGCTAGATCACAAAGGATATCTCGCTGGCACGTTTAGCACAGCGGGGTCACATTATAAAGATCAGTGACAAAATGACAAGTTGCTGAGAGAATGTCCCGAGTTCCTTGGTCGACTCTTACGACATGCACGGAAGGAGATGCAGCTGATGTATTCTAGTGAAGCCCAGCACGGACCTATACAGGGTGTTTTTTCGTTGCCACCCTGAACGAAGAGTACGTACTGTATACATCAAATAAAGTAAGTTTATGCCAAAAAAAAAATGCTGGGAAACGATGTAAATTTCTTTGAAAAAAAAAATCCTTGATCGGGCAAAATTTATAGTGTCCAGTGGTTATGCTAGTTTTGTTATAGACAGATATTAATTATTTCTCGTGAAAAAATCTTGCTACACGCGTCAAAGTGCATTTATGCAGAAAAACGCTGTCAATTTACTCAACTTTGGACCATAATATTTTGAAAACCAAACACTTCCCAGGTATGCTTCCATGGAGAAAAATAATCTTAATGACGAGGAGATTCCGTAGTTTTCGGGAACGTTGACGAACAAAAATCAGCCTGTATACAAGTTGTAAAAAGGGGTATGCAATATATGGAGAACTTGTACACATAATTTGAGACTCAAGATGACAAAATTTTTACTTTACGTGTAAATTAAGTGCATAAACTATAACAACATAAAAAATTGAGCATAAAAACGTATTCTTCTAGCTAAAAAATGTTTTTATAGCACCTATATAAAAGCGTTAACAGTGCTTTGGGCCCTAAAACCTTAGAAACCCTAAGCCCTAACACAAACACATCAACCCTCGGGTCCTTATCGTCAAGATTGTGAATAAACATAAGGGTAAGTACACTGGCAATATTTTCGAGCGTATTTTCTTAAGCCTATATTATTATGGATGGTACAGCCTACAGAAAAATATATTTCAAAGTGTGTACATATTCTTTTTAACCTACTTTAAAATTGGAGCATTAAATTTTCTGTTGGGTTAGCTTAGTTTCCTTTTCTCTTTAACCCAAAAATTACTCAACGGATTTTGATGAAACTTAGCGGAATACATAGTTGTAACAGGGTGCTTAGATATAAGTAATATCGCTTAATACATACATACATAAACGTGACGGAGACGAATCTCTATCGAATCGATCGAGAAATAAAGCAACTTTGTCTACGGCACCTTTTAGTTTTTTTTTTCCTGTAGTGTGTAAGTAATTTAGCATAGTAAGCATTTTACGTAATCTTACAGCCGCGAGATCAGAGTGTACCATTGAAAGTTGGCCGAAGCCGCGAGACTAAACTAGTGGGACGTTCTATATGTGTCACGAATACTTGTTAGGTTTCTAGTAGAAGTTTTACTTAAAATTTCAGAGAAATTCAGGCTTGAAAATTTTAGTAGAGTATTTAGCTGTCTACTTTGGTATTTAGGTTTTATTTAATACCAGTGGACGCCCGCGACTCCGTCCGTGTGGATTGCAGAAAAAACAGAATGTCGAAATTATCCAGGATAAAAAATTATTCCGGGATAAAAGGTAACTTATGTGTTACTCTGATATTTAAGCTACATTATTGTGAAGCTTAATCAAAATCTATTTAGTAGTTTTCCGTGAAAGAGCAACAAACATCCTTACATACATCCTTACAAACTTTCGCGTTTATAATATTTAATACGATAGGTAGGACGTTTAAAGGGCGCAACGCACAACGCAAAGTCTGATGCTACTGAATTCGAGTACGACCCACTACGGACTACGAACGACTACGGACTACGAGCGACTACAGACTACGCGTGTCACGCACTTGGTAGACTAGAAAGTTTAAAATAAAACTTTTTCCTTTTATAATATTGTGTTTTTTTCTTTATCTGAAATATGCCTAATATATTATCATATAGGTCAAGCAAGCTGAAGTGGCAACGGGCAGGGCACATAGCTCGAAGAACTGATGGCCGATGGAGTCGGAAAGTTCTAGAGTGGATACCACGTATCGGCAAGCGCAGCGTGGGAAGGCCACCTGCGAGGTGGGCGGACGACCTGGCCAAGGTCGCGGGCGTCGGTCGGATGCAGGCGGCTTCCGACCGGTTGGAGTGGAGGTTGTTGGGGGAGGCCTATGTCCAACAGTGGACTTCTCAGGGCTGTAAATGAAGCACAAATGCGAGCATGCCAAAGAAATACTCACACGTACAGGTTGTGGGTGACAGCCAGGCAAATTCTGAAGTACCATTGTGTTGAGTTAGACAGTGTTATTACTCGCAGGAAATGTATTTTTGATTTGATTATCAGTAATCTTAGCTCTCCGCGTCAATTGTGACTAATTAAGTGGGCTTATTGGTTATTGTGTGACATATTGCTGTTTTTTAGATCATTTGTGATGACTCTCCATTCATCATCATCATCATCAACCTATTGCAGTCCACTACTGGACGTAGGCCTCCCCCAGGGCACGCCACAAGACTGCCATGGGGGGTATTTGCCCAAAGTCACCACGCTGGGCAGGCGGGTTGGTGACCTATTTTTTTATTTTAATATGAAAAATATGTCGGAAAATTTTGAAATTTTCCTGCGAAAATTTTCAGTGTTTTCCTCCTCAGAATCATTGTCTGAAGTCATGGTATCAATATTTGCCTGGCTCTCACAAACATCCTGTATACATGCTTCATCATTCATCATTATCAGCCCTGGGAAGTCCACTGCTGAACATAGGCCTCCCCCAACAACCTCCATTCCGACCGGTCGGAAACAGCCTGCATCCAACCGATGCCCGCGACCTTGGCCAGATCGTCCGTCCATCTCGCGGGTGACCTTCCCACGCTGCGTTTGCCGATACGTTGTACGGTGGTATACCTACATTCTTATACCCAGTTAAAAGCTTTTTATTAATGAGGCGCTTAAAGCTTTAATGGAAATTAATTAAGTTACCGATACAAACTAAACCTACAGCAGGTCCTCAAACTTGGGGGGTTAAACCCACCCAATTTCCAAGTTATTGTTAGCGTGAAGGGTTTAATAACAAGTAACACAGGATGTTGCAGTACAGCCGGGACTAATTTAATTCAACCCGAATTCTAATATAGCGCACTCAAGGCATGGTGGTTTGTATTAATATTGAAAGTTAAAAACATAACCCTCCTCCTAGCGCAGGTTTAAATAAGATGTGATACAACAAGGTAAATAATGGACATCCCCGTACTATTACTAACGTATTACTACTAACCAAACTTGTACATCTCAACTATACCCTCAAAATTGGTCAGAAGTGGCACCATGTGGTTCTATCGGCCCTTAGTGCTCTGCCTACCCCGTAAGGGACAAAGGCGTGATTATATATATGTATGTATTCTAGCATTTCTACCAACAAAACATATAATAGTACACCCCAATCTCGCGAGAGACATATTTATATTCCTGCAAGTATGTGCCTACGTACTTCGAACAATAAAAAGTAACAGATTATTTTTATTTTCTTTCCAGACAAATGAAATTCTACCTCGAGGTAGTCAGCAGAGATTTCAGTGATTTCATAGTATGAGTGAATAGTAGCACAGATAGAGTATATTAATAATAGCTAGTAGCACCAAAAACCTAGCGCGTGTGCCTTAATTAGGACCCGAGTTATTAGTACTTACGAATTTTACAGTTTAGAAAAACATGATGGATTCAAAAGACATTTCATTTGGTACCTAAGTATACATACAGGTAAAAAGTTAGAAGTACAAAATAACCTTCTCGCAAACACGCTTCGTCTCGCAGACATGATAAATATTTATTAGACGCCCCAGTTATTTTTATTTTTATCTATGACAATCCTTCAACTTAAATGAAATGATATCTAAATTGACTTTACGTTTCCATTTAAATTAACATACATGCGTAATATAACTATTACTCTTGGCACATACCAACAACGTTAAAAACGATAACATAAAACAGTTAAGTGCGAATACATAGATTAAAACTATTGAAAATAGCTCTCAAAGACGTTATCGCGTTATTTTTCCATGTAGAACTGTAATAAAGCGGTGGCCGGGGGCTGTTGGCACCCCGCCAACCCGCGGGGGTTGCTCCACGTGGCCACAGGGTCAGCTTTACAGCCCCTAATCTTGGACCCAAGTACTACTTAGAATTAGTCTCGTGGTCTAGAATGTTTGAGAACAGCTTTCGTAAATAATTCGTGCTAAATGTTGTGATGGAAAATTCCTGGCTAATTAAGTGTTGTTTGTTTCTTAAATGTCTACTTAGACTTATTTAGAAGTAGAAGACGCCCACGCAGTTCGTTTGCATTTACTTTAGAATTCTCGTTTTTTCCGTTCTCGTGGGCATTTCGAAAAACCATACTTATAGGATGTCTATGTATATATAGGTATGTGTATAATGTTTTGATGTATAGTACCTATATGCATTGATTACGGTATTATACCCACTTTATATATATTAGCTTGTAATTTTTTATGTGTGTGTGTGTGTGTGTTGTGGCGAAAAATAAACGTTTTCTTTCTTTCTTTCTTTCAAAAAACACATTATCTAAGTTCTAGGTCTCTAATAAGATCAGTGTTTTTAGCTTTGCGTTGATCCCTCCGTTATTCTGGATAAAACATTTTATAAGTAGGTATGTGTGATACCCTCAAAATTGGTCAGAAGCACCATGTGGTTCTATCGGCCCTTGGTGCTCTGCCTACCCCGTAAGGGATGAATGCGTGATTATATGTGTGTATGTGTAAATACTCTATCTCCATTGAGGTATAAGAAAGATTGTAACATTCATATTATTGCTTTCATAAAAATATATTTCACACCAACAATGTTATGACCATCGCGTCGGCAATACAAAATCGAACGTACCTATACCTACCTACGTCAACAACGGTCCCAAGATTTTCACAATAGTTCCACACCAATATGTCATATGATCATTAAAGGCTCGAGCACACCGGATGCGTGTGCGTGCACGTAAGCGTAGACGTATACGTACCTCTGAGTTGTAATGTATGGTACTGTATAGGCACGGGCAGACCGGATGCGTATGCGTAGACGTAAGCATAGACGTCAAGCGGGGACAGTTCTATACATTAAACTCAGAGGTACGTGTACGTCTACGCTTACGTGCACGCATACGCATCCGGTGTGCTCGAGCCTTAAGGCATATTTAGCAGTCATCATAGTCATTAGTGGCGGTCATTGACCGGCTAGACGTAGGGCTCACCTTCAACTATAAAATATGTCTGACTTCATGTCTATATTTTAGTTAACCGATACGACACAGATACGATACGATAATTATTAACTAGTGGACGCCCGCGACTCCGTCCGCGTGGACTACAGAAAA
Organism: Carposina sasakii; assembly: GCA_014607495.2. Taxonomy (NCBI): domain Eukaryota; kingdom Metazoa; phylum Arthropoda; class Insecta; order Lepidoptera; family Carposinidae; genus Carposina; species Carposina sasakii. Next base: position 3,927,047 of record CP053161.1, read on the forward strand.
AACAAAATGTCGAAATTATGCGGGATAAAAACATTTTCCCGGGATAATAAGTAGCCTACTCGTACAATTATGTTAAGTGGGACATGTCACAATACAGGATGATTTTTGGTCATCAACGTTCCCGAAAACTACGGAATCTCCTCATCATCACGATCATTTTTCTCCATGGAAGCATACCTGGGAAGTGTCTGGTTTCCAAAATATTAGGGGTCCAAAGTTGAGTAAATGAGACGCGTTTTCTGCATAAATGCACATAGACGCGCGTAGCGGGATTTTTTCACGCACGGTCTAAAAAAAACTAACATAAACACTAGCACATAAAATTTCGTCAAACAATCAAGGAAAATTTAATTTTTTTATTTTTTTTATTTTTTTCCAGCATTTTTTTTTGGCAAAACTTACTTTATTTGATTTAGAATACGTACCCTTCGTTAAGGGTGGCCACAAAAAAAAACCCTGTATATTCCTGAAAACTGGATCGAAATCGGTTCAGCCATTTCTGAGATTAGCGTGCACAAACGCACAGACAAACTGACAAAAATTCAAAAAATCATTGTTTAATAATACCCGTTGATAAAGGTCTCCTGTAATTTTTTTTTTTCATATATATTCCATGTACAGACAGCGATCCGTTACATTTTTATTATATGTATAGATATACACGGGTGCGTCAAATAAACCACGTTTCATTATAATACTAGGTAAAAATATTGACTAAAAGGTTTATACACATTGCCCTATATTTTGATATTAAATAAGACTATAATACCGAGTCCATCTACCCCAGAGTAGGTACTTCAGTCGACAGCACACAGTAAAGGTTCCATTAGGTAATTAAGCGACTGGCCTGCTGGCGGACGGCCAACGCCTCAACAAGGTAACATATCTACCAATATTGTATGTATCTCTGACGTACTACCACTTGCTATATACCTTACCTATAAATGTATTTACTAGCTACAAGTATAATGAGCTGGGAAGACGCATAAATAACATAACCAGTGGTCGGAGTAGGTATATTGAATTAAGGTCATTGACATCAAACGTATAAGTTAATATGGATACGCCTCCGAGTTTCCGGATTATTATGATAAAAATAAAATAAAAATACCGAAACTTCGAAATTATTACATGAAACTAGTTAAAAATGTATCAATACTCTCAACGCTATGCTGCTAGTTTTTGGAAACTCCGGTACATTCCGGAAAAAATACATGTCCATTTTATGATATCATGACGCAAGTATGTAAAATCAATATACCTACTCCGACCACTGAACATAACACATAATCGATTTTATGATGCGAAGTCGTTTACTATAAAACCGACTACTTTCGATTATACGAGTGTATACAGGGTGTTTTTTTGTGGCCACCTTTAACGAAGGGTACGTACTCTATACATGAAATAAAGTAAGTTTATGCAAAAAAAATGCTGGGATTTTTTTTTTTGATTTTTTTTTTTAATACGTTGATCGTGCGTGCGAAATTATAGTGTCTAGTTTTTATGTTAGTTTTTTTTATAGACAGATAAATTATTTTTCGTGAAAAAATCCTGCTAGCGGTCTTGTGCATTTATGCAGAAAAACGCAGTCTATTTACTCAACTTTGGAACCCTAATATTTTGGAAACCAGACACTTCCAGGTATGCTTCCATGGAGAAAAATGATCGTGATGATGAGGCGATTCCGTAGTTTTCGGGAACGTTGACGACCAAAAATCATCCTGTATACGTAGATAGGCATATCGTTATATTTAACTAAACATAGTCTTACTATATATTTTATATACTAAAATTGTCACTTAGTTATACACCAGGACGGTTGGCGTCAGGCAGGCAGCCGGCAGTAAAACAAACGCCAAATCCTCGTCACTATAATTTTCGAAAGAAACCGCCGACCTCGTAAGTAATTGGCAGGAAAATGATGAATCACATAGTCTAACTATGTATTGATCACTACTAAATTATAGAAATGGTGGTTCTATATCTAACGAAAGCTAACGAATCCAATAGTAAAGGCTCGAGCACACCGGATGCGTGTGCGTGCACGTAAGCGTAGACGTTACGTACCTCTGAGTTGTAATGTATGGAACTGTATAGGCACGGGCAGACCGGATGCGTATGCGTAGACGTAAGCGTAGACGTCAAGCGGTGACAGTTCTATACATTAAACTCAGAGGTACGTGTACGTCTACGCTTACGTGCACGCATACGCATCCGATGTGCTCGAGCCTTAATTCCGAGTTATACTAAGTAATGTGGAGACCCTGGGCCCTTGGGGACCGGCGGCACTCAATATTTGTCTTCAGGGACCTGGCCGAGCGGCTGGTAAATTCCCAAGTCACATTTGCTACAATATTAGTCAATAATTTATTGCTATTTAATTTATTGGACTCGTAAACCCTAGCACTACTTAGCCATATACGGGTATGAAACCGTGAAACGTTATGTAGGTAACCGACCTCCCACAGTACACCATAGATCTAATATCAATTAGCAATACAGGCATAAAATCTTGTATGTATACAGAGTGATTCTAAAGCTCTATATTAATATTACAAAATTCTCGAAAAGTCACGAGTTGGAGCGAAGCCGAAACTTATTACTCGAGCGGCACCGCGTTTTGTTAATGGTTCGTTAGTAGTTGCGTTTCGGCTCAAAAATATTCAAAATTGCCCCCCAGTGCGTTGTGTCACTCTTTAACTTAAACGGATGTCATTTTGCGTTAGTTGGAGGTTAAAGAAAGGATGTAAAATGCTTGATATTTAAATTCTCCCTGAAGAAAATGAAAAATAGGTATAAGTAAACACTTACATATACTATACATAAGAGTTAAAGTAAGTAGGTAAGAAAATTTTAAAAGAACATAATAACGTTTAATATTCCGGAGAATGAGTATAAGTTTTATTTTATTATTTTCTTTCATCAACGCAAATAGAGATATGGGCAGATTGCCATAGTGCCAAAGGCATAAAAGATATATGCTATGGTTATATCTTTTGCTTATAATAGCTATTTAGAATAACACGGAAACATTAGCTGTAGGCTCACCCCTTATGTAATTATGTTATGTATGTACCTATAAAAAAACTATGCTGTATATCATTTGGATGGGAACACCCTGTTAACATATATTTTACAAAGTTGCGAAGTTGTGCTATTATCTCCGCACGTCTTGTTTCTGTCGCCAAGTTTCGAGCACGGCAATTTAAAGAAACTCTCTCAGTGCTGCATCTGTCTAGGACAAATTAAAGTTTTCCCATCTGGCAATACTGATGCTATATTACAGTATTGCCAGAAAATTTCCGTAATGTTTCACTTAATACAGATAATTGATGACAACAGGAGGGGTAAGCACGAACCTCTCGATAGTCCGTAACCCTGATGTCTAACTGTCAAATCACATAGATTTTGCTAGCGAGTCGCTAGCGTTACGCCGCGTAAAAAGGTTCGTGCTTACTCCACTCATTTCTATTTTACTTTTCGAATCATGGCGTTATTCGAAGTATACGTTGGTATTCTAGTAGCTAGTCACTTACAAAGAGATCTATAATGGTCCGTATCCTTCCATCTCTACGTTAGTAAATAAGTATAGGTACGTACACAGATAAAATCATGACCGTATTCGTTCAATGTCACCGGGAAACCCAAATAACGCATCTATTGAGTAAAAAACCACATTTGAGTACAACAAGAACTATACATACTTACTTAAAAAAGCTAGGATGGTATTCTAAGAAATATTATATGACCGGTTGAGGATATTAAATATTTTGTTAAAGCAAACTATAAATATAAACCTGTCTATTTTGGTTCTTTTCGTGTAGGTAAGTACTGATTATTTTAGTCGTTGAATAAACATAGTATAAATATTATTAAGGAAATAAAAAAAAAACACCTGAGTGAGTTTTGATTGAACTGAACTTCATCACCTCCACAGAATACTCTCACAACACCAGTGCTTTCGCTCTAACATACAACTCGGAGCATCATATCAATGGGTTCGAATTAACTCGAATGACGAATTTTACCATCTCTTTTACTCGTTTATTACGTACATTACGTTTTTGGCAATGTTATTTTTTCATCCCAATAGCTATACACTAGCCAAATCTCGGTAAACAATGCTAAATCCCTCAGCACAATGTTTTAATGATGAAACAATCAACCATAGTATTTTTCCGGCTTATCTCCTTGGTTTTTAGATCGTATACTAAAAGGTCGATTCATTTCAGATCAAAACATTCGAGTTAAAACATGCGTGGTCAACCTGACCCGCGGGAGCCCAGTTCGAAAAGGGGCCAGCATAGCGGCACTCATCTAAAGATAATCCACTTAACGGCAAATACAACTCCCCATTATTCTAGATTTATAAGAATACGTTTTTCTTCCAGATACACAAAATACAAATGACTTGAGTCAATATCTACACAAAACTCACAGAAACTTATAAATAAATTGAATACGAATAAACTCCACTTAACGTTAATGGCTATACTAGTGGACGCAATGTTGAGTAATTATCGTGACGCAGGGATAAAAACATTTTGGACTACAGCCTAAAACAAAATGTTGTGAATTTCCGAAAGGATCCTGGTGCACTCACAATGATAAAAGACATTACTGCATGCGAGATCTTATAGAAGAAAGGCCACTAATCCTATATTCTGTAAGTTTGGAGAAGTTAATCATGCACAATATATTCAAAAAAACGCATCAGGTTCAACAGATACCGTGTCGACCATATGACTGAATATTATTAGCGGCAAACCACAGATAAAAGACTCAACCTCTCACAAACCGATAAAAAAAGACAATTTTACCATCTCTTTTACTCGATTACACAATTTTGGGGCTATACAAACCGACTAAACAGCGTTGATAAACAAAAATTTTTCCAAGATCGGAACCATTATTTTCTTAGGTACTATTGCGTTGATAAAGGTCGTTACATTTTTACTAGTTATATGTATATCTATCCATGTAAGACAGCGATCCGTTACATAGCTTCCAAAAACCATTATAGCTATGTATAGTGATCTGATTATTACCCTTATGCTAAGTATAGCTGAAGGCTCTTTTTCGTGATCTTGCGGTTCTGATGGCAACCCCATTTTCGGGAGCACAGCCAGTATAAATAAGGTGTTTTCAAAATTTGTGCCAACTCCGAAATAATTAATTTCCCATTAATGAAATTAAAAATTAAGTGCCCATTCCACATTCAAAATCTCTATCTACCTATGTAAATAATAATGTATGCTACAACCGTACTAATCGCGGTGTTTCCGGTTTATATCTCCATCCATAAAAACCACATAAACCTTCACGCCCTCACTTCAAATACTCCATAAACCTGATATTACATTACCGTTTGCCCCAAACCAAAACATTTCAACCGCAAATTGCATTTAATTACCTACTACGCAGCTATGTGAAACTAGTGAAAGTTAGCGTATTTATTTATAGGTAAAATCGAAGGACAGCTTTTCAGGGAATTGGATACAAAAAGAAAAACTGAAATATAGCTATAGATTACTAATACTAAGCTCGTAATGCCCTAACATCGGCTGCTGAGAGATTTTCAAAAAATCCTTCCTTTTCAAATATCTAAGTAATATTAAAAAAACATCCAAATCTCTGTCGGGGGCTTAGGTGTGGTTAATTTTCCAGTCATTCAGGACAAAGAATTTCTATACATATCGATTAGCTGACACCCATAGGCATACAGGATGATTTTTGGTCGTCAACGTTCCCGAAAACTACAGAGTCTTCCCATCATCACGATCATTTTTCTCCATGGAAGCATACCTGGGAAGTGTCTGGTCCCCAAGATATTAGGGTCCAAAATTGAGTAAATAGACTGCGTTTTTCTGCATTAATGCACATAGACGCGCGTAGCAAGATTTTTCAAGCGAAATAATTAATATCTGTATATGAAAAAACTAGCATAAACACTGGACACTATAAACTTTTCTTTGATGTATAGAGTACGTACCCTTCGTTAAGGGTGGCAACGAAAAAACATCCTGTATATACATACATAAAGGTCACGCCCATTATCCCCCAAGGATGTTGAGCAGAGGTGTGCAAATTACACACATAATTTTCAACAATTAGCCTATTAAGTCCCATGTGGTAACAGGTGGGCCTATCGCCGTTTACGTAGGCGATAAGCTAGCAATTTTTCATTGGCCATTACATCTGTCACCACTACACTAAACTTCGCTGTGAGATCTCCTTTATGATCGTGCAGTTCTGGCTACCCCATTTGAGGAATACAGCCGTGTCTTTATGTATCTCCGAAACTTCTTTCCCACGAACTTTATATAGCCTTTATTATTCCGATATAGATACTATTTAACTGGCAAGTTTCACCATAATCAGTTCAGTAATTTTCTTGTTAACTACTGAAATCAAATTTCACATAATATTTGTGACAACCACTTCAGAAAAAGAACCCCCGAGATAATACAATAGAAACATTTACCCAAAAAGCCAGGGTTGATTACTCGTACACCCCTTTCCAAGCCCTTCATTATAAATATGTTTTGTACCCTGTTCCTTTGGTTAATTAACCTCTTCAAAATGTAATTTTCAATCTTAGGTCAAGCAGAATTAGCAGAGGTCAAAACATGAGGTTAACCTCTATTTACGGTCATAACCACAAAACAGGTAATAAAGGTATATATTACCTGTTCTGTGGTCATAGCATAGAGGAATAAGGTCATAGTTATAATCAAATAACATAATTATCTATTTTATATGGATGGAGATAGCTTATTAAATAAATTATCATTTTACGTGCCTATTTTTACAAATAAACAATTTTAACAGAGCCTAGAAGGTACTTACATTATTTATAATTTAATTTCATTTGAAATAACCTTGTACCAGTACAATATAAATTGAAGTGTCTACCAACCACTTACCTACCTATAGAATCGAACCTTCGGAGAGATAATTTTGACAAGTGTCCATCCTTTGAAAGGGAACGTCCACTTGGCCTAAGAAGGGATTATCCTCTGTCCCTTAAGAGCCAGATTGATAGGTTTATTATCGGCTAGGGGCAAGTGTGTCCACCGACTTAGGCGAGACAAATGTAAGACTGCCGCGTCTTAAGATAGTACGCGCCTATCCGTCAGTGGGGCTTGTAACTAATCTATTTCGGGTAGATACAGCGTTTTTAATTAATAATAATAAAATATTATTTTTACATACATACATACCTTATGTAGTGTGCAAATTATACATCTACTCTTCACCAGTTATATTCTTTTTTTGTAAACTAATTACCGAACTTCTCTCATATGAGTCAAAACTCGAGCTTACTAGTAAACTTAAAAGATTCACTTTTTCAAGTGACTCACTCACCAGGGTTTATTATGCTAGTATACAGGGTGTAACAAAAAGGGTATGTTAAGTGGCAGGCCAACAAGAAGATGGGATGATGAAATTAAAAGTGTGGCAGGAGGTTGCTGGACTACAATAGCAAAGGATAGGGATAAATGGAAAGAGTTAGGGGAGGCCTTTGCCTACAAAAGGCATACAGACAGAAAATAAATAATTATATTAGTTAAGAGCAAAAATGTATTTATAAAACATTTGTCAGAAATAAAGGCTATTTTATTTATTATTATTATAAGCGAAAAGCTATGTAAATAGCCCACTATAGAGAACCTATCTACAAAAATTTAAGACTCGAAATCACATTTTTATTTTTCAAGATTGTATGAAAATTCCTGAGATATTGTGGGCTGTTCATATAGCTTTTCGCTTAACATACCCTTTTTGTTACACCCTGTATACCTACAAATGTTAGGTTTTGTGAAACTTTATACATACCTATGGGAAAGTTTGAGGATTTTTCATGACAAAACGTATAAATGGAATATAATAATATTTGGTATATTAATTGCTGAATATCCGGGAGATTAGTATGCATAAGTACACACTAATATGTTGTACTCGTAGTGTAGAGTAACTTTAAAATTCTTTATATTTTCTTTAAATTTACGTAAAAGAATATCGTACTAAACTAAAATCTGAGAACGAGTTATTTATTACATTATCTAACCAAAGTATTAGACATGCTAAAGATTAAATTCTTGCTTTGTCTAAGGATCTAATATGAATATAATTTATCCGGGTAAAAATCTCGCTCCCGTAAAGTTATTTTCAAAGTTTCCTTTGACATCCATTCGTATTAAACTTAACAAGGTTACTGCTAACATCATTTTCTTTATGATATCTTGATGCATTTAGCAAATGGGATCCTTTCGTTATTATAACGAAATCCTATAGGAAAAACTCGAAAAACGACCCCAATAATAATCAAAGGGACACTTCCTTTTCATCCCCTAAGTGAAAAACCTCATTGGAGAGGGAAAGGTAGGAAATAATTGGATTTTTATTACTTAAGTCAATTTAAAATGTTGCAGGATCAAGGTATTCCAGTCTCCTCTGGTCGGAGGAATACTTATCGTTATAATGACAGTGTGTACCTACCGCGGTATAATAGACGGAAATATGGACATTAGGTATCACAATTCTCCAATTTCCATAAAAGAAATAGATAATTTTGTTACTTCTTTTTTTAAATACATAAAACATACCTACAGACATATTTTAGTGATTTACCTACCTTCGAGAAACTGACGTTATAACAAAGGTCATCTCATATTCTCACTCGCATAAGCATAATACTCGTATATGCATATTTTATTAATATAACTATATATTGGATGTTTTTTTGTGGCCACCTTATCCGAAGTCATGGATTACGTACTCTATACTATGTATTTATATTTACCGTTACCTAGTACCCACGACACAATATCTTATGGATCTTAATGTGCGGAAATATAGTGTCTACTGTGTTGTGAATTGTTAGTTTTTTTATAGACAGATATTATTTATTTATTCGTGATAAAATCCTGCTACGCGCGTAGTGCATTTATGCAGAAAAACGCAGTCTATTTACTCAACTTTTTATTTTGAAACCAGACACTTCCCAGGTGCTTCCATGGAGAAAAATGATCGTGATGATGAGGAGATTCCGTAGTGCGAATCGAACGTTGACGACCAAAAATCATCCTGTATATTGATGTTTGTTTCCGAAATGTTTCCTTATCTATGTATTTATATTTCCATTACCTAGTACCCAGCGCTCTAACACACTGAGCTTATGGATCTTAATGTGGGACTAAGTTAATGTGTTGTGAATTGTGTGAATATTTATTTATTTATTAATAATATAGTTATAAGATAACTAAGGTTTCAGTAAGGAATGAAACAGTTGTTCTTCATCCTTAAACATTATGAACTATTTAACTTAAACCACATTAAACGACTCTAATAACCTGTTGTAAATCATCTGTCTGTGTTTACCGATATTTTACAGCTAAGGGTAGCAGACCGTGAACATCCCCTGCTGCGGGGTGCCGCGGGATTCAATTAATCCCATCCTGTCACGAAAATTAGTTGGAAACTTAAAACTCTGCAAATTAGGACACGGTACAAGACATAGCCAGAGGCGGGATAAAGTAAATTGAATCTATCAAAATGAATTAGTACTTTATTTGAAACAGAAACATCATCAACAAAGAGGTCGAACATCTCGATGCAGGGTAAAAAATGTTTATTTTATCGTTATAATTTGTATTATCCGAGTTTGGATAAAAGGACAATTTAAAACAATATGATATACACCCCTGTCGTCTGTTGGTTGGACATCAGTGCATTCTGAGAATAACGTATCTTAAGCCCATTTGAAATACATTATTTCAATTTATTTTATTAAGCAGACATTCCGTAATGTTTTGATATATATCGACAACGACTCCTGTAGGTAGGTACTGCTCTAAAAACTATTGTGTATTAATGGTAAAACGGAAATACGTCAAATTGCAACTTTTAATTAACGTTAGTCCGTTAATCTTATTATATAAATACCGTTAACAAGCAACTACCTGAAACTAAATGGATGAAACTCGATCAAATTTCCCTGATCCGCTGCTGACCTAATTACTCCAGTAATCGCTTCCGCCTGTGACTTACTCCGCCACCTGCTATGCTATTCGAAATAACATAGCTTTTCAAAACCAGCATAACTGATATCTTAACTTCTTTACAATAAGGGAGTAATACAACGTTAGTGACTTTAACTTAGTGTAGTCATTAATATCTTCTTACTTACTGATAAAACCCGTGACGTAAAATTTTTGACCCAAGGCTCAGTGTACCAAAGAAATATACATACATACATATACTCGAAAAACATATCCCTCCTTCTGGAGCAGTCGGCTGAAAATATCTAGAAACGGCACTTCACCCTTCGCTGGCCTCAAATCTGACATTTGATAATTGCGATCATATGCAACTACTGTCGCTTTATTTACGCTTTTTACATACCTAATGATGAGAGAATGGAGCGATTTTATAATAGCTAAAGCCTGTGCCTCGCACCATAACCTAAAATATTAAACTTAATTATTTTATCTTGACAGGTAATGGGAAATTGTTCTAAACTTTGATTGTATATTTTAACTTACGAATCTGTCCTTATTTTTGCATTTTTAAGATTATAATTATTGTCGCTTAATAAAAGGTACCTACTTACTTAGTAAAAATAGTAGCTAAAGCCGTAACTTCTGTGACGTTTTATTCTAATGTATTAGCTATACAATCGCAAAGTTTCATCAAAATCCGTTTAGTAGTTTCGAATTAGCAACTAACATCCAAACATAAACACAAACTTTCATATTTACAGCATTAGTAAGAAGTACGATTATTTCCACTTAAAGTGATATGTACTAAAAACCCTCTTTATCACAAAGCTTATGGATAAGTGGAAAAGAATCCACAGAAGAGGTTAATGTAATGGGGTACACTTTATAAAATATTCCCAAATTAATTTGCAGCCTAAAAAGCGATAACGCTGGAGTTTTGTATAGCATAGGGTTGCGACACGAGACATTTCGATTAAAACCCAGGACTATGCATGTGTGAGTCCAGTGACAATACGATTGGAGGGAGTTAGTGTCGTGCGAATTTCAAAACATAGGTCTTTAAAACATTCAGTGCCGGTGACTACGTATTTGCTTCTTTTAGGCTTTCTAGAGGTTTCGCTAACGCTTATTTGCCGATGTCGGCACCCTTAGAAAATGCGCTGACAGCGAATGTGACAGGACTTTAAAACTCAGGTGTATGCTTAAAAACTAACCAAAGACAGCCCAGGACACCCCAAAAAGCAGGACATGTCCTGGGAAAACAGGACGGTTGGCAACCCTAGTATAGCCAGATAATCTTGACAAGTCGGTTCGCCGCTTCGTTTTAAAAGAGTTTACATTTTGAAAACAAAATAATAATCCACTGAGAAAAATTGAAAAATTGTCCGACCCTTGTTTTTTAAATGAATTCTGAAATGATGATATAAAAAACTTTAAAACTTTTTCTATTTTCTTACTAATAACTATAGCTTACTATGTATTCATGATCACATGTGTGCGACTCTCAAATATTAGGGTTGATAAGTTGTTTTAATTTATTTGAACGTCTGACTTACGCCCTATATAAGTTTGTGAAGATATTTCTGTACTAGCTCACGAAGCTATAAGTGTATAAAATAAACTTGAGGGTAGGTACCTAGCATAAATTCCCAATAAACAATTTGTCGAGGGTAGAATTCACCGACCTTACTATCTAATCAGAAAAAATACAATACAGGGTGTTTTTTTGTGGCCATTAACGAAGGGTAATCATACAGTTAGTTTATGCTATGCTGGGATTTTTTTTTTTTTTTTAAAATTCCTTAATCGTAAATTTATAGTGTCAGTGTTTATGTTAGTTTTTTATAGACAGATCGTGAAAAAAATCCCGGCGCGTCTGCATTTATGCAGAAAACGCAGTCTATATTCAACTTTGGAAGGAAACCAGACACTTCCCAGGTATAATGGAGAAAAATGATCGTGATGATGAGGAGATTCCGTAGTTTTCGGGAACGTTGACGACCAAAAATCAACCTGTATATCTAATCAAAGTAATATAAAAAGTAAATCAGAAACATCGACTGCTTCACTCCGCGTCGCGCCGCCGTCTCGATCTCGTGTCTGAGCTCGCTCTGAGAGTCGACGTTCGATCGTGCCGCGCTGCGTCTCGCGCGCCACCCCCCCTGCGCCCTGCGCCTCTCGAATTCCGTTTTTCCGTTCGCTGTTTCGTGTAAGCGTTTGCGTACACAGCAGCAACATACGTTCGCGTTTTTAAATCCACGGTTAGTGGTCAGTCGGTTGATACCTAACGGTAACGAAGCCGGCTGGGGCTGGGACCCGGTGGCCCGCCTTACTCCTTCCGAGTTAGGCAACCCGGAATCTAGGCCTTGGGGGCTACCCTCGTCTAGTCCCTTCTGTGATAGGGTAGGGATTTTTCTTTTTCAGCGCCCATTGCGGGCAGCACTCAACCCCTGAGCACAAGATTCCAGGGGACTGTGTCGTGTACACACCACACTCACACTAGGACACCCGGTCCCACTACTCCAAGTGGGATCCGGTACACGAATAGGTACACCTCCCTGTCAATCCCAGGCAGGGAGACTTGTCTCCTACAATAGGTGGCGTGCCAAAGGGCCTTCTGCTCGATTCGTCTTGCCCCCCCGCCTCATCTGCGATTCCCCTCGATGACTCTGAAATTTTAGACATCCGTTTTTGCGTGTCATTGAATCCATCAATCTTGACCGAGTACATGGAGTCGCAGGCAACCCCTTCAGGGAAGCCTGCCCCCTCCCCCCCCGGCCCTTCAGGCCAATTGCAGTCAGCCCACGCACAGTGGCTTGTCGCCGCTATCCCCACCCATGCCCTGTTCTCAGAGCTCTCCCGCCTATGGAGGTGGCAGAGTCCCCTGATGAGGAGTTATCCTTTGAGGACTCCTCTCCATCCCGCCCATCCTCCCCTATGGAAAGAGTGGACTACTGTCGAACGGAAGCGAGGTCGTTCTCCTTCCCTTGTCGGCAGGCGTCCTCGCCCCCGACTAAGACGCTGAGGCCCGCGTCTGTACACGCCCCCGGTAGCGGCTCCTAAAGCCGCCACACCACCTCCGATTTTCCTAAGGGACAAGTCTAAAACTTCCCTTAGCGCTCGTCTAAGGACGTCAACATCCGTTATAGCCGCGCCACCAATACGATAGGTATCCGTATCTGCCCTGTCTCAATAGGAGACCATCGTGCTCTTACGAGCCTCTTCGCATCCGAAAGGATCTTTTATCATACTTACGCACTGCCGCGCCAACTCCGGGCAGTAGTACGTGGTGTCCCCGTCCAGTTCACGGACGATGAGGTCATGGAGGATCTTAAATCCTCCTCCTCACTCCCAGTGCATTCGGTCCGCCGAATGCAAAACGTTCGTACTAGCACAAGTACGACATGGTACTTGTCACCCTTGATAGGTCCGATGCCGGCAAACGCATCTTTGACATCACGTCAGTATGCGGTTTGTCAGGTGTCAGTGTGGAGGTCCCACACAAGAAAAGTCTTCCGGCGCAATGCCATAATAGAAGTTCGGCCACAGTAGCCGCTTCTGCCATGCCGCGCCGCAGTGCGTGGGATGTGCAGAGGGTTCACCCCAGCAAGAACTGCCCTCGTGACAAAGCTGTCACGCAGTAGGATGCTGCAACTGCGGCCAGTCTGGTCATCCAGCCAACTACCGCGGTTGCCCCAAGGCCCCTAAGGCCAAAAGGGCAACCAAGCGTTACAGAGCGCGTTTCCCCGACACCGTGCCTCACACGGTGCCGAGTAGCTCACATAAGGCCGCTAACCCCGGTCGAGCTGCACCCGCCTAGCCAACTTTCTTTCCCACCATTGGTCTCAAATGCGTGGGCAAAGCCTTCAACTTGTCCCAACAACCTCCTGAGTAGTCGGCCATCAGCCACTCCCAAACCCGCATACTCAAGCCGTGACCCGAGGATACGCCCTTCAGGTAGTATCCCCCCACCGCCCCCCGCGCCTAACGCAGAGTTTAGCAATCTGCTAGACTCTACCTTAGAAAACCTCCCCCTGCTACTAGAGGTAGCAGAGGCCCTAGAGGCGGCCAGACTTTCTGGCCGCGCGTCTATATACTTTCAGACTCTTTTAAAGTATAGGGAGGTAATTACCTCCCTAAAACTTTCCCTCTCATAGCCCTCCTTACTCTCTACTCGTGGATGAGGCTAACACCGCAGCGGTATAGTCGGCCACACTTAGTCTAGTTTATACTTACGAAAAATTCACATAGAAAGTGGCGCCCCGTCGGAGGGGCGCTGCACTAACCTCATAAATGCATACACACCAGGCAGGCGACTGACCAAGTAGGCAGCGCTGTTCTGACCTTCCATGGCCAACACAATCCCCGCCGTAGTTCTTTCGAGGGTTCTTTAGCGGCGGGTTCTTACTTGGAACCCTTAGTAGGTAGAGTCATAGTAGGACACTGCTGGGACATGATCCCTACCAGTCATCCTATAAAAAGTCAATTTAACTATTTGTTTAACTCCCCAATGCGGCAATATCCCAGCGCAACTGGGATGCACAGGTCGCGTAGTCTTAAAAACTTTCGGTTGTGCGCCTCAGCGCACGCCACCTAGCTCGGTGAAGATGGAAAAGCCCTTCAGGCTACCATCATTTGTCATTCAAAAAAATAAAAAAAAAAAAAAAAAAAAAAAAAAAAAAAAAAAAAAAATCGAGGTCTGCTTACGATTTAAAAAGAAATAAACGAACCAACAGACACTTAAGTTTTTTTCTTACATTTCAAAATAGCAAGTTCCTCCGATGTTCTATTTACAGTGTCTCGCTTCAGCCGCGCCCCTATTTTCAACCCCTTGTTCCTCAAATTACCTGTTTCAGGCTTTCACGGCACATTTCAATGATTTGATAAAAAAAAAAGGATTTCCCTCGATTTATAAATTCCACTGCAGAATACTATGTCGCCGACAATATGTAAATATTTGTAAAGATATTATGTAAATTGATCTTTTTATTTGATGCACCTATTTTCTGACACATCATTTCACTTCGTATCAGTTGATGCGAAGTGCAAAAAAATCAATCAATATATTTTAGTGGAAGCGGAATGAAGAAAAATTGTTAGTAATGTGCAAACTTCCGAGCAATATTTGGGCAAAGTAAATTATAAAAATACGAATAACCTGAAAAATACAGTGCTTCATAAGACTCCAGTCGGCTGCAGCCTCCCACTCTTCAACTAAACTATGACGTCATTAAGATTTTATTTTTGTTCTAATCGCGTGGAATACCGCGCAGTCCGACACCAATGACAGGCAACTAGCGAATGTGGCGCGACTGCAGAGACAACTAAACCTAAATAACTTTGAGGGTAGTATGAAATTCGTATCGCGAGTTATCTCAACCCTATGGGTTACTTTTTATTTGTACTAAAAAATGTGAATTAATGACATCCTACCCTACATTTCGGATGTTTGTTACTCTTTCACGCAAATACTACGAAACGGATTTTGATAAAACTTGGCATAAAACATAAGTAGATTATACTATTATACCTACGGTCATGCGAACGACATATACGAAAGTATGTTTGTTACTTATTGACGTTTTATTTACTTAATCAATCTTCTGGAAAATTTGCATAGGTATCTACATTATTTGTAAGTACAGAAAAGGACATAGACTACATTCAGTACTCCAAATATACAATGTGTAGGTGACAGCCAGGCAAATAATGAAATGCTGAACAAGTACTATTGTGTTGAGTTATACTCGCAGGAAATACATTTTTGATTTGATAATCAGTAATCTATGCTCTGCGCGCCAACTGTATCAGGCGATCCTTGGTTATTGTGTGATACTTTGCTGTTTTTTGGATCACTAGTGACTCTCCATTAGGGTTGTTCGGTTTCTTAAACTTATTTGAGCTGAACTTTTTTTTTCAAATCAACCTTATAATATACAGGTAAACGAAGGGTACGTATTCTATACATGAAATAAAGTAAGTTTATGCCAAAAAAAATGCTGGGAATTTTTTTTTTTTTTTTTTCATTTTAAATTCCTTGATCGTGCGAAATTTGTAGTGTCTAGTGTTTATGTTAGTTTTTTATAGACAGATATTAATTATTTTTCGTGAAAAAATCCTGCTACGCGCGTCTATGTGCATTTACAGAAAAACGCAGTCTATTTACTCAACTTTGGACCCTAATATTTTGGAAACCAGACACTTCCCAGGTATGCTTCCATGAAAAAAATGATCGTGATGATGAGGATTCCGTAGTTTCGGGTTGACGACCCAAAAACACCCTGTATAGGTAAAAATTTTGTTTTTAAGTCATTATCTAAGGCCAACTAAAACGAACTACACAATTTTTTTCCTGGAAAAAAAATCGGAAAATGTTGGGATTTTCCTGTGAAAATTTTCAGTGGTTTCGCCTCAGAATCATGGTCTGAAGTCGCCATATCAATATTTGCCTGGCTGTCACAAACATACTGTATACTCCTAAAACCCACAATATTCATGTATGTCGATAGATATCATAACATAGTATAAAACAATGTTGCTTCCCGCTGTCTGTATGTCCCTATGTATGCTTAGATCTTTTTAACTACGCAACGGAATTTGATGTGGTTTTTTTAAACAGATAGATTAATTCAATAGGAAGGTTTACGTTACGTTCATGAGAAATAATTAATATCTATCTATAAAAAAAAAACTAACATAAACACTGGACTACAAATTTCGCCCGAACAAGCAATTTTTTTTTTTTTTAATTTACATCGTTTCCCAGCATTTTTTTGGCATGAACTTACATTATTTGATGTATAGAGTACGTACCCTTCGTTAAAGGTGGCAACGAAAAAACACCCTGTAAGTATACTCGTACTTACTACCAACTACTTATGTTTTAGCAAGTTAGTAATGAAGGCATGGGTATATTTATATTTAATAGCTATTCCAAGCATAAGGCCGCGTTTCACCAGAGATGTGCTACATTGCTATAAATGCGTTTGATATCCACATCGATATCATGGTCAATTGTGTCGGTAGATATCATACATATCCGTAGCAACCTTATTAATTGCCAACAAAATTATTATAATATTACATACATACATATAATCACGCCTTTATCCCTTACGGGGTAGGCAGTGCACCAAGGGCCGATAAAACCGCATGGTGCCACTTCTGACCAATTTTGAGGGTATAGTTGAAATGTACAAGTTCGGTTAGTAGTGACAGGTGGTCAGCCCATCGCCTACAAAACACCAAGACCCTCTTGTCCCTCTACTGACTTGTACCTACAGTATGCCGGAAGAGAAGCACCTGTAGTATTATACTTTCTTTTTTTTCACTCCCAGAGCAGCATAGATGTTGTTGGTATACAATAAGGAATAGAACAACAACTTCAGTGCTACACTGTTTCTGAGGTCGCAATACCTTCTCGCCGTGAACTCAATGAATATAAACAAACAAACAAACGATGTGCTTACACTATATGGGTTTACTTCCCGAGACCGCAACACTGTTAGATTTATAGTGCGAGAGGTTATTGCTAAAGCACCTATCTTTTCTACTAGGTCTCTAAAATCTCTTTACTGAACATACAGGTACATTAATTTTGTTTAGTCAAAATTTCATAAAAGTTTAGATTAACCTAAGGCAAGAAAATTCTGTATTGCACTATCAAAAAACTTACAAATGCGAACTTAATGCTACATATAATTTACTTTCAGGTAATCAATAACATTTATTACTTTGCTGTTTATCTGATTTCGCCTTCATTTAAAACTAGTCCACGACTTCGTCTGTGTACATTTTAGTAGGTCCCGTTTTTCTCGTTTCCGTGAGAAATTGGGCAAATCCTTTCTTTCCGTCTGTCCATAATGCAAAGAGCAGACCCTAAAAATTTCAGATCTCTATGATCAGCAGTTTAGGCTGTGTTTTAGTCCGACAGTCAGTCCAAAGCATTTTATTTGTATAGACATTACTGATTACATTGGCTTCGTGTAAGCAAGAGGTATACAGATAAACTAATCCGATGAATAATAATAATTAATTGGTCCAAGTGGGGACCTAGAGTTGTTTTAATATAACCATGGGTATTTAGGATTTCAACCCGAAATGAGAATAACACGGAAATAAAGACACCCAGCTCAAAGAAGTACCCTAAGACTTAGGTTATTAAGGTTATTAGGTAGTCCTTGCAGTATGCTCTCGAACTATTGGCAAGCAACTTGTGTCTATCCACACTGTTGGTCTTACGATGTGCTTACTTTAATCGAAATATCTATCTATTTTAGATTTTAACATAGAACGTGCTTCAACTATTTAAAGGTGAAAACTAATACTATAATACAAAATGGAAAAATTACCACCATATTATACAGGTGATTTTTGGTCGTCAACGTTCCCGAAAACTAACGGAATCTCCACATCATACTCACGATCATTTTACTCCATGGAAGCATACCTGGGAAGTGTTTGGTTTCCAAAATATTAGGGTCCAAAGTTGAGTAATAGACCGCGTTTTTCTGCATAAATGCACATTGACGCGTGTAGCAAGATTTTTGCAACTTTGGACCCTAATATTTTGGAAACCAGAGACTTCCCAGGTATGCTTCCATAGAGAAAAAAGATCGTGATGATGAGGAGATTCCGTAGTTTTCGTGAACGTTAACGACCAAAAATCATCCTGTATAGCCATCCACACACAATAACCTTCCACTAGTAGAAGATACAAAAAGAATCATATTTTGTAACCTAACCTGTTAAGCTGGTTCCACACAGCCGTATGTCGTGCAGTATCGAGCCGCCCTAATGAATACAAACCACTCGATGCCGTGGCTATCGCTGTTTGCACTCAGTACGGTCGGCAAATCAGGTCGCTTTCAATTCCGCCGGCGATTCGTTTGCAAATTTTTCTCGCTTGTACTGCTTTTTTAGGATGGAAAATTGGTTTTTGTGTCAAAAGTGTTTTATACCTATAGATGGAGGCGAATTATTTTGTGTCACGTCTTAGGCTTGATTCAATCAGTTGTGTTGGATAAAAATTCAACTCCATATGAATTAAGTATTACATAGGTATTATTATAAATAACACAGCATAGACCTATGACAAAACTTTTATATGTCCCACTGCTGATTAGCAGCACATTCAAAACTTAAAACATACCTAAATATAAATAAATAAATATTCACACTATAATAATATTTTATTTATTTCAAAATAATTTACATATCAATATCATAATATAATATAATAATTTGTACAGTAACGGTAAATACATCTTTTTTATTTATTTACTTAATTATTACATATAAAAAAAACCGTGTCGCATAAACTTTATACAATTTTTTTCCGTATTTTAATTGAAAATACAAAATAATCATCCTTCTATTCTAGCCCTACGTCATATGAACTCAGTATTGCCGGCACGGTTGCACGATATCCGCGACGAACCGCTATTGGATTTGCACAAGTGTGTGTCGGGCTTTATCGCACCGTAAAGTCAAATCACTATCATATTATAGGGTCCGGAACAATGTGTAGTCACAGCTTTATAGAATGTAGTTAGTTTGTTTTACCGCGCTTTTTCCACACTTACAGCCAATTTCAATAACATATCTCGAGAGATTTTTTTACATATTTCAGATTAAATGTTCCATTGTTTTCATACAAAATTTCAAATTTGGAATTTAAAAAATCCGAGATTCTTTATGATCTTTTAAATTGGCCGTCGGCCTCTATAGGTGATGCCATTGTAGTGTATTTTTACCTTACCTGTCTAGTCTACTCCAAACAAACCAGACTTTCCTAAAAGCTCAGCAGCCTTTTAGGCTTTCTGCGGGCTTCCGAGAGTGATGACGGTGATCGGAGGATCAGTGTCCATTGTTCGGCCACGCTTGTGCATTCCATTTTATAAAATAAAATTATCGAAAGATTATCGATACATATTTTACGTAACAACAGAAAAGGTGAAGAAGAAAGATGTCCGTGACAAAACGAACTTTAGTCTCCTCTAATTAACGCTGTAATTAGTTTAAATCATTATCTGTTAGAAAGGACCTTCATTTAGCAATTAGCCACTGTCCATTCATTCATTCGTTCTTTCGGTACAAATTGCAGCTAACGCCTCGGACTTTAGTGTTTTTGTTTGTTTGTTTTGTAAGTGTTACTAGGATGGAGTAGCGAAAACTTTAACTTTTTTTTTCTTTTTTTTTTATTGGCCCATAAAATTTTACATTAGCAATACTGTCGCCTAAAACTAAAACAAATAAATTACATAAAAGGGTAAAATATATTATTAAGGGATGTAAAGGGAAATATAATAGGTGAGTACGATCGTTTATTTGTGGCTAAAACTTTGTGATGCAACGCTGAAAATATTTTACACGTTGTTCTAAAAAATATATAATTATGTTTTTCAGCAGTTTAACAAAACTGTATAAATATTATAATAATATAGTGCACTTAATTATTTTTCGGATTAAATTTAAAGTTTATTAAAGCTTTTTTCGTGGCGGGTAAATCTAATACAAAGCAACGCAAACAATAAGTTGAGTAATTTGTGGCTTACCAGCACTGGCATAACAATTTTAAATATCTCATTAACCTATCTACATGTTTATATCAATGTAAATAGGATTTGAATTACAAGTATAGGTTCCTATTGTAACAAAATTATATTCTTAAGTAAAGTGGCCACTACTTGGTCTTATTGTTTGCCGTGCCCTTACAGGGCGTCACATGTACCTACTATATTTAATTTTATGTAACATCTATATAACCTGTGAAATGCAATAAATGAATCTAATCTAATCTAGTATTTTAGTTAGTATTATTTAATATATTCTATGAATTACATTAAGTTACTACCTATCTACATATTTATTTTCTTCGATGGTAGGTACCTACAGCACTCTCATTTTGGATAAACAGCTACAAAAATAATGGCCTCTTCAGTTATTTACGTTCACATACTTCAGATCAGTAGCATTGCGATCTCCGGCACGGTAGGTAAATGTAAACATCATCTCAATTGTCTTGTTTGTGTATTTGTCAAGGCATTATGTTTGGATGAAGATCAATCGGACCAGTTCTTATGAAAAATGGGGTAGTCAAAACTGCAGGATCGCTAATGAAATCCAACAACCACGATAGCGGAGATAGATGTAAAAGATCAGGTACAAATTGCTCGCCCGAGAGAACGCCCCTGAGTTTCTTAGTCAACTCTTACGACCTGCACGGAAGGAGATGCAGCTGATGTATTCTCCCGTATCAGCTCATGATGATAATATGAGATTATATGTACTAAAGTTGTGCTGTAGATAGATAGAGCGAGACATTAGGTGTTACAGACATTAACCTTATTAACATCTTATTAACAGAAATTAAACCGCTACCAAACAAAAAAGGAGGTGAATTTAAACAACCTAAAAATATAAAATAAAAAAATAAATCGCAAAGCTTTTGCTTTGGCAACGGTCACCACCCCAAGGTGCGATTTGTTACGGTCTGTCAGGCAAAAGCTTGCAATTCGGGGCTTAATAGCCACCATCGTGGTGCTAATAAGAGTTAAGGTCGCCTAAAGACGAAATCCAGGAGAACTGCTAGACAGTTCTCCTTTATGGCAAAACGAACATTAGGTCTGACACACCGCATGATTCTACTAGTTCTGGGAACACAGCTTTATTTATATTATGTATGAATCTCGCCAAAACTTCTCTCGTGTAGTTTCGGGAACAAATGTGAAGCGAGCTTTTTAAAGCCGCAAAATTCTAAAGTGACAACCGTAACCTCGAACAAAGCCATCTCTATACATATTTGTACAGGAATCTTACCCAACTTCAGTTGTTAAAGGTGTTCGGAGTTTCACAGAACGGCGCTAGGAGTTTCATAGTACGACGCGACAGCGCGGCGCTAGATTAGATACTGTCGTCTGCCGGCACCATTATCGGGAATTCATGTTCAAGACATTTTGTTAAGCTGGGGACGGACGTGGAAAATGTTGATTCAGAGACTAGAGAATTTAATTATTCGACTTGAAATTTTCATAAACCAACTCCTATGTGTGCTGATTTCGGAAATAACATCTTTTTCATGCAGTGATACAGATAATGTAGTCATGCTTATTAGTAACCAGCGCCATCATCCAAAGTAACTATACGGCGAAAAAGTCAAGCATTTGTTGGTGCGGGCTGAGACTATCGCGATAGTTTTAGTTATCTACTTTTCGCCATCCCTGACTTACGGTCAATTTCAATACGAGAGATCAAAAAGAATCTTGGATTTTTTTATTCCTAATTTGAAATTTTGTATGAAAACAATTGAAAATGAAATCTGAGATATGCAAAAAATCTCTCAAGATCAGCTATAGAAATTGGCGGTTAGACGATCGATGTCTTATTAACTATGTGTCAATTAAATTACAAACTAAATAATATGGCCGTGTTCCTAAAAGCGGGGTAGCCAGAACTGGACCGCAAGGAATTCTAGAGCCACGTTTAGAGAAGCAGAGTCAGATGTAAATGGTCAATAACATGTTGCTGGCTTATCGCCTGGAAAAACCCCCCTAAATTCCTTCAATTAAATCTAAACCTGGCATGCTGACTTACAGCCAATTTCTATAACTGATCTTAAGAGATTTTTTGCATATCTCAGATTTAACCTTCAATTATTTTCATACAAAATTTCAAATTAGGAATAAAAAATCCGAGATTCTGTTTGATCTCTCGTATTGAAATTGGCGGTTAGTGCAAAGAGGCCTTATTATAACTAGTACCTATAATTCGAGTGCAGTGCCACCTCAATTCTCAGATCTATAGGGAACCGTATTTTCCAATATCCTATTCAATAGATACAGGAGAGAGCTAGTCCTCCATATTAAGCTGACAGCTTGCATGCGTCTCCTCTGAATAATGATGAGATTGGCGCCATCTTGAAATTTGCGCATTCACTAAATAATATTCTGTGGTCCATATTTTTATGCTTTATTTATGTACATAATTTAAACACGATATTTTATGGATTTTATTATATGGTAGGTAAATTGACTTTTACTTTTCCCTAGTGGTAACAATTTTGTAATAACACCGTTCGTGTAGTTTGAGTTTTTTTGCAATGATGAAAGTTCTAGACAACGATTTATCAGGCGATTTTGATTTAGGATATAACATACATACATATAATCACGCCTTTATCCCTTTAGGGGTAGGCAGAGCACCAAGGGCCGATAGAACCACATGGTGCCACTTCTGACCAATTTTTAGGGTATAGTTGAGATGTACAAGTTCGGTTAGTAGTGACAGTAGGATATAAAATACCTTATCGTAAAACTGTTACTCGGATTCTTTATTTATTTATTAAGACACACCAACAGTATACATTAAAGTATAATAGGTAATAATCATAGGTTTATTGACAAATTCCCGTAATATATTTCTAATATTAAACAAACACAGTCCGGCTCGATATTCACTCGTACATATAGATTGCATTCCATTAGTCGCGGTGATACAAGTATTTTATGTTGAACATATTAGGAATATTGAATTGTATCAGGCGTCACAATTCGGAAGTTCTCTATTAAGGGATCGCCCACCACCGGAATTTATTAGGAATACTTCCCAGTCACGGGCTTGCACCACTGAATTTATTTCATGTATTGATATTGATCGAATCAGAAATGAGGAGATCCGCAGACGTACAAAGATCACCGACATAGCTGAACGGTCCAGCAAGCTGAAGTGGCAATGGGCAGGGCACATAGCTCGAAGAACTGTAGCCGATGGAGTCGGAAAGTTCTAGAGTGGATACCACGTATCGGCAAACGCAGCGTGGGAAGGCCACCCGCGAGGTGGACGGATGACCTGGTCAAGGTTGCGGGCGTCGGTTGGATGCAGGCTGCTTCCGACCGGTCGGAGTGGAGGTTGTTGGGGGAGGCCTATGTCCAACAGTGGACTTCTCAGGGCTGTAAATGATGATGATGATGTTACTCGGATGAGTTACATTAAAGTATCGCGTCCGATGTACATATAGATTGCAATTAGTCGCGGTGATAGTATTCATAAGTATTGAATTGTATCAGGCGTCACTATTCGGAAGTTCTTCTATTGCACCACCGCTGTCATTGCAGTCCTCTTTGGGGGATAATTCGTTAGCTTTCGCGAGTTTAATTCGTCATAATATAATAAGTACAATATTTTCTTGTATAATCTGGAACTCTATTATATGATTGTGGTACCTCCAGAAGGTTCAGATCAATAAAGGAGAACTGAATTATGCGGAACTACACGCAACTTATGGAACTATATGTACATGATATAGGTAGTTCCTGTGAAGGAAAGGGTCACAGACGATGGGAATTCGTCACATGGACAATAATATAGTTAAAATAGTTATTGGTGAAATGTAAGGGTGGTTATTGATAGTAAATCATATTTATTACATAGAGTAGAAGATATAGATTTTTTTTTAAATTAGATAGATAAAATTCTTTATTGTACTACAAAATATTATGTACAAGGGCGAGCTTAATGCCTTGCAAGGCATTCTCTACCAGCTAACCTGGTTACTTAAGAAATTTATACAATACTACATTAATCTTAAATAAAATATCATTCACATAAATAATAATAAGTTAATTTATTAAGAAAATCTTCTATACATATAATAAAAATGTAACGGATCGCTGTCTATGCATGGAAGATATATAAGAAAAAATATTATCCTTTAAATTCAAATACCTTTATCAACGCAATAGTACCCAAAGCAATGATATTTGGAATTTTTGTCTGTTTGTCTGTGCGTTTCTGCACGCTAATCTCAGAAACGGCTGAATCGATTTCGATGCAGTTTTCAGGAATATATTGTGACAGGTCCCACTTAACATATATACTTTTTATCCCGGGAAAATGTTTTTATCCCGGATAATTTCGATATTTTGTTTTTTCTGTAGTCCACGCGGACGGAGTCGCGGACGTCCACTAGTACTTAATAAACACAGAAGAAAAATAAATAATAATATCAAATTCCACACATAGGTATTACGAATTCTGCCTTTTCAGGTAAAACTCGCAAACTTTGACCTTAAACACCTCCACAGAGGGAGATTCGCGGATTGACATTGGCAAATCATTCCATAACCGGACGGCCGCCGTGGCAGTAAAGGAACTCGAATATAACGCCGTATTGCGCTCGGGCCCGCAAAGAGTTTTGTTGCGACTAGGCCGAAGTGGTCTACCTGCAGAAGTGAAGAACAGAAAACGTTCAGAAATATACTGGGGAGCAAGGGAGTGGTTTAAATTATTAAACAGGAAAGTAAATTACATAGGTACATAGTATAGATACTGTAAAAATATCAAATTAATAAAGCATATTGCGTTGGCATAGTATGTGACGGAACACCCACATACAGATTCAGCTGCAGACCATCTGTTTGGCCTGCAGCTTCACTTTGAGCTGGATAAAGGCCTAGTCGGTTTTTTTCTATAAGTAAATGAGGTTATTTTCACGCCAAGTCAAAGAGGGCACTGAAATTGTCTACACTCATACCATCAAGTGAGCGTTTGGAGTCCATCATGCCAACTTGGGATGAAAAACGATTAGTTCCGAAGGTGACAAAACTGAAGAACCCGGAATCCATTGTAAGACGGATCCGATCCGACGGATCAGCAGGGATCCGGTGTCAGATTGATTGATTTGTACCGATCCGCTACGTCATGGACTAATTATGACGAACTGACACTGGGATTATGTGTTATTAATTGTTATTTTAAGTTATACAATGGGTATGGAAGCTTAAGCGCGATTATTTGTGGTATCGATCGGCAACAGCTGAACGTAGAACGGTAGGCTTTATTTATTAGGGCCGATTTTTTTCAATGTTCAAGCATCTTAATCAAGCTTTAGAGGCAGACTGCATCTACTTTATCCTTCAGATAGGCTATGTGAACATACGCAAAATCGGCTCTTAGTCATAAATAATGATCTAAATATTATAAATGCGAAAGTTTATAAGTATGGATAGATGGATGTTTGTTACTCTTTCACATAAAAACGGCTGGAGCGATTTTAATAAAATTTGCTATGGAGTTAGCTGACACTCTGGATTAACACTTAAGCTTACTTTTTATTCCGGGAAAATATTTTTATCCCGGATAATTTAAATTTTTTGTTGTTTCTGCAATCCACGCGAACGAAGTCGCGGGCGTCCACTTATATAACGTACATAAAAGAAAAGTGGCAGTTGTAGATGAAGAACGTATCATAATGGGAAAAATACAAGGGTACTCGTAAATACGCCAAGGATATTGAACAGGAATCATAATGAGCAGGAACTTAGGAGCATTCGGGAACAGACCGAAATTACTAATGTTGAGGTACCGTTTCAAATTCAGAAAAACCCGACAAACCTCCAGTAATAGAACATGAAGTTTCACCAGAAGAAGTATTAGATAAATGTTGTGTCGAGGGACACCAGGTAGGAACGAAGTTCCTTCGGCTAATGTAGAATCGACACAATTTGCAAAAGAAAAATCGTGCTCAATTTTATTTAGGTTTAAAATGTATCTATAATATGAGTATTCGCCACGTGCTTGTCCATGAATTCATGAGTTTATACTATGCATTGGCGGGGTGGAGTAGTAATAGAGAGAGAAGGGATGAGAGAACGAAAAGAAAGAGGGAGAAAGAGAAAGGTATTATACACTACTCGCTTGTGTATACGACTGTCGCGCCTGCGCACGTCTCATTTAACGGTTTTATTCCACGCACTTTTTCTTACGGTTTTACTATCACATTTTTTTCAGTTCGGTCGCGCAGCAAAATCCCTATCTCCTCCAAGCCTGCCGTAAGGAACTTCGTTCCAATAAAGCTACTTCAGTTTCTAGAAGTAGATGCTAGAAGATAAGATTACCTAAGTACCAGTGAGGACGAATAACATGATAAAGAAAGTACCTTTAGAATGTAATTAAAAATGTCTAAATATAGAAAGAAGTAGTATTATTAACACAGCAATTTCAGTTTTCAATTCAAGTATAAAAAATATACCATCAGCATAAGATAACTAAGTTATTCAGAAAATTATTTTCTGTATTACAAGTTCTGAAACTTCAAAGCCATTGAAGTGGGTCGGATGAATAATTTATCGATTGTTTAAGAAACATCCGTTCAATGGCATCGAATATGCAGATTCATAACCTACAGGGCTAAATGGAGGTGAAAATAGAATGTTCTAAATAAATTATATGGACGTAGGGTTGTCACAATTTTTCAAACTTATACATGGTGATTTATGGTCGTCAACGTTTCTGAAAACTATGGAATCTCCTCATTATTACAATCATTTTTCTCCATGAAAGCATACCTGGGAAGTATCTGGTTTAAAAAATATTAGGGTCCAAAGTTGAGTAAATAGACTGCGTTTTTCTGCATAAATGCACATTGACGCGTGTAGCAAGATTTTTTTCACGATAATTAATATCTGTCTATGAAAAAACTAGTATAAACACTGGGCACTATAAATTTCGTCCGATCAAGTGATTAAAAAATTTGTTTAAAAAAATTTACATCGTTTCCCAGCATTTTTTTAGCATAAACTCACATTATTTGATGTGTAGAGTACGTACCCTTCGTTAAGGGTGGAAACGAAAAAACACCTGTATACAGACTAGTTATCTTTTTTGTTTTGTGAAAAGTACAATCACGACTACTCGTATTATCACTAAAGACAAATTACATACTTACCCACTTGTGACCAGTTAGTCTATTCTATGTTGAAAAATGTGAGCCTACGAGTACTGCCTAGTACGTCTTTAAATATAGCTTACGCCAATGCCACAGATTGTGCATTTAACAACGTATAGGTACTACAAAATTGTGAGTATATTAGCAAATAGACGTACTTATACTCTTACGGGAAAGAGATGTGATTTTATGTAGTCCCTACTTATGTATAGAGTTTGTAAGGATTTATAGAAGCAATGCGAGTAGAGTTGGAAGCTTGGCCCTACATGAAATTTGATAACTTTTTGACAGTATGATTACGGTTTTATCTTGACAACATTACATTTAAAGTAGGATTATAAGTTGCACACGATTATTATGGGCATAAAACTAGTTATATAGCATTGCATCTTCCTATATATTATACTGCTAACTAGCGGTCGCCTACGACTTCGTTCATGTATGTTCGTTGTCGTATAATCGTTCGTTTCATAATATGTGGGTAGCAGAAACACAAAATACTACCTAATACCTATATACTACAAAAGGATATTCGATAGAATACAAAGGAAGTTTATTACAGGCAGCCCTAAACTTCAGTGATCTTTACTCAAGTTTTGCCGACAACCCTGTTTATCTCCTATTCTAGCCTACCCACCGGGTCTCCCCTTCAGAATGTGTTTAACGGAAAGAAAAATCTGAGTGGAATATCAATATTATATTTTGTCCTACTTATAAGTATAATATTACATTATGTTAACGCGCGGCTTTCCTCGCCTCACCCCGCTCAACAACTACAATATTGGTCTCTTCAAAGGTAGAGTGAATAGGCACCTTCTAGGCAAACATATACCACCTTAGGCCGCATCTTGCTTAACATCAGGCACGATAGCGGTTAAATGTTTGCCTAGCTAATTGTAAAAAAAATATGTATACCTTTGTCCTTTTCAGAATATCTCTTTATTTAACAAATTATGATTCTACCAAGATCCGTCCAATTGTGATGTCCTTTAAGCTGTTAGTCCACCGAGTAAACTAAATAAGTTTAGCTTGAATGATTATTTATTTGCTCAAAATAGGGTACAATAAAATTTTATTATTATTGCATAAATTAGATCAGTGACATGTTTCTTTACACAGGGTGTTTTTTGTGGCCACCGATAACGAAGGGTACATGAGAAAAAAAAAAAAAATAATTTTAAATTACTTGATCGGGCGAAATTTATGGGAAGTGTCTAGTGTTTATGTTGTACTTTTTTATAGACAGATATTAACTATTTTTCGTGAAAAAATCTTGCTACACGCGTCTATGTGCATTTATGCAGAAAAACGCAGTCTATTTACCCTAATATTTTGGAAACCAGACACTTCCCAGGTATGCTTCCATGGAGAAATATGATCGTGATGACGAGGAGATTCCGTAGTTTTCGGGAACGTTGACGACCAAAAATCATCATGTATAGACGTTTATTTATAGCGCGTAGCAAGATTTTTTCACGAGAAATAATTAATATCTGTTAATAAAAAAACTAGCATAAACACTGGACACTATAAATTTCGCCCGATCAAGTAATTAGATTTTTTTTTACATCGTTTCCCAGTTTTTTTTTTGGCATAATCTTACTTTATTTGATGTATAGAGTACGTACCCTTCGTTAAGGGTGGCAACGAAACAACATTCTGTATATGTAGATTACCTAGTATATCTATAGAATATGGATTGTCCAAACAGCTCGCGGCTCTTTCGATTTGGGTCACTCGAACTCCACACAACTCGATTGATGCTCAATAAGGCCAACAGTTTGAGTCAAACATGCGGTCTTACGGCCAATTTCAATACTTTATTTATGTTTATTTTCAAAGTTATTACAACACAGCACATAACATGGAATAAATGAGTAATTGAGTTTGTATATAATTTTGATAGTGCCAATAACGGTAATAACAATAAAATTATACTGCAAAGTAAAGTATGCGTTAGTGTCTAAGCATGATATACACTGTAAAAAAATATGAAGATTACATAACATACATCCCGAGACTAGAAAAAGGAATGGGAGTGGGGAGTAATATGAATCAATTAATTTTATTAAATATTGTATAAATATGTAATGCATTATAAATAAGGAAATATTATAATACGAGAGATCAAAAAGAATCTTAGATTCTTTTTTTCGTAATTTGAAATTTTGTATGAAAACAATTGAAGATTAAATCTGAGGTACGCAAAAAATCTCTCAAGATCAGTTATAGAAATTGGCTGTTAGCAAACTTAGCGAATACCCACGTTGATGCTAACTTTACGAATATATTTGAGACAAATAATATTGATCCTGTGCCGTGCCAGGCTGACAATAATAGCTATACCTACGTTACAGTGGTTATTTAATTCCCACTCGGGTGAAGAATTTTTTCCATTTTCTTTATTAATAATTTTAGAATATATTTGACACAAATAATATTGATCCTGTGCCGTGCCAGGCTGACAATAAATTACCTACTTACATTATTTAATTGCATGCCAGACTTTTTGAAAAATAGGTAGGTACCTATGTCTGTTCAATTTTATATTTAATCTATTAATTTAACACGTATATTTAGTACAAATAAAATTTATTGTATTGGATTACATTGAAATAATAAAAAAAAATTCTATGTTGGAGAAATGGGGATTATACAGGATGTTTTTTCGTTGCCACCCTTAACGAAGGGTACGTACTCTATACATAAAGTAAGTTTATACTTACCAAAAAAATGCTGGGAAAATATGTAATTTTTTTTTTAATTTCATTGCTTGATCGAGCGAAATTTTTAGTGTCCAGTGTTTATGCTAGTTCTATCATAGACAGATAGTAAATAGACAGATAGTAAATTCTCTTCTTCGTCTATGTGCATTTATGCAGAAAAAAAACGCAGTCTATTTACTCAACTTTGGACCCTAATATTTTGGAAGCCAGACACTTCCCAGGTTATGCTTCCATGGAGAAAAATGATCGTGATGATGATGAGATTCCGTAGATTTCGGGAACGTCGACGACCTATAAACACTAGGATGATGATGACATAAAACATGGATTAAACATGCTGCAGTTCTGTCTGCTCCATTTGGGTGCACAGTCGTAGGTATTACCGTACGTATGTTGTAATTCCAAATATGATGTTGGGTATTTCCTAGTAAGAGTACCTACAGTATCGAAATTACATGCATGCAACGGAAATGCTTAATACCTGAACGTCCACAGAGAAGTCTACAAATCTAAGGAATCAATTCAAAGCTCTGATTCAAAGTAAAGCCACAATCACAGCTACATGTATATCTTAGCATTCAGGTATATCTATCTATAAAGATAAAATAAATTAGAGGGTCTATTTGTAGGTTAGTATATTAAAATAACCGCATTTTACTAATACAAAGGGATGTGTACCTACATAATGTATACAAACTGTCCCAAATAAATTTTTAAAAAACATTTTTTTTTTCTCATTTTTTGTCTTTCTGTCTGTTTGTTCTGGCTCTCTCTCTCTCTCTTTGAAACGGCTAGACAGATCTTGACGAAACTTTCACTAAAAGATAGCAAATGTCATCGTCATCACGCTATTGCAGTCCACTGCTGAACGAAGGCCTCCCCCGGGGCACGCCACAAGACTGTCATGGATGGGTAATTGCCAATAGTCACCACGCTGGGCAGGCGGGTTGGTGACCGCAGTTTGTATTTTGAAATATGTTGTCAACACGGGAGGCGCTGCTGCCCACCTCCCGGAAACCCTTAATCACCTCGTACGCCACATCAAAAACGTTACAAACAGAAGCACAGCAAAGACATGCTATCAGGCATACGTGGAGTCCATATTGAGGTACGGTCTTCCATTATGGGGTAATAGTACAGATAAAGATAAAGCGTTTATTGCACAAAAGAAATGTATCAGAGCTATCTGCGGAATCCCACCCGACGAGTCGTGTGAGCCATTTTTTAAAGACCTTGGTTTGTTACCATTACCTTGTTTATATATCCTTGAAGTTAGTAGTTTTGTCAGCAAACACAAGGATCTATTTGTAAAATCATGTGCTGTAAATAACAGACTAAAAAGAAACGGCCGTAATAGGTTAGTTCATGACGTGAAATACCAAAGTCAGCTATATGGTTAGCGAATCGCTGTCTTACAAGTGTGTAAAAGATATGAACAAATGACCAAACAAGATGGAAAACGCTGTTTTAAATAATTTAATATTTAAAATTAGACAGGTACGTAAGTGGCTTCAGGAAACATAAAATACATTGTTTATAATTTAGAAGATTGTCACTTTAATACTGGGCTTCGTGACATTGATTTTCAGCCTCTGATTTTGTGGAGTGCGTCCGTGGGTCGTGTAGGGGGCGTTGAGAGGCACAGGAATATTATTGATACTATATATCAAAATATTATAAACATCCTTAGTGCGAAGCCGGGCAGTTGGACTGGGGGAAAAAACTGTAAAAAGAGGTCAAACGGGAGTAGCCTTATGTGGGTGGAACAAGTATGGGCTTAGAGAGTCTCATAGGGTGGCCAGGCTGACTATCAGAATGTGGTTGTCTTAAATCGACCAATGGTAGGTAGAATATATGAGCAGATGAATGAATCTGAGAAAGGTGTTTAAGGCCCGCTTAAAGTGGTGTCAAGAAACCAAGAAAAACAAACAATGGACTCTTAGCTTTATAATATTTGGTTGCTTCTGGAGGGCAACAAGGAAATTTGGTGTCAAGCCTGGCCTTCCTGTTATATAAATGGTACCAGTGTCCACCGGAGCAAATTGCCAACATTATTCAGGGACCATTTCCTAGTATAAATCTCCATTAGGCCCGTCAGTATCGGCTGCTGAAAATAAACTGAACCCAAATGTCAGGGTGTGGCAAACACACGAAAGAATCAACGCTATTAAAGTCGCCAAACAAATAAAGTGTGCACTAAAGAGCATGAGTGGTGGCACGAGTCTCCTGGACATGAAGCATAGCGTGGAACACTTGAGAAATGCGGGGGTCCACCTTCCGAGGGCGCTCGCTCTGCTCTTTACGATGTGCACAGTCACTCGTATTTACCACATGAGCAGTTGAAAACCATCGTTGTGCCTCGTGAAGAACAGGACGGGCGACATTTCGGATAGGGCCGCCCTATTTCTCTAGCTACCATAACAGCTAAGGTTCTGGACACGAACTCAACTGTCATAACAGCGAGCGAATATCCACGATGCACAATTTGGCTTTAGATCCGGGCTATCCACGGAAAGCGCAATTATGAAAAGCATACTGTCCAGTACTATACTGATCGACGTACACCGGTATATGCCTGTTTTCTCGACCTCTCAAAAGCCTTTGATCTGGTGTCGTAAGACATACTTTGGAATAGTTGGGAGACAGGGGTTGCCGGCTGAACTTCTTAGCATTATTAAGATATTGTACACTAACCAAACAAATTATGTATATGGGCAGATTTTCGTCTACGTGTATAGGTTGGAATGTGGGGTGAGGCCAGTGGCTTAACGTCTCCCACACTCTTCAACATATACATAAACGGTACCTCATCGAGGGATTGAGCAGCATGCGTGTCGGCTGCCGAATTGATGGAATTAGTATCAATAGTATTAGCTACGCAGACGACATGGTGTTGCTCAGCCCTTCGGCGGGTGGCCTTAAAGAGATGCTAAGTTTTTGTGAAACCTTTGCCACAAACCATGGCCTCAATAATGGGCAAAAACGGAGTTCATGGTTTTTGGGGCCGTCGGTAGAGTGATCCCTAACAGAATAAATACGCTCAAAAGCGTATTAATAAAGTCAGTAAATTTAAATATCTGGGGCACATATTGCCGACGACCTCAAAGCTGAAGATATAGAGAGGGAACTAGAGCTCTGGCGGTTAGAGGTAACATGCTGACTCGCAGATTTTCTAGATGTAGCAATCAGGTAAAAGTATACCCTTTTTAAAGCATATTGCCAAAACATGTACACGGGAAATCATACCAAAAAATCGCTATTGCGGGTCCAATATAATAATATATTTAGGATGATGTTGCTGCCGCGATTAGTGCGTCAATAATCATACTGATGGATTTGCGGCCAAATTCGTAAGAAGACCACATCGCTGAGCAGGGTGAGGGGCAGCCGCAACAGCATCCTACGCGGATAGATGGCTTGGAGGAGTCAGGAGGGTTAAAACGCCACTCTGATGGCCCTCGGTGCCAGGTCCTTTTATATCTGTGTGCATTTAGTTTTTCCATAAGTTCCGTTTTTTCTTTTTATTAATGGACTAGCGAACTGAAAGATAACTACGAGTAGGTACCAATTATTATTTGACATTGTAATGATAAATTTAATTTAATGTAGTTTAGTTTACTTTATAATTTGCATGATAAGTTTAATTGGCTAGACATAAGGACAATTTTTTATATGTGACATCTTAATTTACTATGTTTAATTGCAAATAAAGATTTATCTTATCCCACGGGCAGACATGGGATGGTACGAATTCTACTCTGCCGGCACCACGCAGCATATGGAGTAAATAAGGCTACTTTATTCCCAAAACCCCACAGACGAAGTCGCGAGCGGTCGCTAGTATTAGTAATCGAGACGTAAGGCAAGGTACGCGTAAATTACTCGAGTCGAGATGTAAAATATAGCCTCATAGGTATATGTTACGCACGCTTTGGGACGTTAAATTAAGATTCCTGAAATGAATTTCTCCTGAAAGCCGAACTTTATCAAGTGAATGAGTTGCACCTTTTATACTTTTTGTATTGTATCTTCTTTGTAAACCCCTATTGTTATGAGAAAAGGGTCTTGACATTCTTTTAATTTAGGTAGTACCATAGAGGAATAAGATGTCATAGAGTGCTAATGTCATACTAACTGTTTCGATGCACCATTAGACTTTTCGGTGCCTCTCGATTCCAGTCCTTGACACTTAGATTCTATTAGTGTAATGTATAGTAATGTGCTACATTACTAATGTATTGTAACCTATAGTAATGCAATCTAAGTGTCAAGGACTGTAATTGTGAGGCACCGAAAAGTCTAATGGTGCATCGAAACTGTTAGTATGACATTAGCACTCTATGTCTACATCTTATTCCTCTACGGTAGTACCTATTGACTTGAAGAAACATTTATGAAATTATTTAATTTTTTTATGAAAAACTGATTAAGCTGTATTGGACACCAGTTGAGAATAAGGAAATTTATCAAGAATATAGAAAAACTACTCTAGTCGGGTATTGATGAAGTACCTATAGGTACATATAAGCGACACATATACCTACCTATATGCTTATTATGCAACATACAGTTTTAACAATCCATAAATCAAAATACATATCTTGATATGGGGTACTACAAAAGATTTAACGTAGAGTTTGTTTCCATTGTTTCATCGCCCCCGACAAATTACACGTCGACATGTTAAGTAACATGTGAGCTGTAGTGAGCTTAGGTGATAAAAGATGATACAAAGCAGCAAGTTTATTTTTATCTCAGCTAAGTTATGCTGAGTCTGGACTAAAAATAGTAGATAAATGTTATTTTTATATTCTGATTGAATACATACTTGACTCGAAATCATTTTACCCATATAAGCTGCAATTAGATAAATTAGCAACTTTTTGTTTAAAAGGTTAGTTACTAAAAACCCAAATACGGTACCTAAACCTTTATACATACGACTTAATGCAAAATATAGCACAAGATAATATGAAACACTTTGTCACCCAAATCCGCAAAGCATAAACATTTCAAAACATTTTATTTACTGGTTTCGCAAAATAGGCCGCTTTTGATACATTTGATACATAGCGAGTGAACCTGTCACCGCTGGGACGGACACAAGGGCATGACAGATGTGGGTCTAGCATTACACTCGATAGGGCAGGAAAATAATATCTGAGGGCTCGAGACATACTTACGTTAAATAGAGCCTATATCAAGTCTAGGTACAAAATTTTACAAAAATAAAAATAAAAAGATTTTTTATATTTTATTTTCTGACAATTATTAATTTATTCGGCCAAAATATAATACAGTACCTGAAGTTAATAATGATACATTTAACGTACGATCATACTGACAATTACATATGAAAATGATGGGCAAAAAAATATCTATAATCTACAGCAAAATAAATTCTTATGTGGCTAGCTAGATTTCTGGAAGACATGACGTGTCTCATGAATCGTGTGGTAACGAAAACGTGTTCTTCAGAATATCTTATCTATACTGTCGTAAATATTTCTTTCGGGATAGATAACAAAATAGGACTGGGAAAAAATAGAAAATATATTGATAAGTACATAAAAAAATATTATGAAGTCGGGTTGTTACTAAATCAAGAAAGAAAAAATGAACGAATGAATGAAAATAATCTTTTGTTTATTAAAAATGGCGGATATTTTTGGTGGCCTACGTTAAAAAATATAGGCCTACTTCTGAATCGATGCCTACAAAGTAAAAAATATTAATTACGCAGTAGAAACAAAAAATAATAATCTTTATTTCTTATAACTTAATATCATTTATAATAAGAAGATCCACTGAATATAAAAGCAATACCTATTAAAGGTTTATGATGCTTGCCTCTTTCAGTTATATGTATCTAAATCTTCCCCTATTTCACCCCATCGCTCCACTTGTTGCTATCAAGGTCTCTCACGTCTATAGCACGTGTCCAAGGGTTGGGAAAACGATACTCCTACCCCTAGTAACAGCCCCTTAGCACTGCAAATATAATTAGGTAGATTTAAACATAAAGTACCAACGTTTACATGCATGAGTGACGGGTATCTTTAGAACCCTATCTAGGGCATGTGTTAAGGTGGACTATGTATAACCATAAAAATGGTATTTCGGGGAAAATATATTTTATTCGTTTTGTTTAGTCAGGTAAACTTTTTTTACTGAGTGAAATAAGCCCACTTTTTTTACTGAGTGAAAAAAGCTCACAAAATAGCCCACCTTCCGGAAACCCTTAATTGCCTCTTACAATAACCACGGGCAGTCATGGGGTGATGCTATTCTACTCTGCCGATACCACACGGTATAGGTACAGAAAATATACATACAGCGTATATAGCAAAATATATATCGATATATATCTACTTGTAATTAAGCAATTTCCCGAAGTTTGTCTACATTTTGGTAATTACATGTTTAAATGTATGTTCCGTTTGTTTGTACGCACAAGATAGGTACTTACATAAATCTTAGGGAGGTTATATCTTTTATGTCACGGTAGAGTTGCAGAAAATTATACCGTTCGCGGGTGGAGCCGCATTAATGAACCAGGTTTTGTTTATGTTAATTAAAATTTACCGAAACAAAGCCCACAGAAGACGGCGAAAGATCGCGAGGTGTGCTCTAAGAGTGAAGAGGCCTTTGCCCAGCACTGGGAAGCTCTAAAGGCTATATAAAAAGGAAGTATTATAAAATGTTACCCTTGGCAGTCCTACATAATATGGCCGACTCTATTTATGGCCCACTTTATTCATGTTCGAAATACGCGCGAATATGAGCATAACAAGGAATTAAATTGTTATGCGAGCTTCTTCCGGAAACTCGGAGCGCGAGCGAAACAATCTGTCAAAAGTCCCTTTCATTTTTTAGCTCAAGTGTAGGTTCAATGGATGCCTGTCTATCGCTGGAAGAGACATAGGTAGATAGTTGCATACTAATATAATCATGATCATTATTTCATTTTCAGCATCAGCGTTACTAACAAAATAAGGTAAGTAGGTATTATACACGCATTCATTTTAGTATTGAATCAATTTATCCTGTGCTGAAAAGCTTCATTAGAATACACAATCATTCACAGTCAATTTCTATAACTGAACTTGAGATTTTTTGCATATCTCAGATTTTAATCTTCAATTGTTTTCATACAAAATTTCAAATTAGAAATAAATAAATCCGAGATTCTCTCTGATCTTTCGTATTGAAATTGGCCGTTAAAGAATTTAGCGTTCCCTCAGGCGATGAGCAACTTTTCACTGAATCATTTACATCTGTCCCCGCTATCCTAAACGTGCCTGTATAATCTCTTTCATAATCCTGCAGTTCTGGCTGCCCCAATCCGGGAAAAACCATTGAATGGCCAGGTTTCACTCGCATACACACACACAAATACAATTTTCGCACACAAGTACTATATTCAACGTCAATATTAACCAAAAAAGCAAGTAGTCGTTTCTAGAAAGGTTTATATCTTCAAGCACATATCATTTTTCAGACAAAATACACAAAGGCTGTTGTAACCGCGGCTGGTTAAGCGTGGCATACGCCCGCACACGGGCCTATGTATACTGTGTACGAATGTGGAAGGAGGAAAACGAAAATTACCCCAATAATGTATACAGGTACAGCCAATACTCTATCGAAACGTAATGGTTCCACTCTTAGCTATGTGTATTTTTTATTTTGAAACGCAGATAGAACGGAACCGGAAGAATATACCTATCTGCCTACATGTTTAACGGAAATTAAATAGTAAAATTGAAGGGTTGGGCTGCCTGTTTACCAAAGATCAGCTGTCAGCAGCACAAGCACGACTTTTCAATTATTTGAAACAAAAATACCCTGCAAATAAAGGGGAGACCACGCTAGAGTGTAGTTACTCAAGTTGACAGCTGTACGTTACTATAATGAAACCGTTGTTTCTACCGCTTTTAATATACTCTACATACCCGTACAGAAGTACCAAGTTTTCGTCGATTATAAAAGGACGCCCTACATTGTGTGAGAGCATTTTGAAGGGATTTTGGAGAACGCCTTATATGTTTAGGAGTGGGAATGATTATGTCATGTCCAAATGTAAAAACCATATGATGGAATGGCGAAGGTTTCGTTCATTGAATAATTATTCAAATGGAAGGTGGAAGGAAGAGGATTTTACATTTTTAGGCATCTAAAATCTGGCTAAGTCTTGTGCTGATTCGAAGCTTTACTAGAATACATCAGCTACATCTTCTCATGCATGCCATAAAGAGTCGACTCCTTAGTCGAAGTCAGTGAAGCGTTCTCTTGCGATGAGCTAGCAAGCAACTTGTGTCTGATCTTTTAAATCTGGCCGGATCAGGGATCTTCAGAAACAATACGTGATTGAGGAATGTTTGCCCTTGAATATAGCTTATAGCGGATGTATTTATAATGAAGCATTACATGGCATTACATACAATTATAAGGGAGTGTCTAAAGCTTCACAGCGGATATACCATACATTGTTTCAATCCATCTAATGACGGCGCGGCGGGACGAATGGCGCCCATCCGCCATGCTGTTTCTATTTTATGGTTGGCACGTACGCGTAATTTAATTAATTAAGCTTTATTTGCATGCTATTTTATAAACTTAATGTCTAAAAAATACTTAAGTGATGACTTTATGAGTGAGTGAATGAATGGAAGCAACCGGAAGTTCTTAAACAGCTGTTCAATGGGTAAGAAGTAGCATTTTGTTCCATTGAAGATTTGACTATAAAAATACTGAAAATAAAAGCTCTAAATGATATATCATCATTTCACATCAGGATATATTCAGATAGATATTTTAGCTGTTGGCTTGGAAAAGGTAACCAGATATAAAAAAGATTATTATTTGCGAACAGCCTTTGTTATAACCACCATATCTTTAACAGATCGTTATTAAAACTAGGAATATTTTTTTCACAAGCAACCCTTTTTTTTTTCACAAACAATATTTTTTCAAAGCGAGTCTCGGCTCAACTCCGGCAGTTTGCTCATTGTACAGAAGCTGACACCTTTCAATTTGATCGATATCGTACAGAGAGACAATCTACAGAACCAATGTTACTTGTGGAGGCAAAGTGTACACATTATGTCTGTTTACAAATGACCTAGTTTAGATAGTTTTAACTCTGCAAATACCATTTTTGCCTAGGAACCAGTGCTATTATTAAAGTTAATCTATCCTTTTTAAACATTCTTCTCATATTAATGAATATACTGGGTGTAAAAAGACAACGTTGTTCTTTTAATACCTCTTAATTCTTTGTAACATCACGATAATTTTTTTTTCTATGGAAGTACCCCTGGGTTTCCAAGATATTGAGGGCCAAAGTTACATTAATATTTTCCGTTTTTTTTACATAAATTCATCTGGAATCGGTTAACATAACATTTTTTTTCAAAGACACCTAATTTCATAATGTTAAAATGTTATTTTTGTAGATACATTTGTACTTTGCGCATCAAACAAATACATTGCTTCCAATATTTTTTTTTTCATTATTTTTTTGTCCTTTCCCAGGGCTGGTTCCATAGGAAAAAAAAGGTCGTAACCTTAAAAAGAATACAAGGTATTAAAAAAACAACGTTGTCCATTTTACACCCTGTATAGATAGGTAGTAGAGATGGATAGAAACGCCAATAGTTTAAGGTTAGGAGCATTAATAAAAACACCTAAATCTACAGCTTTAAATACGTAGTTGACCAATTCCCTTATTTCTCCTATGACCTACACAACCTACAGTAAAATAACGACCAAGTAGCCTAAGTTCCTATATGGCTATAGAGATTGAGTAAACTTCACAATTATGTGTACCTACTTACTTAGGTATCGGGCGCCGAAAATGGCACCAAAACGTGCCTTCTACGAACTAATCAATTCGCACAGACTTAAGTACATCAGTCAGACGTAAACAAAACCTTTTGTCTTTCAATTTGCTTTTAATTCGCAACAGCTTAATTTTGAAAGCAATTGTGTTCTATTTGTGCAAGATTACGGACTAGGCGCCATTTAAATCGTATTTGGTTCAAATTAAGACGAGTTAAATTGCATTTAAGATCCTAAAGCTGGAATCCTAATTGGAAATGTAACCGACTGAGATCATTTGCTGCGAGTCAGTATTTCTGACGGAAGAATGAGTGAATGATTGAATAGTAATATGTTTTCCTGTTTAAAAAGTGTGAATCGCAGTTTTTATGCTGATAAGTATTTAGGTTTGATTATATTTTCTGCACTGTTGTATAGGTTTTAATTCACTTATACTATATATTCCATTATATGAAGCATAATTACTAGTATTTTGTTAAATCATAAATAAGTAATTCTTAAATCGTGACTAAAGTTCGTAATTCTTATATGAAAGCCTCGTTGATAAATCGTGTTCAAGTCTCATATTAACAAAAGTATGGTATTCTCCGTAAAAGTACAGAAACTTTTCAACTATTTATAACCCGAATATTGATCTACCTGTTGAGTCGATTACAAAGAAAAATGCAGCGCGAAATATCACTTTTATTACATTATACCTATGTAACTGAATACCTTCGCTTTACAGAGATACATTACCCTGAAACTATTATTTAAAATTAACAACAATATTCGTGATAATCTTCGTCAAAATAAGATCTCTAATACAATATAACTTACTTGCAATAATACAGTCTCCCATCCCTCCCCGTGTGCACGGTCCAGCCTTCCTTCAGCTCCGTCTGCAGCCTCTCCAAAGCTGCCTCATCTTCTACAGGATCCCGTGCCAGCTTTGGACTCCCGGAGCCCAGCTTTGGACTGCCAAACTTGGGACTGGCGCCCAATTTTGGGCTATTAGAACCAGACGCTCCATCGCTCAAGCTCGGGCTCCCCGTGAGTCTCGCACTGAAATTGGGACTCGGGTTGGGCCTGGGACTCGGGGCTAGCTTGGGACTAGCCGTGCCGCTGGGACCAGGCGACGCTGACGCCTGCTGCAGCAGCATGGCTTTTACGTCATCGCATCATTTTCGGTTTAGCGTAATCTGGAAAGAGAGAAAAGGATACGTCATTATTCTGTTTTACGACGTTATTGTATAAACCGAGTT
Organism: Carposina sasakii; assembly: GCA_014607495.2. Lineage (NCBI taxonomy): Eukaryota > Metazoa > Arthropoda > Insecta > Lepidoptera > Carposinidae > Carposina > Carposina sasakii. The sequence goes on from CP053161.1 coordinate 3,968,592, forward strand.
ATAAAATATATGTTTAAAAATTTAACAGCAACTCCTGATGACAGTACAATTTATATTCTAATATTCTCATACTGGAACTCTCCCTCAATTCGAAATCCAGAAAACTAAATTCTAATTCTAGTAAAAACATTCTCAGATTCTCCCAAAGCTTTAATTAAAGTACACCGTAGCTCTTTCACAAAGGGACATACCGACAGACATACTGGTAACCTAAGCGCAATCTCAAAAAGAGTTTTCTAAAAGATACGTTCAAATGAAACGCTCTCGTTGGCAAGCTCTCTCAAATGGCAACACCGATTAAAACTGGCCGCAAAAAGTCCACTGCAAATGCTGTCCAAATTGCCGCGAAAAAAAAGATCCAACCATCGTTCCCGAGCAAACCGTAGGTAATAGCCGGACGCGACGGACGAAAAATGAATGAAAATGCCGCCATTTTGTATATGGTACTTTGTTTATTCCCGCCTTTTTATTGGCCAGCCGATAAAATGCGGGATTAGAGGGTTAGAAAATTATTAGTATTTGTTTTCAGGACGCGTGCATGAAACCCGCGAATTGGATCAACAAAATATACCCAAAAGCTTCAGTTGCGTGATGATAGGATTATGGGATATTTCACACGCTCATGTTGTTTTCATCGCGTTTCAGTATATCGCTCCGTGTCACAACAGCAATTTGTCTTGTCGCGGGCGGCAGGGATTTGGTATCTCCTCTTAGGATGGATTCCAAGCTCTGAACAAGAAATTGAAACATGAAAAAATGACAGCCTCCCCCCCTTGTTTTCCCACAAGGGATCCCTTACACAGCAAAAAAATACCCTATAATGTAAGTAAAGACGTTGAAAAAGGCATAAATATAATATTATCATGAAAAACTTGGATTCGTTTTGAAAATGTTTACATATTTAATAGAGTAATAAAATGTATTTAATGTAATTTGTATTATAAATAAAGTGTACATAATATAGTAAAACTTTAGCAAAAATTATTTTAAGGATTTCTGTTGCTATGTAATGGTATCCCTGGGTAGCACATGACAATTTTGTCAAAATGTCAATCGATTTGTTTGAATACTTCGCATATTTGTGTGGACAAATAAGATTTTTGGTGGTATTGATATAAATACAGTGTGAAATGATTGTTCGTGGTTGCAAACTGGCATAATCCAACTTATTATATCACTCGTAAGTACAAAATTGAATTTCCAAACTATGGCCCTAGGCAAAAACTTAAACGGCAAATTTTAGGCAATATTCACTCTTGCTTTTTTAAATATTTGTCACAAAACTTTATTTAGTTAGTTGCTTATCCTCATAATCCCAATATTTGCTTCTGAAGCTACTTTTTAAACATTTATTGTATATTTTTGAGTAGGGTGCACATATTTTCCTTCGAATTTATTTTGTACTTTTTATTATCATATATAACATTATAAATGTGAAAGTAACTCTGTCTGTCTCGCTTTTACGCCTACTGCCGCCATTTACTGAGCGGATTAATTTTAGTGATAATTTTCTCTGCGTAGCTTTGGGTGGACCCAGAAAAGGTTTAAACGCCTAGCTTGGTGGCGCCTGTCACTGAACATTTTGTAATCACTAGTTAGTATAGGTGCTAAAATTTAAATTTTCAGATAATCAAGGAAACCCACGTATGGATTATAGTAACGTTACAGCTACCGAAATATTATATCACTGGATCAATTACTGGCAGATAGAGCACAAAACATTTGTCGTTCATTACAGAAACATTTATCGTTCTTATGCTCAGCTTCAAAGAACGATGGAAAAACTTGTGCAAATAAAATAAAAGATATTTAATGGTTATTTATTTAATAGTTGTTAAATCCCTTTAATCTAAATAAGACACTAAAGCACTTAAAACAACGTTTCTTATTTGTACGTATGCAATAGTGGTACGAAATATAAGTATTCATAATTATGTACTCGTAAATATACCAATTTACATTCCAGGTCTTTAGGATCACGGACAATATCACAATGGCTAAGACCATCCTTTTTTATTTTGTAAATGTGTAATGTAAATTGTGCAAATTTTATGTTACCTATTTTTAGGCCAATACAAATTCCATTGGGTTCTCTGCAATTATTCCTACTTTTCTTTAGAAACGGATAATCTAATATTTACTTATTAATTATTATGTATCCACCATAAAAATTAGCTGTTTAAAAGAACTCAGTTGACCTTCAAAAATGCAAGCATTACATTGATTCACGTTTATGCTACTTAGCAATACTAGGCATTTCCTTACTAGTTAAAAGTGCTATTAAATAACGAAGGGCACTAAAACAGCCCAAAGCTGTAGAATGGAATTACGCTGCATTATAATAGCACAAGTTTATGCTATTATGCAGCATTAGGCATTATCTTACTATTTAAAAATGCTATTGTAGACCCTTAGACATAAAAAACAGCTAAAAGCTGTATGGCATTTGCATGACATAATGGTTTATGTTTATGTTACTAAACAGCATTGAGCATTTATATCCTACTTAAAAATGCAATTGTAGAGCCAAATGTACTAAAAACAGCTGAAAGCTGCAAAGCTGTTTTGTGTATTGATGCACTAAAACTACAGGCATTACAGATATGCCATTATCCACCCCTTATAAAGTGTAAAGCATCATAATGGTTTCAAAATGCTCATATAAAGCATCAAGATGCTCAGTAAACTCATATAAGAGTTTCTACGAACCTTAAGTTCTACATAAGTTAATTATCCGTTTGTTAAAATGCTTCCTGTGTTACTTGGGTTGTTCGTGGTAGAAATGTCATTGAATGAAATGTCCATTAAAATTAAATTGTGAGTACACTCTAATTTTTCCCCATCTAGTTTTTCAAGGTCAAATTGGTCAAATTTTCGGGAGGCAGTTTTTAGTAAGAAGCGCTGTTTCCAGCTTGTATACATTTCTATGGCGGGCGGTCTTGATTTTTTTAACCTTTTTTATTCCCTGGGAAAAGGAAATCATTGAAAATCCACTTTTTATAAATTGTATACTCAGACTTGAAAAGAATATAATAACATTTTATGTCTGGGATCAAACTTAAACGTCCATACGACACGTTTGTTAATATCCAGAGTTGAATTATTTATTACCTATCCTTCGATGTACCCACAGCATAGTTACTCTTTGGCACTATACTGTATTTTTTCATCGAAATAAATGCCTCTAAAAAGGGAAGAAAATTAAAGATGGCCGCTTTAAAACACTTCCGAATAGTAACGCCTGATACAATAATTAAAGCTTTAAAACAGCTAACGTAGCAAACTCTTTGCTTTCTAAGCTTTATAAGGGGTAGGTATCTACTGCGGAACTCTACATTACACGTCTCGACACGCACTTGACCGATATTATCCGTATAAAAAGGAGAGCGCTTTAAAGGACCCTGAAAGGACCTGAAAAAGCTTGTTTCATTTTTTGTTTTAATAAAACTACATCATAATTTTTCCTTTACTATTTTGTAATACATATTTTAAGGTACCTAATTATAAAAGTAATTCGTTTTTATTCTGCAAGTACTTCCATAAAATAATTTCACTATCTTTTATTTATTACAACAACATATGGGGCAAAAAGAGAAGCATTTAAAACAGATAATTTTTAATGGATAGCTATTAACCGCAGGTTCATTAAACTATGTTTTGAAAAATATCTTACCTGGATTTTCTACTTAATGAAATTAAATTAAATAAAACCTTTTTCTCAATACAAAGTTACTTATTTGATTACTAGTGGAAGCCCGCGACTCCGTTCGCGTGGACTACAGAAAAAACAAATTGTTGAAATTATTCGGGATAAAAACATTTTCCCGGGATAAAAAGTAGCCTATATGTTAAGTGGGACCTGTCACAATATATTCGTGAGAACTGCATCGAAATCGGTTCAGCCGTTTCTGAGATTGGCGTGCACAAACGCACAGACAAACAGACATACCGACAAACAGACAAAAATTTCAAAAATCATTGTTTTGGGTACTATTGCGTTGATAAAGGTCTCCTATAATATTTTTTCTCATATATCTTCCATGTACAGACTGCGACTCGTTACATTTTTATTACAGGTATAGATGATTAATTTAAAAGATTATTTAATATATCAGACACGCACATCATATATCTCTTAGTGGGCTATTTACATAGCTTTTCACTTAACATACCCCTTTTATTACACCCTGTATAGGTATAGTAAGTTAACTACGCGTTTTGGCAGATGGATAGATGGTATTGTCCATGAGAAAAGTAATTTAGAACAGCTGAAATAAAATTGAGGTTTAGAGGTTTATTTTAAGTCCATTATGTTCGTCGATATGACCTTCTATCTTCAGCCTATTGTTGTCCACTGGTGGACGTAGGCCTCCCCCAGGGCACGCCACAAGGCTACAGCCACAGGGGAGTTTTGCCCATAGTCACCACGCTGGGCAGGCGGGTTGGTGACCGCAGTGTGATTTTCGGACCACGCGGCTAACAAGAACTTTCGAGAAAATACATATATTATATAATCTATTACGTACTCTTTCTACCCCAAAAATGGATCATTAACTTTAAACGCCTCCCACTACGACTAGCATTGCCCAAATCCACTTAATTTTAAGCTATTGTCAGAAAACAACATATTAGGTCATTAACAATACCTGTCAGACACACATAGTGAGCAGGACGGAAATACGACTACACAGTGGGAAGACAGAGAGAACGATATCGTAGGCAGTGTCATAGTGGGCGGCCGTTGACCCCGGCAATCTGATCGTTATATGGTGACTAAAGTTATTGTAAAGGTTTTTATAAGTTTTCTAATGTATTAGAGAACTTTAAGCTGGTTTTACAAAGTTATCTGTTTATACCACAGGAGTATCTAATACAGGGCAATTTCTTCTGGAATATTTCCCAAATGCAAACCAGAAAGAGCTTTCACTTCTGCTAATACCCGATTTATCAATTTTATAGAATATGAAGTCTATTTTCGCAATTACACAATATTCATCATCATCAGTCAATCAACATTCACCTACCGTTTAGGACTACAGAAAAAATAAAAAGTTCCCTACTACGCCATCCACTTTTCAATAATTTAGAATTCGTTAAGTTAAGCTTAAAATTTTAGGTTTTAATTTTAATCAGTATTACCTATATGTTATCGCGGTTGTCGTAAAACGTAATTAATTCACCAGGCTTTGTCCCCTTCCCGTGGGAATTTCGGAAAATCCGTTCCCAGTGCTTCCTCGGGGTCCCAAATAAACATATATGCTCAACTTCAGATTCAGGTACATGTTTAACCGAGTTTAGAATCGTAATGAATGAACGAATCTATACTTTGGGTGTGAGCTTCCCGTTGGTGGGTTCCTTCCCGTTAGGGAATTTCGGGAAATCCGTTCTATAGTGTTTCCTAAGCGCAGTCCCTAATGAACATATATGCCCAATTTCAGCTTCATATGTATTTAGCGGCCACATTTTCGTAAAAACTATTTGATTTTTATAACAATCCAAAAAGAAGTCGTTTGTCCCCTTCCCGTGGGAATTTCGGGAAATCCGTTTTTAGTCCTCCCTCGCTGTCCCCAATGAACATATATGCCCGATTTCAGCCACTTAAAATTGAGCTTATAAAGATTTATCGTGTCATACAGGTTAAACCATACAGGTTTTTTTAGGGTTCGTACCTCAAAAGGAAAAAACGGAACCCTATGAATTTGTTGTCCGTCGTTTCCGTCCCCTTCCCGTGGGAAGACCCTTTTTCTCAGGGAAATCCGTGGAGGTTGAAGCTGAAATTTATATCAATTACTCAGGTCTACTGTCCCTTGAAGCTGTGAAAAAATCAAACTATATGCCAACGATCAAAAGATTCAGCCGTTCATATGTATAGCGGCAAATTTTCGTAACTTGCAAGGGAATATAGAATTCCTACGTTGGTCGCCTTCCCGTGGGAATAGAATCTTGGGAAATTCTGGTACGAGCAACTATGTTCATCCAGGTCCAATAAGGATTCTAACGGTGAAAGAATTTTTGAAATCGGTCCAGTAAATTTTTGAGCCTATTCATCACATACAACCAAACAAACAAAGTTTTCCTCTTTATAATATTTTTGTAGATGAAGTTTTTAACTATTACCCATTCCTCATAAACGCGTAAGGTTACACAATTGAAATTCATCAAATCATCAGTCAATCAACATTCACCTACCTTTAGGCTTAGCAAAATCAAACTCCCTACTGTCACGCCATCAAAAGAAACACTTTTCAATAATTTAGCTGATTCGTTAAACTCGCAAGTACTCGCAAGGGAATTTTAATCAGGGTATTCCAGTCGACTATATCTTGAAATTTGGCATGATACAAAGACGTACTTATATCCCACCAGGCTCTATTGTTTATGTATGCTAAACGCATGAGTCATATAGCGCCTCGTGCGGCGGCGGCGTGGGCTAAGGTCAACAAGTGAGACGAGCACAAGAGGTACACTCGGGTACATACGCGAGTTATAGAATCAGTGAATGAATGAACGAATCTATACTTTGGGTGTGAGCTTCGTTAGGGTGGGTTCCTTCCTTAGGTTATTCTTCCTATAGGTTTTAAGCGGCCATGTCAATATTATAAACTTTAAATAATTCGATTGAATTCTTATTATGTATTTATATTATTAATATTATTTAGTCTAGTGCCACATTTTATTATTTGATTTTTATAACAATCCAAAAAGAAGTCGGCCTAAATGCTCTACGAAAACCTCTACTGTCAACTAAATTAAATGACTAAGTAATCAATTGAGCCACTTAAAATTGAGCTTATTAAAGATTTACCGATGTCATCACAGGTTAAACCATATATGTACCTATGTATATGTATATAGTACCTTACTAGTTATTAGTTACATTGCCCCCCTTATAACCTAACTATCAAAAGCAAAGCGATAGCGAAAATTGTACAAAAATCGCTAATTGCTTGCCAAATTCGTATTACGTATAATGAATTTTAAAGAAAATTTGACAGTTCAAGGCGAATTTTCGCTATCGCATCGCTTCGGCTTTGCTATTGCAAATTAGGTAATCAAGGGGGCCGGTGACGACATAGTTTTAGATCAAGCATTTTGAGGGATTACAAACTTCTGACGCCGACTGTAGGTACCTACTACTTCGTTAGACGGGATTATACTTCCTAATCATCGATTTGTGTTGATATATCAGATATAGTATATATTTGTGAGCTTACATTTTTTATCTGCAAATATTGATCGCAAATAAATACAGGAACTAAGTTTAATTGTACAGGGTGTAACAGAAGGGCTATGTTAAGTGAAATCACAGATTTGAGACTCAAAATCGAAGACGAAAGTGATGAAATATAACCCTTTTTATCCGACTGTACCAGAAAGAGGGTTATGTCATCGAGTGTATGTGTGTAGTTGTATTTTTCTTTGGTACGCTCCTAGAGCCTATACAGGGTGTAACAGAAAGGGTATGTTAAGCGAAAAGCTGTATAAATTTAAGTCTCATTTGAGCTTGAGAGGTATCTGGGTCTCTACCTAGATATTAAATTCTTTTTGTGGTACATATAAGTCACACTAGGTAATTTTTTTTACAGAGTTGGATTTTTTCTTTAAGTAAATGAGGTTATTGTTACATCCTATAAGTAATATATTTAATACAATTCCAGAGTAATGGTTTACAAATGAATTTCGCATTATAGTTCAATAAATTTACCACACTTACTACCACAGTGTTACTTCTTGTATAAAAAATTAGTTTAAAAACCTCAACACATACCTACATATTAAAAATACTTAGGGCCCTAGAGCATCTTGTCTTTGTAACCAAACCATATGCAAAACGTTTTCGACTCCACATTTTAACGACGCTGTAAAAATCGTACAATCTTGTTGGCAGTGAACGAACTTTATGCCTTCGGTTGCATATAAATATCTAATATTTGCACGGTTCGAGTAATAAATGTAGTAGGTAAGTCATAACTTGGTTAGAATAAAGCTAGCGAATCATAAATAGTTTTCGGTAGATCTCTATGGTTACAATTTTAGAAGCTAGACCATCTACTTAATTCGTAGAAAACAAACGTGAATACATCGATATATTTCGATCATACATCATCGTCAGCCGGCCACTGCTGCAGGCCACCCCCAGAGCACGCCACACGGCTCGATCTCCCGTTTTCACCATCCAGTAACTACCAGCCGCCCTCTTCATGTCATCGGTCCATCTGGCCGGAGAGCGTCCAACGCTACGCTTGCCGAGGCGCGGTCTTCATTCGAGAACCCGCCCCCTTATTACCTAACTAGCAAAAGCAAAGCGATAGCGAAAATTGTACAAAAATCGCTGATTGCTTGTCAAATTCGTATCACGTAAAATGAATTTCAAAGGAACTTTGACAGTTCAAGGCGAATATTGTACAATTTTCGGTATCGCATTGCTTCGGGTTTGCTATTGCAAATTAGGTAATCAGGGGGCCGCTTACCCAGAGCCACATTCGGGGATAGGTAGATGTAGATAATCAGTGACAAGTTACTAGCTTATCGCCTGAGTGACTAATGCCCGAGTTCCATAGGTGACTACTCTTACGACATGTACGGAAGGAAGTGCATCTGCACAGCACCATACACCCTCCACTGAAAGCGAAAATTGCATAACTTACCATAGCATGCCATATCTTTAAAAACTCTAGTTTCTATAGCATTTAGAAATTAGTAAATTAGTAAACCACTATTACTATGACCCATTATGAATGTGTAATAATGAAGGTGAATGACTTCACTCTACAATATTTAGTTAGTGCAAGTGCCTGTTGTCGCAATTATGAGTTATCAGATCTACCACCCAACTATGTTGTAGCAATACATAAGTATCGGCATCTAGTTATGAATCTTCACTCTACAATATTTAAACACCTACCAAACTATGTTGTAAATTAAAACGGTCTAGTGTCAACGACCGCTTACCGTTAACTATGATATTCAGTTATGGTATTAAATATAATGCCGCGTTATCAAACTAAGTAAAAAGATAGACTAAAACTGAAGCGAAAAGGATATGAAATAGATGGCGCTGTACTGTCAATAAAGTAAGCTTAGTAGTGGTTTTATGGCGGTGCTAAGCTCACATGTGATATTTGCATAAGCAAATTTTGGTAGGTTTAAACATAATTTACCAAGGAAAACTTTTAGATATTTCAGACCTTTACGTACCAGGCCAAATCGAAAATAATATTAACAATGCGAAATTAAGTACCTATTTGTTACCTCTTCACGCTATATTTACCCGACCATCTTCTTGATTGAATTGCGTGCCTTATTTGGATGTACGGAGAAAGACATAGGCTACGCACTATGCAGTGCTAATGCAGATAAAATTGCAGGCACCCGCTAGATTTAAATAAAGAACTTATAAGTATAAATACCAAGCTTCATCAAAGACGCAACCTTTACCTAAATAAATAATTTTCACACTAATCTATTTAGTACGATATATTATGTCTGCGACAGAGAAATAACCTTGTGCTTCCCAGTGCTTCCCATAAGTCACACCTATCTACAATTTGATTTGAGATAAATCACCTCATATATCCCATAAGCCACACGTAGGTATATTACCTACAATTTGATTTGAAATAACCTCATCTATCCCATAAGTCACACACCTCTACAATTTATCTAACTCTATGTCCGCAGTCTCGACGGCCACAGACTGGTTATACCACTTTAATAACACTTTCTGTTTTATTTAAGAACCTGTCGATGCACTTTCTTTGCCAGACTGCTACTATAACGTAACAAGAGCGCGTCGAGTTGACATTTTAGTAAAATAACGCTTACATAATGATTGGTGATTAACTGCATCACTCAGACCTATTTAAAAATAAAATAAATAAAAAATATTTATTTCGGAACAAAAGTCCACAGCGTTAGTAACAAAATTGATCTTATAAAAACTATGTTAGTAATATTTGAAATAATTTAATTTAATTCAATTCAATTTAGTTTAATCGTTACTTAAGCCAATTCTTAATTATGATTTTTAAAAGTTACTTCATAGAATCACTCAATAGAATCATTGTGATACATAAATGGAGTATGCCGTTAATTAACCAGTTCAATGCTATAGCTAGCATTGAACTGGTTATTTATAATACTAGCTTGGAATATAAAATACTATCTAACAATAAAATAAATATCGTAACAGCTTCAAGATAATTACAAGAACCGTTCTATTAGAGAATAGTGAGGGTATTTGCTTTTGAATACATACATACATACATACGGCTGTGTTCACAAGACTGCAGAATTGTATACAATTGTGTATGAGATCCTACAGATATGTTTAGCAAATCGAGGTCCAATGTTCAAGATCAGATGCTTTAGAATACTGAATTGAATTAATCCGACATAATATTCACACTAAGTGAGGTTTGTGTCATGGGCACTAAGTTACGGTATATAAATACATATATGTAGAAACATCTGTGTCTCGGGAACAAACCTCGATATTCATGGCTTCGATATGGACCTGATGGCGTCGCAGGCAGGTTCACTATCAACTACACCAATCGGCATACAAACATGATTCGAAAATCAGCTTATTCTCAACGTTAGGGAGGCTCATTAGTTACGTTTGACCCACACTTACGGCACTGTTATGGCTTCACACTAGCCGTTAAACCGCTCAGATAAATACGGCGTATTTCAATTTCAGGCCAGCTAGCATGACCACGCATCTTGGATATCGTATCGTACGATATCGTATTCTCTCTTTACAAAATTCAACATGGCGGCTATATTTAACGTAATTTGACAGGCTAAATGTCGATAAATCGGTTTATCATATCGTGTTTCGCAGGTCATGCTAGGCTTGCTGTTCAACATATTAACCTCATAATGAATAATGGTCATATATTCCTGTGTCCCCTAGATGGGGCAGAGGGCCTCCACAGATCTCGGCCATCCCTTTCGGTTCTGAGCTTCGCGTTTTAACAGTTTTAACACAAACTCGAAAATATAACATGACTAGAATCGAAGGGACATACTTAATGCTCGCAGAAAACGTATTTTTAACTAGTGGACGCCGGCGACTAATTCCGCGTGGACTACAGAAAAAAAAATGTCGAAATTATCCGGGATAAAAACATTTTACCGGAATAAAAAGTAGCCTATATGTTAAGTGGGACCTGTCACAATATATTCCTGAAAACTGCATCGAAATCAGTCCAGCCGATTTTGAGATTAGCGTGCACAAACATCGATCCGTTACAATTTTATTATACAGGCTGATTTTTAGTCGTCAACGTTCTCGAAAACTATGGAATCTCCTCATCATCACGACATTTTTTTTCCTTTAAAGCATACCTGGGAAGTGTCTGGTTCTCAAGATATTAGGGTCCAAAGTCGAGTAAATAGACTGCATTTTTCTGCATAAATGCACATAGACGCTCGTAGCAAGATTTTTACGAGAAATAACTAATATCTGTCTATAAAAAAACTATCATAAACACTGGACACTATAAATTTCGCCCAATCCAGTAATTTAAAAAAATTCAAAAAAAAAAAACATAATTTCCCAGGTTTTTTTTGTATAAACTTACTTTATTTGATGTGTAGAGTACGTACCCTTCGTTAAGGGTGGCAACGAAAAAAAACCTTGTATGTATAGATTTGATTTTCCGAAATGGTTGCTAAATCATGCATATTCCCTATTGTATCGGTCGAATTTGTAACTCGCTTGATGGGCTTATCAGTTATATTGTGATGTATTTTTGGATCATTTGTGACTCTGCGTGAGGGTTGATCAGTTATTATGATTATATGTCACCTCTTACGATATCCACAGACAGACAAATTACTGATAAGTACAATACAACCTACCTATCCCTGCTTTAATACTAACATACCAAACCGTAAAAGTGTTCCATGCTATTCAGCTCTGCTATATAATTCATGTAACGTACCGTTATGGTCTCAACTTACGAAGGTAGTCGCACCCTGTACCCTTTCATTTAATTAGGTGCGTTGAACGTACTCGGAATACGAAAGCTGAGTACCTATAAGGGTGTGAAGATACTCGGCTGTTAAAGCACGTAGCCCAGCCAATACCAGAAATTGTGTAGTTTTTACCCGACTGTGTCCAGTTTTTGTTTTCGAGTAGGTATGTGTGTAGCCTAAACGCATTTGAACTTGAGGGGTATGTATCATTAGATTTGTAATGTAAGAGTAACACTGGATCAAAATTTTCACGCAGTCAGGTTTTGTTTCATTAATTAAATGATGATTAAATCGTAACAAAATATAACATAAAACTAATACATAAAGGTTCTACCGAAATGAAAATAAAAGCGAATTGATAAACATTTGACAAATTGCAAACCCAATTACGAAACAGACCATAAAATTAACAGAACAAACATTTATGTTTCAAACAAATTAATACGTTTGTGTAACTACGACCTTTTCAGGAGAAAAGGATATAAATCGACCCTTCCTGAAGGATGATCCCGGTAACCATTGACAGGTGGAATTTTAATATAAACATAGCTAGAGAATAGGGTCGCCAAGGGAAAAAAATAAATGAAGAAGACACTCTAAATAAATTGAAAACATAAATGATAAACTATGTAAGTATGTACTTTGTTTTTGATATTGTTAGATGTTTCATATTTTAATGAAAAAAATCGATACATGTACAAATGCTTTATAGAGTCTGAAGAGCATCGAATTCATCGAATATTTTATGTTCTAAAAATAGGAATTATGCTGATATCTAAACAACCTTTGATAAAAATGTTGTACAGGTACCTAAGAGTTAATAGTTCATACATTTTTTTATATATACTGTACGCAATTTCTAAAATTGCCAACCTACTCACCTTAATACCTAGAGACGTCGATAGCCTTTACCCTAAACATCGCTAAAGATATTAACTAAATCTAAACAGAAAATCTAAATGGTATTGTTCCAGGAAAACAATTAATTTTCATCACAAATCGCTTTCATCCAACTTGGAAATTAATTTCTGTAGCGAAACCTGTCAATGGACAAGTAATATAGGTATTGGTTTTATTACAAGCGACAGCGGGTTTATTTTCACCAAATTTGTTACATTCAAAGAATACGATTATGCATACACACATACACGCACACATACATAACCTAACACCTATGATATACCTTATTATCCCATAAGGGTAGGCCAGCGGAGACTACTCATCTCCATTTAGTGCGTTTCAAACAAACTTCTTTCGCCTCGTCCACATTTATAAGTTCGTCATACATACTCATCGATTTCAGGTTCTCTTGACCTTTTCTTAACATATCACCAATCGCTTTCCATCCATCCTCTTCAAATGACCAAACAATCGAAGCATACCTTTCTCACTTCGTCCTAAATTATATTTTCCAACTGGGGTAGACACACACCCTCCGCTGACCCTCGAGGTTATGCCAATGTAACAATTTGCACAAATAGTGGTTAGTCTTAATCACGTCATTTAATGAACGCGGTAAATGATTGCTTGCTATTGGAGGAAACGGTTCGATAACTTTATAATCTTTTCCGTTGTTTGTGAAATGATTACATTGTCCGAGACATGCGATGACTTATAAAATTAAAATGATGATTTATAATATACAACTTATTTACTGAAACATAGAGAATGCGAGCACAAAACAAAAAGTACAAGCCCAATTTTCATTTCGAGTATTTTTCCTCTGTTATTCCAATTCGCCTTGTTCCATTAACTTCAAGTGTGCTTAAAAATCTTGATAGGAATGCATGAAAATTATTCCGAGGCACCCTTCGTTACCCACAAAATCCGCAATCTTAATTCCTTGACTAATCTAACTGGGAAAACTTAGTTGTTGAACGAAGAAGCACTCGTACAAGTTAATCCTAGATTAAGAGATTTACTCCGGAGTTAAGGTATTTTTTTGCTGAAGTTTGTGGTATCGACCCTATTTTGTGCGCGTATAGAACTATACTATACTATAGAACTATTCCCGGGCATACTGTACAAGTCACTACTAACCGAACTTGTACATCTCAACTATACCCTCAAAATTGGTCAGAACTGACACCGTGTGGTTCTATCGGCCCTTGGTGCTCTGCCTACCCCGTAAGGGATAAAGGCGTGATTATATGTATGTATGTACCTATGTATAGAATTACTACCAATGCTCGCTTTCAAGCGGGGTGCGTAGGTTCAATGCCAGTCACGGGCCGGCATCGCTGAATTTATTTCATGTACTTACGGATTTTAATGTAAAATTGTCACTTTATCGTGCCTCAGAAAGCACGTAAAACCGATGGACTTACGCGCGCTTTTCTTATTCTTTTTTGCACACAGATTAAAAATATACATATTTTGTTCTCTTGTCAACTACGAATATCTTGCTATCTGGAAGAATCTTCCTTCTTTTACTTCTTCTTTTTCTTCTTTCTTTTTTTTCACTACACTATTTACAAACCGTTATTATCCGAAATCGATAAGTATTTTTTTGCTAGCATTATCTAAATAGAGACCTAAAGGTCTATAAAAATTTGAATATTTTTAACGGCAAAAGTCGTCTGGAATTTCGGGCTATCTAAATTACATTTTGTGAAGTTTACAAAGCTTTTAGTAATTTGACCTTCCAAGGTTTTACTAACTTGTTAACTTTGGTTTTAGCATGATTTAGTATATACAGGGTGTAACAAAGGGCGAGACTCGAAATGTTGAAAATTTCTGAGGGAAATGTGATTTCGGGTCACAAATTTTGTAGATAGGTTTCCTATAGTGGGCTATTTACATAGCTTTTCGCTTAACATACCCTTTTTGTTACACCCTGTATATGTATGTGTTTATAGGATGTTAGTATACGGTCATAATCATCTTCCTCCCCTTATCGGTATTTACATATGTGGTCGGCGCAATAAATCTATTCCGGTCCGATCCCTTAAACCAATCCCTTTTTCTTTAAATCCACAATAAATTCCGGTCGGATACCAAATAAATTTTTGGATCCGATCTGATCGCGTGAAGTTCTTTTTTAATGTGTATGGTCAGAAAATAAAATAGGAAAGAAAAAAATGAAAATTCTACAAATTGTTTTATTGAAGAACGACATCTCGATATCTTATTAAAAATCAACAATCATTCGAAAAATAATATTGTACGAATATGTGTCTACTGTTTTACTTACTAACAGTACCTACTAAAAAATCATTGATAAGTCACACGGGATCAGAACGGAATACAAAATAAATGAAATATTCATCTGATCCCGCGACGGGATCGGATAGGTATAAAATTAAATAAAACTGATCCTTTGCGGGATCACTTTCTGGGATCGGAACGGAATAGATCGCGCAATATGATTTCTTTCGATACTCATATTGCCAAGGACGTGGCATTTGGTTTACGATCAGCTACCTGCCTGATGCCAACCCTCCTTGGTGATAGCTTAGCGACAATAAAAAAAAAAAATACTAATGGTACATGCCCGTGACTGGGATCTAAACTACCTCGTCGGACTGTAATTAAGACTTTCTACTAAGTATAATTAAATAAACATTAATAAATTAAATATTAGTAGGATACAGTGTGGTGATGGCATTGTAAAATATTTTTTTGGGATAAGTGAAATATACCGTCACTTTTCACTGTAAATATGCAAATATTACTCATTAAGATAAAATAACAATAATTTTCCTCATATAAAAGCCTCATTGTATCCCTTTGCCCTTCTCATGGTTCCGTCTAGCTATGTCTAACCAAAGGTTTATCCTGTAATAGAATATTAAGTACTGATTTCCTAGGGCTTAAGTCTACAGTGAAAGATAATATGGGCTTTATTCAGCCCTTATAACATAGCGCCTCGGCAAGCGTAGCGTTGGGCGCCCTCTGGCCAGATGGACCGATGACTTAAAGACTGGTAGTGACTGGTTGGCAAAAACGGGAGATCGAGCCATGTGGCGTACACTGAGGGAGGCCTACGTCCAGCAGTGGACTGCAATAGGCTGACGATGATGACGAACATAGTGTGGAGGGCTAAAACATCACATTATAACAATACGAACTGTTTCTCTCCTTTTTTTCTTAATGTAGTTTTGTAGTTTCTTAGAATTTGTTTAATTGCACATGTTACCCTGTTGTTAACAATTTCTCTTTACTTGCTTGGCTTGCTGGAAGAGATCTCTGGTAGAGATAAGCTTGCCATTGTACATGCATCTCTTCTTTAATGTTGTATGCCATATTTCTTTTTGTGTATGTGCAATAAAGAATAAGAACTCTACTTTATCAATATTATAAACTAAGCCTATTAGTAACTATTAGTTTTTTTCGAATTTTAATGCAGATGTAGACATATGTATATTTGAACAATATGGTAAACATAGATCTTGGATTTCCTTTATGATCCTGCAGTTCGGGCTGTGTTCGTGTTGTTCCTAAAGTGTCGTTTTAAGCCTACTATATAGTATTTCACAACGCGTGTGAGCGAGACAGACGATGTTAGCCGATATTTTTCAGACAGCTCAGGTTTCAGGGAACGAGCCGTAACCGCAGAATACTGCCGTCACCGCGGTTGTGGTATAACTTTAATCTTGGTATAATGTTTACACTCTGAAACTAAGTACTCGACATATATTTGACGGCCGATTGGTCTAGTAGGTAGTGAACCTGCCTGCGACGCCATAGGTCCTGGGTTCGAATCCCGGTAGGTGCAAACATTGATGTGATGAATATCGATGTTTGTTTCCGAGTCATGCATGTTTATATAGGTACTTATCTATGTATTTATATACCGTTGCTTAGTACCCACGACACAAGACCTTAGGGATCTTAATGTGGGACTAGGTGTGTGTGAATATTTATAAACAAAATATTTATTTTGGCTACAATTTTGACTTTCAGATATGATATTATCACGGAATAATAATTAGTACTTGTACGGGGTGTTAGTTGCAACGTAAAAGTTCGAGGGACAATTTTAAATTTGCCGATAATATTATAATACTGAGTTGATCATATCATAGTATGAACAAAGTCGCTTTCTGCTGGCTGTCTGCCCTAGGTATGCTCAGATCTTCTTAACTATACGCAATGGATTTTGTTGAGATATTTTAAAAAGATAGAGCTTTCAAGAAGAAGGTAAAGTTTATCTATATAATAGGCGAAGCCGGGGCGTGTCACTAGTACTTTATAAATGCAATTTATGGACAGTAAAATAAATCTAAAGTACCTAACTATAACTATAGGTACCTACATTGATCTACTAGCAAATTAATTGAGGAAGTATACCTTCTATGCAGGTTATATCTATCTGAAAACAGATTCTCAAATGTGCTAAGTTATATTCGGGGGCGTAAGTGGTTTCTTCGTCGCTTCCTTTCTTTGTGTCTCTAATCGTTCACAGCTTTGCCGCTACATGGAGCCAGTGGCGCGGAAAATGGCGGCGCGCGGGAAAGCCTCGTTGGAACCGGTCTTAGATGTGCTATAATTCTAGAATACTAAGTAGTGATGCAGTTTTGTCCTTCATATTTTCACAAGTAGGTGAAGTTGGACATGAAAAAACCTATACCTAGGTAGATATATGAGCTTCTGACTGTGGTTGACCAGTGCAAGATAGATTACACAACGTCTATTAATTTTATTTTAAAAAAGTTTACATCACACGAAACGGTTTAAAAAAAATCAGAACGGAAGTTCAACTATACATATTACTTACATCGATTAGATCTTATAGATTCGAAAAAGAAGCGGCTGTGACATACGGTCGGACATAATAACAAATCTATGGTTCAATTTTTTGCTAGTTTGCCACGAAACTTAAAAATACACGCAATCGGCACAGCTGCTCGCGTCCTATCATAAAGTTCGGAGGGTAAGTAACGCGCTCCATTTCCCTATACCATTATAGAGCAGTTTGTATTGTGTAACACAATAAAACCTATTTTCGGACTCTCCGGCACAATATGGAACGCTCCTTCTAAACTAGGCATAGACATAAAATTGTATAGAGTAGATGCTTTAGTGGATGTTTTATTTCATATAGCGAAGATCAAGGAATAGTGAATACCTGGTTCACACAGTACGTAGTTATGTTTATAACTTAGGTACATAGATCTATATTGTACATACCATACGTAGGTACGTTATATGGAATACAAAAATAATATTGACCTACATTTTCTTCCTAACTCTACTTGTGTTCTTGAAGGTTCGGTAGGCTGATTACCTACGTAAGTTGCAGAAACAGAGCGATAGAATGCGACAGTGAATATTGAGAACGATGATGATTGCTTCGGCGTGCTAATGAAAATTAGGTAATAGCCCTGCTGATTTATATAAAGAGCTTTACTCAAAGTCACTCTCTATTTAGAAGCCTTGTAGTACGCTCTCTATACAATACACATAAACTTCTCCATGCCTCTTCCGAACGCTACCGGTCGCATTTCAAAAAAGGAACGTGGCCTGATTACTGACGGAAGCTGTCAGTTGTCTATGACACGGTGAAACGTAACAGGTTCTAATTGAAGACGAGCTCAGTATTCAGCTCTATGCGCGGGTGGTAGGTTTCACTTTCGCTTGAGCGTCAACTATCCGCCATTTTACAATTTGCTCGTCACTGAACTGTATTGTTCGGCTCGAGGACACCTTTGCTGTGACGAAGAAATACGGTTCGAGTTCATTAGTTGCTTTTAATTCAGTTTAATTAGGGGCTATAAAGTAATTGTTGCTCACAGAGGTACCTGCTTGTAATTATGCTGAGTTTCAGGGTCGGAAGACTCGCGTGTTTGAATGAATAAAGACGGTACTTATACAAAAAATTAAAGCCTATATACCTACCTACCTATATTTGACAACTATACCTAAGATTATTAAACAGATAGGTATATACATCCGGTATTTAAAATAGAAACACATCCCATATTAAAGTAAAACCTTATTATTTTGATGTATATTCTATTGCCTCGAAAGTATAAAGCCGTTTCAATATTATATTTCAATTAGGCATCTATTTACATTTGTATTTATTTAACAGAAATAACTTGTGTGGCTTTATCGTCTGTTTCGTGTACCAAACCAGAACAAATTCAAAATAATTGACAGTGAAATTGGAAATTAGTTACAGACATTTCGATTTGAACGCCATTTCCTTCTAACGCAATACTGAACATGATTGATTTGAAATAAATATAGTAAATCACTTGTATCATTTAAGATACATTACGTAGGCCGATATAAAAAAGAAAAACACGGTTTCGGTGAGACACGTGTCGCTACGCGGCCAATATCAAGGCTGTATAAGCAATAAATCACAGTGTCTGCGAAAAAAAAAAGAAATAAGCGGGAAATCTGTCATGGCCGACGACGGGCGGGAGTTGAAGACGATTCGTTATTTGGTTATGCCGTAAAAGGGTTTGCGTAAATAGTTTTGCAAGTATTTTATTTGTTAATGAGTCCCTTTGAAACGGAGATAAGTTTTTATAGCGCCTACGTGTGTCAAGTCCGTAAAACCTAACTTTTCACATGTCTCAATTTATATTTCAGTCTTAAATTATTTCTGTACTTCTCCTGTGCTACTGCGGGGCTACACTGATATACATTAACTGCTTCTCCCTCCGTGCATGTCGTACGAGTCAAGAAAGGAGCTTAGACTTAGAGGGCGTCCCGATCTTTTACATCTGTGTAAACGAGGCTTTAGGATCCCCTACGTGATCTCGCAGTTCTAGCTACGCCATTTTGCGTAAGTAAACATGTTATTTTCAATAATCCATAGATAATGAGATTATTTAAAAAAAAAATACTAATAAATAACAACAAACAGCAATTTAATTTAAAAACTAACTTGTAACAGAGTATCAAATGTCAAAAACACACAACATTCGGTCACTAGCTCGTTACAGAGTAACTGGATGTTCGAATTGCTCCAATGCGTACTCGCCTTTTATATATACCTAAAGTAGAACAAGACAAAAAGTCCCAGATTTAAAAATAGTTCATCGCGTCAGCGGTCCAAAAAAAACTGAAATCAAATGTACACGCTGTACACAGTAAAGCTCCATTCGTATATCTATCAACATACAACATCCTCTTGTAACATATTGCAGATATAAAAATCATACTCATTCGGTTTTGACCTATTTTTATATCAACCTAAAGGTGGAAATAGGGGTATTATTTCCACCTTGAGGTACCTACATAGTCGATATAGGCACTTTATTTACTGCTAGCGAAACCCCGCGATTATTAAGTGTTACAGACAGTCCCCTGTGCAAAGCCTGCATGGAAGAAGAGGAGACAGCCGCCCATCTGCTGCTGCGCTGCAACGAAACACTGGGCAACCTGAAAAGGCTGCTAGGATTCCTGGAGGAGACAGGCTAGCTCGAGTAGAGAGCACACCACCCTTACGCAAAATAGGCGCACTGTCGTCGAGTTGCGGAAACAAGCCCGTTCTACCATACCATACCAACCCCGCGATTTCCTATATTTGCCAACTTTCACCAAAATCTATTGGGTAACTAGTCTGCGTGAAAGATTACAACATTAGTAACACACATTATACTGACGGCTGTCCAAAATGGGGTAGCCAGAACTGTGTGATCGTAAAGGACATACCACGGTCACGTTTAGCATAATGAGGGCAGATAAATAATTTAGCGATAAGACTAGCCGAGTTCCTTAAAAGACTAATAAACGTCCAAACATTCATTCTTACAAACTTTTCCGTCAGAATCTAGGTACCTAAAAATTAAATATAACATCGATAGACTACTACTATACTACTATTAGTTACTTGTAAATAAAATTTATTTTTAGTGCAATCTATGTTTACATTAGAGTGTGTTTCACGAAATACTTCATTTGAATGATGGCGCTAGTTACTATGTGTATGACTACATTATCTGTGTTACCGCATACATAAAATATTAGTTCCGAAATCAGGCGTAGTAGTTATTCTATGAAACGAACTCTACTCTGTTTATATGCTTGTCTGTCAATGGCGGAGAGAGATCCGGAGAGATTATTTGATTATCCACTGCCGAAGCTACGATAAGTGCTTAAAGTGCATTAACAACTCGTTACTCGAAGCTACTTGGTGTAGATCAAACGTAACGAGATTACGCTAAGTGTTTATTGAAATGTATTAGATTAGATACTTAAATCCGTTACAGAGAAATGCTCGACCATTTCATGAAATTATCAATTCTACGATATGTGTGTCAATTCTTCGGTGTGGAGTCAGTTTCAAAGAATAACACCTATGCCAGATATCGGAATATAATAATGCACCTAGTCATGCACATAGAAACAAGCGCCATCATGCAAAGAAACTATTCGGTGGAACGCACTTTAACATTATCTTGTATGCAAATGCTATTAGTTGTTCATAACACTTACATATAGTGCCTTCGCTCGTATACCAATTGGTAAACCATAGACGGAAAGGGTGAAACACACTCTAGTGCTAAAAAGCTAAACAAACTTTTTTCAATGGAAAATTTTGTCATCGTATGCAGCGAAAAGATGCCGATGACGAAGCGCATGAACCGCGTGGGCAAGTAAAATACAAATATCGGAATAAATCTCAGGGTAAAATAAACAAGAGTACTCATGACACGTTTAAAAGTATCGATTATTACGTAGTCAGTCGATATGGTCTCGAGTTAAGGGGATATTATAGTTATATCTGAATAGTCAATATGCTGGACAGGCGGTTTGGTGACCGCACTGTGATTTTCGGACTATGTTTTCAACACGGAAGGCGCTGCTGTCCACCTCCCGATAACTCTTAATCGCCTCTTACTCTTACCCATGGGCAGGCATAGACATAGCTATTCTACTCTGCCGACCGGGAGATCATATACGCAATGTATTAATTACAAATCTCACGTAAATCTATTAAAAACAGCATCATAAGCATCCTCTTAACACGATCGAGTACTCGCATCGAGCGAGAGAGAACCCCTCACATCCGAAAACGCTATCGATTCTATTTTTATTCGAGAACGATGGACAGATTAAAAATTTAACACTCCCGCTTTTAAACCAGGAAAAGTTCACGGAACTACTAACGAGCGGAATTTCAGACGTATTAAATTATTTGGATTATGAAAAATCTGTGCTGGCGTCTGGGTTTTGTATTCTGGACATTAATTTAGGAATTATTACTAAAATTTTCTAATAATTACCTAGTAAAGTATTTTCCCTTAATAAAGGTATTGTTTCTAGGGTACCATAGGTTCACGAAAATAAAGTTTCATAATCTAAAATCGTATCAAATTTATTTTTGACTACATAATTCTGAAGGAAAATAATTTTAAGTAGGAGTATAAGTACCTAATACGCTTTAAATCCTCTATACTTAGTGTGGCTTGTTTAAAGAAATTCCAATAAACATATAATACTACAGCTGCTTCTCTTCCCGGGCATACTGTACAAGACAGTAGAGGGACAAGAGGGTCTTGGTGTTTTGTAGGCGATAGGCTGACTACCTGTACCCTCAACTATACCCTCAAAATTGGTCAGAAGTGGCACCATGTGGTTCTATCGGCCCTTGGTGCTCTGCCTACTCCGTAAAGGATAAAGGCGTGATTATATGTATGTATGTTCTATTATTCTACTACAGCCTCGTTACGGAATGAATCTAGATATACATATAGATTATAGACATATACACTTGGATATGTTCCCGAAATGGGGGTAGCCAGAACTGAGATCCAGATAGCAGGGATGTAAATGATGTCAGTAACAAGTACCTAGCTTATCTAGACATGTCTAGTAATATCATAATTCAGTACAAAAAATAGTACCCAGCTACTTCAGCTGAAGCTAGGCAATCCTTGCTCCGGTTGGACCGTTCCCTGTGATTGGAGATCTTGCTTAGGTACCTATCTACTATAGTGCGTTTCATCAAAAATAGTTCCTTTGCTCCGTTTACCCCTCGTAAAAGGTGGCAACCAAAAAAGGCCCTGTATATTCTTACTTATTTCAACAGATTCTGCGCAGAACCCGTAAATTTTTGAATCATCATCCGAAGCAGTGTTGTGAAAATAAAACCGTAGGGGGAAGTGGGGCAGATTCATACAAGGGGCACCGTCATACACTGCAGATATCTATTGTTAGGCGCACATCAACTGAACGACTTATGCGTGTACGCATAGCTTACTTATGTGTGTGTTGGCTCACGGAGTTTGACAGCAGTCGATGTGAAACGTGCGACGAGGTGACCCGCAACGTGATTCAGCCATGCGTAGTAATTTTATAACTTCAATTTAAACATGTTTTTTGATTATTCAGCTATTTCTAGATTATTCAATATTATTTTATTTAACAGGTAATAGGGTCAAGTTTGTGAATTAATACGTAAATAATTATATATATATGGTTGTTTTTATTGGGAATACTTTCATTTCATTTTCTTGTGATGGGGTAGGTTCATACAGCAGTAGTCGGGGTACATTCATACTGTATGAATGTGCCCCACATTTTTATTTTAGTTTATAGAATTGAAATAATATTATAATTTTGTTTTACAGAAAAAAATATGGTCAGAAATTACAAGAAAAAAGGGAACTAGAAGTGGAGAGGTGGACGAAGAGGCAATGTTAAAAGCTATTGATGATGTTTTGGAAAACAAACTCTCTTTACAGAAATCAGCAGCCAAATATTGAGTTAATGCACAAACACTTCAAAGCCGTGTCAAAAAAACAGGTTCTTGGTAGCGAAAATCGTGAATTCGAATCTAAATTTGCATGGCAGCAAGTTTTTACAAAAACAGAAGAGAATCTTTTAAATAAATATATCTTAAGAGTGTTCTAAGATGCACTATGGACTGACATGTATCCATTGCATATGAATTTGCTAAGACTAATTACATTAAATACCCTTATACCAAAGTTACCCCAATTTTTCCTTGTAAGTCCTCGTCAACACTTGCCGGGGTCTCCAGGGCGGAAAATAGATTTTTCAATTCCAGTTGGAACGCATCGTGTCCTGCTTGGGGCAAATTGGAACGGAGAACTTGCCTTACCTTGCGGCTCCTTTCAAGCTTGAAGTAGATATTTAGGGTGCCTCTTACGAGCCGGTGATCGCTTCCGGTGTTAAACCTGTTGATCACTGAAACATCCCTAAATATATGCCTTTTATCCGTCATGATAAAGTCGATCTTGTTCTTCGTCCTACCACCTGGGCTCCCGGTCCACTTCCTTTGTGGTTTTTCTGATAGAAGGTGTTTAAACTAACAGCCCCTGCATGCTGAGGAAGTTGTCCAGCATTTGGCCCCTCTGGTTTCTGCTCCCGTAGCCATGTGGTCCCAAGCACGATCCACCGCTTTCCTGTCCCACTTTGGCGTTGAAGTCCCCCATGACAACAGCGAAGTGGGTCTTAGTGGTGCGGTGTATGGCCTTCGACACATCGTCATACAGTGCCTCCACCTCTTTATCTAAGCTTCTCGACGATGACGCTTATACCTGTATGACCTTGAGACAATATCTATCGGTCAACTTCAATATCAGGTACGCTAACCGGAGTCGAGACGCTACAGATCTCCTTCACGTTATCACGGAGGGTTTTGTTGACGAGAAATCCCACGCTACCTTGGGACTTTGTGCTCCTTTCCCTGAAGTAGAATAGGTGGCCTGATTCAAGGGTTATAGTGTCCTCCCCGTCTCTTCGGACTTCTGATAATCCAAGAACATTCCATTGTATTTTTTCTAATTCCACCTCAAGTATTTGGAGACTTTCGTCCAGCCGTAAACTGCGTCTATTATACGTTGCTAAGGTCAGGTTGTTGTGGCTGCCATTACCCGTAGCCTGGAAATTCTTTGCACCCCCTGCCACACCATGATCCGGGCCGCTGCCATGGTCCGGGGTAGTATGGTGGCCGGGAACTGGGGACCTTTTTTGGTTACCTTCATTGGGGTATTTCTGCCCATAGTCACCACGCTGGGCAGGCGGGTTGGTGACCGCAGTGTGCTTTTCGGACTATGCTACACGGGAGGCGCTGTTGCTCACCTCCCAGAATCCTTAATTGCCTCGAACGACACCCACGGGCAGGCATGGGGTGGTACAAACTCTACTCTGCTGGCACCACGCGGCCCTTTATCTTTTATTATATGTAGGTATTACCTTTTTACTTGGTATCATTTGGTTACTACCTAGTATTATTTTCTCATAGAGACTAATTGCTTTTCGAGAACCTCGTGTTTTTATATTTTGATTTTGATAAATAAATAAAACATTTCATGCTCAAATTGTGGTATTTTTCATATGTATGAATCTGCCCCATAGCCTGTATGAAAGTACCCCGCATGTGGGGTACATTCATACATTTTAATAATTTTTTTATAACCTTTACTAAAAGCCACACAAGTGTATTCACACAAATTACATGTTTTTGATGTAAAGTCAGATAGTAAGACTATTAGTTTTTGATGGATCGATACAGGTATTGATACCATAGAAAATTCTATAAGGCGAAATATAAAAACTGTATGAAGCTACCCCACCTTCCCCTATAGTGAGGGCGTTATCGATTATTGATGCTATTCCGACCGAGAAGTACTAGAGAATCGATTTATCAGATTAGTCTCGCTCGCTGGCGATGCCCGACATGCAAAGTTGTGGCTACTAAGTACTTAATAACCAACCTCAGCAAAATTGAGGTAGGTACTACCCAAAATCCGTTCTGATAACAATTTAGTAAGTAGGTATAGTAGGTTCAATATACACATATGTATACAGGTGAAACATATGTAGCGAAGGGGTATGCATAGCGAAATGCTATGAAAATTATAGAGAATCTATCACAAAATGTAAAACTCGACATCAAATGTTTATTGAAAATTATGATGATGATGAATATTCTTGAGTTGTTTAAAAATAAACAGGTCATTTAAAGACTTTAATGTTGAGAATAGATTCTTTATAGTGAGCATTCATTGCATTTTCATTGCAATCGCTTACTTATTTTGTATGCGAGAACGTAAAATCACAGACAGAATAGAAGATGTCGCGTGGAAATGGTCATTCAAGAACCTGCCTATTTGATTCTAAACATAAATGTATAAAGAATAACGGACTGAGTGTTGTCAATACACAGAGTGAGGCATTCATAGTAAGCTCGGTAATGATATTCCATGAAGTAGGGATGTGTATTGACGCTTCATCCCACACATACAAACCATAGAAAGCTCGGCGCCTACTAGAAAATACCTACGCATACATGCGCAACGCGCCGCCATTACGGTGCTTCAATCTGTGCATTGACAGCATTACGTCCGTTGTTCTTTATACGTTCATGGTTCTAAATACAAGAGTCAAAACATTTTAAAAAGACGTAATAGAAATTTACTCTAATATGATGTCCAGGAATGTGACTTGACTACGTAAATAAAACATACAAAGACGAATATGTAATGAAATATACATAAAAATTCCGTGTATTCATTACAACTTCCTGAGCACGGAAAAACTGGGGTTGTCACTGTAGAAAAACATTATCGAGCTGAAATCTAAACCATTACCCATTAGTTTAAAGTTCAATTTGTTCCAGTAACTCCCGAGTTAATGACTTTGCGCTCGTGTTATACTTAGAGTCCGTTTCATAGAATAACTCCTATGCCTGATTTTAGAACTAACATTTTTTGTATGCAATAACACATAAAATGTGGTCATACACATAGTAACTAGCGCCATCAACCAAAGGAACTATACAGTCTATATCTATACAGAAACGCACTCTAGTGTTTACGTAAAAAGTGTAACGTGTGTGTGTGCGCGCGTGTTCTATTTAAATTTTTTATCGTAATGCCGGGCGGCAAAGGAAATAATTTCTATTTGGTAACACTATTAAGGTCGAGTCACTTACAAAACACGATATATTTTGGCACGATACCTCATTGCATTAAAATTTGGCTCGATTTAATAGCGTTCTTTACGCATTTCTGTTATATTGGAACTTTTCTGCTAAACCACTTTCCTTCGTTTTATTTGCATTTTCTGAGGACGGGAAATATTTATGTCATTTTACATAAACAGAATTTCTAATTATGCCTTATGTACGAGTATGTATGTATGTCGTGGCCATATTGTTAAATTGATCATTTCATGAAATGGTCGAGCATTTCATGAAGTGGTCGCATTTCATGAAGTGGCCAATTCAATTTGACCAGATCGTTAAATCGTCTACATTTCACGATTTTGTCATCCACGTTTGGCCAAATCGTATTAACAGGGTGTCCATAAAATCCGAATGTGGTAAGAGCTTATATAAATAATATATACCGTACACCATATATAAGTATACCATAAGGTATGATGGTATGATTTTTTTTGCTATTATTTATGTGATATTTTCACAATATAATATTTAAAAACATAAAAGACTTTACAAAAGCGATTCGCATCTGGCACATCGCCGGACGCTGCCTGGGCACGCTCGCTCCGCTCGCTCGGCTCGTGCGTCATTTGTCATAGTCTAACCTAACCTAACCTATCGTAATCTAAGGTTTTTGTTTAACAATATTATTATAAACCACCATTAAGTCTAATATACATTATACAACATAACACACTATCCGTGAACTTTTTCTGCATAGTCACCCTACTCTTTTTAATTTGTTTTATAACCTAAAAAGAAAAATCCGCCATCTTCACACATAAATAAAACGCGCGCAGCGCCTCTACTGGTGATTCATGTAACTATTTTACGATATGATCAATAATCTTGACCACTTCATGAAATGATCGGGCGTTTAGTTGCCCATATCGAGAAACGATTTTTAATCATCGATCTGCCCAAACCATATCATGATGTGGCCAATAGACAGTTGAACTTTTCATGAAATGCGACCATTTCATGAAATGCTCGACCATTTCATGAAATGATCAATTCTACGATATGGCCACGACATGTACATACCTTTACTTCTACTTCATTTTTTTTTTTGCTCAAGAACATATTTTTTTTTGCTTTATCCCGAAGGAAAGACAAGGGGAACTAAGCCCATACAGCCATTGTCTTTAGTAAATGATTTCTGAATTTATGATGGATGGTAATGATGATGATGAATGGAAAAGTCGGGAAAATCCTCAAGTACAAGTGTAAAGTTAGTCAAAATGAAAAATAATTGCAGAAACAACTTACATGGGCCCATGAAAAGATAGTATTCCGGCTAAAGTTTTACTCAGCTTACCTGCATATAAAACCATGCACACGCACTAGATTCACATCAGAAGTGATCAAAATAAAGCTTAAGAACAAAAAAGATAAAGATGCAAAAAAACCCGGGAAAAGATAATTGGAAACGACCCTTAGCTTATTTGAATACGCAAATGATTGTGCTGTGCAAACTCGGATCGGAAAGAAATGTTGTTCACTAATAGAAACGTAAGGGATTCTTCTAATATCTGTTTTATTAATGTAGTCCTGCGGATTATCAGTTACTAAATAAAATATATGAAACAGTATTAGATTAATGTAATACTAGCGCCAATCTCAGGGGTCTTCATAACTGGAACGGAAGGGATGATTCCAGAAATTGATATTCAAAAAGCATTCACGCCGTAAAATATTCTTATAGGAATATCATACGATGTGAAAGGATGAATGAATAAGTTGATTTGAGATTCCAGAAACAGGTAGGTTGATTAGACGTCAAAATTCGGGGAATATTAACGTTATTTGGATTTAGAATAATATGAACGCACAAGAGGTGAATATAAAATAAGTCGCCTTTGTTAGATAAAGAAATTAATTACAGCGATTAATGTTTAAAGATCCTTATTAGAAATAATAAATGAAATAAGTACCTACTTATTAAAGGCGAGTAGCCCAGTCCATACCAGAAATTGTGTATACCTTCACCCACGGCTAAATAATAAAAAAAATTAACAATCAGACAGACGGGCAGACAAAAATTTTAAAAATATTTTTTGGTAGGTGAACTTCGCAATATTTTAGCGAATGTGGCTACAATGCTAAATATCTGGATTATGTGTAACGTTATTACGAAATATTGTTGAGTAATCAACATTCGAACACTACTACAATACTTAAAATAAAATTGTCTGGTTTCTAGTTCCCACTACACTATCAGCTGACCCGTGACACTGTCCGTGTTTTAATGTATTTCCCATTGTTATAAATATTACGCCACCGCTTTATTACATTATACGATAATAATACAAGCTTCCATTCATATTTTATGGTCGGAGCTCCATTTATCAAAAATCTGTGTAAGTTCGTAGGTAGGTATAATAAGAGCTAGTACGCTATATTGTGAATGCAAGTTTTTCGTACTTATTGACATATTAGAGACATTGAAACTCAAGTAAAATGCTTTGGTGTTTTATGGGAGTTGAGTCCAGTACGCTTATTTATTTTGAAAAGATCCTTTCGAAACATCTGAAAAGCTCTAGAAAGAACTAGGTAGGTATTTAAGCGATTTACACAAGTCTTACGCAAATAACGTCTTATCTTTCTCGCTCTAAGCGTTATTTCACTTCATTGGAATCCTGTTGAAGTGAAATATCGAATCACAAGTTTCCCATCTTTTCTATAGTAAACGCTGCCGTTCCGTGCCCGTGACGAGAGCACAAAAGGACAAAGCGAAAGTAACAAAAACTTTCAGTGAAATCCCGGTTGGCGGGAACATGCATCTGTCGAACGAAACCGTTCAGACGCGTTTTGTTTTCGGATTTTTTTGCCGCGAAACCTCTGTGTGGAACGGAACGGAACGTGTCGATAACAGCTGATTGATCGAGCACTCCACGAACTCATTCGGCGTGCCTGCTCGATTCATTGCCGATGTTAAAGCCCTTACAGACTGTCAGACATACAGGGCCCGGATATTTAAACATACTACCCATGTTGAACGGGCCTTGGAGTTGGCACAAGCTTTTAAGGCAGATTTATTTCCATTGTGAGAGCAAGATGTTGCTTGACTCTACGTATGGCAACATCTCACTTTTACAATAGTTCAAAAGCGCTTGAAGTGTTCACGGTAACCCCTGGAGACCCTGCCTAACATGGCAAGCTCCTCCCTCAAACAAAATACCTACATAGCATTAAAAATGCATGCATGCTTAGCTAGTAGGTACTTTTATCGAACCCCATTACCTCACAGTTGCAGGTTTCGGTACCTCTCACGACAATTCCTAATAGTCATCTCTTATAGTGATGAGCGATGAATGAATGAAAATCTTAGGCGATGAGCTAGCAACTTAATCTATTCACACCTGACCTATAATGTGGCTATATGATTTCATTCGCCATTTCATATACCCGAGTATACCTATAGGTATGTAAAGATATATTTTTACTAACCGTATATACCTAGCTTGTATTTTTGGATTTTCTGTCAGAGCCTTAACAAAACGCTTTTTACCGCGTTTCAATATGTAACATACAGTGTTTCGTAATGAAAAAATAGACTGCATTATTTTTGTGCTTAAACGATAAAAATGTTTACTAATAAAGTTAGGTTCCGAATACCTAATATTCCGCGCATACAAAAAGGGTAGATAGAGCCGGACCTGTCCACTCAGCTTCCTTGAATATGTATTCAGCTTGTTAGTGCGACCGGCGACGCTACTCGTACCTCAAGGGAGAATTTCAATAAGTGAGTTATATCTTTTGATAAGTTATTTTATTACTTGTCATTTTACTGTACCTACCTTGTTAGATATTGTATGGATATTGTAGATATATTTACTGAATTTGATTGGCACAGACTTGGAGAGAATCTGATTTTTTTATTAAGCCTGAACACTCCATTTCAGAATCATGAAGCTGAATACTACAGGCACGTAAACCATAGCAGCTTCAGATGTTACAAATCAGTGACAAGTTGCTAGATTATCGCCTGAGAGAACCCAGTAAATTCCTTAGTCTACTCTTACGACATGCGTGGAAGAAAATGCAGTTGATGTAGTCTAGTGAAGCCGTGTATGACACGTGTATCAACTCGAAGCTCAAAAATTAAGTACTTAGGTTATTAAATTCGCTACATAACAGCAGGGATTTGGTATCTCCTCTTAGGATGGATTCCAAGCTCTGAACAAGAAATTGAAACATGAAAAATGACAGCCTCCCCCCCTTGTTTTCCCACAAGGGATCCCTTACACAGCAAAAAAATACCCTATAATGTAAGTAAAGACGTTGAAAAAGGCATAAATATAATATTATCATGAAAAACTTGGATTCGTTTTGAAAATGTTTACATATTTAATAGAGTAATGAAATGTATTTAATGTAATTTGTATTATAAATAAAGTGTACATAATATAGTAAAACAAACCTTCGCGGTAGCAAAAATTCTGTATTTTAAGGAATGTTCTGTTGCTATGTAATGGTATCCCTGGGTAGCACATGACAATTTTGTCAAATCGTGTCAAGTCGATTTGTTTGAATCGCTTCGCATATTTGTGTGGACTAAATAAGATATTTTGGTGGTATTGATATAAATACAGTAGTGAAATGTATTGTTCGTGGTTGCAGAAGCGAGTGGCATCCAGGATCCAACTTATTATATCACTCGTAAGTACAAAATTGAATTTCCAAACTATGGCCCTAGGCAAAAACTTAAACGGCAAATTTTAGGCAATATTCACTCTTGCTTTTTTAAATATTTGTCACAAAACTTTATTTAGTTAGTTGCTTATCCTCATAATCCCAATATTTGCTTGTGAAGCTACTTTTTAAACATTTTCTGTGTATTGTATATTTTTGAGTAGGGTGCACATACTTTTCCATAACAAGAGACCGACCCTACAATGAATTTATTTTGAAATGTTATACTTTTTATTATCATATATAACATTATAAATGTGAAAGTAACTCTGTCTGTCTCGCTTTTACGCCTACTGCCGCCATTTACTAAGCGGATTAATTTTAGTGATAATTTTCTCTGCGTAGCTTTGGGTGGACCCAGAAAAGGTTTAAACGCCTAGCTTGGTGGCGCCTGTCACTGTAACATTTTGTAATCACTAGTTAGTATAGGTGCTAAAATTTAAATTTTCAGATAATCAAGGAAACCCACGTATGGATTATAGTAACGTTACAGCTACCGAAATATTATATCACTGGATCAATTACTGGCAGATAGAGCACAAAACATTTGTCGTTCATTACAAAAACATTTATCGTTCTTATGCTCAGCTTCAAAGAACGATGGAAAAACTTGTGCAAATAAAATAAAATATATTTATTGGTTATTTATTTAATAGTTGTTAAATCCCTTTAATCTAAATAAGACACTAAAGCACTTAAAACAACGTTTCTTATTTGTACGTATGCAATAGTAGTACGAAATATAAGTATTCATAATTATGTACTCGTAAATATACCAATTTACATTCTAGGTCTTTAGGATCACGGACAATATCACAATGGCTAAGACCATCCTTTTATATTTTGTAAATGTGTAATGTAAATTGTGCAAATCTTATGTTACCTATATTTAGGCCAATACAAATTCCATTGGGTTCTCTGCAATTATTCCTACTTTTCTTTAGAAACGAATAATCTAATCTTTACTTATTAATTATTATGTATCCACCATCAAAATTTGCTGTTTAAAAGAACTCAGTTGACCTTCAAAAATGCAAGCATTACATTGATTCACGTTTATGCTACTTAGCAATACTAGGCATTTCCTTACTAGTTAAAAGTGCTATTAAATAACGAAGAGCACTAAAACAGCCCAAAGCTGTAGAATGGAATAACGCTGCATTATAATAGCACAAGTTTATGCTATTATGCAGCATTAGGCATTATCTTACTATTTAAAAATGCTATTGTAGACCCTTAGACATAAAAAACAGCTAAAAGCTGTATGGCATTTACATGACATAATGGTTTATGTTTATGTTACTAAACAGCATTGAGCATTTATATCCTAATTAAAAATGCAATTGTAGAGCCAAATGTACTAAAAACAGCTGAAAGCTGCAAAGCTGCTTTGTGTATTGATACACTAAAACTACAGGCATTACAAACTCATTTTGATATGCCATTATCCACCCCTTATAAAGTGTAAAGCATCATAATGGTTTCAAAATGCTCATATAAAGCATCAAGATGCTCGGTAAACTCATATAAGAGTTTCTACGAACCTTAAGTTCTACATAAGTTAATTATCCGTTTGTTAAAATGCTTCCTGTGTTACTTGGGTTGTTCGTGGTAGAAATGTCATTGAATGAAATGTCCATTAAAATTAAATTGTGAGTACACTCTATTTTTTCCCCGTCTAGTTTTTCAAGGTCAAATTGGTCAAATTTTCGGGAGGCAGTTTTTAGTAAGAAGCGCTGTTTCCAGCTTGTATACATTTCTATGCATAACAGCCTAGTACGAGTCGTGTCCGTGAACTTAGCAGCTCATTTACCAGCAGCTCAAAAATAAATCTGAGTTCTATTCTAGTGCAGGTGAGTTCTACAGTTCCTGATACCTTTTATAAATAGTTCTGGCATTTTTACCCTGAAAAACTTAAATTGAAAAAATGAGCTGCTAACTTCCCGTAGCAGATCACTTTTCAGTAAATGAAAAAAAAAAGAGAGTTCTATTAGCAAACAGGTGAGTTCTATAGTTCCTGATACTTTTTACAAATAGTTCTGCCCTTTTTCCATGAAAAACGTCAATTGAAAAATGAGCTGCTAACTTCCCGTAGCAGATCACTTTACAGCAAATCAAATTTTAATGGGTGTTATATTCACATGCAGCTCAGTTCTACAGTTCTTGATAGTTATTATAAATAGTTCTGTTGTTTTAACCTCTAAAAACGTCAATTGATGATAATCTGATAACTTTCCATAGAAAATCAAATCACAGCGGATCATGTAAGTTTATCGTTCCAAACAATTTTTAATGAATAACTCTTTCACAATATATTATTCCGTAGCAGACCTGCAACCTGAAACTTAACTCAAGTCCAGAACTCACGTAAAAAATCCAGCAGCTCATACCGGAATGTAGAAAATACACAAAGTATATAAAAACACTTTCAATCGTTCAAAAAAAAATCTCAAAACTTCTCAACAGCCAGAACTCTTTTGTTTTACATAGACCTGGAGTAGACCTGCAACCTGATACTAAAATCAAGCCCAGAACTCACGTAAAAGTTCCAGCAGCTCACACCTGAATGTAGAAAATACACAAAGAATACAAAAACAATTTCAATCGTTCAAAAAAAAATCTCAAAGCATCTCAACAGCCAGAACTCTTTTGTTTTACATAGACCTGGAGTAGACCTGCAACCTGATACTAAAATCAAGCCCAGATCTCACGTAAAAATTCCAGCAGCTCACACCTGAATGTAGAAAATACACAAAGAATACAAAACGCATTCAATCGTTCAAAAAAAAATCTCAAAGCATCTCAACAGCCAGAACTCTTTTGTTTTACATAGACCTGGAGTAGACCTGCAACCTGATACTAAAATCAAGCCCAGACCTCACGTAAAAGTTCCAGCAGCTCACACCTGAATGTAGAAAATACACAAAGAATACAAAAACAATTTCAATCGTTCAAAAAAAAATCTCAAAGCATCTCAACAGCCAGAACTCTTTTGTTTTACATAGACCTGGAGTAGATATGCAACCTGATACTAAAATCAAGCCCAGAACTCACGTAAAACTTCCAGCAGCTCACACCTGAATGTAGAAAATACAAAAAGTATGCACAAACTATTCAATCGTTCAAAAAAAAATCTCAAAGCTTCTCAACAGCCAGAACTCTTTTGTTTTCCATAGACCTGGAGTAGACCTGCAACCTGATACTAAAATCAAGCCCAGAACTCACGTAAAAGTTCCAGCAGCTCACACCTGAATGTAGAAAATACACAAAGAATACAAAAACACTTTCAATCGTTCAAAAAAAAATCTCAAAGCATCTCAACAGCCAGAACTCTTTTGTTTTACATAGACCTGGAGTAGATATGCAACCTGATACTAAAATCAAGCCCAGAACTCACGTAAAAGTTCCAGCAGCTCACACCTGAATGTAGAAAATACAAAAAGTATGCACAAACTTTTCAATCGTTCAAAAAAAAAATCTCATAGCTTGTCAACAGCCAGAACTCTTTTGTTTTCCATAGACCTGGAGTAGACCTGCAACCAGATACTAAAATCAAGCCCAGAACTCACGTAAAACTTCCAGCAGCTCACACCTGAATGTAGAAAATACAAAAAGTATGCACAAACTATTCAATCGTTCAAAAAAAAAATCTCAAAGCTTGTCAACAGCCAGAACTCTTTTGTTTTCCATAGACCTGGAGTAGACCTGCAACCTGATACTAAAATCAAGCCCAGAACTCACGTAAAACTTCCAGCAGCTCACACCTGAATGTAAAAAATACACAAAAAATATAAAAACACTTTCAATCGTTCAAAACAAAATCTCAAAGCATCTCAACAGCCAGAACTCTTTTGTTTTACATAGACCTGGAGTAGACCTGCAACTTGATACTAAAATCAAGCCCAGAACTCACGTAAAAGTTCCAGCAGCTCACACCTGAATGTAGAAAATACAAAAAGTATGCACAAACTTTTCAATCGTTCAAAAAAAAAATCTCAAAGCTTGTCAACAGCCAGAACTCTTTTGTTTTCCATAGACCTGGAGTAGACCTGCAACCTGATACTAAAATCAAGCCCAGAACTCACGTAAAACTTCCAGCAGCTCACACCTGAATGTGGAAAATACAAAAAGTATGCACAAACTTTTCAATCGTTCAAAAAAAAAATCTCAAAGCTTGTCAACAGCCAGAACTCTTTTGTTTTCCATAGACCTGGAGTAGACCTGCAACCTGATACTAAAATCAAGGCCAGAACTCACGTAAAACTTCCAGCAGCTCACACCTGAATGTAAAAAATACACAAAAAATATAAAAACACTTTCAATCGTTCAAAACAAAATCTCAAAGCATCTCAACAGCCAGAAATCTTTTGTTTTACATAGACCTGGAGTAGACCTGCAACCAGATACTAAAATCAAGCCCAGAACTCACGTAAAAGTTCCAGCAGCTCACACCTGAATGTAGAAAATACACAAAGAATACAAAAACACTTTCAATCGTTCAAAAAAAAATCTCATAGCTTGTCAACAGCCAGAACTCTTTTGTTTTACATAGACCTGGAGTAGATATGCAACCTGATACTAAAATCAAGCCCAGAACTCACGTAAAACTTCCTGCAGCTCACACCTGAATGTAGAAAATACAAAAAGTATGCACAAACTATTCAATCGTTCAAAAAAAAAATCTCAAAGCTTCTCAACAGCCAGAACTCTTTTGTTTTCCATAATTCTGGAGTAGACCTGCAACCTGATACTAAAATCAAGCCCAGAACTCACGTAAAAGTTCCAGCAGCTCACACCTGAATGTAGAAAATACAAAAAGTATGCACAAACTTTTCAATCGTTCAAAAAAAAAATCTCATAGCTTGTCAACAGCCAAAACTCTTTTGTTTTCCATAGACCTGGAGTAGACCTGCAACCAGATACTAAAATCAAGCCCAGAACTCACGTAAAACTTCCAGCAGCTCACACCTGAATGTAGAAAATACAAAAAGTATGCACAAACTTTTCAATCGTTCAAAAAAAAAATCTCAAAGCTTGTCAACAGCCAGAACTCTTTTGTTTTCCATAGACCTGGAGTAGACCTGCAACCTGATACTAAAATCAAGCCCAGAACTCACGTAAAACTTCCAGCAGCTCACACCTGAATGTAAAAAATACACAAAAAATATAAAAACACTTTCAATCGTTCAAAACAAAATCTCAAAGCATCTCAACAGCCAGAACTCTTTTGTTTTACATAGACCTGGAGTAGACCTGCAACCTGATACTAAAATCAAGCCCAGAACTCACGTAAAAGTTCCAGCAGCTCACACCTGAATGTAGAAAATACAAAAAGTATGCACAAACTTTTCAATCGTTCAAAAAAAAAATCTCAAAGCTTGTCAACAGCCAGAACTCTTTTGTTTTCCATAGACCTGGAGTAGACCTGCAACCTGATACTAAAGTCAAGCCCAGAACTCACGTAAAACTTCCAGCAGCTCACACCTGAATGTAGAAAATACAAAAAGTATGCACAAACTTTTCAATCGTTCAAAAAAAAAATCTCAAAGCTTGTCAACAGCCAGAACTCTTTTGTTTTCCATAGACCTGGAGTAGACCTGCAACCTGATACTAAAATCAAGCCCAGAACTCACGTAAAAGTTCCAGCAGCTCACACCTGAATGTAGAAAATACAAAAAGTATGCACAAACTTTTCAATCGTTCAAAAAAAAAATCTCAAAACTTGTCAACAGCCAGAACTCTTTTGTTTTCCATAGACCTGGAGTAGACCTGCAACTTGATACTAAAATCAAGCCCAGAACTCACGTAAAAGTTCCAGCAGCTCACACCTGAATGTAGAAAATACAAAAAGTATGCACAAACTTTTCAATCGTTCAAAAAAAAAATCTCAAAACTTGTCAACAGCCAGAACTCTTTTGTTTTCCATAGACCTGGAGTAGACCTGCAACCTGATACTAAAATCAAGCCCAGAACTCACGTAAAACTTCCAGCAGCTCACACCTGAATGTAGAAAATACAAAAAGTATGCACAAACTTTTCAATCGTTCAAAAAAAAAATCTCAAAACTTGTCAACAGCCAGAACTCTTTTGTTTTCCATAGACCTGGAGTAGACCTGCAACTTGATACTAAAATCAAGCCCAGAACTCACGTAAAAGTTCCAGCAGCTCACACCTGAATGTAGAAAATACAAAAAGTATGCACAAACTTTTCAATCGTTCAAAAAAAAATCTCAAAACTTGTCAACAGCCAGAACTCTTTTGTTTTCCATAGACCTGGAGTAGACCTGCAACCTGATACTAAAATCAAGCCCAGAACTCACGTAAAACTTCCAGCAGCTCACACCTGAATGTAGAAAATACACAAAGAATACAAAAACACTTTCAATCGTTCAAAAAAAAATCTCAAAGCATCTCAACAGCCAGAACTCTTTTGTTTTACATAGACCTGGAGTAGACCTGCAACCTGATACTAAAATCAAGCCCAGAACTCACGTAAAACTTCCAGCAGCTCACACCTGAATGTAGAAAATACAAAAAGTATGCACAAACTTTTCAATCGTTCAAAAAAAAAATCTCAAAACTTGTCAACAGCCAGAACTCTTTTGTTTTCCATAGACCTGGAGTAGACCTGCAACTTGATACTAAAATCAAGCCCAGAACTCACGTAAAAGTTCCAGCAGCTCACACCTGAATGTAGAAAATACAAAAAGTATGCACAAACTTTTCAATCGTTCAAAAAAAAAATCTCAAAACTTGTCAACAGCCAGAACTCTTTTGTTTTCCATAGACCTGGAGTAGACCTGCAACCTGATACTAAAATCAAGCCCAGAACTCACGTAAAACTTCCAGCAGCTCACACCTGAATGTAAAAAATACACAAAAAATATAAAAACACTTTCAATCGTTCAAAACAAAATCTCAAAGCATCTCAACAGCCAGAACTCTTTTGTTTTACATAGACCTGGAGTAGACCTGCAATCTGATACTAAAATCAAGCCCAGAACTCAAGTAAAAGTTCCAGCAGCTCACACCTGAATGTAGAAAATACACAAAGAATATAAAAACACTTTCAATCGTTCAAAAAAAAATCTCAAAGCTTCTCAACAGTATCAGTATTTACTATCAAGTTGCAGGTCTACTCCAGGTCTATAGAAAACAAAGGAGTTCTGGCTGTTGAGATGCTTTGAGATTTTTTTTTGAACGATTGAAAGTGTTTTTATATTCTTTGTGTATTTTTTACATTCAGGTGTGAGCTTCTGGAACTTTTACGTGAGTTCTGGGCTTGATTTTAGTATCGGGTTGCAGGTCTACTCTAGGTATTTGGAAAACAAAAGAGTTCTGGCTGTTGAGAAGCTTTGAGATTTTTTTTTTGAACGATTGAATAGTTTGTGCATACTTTTTGTATTTTCTACATTCAGGTGTGAGCTGCTGGAAGTTTTACGTGAGGTCTGGGCTTGATTTTAGTATCAGGTTGCAGGTCTACTCCAGGTCTATGGAAAACAAAAGAGTTCTGGCTGTTGACAAGCTTTGAGATTTTTTTTTGAACGATTGAATAGTTTGTGCATACTTTTTGTATTTTCTACATTCAGGTGTGAGCTGCTGGAAGTTTTACGTGAGTTCTGGGCTTGATTTTAGTATCTGGTTGCAGGTCTACTCCAGGTCTATGGAAAACAAAAGAGTTCTGGCTGTTGACAAGCTATGAGATTTTTTTTTTGAACGATTGAAAAGTTTGTGCATACTTTTTGTATTTTCTACATTCAGGTGTGAGCTGCTGGAACTTTTACGTGAGTTCTGGGCTTGATTTTAGTATTAGGTTGCAGGTCTACTCCAGGTCTATGTAAAACAAAAGAGTTCTGGCTGTTGAGATGCTTTGAAATTTTGTTTTTGAACGATTGAAAAGTTTGTGCATACTTTTTGTATTTTCTACATTCAGGTGTGAGCTGCTGGAACTTTTACGTGAGTTCTGGGCTTGATTTTAGTATCAGGTTGCAGGTCTACTCCAGGTCTATGTAAAACAAAAGAGTTCTGGTTGTTGACAAGCTTTAAGATTTTTTTTTTGAACGATTGAAAAGTTTGTGCATACTTTTTGTATTTTCTACATTCAGGTGTGAGCTGCTGGAACTTTTACGTGAGTTCTGGGCTTGATTTTAGTATCAGGTTGCAGGTCTACTCCAGGTCTATGGAAAACAAAAGAGTTCTGGCTGTTGAGAAGCTTTGAGATTTTGTTTTGAACGATTGAAATTGTTTTCATATACTTTTTGTATTTTCTACATTCAGGTGTGAGCTGCTGGAAGTTTTACGTGAGTTCTGGGCTTGATTTTAGTATCAGGTTGCAGGTCTACTCCAGTTCTATGGAAAACAAAAGAGTTCTGGCTGTTGAGAAGCTTTGAGATTTTGTTTTGAACGATTGAAAGTTTGTGCATACTTTTTGTATTTTCTACATTCAGGTGTGAGCTGCTGGAACTTTTACGTGAGTTCTGGGCTTGATTTTAGTATCAGGTTGCAGGTCTACTCCAGGTCTATGGAAAACAAAAGAGTTCTGGCTGTTGACAAGCTTTGAGATTTTTTTTTTGAACGATTGAAAAGTTTGTGCATACTTTTTGTATTTTCTACATTCAGGTGTGAGCTGCTGGAACTTTTACGTGAGTTCTGGGCTTGATTTTAGTATTAGGTTGCAGGTCTACTCCAGGTCTATGTAAAACAAAAGAGTTCTGGCTGTTGAGATGCTTTGAAATTTTGTTTTGAACGATTGAAAGTGTTTTTATATTTTTTGTGTATTTTCTACATTCAGGTGTGAGCTGCTGGAACTTTTACGTGAGTTCTGGGCTTGATTTTAGTATCAGGTTGCAGGTCTACTCCAGGTCTATGTAAAACAAAAGAGTTCTGGCTGTTGACAAGCTTTAAGATTTTTTTTTTGAACGATTGAAAAGTTTGTGCATACTTTTTGTATTTTCTACATTCAGGTGTGAGCTGCTGGAAGTTTTACGTGAGTTCTGGGCTTGATTTTAGTATCTGGTTGCAGGTCTACTCCAGGTCTATGGAAAACAAAAGAGTTCTGGCTGTTGACAAGCTTTGAGATTTTTTTTTTGAACGATTGAAAAGTTTGTGCATACTTTTTGTATTTTCTACATTCAGGTGTGAGCTGCTGGAACTTTTACGTGAGTTCTGGGCTTGATTTTAGTATCAGGTTGCAGGTCTACTCCAGGTCTATGTAAAACAAAAGAGTTCTGGCTGTTGAGATGCTTTGAGATTTTTTTTTGAACGATTGAAAAGTTTGTGCATACTTTTTGTATTTTCTACATTCAGGTGTGAGCTGCTGGAAGTTTTACGTGAGTTCTGGGCTTGATTTTAGTATCAGGTTGCAGGTCTACTCCAGGTCTATGTAAAACAAAAGAGTTCTGGCTGTTGAGATGCTTTGAGATTTTGTTTTGAACGATTGAAAGTGTTTTTATATTTTTTGTGTATTTTTTACATTCAGGTGTGAGCTGCTGGAAGTTTTACGTGAGGTCTGGGCTTGATTTTAGTATCAGGTTGCAGGTCTACTCCAGGTCTATGGAAAACAAAAGAGTTCTGGCTGTTGACAAGCTTTGAGATTTTTTTTTTGAACGATTGAATAGTTTGTGCATACTTTTTGTATTTTCTACATTCAGGTGTGAGCTGCTGGAAGTTTTACGTGAGTTCTGGGCTTGATTTTAGTATCTGGTTGCAGGTCTACTCCAGGTCTATGGAAAACAAAAGAGTTCTGGCTGTTGACAAGCTATGAGATTTTTTTTTTGAACGATTGAAAAGTTTGTGCATACTTTTTGTATTTTCTACATTCAGGTGTGAGCTGCTGGAACTTTTACGTGAGTTCTGGGCTTGATTTTAGTATCAGGTTGCAGGTCTACTCCAGGTCTATGTAAAACAAAAGAGTTCTGGCTGTTGAGATGCTTTGAGATTTTGTTTTGAACGATTGAAAGTGTTTTTATATTTTTTGTGTATTTTTTACATTCAGGTGTGAGCTGCTGGAAGTTTTACGTGAGGTCTGGGCTTGATTTTAGTATCAGGTTGCAGGTCTACTCCAGGTCTATGGAAAACAAAAGAGTTCTGGCTGTTGACAAGCTTTGAGATTTTTTTTTTGAACGATTGAATAGTTTGTGCATACTTTTTGTATTTTCTACATTCAGGTGTGAGCTGCTGGAAGTTTTACGTGAGTTCTGGGCTTGATTTTAGTATCAGGTTGCAGGTCTACTCCAGGTCTATGGAAAACAAAAGAGTTCTGGCTGTTGACAAGCTTTGAGATTTTTTTTTTGAACGATTGAAAAGTTTGTGCATACTTTTTGTATTTTCTACATTCAGGTGTGAGCTGCTGGAACTTTTACGTGAGTTCTGGGCTTGATTTTAGTATCAGCTTGCAGGTCTACTCCAGGTCTATGTAAAACAAAAGAGTTCTGGCTGTTGAGATGCTTTGAGATTTTGTTTTGAACGATTGAAAGTGTTTTTATATTTTTTGTGTATTTTTTACATTCAGGTGTGAGCTGCTGGAAGTTTTACGTGAGGTCTGGGCTTGATTTTAGTATCAGGTTGCAGGTCTACTCCAGGTCTATGGAAAACAAAAGAGTTCTGGCTGTTGACAAGCTTTGAGATTTTTTTTTTGAACGATTGAATAGTTTGTGCATACTTTTTGTATTTTCTACATTCAGGTGTGAGCTGCTGGAAGTTTGTCGTGAGTTCTGGGCTTGATTTTAGTATCTGGTTGCAGGTCTACTCCAGGTCTATGTAAAACAAAAGAGTTCTGGCTGTTGACAAGCTATGAGATTTTTTTTTTGAACGATTGAAAAGTTTGTGCATACTTTTTGTATTTTCTACATTCAGGTGTGAGCTGCTGGAACTTTTACGTGAGTTCTGGGCTTGATTTTAGTATCAGGTTGCAGGTCTACTCCAGAATTATGGAAAACAAAAGAGTTCTGGCTGTTGAGAAGCTTTGAGATTTTTTTTTTGAACGATTGAATAGTTTGTGCATACTTTTTGTATTTTCTACATTCAGGTGTGAGCTGCTGGAAGTTTTACGTGAGTTCTGGGCTTGATTTTAGTATCAGGTTGCATATCTACTCCAGGTCTATGTAAAACAAAAGAGTTCTGGCTGTTGAGATGCTTTGAGATTTTTTTTTGAACGATTGAAATTGTTTTTGTATTCTTTGTGTATTTTCTACATTCAGGTGTGAGCTGCTGGAACTTTTACGTGAGTTCTGGGCTTGATTTTAGTATCAGGTTGCAGGTCTACTCCAGGTCTATGGAAAACAAAAGAGTTCTGGCTGTTGACAAGCTTTGAGATTTTTTTTTTGAACGATTGAAAAGT
The DNA here is from genome assembly GCA_014607495.2 of Carposina sasakii. NCBI lineage: Eukaryota > Metazoa > Arthropoda > Insecta > Lepidoptera > Carposinidae > Carposina > Carposina sasakii. The sequence goes on from CP053161.1 coordinate 4,011,485, forward strand.
TTGTGCATACTTTTTGTATTTTCTACATTCAGGTGTGAGCTGCTGGAACTTTTACGTGAGTTCTGGGCTTGATTTTAGTATCAGATTGCAGGTCTACTCCAGGTCTATGGAAAACAAAAGAGTTCTGGCTGTTGAGAAGCTTTGAGATTTTTTTTTTGAACGATTGAATAGTTTGTGCATACTTTTTGTATTTTCTACATTCAGGTGTGAGCTGCTGGAACTTTTACGTGAGTTCTGGGCTTGATTTTAGTATCAGATTGCAGGTCTACTCCAGGTCTATGTAAAACAAAAGAGTTCTGGCTGTTGAGATGCTTTGAGATTTTTTTTTTGAACGATTGAAAAGTTTGTGCATACTTTTTGTATTTTCTACATTCAGGTGTGAGCTGCTGGAACTTTTACGTGAGTTCTGGGCTTGATTTTAGTATCAGGTTGCAGGTCTACTCCAGGTCTATGGAAAACAAAAGAGTTCTGGCTGTTGACAAGCTTTGAGATTTTTTTTTGAACGATTGAAAAGTTTGTGCATACTTTTTGTATTTTCTACATTCAGGTGTGAGCTGCTGGAACTTTTACGTGAGTTCTGGGCTTGATTTTAGTATCAGGTTGCAGGTCTACTCCAGGTCTATGGAAAACAAAAGAGTTCTGGCTGTTGAGAAGCTTTGAGATTTTTTTTTGAACGATTGAAAAGTTTGTGCATACTTTTTGTATTTTCTACATTCAGGTGTGAGCTGCTGGAACTTTTACGTGAGTTCTGGGCTTGATTTTAGTATCAGGTTGCAGGTCTACTCCAGAATTATGGAAAACCAAAGAGTTCTGGCTGTTGAGAAGCTTTGAGATTTTTTTTTGAACGATTGAATAGTTTGTGCATACTTTTTGTATTTTCTACATTCAGGTGTGAGCTGCTGGAAGTTTTACGTGAGTTCTGGGCTTGATTTTAGTATCAGGTTGCAGGTCTACTCCAGGTCTATGTAAAACAAAAGAGTTCTGGCTGTTGAGATGCTTTGAGATTTTTTTTTGAACGATTGAAAGTGTTTTTGTATTCTTTGTGTATTTTCTACATTCAGGTGTGAGCTGCTGGAACTTTTACGTGAGTTCTGGGCTTGATTTTAGTATCAGGTTGCAGGTCTACTCCAGGTCTATGGAAAACAAAAGAGTTCTGGCTGTTGAGAAGCTTTGAGATTTTTTTTTTGAACGATTGAATAGTTTGTGCATACTTTTTGTATTTTCTACATTCAGGTGTGAGCTGCTGGAAGTTTTACGTGAGTTCTGGGCTTGATTTTAGTATCAGGTTGCATATCTACTCCAGGTCTATGTAAAACAAAAGAGTTCTGGCTGTTGAGATGCTTTGAGATTTTTTTTTGAACGATTGAAATTGTTTTTGTATTCTTTGTGTATTTTCTACATTCAGGTGTGAGCTGCTGGAACTTTTACGTGAGGTCTGGGCTTGATTTTAGTATCAGGTTGCAGGTCTACTCCAGGTCTATGTAAAACAAAAGAGTTCTGGCTGTTGAGATGCTTTGAGATTTTTTTTTGAACGATTGAATGCGTTTTGTATTCTTTGTGTATTTTCTACATTCAGGTGTGAGCTGCTGGAATTTTTACGTGAGTTCTGTGCTTGATTTTAGTATCAGGTTGCAGGTCTACTCCAGGTCTATGTAAAACAAAAGAGTTCTGGCTGTTGAGATGCTTTGAGATTTTTTTTTGAACGATTGAAATTGTTTTGTATTCTTTGTGTATTTTCTACATTCAGGTGTGAGCTGCTGGAACTTTTACGTGAGTTCTGGGCTTGATTTTAGTATCAGGTTGCAGGTCTACTCCAGGTCTATGTAAAACAAAAGAGTTCTGGCTGTTGAGAAGTTTTGAGATTTTTTTTTGAACGATTGAAAGTGTTTTTATATACTTTGTGTATTTTCTACATTCCGGTATGAGCTGCTGGATTTTTTACGTGAGTTCTGGACTTGAGTTTAGTTTCAGGTTGCAGGTCTGCTACGGAATAATATATTGTGAAAGAGTTATTCATTAAAAATTGTTTGGAACGATAAACTTACATGATCCGCTGTGATTTGATTTTCTATGGAAAGTTATCAGATTATCATCAATTGACGTTTTTAGAGGTTAAAACAACAGAACTATTTATAATAACTATCAAGAACTGTAGAACTGAGCTGCATGTGAATATAACACCCATTAAAATTTGATTTGCTGTAAAGTGATCTGCTACGGGAAGTTAGCAGCTCATTGTTCAATTGACGTTTTTCATGGAAAAAGGGCAGAACTATTTGTAAAAAGTATCAGGAACTATAGAACTCACCTGTTTGCTAATAGAACTCTCTTTTTTTTTTCATTTACTGAAAAGTGATCTGCTACGGGAAGTTAGCAGCTCATTTTTTCAATTTAAGTTTTTCAGGGTAAAAATGCCAGAACTATTTATAAAAGGTATCAGGAACTGTAGAACTCACCTGCACTAGAATAGAACTCAGATTTATTTTTGAGCTGCTGGAAAACGAGTTGCTAAGTTCACCGACATGTACGAGTCCCCGTCATCCATCTTTTAAACAAAATGGCGGCTATCCATAGACTATCAAATCCGCATCAATTAAGCACGTCAACATAACCTCAAAAATTTTATACATACGTAGAGAGAAACGCGGCGAATTTTCCCGCCCTCGTTGGCAGTCCATTGCATCTATCACACGATCAGTGATTAATGGTAATGCACTGCTGCGAACAGTATGCAGTCCACTGTAGCGGGAATAAGGTTAATTAATTATGCTAATAACCGATTTGAGTGCATTTAGATGGCTGTGTTTTGTGTTTGGTTTGTCGCGCATGATTCGTAAATATATAGTGCTGTTTTCTGTCGCCGATAACTTACTATTAACTGCGGGATAGGTGTAGAGCTGAGAATTACTGTAATATCAGTAACTTCTGTAAGATTTAGATTCATTTATTGCATGTCACAGGTTAAATAGATGTTTCATAAATTATAGTAGCTAGGTAAAAGTACCTAGTGCGGTCTTAGCTATTAGTTATATAATGTTTGTCTATGACTATTTGTCTATGGTCTGGGAGTCCCCTTGTCCGATTTTTTGGTTGGCCGACTCTCCTGCTTAAAGTCTATGAACAGAACGTTTCTGTGTAAAGACCGTAGAATGGAAAAACAAAGAAGGACTCCATATCGTTGCTCAACCGAATAATGAAGTCCTTTTTGCCATTTTACAGTTAAGTTGGTTTGTACCTACCTACTTCAATCAACAATAGTTACAAAAGTAATTTTCCCGCAAAGTTCAGTCGCTGATGGCCAGAATCTGGAGGACGTATCAATCGGCCTCATCAATCATGTTGTCTTTATTAACAGCGCATGATAGATGACATCGAGGTATTCCGTCTGAACTCAATCAGCGATGAAATACCTGGATGATCGCAACTACTGCAGTTGCAACACTGTAGGTACTCTATTTTGTTTTATAGACGACTAGTGGACGCCCGCGACTCCGTCCGCGTGGACTGCAAAAAAAAAACAAAATGTTGATATAAACCCGATTAAAATATTTATATGATATTTTTTCGAAATAAAAAGTAGCCTATGTTCTGTCTCAGGGTCTAAAGATTGTCTGTACCAAATTTCATCAAAATCGGTTGCGAGGTTTAAGCGGGAAAGCGTAACAGACAGACAGACAGAGTTACTTTCGCATTTATAATATTAGTTGGGATTAGTTGGGATCTGTTTTCTCGATTAGCAATAAATCGAATAATAAGCCAATATTCACCATCTTCATCATCATCAGGGTGTAGGTAAGTGGATTCGACTAAGTAATGGCACGAAAACATTACCTATTGGATTCGTTACCGGTCGCTAGTTTGTTGTATTTGTGTCCGAAAAGCGGCGGTAGGCTCACCTTGGGTGTGTAATTTGCATACTTCTGCCCAACCTCTTTTTTTCATTGTATGTATGTAGGTATGTATTCGTCACTATTCATCATCTTCCTGCCCAGGTATATCTTAATACCTATTTATAGGGTCGGCGCAGTATCATCATCATCATCAGCCTATTGCGGTCCACTGCTGGACGTAGGCCTCCCCCAGGGCATGCCACAAGACTGCCATGGGAGGGTATTTGCCCATAGTTACCACGCTGGGCAAGCGGGTTGGTGACCGCAGTGTGATTTTCAGACTATGTTGTCAGTACAAACTCTACTCTGCCGGCACCACGCGGCTATATTTATGGCCGGCTGTCTGCCTAATTAGCCAATATAAACAATTAAGTATGAATATTATGTTAGGTAGGTGGATTAGTGGTTATAGCGGCTGGCACGGTTTGCAGCGGTCGTGGGTTCGATTCCCACTCGGGTGAAATTTTTTTCCATTTTCTTTATTAATAATTTTATTAATATTATAATATCGTTTCGCATGGACTTCGTTATACGTAATAATAGAAATCCTAAAATAGCAAATAGAATTAATGACGTCATCCAACGAGGGAGCTATGTGAATTCTTTCTCCGGTCCGAAGGACCAAGTTTCACGAAAGAGCAACAATGTCTGTCTGCCTTGATTCTACTCCTGGTTGTTTTTTTTTAGTTTTACTGTGTTGTCCGATATCTAGGCGTTTGAGGTTTTTTCTGCTAGGTCCTAGCTGTTCTGCATGGTCTACTAGAGATCTACATAGGCTAGCAATAATGAATCGACCACGATTCATCACGAAGCCTGTCCGGCTAAGATTGATGCTTCGCACTCTCCAGAACATGTTCATGAAAAAAAAAACATTTAATTATTTATACCATTCACTTAGTCGCTGAAACATGTTACAGGCTGTGTAGCTAATACGAGTAACTAATACATTATTCTTTACACACCATACCTAACCTTATTATAATCAATCCATGCACGGTTTGTAGAAGATGTCAACAAAACTTAGTTGTAAACATGCCAATAGTTAAACCTAGGGTTTTAGACAAAGTAACATTATGACGGTCGAATCGATAGAGGTTCGTCAACGAAAAGTTTGCTCCAATAGTTATCCTTCATTTTCGTACGGGCGGAAAATCAGATGAAGTTAGACTATATCTTAACGTACTTATTATCATATTATACGTTATTGCGAAACGATGTAACACTATCTAAGCACCCTTGTAATTATATTTAGGTTCTTTACAGCTCGGTTAACATAACAACCACTATTGTCTGTCTATCCTCTGCGTCACTACGCGACTGTCCTGGGCTAAGCAGCCTCACCAAACAGCATTTCGGATGTCATCTGACCATCGGACGGATGGTCTGACCCTCCGTCCTAAACGAGTCCGGTCAACTTATTGTACTTTTATCACATAAATAACGACGACTGCGATATTTAGTGTACATAATCTTGCCCAAATCTAATAGGCACGAAGTAGAGACGACGGCAAATATACGTAGGCAGGTCACATATTAATTACTTACTTACAGGAAAAGGCCGGATTTCAGTCCCAAGGACAATCTCCACTAAGCAAAGTGTCAGAAAACGAATTATAGGATTTATCCGGGTAGTTCGTGGCCCGCCCCGGTGTTAATTTATGGCGTGTCCCTGATTTCCGTTTCTGGTCACATTCGATGGGAAAATTGTCGGTAACTATTAAGCGGTCTATTCTATGGTTTGTTTTACCGACATTTTATCAAACTGCTGATGCGGGGCTTGTTAGTTAGCGTGAAAACTTTCCGGGATATAACAATTTCGAAATCCCAATTTTAGACTAGCCAATAAACGCTCCATACAAACGGCTACCACGACGTGACGTCACTCTTTAAACAACTTGTATGCGCGTAATATAAGAAACTAATCCCCTTTCGGGAACACGTGCGAGTCTATCTATAATGTGTGTATATTCTGTTTGATTTAAAATTCAAGTTCATTAATTTTAAATCATCTTATTTTACGTATAACAAACAACCTTTAACCTCGATACTCGAGACACTCTTCACCAAAGATCCATGTGAAACCCTGTATGAAACAGCCACTGATTTTACAGTCGCCATCTTTGTTTCCCACGGGCACAGACAACACGCGTCGAGAATCCTTGAGAATTATGAACTTAAACGCACATGATCCACATCTTAAGTTAACGTCCTACACTAGTAACTAAGCTACTTGAATACGATCATAAATAAATAAATAGGGTTGTCTAATGGTGACTAAAATAATGTATTGACAACATATTCCGAAAATCCCATTGCCCAGTGTGGTCACTACGGGCAAAAACCCCCCTATGGCAGTACCTATATACGGCCTTTGGTGTCCACTGGGGGAGGCCTACATCCTAGTCCAGTGGACTGTAATAAGCTGATGTATGTATGTATGGAGCTATCTACCTATAGTATAGTCAGCGGACCCCATTCCCATGGGAACATAGACAGAAACTTCTATCTCTCTGTGATCGGCGCAACTTTCAGACTTCCTATTATATACTCATTTCTTATTTTATCCATTCTTGTAACTCCACACACCCATCTCAACATTCTCATCTCGCTTACATGCAGTCGATTTTCATGCTTCTTCTTTACGGCCCAGCATTCAGATCCAAAAAAAGCTCAGGATCGCACAGCGAGCGATGGAGAGAGCTATGCTTGAGATCTCTCTGCGTGATCGAATCAGAAATGAGGAGATCCGCAGACGTACAAAGATCACCGACATAGCTCAACGGTCCAGCAAGCTGAAGTGGCAATGGGCAGGGCACATAGCTCCAAGAACTGATGGCCGATGGAGTCGGAAAGTTCTAGAGTGGATACCACGTATCGGAAAACGCAGCGTGGGAAGGCCACCCGCGAGGTGGACGGATGACCTGGCCAAGGTCGCGGGCGTCGGTTGGATGCAGGCTGCTTCCGACCGGTCGGAGTGGAGATTGTTGGGGGAGGCCTATGTCCAACAGTGGACTTCTCAGGGCTGTAAATGATGATGATGATTCAGATCCATACAAGACGACAGGTCGAATTACGGTCTTGTACACCTTACCCTTTAACTTTAATGCTTTTTAAGGCATCTGGGCATCGCACGTAAGTCCCTATATTTACTTATATTTACTGACTAGTGGACGCCCGCGACTCCGTACGCGTGGACTATAGAAAAGAACTAAATGTCGAAAATATACGGGATAAACACATATTCCCGAGATAAAAAGTAGCCTATATGTTAAATGGGACCTGTCACAATACAGGTGATTTTTGGTCGTCAACGTTCCCGAAAACTACGGAATCTCCTCATCATCACGATCATTTTTCTCCATGGAAGCATACCTGGGAAGTGTCTGGTTTCCAAGATATTATGGTCCAAAGTTGAGTAAATAGACTGCGTTTTTCTGCATAAATGCACATAGACGCGCGTAGCAGGATTTTTTCACGAAAAATAATTAATATCTGTCTATAAAAAACTAACATAAACACTAGACACTATAAATTTCGCACGATCAAGGAATAAAAAAAAACAAAAAAAAATAATTTTTTTTCCCAGCATTTTTTTTTGGCATAAACTTACTTTATTTCATGTATAGAGTACGTACCCTTCGTTAATGGTGGCCACAAAAAAACATCCTGTATATTCCTGAAAACTGCATCGAAATCGGTCCAGCCGTTTCTGAGATTATCGTGCACACTCATCGATCCGTTACAATTTTATTATATGTATAGATAGAATAGATTTCTTCACACATAGACGGAATTTATTTCAATTTTTACGAGATACTTCATTCTCCCAGTAAACTAAAACAAAATATTTTTATCCATGCATTGAAAAATTGTTTACCAAGGAAAAAAATCAATAGAGACATCCCTATAATAAACCTGTGAGGATTACAGGAAATCCCGAATTAGCTCCAAATCCTTGCCGCTTCAACACTAAATATAGTAGAATCGATCTAATTATAAATCGTCTGATCTATACGAACTTGGGATGCGGATATCGCGAGTATCGAAGAGCTCCTTGATGTTTATATTTCTGGCAACTGTAGCTATATTGAAATATACAGAGTGTAACAAAAAGGGTATGTTAATAGAGAAGCTACGTAAATAGCCCAATGTGAAGAACTTATCCACAAAATTTGAGACTCGAAATCACATGTTTATGTAGCTTTTCGCTTAACATACCCTTTTTGTTACACCCTGTATATGTATTATGTACTTATCTATACATTAATAACCAAGGACACTTGCAGCACATACCTACGAAGGTATCGCGAACTTCGACTAGCTATCGGCTTCGACTAGGTTGTTAAATAAATAAAATATTTGCCTGCCACATTTTGGTCAGAAGTGGCACCATGTGGTTCTATCAGCCCTCAGTACTTCACTTCCCCGTAAAGGATAAAAGCGTGAATATATGTATATATGTATGCCACATTTTTTGGCGAAGCATATCTCTAATCATAGTGATGTATCATAAGTTTGTTGTATCATGTTTTGACCATATAGTTTCCATCAAGGTACGCCCACCACCACACTTTAATATTATAGGTCTAATAATCATTTCATTTATCTTGTCCTAGTGCCTTAGTCTAGTTCCCTTCCAGTGTTCACATTGTTTTAATAGTCACATTGGACACAATCAGACGATTCTGAATCGAATCAAAACCAACAAAGAGAGGTATGGAGATCAGGAGACCAGACCCTGCACCCTCCGCTGATCCCTCTATGCGCGTTCCTAATGCCCAAGAGAGTAGTAAGTTTTTATTAAGGAAAATTAGTTTTCCATTTAGGCGCCAAGAATCTCAGTACATACTCGTATACGTTTTGCACGCGACGTTATGTAACTTATGTCCGGCATTCTTTAAAAATACTTTTCTACTAAAATATAAAAACAATCGATAACTATCTGCTTCTTATGCTGTCGGTATAAATAAATAATTAATTGTCCTGATTGCCGCTGGCGTAATTTCCCCTCGCTCAAATTGGATTCCAATAGGAAATAGTGAACATTGTTGTATCAATCGAAGATAGTTGGTATCCAACAATGTTCGAATTTTAAAAAACATAAAATTCTTAGGACTTCTAGAGAACTTACAACTTAGTAGCCCTTATGAGGCACAGCAAAATTCTTAAAACTAAAGTTCCACATTCATTCCAACTTCCAACGCTGCCTGTTACAAATGCCCTTAGACAGGCATTCCAATATTTTATAATGTTACTTGGCTTAGGTCATCGCTTTAGCATACTAACTTAAAGACTTCGTAAATCCCGACAAGCAATAACATAACTGCTGCAAATGCCTTCTCTTAGCTAGAACGTAGTCACCGAAAAATTTACACTCAACAAATTAGTTCTCTCACTCTGACTCTGTAAACTCTCGTATACCAGAAAGGGATAGCATTCTTACGTGATGCCCTATAAAAGCTGGTAATTATGTAGTATAAAAGAACAAAGCATTGAGCTCGCTGATTGCCCTAAGCAACTCGACAGACCACAGACCCCTCTGCATTACGTCATTTGAGGTAGAGTAATAAAGCATATGCTGTTCTGAGTCTATTATTTAATAATTTAACATGGTTGTTGCAATGTTTTCTCATGCTGTGGTTACAGCAACTCGTGTGTAACCAACAACTAGTTATACACAGGCATAGAAGATCTTATTTCTCTATGACACAGGGGAGCAAAAGGTCCAATTTGAACATTTTGCATAGGTACAGCCAATTTCAATAACCGATCAGAGAGATTTTAGCATATCTCAGATTTTATCTTCAATTGTTTTGATACAAAATTTATAATTTGAAATAAACAATCTGCGGTTCATTTTGATGTTTAGTATTGAAATCGACCGTTAGCAATAGTCAATTCCTGACAAACGTTTCTCACTAGAGCAGAGCTAAGCCAAGAGACTTACTCGTAGTTAGGGCTAGTTATTCCATAGGTAAACTATAAAATTAGTAACTGCCAAACGGTACAAACCAACACGAGGCTGGCTGCTATAATCATAGTTAAAGCCACAGTTCCGATTTCTAACCGGCCTGACCGACAGTTTCCCTTATTGCGTACCAGTCCATATTCGGTGCAAATATTAATTCGCTTAGAACTCTATTTTATTAATGTAACTATGTATGTCTACCTATATATGTATAGATAGGTAGGTACATATAAAATGCTCTGTGCTAAATGACTTATGACGATTAATAATAAAATAATTAGAAGTAACTATCTATGCTCATCTTGATTGCTAATCTATGTATAGCTTTTCTAGGCGATGACCCTGCGATGCCTGAGGGTGCTAAGACAACCCAGTGTCGAAGTCTTTTGAAATGTGGCCTTAGCCTAGGCCGAAGGCTTCAATACATTTTAAAGCAGTATTTAAAATTTATTTTGTTATACTCGTACATACAAGGTCACGTCAGAATCACATAATGAGGCATTTACATCTGTGTCAATACAGAAAACAACGTGGTTACGCACCGGAAGAAATGTCACTCACTCACTGATGATACGATCTCGAGTAGCAAAAATTCATTTCTACCTTAAAGTAGGAAAGTTAGCATCTATAGGTACCAGTTCCTTGGACTTTTAGTCACCAAGGCAAGAGACCTAAATTCCCCTGTTCTAAACTTTCTACCTTCATAACTTATTTTGTCTAAATCTACCCGCGCCTAGCGTTATAATAGGCAAATTCAGCGATCTTAAGGAAATCGATTCTGTCTACATCCCCGCTCCAGGGTACAGTTGCGACTTGTCTACTCTACGTATAGTTAAATCGTTTAAAAGCTCCCTTGAGGCTGTTTGACTAGAAGATTTCGTTTACGTTGTCTGAATAGTTTGAACTCTGCATTAGCCTAATGCAGCCCTCGAGACTGTTTCGACATTTCAATTGAAACGGTTGTACTACAGATTTTTGGTCCTTCGCCGCCGGATAAAATTGTTAAAGTGCAACTAGGTCGCACAAATGGTAGAGTATACGTCCTTGATTCGAATGACATTTGACATTTTCAGTCCTACTGGCCGGATTTTTATTATTTAACATTTTTCTTACTAGGCCAACTTAACAATCTTAAATGGCATTCGTCAACTTTCAATTACATCGAATAGAAATTATGACATACCTTATTAGAGCGACGAGAATTTCTCTAGTCATGATCTGAATAGCAGTTACAAATTACGTCCCGAATAATTGTTTGTTGACGCACATCATAACGACATTATAAATTTTACACGTATTTCAATAGTGATTGGCCGTACGGCGCTTATGGCATTGGTTCACTTTTAAGGCATGTACACACGCAGCAGGAATAGTGATTACGAAAGTCCAGTTACCAGCTTGCGGTCGAGATACCTCACCGCCAATTACCTTAGGGGAAATCTAGTAAGAATCTACTAAGAAAGACTTAAATACCTTTTAGGTGTGTTCTTCATAATTGCGCTTAATAAAATCCCCACACAATACACCATATAAAAACAAAACCACTCACTTTGCGAACACAAAAATAACGCGGATAAGCACAGAGCCTTCGGCTAAAGAAATACGCAACAGCGAAAACCACACATATCCTTTTTTGGGGGGTAAATAATACGGATAACTTGCACAATATTTGACCAGATGGGTCTTATTTATGTTCACGCGCGACTCGCGACGCTTCCGCGTTGCAACACGAGGTTCCCGCGAGGAGGTTACCACGGCACTGAGCCGGAACCATTTGTTTGTTAGTGTTGACGCCATGGCAGGTCGTTTGCCTTCTCTCTCTGCCCAGGATTTGCTGTCAACGCCATCTATCCTCGGCCTAAAGGTACTAGCTGGGCACTGAAGCCAATCTGTTACCAACTCTGTGTAGTGTTTCCTTGGATGATGTATGCAAACCAAATGTGTTATTAAAAATGTTTAAGAGGGCGTTGAGCAATACACTATCTTTCACGGAGTTTAGCCAACCATTGTTGTGAAATATTGCTTGTTACGACAATGTTCCTGGTTACCGAGTTAAATATGTTCCGCTTATGTAGTTATATTATTTACGGATTCTATGCCAGCTTTGCAATATTAAGGTAAATATTAGGTTGTTTGTCTGTAGACGGAATCTTGGAACCAGATCCGGGCTATAATTAGTTTAAGTCGTTAACAATAAGTTCATGAATTTTCGGATGATAATTCAAGTACCTCAAATACCATTATCCCATGAAAAACTCAATATATTTTTTAGTGGACAGGGCATTCCCATCCTTTTTGAATGGGTAAAATAGCCCTTAATACCTACTGTTGCCTCTTTACGTCATATAGGTACCTACCTAGAACCAGATAACATTTGACAGGGGTCTATGAGGAATAAAAGTTCGGGGACCCCTGCAATAGTCTTAATGACGTAATCAAACGAATGCGATTATTAAAAACTTATATAGGAAATTAGATGATGACGAATTCAATAGATTTTGACAAGAAACCATTTTACTTTTCTATACCCTTTGTGGATAGTACTACTTATAAGAAAGAAGAAGATGGGGATGATGAAATGAGAAAGGTAGCAGGAAGTATGATGTGCCACGGAATGGGTGAAGGGGAGGCCTTTTTCTAGGGTCAATACTGTAGTGTCACTCCAAATGGGGTTAGTTAAAACAATCCGTAAGGAAGAAGAAACGCACTAAAGCGATGCTGCAGTACCTATAGCGAAGCGGCGCGGCTTTTGCTAACCGCAATGAGTGAAGTGGCGTATCAAAATATTCCACTGCCGCGCCACTGTAGACCTATATGGCTCATACAAATACAAAGAAACAATATTTTCAGGCCGCGTCGCGCCACTCTATTGCGTTTCAGCCATTACGCTCATGCTTTACGCGATCGTCAAGGCACAAGTATTTTAGTGTTGATGTTTGAGGCATTGCATACCGTAACATACACACTGTGTACTTGAATCAGAGTTTCATAATTTTTTTTGTTTTTTTTTTGAGTAATTTTTAAGGAAATAAACTTATTGCTAGGGCTTTAAATCCTGTTCACAGCGCATTGTTGCTCCACAATGTAGTCCTATCCCATTTTAGTAAACTTTTCATTATAGGGTATTTTTTTAACTGTTCCTACATCTAATTGGTCCCAATATAGAAATAAATACTAGAATCTAAATATAAAACTAATTATGGTGCCAAAATTGATGGAAAATTTGCAACCATTTTATTCATAAAAATATACTTAATTCATAATGAAAATAGACACTAACCTAATGAAATTTTACATGATAAATCTGTTTCAGTCTGCTCTGCCACCACTTTTACCATATTATTACTTGTCAAAACATTTTTCGGTTTATAACCTGAACTAATCCAACTATCTAGGGTTTCTGTACCCGGTAATAAAGTTCTTAGCGTGTTCCGTATATAAATATATGACTGGGGAGAATATTTGTAAATACTTAGGGCAAAGTTCTTTAAATCACTTGTGTGCCGCGTCGGCATTGCCAATATTAGTCCGCTGTCATCCTCTTCCACTCTCTCCTGAATTGACAGCAGCATCATTGCTTTTTTCTTACGTTTCTGATTTATAACTTTCCGTTTTAAATCAATCGCCTCCCTAGTCCTTTCCAAATGTCTGTTTTGTCTGTTGTGTTTCTTGAGTAAAACTTTAAGTTTTTCCTTAAGGCCTACCACTTCTCTTTGCTTTTTTTGTACTTCAGTGAATAATTTTAATAGTTCTATATTCTCTTCTTCGCTTATTTTTAAATGTGGTGAATTATGCTTGATATGTGGTCCATTTACATGATTACCAGTGTCAGAATCCTCAAATTCCGTTTCTAATTCTTCATATTCACTATCTAACGTTTCTTCATCTATGTACTCTACCTAAAACACAAAATTACATTGAAATTCTACATAAGCATGTAATAGAATAAGCTGCTATAAATTTCATGTAACAATGGCTCTTTATTTTACTTCTATCTATCCTTTCCATTTTCAATCATTTTACTAAACAGATCTTGATAAAATTATGTAATCATACAGATATATTATAGTTGATTCCGGCAGTCACACTTAAACCTAAACGTAAAATTAGTCCTACCTGTCCTTTTCTCTCTAAGCCATTTATATTAAGAATGGCGAGAGATAGACTAGGTTTACATTAAAGTTTGATGGTCAGAATTCACACTACTGATGACCAATTTAGTAAATAAGTAAGCATGAATGATTTTTATGTACTTATTGTAGACAAGACTTTAAAAAGATAGCAATAAAAACACTTACTTCTAGAACATGTCTTGGCAATTTTAACGATGGGACTGCCTTATCAACCAATACCATTTCATCATTAGCATTATTTACGAAGCAATCAACGGAGAAGTGCTGTATACATATGTATGAGTAATCTGTAGGGGTCCAGTTGCTGCGTCCAGTCAAATTTGTCCACAGCTGCCTATATTCTGGATCTTCTGGAAACCTGTAAAAAAACATTGGTATTTGTCTACATTCTTTACAGGTAAGAAGCTATAAGTTCTCTGTTTAGGGTTTTAGCACAGTGCAGTAAATAAGACAGCATGTTAGATAAGTGTACTTTTCAATTGTTACAATATAAATTAGATATTCCATTTCACATAACAAGTTGGTATATGTATAGTTAAATTACAAACCTATAAAATGAATCTGGGGGCATTGACTTGGAGTCATCACACCCCAATACAGCACATGTCTTTGTAATCTCTGTGTCATCCAAATCACATTTCATTTCTGGTGCCACCATTGCTAAAATATGAAAAGTTTGAAGTGTTTGTCAATATAAAAATGGGTAATGCAAAGAGTACCTATGCTCCAACATCAGAATAGATCTAGGCTAGGTAGCAATACCCTGCTGCTAAAGTTGTATTATGTAAATAGGAATATTTTCCTTGGTGTAGGTAAAAATTTGTTTGTTTATTGACACAAGTGGGTTAGGGTGTCGCAAATGGGGCAAAGGAAGAAAAACTGAGAAAATTGCACCCCAAAGCCACAAGTGTACAGAAAACTAGGCTTTATGTACCAGCATTACTTACCAACAGGAGTCGATTTTAGCCTGCTCTCGTTAAAATCAACAACATTGTCTTTCATCAAAAGGGAATGTGTCCCATTCATCTTTTTAGAACTTTCTTAAATTCTAAAGGTATGTACGTTTTGTATAGGTAGCCGTAGCTTTCAACGAAAATAGTGAAGCTTTTCAGCGGCGGCCGGAACGTTGCGAAAACACCGCTATGGAATAGTGAACTTCCTAGGTTATGTTATGTTACCGATTTTAAAAGTAAAACATCTTGCACCAGATATAATATAATAACATGTCAAATTAAGAGTTTAACATATATTTTCACACGATTTTATCGCAAAATAATAAATTTCAGCGGCAATTCCCACATTCACGTCATGCCTGAATGAATGAATATGAATGTGGATGAGTGAATGAATGAATGAAATGCCTTAATTTTTTATTCATACTGTAGGTAAAGAAAACTTTAAACCTGCAGCCATATTCCTTATAACTAACTTACATTTTCAAAATTTATTTTATTTCTAAATGAGGAAAACAAAAACATGTAATGCGCCGGCGCCCGTTAATATTAGATAAATCGAACATGAATAGAAAGTTTAACCGCGGGATTGGCCCACCACATGACCACTCATTCTCGCCACTGTAACTCCTGTAAGCCAGGATCAACAGAGGCAATCAGAAAACTGCAAATAAAGGATAAAGCATAGAAGATACCTGAGGAATATACCTACATGAATAGAAAGTTGTTAAATGATTCATGGCAATATTGGATTTTTCTTTGTCTTCTTTTCAAATCAGATGATTTTAAGCTATCTCATTCACCTACCATTCATTCATTTAGCTCATTAGCTGTCACTTGCTCTTTTCAGAACGTATTTTGACAAATCTTTGTTGCTGCTAGCTTCCAAATTTATGTTATTGAAAGTGCAAGTAAAATGGTTGATCCAATATTTGACTACCAATTCAGGCTTATCCTAATCGGAGACAGTACTGTTGGAAAGAGTTCCCTGTTGAAATACTTCACAGATGGAAAATTTGCTGAGGTATGTTCCTGGTCATTGTTTTGTTATTAATGTAACTATTTACTGGCGTGGTATTAAATTACGCATTATTTTTTAGCTTTCTGACCCCACAGTAGGCGTGGATTTCTTTGCTCGGATTATTGAAGTGCAGGATGGGACGAGGATAAAGCTACAGCTGTGGGACACAGCAGGTCAGGAACGATTCAGATCTATAACGAAATCGTACTACAGGAACTCAGTGGGTGCATTATTAGTGTATGATGTATGTAATAGATCAAGTTTCGAACATATTCCCCTTTGGATGATGGAAGCCAAGAGGCACATAGAGCCCCATCGGCCTGTGTTTGCCCTTGTAGGCTGCAAGGTAGACTTGGTAGCCTCTTCAGACAACAGCAATGGTGCTAGAAGAGAAGTGTCCTGTGAAGAAGCAAGAATGTTTGCAGAAGAAAATGGTAAGATATTGCTTTAACTTTTTTATATAAATATGAGACTCAAGATTTATTTTTAGAACATGCTAATTCATCATATCTTTAATAAATAAAATAAAATTAATGTATCTACTTTGTAGTAACATTTTGGCTATTTACTCCATAGATCTTACAAAAGGTTATACTTGCAATTCAAACTCTGCTTGTACTGTATACAAAACACTGTACATAGCTACCAAACCATGTGTTTTTTAACTAGAATTTATTACATAGGTACCATCAAGGTCATATAAATATGTTGGACCAAAATAAAATGGATACAACAGTTGTTAACATAACTTACAGGTCTACATCACGTAGAAACATCAGCAAAAACCGGCTCAAATGTAGAAAAGGCCTTTGTCCTTGTTGCTCAAGAAGTGTACAACCGTATACAAACCGGTGAATACAAGGTTGAGGATGGGTGGGACGGCATCAAGACCGGATTCAACCGACCCAGCGGGATGGACTTCAACCTACTTGAGGCAGAAACCGTTCAGTCCACTTGTTGCTAGATTATACATAATGTAATGTTTTTGTACATATTGACTCAATAGTTGTAATTGCATAATGTTGAAAGTAAGAGTAACGGTAACATCTAACGTAATATGGATGTTACAGTCAGTAGATATACAACACACTAGTTGGATTATTATTATTGGTATGGATTTATTTATTTCAATTCTTTTTACATATCTTGTCCATGTGACCCAGATCAAGTACATAAAAAAATTATCTATTTCTAATTTTATGCATGATTTTTACCTTGAAAACTTGATGATACTCATACATTTTGTTATACATGAATGAGGTCACTACTGACCTTAAAGTATAGCATCAGAATTTGTAAGAGATCTCTTGGAAATAATCATTTTTTTAAATATTTATGTATGTTTTGCATAATTATGTTAATTATTATAAATCCTTTGGGTACCTATGGTCTTGATATTGCTTGCAAAATATATAGCAATTGATTTTTTTTGTTTTAATATTTAATAATAGAGTTTATTACACAATTAGGTTAAGTTACTTCAAACTCTGATGTACCTAGTTACAAATTTAATTTGACATCTATTGTTTTTATGTTAATTTATTAATGAAGCATACAATTTCAATATGTAGAAAGGTAGTTTACAATTACTAGAGCAGATAATGAACCAAAGACATTTAATTTACACATTATTGACTAAATTTTATTATATGTAATACCTAAGGGCCAAGGGTCTCCCCACATTTATCGATGCGGAAAATGATGCTTTATATCTACGGAGTAAGGGCGTTACTAATACCATTCGCATCGGCTCGGCTCGGACGACACGTAGGGATGCCAGCCGACGGCGAAACGAGCGGTTTGAATACATAAGTCAAATTTTGTGGGTTACACACACTCGGCTTAAGCCGATTCCTCGTCGATTAATGTGGGGGACCCTAATGCCAAACATGGGTGTGGATCTCCATAATGATGCTGCATTTTGTGAACACAGCCGTGTGTATAAGCATGTACAATGTATGTACTAAAGGCATGAATGTTTTAAAGAATAACGGACAGAGTGTTGTCACTACACATCAGGGTTCGAAATTATCAAGATAAATATTTTTTTGGATAATTATCCTAGCTGATTTGTCAGTTAACTTTTTGAAATTCCCATTATTTTAATTATAATCTATTTATTTCAAAAAGGGTGTCAGTTTTTAAAAGAAAATTACAATTTAAATGATAAATTTTAATTCAAAATTTGTTTTTATGGCGTCAAAAAAAGGAAGAAAGTAGGTAAAAAAGAGAATTTCGTGAAATTCACACTGCTCTTGTCAGTCAAAGGTTTTTTTTATCTCTAGTGCGTTTGGTTACGTAAATAAACTTAGATTTAGTGTTGAGTAGGACACGACTTGAAAAAGAGTTTGTAAGAGTAGCCTCTTTTTTGTCCTGAGCCAGTACAATTCCCACTTCAAATGAGGCGAGGCGTACCTACTGACTGAACCATTTGAAGTTATTATAGTACGAAATATGCGCGCCTCCTGACGCCTCAAATGTCAGTGCTTTTGTCATGGCGCCTCGCCTCGCATGGAAGACAATATATTTCTCTCTCGCTCAAAATGTCAGACGCGACGACCGTGACGTGCTTGTCGTTTGTCTGCCTGCCTCGCTCGATATCGACCGCGACAAGAAAATTGAAGTAGTACAATTTAAAATTTCGAGGCACTCTTACATTTTGACGTCATGTCCGGGACAAATGAAGTGCCTCTTGTATGTCCTACTCAACACTACTTAGATTATTTTAGTGTTTGGTTTTTATAATTATCAAAGATCAAAATATAAATCAAGGTATATTTGTCAAGATACCTTATATAGATTCGAACCTATACATAGTGAAGCATTCAAAGTAAGCTCAGTAACGTATATTCCATGGAGTAGGAATGTGTATTGACGCGTTATCCACCCATACATACAAACTATAGAAACTACGGCGCCTACCAGAAAATACGCACACGAGCATGTAACGCGCCGCCATTACGGTGGTTTAATCTGTGCAGTGACAGCGTTCCGTCCGTTGTTCTTTATACGTTCATGACTAAAGGCCTTTGTACACTAAGGAATTTGTATGGCCTAAAGAACATTGTAAAAACATTAGTTTGTTGCATTAATTTGGTAGCCTTGTCAACTATAAAAGACCGCCCTGTTGGAGTGAGTATAGAATACAGTATCTGCATTAAAAGTTTAAATATAATGTATCTACCTACCTATATCATGCTGCCAAAAAAATCTCAAACAATGTTTTTTTTTTTTGTTTTGGCAGTTTTGCAATGTTTTATACAATACAAGTATAAATGAAATTGTATTAGGCGTTACAATTCGGAAGTATGTATAATTTTAATTAGAATACCTACATACTAACTAACAACATTTAAATAACTAAGTTAAAATTTGTACCTGCAACAACTTTGTTTGTAATTATAACATAGTAATATTGTAATTTAAAATTAAATCTAATGACATACATACTTATTCGGGTTTTTATCTAAAATCATTCTAAAATAGTGGACGCCCGAGACTTCGTCCGAGTAGGTTTCATCTGAGGTCCGAGTGGACTGTAAAAAAAAATGTCCAAATCATCCGGGAAAAAAAGTAATTATGTGGGACCTGTCATAGAGTGTATTCCTGAAAACTGCATCAAAATCGGTCCAGCCGTTTCTGGGATTAGCGTGCATAAACATCGATGCGTTACAATTTTATTATATGTATAGAAAAATAGATAGATATAGATTAAAACAGTACATAATCATTTACTTTTTTTTTTGTTTTTTATTATGATGACTTTCTATCCTGAGTTATGTTGTGGAAGATATCATGTGTTGGCGTCAAGCAGGCATCCAAAATACAAATGCTAAATCCTTAGCAAGAAGGAGAAAGAAACAATATTGCGCGGACTCCGCCGACTCCATGTCAGGGGCAGGTACCTAGATGGTGATTTGATCAGCATAAAACCGCATTGTAGACTCGCCATCTAGAGTGCGTTTCACTAGTTCCGATTGATGATGGCGCTAGTTACTATGTGTATGACCACATTTTCAGATTCACTGCATACCCAAAATGTTAGTTCCGAAATGAAACGGACGGACGGATACACCAGTGGGCACAGAAATTCAGGTTGGTACCTCTATGACGTCAGCTGATATGGGAAAAAGTGATGACACTTTTGCCTTAGTTTGGTTGAAGATTAATTCTTCGAAACCAGAGAGTTCCCAGGTGGGTATACTTCCACTGAGAGAAATGTTCGTGATGACGAGGATAATGCGTAGTAAGTAGGTACCTATTCGGAAACGTTGATGACAAAAACAACATCCAATACATATACCTTCATATTATGTAGGTATTACTGACTAATACTTATAACAAGTTCTAAATTATCTAACCCAAGCACACCTTAACTTCACTCAGCGCCGGCCCGAAGTAAATTTTCGAATGGAGCTAGATCCAATAATGGCGCCTCTCATGTTTGCTTCTAATAATATATACCTACCTATCTTTACCATTTAGGCGCCCTCTAGGATTTGGCGCCTGGAGCATAGAGGAATTCCTGCTCCGTTCGCCGTATGGGCGGGCCGGCCCTGACTTCACTCGCTCATTATAGCATATTATATTATAGCTCATAGCAGCGAAGGTAGTCCAAGGCTAGCTAGACGGTTAAATCATTGTTAAATCTAAGTAAAAGCACATAGCAACAAACGAGGTAATAGTAATCTAAATATCATATCTAAATATATTAGCGCTATTCAGATTAACCTGGCCGGTTTTTGTGATGCCGCATTAGAATAAAACAATGTAAATCCTTATATTCTAAATAAATAAATTTAAAGAAAAAACCCCATATTTGAGCCCTGCGCAACTAGTTGACTTAGCCTAGGTACTCTTGACGAGTGTCTGCTTGTCGTGTCGGCACGACCAAGCAAGTTGGCGCCACCGAGGCTGAGGAGAATTAGATATCATCCTAGGTAAAACTTTACCCTGTAGTCTAGGGCATTTTATTGGTTTTCGGGCCAAAATGGTGACTACTTTTGTGCGTCTCGTGTGTCGAAAAACCCGCTTAGATTGCTGGTAGCTTACTCAGGGACATCTCTAAAGATTTAGCCCAATAGGTAGGTTAAAATCCAAAAGAAAGGGTTTGTTTCACACTACACGGAAAGCACAAAGCACAAGCACGAAAGTGGTAGAAAGACAAGCACAATAAAGCAGAAAGAAGTAGAGATGCGTAATAAATTACACGAATATTCGTACAGAGTATATATCTACCGAGCGACAACGCGTATTCGGTATTCGCGTCTACCTCGGCCACTACGAATATCGCCCGACTATGGTGAATTTTTGTATGTTTGTATGTTGATGTTAATGTATTGTGCGGCCGTAAATAAATATGATAATAAATATTAACGAAAGTCACCTATTTATATTCTAAATAAATAAATTTAAAGAAAAAATCCCATATTTGCCAGAACTATTATACCTAAATTCATTGGCCCACCGAAAGATAGACAGGTCAGTATTTCTACAAGCAGCTTTGATATATTATTACCACGAATATACTACTATATTCTCTGTAATAAGTAAAATGTGGTATTTAGTAAAATGTGGAAGTTGTGATGGATAAAAACAAGGTTTTCAGCATTAATTTATGGTAGCAAACGAACGATTACGCTTTTCGTCGTAAATGATACCAGCTTCAGAAAACAACTTCTCACTATACACGCTACTCCCGGGAGAAGAAAGGTAAACTTTAGCAAATTTCGAGAGGTTTGGGTATTGTTTTTCGTTTGCTGACCACCACTTGTAAGGATCAGCTTTCCGATCTAGGCAAATTATTTTCAAATAAAAATCCATCTCATTTGCCAATCTTTTCTCTGTTAAATATAATATATATAGTTTTTAATATTCGTGGCAACTTTAGTAGAATCTTCTGTTAGAGATTAAGCTTACTCTCAAGCTTACTCGTGAAAAAATCTTGCTACACGCGTCAATCTGCATTTATGCAGAAACGCAGTCTTTTTACTCAACTTTGAGCCCTAATATTTTGGAAACCAGACACTTCCCAGGTATGCTTCTATGGAGAAAAATGATCGTGATGATGAGATTTCGTAGTTTTCGGGAACGCTGACGACCAAAAATCACCTGTATAATAATAATGCTTTCTTTCAACTTCTTCCGTATCATGCTCGTCGACTCAGCTATATAACCTGTGACATGCAATAAATGAATCTAATCTAATCTCAGACCAAACTTAATGTGTTATGTGATTTCTTAACCTACCTCGCGGGAAAAAGACATTTTGTCAATGTCATCCAGTGTTGGCAACCGTACGATAATTATCGTACATGCACGATAATTTGATACCAGCGTACGATGTACGATTGCGATTCATTATCGTACACAAATGTACGATAATTTTCGAATTGTAATGGATTTCGATAGTTTCGTTCACTCATATATAGATAAGAAATATATAAATATATATCTCGTTGAATATTACATATTTTGTCAATTTTATGTGTTCATGAATAAATTTAATAATCGACTGATCAACTTTGGAGCCATTTTATTTTTGTAAAACTTTTGAAACACACAAATTTTCGCGCCATTTGTACGCAATGTACCCATGTGAAAATCATAAAATTCGAAAAAGGACATGACGAGCGGCTGAGCGCAATATAAGTTCGTAATAATATCTATTTTTATTAATAATTAACGTTTTTTTTTATGTCGTTCAAAAGTATACGATAATTTTTCGTCAGGTACGATAATTTTACGCCCCTGGTACGATCAGCGCATCATTCTAGGTTGCCAACACTGATGTCATCCAGCATTGCATGACAGTCCACTGACAGCTCGTAGCTCGAACAAAACAAAATAACATAATTTTGTTTTCTTCAAGTCTGTGAGATTTAATCTATTAATATGAAATACCTTCATATGTACATACTTAGCTTGAATAAATAAATTAGTGACAAAACAACGGAAAAGTGATTTCTTTACAAGCAGCCAGTTGTTACTTACAATGTCATCAAGTCGGTCAAAATCCTCAATCCTCGATAAACCCCTGAGCAAAGGGAAAGGGGAAGTGTCTTTAGCTTTTTACTCACTATTATTTTCGGAAATTATTCAATATTGTCAAAATCGTTCACATTCTATTAATGAATTACAGACCAAGTAAGTGCAAAGTATAAAGTGTGAAATTCATCTAATAACAATATAAGAAAATTCAATCAATAGGTAAATATTTTGCCTTTCAGATTATCTGATATTGGCCAGGATGTGGGCACAAGACTTCTCGATTTATATTTCGTTAGAGAAAGAAACAGCAAACGAGAAATCAAGTTACTGAACATGCTTTTGTTTGTTAAATCTACTCTGTGGAAGGTATATCAAGTTTTTAATTATTTAGGGTATTCTCTATTTCCCATTTGCTTTTATAGAAACAACAGAATTTCACATACCGTCGGGATAGTGCAAATCCGCGTAACTAGCATTGGATAATTCCACTTATCTAATTTAAGTTTTTGCGTACAATCCGCGATAATACTTTATTGGCTGCCACTGTGTTGATATGAGTTCTCATAACAAGAAATAGAACTCATAAATAATTATTTTATGTGTAAAAATTTGCCCAAAATTAGTTGAAATAGGAAACTAATAAGGTTTTATCCTTCCCCTGTAAAATTAGATCTATTGCAGATACGTGGACTTTATGTAAGGTAGATTCACAGATTTTCTCTATACCCAATGATATATATATCTGTTTTCATTCTTTTAAATAATACTGTAGCAATTTACTTCAAACTATTCCAAGAAAACTATAGCATGTATAGATACAGTATTTACAGCTACAATATTAAAATCAATTGTACAATAAAGTAACTTGTGCCTTATAATATTGCAGGTATTATTTGGAAAGGAGGCTGATAAGTTAGAACATGCCAATGATGATGAAAAAACTTACTACATAATAGAAAAGGATGCATTGGTAGGTATAGTAGTAAAATAATAGAGCCCTTAGTTATAAACCTACCTACTGAGCCAGAATTGGAGAGTAGATACTTACTTCTGATATTTCTCCTTTGCAAAACATGGCTGTGATCTCCATGATTCTGCAGTTCTGGATACTCCATTTTTGGGACCAAAGCTGTGTCTATGCATGTATGTATGTATTCTTGCAGGTCAATAAGTTCATCAGTGTGCCTAAAGATAAAGGCTCCCTAAATTGTGCTACTTTTAATGCTGGAATCATTGAGGCTGTTTTAACAAGAAGTGGATTTGTAAGTACTTTCAAAACTTCTGCAGTGTTTAGTCTAGATTAAAGGTTTATTCTGCATACTTAATTGGACTTTTATCTTTCAGCCAGCAAAAGTGACTGCACACTGGCATAAGGGAACAACCTACATGGTCAAATTTGAAGATTTGGTTATAACCCGTGACAAGTCTCTAGATGACCGTTAAGTCCTGCGAAAAGAGTGATTAAAAATAAATAGTCATAAGTTTCAATGTAATACAATATTATGTAATGTCAGTTGTGTTTTACATCTATTTACTGCAGTCTAAATATTCTATCACGGTATCTTAGTTTTCCACTCCTAATGTTTGCTTCAGTCTCCGATCGTGAGGTATAGATTAGGGCTCCGTATGCAAAAAATGGGAGTATGGTAGCTATGCCTTTAACTACTAAGGGAAAGGTTGGTTTGAAATAGTCAAACTGGTAAGCTTTCATGGCCTGGTATCTTTGATGGGCAGAATCAAACTAAAAAAAGGAATTTCTGTAGTGCAGAAATATAACAGTGCTAGTAAGGTGCAGTGGAGGGCTAACTAAAGTATATTAATAAAATTCTATCATATTCTATATGGGCCTTGGCAAAAAATTTTGTTTAAGTTAGTTTACTTTCTTGTATGTGATGTGATACCTACATAACTTGTCCAGCATTTAGTAGGTACCTGTCAAACATAGTACCTGCTACTAATTAGTCTGATTCATAGAATAACAGCTGTTGGTGCTTCAACCTATTGCAGTCCACTGCTGGACGTAGGCCTTCATACTGAATTTAGATTTGGTTTTTTATGCAGTAGGTAATTTTGTTTTATGGTAACTTAATAATTAAATACTTACAACAAATCCAGCTTCCTTGGCATGCATACTTGGATCTGTTCTCAATTTTAAGAACTCTTGCCTAAATTTGGCTCTTCGTTCTATTTGAGCCAGATAAATTTTGCATTGTTCTTTAGTAAATAAATGGTCCATTGTGGAAACTACTTCAGAATACACAATAAACAATGCAGACACTCCTACTTGATCGTAAAGAATATTTGACCGCAGAATATTATATGTTACTTCGGTTACTTGACTATGTATCTTTCTATGTAAAGAATTTTGAAAGCCCTGTCAAATCCTTAAAAATGAAACTGACAATATTATTACTTTCCTAACATAGGTCCAATATAAACATACCATGCAGTCTGAATTTATTACAAAGGATTAACTTTATGTACAACTAATAATTTATTTAAACATTTAACACCATCATAAGCATAACATAAGTATTTACTGAAGTCTGAATATTCTATCTTTGTAGCGTAGCTCCCCAGACCTTATCTGCTGTTCCTTGGTATTTCTATCGTTCCAAATTAGATATCCATAAGCAAACATTGGCAATACAATAGCATAAATTCCAAATAAGCTATTGGATCGGTTAGGCTTGAAATAGTCAAACTGGGTCACTTTCATCGACATGAATCTTTGAATAGCTGGATCAAACTGAAAGTAAATGGAAGGTTTTAGCTATCAATAACCAACAATGTCGATAATAAACATAAATTACGTAATTATACTAACGACATATCCAGCTTCAGCAGCATGTTTCCAGGGGTTGGTCTTCTGTTTAATGAATTCGCGCCTGAATTCAGCTCGGCGGGCGGCTTGTTGTTTGATATTATTAAATTCAGCTTCGGAAAGCCCATAATTATTGCTGGCCATCGTTATAAAATATGTTTCTAATTTATTTATGAATTTTGATACCCCTATTAAGGACCGAACGAAAACGAATTAATTGAACGAACTAAACGAATGCATAAAATTATTTACAAAAACCATTCATACGCTCAATTTATGCACGTAATCGATGGTTTTTATACCGATTATTACCGATACCGGAAATCCATACAACCCTATAAACAGTGACAACCATAGACAAAAACATTGAATGGAAGACCGAGTTCCTGCTGCCATCTTTTTAATTTACCTTGTTGTGTTGTAAGCTCGGCAATTTTTGCTAAAAGCCGCAAACATGGGTCGTATGCACGCACCAGGGTAATTATCTATATTCTTTGATGGTGGAAGAAATAAGTTATAATGTGTTTCATTGGTTCATTCGTTTTCCATCATTATAACTTAAGTGACAAGTTCATAACCTAGACGCCTCATCTTCATGACCACATGGCTGCTACTTTAGTGTGTTATTCTTGTGTTTCAGTAAGGGTATTTCGCAATCTGCGTTGCCCTATCGTCGCAGTGTACCCACATGGTTGAAATTAACCGCTGATGATGTCAAGGAACAAATTTTCAAACTCGGCAAAAAAGGACTCACGCCGTCCCAGATCGGTAAGTGGTAATGATAACGTTTTAAATTCGTATCAACTAGCTTAAATTACGACTATAGTGTAAGTGGATGTTATTTTGTGATTTGTTACTCGTCCATGAAACTTTCTAATAGTTCAGAACTACCACCACTAAATACTTCCACTGAGTTCCACTTGCAGTAGTCATCAAGTAAGTCAAGCTTCTATTTAACTAATATATGCAACGCAACTATAACTTGTTATTGACATTAACAACTTACGCTTTTCTCATATAAACCTATAATTGGTATACTTAGACTTGAGATATTTGATTACATACATTATTATGTTGTTCGACTAAAGTTTAACACCTTCCTCATCTTAAAAGGTGTAGTCTAAGTGTCTGGCTTGATGTAATAAGTGCAGTTGATGTGTTTTTTTATGTATATGTCTAGTTTATTCTATATTATGCTAGAAAGTTACACTGGTTGGCATATTTGAAGGGATGGTGCTGTAAAAGCTGATTTGAAGTTCATGTCATGATTTCATAGCAATAAATTTTAGGTATTTGCACAGAGTACATTCTGTACGATAAAATACTAGTGGTCAGTGTAATCTGCTTTCCTTATTATTGCTCCCTTCTACTCCTTGAGAAATATATACCAAATTTCTGCTTCCTACTGCAGTAGTTATGTGTTATATGAGTATCACATGATCAGTCAGTCCATTAGTAATAGAAGAGTTGTAAGATTAATTCTGTAAATTTCAATGTTTCATATAATAAAACTACAACTTCAGCTTCATTTAGTATAATATACCTAGTCACAGCATCTATGAACAATTTTTTCATAAACACCTTACACTTTGAAATCATAACATTAATTTTTCTACATAAAAAAATATATTTTTGTTCTTTCCAGGTGTCATGCTCAGGGATTCCCATGGAGTTGCCCAGGTTAGATTTGTCACTGGCAAAAAGATCCTGCGTATCATGAAAGCTATGGGACTTGCCCCCGATCTACCCGAGGACTTGTATTACCTGATCAAAAAAGCTGTTGCCATGAGGAAGCATTTGGAACGCAACAGGAAGGATAAGGACAGCAAATTCAGGCTGATTCTTGTAGAATCCAGAATCCACAGGCTAGCCCGCTACTATAAGACAAAGAGTGTTCTCCCTCCTAACTGGAAATATGAGTCGAGCACTGCCTCTGCTCTGGTGGCTTAAGTAATAAATATGTTATTATATACAGTTGTTTCATTATATACATTGTAGGTTGTTAGAAATTTAGTTTATAGTCATTAGGTCATTCCGGCAGTCACACTTGAACCTAATCTTTGTCAGGTCTATTTCTCCGTCCTTAACATAAATGGCTGAGAGAGAAAAGGGCAGGTAGGACTAAATTTACGTTCAGGTTTAAGTGTGACTGCTGGAATCGACCATATTGCCTGTTTTACACTGGGGATATATGCTAGTTGGTTACCACCTGTACCAACATATTAGGCTCCCTTATTACCTAACTAGCAAAAGCAAAGTGATAGCACAAAAATTGCATTTGCTGATTGCTTGTCAAATTTGTATTATGTGAAATGAATTTCAAAGGAATTTTGTAAAATTTATGTAAATGTAAATATTGTAAAAATTTGCTATCACATTTCTGCTTTGATTTGCAAGATAATCAGCCTGAGGGATCTAAGCCTGCAGCATTCTAATGACATTGATTAGTTTATTTATTGGCAGTAGATAAACTATCTCACCTAATACCTCAAAGGAATGTAGCCACAATAATAATTCAGATTAAGTCTTGTATTGTGAATGTTATGCAACAGTCGCATCCTAACTCATATTTAATGTGAAAGTAAGTGTAAACTGTTCACTTTTGTTGGGAGTATCAGGACATATGCTACATACCTAAAAAAATATACCCAAAGTTTATTTTATAAAAAGGAAACTAAAGTGACTATACATACATACTTTATTTAAATTAACATAACTTTCATTGTTTTAGATAAAACCATTGTTTACATATCATATTTTCTCCTAAACACTAACTATGTCATACATGGGGATTCCAATTGCTGCCATCTTCTGGGTGCAAGCTATTGGTGATCAATAAAACAACATCTACAATCCACCAGATTCCAAGACCTCCCAAAGTGAGTAGCTTGGCTACTGCAGTACCTGTCTGTCCAAGGCAGAACCTGTCCATGCCAAGGAATCCTAGTAGTATGCTGTAAATCAAAGTGGTGGTGAAGTAATGTCCAGAATATTTAACACAGGGGAAACCATCTCTATAAAAACTTCTATTGCCATGACATTCAATGTCGTCCAGGGCCTTGCAGTACAGTTTAGTTTTCTCGACTTTATCATATCTTACACCTCCAAACTTAACGCAGCCGTGTCCTGTTGCTTTTTTAGCAGAATAGTTGCCTTTGTGGTCAACAGGATCATCACATTCCAAAAACTCTAGTGGTAAGAAACTGCACTTAACAAGAGGTCCAAGAGGTAAGTAGGCCTCATCTGCATAAGCATTCCTTTTAGCCGTCAGCCCGTTCGGCATAACCATGAATAGAACTGCTAAAATCGCAAAAGCGCAATATGTACGATCCATGTTTTGATAATGTATCTGTTGCACATTGATATAAAGATGTTTCGTGTTACATACGATAGTCACTTCTATTCTAATGATGTCCACATAAATCTGAGTGAGTATATAATATTTATTACCATTTTAACATACACTAGGTTACAAATTGTTACAAATTATAATTTACTGATTTATTTTCAAGGGTTTTTCCTTTCATTTCTGTGATTTTTTGTTTTGGCGATTGTTGACATCATGTGACATTGACATTTCTTTTAGTTTTTTTTTTTTTTTAGTTTATCCCGAAGGAAAGGCAAGGGGAACTAAGCCCATACAGCCGTTGTCTTTAGTAAATGATTTCTGAATTTATGATGGATGATAATGATGATGATGAATGGAAACGTCGGGAAAATCCTCAAGAACAAGTGTAAAGTTAGTCAAAATGAAAAATTATTGCAGAAACAACTTACATGGGCCCATGAAGAGATCGTAATCCGGCTAAAGTTTTACTCGGCTTACCTGCGTATGAAACCATGCACAAGCACTAGATTCACATCACAAGTAATCATAATATAACTTATCTACCAGAAAACATCACTTTACGGACACATGCAAGCCATTTACAAATAATTTTTGATTTTCACAAGAAAATTACACCTGCACCCTTCCAGCTTTTCCCGCCGAATCCCGCAGTAGTTGATATTCTGGGTAGTAGTTTTTTTTTTTTTTAGTGTTTAGTTTATCCCGAAGGAAAGGCAAGGGGAACTAAGCCCATACAGCCTAATCATTGTCTAGTAAAATGATTTCTGAATTTATGATGGATGATAATGATGATGATGAAACGTCGGGAAAATCCTCAAGAACAAGTGTAAAGTTAGTCAAAATGGAAAATTATTGCAGAAACAACTTACATGCGCCCATGAAGAAATCGTAATCCGGCTAAAGTTTTACTCGGCTTACCTGCATATAAAACCATGCACACGCACTAGATTCACATCACACAGTAATCAAAATATAACTTATCTACCAGAAAACATCACTTTACGGACACATGCAAGCCATTTACAAATAATTTTTCATTTTCACAAGAAAATTATACCTGCACCCTTCCAGCTTTTCCCGCCCTTTTCTGATATTCTGGTGTGCAAGGTAGTGAAGTAAAAAGTGCGGGGGGATTGCGCATGACATAAGCCGCTGTTGCTAAGTTACGAATAGCGTTAGTCTTGCTTCTCACTTCGACGCGTGCAATGTATTTTGTAACATTTTGTGTTTCTTTAGTTAGTACTCTCGCGACCAAAAGTGTGATGAAATTTCGTCAAGTGTGATAATTACTTTAGCTAGGAACGTTTCGTTTTTTTGTAGTTATTTTGTGTTATTTTTATTTATTTCTTTTTGTTATTATGCAAAAGTACCTACGTAAGAATAATTCGAATTTAGTAGTTACAATATAAAAGTATTTTTTTAATACGTTTTACCAAATAATTCCTTTGAACTAGTTGCTTTGTGTATGACTACATAATCTGTGTAACTGTATACACAGCCTTATCTGTATATAAAAAAAATTAGTACCAAAACCTTGCAAGGGAACTATTCTATGAAACGAACTGTAAAACTTTTCTATGTGAATGTACCGGCGCGAAACTGTCTTCGTAGCTAACTTCACAGCCACAAAGATCCACCGCGCGTACTGTACATATGTGGATTAGGTATTTTTAATACTAGTCAGTACCTAATACAACGTATTAGGTATCGCATAAAATATCATCTCATTAAGAGAAATCAACCGTAAGGCTTAGACTATAAGTTTCAATTTTATTATTTAGCAAAAATACTACAATATCATTAGAATACGAAGGTAAATTTCACTATCTCTGTCAAATCGAAACCAAATATTCCTGGTTTGAATCCGGGTTCAGACCGACTTTTTTTTCCTTTTTTTATTTACAAAATTAAAATACTTTATTTAAACAAAATATGTGACACAAACTAAAAACAATTTAAATAAATATTACAGATTTAACCTGATATAAAAAGCGCATTTCGCTATTATCACGATATTTTCTATTTCCACAACTATTCCTTCTACGTAGGTATTTTTTAGGTAATGATAATGAATCATTCACCGAAAACCGATACTAAATATTCACTGAAGAAAGATTCTACGTATTTATCTAATACGTAATGTGGAATGGCCATATTGCATAAATATTGAACAGGTATTTGGATTAGTAATAGAACGGCCAAACTGCATAAATATTAGGAACAGGTATTTGGATTAGTACATAATGGGACGGCCTTACTGCATAAATATTAGGATTTACAGAATTAGGAAATTTTGTATTAGGTGGAACAGGTACGATTTTTACCTAATCCGACCATCTCTAATTTCTTTGACGGATTTATATTTTATAACTGAAAAGCAATGTCTTTGATATACATACAGCCTTTTTAGTACATTTCGCTGCATAGAATCCTACACCTGATTTCGGAGCTAACATTGTTTGTATGCAGTGAATCTGAAAATATGGTAATATTATATAAAAAGTAACTAGCGCTATCGTCCATCGAAACTTTACGGTGAAACAACACCGTAAAGTTTTACAAACGTCTATCCATGCTCGCTGTCTCAAGATGAATCTCGCTGTACACACAAGCTTTTCCCAATCCAGTTCAATATTCGGTCATGCTCATTCCACTATTGTGTAACATCGTGGTAACATCCTTGCACGAAGTTAGTTTTATTCATTCAAAGATTCGGCGGGAAAAGCTGGAAGGGTGCAGGTGTAATTTTCTTGTGAAAATCAAAAATTATTTGTAAATGGCTTGCATGTGTCCGTAAAGTGATGTTTTCTGGTAGATAGTTATATTTTGATTACTTGTGCTGTGAATCTAGTGCGTGTGCATGGTTTTATACGCAGGTAAGCCGAGTGAAACTTTAGCCGGAATACGATCTCTTCATGGGCCCATGTAAGTTATTTCTACAATTATTTTTGATTTTTACTAATTTTAAACTCGTTCTTGAGGATTTTTCCGACGTTTCCATTCATCATCATTATCATCCATCATAAATTCAGAATACATTTTACTTAACAATGATTAGGCTGTATGGGCTTAGTTCCCCATGCCTTTCCTTCGGGATAAACTAAAAAAAAAAAAAAATCATTCTTTTCTCCTCTCCTTAGGCTGTATGGGCTTAGTTCCCCTTGCCTTTCCTTCGGGATAAACTAAAAAAAAAAAAAAAAAATTCTCCTCTCCTTGTTTTGTATTTTTCTTTGAGAACAGCGAAAAAATTTATTTTAATTTATCGAAGAAAGAAATATAGAAAAATGGATGTCTTTAACAAATTTTATTCATCCGTTAGTAACACAGTTTCGCAACTATCCGGTGTTTTGCCAGGAAACCCTGTGACTAGAGAGTTTGAAGCCACACAGTTCATTGCGAGCGCTGGCCCAGGTAAAATAACACAAATAATAATAGTTAACTGCTGCTAAGCTCAAACACAAAAACTTAATTTCCTGTCTGGTACTTTAGTTTGTTCACCCCTTAATCTGTTCTGTTCAACGTTCTGTTCACGGGGGTAAAACTGTGTTCTGTTAAACTGTCTGCTTTCATCACCTACATATTTGTAGACCCTAATTTAGGTGTACATACTGTTACTCCTTGCTTGTAATATTCCTGATCTAATCTATCTAATGAACCTGACATTTTATTTTAGGTTTACAATGGAAAGTATACAAAGGTTACAAAAAATCAACCAAACAAGAAGCATCTATTTTTGTGTTTGAGAAAAGACAATTAGATAGATGGTCAAAAGCAGACAGGGATATAATGATAGACACATTAAAACGAGGTATTATTCAGCTAACAAAGCTGCGGCACCCACAAATACTTACTGTCCAACATAGTTTGGAAGAGAGTAGGGAAAGTTTGGCGTTTGCTACAGAACCAGTATTTGCAAGCTTAGCAAATATACTGGGTAACACTGAAAATATGCCACAACCTGTTCCCAATCATTTAGTCAACTACAAGCTATATGAACTGGAGATAAAGTATGGTCTGATGCAACTGGCTGAAGGGTTGGCTTTCCTACACAATGATGTTAAGCTGCTGCATCATAATATCTGTCCAGAGTCTATAATAGTGAACCAGCAGGGAGCCTGGAAGATATTTGGCTTTGATTTCTGTGTGGCCAACCAAAGCTCAACAGGCACTTTGCCATTTTGGCCATTCAACGAGTACTGCCAGGCCATGCCTCCATTGACCCAGCCGCTGTTAGATTATATGGCACCAGAGTGTGTTGTAGCAGCAAAGCAGACCCCAGCAAGTGATATATACTCCCTGGGAATGGTCATTTATGTGTTGCATAGTACAGGGCATCAGACATTAGGTAATGTGGGGAATGACTTTTCGAAAAGTAAAAGAGTTGTAAATGATATTAAGAATCTGTTACCATCTCGAGTTTCCTGTGTGGCTGAGGGGTTGAGGGAATATGTGAAGTTGATGCTGAACACAACACCTGAATTGAGGCCTGATTCACATCAATTTTTAAAGGTGACTTATACATATTTGTGAACTTATGCACACAGTTTTACAAATGCTCTATCAGTAATTTTTAAAAGAACCCCCACCCCCTGATTACATAAAAGCAATAGCAAAGCCGTACTTACTATAGTTGACAAAAGTTTATTAAACTACTAAAATATATAGACTGATTAAAAATATTCCCTTTGTTATATCAAATAATAATACTCACTCACTGTTTTCTTTTCCTATGATGACTCACCAGGTAGACTTTGCATTATTAGTTTTCATTAAGTTCTCATTATAATTTTCAGATACCATACTTTGAAGATGTCGGAGTCAAGACACTAAACTACCTGGATTCCCTGTTTCAATGGGACAACCTCCAGAAATCCCAGTTCTACAAAGGTCTCCCTCAAATCATCCAGAAAATGCCTCATAGAATATGTATCTACAGGATTCTACCTTGTTTAACAAAAGAGTTTGTTAATCCACCTATGGTTCCATTTGTTCTGCCAAATGTTTTGCTAATAGCTGAGAACTCTTCAAAAGAGGAATATGTGAAATATATCTTACCTGTGTTGAAACCGGTGATGTTAATTCAAGATCCGATCCAGATATTGTTGATATTTATGCAGAAGATGGAACTGTTATTAAAGTTAACACCAGGAGATGAAGTGAAGTCTGATATACTGCCGATGCTGTATCGTGCATTAGAGTCTGATGCACAGCAAATTCAAGAGCTGTGCTTGTCTGTACTCCCAACCTTTGCTTCGTTGATTGATTACCCAGCGATGAAAAATGCATTGTTGCCAAGAATTAAGAAGTTATGTATGGGAACGAATTATATATCTGTCCGAGTTAATTGCTTGCTGTGTCTCGGAAAGTTGTTGGAGCATTTAGATAAATGGTTGGTATTGGATGAGATTATACCGTTCCTACCACAGATACCATCTAGGGAACCTGCAGTTTTGATGGGAATTTTAGGTATGTATATCTACGAAATCTCATTGTACAGATACTAACAAAATATTGTGAGTACTGTCTTACTGATGATTTAAAAATTCTATTACAGGTATTTATAAATTAGCTCTAAGTCATAAAAAGTTGGGCATCACTAAAGAAGTAATGGCTACCAAAGTGTTACCATTCCTAATACCATTATGTGTTGAGAATGGCCTCACTTTAAACCAGTTCAATGCCCTGGTGACCCTAGTGAAGCAGATGATATCCAAGGTGGAAATGGAGCACAGAGCCAAATTGGAGCAACTGAACTCAATACAAAATGAATCCAAGTATGTTTAGCGAGTCTTTATTTATCTTGTAAGAAACAAGTCCCTATGATCTAACCTGTGGCATGCAATAATTATGAACGTCCTAATACTGCCACATCTAGTCACCAATTGGTAACCGCAGTAACTATGTTGTCAGGGGGGACAAACCCTTATGCCTCCTGTAATTGGAGATGCAATAAATGAATCTAATCTACTAGCACATGCCTCCTGTAATTGGAGATGCTACCACAGCACATGTGTTACCTATAGTCAAATCAGTTCTTGGGCACTAGCCTCCAGAAGAAAACTGGATTAATTCTTGCCTAGAGCAGCCTTTTTTTTGCATATTTCTTTGCTCCCTGTCTTATAATATTGTTTATGTATAATAGTGTTATAAGAAATATATATCATTTATGAATATTTTATTCGATTGTATGTCATTACATATGATCGAATATGTATTTGTCATTACATAATATGATCGAACATTAATCAATTAAAGATATAATAAGAAATGAGGTGATCAGAAAGAAGTGTGGTATAAATGAGGACGTTGTGATGAGAGTTGAGAAAGGTATGTTGAGATGGTTTGGGCATGTGGAGAGGATGGATGAAAGTTGATTGACAAAGAAAGTGTACGTCGGAAGAGTGGAGAGAGGGTTGGAAGGGGAAGACCTCGCCAGACTTTCACGGATGAAATTGGTGAAATTCTAGAGAAAGGTCAGGTCAAGAGCACCCTAAACTGACGAACGTGCATGAAGAATATCATGAAAGTAGATGAAGCGAAAGAGATGTGTCAGGATCGTAGCAAATGGAGATCCGTGATCTCTGCCTACCCCTCCTGAAAGAGGTGTGATTTTTATGTCTGTATGTCTTAATTGTGAGACCACTGGTAGGTACAGTAAGTACATAAAAATTTTAAAGAAATAAGTTCATTTTAATGAGGTCTTGACAATTCCAGGGTATTGGACCAGGCACTGGCTTCACCAGACACCTTAGTAGCACCCCCTGGACCTCAGACAGACATAGACAAGATGTTCTCCGGCCTTGGTCTTGATCCTTTTTCGTTTCACAACACAAAGCCTCCAGAGAAAACTGAACAAGCCCTACCTGGGATCAGTGATAGTTCTGGCTCACTTAGTATGGAGGAAAAGCAGAGGTATATTATTATCTTCCATAATATAAAAATGAATCGCTAAATGTGTTGCTAAGTGCGAATCTCGAGAACAGCTCAACCGATTTCGCAAATTATTTTTTTTAGCATATTCCTTGAAGTACGAGGATGGTTCTTACGGAGGGAAAAAATTAAAAATGCCTGTAATAGTCTAAAAAGATACTTTTCAACATGTGAAAGGGCATTACATCCGTGCAAAGCCAGGGCGGATCCCTAGTTTTAGTATAAAACTTTTATACTATTGGCATAATATTTGCATAAAAGCTGTGATATATGGAATTTGATAATAAGCTAATGGGAGGGTTTGTCACTTTAAAATTAACAATATATTTTGTATATTTACAGAATAGCTCAACAACAGGATACTGCAAGGAGGTTTACCCAGCAGCCGGCGCCAAAACCAATTCCTCCACCACAGAAACAAGCTCCAAAACCTGTCGATATTACGAGCACCTTCCTCCAATCTAACCTCAACCAGTTCACTACAAACAAATACCCTACACCCGTACAAAATTCAATCACAAGCACAAACATGATACAAAACAGTACAAATATGAATATGATTCCAAATATCAGTCAGAACTCATTCAAACTGAATTATAATCCGAATATGATGTCTCAACCCAATTACAATTATCAAGCGTCAGCCCCAAGCTTTGATAACAACGGACCATCAAGCACAAGTTGGAATCAGGCATCGTTGACAGGGAATTTCAACAACAAGTGGGCAACAAATCAGAATCAAAATGTAAAGCAGGATTGGTCAGCATTTGAATCGTTACTGCCCGATGAGAAACCGGTGACGGAGACGGAAAATAATAACTTGAAGAAGTTAAATCCAACAGAAATGATGGATCTGTTGAGTTGAAGATCATGGGATGTAAGTTTTTGTTTAAATTCCTTTCTGGGTAAAGGACGGCGAGATTAATTATGATGTGTTTTTACATAGTATTTCTAGAGACTAGGTACAATATTACAAGGAGTCTACTAAAGAAATATATTTTACAAACTTGTTGGCAGAAAATTATGCAGTGTAAACAGGAAATCATCTTAATTTTTTGCTTTATTCTGGCACACATATTACAATTGATTGAAAGGTTTTTAATTCCTCAAGGCGAAATCTGGGAGAATTGTTACAGAACTCCTTCAATCCATCTTTCATTTCACTCCTTGGTATCTACCTAGTCTAGTGTTAAAAGAAACATTTATGCATATACAATTTAAAAGCACCTTATACATTTATGTATAAAGTTATTGTCGGTGAATATTATGTAGATATCATTGTATCTAAATATAGTAGCTTAACTCAACTATAACATATCCTTAACGCCGCACCGGTATAAATACCAACTTGACGTTAAATGTATATTAACCAAAACTGCAAAATTCACTATTAATATGTATTGATAGTTTGCAGTCTTATTTTCATTTAAGCACGAATTTTTTTGTATGTAATAAAGATTTGGGCTACTTATTCCCGAAAGTCCCACGGGAAATCTAAAGTTTCCGCGGACGAAGTTGCTGCGAAGTCCTCTAGTCTTCGAGACTCGAATTTGTATAATGTGCTCAATTCTGACATAAATATTAACTTAATATTAATTGTGTCTCTCCCTCTTAATTCTTAATATAAATGGCTAAGATAGAAAGGGGCCATCCATATATTACGTCACAGGTTGAGGGCGAGGGAGGGGGTCGCCAAACTGTGACATTGTGTGACAAGGGGGTGGGAGGGGTCCTAAATTTCGTGACGTCACATTTTCATTCAATAATCTCTGAATATAAATTTGCAAAAAAAGCTAAATGTGACGTCACACTAGGGAGGGGGGGTCTCACAAATGTGACCATCTGTGACAAGGAGGGGGGAAGGGGCAAAAAATCATGAAATTCGTGTGACGTAATTTATGGATGACCCCAAAGGGACAGGTAGATCAAAGTTTAAGTTTATGTTTGAGTGTGGCTGTCAGAATCGATCAGAATTTTTGCTTATACATACTAGAAACTCATTCATTTAGTTTAACTCTGGTTTGCTTTAACTAGAATAACGGTGCCGTTATGTAGCGGGCTTGAAGTACATACATAAATACATAACCTCACGCACATGTCCCAAAGGGGTAGGCAGTGACTACAGATCTCCATTTGGTACTTTCCAAACATACATCTTTCGCCTCGTCCACATTTTTATTAAGTTCTTCATACATGCTCGCCGGTTTCGCGTGCTCTTGACTAGCCCTTTTCTTAGCACATCCCTAATTTGGCCTGTGTAGGGTCACAAGTTAAGTAAAAGTTACACAAGACACGATATAGGTATGTCACGAGTTACTTAATACGACATACAAACATTCCATCACATAATAATGAGATAGCATCATTACGGATGCTGCAAAACTAACAGGTCAGCCTTTACAGAGCAAAGGCCGATAGAACCACATGGTGCCACTTCTGACCAATTTTGAGGGTATAGTTGAGATGTACAAGTTCGGTTAGTAGTGACAGGTGGTCAGCCCATCGCCTACAAACACCAAGACCCTCTTGTCCCTCTACTGACTTGTACAGTATGCCCGGGAAGAGAAGCAGCTGTAGTATTATACGTTTTTTTTTCACTCCCAGATCAGCATAGAAGAATTATATAGGTCAATCAATCTATATTCATATTACTATCATTCATTCATTCACTTCATTCACATACGAAACCATAGAATAGGCAACATAGGTAACATTCAATAAAATGTCTGTATCAAAAACCATAGCGTTAGTTATTTTAATACAAGTAAAGTAACATTCCATAAAATGTATGAATTATTTAATACTATGATTATTATTTGTAAAATGTGATAAGAGTACAACGTTTTGTGTCATTAAAATATTTAATGGGCATATATCTATCTCACTCTGACGTAGTAACTATTGACATAAGGTGATGCGTATGTAAAGTCTGCTATCTCTCGTTTAAAATATTGATGAGAGATGGTAGGAGAATCGAAACTGAAGGTAGAATAGAAAATGTGAGTTTCTTTATAATCGTAACAACTTTAAATATTAGGTTGATTAGTGACATAAAAAAGCCCTTTTTGAGAGTTGAAACTTTTAGAGGTCATAGATATTGATATTTTAGTTAGACCCTTCTATGTAATAAAAAGAAAATGTCTTTGCAGTTCCGACAATGTTAATAGCTGCAGTCGATTTTAGACCATGGTTTTATCTAGTTATGTTTAGCATTATATAGTTTTAATGGTTGTATCACAACAGTCACCATTGCTGGCAGGGTCTCGCCATGAGCTAATAGCGTACCCGCTATCTTTCTCGCTCTAGCAAATGACGGTTCTGTGCGATAGACAATGATAGGGCGACGGAAATATAGTCCAAACTTTATTCAAATTAATTTTGTTTGTTTGTTGCGATCTGTTTAATTGCACTTATTGTGATCGATTTTAATCGTCACACGTAAACTTAAAATTAGTTATGTCTCTCCCTCTCTATTCTTAATGTAAATGACTGGGTCAGAAAGGGACAGGTAGATTTTTAAAAAGTTTATGTTTGAGTGCAGTGTGGCGGTCAGAATCAACAACATTGCATGAACGTATAAAAAATAACGGACAGGGTGTTGTCCATACACAGAGTGAAGCATTCATAGTAAGCTCGGTAACCATATTCCATGGAGAAGGGCTGTGTATTGACGCGTTATCCACCCACAAATACAGACCATAGTGACCTCGGCGCCTGCTAGAAAATACGTATACATGCGCAACGCGCCGCCATTACGGTGTTTCAATCTGTGCATTGACAGCATTACGTCCGTTGTTCTTTATACATTCATGCAACATTGTTATTATATTATTTTTTTAAGGTTAAAAACTCTATTTTAATGGAATTGTGTATAAATAGTTAACATTTGACTTGCGGGAAGAAATTAATTACTTTACATTAGAAACATTATTTATTTGAATTTACAAATAGGTACTACATTATTTTATTGATGCATTCCGCTTGTAGGTTAGTTTTATTATATTATGTTCCTATATACGAGTATGATAAACATGGCTGTGCGATCTCCTTTATGATCCTGCAGCCCTGGCTTCTCTATTTCGGGAGCAGCCGTGTCTATATCAATGTATACATATACAAGTATGGACTTTAATATAACTTTCTTATGTTACAAGTTACAAACAACATTTTAATACCTACAATGTGGGTAGATATTTCGATTTTATTTTTAAATTAAAAGACACGCACAAAATTTTATCATGTAAATAAGTACTTAATAAAATTAACTTAATTAAAATCATTTATTTACCTTTTAACAGGGCTGAACTATGTTATGAACTTATAAAAATGATCTCTTATATTAATAAATACATACATTATAAATGTATATCCTTGTGTTTATTTACATTATTTTAAGGTAGATGTTTTGATAGGCAGATATTTCTAAGGGTTAGTTCACACCGAGACGCGACGCGACGCGACGATGCGCGAATATTTTAATAGAGCAACTCAAAATATACTTTATTGACAACACGAAAAGATACACATTTCATCTTGAGAATTCAGAATACGTTGCACCACGCAGCACTGAATTTTGAGTTGCTCTATTAAAATGCGCGCATCGTCACGTCGCATCGCGTCTCGGTGTGAACTGACCCTAAGTGAATAGTCAATTTGATGCTGTCTTTCTCTAAAACTTCCTTTAAGATAGAGACAGCATCAACTCTTATCCTTCAAATAGACCTATGTGGCCTTCGGAAAAATCGGCTCGTAATACAATTTAGTTAGAAATATAATAAGGATTTCTCAATATGAGGATATCTCAAACGAGTTATCTCACACTCAGAGTAATTATGATGTCATGGTGTAAAGCTGCCTTTCCACCAGAGATGTGCTCCACAAATCATATTCATTGTTCCTTAGTATGGTTCGTGGATATCAAACGCATCAATTGCAACTAAGCTTAGCACATACATACATATATATCATCATCATCAGCCTATTGCAGTCCACTGCTGGATGGACGTAGGCCTCCCTTAGGGCACGCCACAAGGCTACTGCCATGGGAGGTATTTGCCTATAGTCACCACGCTGGGCAGGCGGGTTGGTGACCGCAGTTTGTATTTTGAACTATGTTGTAGCACGGGAGGTGCTGCTGTCCATCTCCCGGAAACCCTTACTCGCCTCGTACGATACCCACGGGCAGACATGGGGTGGTACGAAATCTACTCTGCCGGCACCACGCGGTTAACACGTGGCGACATACATATAATCAAGCCTTTATCCCTTACGGGGTATGCAGAGCATCAAGGGCCAATAGAACCACATGGTGCTACTTCTGACCAATTTTGAGGGTATAGTTGAGATGTACAAGTTCGGTTAGTAGTGACAGGTGGTCAGCCCATAGCCGACAAAACACCAAGACCCTCTTGTCCCTCTACTGACTTTTCATAGCATAGCACATCTTTGGGGAAAATACAGCCTAAATGTGTCTCGTCAAAGAGAGCTGCTCACTGATTACCTATTTGAAATAGCAGAGCCGAAGCAATGCGATAGCGAAAATTGAGAGTGTGCACACATTCTCAATTATCGCTGTCGCCCTGCATCGGCTTTGCTATTGCAAATTAGGTAATCAGGGGGCGTATTTACGCGCGTTAGGGTTTTACGCTGTAAGTCGCGTATTTTCAGTGTGAACACTTTAAAAATACAATGCAAAGTGACGTAATAACGCTGTATAAGAGCGGAGCAACGTTTTTGACGGGTTATGACCATGTTATGACGGGTATAACGCGGGGGTAGGCTGGAGCCTGGAGCGTAAAAACGCGCATTAAAATACGCTCTGTTTGACGAGGCCTTAACTCGGTGATTGATTTTAAGTACATAACAATATAATTTTATTTATTGTACTTTCAAAAATCATTATTATTACCCTTTGTTTTCCTAGTAGGTTATCATATTCTTGTAATTTATGATTGTGCAAATGACGCACATTGTCTATTTGTGTCGATAAAGAAATTGTATTAAAAGGTAGGTTAAAAGGACTTTGATAATAAGTTCTAATTTTAACGTAAGAAACACATTTTTTATAACTTACTTAGGCCTTAAATTTTAAGACCTAAGTAAGTAATAAAAAATTACCTAAGTATTAAATACAAACATAAATAAGCTATACTATAAGTACACTGTTTAATACCTATTTGACACATACTAAAAATATTTGATTGCCCTACACCCACTGTAGTGTCTTGTGTTCGTGACCATGAGTCGGCAGATCCGAGGGTCAGCGGAGGGTGTAGGGCCCGGTGGTGGGCGACCTGAGGAGACGTACTAAAAAGTAAGAAAATTTTGCTTGCTGTCAAAAGTCGTGTTTAACGGGTGTGTAACTTAAGGATATCCATCGTGATGTTGCATTTCTAGTTCTAGTTTCCTCATAATTATGTTTATAAAACTGACTTCGCTTTGTTCTTGAATGCCTTTGCCTTTACGTAACGATGGTAATGGAAGAGTCCGTTTCACAGAATAACTCCTATGCCTGATTTCGGAACTGACATTATTTGTCTGCAGTTAACCCGCCCCCTTATTACCTAACTAGCAAAAGCAAAGCGATAGCGAAAATTGTACAAAAATCGCCGATCGCTTGTCAAATTCGTATTACGTAATATGGATTTCAAAGGAACTTTGACATTTCAAGCCGAATATTGTAGGTACAATTTTCGCTATCGCTTTGCTTCGGCTTTGCAATTGCTGTTACGTAATCAGGGGGCTGGTCATACACATAGTAACTAGCGCCATTAATCAAAGGAACTACTTGGTGAAATTATAACGCACTCTAGGTATGTAGATATACCACTGGACTGCTATCACCTTCGTCGTCTAAACGAGGCACAGAAGAACACGCACGCGGTAACTATTTGCACGGCGGCAGCAATCAGAAAGCAAGTCTTATAGCCATAGTTATAGGCTATAGTCCACGCCATAAGAAATATGGCCACCAAAGCATTGCTCGTGGTGATTGTGGCTGTGTTGTTGAACTCGTTGAGAGTGGTGTTGTAAAGTGGCTGCTGCAGGATGGTGGAGGCGGCTGTGGCGAAGCTGGCCAGCATGCACCAAACGATCAGGAAGCTCTTGTTTGCTGACAGAGTTAAACCTGAAGAGAAATGGTCACAAGTTAAATCTCTGTTTCTTTTGCATATACTAGGTACCTATATCTAAGGAGGTTTAGTATATTAAATTCTGACTAAGTCTGCTTTTCCACCAGAGATGTGCGAAGCTGCGTTGGTGCGGGTTCGTGTGATATTCGCTAATCATATTTGCTTTTCTTAATTTTCTTTTTTCAAGGAGCTATTGCTCGTTTCAGTTCATGCTATATCGTATGCTATTAGTTTCTGTGCGATCAAATCCAATTTACTACTCACCGTAGAATCCAATAGCTCCACAAACGCAGAAGGCTGCGCAAA
Source organism: Carposina sasakii (assembly GCA_014607495.2). NCBI lineage: Eukaryota > Metazoa > Arthropoda > Insecta > Lepidoptera > Carposinidae > Carposina > Carposina sasakii. The sequence continues at coordinate 4,054,979 of CP053161.1, forward strand.
GCCGCGCCTTCTCATTTATAGACTTTGGCATCACGATGCAGAGCATTATGAAACACAGGGCAGAACCATGGGCTACACCAGTCAGCGCTGCGACCTGCAAAATTATTGTTAGGTATTTCATTGTACCTAATTTATATAGCTGTTTTTGGCGTGGTCACTATATCGCTTTCTAATCATAACTACTCTTATCTTTCTCATAATTTTGGCGTCGGCGCAGTAGACATTGCTTCTTCTGAAAGTTTATTGCTAGCTGCGTGGTTGACTCCAACCCTCTATGGAAAATCATCATCATTGTGGGTTGGCCACCCAGCCAGAGCCTCGTTTGCAAATCTGTAGTTGCGCCACGGGCAGGTGAAGATGGCTTATAGGTCCGTAGGATCTAATATGGGACCCCGTACACCCTTCGCAAAATAGCTAAGCCTTTCTATTACAACATTCAATCTCTGAAAACATAGCTAAGAAAGTCTGCAGTCAAAAAATTTAATAGAAGTTAAGAAACGGATTTAAATTATACTCACCGACCAAATATTCATTGATGGATTCTGCTCCCAGATCATCGCCGGGAACATCACATTCAAGATCAGTATCGAGAAAGTTGTGCAAAGATGCAAAAGAGCGTACAAATAGAAGTTGATGTCTTGAAGCATTGTGACTACCGTGAAGAAGTTTTTCTTCATGGACGCCGTGCGTCTTGCGGTGCCCGGAGTCATTTCCACTGGGAATATCACGCTTTGTGGAGCGTCCACAGTCGTTTCCCTGTACAAGGGTTGAGGGTTCTGTCCGGCCCTGTCTATACTGGCCAGTTCCTGATAACCACCGGGGCGGTTAAGACCGGTCACGTCAAAGTCACCAAAGTCAGATGAGAAGCGATTTGCAGTTGGATTATCGGAGTACATCGTGCTGAAATCGTTGGAGAATCTATTTGTGTTGTCAGGGTACATATCGCCGAAGTCGGAGGAGAACCGTCTTTCGGTAGCGGCGTCAACGTTTTCCCTGAGCTGAACGGCGGGATCTAAGATTTCTTTGGCGTTCTTCTTGGTGTTAAAGACGACCACGTCTTCGTCATCCTGGTTAGATCTGTTGACTGTCGCAGACACTTCTTGGAATGTATTTTGAGACGTTTGGGCCGGAGCAGAAGTTGAAGCTCTAGATCTACCTTGATTAGAGAATATGACGTCATCATCATCCTCCACGGCGGCATCTCGAAGCATGTTATAGGTGGTCCTTAACACTCGTTCTATGTATACTGGTCTGGTATAGTTGGCCAGGAAAAGACAGTTTTGCATGATAATAGCGCCGTATATCATGACGACCACGTCTCCGCTGTACATGGTGCAGAGAAGACCGACTATGATGGGAATGATGCAGTTTCCGACAGAGGGCGCCATTCGAACTATCCTTTGTGCCATTGTGAGTTTCTCTTTGAAGTAGTGAGTTATTATCACGTCTGTTTGTTGACCTGTCAACGCGCAGCCGGCACCTGGAGTGCGGAAGATAGATTATTAAATAGGTGGGATAATTTACACAGCTTGGTATCTAGTGTACCTACCTATATATATAGATGGTTTATTTTGAAAGTTATTGGTAAACTATAGATATAGAATTTGTTTCATGACCAACCACCTACCTGACGAGAACACCTAAATCCGTAGGTGTAGGTAGGCACCTAAACATTACACTATTTCATCATAATGTAGGTATATACAATGTACCTTATCAAATTTATCATATAACGTGCATGAAATAAAGTAAGTTTATGCCAAAAAAAAAAGGTGAAAAAAAAATTTTTTTTTTTTTAAAATTTTAAATTCAATTAAAATAATAGTGTCTTGATCTTAATTCTAAGTGCGAAATTTAAAAAAGAGGGCCACCGTAATATAATAATGTGTAATTGATATTTTGTCCTAAATTACGCTACGCGCGTCTATGTGCATTTATGCCTATTTACTCAACTTTGGACCCTAATATTTGGAAACCAGACACTTCCCAATGCTTCCACGGATAATAGTTTAGACAGCATCGGATTCATCTCTCAATATTAATAGAAATAAGAATCGTGCTATATATTGAATGTTCATCATATAATTATTATCTACTTCAATCCCACGACCTATAAACCCGTAAAGTAGTAAATATAACACTGTAATATTTTTTGAAACCTAGCCTTAAAGTTTTTGGGATCAGGTGTTTAATTTTACGGATAATAGAATATAATAAAGAATTTTATTATTATTATTATTATAAAATGTGATTCCGTTCTACTCATCTAAATGGAGATTTAAAAAATAATAATAAAACATATCTCCGACAAAGTAAATAATAAGCGTTAAATCATTTTTAATGAGTGGCATTGAGTGGGCAAGTACAAGGTTAGTTTTCATACGCTCTAGGACATTTCGTTTATAGGCCATGAAGTTAGAGTGCTATAGCTACTAACTTTATGGCCTAGGCATAGGTTCATTCTTACCCGAGCATTTACCTTTTAAATAAGTGGAGATCGAATACGTAGCTATCTTTTTTTTTCAAATTTAATTTTTTGTTAACATTAAATTACCAAATCTATGAGCTGCTAATTTGTGTGACGAGGGTCTACTACCTATAATCACTGGATCTTAGCTAATATAAGTGGATTAAGTACCTTACCTGCGAATATCCCCGCAAAAATGTTAACTATATGACCATTTCCATCCGCCTCAGTGGAGTAGCTGGATAGCAGAACACCAGCGACGGTCAGACAGAGCCCCGCCAACGCCATAAACCTTGGCATGTTGAAGGTCTTCACCATCGCCCTGCACCAAGACTCCATGAGCAGACGTATTATCACCATTATAAACGGCACCAGCGTTATGTCCACATCCCAAACTTTCATCAGCTCTCCTTCTTCATGGTCTTCCTCGCGAATGGCTTTTAAGATCACCATCCCGTACATAGATAGTACGGTTGGTACCGTGATGTGGTATATTACAGCAGACACTACTATCAACCACCCGTATCCTCCATCTGGTGGCGCTGGCCCGATCTCGGGTTGAGAAGCCACCACCCGATCCAAATATAGGTCTTCTGGCCCATTGTCGCCCCTTTCACTGCTATTTATATTTGTATTTCGGGAATTCTCCATGATTTTTACACAGTAAACAAGTTCATTTCTCTGATGAGTAACTATACAACGAGTTTATCTCTACATAGGTGTGAGCGTTATCTTATCATTCTTATAATCTTTGTGTTCTAGTTAGAATTGAAATCCCCGCCAAATCAAGCTTAGTGCTTAAACGTATGTACTTGTTTCATATTATAGGTACACGGGTACACTTAGTAGAAAAAAAAAAAGTAGATCTAAAAGATAGCCTAAGCAAAATGTTAATTTTATACCTTCATACCTTTTTTGACTTTTTAATGTTTACGCGGCTGTATGATACCAATGATACCTTTTTCTTAGTTTTATAATACCCAACTAAAAAAAAGAAAACATTAGCCGACCAAATGCAATATACTGGAAATTTTATAGATTCTTGGTGGAAGTGAGTGAGAAATCAGTATTATTTCTGCTACAAGGAAGCGAGATGGACAGAATAATTAAAATTGCGTTTTCGATACTTTTTAATTGGAAGCATTAAAATATAACAGAACAGAAAACAGATTGAGCTTTGCTCTAGATTTTTATTCTTTTTAAGAAATTAGTTAAGTTTTAGCTAGATAAATTAGAATTAACCGCTTAATTAGTATACCATATTCGTTATTAGTCCAGCAAAGTACAGTCAAAAGGTGTGCTGTGGTTAGAAAAATGAAGTTTGGTTGCATGTTCACAATTCCGTGAAGAAAGCTCTCAGCCGCATTTAATTGCTCTAATTTTGATCGTCTGGAACGTAAAGTGATGCACATTGAAAGTGGTTTTAGCTTATGGACATGTTGGGGGATTGTGTTGCGATAGTGAATTGTTGTAACTATGGAGACTGAGTCCGTGAGGTCTGAAATTAGCGGCCGTTCAAGGCGTAGCTCTAGGCATAAGCAGCACCACTCACATAGAAGCACCCGGTAAGCATTTCTAGCTAAGAATCTGCATGACATTTTTAATCATACTCTGAACTTAAATGTTGCTTATATTTCAGGAGTTCAAAATCTCATAGAAAGGACTCTGTAGAGAATATGGCACCTTTTCAAACCAGTGTAAACATTAACCCAGAAATGGGTAGAGATGGCCAAGAGGTGATTGAAGTGCAAATACTACCTCAAGATGAAAACTGGGGTGAAAACACTACTGCTGTAACTGGTAACACCTCTGAAGGGTCACAGTCAATGGAAGATGTAAGCAATTGGCCTCTAGAGAATGACAGTGGCATTGGTACAATGTGCTCAAGGTATATTGGGACTACATTTGCACTTGGGCTGTCATTTGTCTCATTTGTGAGTCCTTTGGCAATGGTGGTGTTACCTAAAATAGGATTCTTCCCCGGTCTCACTGATAATATGGCTATTCAACCCAGTCAGAGGATACTACTGCTTTCCTGTGCAGCGGAATGCAAAGGCATACTACTGTCACTAGCATTTAAATTAGTTCTCTTAGCTATCGGAGTGTGGGCTGTATTTTTAAGGCCAAGAAATGCTATACTGCCGAGGATATTTGTCTTTCGGGCTGTAACTTTAGTAATTTTAGCTGTATGCATATTTTCTTACTGGCTGTTTTATATTGTACAAATAACTGAGGCAACTAAAGCATTAGCGGTGGGTGATGAAGCGATAGATTACAATGCATTGGTGTCTTATGTGTCTAGTTTCGCGGACACACTTCTATTTATACACTACATATCAGTAATTTTAATGGAAATAAGGCACTTGGAGCCTGTGTACTATATAAAGATAGTACGAAGTCCTGATGGAGAGAGCAGATCGTACCCAATTGGTCAATTGAGTATACAACGGGCTGCAGTTTGGGTGCTGCAGAAATACTATACAGAGTTTCCGATATACAATCCATATTTGGAGAAGATCCCAATAGCAAAGTCACAAAGGAAAGGGCAGTCAAGTATAAAGTTCTATGAAGTCGATGGATCTACAAATACACCATCAGGGCAACCGCGGTAAGTTTTGGTGTTTTTATGTGTCCAGTAGTGGACGCCCGCGACTTCGTCCGCGTGGACTGCAGAAAAAACAAAATGTCAAAATTACCCGGGATAAAAATATTTGCCCAGGATAAAAAGTAGCCTATGTGTTAATCCAGGGTGTCAGCTAACTCCCCAAATTTTATTAAAATCGCTCCAGCCGTTTTTACGTGAAAGAGTAACAAACATCCATCCATAATATGATATTGTACAGTAAGCCTGATAAACTGATTTAATGTACAAAAATAAGTACATAAATAGAATAATAGTAAATGAATAACGTCGTCGTCAGCCTATTGCAGTCGACTGCTGGACGTAGGCCTCCCCCAGTGTACGCCACATGGCTCGATCTCCCGTTTTTGCAATCCAGTCACTACCAGCCGTCCTCTTTAAGTCATCGGTCCATCTGGCCAGAGGGCGCCCGTTTCGAGAACCCGTTTACTCCACCGTCCATCGGTTCTACGACAGATGTGGAAATGAATAACAGTGTGACAAAATTATTGTGTATATTAGCCTCATCATTACGGTTGTTAAGTTCACTGCTGAAAGTAGGCCTTCATCAGTTCACTCGGACTGTTTCTGTGTCCAGCCAGCAGTCACCGGCAGCCTGGCTGCTGCAGATGATGCAAGTTTTCCCCATAGCTCTGCGGCAGGCTCGTGCGCAGGCAGCACACGTCGCGCGGCCGGGTCGGCGCACAACGAACGCTACTACGAGGAGGCGGAGCGCGAGCGTCGCGTGCGCAAGCGTCGCGCGCGTCTGCTGAGCGCCGCCGAGGACGCCTTCGCGCATGTGCGCCGCGTCAGAGTGTCGAGTGCCAACGGTGAGATACATGCGCGTCAGAAGCCGACGATATGTGGATTAAAAGAGAGATAAGCACGCCTTACGTAGGCTTCCCCCAGGGCACACCACAAGGCTACTGTCAGGGGGGTTTTTGCCTAGTCACCACGCTGGGCAGGCGGGTGGGTGACCGTTGTGTGATTTTCGCACTATGTTGTCAACACGGGAGGCGCTGCTACCTACCTCCCGGAAACCTTTAATCACATGCTTTCACGAGCAGACATGGGGTGGTGCCGTTTTACTACGCCGATGCCACACGGCTTAGGATTTTCTGAGACGATATTATTACTACATTCTGTGACAACGCTCAAAATATAACACGTCAAATCAAATAGAAGCTCAAATGTATGGGACCCCCACACTGGCGTCTTTTGAACGTCACCGTTCATCTTACTGACAAGCGGTTGATTTTCCCAAGCTATAACACGGTATATAATAATTGCAGGTGGCGCGCTGGGTCCGCGCGAGGCAGCTCAAGCCGTGTTCCCGTCGCTAGCGCGCGCGCTGCAGAAGTACTTGCGCGCCACAAGACAACAGCCTCGGCATTCTGCTGACTCGGTATGTATTACACTATGTCATGTAGACTGTATTGTCACTTAGATGAGATTAGCCAACTATGCAGGAGTTACATGGAGAAGGTATAAAAGAGGAGGTGGGAATATGAACTGAGTCGGGTGGCAATCGTGAGGCCATGACGTCATGATAGGGGTGGAGCTTCAGGGCCAGTGTGTGTAACGCAGTAGCTGTAACCACACGCTAATGCAAGTAGTTTGGCTAGTCACTACAAGATGGTTTCTATGTAAATGGGCAGGACTACAGTGTTAGGATGCTCCCCTCGTCCCATACTTCACCCCCGCTCAGCGGCACACTATTTTGTATGAAAATATACTTAGCCGCTGCTCCTCTTTTATTTCTTCTCCATGAGGAGTTATAGTGCGCAAACTGGGACGAATGGAAATCCAACATGACCGGAGAGATTAAAATCGACGTCTTTACGTGCTTTGCGAGGCACGAACTAATGAAATTAATAAATATAGAGGTATAGCTCTATTTAATATTTATATCTCTTTTACCGATAGTACTAACTAGTGGTGTTCAAAAAAGCTATATTCTCGGAACGCGTGAAAGTGATATGCTACATGCAAATAGCGCGCAAATTTTTCCGTTACGTTATAACGCTACGAGTTGCGCGCAAATCACAAGTCACGAATGAATGACTGAACGAATACGCTATATTCTTATCCCGCCACTGACATGTCGTGAAAACGCTATATTCTAGTTGACGCGATTTCATATAGCTGTTGGTAGTCCGGCGCCGGACGTCACACGCTATGTATGTGCGTGTCGAAGGCGCGATGAGTCATGCGTACGGGACACGTGAAGCGCGCATATCGTTATAGCGTTTAGCTTGGAATGAGTCAATTAAATAATTGGTTATTGCGCTATGGACAAATAGCATGTTATTTTTAAAAGCTATACGTTATATTAGCTACCACTTATACGTACAAAGCATGTATTGTAATTCATATCGAATAATTACGTAGTCTGCTGCTTTATTTTCAATGTTGGCACATGTTATTATATGTTTTAATATTGTTCTTTTCAGGTATTGGCTCACTTGGCCCGCTGCCTATCCCAAGACGCATCCCCTCGCGCCTTCCTTGAACCGTTCCTAGTCGAAGGTCCAGTGCTGTCCGCGGAGTCAGAAGCAAGACCAGTCCAGCGCTGGTCACTGATCTCCGATGAGCTGCTAGCAAGACCACTGGCTGACAACATCGAGTTCCAGCTGAGACAAGGTGACATCTCCCTTATCTGCTCCGTCAGACAACTGCCCAAGTTCAGTCTGAGCGAAGAAGTGGTGGACCCGAAGAGCAACAGGTTTGTTTTGCGTTTGAACTCGGAGACATCAGTTTGACAGGAGGAGTTTGTTGACAGGGAAGACTATAGACTGGTATGACATTTGGATTTTATTTAGTTTCTTTGCCATCGGGTAGATTTCTTTTATCTGAGGGCAGATAGTTCTGATGAATCAAATTGATGTTGTCTTTCTCCAAAAACCTGATCAAGATCGACAGCCTATTTTTAAATAGGTACCCAACCTGTCTGACCATGGAAATATCTGCCCTTAATGTTGCCGCTGGCAAAATTATTGTAGCATATTTTAGATGAAGCTAGTATTTCCAGAATTTCATTTAGCGAATTATATTGTAAGTGTATTGTAAGGTTATGTGAAGTAAGAGCTTACGTTCACGTAAGAAAATATATCAAACAAAACTGATCGTATTACTTTTAAATATCTATTCTCCCAGCGTGTCTGGAAATATGAGGCGTATTTTTTATCAATGCATACTTAGTGTCATATACATTCTGTATAAAGGTGTACTTACCCTCATAAACTATGCGACATTATTTTTGTGAGAAACATGAAGTAGAGAATATGTATCTGCGCACAGCTTATCGAATCGTGCAGGCTTTCACTGCCTAAGTCTTGACTAGTAAAATATAGATATAAAATAATATGTACTTATAGCTATTAAGTTTAATATTAATAGATTAGCTCACCCTGTACGGGATTACGAGCGTGCTTAATCTTCGTATAAGTATAAATTTTAGCAATCGACCCAGTTTTCTAAACATTTAATGTGGATCTAAATAGTACAGTTGTAAATAGTACAATGTGCAATTCAATAAAGTAAGTACCTTTTAAAGTGAATCTCAAAGAAATTAAGACTTATTGGTCTAACTTGGGTGGGGGTTTTGGAATATATTTGATAGACTTTTTAATGCATTTATGTTTTGCCTATTTATTTTGTGTATGTATAATAAATATGAAGTAAAAGTAAGTACTTATTTGTAAAATATACTTTTATCAAGGTCTGTTTACGAGTATAAGGTAAGTTCACTATGGGTGCGCCCACCACCGGGCCCTACACCCTCCACTGACCCTCGCATCTGATAACTCATAACTGCGAAAACAGGCACTTGCACTAACTACAATCGCCACGAGAAACCAGATCCGAGCACCTAGCATGCAAGATAATACAAGTGATGGGCGCACCCATAGTGAATGTTTGAACTTCCGAATTGTAACGCCTAATACAATTTCATTTATAAAACTGTGACAACTTCTTATATTCTTTGATATTATAGAAAGTGTATACAAATATGTATGCATAGATATGTGTGTACCATATCATAAACTAGCTAGTATATTTATAATATATTTATTCCTAGATTAATAAGCACTTAAGACTGCTTCACACATTTTTGAAAACTTTTATGAAAGAACGAAGTGACAGGTTGTGCTTTTACGAATATTTAAAATATCTCTGTTGCAAAATTGACCAAAGACGGCTTTTTGTAGCTTTTATTACTACGTATCATAAGGTCCAATATGTAATGCACTTATTGTGGATCAGATTGAGGTCAGTATTTAAAAGTCTGTATATTAATAACATTGCTAATTGATTTTCTTAATTCGATATTAGTTGTGCCATTTTGTAAACACACATTCTACAAATTTAAACCATGTAGGCCAATTCTACTCAAAGAATCTGCGTTTCAACTGGAACAAATTATAGGCTGCCTTTAAACTGGAAACTAGTAGAATTGGAGGGCTGGTTTGGCAATCAAATTGTTATAAACTTGCGAAATATAAGTAATTAAGATTTTTTATCGACCGGTGTCTATATTGGGGTTGGACCACACATCTCAGCACGTTTTAGCCTTTTTCGGGTCCTATTATTTTCTGCCGCTAAGAACTGTCATTTGCTAGAGCGAGAAAGACAATGCTATATCATGCGGCGGAATCCTCGAATAGTTTTCTTTTTTTTTTGTTTAGTTTATCCCGAAGGAAAGGCAAGGGGAACTAAGCCCATACAGCCATTGTCTTTAGTAAATGATTTCTGAATTTATGATATTGATGATGATGAATGGAAACGTCGGGAAAATCCTCAAGAATGGGTGTGAAAGTAGTAAAGATCAAAAAGAATTGCAGAAACAACTTACATGAGCCCATGAAGAGATCGCATTCCGACTAAAGTTTTACTTAGCTTACCTGCATATAAAACGAGCAGCTTTCTACTGACAGGTGTGGTCCAACCATAATTATAAATCGAAACTTATTAATATATTTATGATGTCTAGCTAAACGCGACTGAATGGTTATCGATGTGGTTTTACGCTAAATGATAATGCTCAAAAAGCCTTTTGTAAATGCTTGTGCCTACCTAGACGTAAGTGTATGGGGTTGTGTACATGTGACGTTTTTATAAAGAAAATTTTATCGATTAAGGATAAAGCGCCTTTTTGTAATCAGCGGTTTTTATATAGGTAGATAAATATATGTATAGTAAGTGTAACGTAACTATATTACAACGCTCTAGGGAAATAGTCATCGATTGATTAATCAACATGATATCAATATCCGTTATTTAAAAAAACATATGAGTAACAAAAGCAGTAGGACGCAATGCGAGCCGGCGTAGTATGGCTCAATTCAGAGTAGAGTGCGTTACACCGAATAGTTACTTTGGATGATGGCGCTAGTTACTACATATGTGCATGACTACATTATCTCTGTCACTGTATACAAAAGAGATGTTAGTTCCGAAATCAGGCATAGGAGTTATTATGTGAATCAGACTATAGTGTAGAGTCGAAAGGCATCGAATCGTCAATTCAAAGCTTATCAATCTTTCTGAGAACAACAGTTCAACAGTCGCGCCCATTCTTTTGAAGTGTCTGCTCTGTAGAGGAAAAGATTTAAATTGTTATGTAAATCTCTCTTTATTAAGAGATAAACACGCCACATCGTACATTTTATTTGTTATCAAATTTATTTAAAAAAAAAATACTGTGTAATGTGTATAAGAATAAAGTTTTGGAATAACGCTTCGATTCTACGCTTATACAGGGTGATTTTTGGTCGTCAACGTTCCCGAAAACTACGGAATCTCCTCATCATCAGGGTAATTTTTCTTCATGGAAGCATACCTGGGAAGTGTCTGGTTTCCAAAATATTAGGGTCCAGTTGAGTAAATAGACTGCGTTTTTCTGCATAAATGCACATTGACGCGTGTAGCAAAATTTTTTCAAGAGAAATAATTAATATCTGTCTATGAAAAAACTAGCATAAACACTGGACACTATAAATATCGCCCGATCAAGTAATTTAAAAAAAAACAAAAAATTTACATAATTTCCCAGCATTTTTTTGGCATAAACTACTTTATTTGATGTATAGAGTACGTACCCTTCGTTAAGGGTGGCAACGAAAATACACCCTGTATGAATGCTAATTGTGTAACTAAATAAAAATGTATGGAGGAAGTATTAATTAATGCATTGTATGTAACTAGCTCCAATGATTCATTGCATGCAATAGCGCTACTGGAACGTAGCAAAAAGGGGCAATCACTGTCGGCAATATCGCTAAAGAAACCAGTAAATTAATCACGAATAAAAATAGATAGTATCTATTCATTAGGGAAACAAACTGCGCACAATGCAAGGTTGTATGAAACAAACTTGATTTATCAAACTTCAGAAACTGGTGGATAAATTATTTGGCTATTTGTAAGTAAACCTTCTCATCATAATGTCAATAAATTCATTTTGTGCTGAACGATAGGTCTCGTATTTAGGTTGGTAACTTCTGAAGCACAAGGTGCCTTTTACATGCGTTTTGTAAGATGAATCATACGGCACGAAGCTTTGGAAACATACACCGGTGTTTTTCTCTTTGTGTACAAGGCACAGTTTGCACTCTCAGTGTAGCTAAACCCGAACTGGTTGTCACAAATCTGTTTATAAAACCATCAAAAACTTTCGACTTGGAAAGGCCGGTATTACGGCAAGGTTTTATTTTACTACCACTGTTTTCATAAAATCAGCCGGCAAGTAACTAACACAGCCATATCATAGTCCTGGACCTACATGTTTTAACATCCGAATTATTATCTCATTTCATTTAGCACCTACACTAGCAGGCGCAAGCAGAGACGGCACTAAAATTTCATTAATTTTCGTAAAAAACATGGTCGTACATTGAATACGCCTTAGAGATTCATTGCATGCCGCTACCGTAGCAAAAATCACAATATAAAGAAATAAATTAATCACGAATAAAAATAGATAGTATCTATTCATTAGGGAAACAAACTGTTCTTACTATGTCGTAATACTAATTTTTGGTAACGACAGATGAAGGCACGAAGAAACATTGTAGTCGTATAGCCATTCATAGTACCTACATGTAAGAATTATTATATTTTATTTATACACTAGCTATTTCATTAAAAAAAACATGCAGAATACGCCTTAGAGTGCGTTCTTACTATGTCGTAACGACAGATAGTCGTATAGTTTTAGTTGTTAAAAATAATAGGAATAGCTACAAAAGATATAATAAATTTAACCGTAACGACTTAGTGGGAACGCGCCCTTACACTTAAATCTAGAGAAAGTATTATCTATACATATAATAAAAATGTTACGGATCGTCTGTACATGGAAGATATGTGAGAAAAAATATTATAGGAGACCTTTATCAACGCAATAGAACCCAAAACGATGTTTTTTGGAATTTTTGTCTGTTTAGTCTGTGCGTTTGTGCGCGCTAATCTCAGAAACGGCTGAACCGATTTCGATGCAGTTTTCAGAAATATATTGTGACAGGTCCCACTCAACATATAGGCTAGCTTTTTTTATCCCGGGAAAATGTTTTTATCCCGGATAATTTCGACATTTTGTTTTTTCTGTAGACCACGCGGACGGAGTCGCGGGCGTTCACTAGTCTATAATACAAAAATAATTATACCTTTAGAGCTATGTACTATTATAATTCACTCCTAGTCGCATGTACAGGGAGAACAGTATACGCAGTGGTCGGATTATACACCTCCTGTATAATATTACCCCGAGTATAACATTTAGGTATAACAAGGAAGAACCATATACCAATAGCAGCAAGGACAATGCAGAAGGCGGTGGCGGCGATGGCCCCGCCCACATAGTGCTTGTTTAGGGGGCAGTTAAAGTAGTTTGCCCCTAATTCGAAGATGCGGCTGTTGAAGAGAGGTTTAGGTGATGCACAGCTGAAAAAAGATTATGTTTGAATGTATTTTCGGTCTCTAAACGAGATTTCTACGGAGCCCTAGATGCAAATCAAATAATTATTTCCTATTCTTTTGCTTCAGCGTCGTGGGCTCTCGCCTACCCTTAGGCCGTATACGGTATTCTAATCAATCAAATGTCTATATCGATTAGTTTTCCTGGCTATTTGACTTCCATTTTGGTTACATATATACATAAAATCACGCCTCTTTCCGGAGGGTTAGACAGAGATCCCCGATCTCCATTTGCTACGATCCTGACACACCTCTTTCGCTTCATCTACTTTCATGATATTCTTCATGTAAGCTCATCGGTTTAGGGTACTCTTAACCTGATCTTTCTTCAGAATTTTCATTAATTTGATTGGTGAAAGTCCAGCGAGGATTTTGTTTAATGGGTGAAAAGACCTACCTAGCCCAGACTCAGTATTGTTTATCTGTTTTAAACAAACAATATTTTATGTAAATAAGTGTAACGTAGGTACACAAGTGTTTAAAATTTTATTGTATATAGTAATGTCGTGTATGTTGTCACGGCTTTGAGTTCAATGACTTATGACTTAAACACTTGTAAATTCGTAAATATCATTTTTTTACGTATAAATGTAATTTCATATTATTATGTTTCAACCACGAAGGAATGATGACATCTTACCATTAACCCAAACATTGTGGAAGAGAGACGTCTCTATAAAATGGAAATTACTTCCTTTAGCTAGAGCGTGCCATAGAAATATACATACATACGTAAACTCGAAAAAATAACCCTAATTTTGGCGCAGTCGGGTAACAAGACCAAGCTAAACTATTTTATTTATTTCGTCACTTACCGCACATGATCGTAATCGTCCGGCGGTATCTGCAGCTGCTTCAACCAGACCAGCTTGCAGTCGCATCTCCAAGGGTTCCCCTGGAGGTCCAGCTTAATGAGCATGCCGAGTGGCTGCATCAGCTCGCTGTCCAGCGTCGTCACCCTGGATCCTGACAGCGACAGTTTTTCCAGCAGAAAGTCATCGGCATCATCTAATACCTCCCGACCAAACGCCAGCTTACTAAATACGGTTAAATTCCTATTTCTCTCCAATTCTAAGCTGACTAAATCGTGTAGTGGCTCAAACACGAAATCGGGGACTTCTTTTATTTGTAAATTGTTCAGTTTTAATTCCTTTAAAGCCGGCAGTGACACGAAATCCTCGCTAGATATCTCCTCAATAGGATTGTCTGATAAATCCAGGTACTGCAACGTATATGGTAACTCGAACACGTCAGACAGATTATTATTAGAGATGATTAGTTTTTTAATCGCGTAAGCGTCTAGAAAGAAGTTATCTGGCACTTTGTTTAGATTAACACCGCTTATGCTTAGGATAGATATTTTATTCGTGAGGCCAAAGCCGTCTCTATCGAATAGATTCGTTTTTCTCAAACTAGGTCCTATGTTGTTGTTATCTAAATATATTTCCCTTAAATTGCTTAATCGATGAAATGTTAGTTTAGTGAATGTGGTCAATTTATTGTTAGCCAAATTCAAATATTCCATTTTAGGCAGACTCTTGAACGTGTCTTCGTGTACGGCTTCAATTTGATTGCTGCTCACATCGAGAACTTTTAGCTCTGGTAAATTAAGTGCATTTGGTATTTCTATTATTTCGTTGTTATTTAGGAACAGTTCGACCATTGTTTTAGATTTCAGTATGGGTGATGGTGAGATAACAGTGATATTGTTCGACGATAAATCCAATGAGTAAGTCGTAGTAGGCAGCGCATAGTTACGAACGAGTATATTGCTCCTCGTATATGTACAGTCTATGTATTCACCAATAAGGTCTCGTTCGCCTCGGTTGTTGAACCGGCACACACACATATCAACACATAATTCGGCACTTTTCACATAAACAATGTTCAACAAAAGCAGGAAAATGAATGGAAACGAACGCATTTTCCCAGTCTGTATATCCGAATGGATTTGTATAATGCGGTAGGTGCGTGAAGTTCTTATCAGCAAACTGTGCCAGATAGTTGTTATCGGTGATATTTTCTATTTGATTCTTGGTCATTTCTCTGTTTACGTTTGATAGCAGGCGATAGAGAGAGATAGCGATTGTGGATCAATTTTAAACTGAGGTAAATGTCGCGAGTGAACACGAGATGCTAGTTGGACCTTGAGTGAGGTAATCAGGCTTTACTTCTGCAATCCATTTTGCGGGGTGACGTCAACTTGTATGCATAAATTCATGGCCATCTACTCGACTATTAACCTTAGTAATAACTTGTAAATTGTTATTTGGAGTATTAACGTATTTCAATAATGGTAAATACTCGTAAGGATAAGCGATGAAAACATGTTTTGTTGCATTGATTCCAACTTTCGTTTACTTGTTCAAAATTACTGTGTATTATTTATTTAATAATTTGCTGGAATATGTATCAAAATTTAGTAAATAAAAAAGTTTTTATTTTGATATTGTCTATTATACTTAAAATAAAAACACAATAAGCAAGTAGATACATTCAGTGAACCAAGATTTATCTTATAATTTAATTTTAAAAGACTAGAATCGACTTCGAGAACTAGTGTTGTTTCCTTTCGCGCTGGGGTCGTCGTTAGCCTGAAAATATAACCTTATTTTGAACAGCTTTTATAAGAAATTTTAGTTCGTGTGAAAGTTATATTCAAATACATAATTTAATGATTGGCGTTAGTAAAAATACATACATACATACAGATAGATAGATAGATAAAATTCTTTATTGTACTACGAAACATAATATACAAGGGCGAGCTTAATGCCTTGCAAGGCATTCTCTACCAGCTAACCTGGTTACTTATGACATTTATTCGTGGGCAGCATACATATAATTACGGCTTTATCCCTTACGGGGTAGGCAGAGGTTAGTAAAAGTAACGACACTAAATAATCGTTGAGTGATTTGTACTTGGTGACAGACAATACATGAGTTAGTTACAGGATCGAGGACGGTCGGCGCAATATATGCATAGGCTCAGATCAAGAAGTGCATAGGTAGTTTCTTTTGAAACTCACATTGTCGGAGATTTGACATTTATTTTACGGCCGGCTGTCTGTCTTGACACCAACCCTCCTCGGGTATAACTAACTGTCAATTTTCTGAAAATCTGTACATGGAATAAATTCAGTGTTACAGGCCCGTGACTGGAATCGAACCCGCACCTTCCGACTGAAAAGCGTTTGCCACCGCTTTACTATCACAAACATAAAACCGGAAAACATTACCCTCCTGTAACTGTACCTAGACATATTTCACCATTTCACATTTCGGCCTATTGCATTTCACCACTGCTGGACGTAGGTCTTCGGGGCCGTCCATTAATCACGTGAGGCTTGAAAGGGGGGGGGGGAGGGGTCTGATAAAAATCACGAAATGTCACAAGGGGGAGGGGGATGTAATAAGATATCACGTGTATTTATTTTTCATTATTTTTTCAAACGCGCGATTTTTAAATCGAAAAGCGGCGTGTGGTGTGACCTTGACTTGCCGTTGCTAGGGGGGTAGTCTTAAACCTCACCATGTTAGGGGAGGGGGGGGGGTTAAAAATGCTTAAAAAAAGATCACGTGATTAATGGACGGCCCCTTCTCCAGGCTCCATGGAGCATAACACAAGACTACTGCCATTGGGGGGGGGGGGTTTGGTTGTTGAGGTTTGCTCATAGTCACCACGCTGGGCAGGCGGGTAGGTGACAGCAGTGATTTTCAGATCAGTGTACCTACTAAAGGTTTACCTACCTTGATAACAATAGAAGCTCTCGGGCCAGTCTTCCAAAGCTCTCCATGCTGGTCCACAAACGCCGCCTCCACGGCCACCGTGTACAGTCCCGGCGTGTTCACGGACACTAATTGTTGTGCGGAGAAAAAGTCGCGGACGGGTGTTACCGTCTGTACGGCTGTTAGGACTGGCGGGATGCCGGTTAGTTCCACCGTCTGCGGAAAGCGTTAGGTTAGTAATCTTGAAGGAGACCATTGGTATCATTAATTTGATACTAATAATAGAGATAACCTAATATTTAAGAGCATTCTCCTGAAGCTAAACACAAAAAAATATTTTACCAAAAAAAATAATTAAATTATAAGATAATAAACGACGGCCGATTGGTGTAGTTGGTAGTGGCCCTGCCTGCCACGCCATAGGTCCTGGGCTCGAATCCCAGTAGGTGCAAACGTATTGATGTTTGTTTCCGAGTCAAGGATGTTTCTATACTTATCTATGTATTTATATACCGTTGCTTAGTACCCACGACACAAGACCTTAGGGATCTTAATGTGGGACTAGGGCAATGTGTTGTGCAGTGTGTGAATATATATTTATTTAATAAAAGATGTGGTCTTTTCTGACCGTCTCACTTAAACAAAGGTAAACTTAGTTATGTCTGTCCCTCTCTATTTTTCACGTAAATGGCTGAGACAGAAAGGGACACGTTGAAGAAATTTTAGATTTAAGTGTCGAGGTCAAAATTGATCACATTTACTGTGTTATGTACCTGTTTAGTATTAAGACTCGAGCACACCGGATGCGTATGCGTGCACGTAAGCGTAGACGTACACGTATCTCTGAGTTTAATGTATAGAACTGTCACCGCTTGACGTCTATGCTTACGTCTACGCATACGCATCCGGTCTGCCCGTGCCTATACAGTTCCATACATTTTTTTTTTTTTTTTTTTTTTACAACTCACAACACATTGAGTCCCACACTGAGATCCCTAAGGTCTTGTGTCGTGGGTATACAACGTATATAAAATACTAGATAAGTATATAAACATCCATGCTCGGAAACAAACATCGATATTCATCATATTAATGTTTGCACCTACCAGGATTCGAACCCAGGACCTATGGCGTCGCAGGCAGGGCCACTACCAACTACACCAATCGGCCGTCAAACTCAACATTACAACTCAGAGGTACGTATACGTCTACGCTTACGTGTACGCACACGCATCCGGTGTGCTCGAGCCATTATAGTATTTTCCGGGCATATCGCCTAGATTCTGAATTCTCTACATATTTATTAAAGTCTGGTCAGAGAACCGCTATAGATATGTAACAATAAAAGCTATTGCTTGAAAAATTATGAAATTGTTTCTTTTAAAATCCACGTTAATGTTTTACTGTAAAAAGGCCAGTCACCATTTTGCATTTCTGGCAAAGACATAGGTCATGCAAGCTGCCAACATAGATGATATAATATTTTGATGTAGAACGTCTACGCGAGTAATTCAAATTAAATGAAGAGTACAATAGCTTCATTTACATGTATTAATATATTTATCAACTTCACTTGAATATTCAACACTGAACAGAAACTGTATTCATGTGGGGAACTATCACAACAAATAATTAGGAGGCAAGTAGGTAAAAGAAACATTACCTTCTCATTGGTGCGCGGATGTGGCGTCGCTGTCACAGTGATCTGCACCGCTTTCACTTCACGCTGCATCTTTTTTTTACTGGACAAACAAAAATAATCACTGTGAAATTGTAGGATGACAATTTTGAGGATACGTGGTGAAATGTAGATATTTATTTAATCACTAGTGGACGCCCGCGACTCCGTGCGCGTGGACTGCAGAAAAATAAAATAACGAAGTTATCCGGGATAAAAAGCAGCCTATATGTTAAGTGGGACCTGTCACAATATATTCCCGAAAACTGCATCGAAATCGGTTCAGTCGTTTCTGAGATTAGCGTACACAAACAGACAAAAATTCAAAAAATCATTCTTTTGGGTACTATTGCGTTGATCTTGCTCCATCAAACGCCAAGGCGGCGAGGCGGTGGTCGCGCGACTCACTTGCACCGCACGCAGCGCGTGGTCAGGCCCCCGACATTGACTTCCAGCAGCGCCGGTGGTCGCAAGGCCCCCGACTCACTTGCCCAGCCGCAGCACGCCCTCCAGGCGCAGCGCCAGACGGTGGTCCCTCGGCACCGGCAGCGCGTGGTCAGACATCTTGCCCCATCGAACTTGCCCCCGACTCACTTGCCCAGCCGCAGCACGCCCTCCAGGCGCAGCGCCAGACGGTGGTCCCTCGGCACCGGCAGCGCGTGGTCGGGCAGCTTGCCCCCGGCGGGCGACAGGGCCAGCCGGCACAGCGGCGCGGCGGCCGGCCCGCTGGCGGCGCGCGCCCACACCGACCCCGTGCACAATGCGCGCACGCATGCTAGGATCGCTTCCGCGTGCTAGACATAGTACATTCTGTTAGTTTAGGGGTATATTCATAGCGTCAATCGCCCTAGGACTGTGGAATATTATGCAACAGCCGTGCCACTGCTATAAAAATAATCTATACATATTATGATGATGATCTACGACCGATTTCGGCCAAGGCGACCGATCTCTACGGAGATTGGCCAGGTACGTAGGAGATATTATAGTGCACAAGTGTGTGCGCACACAGATGCACTCTCTATTCCGTTGGTCTCATAGTCCGATGGGACGGAAAGCCGACACGACCGGAGAGAGATCAGGCGCAGGACCAACGGTTTTCCGAGGCACGAGTGTCAATTTTACAACATTAAAATCTGTACATTAAATAAATTCATTGGTACAGGCCCGTGACTGGGGTCGAACGTACGCCTCCCGCTTGGAAGGTGCACGTCTTAACCACTGGGCTATCACCGCTTACATATAATAAAAATGTAACTAATCGCTGTCTGTACATAGAAGATATATGACAAAAATTATTATACTATAGGAGACCTTTATCAACGCAATAGTACTCAAAGGAATGATTTTTGGATTTTTTGTTTATAATAATAATAATAAACTTTATTTCAGTAACGAGATAATTTTGTTAGGTTGTTAGTTACAAATTACTTAGTCTATGTTTTGGTAAATGATAATATAAAACGTTAATGTAAATAAATTAAAACATAAATTAGCACGCTGAGCGGCTCTATCTCAGGCCGGTGGGATTCCTGACTATTTTCATCCAAAAATTCAAAATGGAACTCTACCCGCTTGGCAATTACCGATAGAATGCTCGGGCTACCCCGCAGCCTGCATCAAGGAGGCGACCCTTTTCGCCTTATCGCTTGAAGCCATCCGTGTGAGCCTCGGCGAACATACCCGATATGAAAAGGCGGTTTAACGGTTTGTCTGTGCGTTTGTGCACTAATATCAGGAACGGCTGAACCGATTTCGATGCAGGAATATATTATGACAGGTCCCACTTAACATATAGGCTACTTTTTATCCCGGGAAAATGTTTTTATCCCGGATAATTACGACATTTTGTTTCTTCTGTAGTCGCGGGCGTCCACTAGTAAATAAAATAAAAACTATTTATTTCAGACAGAGTCCATATTGGGTTAGTAATGCAAGAAACTTATCGCGGTGTTATTTATGTAAAAAGACCCTCCCTAAACCTAACGGAACTATAAATACACTTACATAGATATTGGTCACGCCCACTAACTGCCAAGGAGGTTGGGCACAAGTTACACACCCACCTTTCAGCAGTTAGCACAAGTAAGTACACACCCACTTTTCAGCAGTTAGCCAATCTATAGAGTGGCCGTGGGGGCGTGGGCGGTGTAATTGAACTATAAATCCTATACTACAACGCGTCACACGGGAGTGTTTTTTTATAATGCCTGCTTGTTCAGTGGTTGTGTGCAAGAATCGAAGTGACCATAAACTTGAAGGGGTCACTTTTCAAGTGGTGACCCAAATTTCATTTTATTTCAATCGCCGCTTTTCGGCAGTTTGACACGCATATTGAATCGGCCGCTCCCGCGCACGGCCGCTGCTAAGCGCTTTGACATAGAGTTGTACCTGTCATTTCTTGTTGTCGAATACAATTGTAAGTAGATAATTTTGAGAGTTTAAAAAATATTATGTTTATGTAAAACGGTGAATTACCAAAGTGTCAAAGTCAACTTACTTTAAATTATAATATAAAAAAATATTATTTAACTATAAAATAGTACACGTACGAGTATTATTAAGATATTATTATAGATAATTGATAAGCTGTTTTTATTTGTGATCATACTTTGTGATAGTAAGGACAACGAGAAGTAGAAAAAGTAGGTTGAATTTTAAGATGAAGCTAAGTAAAAACAGTTTAAAATTGTATTGTGACCATAAGGCACACTTTAGTTGATAAGGTACATACTGAGGCGCGTATGCTATGAGAGTACCGCTAAGGACGCATCGATGTCTATCAGAGAACAGTCGAGACCGAACTAACTTATATTACTATAAAATATCGCTGTGTCGCGGTAAACGCTGACACAAGCGGTTTGTATGGTTGCCGATGGCCCGTACAACAATAATCTAGCGACCGTAAATATACCATAAATATAGTTATTCAGTAAATCATAATAATACTTATTTTCAGATATTCGGCTTATTATTTTTATTTATTGCACTAAAATCGATCACTATCAGGCGTAAAAGGTACCTTACCCTATGCGTGATTCCCGGGCCAGTAGTAGGGTTATCAAACAGCTTGCTCTCAATCCTGGCTATCTCGCGACTCGGAGCCAACGCGATCACCTCTTCCAAGCTCATTGGCGTTGGCGTTGGGCTGAGCTCGGTTGGCTCTGGTTGGTTCACCACGCGTTCTAGAAAGCTGGCCAGTTGGGCAAACGTGTGTTGCGAACTGGGAGGAGTCAAGGCGATTTCGAATTGTGTCGGAAGTGTCTTTTATTCTAGCTTCATTACTTAACTATTCAATAACGGCTGTGGAGTGGAATGTACTTCCTGCCGATGTATTTCCCGAGCACTACAACATTGGTCTCTTCAAAGCTAGAGTGAATAGGCACTTTCTAGGTAAACATGTACCACCCTAGGCCGCATCTTGCTTAACATCAGGCACGATGGCGGTCAAATTTTTGTCTAGCTAATTGTAAAAAAGACTTAAAAATTTCCGTTAATAACGGATATAGGAATATCAACATATTTACATTGTGATAAGACGATACGGTTCAAAGGACCAAAATGATAAAACAGGAATATCATAGATGCTCATTGTCTACTTTTGCACGACAAATCAACTTAACCAATCTATATGAAACTTGGTAGGCGTACAGATCTATTAATTTTGATGGATTTAGGAAGGCCCTTGACGCTCTCACTGTTAATGCGCACAGTTAATAACGACATACATACTTAGGTATACCGTTAGGTAGCAAGGTAAATACGTAAACGGCATCGACTTACTCCTATTTTTTGCAAATTTTCTTTGAAATGATTACTTTATTTCTTTGTGATAAAGTTGAAGTTATGAGTGTTTTCAGGACTAAATTACACACATACATAACCTCACGCCTATCTTCCACAGTAGTAGGCAGTTTCAAAAGTTGTTCATGTTGCACTAATGTTACTGACCCTATGCAATGCCCATTATTTACTTTGACCGAATGAAATATATCACAGTTTTCATCAGCATTCCTATAGCCCACTTAAAAACCGTCAGTTATCAAAGGATACATATAAAGCAGTCGCAGCGTGGTATCGTCAGCCAGGAAGGCGGTGCTGGCCACGTGCTGGTACAGTCGCGACACATCGCCCGCCCTCCTCGCCGCCGCGCGCGCCGCCCCCTCGCATGCGCCGCCGCGCGCGCCCGGCGTCCGCGCCGACTGCACGTTACATTACATAGTAAGTATATTACGTCACAGGCTAAGGGGGAGGGAGGGGCTCGTCAAACTGTGACATTGCGGGAGGGGTCCTAAATTTCGTGACGTCACATTTTCATTCAATAATCTCTAAATATAATTTTGCAAAAAAGCTAAATGTGACGTCACACTAGGGAGGGGGGGTCTCACAAATGTGACCATCTGTGACAAGGAGGGGGGGGGGGAGGCAAAAAATCATGAAATTCGTGTGACGTAATTTATGGATGACCCCTAATAGGTAAAGCTGTATATTACATAATAGTTACTACGTAACATCTCATGCAAAATGCAAAAACATATCAAGTTTTGTAATACGAGAAATATGGTGTCATGCTCTCCAGCAGAGCTACCTTCATAAATACGTCGAACGTACATAGTGTACATGCATTGTATATAACTGTACGAATATGAATTAGTGGAATAATACAGTAATCTATCTAACGGTAACGAATCCAATGGAAAATGTTACCGACTCGTTCTAAATATACAGGATGTAACAAAAAGGGTATGTTAAGCGAAAAGCTATGTAAATAGCCCACTATAGAGAACCTATCCACAAAATTTGAGATCCGAAATCACATGTTTATTTTTCCCGATAGTATGGCGAATGTTTAAATATCTCAGGAATTTTCATACAATCTTGAAGAATAAAAATGTGATTTCGAGTCTCAAATTTTGGAAATAGGTTCTCTATAGTGGGCTGTTTATACAGCTTTTCGCTTAACATACCCTTTCTGTTACATCCTGTATAAGTTTTTGGCGTCAGAGCCTTATCCGTTAAATTATTATTATTTATTAACTTTAAAATGATACAGTTGTAATGAAATAGCCAGACCGACCTGTGCGACGGCGGGCGGCGGCTGCGAGCAGAGCACGTGCGCCGCGTCCGCCGCCGCCGCCAGCGCCGCCAGCGCGCACGCCCTCGCCCTCAGTAACGCGGGTGCGGACGGCACGCACGCCCCGCACCCCCCGCACGCCGCGCCGCACGCCCCGCCCCCCTCGCGCGCCAGGCCGCACGCGAGCTCCCACGCTTGCTGCACTTCGGGTATGCTGGCTATGCCTGAGGGAAACGAACATATACTACTATTAGGGCTGTTTATTACCTAATTTACAGTAACAGAGCCAAAGCCATGCAATAGAGAAAATTGAAATTATGCGTGTGCGCAAAACGAGCTGCATTGGGTTAGGATACATCGCCCACAAAAAAAAAACCGGTCTACGGACCAAATGTCTACTTTTAAGAATGTATATGGGTAGATTCGCCCGAACCAGTGTGAAAAATCGCACCAAATGTCTCCCATAATAAACTCAAGGGATATTTCAGTAAAATTTTATATTTTGTAGGTAGTCAAATATACAGGATCATAAATGGGGAGCTGATAGCAAAAACATCGTAAATTACATCTAAACGAAACATTTGTATAAATTTTGACAAGTTCTCTATACAAAGCATGTCACTAAACACCCCTTCTCTTACCCCCTCTGCAAACCAACTTACCCTCGCTAGTCAACCTCGCATCGGCAGCCGCAGCGGTGGCCAATGCAGCCAGCCACCTCTGTATAGTCTCTGTGGGGGCTTCAGCTCGGAGCGCGCTTAATACTGTCGCTGCCAGGCTGTGGTGACCGTAGCTGAAAAGGGACGTATGACGTATAGACTCAAGCCAATATATGCACACAACTCCACATGACTTTGACACTGTTTCTTATATGTTTATTTTTGTAAGCCCAAGAGCTGGTCCTAGCTGATCACAGTACAGATTTATTTAAAACCTAACATTCTTGTTCGAAATTCCCTGTCTCGTCACGGGGACGCGTTTGCCTGACAGCTAGAAGTAGTTAAAAAAAAGGTCGGTTAAAAAATTCGTTCGGACAGTCGCGCACGGGTGGCAAGAATTTTTTAACCGACCTTTTTTTTTTAACTATTACTAGCTATCAGGCAAACGCGTCCCCGTGACGCCACGCCATTGGTTAGCCGACGGAGGGGAATTTCGAACAATTCTAATCTAACATTGTACTTACCTATGTACCATAACAAATTATTTCTGATTCTGATCCACCAAAGTTTGCGCCTCGCGTCGATTTCATCTATGGCTAGAAAGCATTCACTACGACTTAAAAATAATAAACGCAAATTTATTTGTTGCAAACTCTTGGATAGGTCAAAATTGACCTATGTGTAATTGATTACGTACGTAGGTACTTTTCAATAATAAAATTCAATAATGGGAGGGATGCCGTATTCTATTAAAATTATAATTTGACTAAAATTATTAAGATTAAAAACTGAGTTCGAAGTCATATTAATTATTAACAAAATAATTATAAAAATATAATTTAAAACCCTGATTAAAAATATGGCTAAAGTGAAATACGTACCTCAACGCAGCCCTAGCGACCCTATACCGGGTCCATCCATCAAACTGTACAACGTCTAACACCGCCGTTTAGTTAGGATCGTGAAGTTGGGCATAGATACATAGATAAATACGTACCGCAACGCAGCCCTGGCGACCCTATATCTCGTCCAGCCATCAGCTTTCTGCACGACATCTAACAGCGCCCCCTGCCAGCCCGCATGCAGCCGGTGGGTCAGCGCTCGCGCCGCTCGCTCCTGGAATACTACGGTACAGAGCAGCACCAGCGCTGTGCCGTCTTCGTAGTCTAGAATCGTGTCGCTGGAAATAGGGCTGGTATTAAAGGATTTTTTGAAAACAGTTTAAATCGATCAGTTGGTATGGTAACATTTTTATTTCAATTTTATATTACCGGAAAATGCTTTACTAACGTATTTCATTTTTGAGTCTAAATTTTCGCGCGAAATACTCTAGTCGTCATGCTGTGACGTCACTCCGATAGAAAACAGCATGTGGTAAACCATACGTTAGACGGTATTCCCAGTCGAAAGTAATTTGACTTTATTTACTATACGGATAACGTCACGAAATGGCAAATGGCGTTTCACCTTCGTAATTAAGAATTTTAGAGAACAGATTTAAAAAAAGTCTCTTACGAAAGATAATTCAGCTTACTTATCGAGATAGACAATATGACGGCCGATTGGTTTAGTAGGTAGTGACCCTGCTTGCGACGCCATAGGTCCTGGGTTCGAATCCG
This sequence comes from Carposina sasakii, assembly GCA_014607495.2. Lineage (NCBI taxonomy): Eukaryota > Metazoa > Arthropoda > Insecta > Lepidoptera > Carposinidae > Carposina > Carposina sasakii. The sequence goes on from CP053161.1 coordinate 4,080,802, forward strand.
GTAGGATTGGATGGATGGAGGATGAAATTGTATTAGGCGTTACAATTCGGAAGTTCAAACATTCAATTCTGAGGATGCCACGGTGGTTGGCGAAACATATGTAGATTATTTATCTAGTTTTTGATTTCGGAATAGTGCAATGTATTGTCTTGCATGCTAGGTGCTCGGGTCTGGTTTCTCGTGGCGATTGTAATTAGTGCAAGTGCCTGTTTTCGCAGTTATGAGTTATCAGATCCGAGGGTCAGTGGAGGGTGTAGGGCCCGGTGGTAGGCGCACCCATAATGAATGGATGGAGGATGTTTAAAACATTGATATGATGAATATCGATGTTTGTTTCGAGTCATGGATGTTTCTATACTTATCTATGTATTTATATACCGTTGCTTAGTACCCACGACACAAGACCTTAGGGATCTTAATGTGAGACTAGGTTAATGTGTTTTGTAGTGTGTGAATAAAAAATAAATATAAATATATATATATATATATATACAATGCAAGCGTCAATCTTACTTACCACAGTTTAGTGAACAGCACGGCAGGCGACTGCTGGCCGGCGGCGGTCGGACTGCCGCCCAACGCCGCCAGTGCTTCTAGCAGGGAGGTCACGCGAGACCTGATGATGTACCGCAAAGAGTCCGTTTCAAACTATAACTTCCGTGCACTTCGAAACACATAATTTGCATACAGTTTACCAAAGCCAACCTCACCTGCCCGCGGTCCATGGTGCAAGAATGGAAAGAGATAGACATAACTATTGCAGGGACTATAATTTTTTTTTAATGTAGTGCTACACAAAGAGTCATCGTTCAGAGAGACTGTTTGGTAAAACGCACTCTAGCATTATAACAAATTCATGCAAACTACCTATACAGGGTGTAACAGAAAGGGTATGTTAAGCGAAAAGCTAAAATAGCCCACTATAGAGAACCTATTTCCAAAAATTCAGACTCAAATTCACATTTATATTTTTCCAGATAGTATGAAGAATTCCGAAACAACTCAGGAATGTCCATACAATCTTGAAAAATAAAAATATGATTTCGAGTCTCAAATTTTGGAAATAGGATCTCTATAGTGGGCTATTTACATAGCTTTTCGCTTAACATACCCTTTCTGTTACACCCTGTATAAATAGAAAAGTTTTAGAAAATGCGAAATAATAGGGCTTTACCTATGTAGATGTGACCCGCACAGCTCCCGGTACAAAGTAGCGCATGTCCTAGCCGCGTAATCGGCCGGAGACACCTTACTTAGCTGTACCTGAATACAAAAAACCATTGATCAAATAATACATTTCGCATTCTATTTACATAGTTTTAGATACAGAAATCAAACCTAACTAGTGAAAAATCAGCACCCAGCTAATCTAAGTCGAAGAAATTTTTGTCCACTCCCTATCTTTTATTACAACAGTAGATAGGTTACGTTCATAGTAAAACGCGTTAAAAATTGATAAACCGCGCGATGCGTTTCGATAGCTACAATATTTTTTTAGATAACTATTAAAATGTAGTAATGAGTGACAAAGAAAAGATGCAGTTAGCATGAGCGCACAAGAGATAGCAATACTTTATAAGCAACCGCGCTGAAGTGCACAGCAAGCTTGTCACATGGAAGTGGTAGCCGCGTCATTGTCATAAATTATGAAAAATTAAAGATGGCCGCAATGTTGACAGCTAATATGTCGGACTCGAATTATGATTTAAATAATAAATAAATATAAGTTACCAGTGAAATGTAATTCCTTAGCTTTAATTACGCATTTTAAAATATTTTTTACATTTCGTATGACACACGGAGGCATATTTTACTTCTTTGAAACTCAAACATAAGGACGTCTATGGCCATGATGAGCTCGGCGCATACTAAATAAATAGCGAAAAAGCTCATTTATTTAAAGATCAACCGTGTTCGAGAAGGCTACTCTAAAGAAAATAAAAACACTCCTTTATAAAATCACACAAAAAGAAAACACCAATATAATAAAATAACCTTAGACATTAACATATTTAAAAATAAGCTACGCTCTTGGTTGATTGGTGACCAGAGGAATTCTTGATTGCTAAATTGTAAAGATTTGTAATTGTAAAAAGTGTTGACGATGGTTGGCTTAACATTAACTTAGATTACAATATCTATATTAACCCACTAACATTTGCGTGCCAAAATGGCAAATATAGGAACAAATTTTCATTAATGTTATCATTATTATGTACATATTTATGCAAATAAATTATCACTCCTTATTTACTACGTAAAACACACACACTTACATTATCCTCCTTCTGGCGGGTAAAAACATAGTCTACACTTGTCTAGACATTTGAGAGTTACCCTCAGCGGTCAAATATGCTGCGTCCCTCCATCAGCCCCGCCCCCTTATTACTTATCTAGCAAAAGCAATGCTATACCGAAAATTGTATAAAATTCGCTGATTGCTTGTCAAATTTGCATTACGTAAAATGAATTTCAAAGGAATTTTGACATTTCAACGCGAACAGTGTACAATTTTCGCTATCGCATTGTTTCTGCTTTGCTTCTGCAAGATACGTAATCAGCCTGCCAATTAATAAAACGAGGGCTTCTAAAGCTAACATCAGGTGGCCACCTTCCCCTCTTTGTAGCTAGACGTAGACATAACCCTCCTTCTGGCGCTGTCGGGTAAACATGATCTAAACTTACCAGACATTTGAGGGCCACCCTCAGCGGTCTAATATGTTGCGTCCCTCCATCAGCCCCCGTCGCTATGACGAGGGCTTCCAGTGCTAACATCAGGTGGTCGCCTTCCACTGGCTGGTTCTCTTCGTAGCTGGAAGTAGACAAATTGATGGGTCTCAGTTTTATATGCATCAAGCATAAGTAGGGACGGCTGGGGTTCTCAAAGCATCTTCTGGAGTTTAAGTTAAGCTGACATGCACGCGGTTAAGGTTTTATGTCTATGATCAGTGGGGCTTGAAAGAAATATGACCAAAGCATAGAAGGTATAGATATTGAAATAGTCGATTATTATAAATTTATTTATGTTGAGAGGTAGGTATAATGATTTCATATTTATGGATTTGCAAAGTGTTATAAAAATATTCGTTTCGTATTACGGTTGCAGCCGTAAATTTGCGTCAAATTGGCCTTCGGAAGGGCCTTTACCTAATTTGCAGTAGCAGAGTCGAAGCAATGCAATAGCAAAAATTGAGAATGTGTGCGTGCGCGCAACGAGCGCTCGGCGTCCCCCCGCGCCCCGCACCTCGCCCCGCGCCCCGCGCCGCGCCCAAGCACACACACACACACACTCTCAATTTACGCTAACGCTCTGCTTCTGCAAGTTACTGCAATCAGGGGTACGGGCTGTCGCTCTGCGGGTCACAGTCCGCAGCATCAGCACTGACCAGTGCAGCGTGATGCCGGCCAGCACGGCGCAGGCTCGCGCGGCTCGGCTCGGCGCGGCGGACAGCGCGTCCGCGGCGCAGTGCGTGCGCAGGGCCGCTCGCGCCCCGTCCGCCGACAGCACGCAGCCGGACTGCACCAGGATCTATGGGATGGGATACCTCCACTTGCCAGAATCTCATTTGCCATAATGGTCAACAGACAATAATATTGTTTCTCATAATATCGTATGTCACACTCGCTTGTTTGCCATAATAGTCATACGCCAGAAACTTTGTTTTCCATAAAGTCAATTTCCATAACATCATTTGTCATAAACATTGTAATCCATAATTATCATCGTATTATTATGGAATCTAATTTACGAAACGGGCAAACAAAGGCATTTTTTATGACACATAAATATTATGGCAAATAACAAATTCGGGCAAGTAAAATTGTGGCAGAGTAGAATTCGTACCACCCCAGGTCTGCCCGTGGGTATCGTACGAGGCGATTAAGGGTTTCCGGGAGGTGGGCAGCAGCGCCTCCCGTACTGACAACATAGTCTAAAATACAAACTGCGGTCACCAACACCCGCCTGCCCAGCGTGGTGACTATGGGCAAATACCCCCCATGGCAGTCTTGTGACGTGCCCTGGGGGAGGCCTACGTCCAGAAGTGGACTGCAATAGGCTGATGATGATGATTATGATGAAAATTCTGGCACATAAATATTATGGCAAATAACAAATTCGGGCAAGTAAAATTCTGACATATGAGTATTCGTGCATATAATTTTCGGGCAAACGTAAGGGTTTATGGGATCAAGGTTGTTTGGAGCGTTATAGCGTTGTACTGTGGTTAGATGCCGCACGCTGCTATTGGTGGAAGATTTGCAAGACGTCTTTTATTTTAAAACTAAAAGGCCCCCTCTTATAGTCCCAATTTTCGCTATCGCATTGCTTGGGCTGTGCTATTGCAGATTAGATAATCGATTTGTAATAGCAGAGCCGAAACAATTCGATAGCGAAAATTGAGACTATTGCAAATTAGATAATCAGGGGGAAGATAGATACATTTTTATGGTAAATGAGTCATTAACCTTAACTGACCTCATATCATTAAAATCTATCATTTTCATCAGCAGTTCAGGGTATTCGATACTAATATTAACAATAGACAATAATAAAATAAGTAGGTAGTAAAAATTACCAAATCAAATCTCAGATTAAGTATAACAATAGACTTAATTATTTATCTATACATACAGGCTGATTTTTGGTCGTCAACGTTCCCGAAAACTACAGAATCTCCTCATCATCACGATCATTTTTCTCCATGGAAGCATACCTGGGAAGTGTCTGGTTTCCAAAATATTAGGGTCCAAAGTTGAGTAAATAGACTGCGTTTTTCTGCATAAATGCACGTAGACGCGCGTAGCAGGATTTTTTCACGAAAAATAATTAATATCTGACTATAAAAAAACTAACATAAACACTAGACACATAAACTTACTTTATTTCATGTATAGAATACGTACCCTTCGTTAAAGGTGGCCACAAAAAAACATCCTGTATAATAAAAATGTAACGGATCGCTGTCTGTACATAGAAGATATATGAAAAAAAAATATAGGAGACCTTTATCAACGCAATAGTGCCCAAAATAAATATTTTTTAAAAAATTTTGTCTGTTTGTCGGTCTGTCTGTTTGTCTCTGCGTTTGTGCACGCTAATCTCAGAAACGGCTGAACCGATTTCGATGCAGTTTTCAAGAATATATTGTGATAGGTCCCACTTAACATATAGGCTACTTTTTATCCCGGGAAAATGTTTTTATCCCGGATAATTTCGACATTTTGTTTTTTCTGTAGTCCACGCGGACGGAGTCGCGGGCGTCCACTAGTTATCATTAAACGCATGTATCAAAACAAAAAAATCGCGGCAATTTTCAAGGGTAAATTATCGATTCAATGCTACATAGCAATTTAAAAAATCTTTCGAACCCGAAAAACGGATCCCTACAAATATATATAAATAAATAACTCACCTGCATAACTTGCAGACACAGCATAGTATGCTCGTTATCCTGACTATCTTGCGCCGCCCTGACCAGCTGTTCTATAGACGCAGGGCTCCACAGTGCGGCGTGGGAGGCGAGGGTCTTCAGCCCCAACACTGCTGCCTTACGCACGGCCGAACGAGCGTCCTGGGTTGCTATGCTTAGCAGCAGCTCCACCTGGCATAGTTCATTATTTATGATTTAATGGTAATAGCTTATCTATCTATATACATATAATAAAATTGGAACGGATCGATGTTTGTGCACGCTAATCTCAGAAACGGCTGGACCGATTTCGATGCTAATTTCGTCATTTTGTTTTTTCTGCAGTCCACGCGGACGGAGTCGCGGGCGTCCACTAGTTATACCTATTTACGTAAACATTTCCTATTGGATTCGTATTTGTGCCCGAAAAGTAACCGGTGGGTAAGTGGAAAAGTGGGTATTTTTAATGATATAATAATAGTGAAGTGTTATAAATGCAATAAATATACTTGCAGTATCAGGCACATGCACCACAGTGTCATTGGCAATAGCAGTGAGAGCTGTGATGGCCGCTCGCACAGAGCTGGATGATGGAAACCGCTCCAGGAGTGACCGGAGCAACTGCAGGACTCCTTGTGCTCGTACCGCTGGAACAAATCACCTCAATTTGTAGAAGCACTTGGAAACAGCTAGTAGTTACACCATTGCTAGAATCATGATTTAAATCCCGTTTCTTTTATCACATGTACTTGCATATACAGGGTGTTTTTCGTTGCCACCCTTAACGAAGGGTATGTACTCAATACATCAAATAAAGTAAGTTTATGCCAAAAAAATGCTTGGAAACAATGTAATAAAAATAAAAAAAATTAATTACTTGATCGGGCGAAATTTATAGTGTCCAGTGTTTATGCTAGTTTTAACATAGACAGATATTAAATTATTTATCGTGAGAAAATCTTGCTACGCGCGTCTATGTGCATTTATGCAGAAAAACGCAGTCTTCACTCTTACTCAACTTTGGAGCCTAATATTTTGGGAACCAGACACTTCCTAGGTATGCTTCCATGGAGGAAAAATGATCGTGATGATGAGGAGCTTTCCGTAGTTTTCGGGAACGTTGACGACCAAAAATACCCTGTATGTCCGTATATATACCTGTGCTGAGGTGGGGTTTCACTAGAATACATAAGCCGCATTTCTGTCCATGCAAAGAGGCAACTACGAAGCTAGAAACTTGTCACCGATCATTAACATCTATCTCCCTATGTTAAACATGGCTGTGGGATCTTTTTTACGCTCCTGCTGTTTGGGCTACCACCTTTTACGGAACACAGCTGTGTGTATATGTATTTTTTTTTCCTTGATGTATTTGCCATCGGCTACTAAGCCATAATAAGATTAAAGAATAACCGGAATTGATGAAGTGTATGATGATTACAGAAAAATAAACAACAGACTAACAAATCAGAGCAGATCAGCCCGTATAAACTATGAAACGGGTTTGTTGAAGGCTGGGCCAAAGAAATTCTATTCTTACATCAGGCAACAAATAACGTCTAGGGTCAGCGTGCCAATAACTCTCCGTAATAGACAGGGACAAACGTTAGTGGAATCAACTGAAATTGCGGAAGCATTTGCAGTACAGTTTGCAAGTGTATATCAAATTGAACCTCATGGTGGACTGCCTACCCTAGACCCACATCTCAGAGTAGAAGAATCCATCACGGACATAATATTTAGTGGAGAAAAAATTCAACGCGTCATTAAAGAAATGAAAGTAGATGCAGCACCTGGACCTGATAAGCTCCCTGTGATATTATTACAGAAATGTGATCTTGCAGATGCATTAGCTTCAATCATGCAAACATCTTACGACACCGGAATCTTGCCAGCACTATGGAAAACAGCAACTGTCACGCCGATTTTTAAGAAGGGAGATAAACTTGAACCTTTAAATTACAGACCCATTAGTCTAACCAGTGTAGTATGCAAGGCTATGGAGAAAGTCATCGTCAAACACATTAGAGAATTCTTTTCACATCAAAAAATAATAGGTGATCAACAACATGGATTTTGTCCTCGCCGCTCTACGGTATCAAACTTGCTGTCTTGTCTATCATCATGGACCAAAAGTTTCAGCGAAAGAGAACCTGTAGATGTGATTTACCTAGATTATGAGAAGGCCTTCGACAAGGTACCTACGACAAGACTGCTACAGAAACTACAATTTGTGGGTATACGGGGAAATTGCTGACTTGGATCGAGGCATTCTTACGCCAAAGAACCTTCCGAGTGCGAATTGGCGAAGCGCTTTCAGAGCAGCACGAGATAAATAGCGGTGTGCCACAGGGATCGGTTCTTGGCCCTGTTTTGTATATTATTTACACTTTCGACCTTCCTAAATGCCTTGAGTGCAATGTTAGCACCTTTGCAGATGATACAAAGATATTTGCAAACCCCTTGGTGGATTATGACCGACTCACAGCAGACCTGAACAAAGTGGCAAGCTGGTCGAAACAATGGCTTATAAACCTTAATGTTGAAAAATGTACCGTGTTACATATAGGAAATCGCAACCCACATCTTGCATACAACTTGAATAATACACAACTTAAAGTAGTCAAAGTACAGACCGACCTGGGTGTAAAGATCTCCGAGAATCTTAAATGGGAAGATCACATAACAGTCATTACCAAAAAAGCAAGAAGCTTCATCTACCTTGTGCGAAAGGCCTTCGGTATCTTAAATTCAAATTCAAAATTCAAATTCAAAACTCAAATTCAAAATACTTTACGCTTTTCAGGTCTGGAGTCCATATTTTGTCAAGGACATTGATTTGCTTGAAAAGGTACAACGCAGTTTCACTAAGATACCGAGGAAGCTAAAAAAGTTCACATATGAAAAAAGATTGCAGACATTGAACCTCACAACTTTGAAAGAACGTAGAGAACGTGGAGATCTTATTGAAACATACAAAATTCTAACACAGAGATATGACTTACAAGATTTTCATAGAATGTTTGAGCGTAATAAAAATACAAAACTACGAGGTCATAATTTAAAACTTAGCACAGGCATCTCACATAGCAATCCCCGCAAAAACTTTATTACCAACAGGGTAGTGAACCCTTGGAACAAACTACCAGAAGAAGTGGTTTTGGCACCAAGTGTCAATAATTTCAAAAACAAACTTGACAAACACATTAAAGAACATAGAAAAACCTAAGAAGAGAACATTCAGATACAGGCAAAATCAGTTGCCTCAACTGCCTGCCTGTTTACATATAATAATAATAATAAGATTCGTTCTGAGTAAAAGCATTAAAGGGTACAATTCCATTGAATTATACTATTGTGATAGAATTGGTTAGTTTCTCTGATCAAGTGTTAGTATTTGCCATCTTTTAAGCCATGCTACATGGTTTTGTGTTTTCAACAGATTCTTAGCCAGTTCATTGCAATGTCTATTAAGCCTTTCCTTGTACTTCTTACTACTCTCGGCAACCTCCTGCTTGACGGTTGGCATGTCGAGATAGTCATGAATTTCCTAGTTTCTTACAAACCAGTATGCGCTTGTGATGGTTCGCAAAGCTAAGTTCTGGAATCTATGTAGTATTTCGAGGTTAGAGTTACTAGCTGAACCCCACAGTTCTATATAGCATATGACCAGATTGGTTAAATGGTGTATATACGTATAATTAAAATTTTACACTTTTATCACATTGTTGTATGTATCAACAGCTGTATGTCTATTATGTATAATTTGAATCTAATGCTTCTTTTACCACAATTGCATGTATAATTTTAGCAAATTAATCATCAACAATGTTACCTCCACCATGCACAGGTCCTCAGAGCCCGCACGAGCTTGGCTCTCCGCTCCGGCCCGGTGCTCTCACACTCAACCATGTCCGACAGCTTGTTACACATTGCCATTGCAAATGCACTGAAACACAATTAATTACACTTTAGCAACAAGGTTTACACTGAATATTTAAGTAATTATAGCACTAAACACCATTAAAATTTCAATTGAAGTCTAATGCCTATTAAACTAAAAGGTCCTAGGTGAGATAAGTGGAAGTGTGATGAGTATGGGGAACGGATATGATAATTAAGTGTGAAAGTTTGTGAGAATGTGAAGATTTTGTTACTGTTTTACAGAGCAACTACTGAACAGATTTGGAAAATTGTGAAACTTGGCATGATAAACACTTTAATGCCCTAAGAACAAAAGAAACTAAAATTAATGTAGACAAAATTTATCTTATAAAACTTACTTAGAATGGGCTGCAAATCTTGTAGTAGCATATATAGCAGCTTCAACCTCGACATTGTCATGGCTGTCTAAGCCTCGCCGTATAGCATGATGCACGTTTTGTCTCTCCGGTATAATTCCTGCAACTGCTCCCAAAGTCCTCAAAGCCAATGCTCTGGCTACAGAGTCGTTTGAATGTAGTACACTGTAAATCCTTCTCAGAAACTCGTCCACGTTCAAGATCTTGTCCAAGTGCTTCTCACTTTGCTGGCATACCCGTAACACCCATAAACGTAAGAAGTTGTTGCCCATACGAAACACATCGGCTAGTTTTAAGAAGGACGAATTTATAAGTATTGGGAACGGATATTTCTCAAATAATCGTGGAAAACGGACGATAGCTTCACATTGTTCACCTACTTTTCCTGATCGTAGACCTGTAAACAATATTTATGTTATAAAAGCAATGTTTGGTTGGTTAGACATTGATTGATAAGGTTATGTTGTTACTGTACCTTTATCTAACTCAGTGAGGGCTGAGTTAGCATCTTGTTCTGGTTCGCCAGAATTATCATTAAATGAATTTAGTCTAACACCGATCATTATTGGGCTAGAAACCGCACAACACAAGAACAAACACCGGGGCACAGACTATTTTTTTTTATACTTTTTTTTTTTAGTTTATCCCGAAGGAAAGGCAAGGGGATCTAAGCCCATACAGCCTAATCATTGTTTAGTAAAATGTATTCTGGATGAATGACAATGATGATGAATGGAAACGTCGGGAAAATCCCCAAGAACAAGTGTAAAGTTAGTCCTTACATGCGCCCATGAAGAGATCGTAATTAAAGTTTCACTCGGCTTACCTGCGTATAAAACCATGCACACGCACTATATTCACAGCACAAGTAATCAAAATATAACTTATCTACCAGAAAACATCACTTTACGGACACATGCAAGCCATTCACAAACAATTTTTGATTTTCACAAGAAAATTACACCTGCACCCTTCCAGCTTTTCCCGCCGAATCTTTTTTTTTTTATACTTATTTAGTTTACTGACTGACGTACACCGGCAATGACAAACGCCGTAAAAAAATTAACACGTTTTGTTTGTACTCTTCTCACTCAATTTTCCTTTAATAAAATGAACATTCATTGTGTATATAATTTAATACAGCAGTAAGTAATAAAGTAACATTGTATTTATTTTACGAAAAAAAATTGCATTAAAAATACGCATACATACGAGTGACATTTTATGCTCTACAGTTGTTTTAAATAAGCGTTTGGCAATAGTATTGCAAATCCTCAGTAGATGTCGACACTTACACCATTTATTGAATTTATCCAATAATGATTTCATTGCATCTGCTCATCTGCAAATTGATTGTGATGACCTCGATTCGTTGCTCCCAGGGTAGTTCAGGGGATAGGTATAAGGAGTTGCAAGCGAAACAAGGGGAGGGCTTTGTCAGAAGTGGGATAATGACCTAAGTAAATCACAGTTTCTTTCGAAGACCATATAGCTAACGACCGGCTAACTTGCTGATAGCTTGATGCCAAAGCAGTGATAACTTTTTTACATTAACATGCTCAGGATACCTTAAATAAAATTCAGTGGGACTCGTGAAGCACTATTTGAGATAGACCAACCTATCTAGCTGCTAATGAGGTAGCTACCTACTAAGTAATTTATTTATTTACTATCTACGCCTTTATTTATTTCCACAAAAACCTAAGTATGTACTCCTAGGTAACACATCCTGTGCTGATGAGGGGCTTTCACTAGAATAGATACCTCAGCTGCATCTCCTTCCGTGCATATCGTAAGATTCTACTAAGTAACTGGGGCGTTCTTTCAGGCGAAAAGCGAGGGACGTAGAAGCTGATGATGATGATGATGATCTGTACCCACTATGCTTAACTATGCTTAGTGATATGATCACGTAAAAGTTTTGTACTACGACATAACGTTCAAAATCAAGGTACTCTACCCGCCTACACAACGTCGGTAGGTGCAATCTAGTCTCAAAATCCTTGAACAACACCAAATAATTAGCTACCTACCGACTCAAAATATCCGACTACCCCCTTAAACAGCTCGTTGCTAGCATTTATCCGGCTCCGCTGTCAAAGCTAATGGCTGCTGTTCGCCAAATTTTGGAGCGCTAATTATAGTGCTCAAAGCTCAGCAGTGACAGGGTCGATAGGGTCTCCAACAGAGGGCATAGACAACGTAACGCTATATCTCGGTCGAAACGATAGAGGTAGGTACGTCTTCGTAACGTATGCTATTGGTGCGAGTGGTATGACAAGGAACGTCAATGCGAAAGGATAATACATTGTCTAATAAGCATCCAGAGTTATCAGGTAGCGCATGCACTTTAGCTTTTAGAGTTTCCTCTAACTTAGGCAATTTTTTTTAGGGCTGCATAAGTCGCTTCAAGCCGGATCTTATATATATTGCCGGACATTTCATACCAAAATTGAAATAAGGACTCTATTGAGGGATCGCCCGCCACCGGGCCCTATACCCTCCGCTGACCCTCGGACTGCCTATCATACACGAACACAAGACACTACAGTCGCAACGAGAAGCCAGATCCAAGCACCTAGCATGCAACCATTACTTGCTAATCCGAAAACCAATTAAAATTTTAATCGCATATGTTTCGCCAACACCCGTGGCATTTAGTTTTCCATGTTAGTTCTATCTACCGAACCAACTAACTAACTAGGTTGCATGCTAGGTGCTTGGATCTGGCTTCTCGTTGCGACTGTAGTGTCTTGTGTTCGTGATCATGAGTAGGCAGATCCGAGGGTCAGGGAGGGTATAGGGCCCGGTGGCGGGCGATCCCTCAATAGGATTTGAACTTCCGAATAATGACGCCTGATACAATTTAATATGAAATAAGACGTTCACACATTAGATTTTTATTACTTGTGCGGCCTTTTAGGCCCCCAAACTTAGAGGGTCCAGAGCAACGTGTGGTAGTTAAGGTTACTGTGACATTAGATTAGAGTTACTTGATGCTATGGTTAGGATTTGATTCTCAGGATTTGGGAGTATCTGTTAGGTGAGTTAAATAAATAGTTGTATCAGAAATCATTACATTCCGTAATGACTGTGGTAGTGTTACTCGTACGTACCTACCGTATGTACCTATTGTAGAATAAGTATGTAGTTTATGTCAACTTTTATACTACCTATAACATAACGTAGGTAACTTTAGAGCTACCTACGTATAGTTAGGTATTATTTATCTCTTTTCTAACAACTCAGGTGTGCTTGTGCGCTTCGTCTCACGGAGATAATGCAAGTCTCTAATTAGAGACTAAAAAGCAGATGTCTCCCGAACCCCTGCTCATTACCGTAATCTCGGGCTTATGTAGCTACCAAGAATTTTAACGACACAAAAAGATATTGTGCAAGATAAACCAAGGAATTCAACAAAGAGGTACAAATTTAAATATTCATAAATCACAATCGCCCTTCCGGAAACGAACAAACAACTGTTTTGACAGAGTTTTCTGGTTGCTAAAAGCCTTTTGCAGTGGGATAAACTTACTTCTCGGTGCGTCGCTGGTGTGTGTATAAGCTAATCTTTAGTTCAAAAGGGATGTTATTAGTTTCATTTTTGACCACCGCATCAGATAAATTTATGCCACTAGCACTGACTGTAGCCTCTTTTAAGAAAGTAATCGATGCCGGACGTTAAGATTTGCCTGCGTTTTGGACTAACCTACTTTTTATGTAAAGTCCATTCTTAGAAACGTACAGCTTCCCAAGGTAATTTACGGTTGCAAATGCATTTCGCACGGAGATTTTTAATGAAATCTTTGGGTGAAATCAGTTTTGTTGCCTGCAAATGTATCTTTGTTGAGGCTCAAAGGTGTAAGGGACAATGTTTCATTCATGGCAAAGGAATTGTTGGGATTAAAGTTTATTAACAGTGATTAGTTCCTTTGCCCGGGGATTAGTGGAGATAATGGTGATAACATTCTGTGCATGGGTTGGCTTCCGTCTGACTCCTGTGCTTTGTCTTGTGAACTAATATGTGGAACTTTTGTCTAGTTCCTTAATGTTTGTACAATATCTTAATCCGTAGTTTGGGTGAGTCAATTGCAATTTTAGTGGAACTTTAAGTAATTGCTGATAAATAGAGTGGACTCTCTGGTTCTTATAATCGTAGGTACCTACCTAAGTAACTTTTGATAGCTTAAAGTGATAATGGAAGTTTGTTGTTAATAGATAAGAAGGTCAAAGTTTTACCACAGATACTATCTACAGTACAGTGCATAGTATTTTGTATAGTCAGTATGATCCCTCAACAAATTAAATAAAATCATCATGGAGCAATAATAAAGAGAATATTCCAGCCCCAGGATTTTACTCCACGTATTTATAAATGACGTAAAATGTCCTGTAGTAAAACTATACCTCTATACAAGCCTCTATTTACTTAGGTTTAATTTTAACTTCAAATAAAAAATAAAATCGTTCCAATATCCAAACGAGTAAATAAAATACCTGTAGGTATAATAGGACCTATTATAAACACGTTCGATATATCACCGGCTTCTGAGTATCGCAAATATTTGTCTACTGCAATCATCGAGCGGATACCAAACTAATCCGAATGCGAGGAGACAGCTTATGCCATAAAAACATTATCGAAATCCCCGCATAATGGCCTCTACAATGGCACTGCCACAATGCGTCTCATCCCGATCCTAGCACTCTATTTATTTACTCAGAATAATACACAAATAATATGCCGTGTGTATTTTTTTAGAAACGCAGCCGTTGGTGTCAAAATTAACGCCAGCCGGTAGTAGGGTGACTGTTTATTTCATGACAATCAGGACAGGTTACCTGGGTTAAAAAGCTATATTTTTTCTATTTAATTTTAAAGGGAGACACATGTACTTCTTGTATAAATTAACTTTTATTTAAGTAACCATATTAGTTTGTATTACTATTTTCAATGTTTAATCAGATACTCTATATCTATATGCCTACTCACATAATAGAATAATTAATTTAAATGATAATTATTACGGGCGAATTTGTGGCCATTTAACAGCAATCAATATTAGGTACAGAGATAAAGTACGAAAGAGTAGAGACTTATATTTATCCTAAAAGCATATTAACCCATGGAATTCCTACAAGGTGGGGGCTTATTCTAAGATAGTGATCTCATGATCTGGGTGTCGATCGACAATACATTCGCGGGGTGTAATCGCTAAATATGCTCCACGTCATTTGTCACCCATCGACCACGAAGGATTACTTCACGATGTTTTGGTTCCACCAGTGGTCTGATACGAGTGAGTTGAGGAGAGACCCCATTGATTTTGTCTTTTTCCTTTGATAGTAATAAAAGCGAGGTTTCTTTGGACTTTCGCGTGATCTTGTTTCAAAGTTGTTAGAGCGTAATTAACGTTCACACTTCTGAGTAAGGCTTTTTTGTGTTTTCTTTATATTGAAATGGAGATGTGCGATGAAAACACTGATCTGTATTTACAGGGAGTCCACAGTGTATGTCGGCTGCGTAAGAGTGAAGTAATTAGGAAATGTATTTTACTTTGATCGAAGACTACAGACAAAAGTTACCAATTATAAGATTGAAGCGCACATTCCGGCCCCTAAAGATAAGAGGTCCCTTATGACCTTAAGTGACATTTAAAAGTTGGTGAAAATGAATTACTTACTAAGGGTTGCCTAACTGCTGCTTAAGGGACACCTACGCTTAGGTGACGGTTGGTGAAAACGGGCATGAGAATTCTATACATACTTTTAAGGAGTTCTGAGAGATCAGGAGTTGTTGCGGGTGAGGGAAGATAGGATGAACTCCTAATAGAAAAATTTTCATTACAGATTCTCATACTTACTTACTAGCCTATGATATATTGTCTAAATATAATAATAGTCTAAATTGACTAAATTTAATCTTATCCACTATTAAGCCCATTGCTTAGAATTCACTCAGAGTGAGGAGTGAGGTCTATAATTTTCAAAATGGCCGCTGTGTTCTGATTATCATCTGGTTTTGCATTCATTTCAACACCTTGTGAATATAATAGAGCACGCAATCTTATCTAGATTACTTGGTAAAGAGAAGGCGGTAAGTGGTAAAGTACAAATCTATTTAGTTTATATTGAGGTGAGATGAACGTGGCGACTTAGTTTACCCTATACAGGGTGATTTTGGTCGTCAACGGAAACTACGGAATCTTCTCATCATTACGATAATTTTTCTCCATGGAAGCATACCTGGGAAGTGTCTCCTAAATATAAGGGTTAAAAATTTAAAAAAATACTGCGTTTTTCTGCATAAATACACATTGACGAGTGTAGCCAGTTTTTTTCACGTGAAATAATTAAAAATCAAGCATTAACACAGGACACTATAAATTTCGACCGATCATGTAATAAAAAAAAATCTACATCATTTCCCAGCATTTTTTTTTGCATAAATTGACTTTATTTGATATATAGAGTACGTACCTACCCTTCGTTAAGGGTGGCAACGAAAAAACACCCTCCCTGTATTTACGGCTGAGTTTCCAAAGTGGAATGGCCCTGGAGGAGCACGAAGGGATGTCTATAGCCAAGTTTAGCATAGTATTTATCTACCACTAGTACCTATACCTAGATATTAGCAAGTATTTTTTACATCTCTATTTCACATTACTCGTAGGTATGTGAAATGTTACCTACATTGCAAAGAAAAAGTCTTATAAAAAATATCTTACCTAGATACTCGTAGGTATTTACATTTTTCCTATCTTATTATCACACAAAAGAACACTGCCATAACATTACCTAAAACCCACAATATCGTCATAGATATGTATCAGCCAGCATTTCTGTTAATTTCTGTCGACGTCGACGGTCGTCGGCCATTGTTGTCGAATCAAACAGCCCGAGGTTTCGAGTTACGTTGAAAGATGAAACGATATCGTTACTGTATTTTACAGAATTAGTCTGAAACGATTTTTATTACTACTAACAAAACGTTTAATTTCCTTTACACAGTGTTTACAGATTTTATGAAACTGTTATAGAATTTGAATCTTAGGCGTAAATTTTAAGGGGATAGTTGAGATTTTATTATTGAAATAGCGTTTATATGTAAAGAATCTTGGTTTTTAAGTATTGTACAAAGTTTCAATTATTTGTGACCGCCGACCCGCCTCTGGTTTCATGTTCAGAGAATTTCGTATAATTTTATGGATTTGTATAGAAATATCTATGATAGTTATTTGGGTGTTTACTTAAAAAAATGTCTACATCAAATTATACCGCTGGATATTCACGACATTTCGAAATCTATAGCTTAAAGAATGAGCATGGATGTTTGGTTGTTTGTTAGTCTGTCACGCAAGCCGAACGGATTTTGATGAAACTTACAGTAGTTAGGTATATAGCTTACACATCTAGTTAATAGATAGCCCAAGATAGGCCATACAAATATGGGTTGTGGACGGCTGCTAATATTGTTACAATAGGGGATTATCAATTGTAACATTAAGAAAAACACTACCACAAATGCATGGGTATAACGCAATTAAATAAGCAGACAAAGTCACAAGAAAATGCGAGTGTAGGCACTTATCATCTGTCTAAGTATCCGAATATGAAGGTCCACGGATTTTCGCCGAACTAAATAACATTATTGAAACAATGTAAAAGTGACAAAGATACTAGCGCCAACGTATGATGACTTGATATCTGAAGCGAAGTGTACAATTATACTTTTTTTGTAGACATAAGTTATGCGGCCATGCACATAATCACCTACAGACAGACAGAACGATGATTTGAGCCAGTCATTTCGTCATGGTGTGACTTGGCTGTACGATTTCGTTTCCGTTGCCTGCTGTTACATAAAACATAAATGTAAATCTTTTAATACTGTTGTTATTTGTTCTGGTGACCGAGTTTGGGAGTAGTATGAACGGTCGGCACATAAACTAAACGTAGCTATTTATTCGTAGTAGGTAGCTGCCCTAGTTACTGTTAGATAGGAAGATTCCAGAGACACTGAGGATGGGGTAGCTAGAACTACAGAATCACAAAAGAGATCTCAGACTTGAAAATTCACAAACATTCATACAAACATTTCCTACCTATAAATGTGAAAGTAACACTGTCTTGTCCATTTGACGGCCGACTGGTCTAGTAGGTAGTGACCCTGCCTGCGACGCCATAGGTCCTGGGTTCGAATCCCGGTAGGTGCAAACATTGATATGATGAATATAATCTGTTTGTTTCAGAGTCATGGATGTTTCTATACTTATCTATGTATTTATATACCGTTGCTTAGTACCCACGACACAAGACCTTAGGGATCTTAATGTAGGACTAGGTTAATGTGTTGGATAGTGTGTGGATATTAAAATAAAATAGACTTCATTTTAATAAAAAATAAGGGCTGAAGAAGGTTGAAATCGTAAATTTAGTATACCTACCTTCGGTTGAAATAGACTTCATTAGTGAATTTATTTACCAAATAGGGGATGACAGTTTTTATGGAAATAACGTCTTTTTTAAAGCTAAAAGCTTGAATTATTTTTGTGGACTTTTGATTAGGTAGGTACATACAATAAAAATAAAAACTCATTGAGTATGAAATACACGACATTTAAAGTTTGTAAAAAACCCCTGAAGATGATAAAAATGGCAGCCCTCGCGGACGGAATCGCTGGCGTCTACTAGCTTTCTAAATGGTGCAACTAGACAATAACTTGAGGCTCACTACAAAAAAATCGTACTAACATTTATAGATATCCTTAAAGTCACTACTTATACAACAATTGCTCAGTATTTAACTCCCAGGGTGTGCCACTGGAGTCCCTAAGGGCGTCCCACTGAGAGGGCCGGGAAGGGCGGCCCTTATTGTGGGACATTGTCTGTGAAGTGAATTAGTTTTGATACATTATGTTGTCGTTAGTAATATACGCTGTTTTATATAGCAGCTTGAACATCATAGACACGGCTGTATTCCCGAAATGCAGGACCGTAAAGGAGATCTCACAGCCGCGTTCAGCATAGCGGGGACAAGTTGCAAACTTATCGCCGTGAGTATTGGAGAAAATGAGATGGTTGGACTTGGAGAGCTTCTCTCGGTGTTCCCAGTCGGTTTACTAGAAGGAAGTTTAGCTGCAAGCAAGTAATTACAGTTTGGCAGTATGTTTGTAAGTAGATAGCTGACTAGTTAAGTACGAGTAGGTAAGGAGGTGCTATTAAAATGATCCGAACCTACTCATAAGGATGACTCTTTATAAAGTGTACCGAGTAACGACTAACGATTTACTACGGAAAGCGAGCTGGAATATTTTTTTATTTTATTTTGAAGTATAGGTAATATGGTCGATTCTGACCGTCACATTTAAACCTAAACCTTAAATTAGTCCTACCTGTCCCTTTCTCTCTCAGCCATTTATGTTAAAAACTGAGAGGGATAGACCTGACTAAGATTAAGTTTACGTTTATGTTTGACGGTCAGAATCGACCATAATGGTGGATACTCCTATTTAGGTTAATCTATAGACTGACAATAAACAACAGAAAATAACGTTTGTCTTTTGGAAATGGACTCCTAATTCTTCAAAAAATTCAAGTATTATTATGAACACTAGAACAGAGGTCGCCATTAAAATAAACATTGTAATATAAAAGTCAGAATATTATGCACACCAACATAAATATACCCCGTCACAAGTAATAATTTTTGACATAATCTTTGCCAAGGGGTTAATACAAAATATACATTCGGCCATTTTGTCATTAACCAGTTAGGTACATCCGGATACACAATCCAACTACATATACAACTCTAAGTTACGAGCGTAAGGTTTATTTACGCGTATTTGGGTAACCTAATAAATATGGTAGCATGAAGAATGATACATTCTCTATTGTGAACGATTTCTTTTGTGCGACGACGCTGTGATTATTCTATGTAAATGTTCAAAATGGCGGTCCCCTTGCCGTTAGGTGTGAATGTTTCTGATTTAATATTTTGTTAATGGAATAAGCTGCCAGGGACGTGAGCTTGCTGGAATAATGGTACCCATTCTAATAAGGGGAGGTTCGGGATTAAAAACATGTAATCCTAGGCATAGTATTAATTATTAAGGTAGATCCGGAATTAGTAGACAATAGTATAGGTAGGTTAAGTAGGATCTCGAGTAGGGCATATCAAATATCTAATAAAATACATAAGTAAGATATATGGTAGGTTTGTGAATTTGAAAGACTCTATGACACTAATAGTTCGGTTAGGTAGATTAGATAATAGAACGACATTAAGCTTTAAAACTACCTTAATAGTTACTTAGCTCTCTGTTCAATAAACATGGACAATATTTTTAAAAATCTGGCCAAGTGCGAGTTGAATTCTATGTCTATGAAAAAATGGCAAAAATACCATGTTTGTTGAAAATGTATACAGGGTGGAAGTTACAGCCAGGCAAATATTGAAATGCTGTACAAGTACTATTGTGTTGAGTCATATGATAATGTTATTACTCGCAGGATAGGAATTTGATTATCAGTAATCTAATAATCTTTGCTCTCCGCGCCAAGTGTATCGGGCGATTATATGACTTATTATAATTAAATGGGTTTATTGGTTATTGTGTGACACATTGCTGTTTTTGGGATCACTTGTGACTCTCCATTAGGGTTGATAAGTTATTTGAACTTTTTTGAGGTCAACTTTTTTTTTGAAAATTGTCTTTTGGTTAAAATTTTATTTTTAAGTCATTATCTAAGGCCTAATTAAACGAAAGATAATATTTTTTCCTGAAAATATGAAAAAAAAATACCGGAAAATTTTTTAAATTTTCCTGTGAACATTTTCAGTGTTTTCCGACTTAGAATCATGGTCTGAAGTCATAGTATCAATATTTGCCTGGCAGTCACAAACACCCTGTATACAGGGTGTAACAAAAAGGGTCTGTTAAGCGAAAAGCTATGTAAATAGCCCACTATACAGAGTGATTTTTGGTCGTTAACGTTCCCGGAAACTACGGAATCTCCTCATAATCACGATCATTTTTCTCCATGGAAGCATAGGTACCTGGGAAGTGTCTGGTTTCCAAAATATTTGGGTCCAAAGTTGAGTAAATAGACTACATTTTTCTGCATAAACACACTGTAAATTTCACCCGATCAAGTAATTTAAAAAAAAATCCAAAAAATTTACATCGTTTCCCAGCATTTTTTTTGGCATAAATTACTTTATTTCATGTATAGAGTACCTACGTACACGAAATTTGAGACTCTAAATCACAACTTTATTTTTCAATATTTTATGAAAAATCCTGAAATGTGTAAGAATTCTTCATACTATCTGGAAAAATAAACAAGTGTATTCGAGTCTCAAACTCTGTAAGTAGGTTCTCCATAGTGAGCTATTTACATACCCTTTTTGTTACATCCTGTATACGGGAGCCGATTTAATCTGTTTTTAGTACCTATTTGTTGTTATAGAGCAGCAACAGAAATACATAGGTACATACATACATATAATTATGCCATTATCCCTTACGAGGTAGGCAGAGCACCAAGGGCCGATAGAACCACATGGTGTCACTTCTGACCAATTTTTGAGAGTATAGTTGAGATGTACAAGTACTAAATACATTATTTGTGAAAATTTTAACTGTCTAGCTAGCTTTCTTAGTTTATGAGAGGTGCCTTATTACAGATAGACAGACAGACGGACACAGGAGTTTTGGTTAGTATATTCTACTTTCTTTTCTTAAAATAAGGAAAATACATGATAAGAAAAACATCATAGTTGCTTTGTTACTTGGATACAAAGGTAGAGTCAAATGTTACCTCGTTAAACATAGACATACGACACCTAAACTAGAAGACATTATCTAATGATCAGCCACCAGAAGGGTTTCCAATTCTCTAGGGTTGGGATGAAGGAAGGGCTAACAGGAGATGGTCGAACAACTTTTATTTACGGCAGATACATAGAATTGATTTTGTGCGGAAGATGACGGGGACTACGATAAGAGGTAATAAGTGCACCTATTTGGGGAGGGAGACCTTTGATCAGCAGTTGACTGCAATGCGTACGGCGCGATTTTACAATACAAGGTCTTGTGTCGTGGCTGGCTAGGCACCACCACTGGGCAACGGTGTATACGAGTATAGATAAATACTATCTAAGTATAGAAACATCATCGTTTCCACATACCAGTATTAAAACCCAGGACCTATAGCGTCGCAGACAGGGTTACTATAGTAACTACATCAGTCGGCCGTGAAATGTTGTACTAATCAGTTTAAAACGTTTCTAAAACCGACGCGTGCGCGATTAGAAACAAATTAATGTTACATACATTTTTTCCACATACATTATTGCATCTCCAATATGTTTTTCCTTTATGGGACTGACTTTAGGGTTTACCATTTGCTCACAAAACTGCTTCTAATTCGATAATTTATTTAAGCACTGCCGAAACAAGAAGGCTCAGGTTACAACCTAACGTGGTTATTCCGCCCAATTACCGGCCCGGCCGTTACCGGATAAATACGGTTAATTCCAGGTTGATCTGGATTCGATTACACTGGACAATAATAGATGTTTTTGTTGAATTTGTAATTCAACTGGCTTGTAATAGATTCAAACCTATACTATACCTATATAAGGTCTATCCAAAATTAGTGATATCTTTTGACAGGAAAATAGGTAGGTAAAAAGAAACAACCATTAATATCATCGAATAATTACTGCACTGAAATGCACGGAATAGCTGATTTTTTTTTCAATATTTCGGAGTCAAAAGATAATCACCAGTGGTCGGAGTAGGTATATTGAATTAAGGTCATTGACATCAAACGTATATGTGAATATGGATACGCCTCCGAGTTTCCGGATACAAATGGATCTTAGATGTTTAGCTTAAAATTAGAAAATCAAAAAGAAATTGTAACCGATGAGGATCAATAAACAATTTTGCGTAATTTTAGGAAACTCTTTTTCCATGTTATGATATCATGACGCAAGTATGTAAAATCCCTACTATATAATCACTAATTTTCGATAGACCTTATATAGGGTGTAACAAAAAGGCAAAGCTATGCAAAGCTTTGTTAAGAAATGCCATATAGCCCACTATTAAGAAGAAAAATTCGAAATCACACGTATATTTTTCAGGTTGCATGAACATTTCTGAGTTAGGTAGGTATGTAGGAATTTCTCCAGTAGATTAGTTAATCATTGGATTTTATTAATGTATGGTACTAATTATTTACATAGACATAACGAATCAAATGAAACTAAACTTTTTTTATGATGAGGTATTTCTGATATTTTTAAATCCATATTGTTGATTTTATAGAGGTATCTAGTTCACCAAAACCGTGCATGTGATGTGAACTGCTGAGGTAAGTAACTTTAGTCTTAGCTGGTTAATACTTTGTAGAAAACGATATTGGTTAGGTATCTCTGTTTCAAAACTCTTACTCTGGGAATACCATCAAAACTGTATTAGTAAAGTATTAGTTGTAAGTGAAGAGATTAAAGAGATTATTGACAATAAGCAGAGGTGGCACAGTGGGATAATACGGACGGACAATCCGCTTACAGGGTAAATGTGTGACGTGCGCCCGCGCATGCCATGTTATGTGGTGTGGGTGACAAGCGGGTTTCATTTCATACTTATTGTAAGGGTAAATAATTGTTTCAACTAAATTTTTATTTAGTAAATAATGATGATCCGGGGCTTCACTAGAATTTTATCTCGAGCTCTACTATACATTATATTTTTTGGTCGTCAACGTTTTTGAATACCACGCATTCTCCTCATCATCACGAACATTTTTCTCCATGGAAGCATACCTGGGAAGTGTCTGGTTTCCAAGATATTGAGGTCTAAAGTCTACTTATCAAGTTGCATTTTTTGGCAGAAATGCATGTAGGCATGACTAACAAACAACTTTCCCGAAGAAACGTTAATTAAATTCCAAACATTTCTTATCAAAAATCCAAGACAAAAGTTACAGCGCGCGGTGGGTAATGCTACGAGTAGTTCTCGCGCGAAGCACACTAGGCTAACCTAGAAATCTACACTAGGCTACACTGGCAGCAACAACCAACACGAAAAATCCAGCTAAGACAAAACTACTACTTTGTTACTAACACAAAAAAGTTAGTTCTTATTATTAATTAAGTAGGTACCTACCTACATTTTACGATCGTATTCTTAGTGGAAAAGTTCGAGGACACACAAATGAGAGATGGTGCACAATACCTACTAGGTATGACAGGAACGTGGTTTGTTAGCGATCAGCTGATTGCCCGGTCGGGTTCTTGCCGGCTATCGATCGAAACTTCTCTAGTTTCCAGTGTTACTAATCATCATAACATCAGGAATAAATAACCTAGCTAGATAGGCAGACTAACTTGAAACTACAGTACGTACAGTGTAAATTATTAATAATAGTAGTAGGTACTATTGACTACCTACGCGATAACCTGGAAACATCGTTAATTTAGGCTCTTTCGAGCTAACTAAGCTAAGTGACAATCGAGTAAGTAAGTAGGTACCTTTTCTAGGGCAAAAATCACGAATCACAAACTTCTTCATCAATAACTTCTTCAAGTTTAATAAAATGACGAAGTCACACATAACATAAATTACGGAAAATTAATTAAACACCATTGTCAAAATTAACGTAACAACAGAAAGAAATTCGTCTGTTTTAGTCCCTCCGCACATGGAGCTACTCAAATATGACGGAATTAATCAGTAATTAGAATTACAAACTAGTTATAAACTGTATTTCGCACACGACGCTACTCACATTGCAAGGTTTCAGTCACTCCTGTTATTTCTACTACCAAATAAACACGTGCGAAAAACCTAGCAAGGGGAAATATTGGAAGCAATAAAAATGTCGAGTGGATCGAGCGAAGATGACGATGTCATTATACTATATTATCATCATAACAGACGCCGAAGGAATCGACGCAGATTTTGGATTCACCCATATATCCAAAATAATGTAAACTGCAGATTGTCAGTTGCAGCACGAGAGCTGCGTGAAACAGATAATAAATTTGTGGGATTCTATAGAATGTCCAAAGATAGCTACGTACATTTTTCACATCAAAACACAGTAAACTCGGGTAACCTAGTAGCTCGGCGACCGGCACGACGCGTCGCGCGCGATCCGTTGCCAACGCGTTACTAACTAATTAGTGACTAGTCGCGTCGTGTGCGAACCTGTATGGCAATGTATGGGCGGTGACGCTCAAAAAACTCGTTAGTAATTTCAGTTTGTGATTAGTTCCTTTTGAGTAGCTCCATGTGCGGAGGGCCTTAGCATTTAGGTATCGAAATCCCAACGCACATAGACAGTGGCACGTGTAACGCTGCCCGCCCTTGAACCTGTACGCGAACTCGAGCGGTATCCTTTAAACACCTTTGACGAGCCGACAAGCATCGCGCGCGCGCCCTCTCTCGCACATTTACCGAGAGTCGAGACTAATGTTCAATACATTAGTTAAGATATGGTTCGTTTAGGTACCTACTCAAGCTTCAATCACATTCTATTTAAAAATAGCTGTTATGCTAAAGACACACCGTACCAGCGCGTAGGTAGATACCTAAATACAGGCTACTTAGGTACTCTCTCTAGTAATAAAATAACAAACAACAACACGAAACCTAGAATAAAACAAAACCGACAAATGTAAGTAAAGTTTAATTATTTATTACAATACTCCATGATTATTATAAGCTACACTTGTATTTTTTGAGGAAACCTTTGGTAGTATGTAGTATGTAATGGTACTTTAGGTATTTAGCTTGTCCGTACTTTGTTTTCAATGAATGAATGCGATTGAAATTTGAATAACACAATCAAAATCCTTGATCACAATAATCAAAAACTTCTTCAACCTTCTAAAATCGACAAGTCACATGGCACACCACTCGGTCTGTGTATTGCTACAGTATAATCGAAGGAAATGCAGCGTTGGCTCTTCGTGAGTACACACACAGCACTTTAAGCAATCAAAAGACTTCTGAAATGCAATTCCTTGCACAATCTTTAATATTGATAATGTCCTAAAATACTAAATCGAGTAAACACAAACCTAGTTGGATGAATTTTTGTGGGCGCCGCTGCACAGTGGGCTAGGATTGAAAAAATGGGAATTACGAATCGAAGTGTGCGAATCGCGTCGAATTTTTTTCTGTGTACTCATTTTATCAAAACAAACAACTTTTATTTAAAAAACTTTTCTAAAAAAGTTCATTTTCAAACTTTAAAAAAAGATTGATTTTTTTTTGTATGAAGATAAACTAAAAACTGTAAATATCGAAAGGGGTAAAAGTGTTAGCAGTGGCGGTTTATAAGGGTTAAAGTAGAGTTAACGGCCGACATTTCATGCCTGGGAATTTATGTTGTAAGTCTGCCGCCTTGGGCTTCACGTGACCTAGAACATCGCCATACAAAATGTATGGGGACCATTGACTTCAATCTTTTGTTAGCTGTTGTGGTTAGTGGGCGTGTTAGAAAAGATGACGGCTAATACTTTATGCTTTGGAGTCTACTTAATAAGTCGTCCGCCTTGACCTCCACAGGAGTCCCACAGGAAATTTCCCATACTAAATGTATGAAAAGTATCGACTTCAGCAAATGTTGGCTATGGCGGCTAGTGGAAGTCATAGAAGAGATGACGGCTGATATTTGGTGCCTTGGAGTCTCTGTCATAAGTCTGCCGCCTTGGCCTTGACAGGACTTAATAGTTCACTAATAATAAATGTTGTATGGGAAGCATCCATTAAAATGTAATGTTAGCTGTCATGGCGGTTAGTGAGAGTTATAGAAAAGGTAACGGCTGACATGTCATGCCTGGGAGTCTACTTAATAAATCCACCGCCTTGCCCTCAACAGGATTTAGAAGTTCCCCATACTAAATGTACGGGGAGTATCGACTTTATCAAATATTGGCTATAGCGGCTAGTGGAAATCATAGAAGAGATCTACTTTAACCCTAACTAACCGCCACTGCTTTCGATATTTACAGTTTTTACTTTTTCTCCATACAAAAAAAAACAATATTTTTTTAAGAAAAGTTTTTCAAATAAAAGTTGTTTGTTTTGATAAAATGAGTACACAGAAAAAAAATTGACGTGATTTGCAAACTTCAATCCATAATTCTCATTTTTTTTCCTTCCTAGCCCCTAGCCCACGTGCGCTGTGTCCTTGAAGCTAGTTCTCTATGTAGTCTGTGGCTTGAAGAAATAATTATTTTTAAAATTCAGTTCCGGTCTGTGCGTCACAGGAGATGCGCGCATGCATATCCATTTTTTTTGCGAAATAAGTAGTAACAAGTGCAATAACATTAATTTTGTAATTTGCTTATTTTATAGTAATGTAGTATGTGTGTTTTTAGTTATTATTTGTTTTGCTGTACTGGTTACGGAAATACAGAAGCACTGAAAGTAACAAAGGAACCGGTTTTCTCTAAGATTTGAGTGATAGTGGTGATAGCAGGTGATAGTGATAATGTTCTTTAGTTAGTAATTGTGAATACACATGAGTGTATTCAAATGGAAGTTGTAACTTCTGTGAAACTTTCTGTGTAGAAGGTCTTTGTGATGATTAGTGGCTTCTAACAGAGGACACAAAAGTGCAGCAGCATTAGGTAAGTGTAGGTACATACCTAGCCATTTTAAGTAGGTAGGTAATTAACGTTCGTAAGTTTATGTCTAGTTGGGATGCTCGAAGTTGTTGACGAATATGTTTACCTGCGACAGACGGTCAAACTAGGTAAGTCCAATTTTGAGAAGGAGGTAAATCGGCGAATCCAACTCGGCTGGGCAGCGTTCGTGAAGCTACTAAGCTTATTTGTGTCCAAGATACCCCAGTCCTTAAAGACGAAGGTATTCAACCAGTACGTGGTCTCTAACTATGTGCCTCATAAAGAAGCTCAGGATCGCACAGCGAGCGATGGAGAGAGCTATGCTTGGGATCTCTCTGCGTGATCGAATCAGAAATGAGGAGATCCGCAGACGTACAAAAATCATTGACATTGCTCAACGGTCCAGCAAGCTGAAGTGGCAATGGGCAGGGCACATAGCTCGAAGAACTGATGGCCGATGGAGTCGGAAAGTTCTAGAGTTGATACCACGTATCGGCAAATGCAGCGTTGGAAGGCCACCCGCGAGGTGGACGGACGACCTGGCCAAGCTAGGTCGCGGGCGTCGGTTGGATGCAGGCTGCTTCCGACCGGTCGGAGTGGAGGTTGTTAGGGGAGGCCTATGTCCAACAGTGGACTTCTCAGGGCTGTAAATGATGATGATAAACATGAAGTTTACAACATAAGGCAGACATGCCCCGGCATTCGGTTTCGCTTGCCCCATTTTCGTACGTTTCGTAGCGTCAATATGTATTAGGTACATTGCTTGCTACCGATTCAATAAAAAAAATTGACCCCAAAAATTAAACTCGTTTCCCAGCATTTTTATTTTCATAAACTAACTTTATTTGATGTGCAGAATACGTACCTCTTGTATACGTTTGGCACAAAAAAATACCCTGTATTATATTTTATTAAATAGTTCCGGCGCTAGTTGCTATGTAGTTACATGATTACATTTAGCCATTATACAAAGGAACTATCTGTGCAACTGTAGTACACAATAGAATGTTAGTTCCGAAATCATGAATGTGTATGAACAGGACTCTAGCCATTAAACTTGTGCTTTCCTAGGGCAGCGGCGCCGTCTTATAGCGGTCGTACTGATGTAAAAAGACAGTCATCTTGACGGTGCCGGCATGTAAGGTGTTTCTTCAGGGACGATGACAGCACCATTATTCCAGCGAACCATTGACCGCCACTCCCTGTTTCTTGCACCATACCACAATCATCGTAGCACGGTCTAACGCGTATTCTTTTAAAAATGTGTCAATATGTCCCTTGAAGATACATTGATACTCGTACATGCCTGTTCGATACCTTTTAGAGGCTTAACATAATGTGGACGGTTTTTTTGCTATTCTTTTTGGTTATTTTGTACCACTGTGGTCAGTTTCTATTCCTTGGATATCTCAGGCTTATCGATGTAAGCATCTTTCTGTTAGATACTGCATAGCTGGTTAGTGAAACATCTACTTATACCTACTCTTGTCTCCTCGAAAAAAAAGGGATTTTTGAGAAGTTCTTATTGGGAGGTTTAAATTAATTAGGTACACAAATATACATTATGCACACGACTGTGTTCTCATGACTGGGCTAGTCAGAAGAGCAAAATCGCGAATAATTGCTGATAAAAATTAGACTGTTGCTAGAACCATGAAAATATCAGTCAAAATAGTCATAAGGTCAGTCGGCGAAGAATGTTGTAAGTTTTGCAAACTAATTCTTTGTAGTTGTTACAGTTATTCTCGTCTTATCGATAGGGCCACTTGTTAGATCACCTAAGCTCGACTTATTATCATTATCGACCAAACAATGTCCCTTGTGATATTTAACACAGGTTATACCTACTTACCTAAGTATTTCACCTAAAGATATTAGAGAAGGAACAGTCTAAAACATGCCCATACAAAATACTTTTGGATTAAACGCAGTATATTTTAAAACGGGCTGATCTTTATTACCTTCCACCCCTAAATAAGGGTTGTAACCGCTAAGCTTGCGGACTTAATGTCTGCCCTATGGCAAATATGAGCTTTGGGCAAACATAAACATTATTTTAGTAAACTGATGAGCTTAGTAACGGCTACAAGTGTGATTAGTGTGGCGAGTGCGACCCCATGTTTTAATTTGGCAGGGCTGTCAGCTTTGTGGGAAGTATTCTATACTAGCTGTTGACTATATTATAATGTAGCCTATGTCTCTCTCCGTACTCCCTAACCATACCTTATGAAACCAAAATTTCAAGAAGGTTAATGGAGTATGTTAAAAAAAACTTTCTTTTATTATGCTGAGATGTAGAGCTTTGTTGGTGTCGGTTCAAAATGACAGTGATCTAGAAATTATAGTCTGTTTAATTATTAGTTAGTGTATTATGTTATAGGTATCCTAAAAACAATTAAGCGATTGTACCTATAAGTATATGTAGAGGCAATCGAACAAAGTTTAATCTAATACTTAGATATCCTAACTCCAATTCATGACAAGTCAATTCATCGTAGGCCTCCTTCAACAACATCCACTGTGACTTGTTCGTAGCGGCCTGCATCCAGCAGATGCCCGCGGTCCTGACTTGATCGTTCATCCATCTTACAGGTTTCCCATGTCAAATACTTAGGTACATTATTATTATTATTTTTTCCTTCTAACAGAAACATTATTAAAATTAATCATCAGTTTAATACCCGTTTGATTTGATGAAAACAATGAAGATAATATTTTTATTGTCTTGCACCCCTAATATAAAATCAACTTGCATACAGTACAGCTTAGCACGTACAAAAGTAGTCCAAATTGAAAATGACCAGGTATTTTGTATAAATAAAGTTTACTTTGATGATATGCCTTCTGTATTCGTTAGAAGAGGGTGTCTGATTGTAACACAGTTTTTGTTTTAGTAGCGATTTGTAACAGAAGTTTTATATATTTATATTTAGGTATACTAGCATAATTTTAGCCATAGAAAGTCCATAGTTTAACTAGTCAATATTGGCTTCCCCCACAGAAAACCTATACTTAAATTTCCCATCTTTATAAATAGGACTAAACCTATACTTAAGCTGTGTAATTTACAAAGTAGGACGAGAAATTGTAGTCGTAAGTAGGTAGGTATAGTAAATACCGAATTTTGCTGAGATAATTTTAAAGCATGGAAAATATATTCTACTGTGGACATAAAAAAACACAGCAGTTCAAAACGACTCTACATTATCTTAAACAAAACAAAACCCCAAAATATTACTTTCTGCAACTCTGGCATAGAATTAGATAAGTTCAAGAAAGCGGAAATTATAGAGGAGTTGTCATAACTGAAACCAAAATGGTAGTATTGAAAATTGAGATAATATCATCAACATCCCCATTGGGTAATTTGGGACACGTCGATCCTGATGTCAGAAAATTACCGACCTCCTAAATGCAATACCTAATTTAACAATTACCTACATTATCCGTAATCTTCATTTCAGCTATGTGAGATCTGCTGAACATAAGCCTTCCCCAATGCAATGTGCGATGTGCGATGTATTGGAAAGTAACATAATATGTACTAGTAGGTAATGTAATGTAGTAGAGATCAGGATCTTTTTACACAACTGCACCAGAAGGAAGGTTATGTTTTCGATTGTAGGTATGTATGTATACCTATTTATCATCATTTCAGAAATATTTTGTATAATTATTTATTGTTTCTGAACTCAGTTTCGCCACCATGGTCACCTCCACACATCTTCTCATCCCCGTGGCTTTACACTACCCTAAGGGGCGTGCACAAATCCGGCGCTTGACTGACAGTTGACAGCTAGGGTGTCGGGTGTCTGGTATTGTGAACGGCCCTTAATGTTGCTAGTAAATAAGTAATATTCGCATTTTATTGGGATATACTATGTTGCTGTCAGATATATATTGGGAACGAAGCTTTAACGTTGCGTAGATGTGCTGTACGAAACATAACGAAATGCTTACTGTGGAGAATTCGTACACGCAAGAATATAATATTTACTTAATCTAGGTATTTAGTTATCGACGATGTTATGTGATTCAGATAGAATGCTCGTGAATGTTAACTTTAATCATAATTTAGAAAGAGTGAAGTTATTTGCTTGTGTATCTATTGTTATTGTAAAAAAAACCTCTGCTTACAAGTCGAGTTGGTGTCCAGCACCTGGTGGCCGTAAAACCAAATTATGAAGACTTGACATATCTGCGTCCTAAAAGAATAAGTGTAGGAAGATGATATCGCTTGCTCCGAAGTTGGACTTGACTAGTTTCAAATTGGTAGACACAGAGTGACGTAATACCGTGTGTTGTTACACGGCATTAAGGCTTATTGAATGTTAATGCGTAGTGTGAGGGTGCCTAAGAAACAGGAGGTGCGTCTCCATTGTTCTGTGCGAAATTCATTTGTCTAAACAAATTGGTATTCACATGTTCATCATAAATCTCTCCTCGCCTCTACTCCTCAACAAGACTACACTATTCCAATCTACTACCTATAATGTAGAAAATAACTAAGCAAATTCATTCTTCGTCGGTTCTTAGTTAAGTAAAGTTTTACTTATTGACCAATTCACAAATGCTGAGATATTCCAACCATAATTATTTACTCAACCTGTTTATTTGTCAAAAATATTATTAACTAAACAAGTATTTCTTTTTAATGTAAATGCCCTCGATCTCTCTTCCATCCTTACTTCTTGGCAGAAAACAGTCACTTGCGTGTAATGATCACAAGCCGTCGACGTGACGTGCTCCAATGGAGCCTCGCACTATGGATTAATTTGAATCCGCTCGCGGTTTGTTTAGCTGCTAATGCACTTAACTAATGCGATGAGCACTTCGGCTAAAGAAACACTTGTTTACCAACAAGAGAAATGCACGGATTTTGGCCAGCGGGTTTATTTTCTCAGCAGAGTAAGGTTTATTTGGACCGGTTTACATCACTTGCATAAATCTATACAACAATCATTAATATTAGCTACAGTAAGGCAAGCACAGCAACATATCTAATGTAATCAGAAAAGGCTCTTAAGAAACAATGAAAAAATATACATAATGAAGTTTAAATACCTACCAGTTCCTTTTCTTAGTTTGCTCAAAGAGATATCTCTTTCCCTCTCTCTTTAAGAGATAGGCCATTGAAAACTGCTGTGAAGTCCTGTGTCCATTTGCATATGGCGTTTTCCCACTAGACGACACGACAACATTATGGGGTGCCGTGTCATGGTCGTATCGTCTTGTGGGAAAAAATTTTTGCTTCCAAAAAAGCCGTGGTAGTGTCGTGGCCGTTTCATCTAGTGGAGGAACGCCCATTCTCAACAAATAATTATAGTTTATAATATGCTTCAACTTTACAAGTTTTACTTGCAGGTCCTTGTCCCATCTAACGTAATATAATTCTACCACACTGACCGCAGCCGGGTGGCCAGTGAGGACGTGTCACATAAACTAATCACGTGCTGATGTACGGCGACAGAGGGTAATGGCTGCGCCGGCGCAGGGCTGCTATTGAAGGGTTACTGAAATGCTATGACTATGGGATGTGCTTTGCATGTTGAGTATATAAGGTCTTTTCAAAATTAGTGATTATCTTTTGACACGAAACTAGGTAGGTAAAAAGAAACAACTTTCACTATGGAACCAACTCCGAAATAGTAAAAAAAAACAGCTGTTCCATACATTTCAGTGCAGTAATTATTCGAGATTGTATGGAACAGCTATTTTTTTTCCTTATTTCGGAGTAGGTCCCATAGGGAAAGTCGTTTCTTTTTACCTAGCTAGTTTCTTGTCAAAATATTATCACTAATTTTGAAAAGACCTTATATAATCTATAAATTCAAAAATTCCATAAGTAGTATGCATTGTTTATGGGTAGATGACTGAGGCACTAAGAAATAAGACCATTATGATGGAGTCCAAACCTAGTTCCTAAAAATAACAACTGGACAGGACAGTCTGCCATGTCAACCAGACAGGTTATATAAACACTAGCTTCCAGCAGGTAACCCTGCGTGAACATTATTAAACAGGCGCGGGCGCAGCAATGCTCAATCACCTTTTGTTGTAAATGAAAAAGGAGGACCCTCACCACATATCACTCACAATGTCGCGCTAGGTGGACCAGGACCACGGAAACATACATAGAGGAGCTGCTTCAGTATCTACACAGTGGTCTTTGGCGTCCAAGCTTTTGGATTCGAATCGCTGTATTGGTATGGTCAATTGATTTCGGTCTCCGTTTAATACGAATTCTGTAGGAAACTCTCATAGAGGAATAAGATCTCATAGAGTCCTAATGTTCTACATTACTAATGTATTGTAACGTATAGTAATGCAAATTGAATTAATTTAGTAATGTTGTGCTAGCCTGTAAGTGATATATATATCAGAATATATACTCAAATTATGTTTTTAATAATGTGTGATATTTATGTTGTAGGCAAGCCTTATTCAAATAAATAAAAATATACAATCTAAGTGTCAAGGACTGGAATTTTGAGGCACCGAAAAGTGTAATGGTGCATCGAAACTGTTAGTATGACATTAGCACTCTATGTCTACATCTTATTTCTCTATGGTACTGTTGCGTTAGGTGGGGCCATATAAATGTATAAGAGGAGATATCAAATCCCTGGGTGGGGCTATTTTAGGATTTGTCTGGTAGGTTATCATGACACAGGTTACCTATTTTATAGCCCAACATATGGTTTCTTTCGAAATCCTTATTGCCAAAATATAATAATAGAGAAAAATATTTTAGTTCACTAAAAGTTGTCCATATAAAGTAGAGGTAAGAAGCTGCTTGCAACAATTATAGAGCCTCATTTACCACCTAATTGGCATTACCACATGTTACCCTAGGTAAATGTGGGTTATTATTCCCTATCTATATAGTCTCCCGAAGGCACACGTTTGCTCATTCTCATCAAAGTAAAAGTAACAATGAAGCAGCTATTTCAAGGGGCCATCTTCCTCAGTGTCGGCGTAAAACATGCAATTGCTTTTGCTAAACTGCTGGACGAACAAAGGATGTAAATGTACTGTGATGGTGTGTGGTGCAAGTTACGTGATGTGGCGATGTAGTTAAGTTCTGGTCGCAACGCTGGAGGTCTCTAGTTTGCATCATAGGTCATACTGATTTTTTAAATGTTGTTTTGGGTTCTTATAATAATTTAAGGTATTCCTAAATAGGGATCTCTTTATTAAATGAATATGATAATTAAATTATCAATAATTGATACAGTAATTTAGTTATTTAAAGCTAGTGTGAATTTAACTAACATTATAAATGTGGAAGCTATTTGTATATACCTACCTATATAGATAGTTAAGGTACGAGGAAGGACAGGTTAGGTATGTACATAGGTTAGATTAGGTATGTAGTCTACGTGAACGAAGTCGCAGGCAACAGCTAGTCTATCCATAGTTAGTATAGTAATGTCAGGCTTTCAGTCTATTCATTCCACCACACAGATAATATAATGCAGACAGAAAGTTAAAACACATTTAGACTCTATATTCTCATAATAGTCCCACATTTCGAATTCGTACGCTTCGCCAGAAAGGCAGCCACCGCTGCCTCCTCTGCCAAACACCACACTCTCGGGCAGGCTAGTGCGTAACTGCGGAAGGTGATGGAGTGCCCCCATGTGGGAGTTCTGTACAATATGGTCTTCACATTCGACCAGGTATACAGCAAATGCATGAGGGAGGTGACCAAGATCTCCTAGGCGATCACAGACTGATTTAGTAACATGCGACTGGTCTCCAGTAAAATTGCCATTGTATCTTACTAATTTTAAACGTCTGTGGTGTAAGCCGATATATTACAAAACTAGTGGACGCCCGTCCGCGTGGACTGCAGAAAAAACAAAATGTCGAAATTATACAGGATAAAAATATTTTCCCGGGATAAAAAGTAGCCTATATCACTGTCCATCCCTTAAACCAGTCTTTCCCAAAGTGGGCGAGAGAGGGGCAGTTAAGGCCCCAGAAAAAAATAGCGGCACTAATATGCTATTGACATTTTTAAGGTGAAATAAAAATGGGGGGCTCTACTGATTTTCAAAGTGAGCGTTAGACGAAATAAGTGTGCAAACCTCTGCCTTAAACTATCTCCATTAAAAAAAAAAGACGGTGAAACAGACACATACACTTTACCATTTATAATATTAGTATGAATACGAATATGTACTCTCTTGATATTTTTAACGAATCACTTGTAGCAATTATTTAAAATGAGTAAATTTGACTGATTTAAAGTTATTTTAAAAGTGTGCGTAATCATGGGTTCTTGAGAACTCACGGTCTTCTCAGCACCGGCGGCTTCCATATCAACTAAAAAGAGCCCAAGTTAACTGAAAAACCAATTAAACAGTCAGACTGGCGATCGGAAAATGTTAGCCATTGTATCATCACAGCTCCCCGCTGTTTCTGCTCCACGACCAGGAATATGCCTGAGGCTGGGTTTTGGAATATCTTATCTCCTATTGTGTACCGTCAATTCAGAGTGAGAGCCACTAACTAGTACTTCTAAAGGTACGGCAGCAGTATGGGGTACGATTTTGTTGTCGTACGACCCGATTTTTTTACTTTGACTATAGTTTATGGGTCTGCCCGTTGACTGGCTATGCCGGACAAATTTTAAATGATTTACTTAGACGAATATGGTCAATACGGGAAGCAGCCTTGTACTAGGTACCTTAGTTTGTCTGTCTGTCTTCAGCCTATTGCAGTCCACTGCTGGACGTAGGCCTCGCCCAGGGTACGCCACAAGGCTACTGCCACAAGGGGGTTTTGGCCATAGTCACCAGGCGGGTTGGTGACCGCAGTGTGATTTTCGGACTATGTTGTCAGCACGCAGGTACCTTAGTACTTGTTAGATATTTAGTTTTAAACAAAACATACCCGACTACATTTTATCTTTGGACATCTTCTATATGACATGATTCACTTCACCTTCGATCACTTCTTCACCTGTTTACAAATCCTCCCATCCACCACTGACCCTCGGATCTGATAACTCATAACTGCGAAAACAGGCACTTGCACTAACTACAATCGCCACGAGAAACCAGACCCGAGCACCTAG
Source organism: Carposina sasakii (assembly GCA_014607495.2). Lineage (NCBI taxonomy): Eukaryota > Metazoa > Arthropoda > Insecta > Lepidoptera > Carposinidae > Carposina > Carposina sasakii. Next base: position 4,117,258 of record CP053161.1, read on the forward strand.
CATGCAAGATAATACATCGCATTATTTCCGAAATCAAAAACTGGATTAATAATCTACATAATATGTAGTATGTAACATATTATGTTTCGCCAACAACCGCCTAATACAATTTAATTTAAAATAGTTGCTATCATATAAATATAAAGCTCCTAAAATAACATGATCTATTTTACATCATCATGGAACTAATCTTAAGCTTCTACTCCAGAGTACCATAATGTTGATAACCCTCCTATCACCATAAATGATAACAGAGCCGTACCGACTGTGTAACAACCGTACAAAGTCATCTAATCCAACTTTGAAGTCGCGAATAGCCCATTGAAATGCGTTTAACTGCATGCCGGTTATTTCATATGCCATTACCCTTAGGATTGGGTAGACGAACGATTAAAAATCGTGTGTAGTTAGCATTAATTATTGAATTCATAAATCCTATTTTTCTCTTGTTAAAACTTCTCTAGCTAAATAGCACCTAAAAAGATCTGAGTGGAATCTCTAAATATTTCAACTGTAAAATAACTAAGTACCTATTGTAAAGCTAGTACTATTCTCAATCAAGTTTCAAAAGGACCTAGATAAAATTTCTGAAAATTTCATCAGCAAAACTCTATAATTTACACAAGCGATTCTAAAGAAGCGCAAGTTTTTCTAGCGATTTTAAATCGTACGTATACTTAACCCTGTGGTGGTACAGGGGTCGGTCAGACCGCAGGGGTCCGTCAGGCCGCGGCTAACTAACCGTCCTGGAAGGGTTAGGCTCTGTGATCAACTCGCGAACTCTCATTTTTCGTATTCTTGTCGGCCAGTGGAGCGCACCGGAATACTGATGGACGCCAATAGTTTCACTGTTTCGGTGCCTACACAAGTTTTTGATGATAATTTTGGATAGAAAGGCTTCTGACAAAAACTATACTACGAGTACTATAGCATTTACTACAAAAGGCTTACAATTAATAAATTTATATATACAGGGTGTAACAAAAAAGGTATGTTAAGCGAAAAGCTACGTAAATAGCCCATTGTAGAGAATCTATACACAAAATTTGAGACTCGAAATCACATGTTTATTTTTCCCAATAGTATGGAGAATTTTTAAATATCTCAGGAATTTTCATACAATCTTGAAAAATAAACATTTGATTTCGAGTCTCAAATTTTATGGATAGGTTCTCTACAGTGGGCTATTTACGTAGCTTTTCGCTTAACATACCCTTTTTGTTACACCCTGTATATAGACTCTTTCTTGGATAGTTTGTGGTTGAAATGAAACTGCTGATCTTATTCGTAAGAAATTGTTTGGTTTTGACTTCCTTTCTACCTACGAGTGTCAGGTAAATATTAATTCGTTCAGTCAAAATGTAGGATTTTGTGAGTAAAAAAGACTAATGAGATACATAGTTGTTGTTAAATGCTATAAGATTAGTAAAATAAACTAAAATATAAGATATTTTATTACATGATATTACCATTAATTTTTGACTCTGCTTGATTAAATCATCAACAACCTCCGTTCCGATTGCTCACGGCTCTCAAATGAATGCGCAAAACGATCGACTTCGTCTCACAAGGGTTTTAACCCTCTACAAATCATCCATGCTAAGCGATGTGTCAAAACGCTAGCGATACGCGCTCGTAAACTACACGTCGTGACGTATTACGCATTGTCTGAACACCCAAAACAACTCTGCGGTCTGATAGACCCATTTACGTAAGACAGACTCTTAAATTGTCAGATGTAGAGTTTGGAGTCGAACAGCATAGATTTTTGAGCAGCATTTGAAGTAACATACTATGTTGCGGCACAGTAGCTTCACAGATTTTACTTTCAAATTCTCGAATGTAAAATAGCATATTGTATTTGTTATGTCGTTTAGTGAGTTTTATTATTTCGCCGTTGCTCAAGAGAATCCTCATTTTGACGCGTTTGTGAAATCGTTTTAGAATAGGCCTTTGTTTTGAATGTGGAATTACTGACATCAGGCATAGCTGAATTTACTAAATGCGAATCTACATACCTATGGAAATGCTGAGATGTATTTTATGCCGCGGGCTCGCATCATAAAAGTGACAAAGAATGCCAGAGGTAGGTACCGTATCTAGTACCGTTATGGAACAGAAAGTACCTAGAGGGAAATTTAACAAGAAGGTTCGTTAGAAGTTTGGAGGTAAACAATAAGGACGCCTTTGTAAATTTTCTTTTTGATCAACTTAAGTACCTATCTGTTAACATTTGTAATGTACTCCTACACAATAAAGAATAAGAACAAGGTAAAATATAATAACTTTAGTTTTTCGTAAGGATCTAAAAATCCGTTTGTGGACATTCAGAATGTTAACATTCAGAATTGTAAAAAATAATGACTTACCTAAAAGTAAAAAAGCTTTGATTTTCGCTTTCGAGTGCATGTCTAACAGCTTATTTTCGCAATAAAAATTTATACAAATAAGTTCATTTCTAAAAAATGTTCATGCCAAAAACGTAATGTAAGAATAAAAGTTTAAAAGAGATGGTCAAATTCGTCATCCGAGTTAATTGACCCGGTAGCTCAATTGGCGAGAGCACAGCACGGAATGCGAGAGGTCGTGGGTTTGATTAGCACTCGGGTGAAAAAAAATTTTTTTCTTAAAAACATATTCATTTCGTTTTAAACGTAGTATTTTTACATCCAGATAAAGGTATTATTATTACGTATTACAATTCATCATCATCATTTACAGCCCTGAGAAGTTCACTGTTGGACATAGGCCTCCCCAACAACCTCCACTCCGATCGGTCGGAAGCAGCCTGCATCCAACCGACATATTACAATTACTAACTCATAATGGGCATATTACATAGTTTCCAAATTACCTCGTCGGAAAGTAATTTAAATATAAATCCTGTAAATATATCTATAGAGTAGATCTCATATAACAACAAATAACCACCAAAGTATCTTTAATCCACACAAAAATCACTTCGAAACCAAAGCAACCAAATCCTCTCAACAGCATGAATAATAACCTACAACAAACCAAACTTATTACTAACATCTTCGAGGCGTGTCTCAAATAAAAATCCATCAAATAACCTACCCTACAATACGGCAGGGGTCTGATAAATCACGAGAGGAGACCACACCCCCAAGATTTTATATCAGCAAACAAAGGTGCCCCCCTTATCGACCGGGTGGGGGTGAAGCGATACGAACATTACACCCTGTATGTGCCAGCTACTTGCGAAGATTGGACTATGTAACCGAAACATATACCGATAGCTACAGCTGACACCATTTAACTTTTACGTTACTTATTACCTACCTAACTTTTATTAAACCTGCCCCCCTAGCATGACCGCGCATCGTGGATATCGTATCGTACGATATCGTATCGTCTCTTTACAAAATTCAGCATGGTGGCAATATTTATCGTATTTTGACAGGCTAAATGTCGATAAATCGGTTTATCATATCGTGATTCGCAGGTCATCTCTTCAATATTCTTCCGCCACGGACCCTGGGGATAAGCACGAACCTCTTTACGCGGCGTAACGCTAGCGACTCGCTAGCAAAATCTATGAGAATTGACAGTTTGGCGCTAGCGTTACGGACTATCGAGGGGTTCGTGCTTACTAGGTATATATAGGTAGTCTTTTTCACAGAATAATTCCAATGCCTGATTTCTTACTAAACTATTTTGTTCAGTGACACAGAAAATGTGGTCATACGCATAGTAACTAGCGCCATCATCAATCGGAACTATACGGTGAAACGCACATAATTACCTACTCTGCTGAGATCACTTGCGATGAGAATTCTTTTAATCGGAACAAATTTCTACGTATTTAAAAAACACATCTTTCAAGTTTCAGGTCTGAAATATCAGCGGTTAAGGTTGTGTATTAATCCTTCAGTCATTTAGAACAATATACAGGGTGATTTTTGGTCGTAAACGTTCCCGAAAACTACGGAATCTCCTCATCATCACGATAATTTTTCTCCAAGGAGGCATACCTGGGAAGTGTCTGGTTCCCAAGATATTAGGGTCCAAATTTGAGTAAATAGACTGCGTTTTTCAGCATAAATGCACATAGACGCGCGTAGCAAGATTATTTACGAGAAATATGAAAAAAGTAGCATAAACACTGGAAAATGGAAACTATAAATTTCGCCCGATCAAGTAATTAAATTTAAAAAAAAAATTAAATAGTTTCCCAGCAATTTTTTGGCATAAACTTACTTAATTTGATGTATAGAGTACGTACCCTTCGGTAAGGGTGGCAACGAAAAAGCAGCCTGTATAATATAGAAGCTTAGTAGGTATAGAAGATAGCAAAGAAATAATGTTAGCAGTATGAAACGTATAATGAATAACGGACAGAGTGTTGTCAATACACAGAGTGAAGCATTCATAGTAAGCTCGGTAACGATATTGTATGAAGTAGGGATGTGTATTGACGCGTTATCTACCCACACATACAAACCATAGTAAGCTCGGCGCCTAACAGAAAATACGCATACAAGCGCAACGCGCCGCCATTCGTCTTCATTTTTATTATTGTTATAAATGGGAATTGCAACTTATTCCAGGATAAAATTAGACAATACATCACTTGGGTACAGGAAAATCTTATTTCCCACTAGTGGACGCCCGCGACTCCGTCCGCGTGGACTACAGAAATAACAAAATGTCGAAATTATCCGGGATAAAAACATTTTCCCGGGATAAAAAGTAGCCTATAATGTTAAGTGGGACCTGTCACAATATCCTGAAAACTGCATCGAAATCGGTTCAGCCGTTTCTGAGATTAGCGTGCACAAACGCACAGACAAACAGACAAAAATTCCAAAAATCATCGTTTTGGGTTCTATTGCGTTGATAAAGGTCTCCTATAATATTTTTTCTCATATATCTTCCATGTACAGACAGCGATCCGTTACATTTATATTATATGAATAGATATAGATTTAGATTGGTCCATTTAGTGTTAAAAAAAATACGGTAGGTACCTATCTAACTAACTATACTTACATACCAACCAAGTATCAGAAGTATAGCTATGTTTATTACCTACCTACTGACTTTCAAAAGTCCATACAACATTAAAACAAATATACCTATAGGTACCTATTAAAACCTTCTTCAGAATACAACCTCTGCTCACCTCAAGGAAAAGACTCTTGAAGCTATCTAAAACATATACATATTTTTTTCCTAAAAATATTCAAGCACAGGAAACTCAGGCTCGCCCTCGGGTGTTAAGGGGGGTTTGGGGGTCGTTGGGGGGTGGGGGTTGAGACCCCCGGCTGTGGGGAGAGGCACCTGTGTACTGTTACAGCCTGGGTGTGGTTTGCCGTTCAATAACTTAATACTCTGGAAAGGCTTTCGCGCTGAAATCTCTCTGAATGTAGCGAGCGCGACCGGTTTTGATACTCGCATCTTTTTTATAGATTAATAAAAAATGATAATGGTAAGTGGTCATTATCATTAACTATGTTATTACTAAATAATTAATTAAATATTTTGATATTTATTTAAATTAACTACGAACTACTTACAGCAAGCTTACAGCAAACAATACAATTGGGAGAATGACATACCTATCTACTAAGTCTAAAATAGAGTCCTACCTGTCATGACATGAGTCTAATTCAAATTGAGGGCAAAAAGATACTTATTTTGATAGGTAAGTAGTTAGAATACACCTACTCAGGAACAGTGGAATTAAGTTCATTATACTTTCTGCCCTTATATTAATTTTAATAATGTATCTACTAAATGGCAGATATTATTTTATTTCACTTCCTACCAGTACCTAGTACCTACCTACTTAGGTAGTAGAGTTCTCACAGAGAGAAATAGTAAAGTACCTACATGAACTACTTCTTAAAGTGTAACTATGAAAAAATTGTAATAATCCATTAGTAAATAAATAAAAAGGTATCAAATATATAGGAGAAAATGATTTTAATCCGAAAATTCTCAGTATTTAATTTATTGTTCAGTAGTAGCAGTTTGTGCAAATATACGCATGTAATCTACCCGGGGGAATATATGGAGGCTATTAATTGCAGGTTTGCAGGTAATCGATCGAGGTGTAGGCGTCGCGTCGCAAGGAGCGGCACGGCTCGGTCCGGCGGCGGTGTGCGTGGCGGATCATGGCGGCGCGGGGGGCGCCCTCGTTAAACGCGCCCGCCGGATACGCGCCGCGGCGGCTGTAAGCTATCCGGCCCCCCGAGCGGCGACGATCGCGATTGGCCGCCGCTGAGCGCACACCGTAACCGATAGCCAATCGCGCCGGCGACGCGAGCACGCCCCCGGAGCGGCCGCGGGCGAGCTCACAACGCGCGCGACTCCGCCGCGCACACTCGCACCGATGCGCGGCTCCTGGGACGAGTCCACGACGGCGGCGCTGCACGCGCGCATCCTGGAGGCGCACCACGCGCCCGCGGCCGACCGTGCCGCGGAGCCCGCCGTCTGCGAGAGCAGTCCGCCGCTCTCGCTGAGCGCGCTCGAGCTGGCCGCGCCGACGCCGCTGCTGCCGCTGCCCACGCTCTCCTTCAGCGCGGCCCAGGTGGCCACCGTGTGCGAGACGCTCGAAGAGAGCGGCGACGTTGAGCGTCTTGCCAGGTTCCTGTGGTCGCTGCCCGTCGCGCACCCTAACGTGGCGGAGCTGGAACGATGTGAAGCAGTTCTTCGAGCTAGGGCAGTGGTGGCATTTCACGCAGGTCGACACCGAGAGTTATATGCGATATTGGAGAGGCATAGATTTCAACGATCGAGTCACGCCAAATTACAGGCGTTGTGGTTAGAAGCACACTATCAGGAGGCCGAGAGGTTACGAGGTCGACCGTTGGGGCCAGTGGACAAATATCGCGTGCGAAAGAAGTTTCCGTTGCCTAGAACGATATGGGACGGCGAACAAAAGACACACTGCTTCAAGGAGCGAACGAGATCACTATTAAGGGAATGGTACTTGCAAGACCCTTACCCGAATCCAACGAAGAAGAGGGAACTGGCGGCAGCGACGGGACTGACACCGACGCAGGTCGGCAATTGGTTCAAAAACCGACGGCAACGCGACCGCGCGGCGGCTGCAAAGAACCGCTCGGCTCTGCTGGGCCGAGGATTCGCGTCCTCGTCCACGTACGATGAGGACTCTGCCGACTCCGAAATCAATGTGGACGAGGAGTAGCATAAGGCGCGCGTCGCCGTCACAGACTGATAGTGTAAATATTTGCGGTGATATAAAATTTATACGCTACGTAAACGATCTTAAACAATTTCGTTGAAATATTTCCAGTGACAAATGGACGATGCAATATAGACAAATATCTTTATCTTAAGTAGAATCACAAATCTGTGAAGTATATTGTGATGTTATAGCAATTTGTATACCAATTTATTCTATGATTTCATTGTTGATGAAAGTGTAGAGTGCTTGAAGTAAGACAGCATTTCTGCCGTCAGGTATGTACCGACTTCTGATTTATTTATTGTTATGACACCTACAGAAAGCTTTTAATCTTTTCGAATACACAAAATTTATAATATAATTTATAATATTTTAGTAACAAGGTTTGAACATATTTTAATTAGGTGCAAGGTAAAGACAGGGTCTTTCAAAATTTCGCTGACACTAAAATTGAATAAATATCATATTTTATTTATTTATTGATCATATAGTAGGTGTGAAATGCTTACCTCCGTCTTCTTACATAGGTAGGTATGCCTTAATTTCCATGACAAGCATTTACTTTTCTAAATAATCTTTAGAGATAGTAATTTAATATCAGGTCCTATAGTTGACACTACTGAATATGGCTAGTAGGTATTATACTTTTCATAAATGTAGGTACGTTCAATTATTTATTGTTAATAAAGAAGGGTTGTACTCGTATCTGATCAAATTTAATGCAATGCATTAAAACAACACTCACTTCAATAGTCTTTTTGTCGTTATCGTTATTCAAATACATCAGCGTCATTGTAAATAAACTTTTTAGTAATTCCTTTCTATAAATAGAACGTTTAAAGATTTCCGAGCAAAGACCGGTAGTTATTAGGTTCCATAAAAGTAGGCCTAACTAAATATTGTGAAGTGTGTGAAGAAATAGTTTTTAAAGCTACAATTTTGGCATCTTAATAATAAAATCATTCAATAGATATTAATTTTAAACCCATTTTTAGATAATGCTATTTAACTAAACAATTTTGTGTTTCACCTTTACCTACAAGATGTCGATTCGAAAATATTACACATTCCTAGTTAAATAAGGATTATGTTAATGAGGATCACTAACTAAGGTGGGAAAGGATTTGCCAGCGATTTCAAATTCGCCAAAATCCTTAAGCTTCGGGATAATCTTTTGATTCCCTTACAAAGGTAGATATCATTCAATGTACTGTGTATCCATACTGTCTATTATTGTGTTTTCTAACTATTTATACATAACTATACTTTAAAAATTCTTCATATTTAATTACTATTGATTATGATCTTATTTTATGTCGACTTGATAGATACATTAGGTATATATCAATTCTATTTATTCTCTATACATAATAACCTACTGTTACTATGTAGTTCGGAAATCTTTAACAACTTTATGTGGCAATTTTGTAATGACCATTTTTTTTTACTTAATTTTTCAAGTGTCAAGATTGTTTTGTTCGACAAATATGACTATAAAAAGAGTCCTTTAATATGAAAATTAAATTGAATTATATATGTTTAATTTTGTAGATTTTCGTGCATTGTTGTAAAATAAACAAACTCAGGCATTAGAGGTAGATATAGATTTAGATACAAGAGAGATTGTAAAAATGTATAATATAAAATGCAAAATGTAAATATCATATCGACTTACAATACAGTCATTAAATTAAAGTTGTTAATAAAATTATATTCGTAAACAATTTACTTTGTGTTATTGATGACACCTTTAGAAATTAAGAAATATGCTAGTTAATAAAGAGAAGAGATTCGTTTCGGCGATATATAAGTATATAAAAGAAAAATAAACATTTAACTTGTGCGACTGCACTGACATTTTGAGTAAAATAGAAATAAAATAAAAAAATCTATAATAAAGTTTCGCGAGATCTAAAGAGGAAACAAAAGAGACCCTAAAATATAATAGATTTCTACGGGAAAATGATTTAAAGAAAATTTAGGCACATCTGTAACATTATTACAACCGTGCGTCGGCGCATACCAATCTGATGCATCATTTAGTAAATGACCTACAAATAATCAAGTATCAAGATTGTTGATAGAGTAACAACTTAATTTAAATAAAAAACTTGGGGTGCATCAAACAGAGAAGCAGATTTTGAATAAATTCTATAATTGATTCGTTAGAAATTTGCCATAAAAATATACGGAAAATTTTAACTAAGTAGGTACAGCCGATAATCCAACAACTTTCGCATAAAGATAATGGAGAATTCAAGAGATTAATAGAGCTAAGTACTAGTATCAGATTCTTAACGATTCTCATCAAAATGATAATGAAGTATCAATTTTCCTTAACAGGCTACTCGTAGATTAAGCAATTATATAGGTAATTCTACCGGTAGGTAATTATCTATACGTTGTAAATAGGTCATTGTTTGATTTTATTTCCTGGCTTCGCGAAAAATCATATGCATAATAAGTTCTACACGACTGCTTGACAAAAACAAAAACAGAAAATAGCTAATTTCAATAAATGAGCTCGAGATGTTTTTTGGAAAATTTTAATTAATTTGGCAGATATTTTTCATATTATTTTCACACAAAATTTGGTATAAAAATAAAATGTGACTTACCTTTTGATCTTTAATATTAAAATTGGCCATTAGTTGGTAAATTAAGTTATCAATTCTATCTATATACCTACATATAATAAAAATGGAACGGATCGCTGTCTGTACATGGAAGGTATATAGGAAAAAAAAATTACAGGAGACCTTTATCAATGCAATAGTAGGTACCCAAAAGAATGATTTTTTGAATTTTTGTTTGTTTGTCGGTTTGTCTGTGCGTTTGTGCACGTTAATCTCAGAAACGGCTGAACCGATTTCGATGCAGTTTTCAGGAATATATTGTGACAGGTCCCACTTAACATATAGACTTTTTATCCCGGGAAAATGTTGTTATTCCAGATAATTTCGACATTTTATTTTTTCTGTAGTCTACGCGGACGGAGTCGCGGGCGTCTACTAGTAGGTAATATGAATACCTAAGACCTAAGATATTTAAGTAATACTGAGTGTTGTAAACGCGTACCTAAACCAAAATTAAAGCACATCTTTATCTGTTTATGATAAAAAAGCAAGATGGCGGCGTACCTATAGATACAAATTTTCTATTTATCTACCTACCTTAAATTTAGAATCAGCATTTACCTAGTACAAGTGGACCTAAGTTAATTTTTATAGATGCACTGATTTTCACCTAAAATAATTTTGTGAGCTTCCAGTTTTATTGCTTTCGTAAGGTAAATTGGGCAAATTAGGTTACAAAAAAAAAAAATGTTGGATCTGGATAAAAAATAGGTCACAAATAGGCAAAATTAGAAAATTAGTTGTCAGTTGGCATGTCTACCACAATAAAAAAGTTGTCCTCAATCTGAGAAGATTAAAAGCCTATCAAACATTTGTATCTTTCTTCAGTGTTAGAAAAAGCTTTCCTGGAAGGCGCCGCGTAATATTTAAGTCATCATCACCGCATTGACGTCTCCATATCGAATATCTGGCGCCATTTTGATGCGTTTTGACAGCCCGACCTGTCAGTTTTTATTTTAAAACAATCCCTGTCACAGATGTTTTAGTTTTGATGACATCTTGTATGACGATTGGGGAGCTTTTTGCTGTTTACTTTTTGTATATATTTATACAAATTTTTAAGGACTTTGAATATTCAGAGCAAGATTAAATCTGTAGGTCTTTAATATTAGGCAGGTACTTAACCTAATCTTTAATCCTTACTAATAATATTATGAATGTAAAAGTAAATCTGTCTCTCTATCTGGCGCGCTTTCTGCTAAAGCTACTGAACTTGATGTCTATAAAATTTAGTTCAGATCATAGATACTCGTACCTAGTCTAGAACTTAAGAAGGGATAGGTATAGGCAAATTTTTATCCCATCAAAATTTTGTTGTTTTCTGCAGTTCACACTATGATCAAAACTGTTTTATTGCATTATATGGTTCCTTTACTGGCAGAATTAAGATAACTATATTTTTAAGCTACCGTTCAACCTCTTCGCTTTTGATCAAAGATGAGCCTATAGGTACTAGGAAAGAAAATGTTTATTTCATACAAACCTTTTGTTTAAATGTTTTATCATAATTTTCTGATGATTTTTTTTTTTTTTTCATTTTGATTTGTTTTCGTCTTGTTTATGTAGGTATTTCTAATTAAGTTATATCCTACTGTAATACCGTCAAGTATGTACGTGTATAAGTAAATAAATATAAAAACAGATAATTAATTTAAAGACACCAGTAACTTTCATTAGGATATTTTGTACTTAGATAGCTGCTAGCGTGTACGGCTTACCGTTAATCTGTTTCTGTATTCTAAGGTTACGAATGAAATGTTTTCCATCATAATTTGTCAGCTAAAATGCTTACTATAGTGTCGTTACACGAAACAATTAATCAGCCTGCGGTGGTTCCAAGTCACCCCACTCATCCATCATGCCCACTGTTGGACACGCGAATATGTTATCTAATATCGTTTCTGGACACTTAATTACATGTTTTTTTGTGAGAGCTTATCCAGGAGGAGGGATAGTTTTCTTCGTTCGCTATCAATTTTCCAAAAAACAGGGAAACTAATCAGGTTTGACAGTTCCAGTATCTACCGAAACCAAATGTAACGAGAGTCGTCAAAACAACCTACCGATAATGGGGCGAATGTGTTTCCGATTTGTCATTTAATTTTAATCACCTATTTCAACCCCTTACACAGTCTGTAAGTTACAGAAACTTCTTCTTTCTTAGGCTCTACCTGGACTAGCTATACAGGATGATTTTTGGTCGTCAACGTTCCCGAAAACTACGGAATCTCCTCATCATCACGATCATTTTTCTCCATGGAAGCATACCTGGGAAGTGTCTGGTTTCCAAAATATTAGGGTCCAAAGTTGAATAAATAGACTGCGTTTTTCTGCATAAATGCACAAAGACGCGCGTAGCAAGATTTTTTCACGAGAAATAATTAATATTTGTCTATAAAAAAACTAACATAAACACTAGATACTACACTGAAAAAAAAAATCTTTAGCAAAGTACCAATTTAGCTCGGTTAAAAATTATTCTGCTGCTTTCAATCAAGACATATTTAAAATGCGCAATAAAGCTTTGTTAATATTATACAAGCAAGTATTGCTAAATATTCTTGGCTATTATTAACATAGTACTTATCTATTTCAAAATTACAGACTGGGTAAATATTGCCCTTACCGATTTCGATTAAAAATAGACAAACTACTTTATTATTTCATGATTAGTAAGTTATTTAATTTTACACACAATCATAGTTAGCTAATGTTTACTCAAAGTTTGGTTAAAAATAGACAAGCGTACATTATTATTTAATTATATGTAAGTCATTTAATTTTAGACATAATCATAGTTGGCTAAAATAAAATAACTTGCTACGATGCATATAACCGTTTTCCTTGCTTAAAACAAACAAGTTACTTGTCTATTGTTTAATAAGCACAGCTCGGCAATTAACAATGGAGTAAGCTAATACTATTTTTGACCGAGTAACTTGATAAAAATAAACAAGGAATCGGCTGTGTAGCTTAAAAATTCGATCATTTATATCAAATCATAGTCGCGTAACGACGTGTATGTTAATGTTAAAGCCTTAAAGACAAGTTAGATTAAAATTTATTAAAAAAAAACTTTTCACCGGTTTATTTTATTATAACAGTAGGGTAGGAAGTACAGTGAAGTGACAAAAATAAACAATTACTTTTTTGTACCGCGAGGATCTTCACCTCAATCTCCAAGGGTACGTTTACCAGACGGACTAACTGAAAAGATTGATGCAGAAGACAAACTTTTATGGCTCAAAAATTCTTCTGAACCTTGGACAGCTGTAGCACAAAAGTGGGAAGAGACCACAGAGTCAAGGTTAATTGCTGCAAAAGAGTTAACCATAGCTCAATACTTCGATGAATATGCGGCTCTTAAAAAACCCAAAGGATATTGGTAGTGAGTTCAGTTTTTTTGAATTTTGGTCTGCTTTAGTGTACTTTTATATAATCACGTTTCTTTTATTTGTTCACAGCTAGAAAAAGATTTTAAAAACCAACAAATGCCAAAACTTTGGCAATGTGAGTTTCGATAGAAACCATGTTGCGCCGACTCCATAAATAATGGGATAAGGGCAGGAAGATGATGATGTTGGAGTCTGTCCTATAATTAAAGTTCAGGTTCGTGGTCTGAGTCACTCCATGAAAGTTTGCAAATTTCACCCTGTTATTGCGAAAATTAAAAAAGGGAACATCAGTTTCGTTTCTTGAGTACTATTTTTAAGAGGAGTAGTTATTAAGTGTATTATGTTACTTGAAATGATTGTATCGAGTACACAATAAAGCTTATTTTATTTATGTACATATTTTTCTTTCAGTTTCTTCTATTTTTGGTCTGTCGGCAAAATGACTGTTGTTTTACTGCATCATAAGTAATCATAGCTAAAATACTTTGTTGCAAGTACCAATTTAAACGACACATCTAAATATACAGGTGTTGTAAAAATATCCGTAATAACTTTAAGGGGTGTTTCTACTCATTATTATGATGAACTTTTACTATGCGACCAACACCGAAATCGCGGAAAAAAAATCAGCTGGACTGAAGTCCATGTCTGTGAATTGGGTATTGAACATTTGAATGGAACAACTGATTTTTTTTCGCGATTTCGGTGTTGGTCGCATAGTAAAAGTTCATCATAATAATGAGTAGAAACACCCTTAAAGTTATTACGGATATTTTTGCAACACCTGTATATTTAGATGTGTCGTTTAAATTGGTACTTGCAACAAAGTATTTTAGCTATGATTACCGAAAAATCTCGCTTAAGAATTCAAAGTAACTTGGCTAAAAATAGCAACTTCAATTGACTAGAAGGAAAAAAGTATTTTAGCTATGGTTACCTAATAAACCCGCCTCATAATACAAAGTAACTTGGCTATTTAGTAAATATACCAATCTTAATTGACTAGAAAGAACAGAGTATTTAATTATAGTTACCCAATGAACACGATTGACAGTACCCAGTAACTTGGCTACGTATGCCAAATTGATTTGAGTAGAAGTAACAAAGTAGATTGGCTGTCCCTACCCAATAAACATGATAAACATTACCAAGCTTCCTAGCTAGTTTTACGAAACAAAATATTTGAGCCCACTGAATTACTTTGCTAAACACAACAGAGTACGTTGGGTATTGTTAACAGAGTAACTCGCTATTCACTATAGTAAATAGGTTTGCTAAATTTACTGAGTGACTAGGATAGAAGCAACAAACCTTGAATACTTATTTTTTAACCACCTTACTCGGTTTATATTACCAACAGATGTTAATGAATTTGACTTGTGTAATTTTAACAACGAACTTTGCAGGCTCCATACGAAGCAAGTTACTCGGTTGTAAATAGCGGCAACTTGTTTATTTATAGCCGTTACGTTTTTTCAGTGTATAAATTTCGCCAGATCAAGTAATTAAAAAAATTTTTTGAAAAAAAAAAAAAAATTCCTAGCATTTTTTTTGGCATAAACTTACTTTATTTGATGTATAGAGTATGTACCCTTCGTTAAAGGTGGCCACAAAAAAACACCCTGTATGTATAAGGTCTTTTTAAAAATTAGTGATTATCTTTTGACACGAAACTAGGTAGGTAAAAAGAAACAACTTTCACTATGGGACCAACTCCGAAACAGTGAAAAAAAACAGCTGTAGGTACAAATGTACATACAAAACTAACATTTTAATATTATGACATGGTATCTTTGAAAAAATGTTTGTTAACCGATTCCAGATGAATTTATGTAAAAAAAGGAAAATATTAATGTAACTTTGGACCTCAATATCTTGGAAACCCGTAGTTTCCCAGGGGTACTTCCTTTCCATAGAAAAAAAATGATCGTGATGTTACAAAGAATACGAGGTATTAAAAGAACAACGTAGTCTTTTTACACCCAGTATGTAAAGATACTGATTCAGAATTTTCCTTTTGTTTGATTTTGTTAAGTACATCTCAATTTCGATCAGTTTGCTGGAAAGTCGAGGCCAGTTGACGAATAAGTCGGAAGAAGACTCACTTTTAGACATAAGCATCCCTGTGTACCTACATTTTCTTTTAAATTTTATTTTTGTTAACATTAGGTATTTTAGTATGGTAGGACAGTAAAGAGTAATATGAACAACGATTACCTAATTATGTAATTAATGTACAGACAGCTTTTGTATCTTTTGGGTTAGTGATGTGACTAATATTTTTAATAGGAAAATTGGTCTTTCTATCTGTTCAGGACCGATTTAAATGCTACACAGATAGTCTAGTTAGAGTTTGAAAAATATAGTTACCAGAATTGGTTAAATTGTTTTTTTATCCCAACAATCATTCTCTAGTTAATAAATGATCAATGACCAAGCCTTTAAAAGTCATTTAAAAGTTCAGAAAGCTATAAAAAGCAATAACAATTTCTTTAACCGCCGGCCAGCGGTTACCAGCATCACATAAATCGTAGCCACTTGTCGCAGACCCATAAAATGGCGGATTTACGACAAAATGGCCGCCGTTTATAGGTTAGGTCACCTACTGCATTACTTACATGGTTATTGGCCTAAGCACAAAACCTATGGCTACGTAATAACGATGTAATGAAACTTTTAATGATGGAAATCAACGGTGTTATTATAAAATGATAATGACACCTGTTTAAAATGACATTTGACAGCAAAATGAAGGAGATTTCTGTATCATATCCTAATAATATTCGGTATAAGTAGTTACCTAAATCTTTAAGTTTCTGATAATCTGATATTTTTAATTGTTGCTACACACAAACATTTAGGTATGAGTTTGTGATGATAATACATGAAGATGTTTGGATATTTAGATATTCGCTTACAGGTAGAATATCACATAGCATTTTCACCTGTGACGAGTGATCTAATAAAAACGTCTATTGAGTTCAATTTTAATGACGATACTTGTACCTACTAAGTAACTCTGACTTGACATACATATCAAACTGCGGAAAACTGTTACCTATATAAAGACTTTACACTCAAATCTGTATTTCGTTTACACATGAAAAGATTGAAATAAAAGCTTTCCCACCTGTTTTAAACCTGAAATCTATAATATCTAATCTAAGTATACCCACCATTTATACTTTCAACTAAGTAGCTCTACCAAATACAGAAGTGTTACTCAAACTAATATCTATTAAACCTGCTTCATTCCCTACAAAAACACTGTAAGAGGCTTATTTAGGCGTAAACTGTGGAGTTGTCAATCTAGGGTAGCGACCATGGAAGAAGTGCAAAAAGGAGATGGAACAAGATTTGCATATAAAATAAGTTATCCTGTGCTAATGTGGGGCTTCACTAGAATACATCAGACTTCTCTTTCCATGCTTGTACTAAGGAGCTCAGGAGCATCCTTTCAGGCGATGAGCTAGCAATATGTCACTGGTATTTTACATCTGGCCTCGCTATGCTTAAAGTGGTTGCTGGACGTCTTTCGTGATCTCGCAGTATTGACTATCCTATTTTTGACACACCTCCGTGTGTAAATAGTGTCGCTTTTGCCGCATGCCAAAATATTTACACACACATACACACATTCACACACTTCACAACACATTGACCTAATCCCACACTAAGATCCCTAAGGTCTTGTGTCGTGGGTACTAGGCAACGGTGTATAAATACATAGATAAGTATATAAACATCCATGACTCGGAAACAAACATCGATATTCATCACATCAATGTTTGCACCTACCGGGATTCGAACCCAGGACCTATGGCGTCGCAGGCAGGGCCACTACCAACTACACCAATCGGCCGTCAAAATCAACCTGTCGAATGACCGGTGTGAGTAAAATGTGTCCAATGATTGTTGACACTTCGCTAGGCTACGTTGCCATGATTTTGACGGTTTCAAGTCTATATTTCCATCTCTCCTTTGTCCTTCCTTCGTGATAGAAACACGGCAACTGTTGGCGATGACAATAAAATATGTTGTTAGAGTCAACACTTCCCGGCTTCGAGCTGAATATAAAGTTTATTGTAGCCTAATATTGACGGGGGAGAGTAGAAATTTATAGAAAGTAATGTAGCAAACTAACTATCCCGCTAGCAAACTAAATAAGCACAAATTTCAAGGCTATATTACTGGAAAGAGGCTCTCTACATAAATAATAAAATATTAGGTAATACACATATGACAAATTTAAATTTAATATTGGTAGTTTCGAACTAAACTTCTTACGTACTTTAATTCCTAATACCTACTTGCGAAAAGTGATAGTTCCTAGCCAAAAATGCTATTTTGTACCACGCTCGGAGTCCATTTTCAATTAACCGCTGTTTGTCAAAGAGTAGACGAGTGTCCCACAGACACAATAAGTATACGTCGGAACCGCAGATAGGTAGAGGTATAACATCTAGTCAGGGCCATAGATTGTCAAAGTTAACGACATTACGATAAATCTTATTATTTTTGGCTCAACTACTAATTGTATAGATTCAATTTCGCTACTCTTAGATAATGACAAAAGGTTTAAAATGCTAAACCCTATAAAAAGCAAAAAATAACTTTTAACACTACGTAAGTACCAACTAAAGCATGGCAGACTATCTACTCGGGACTTTTGATATTATATATAATGAATTAGATATAATAACCGCTAATTTTGAACTGCAAATGGTTATCTTGGCCTGCTGTTGACCGTACGTATGAAATTTTTGAAAATTATTTTTTGCTTTTTATAGGGTTTAGCATTTTAAACCTTTTGTCATAATAATTGCGTACTTTTTTGGGGTCGGGGGTTTTTTAAAATATTATATTTCATGCTTTTTGAAGGAGCTCCTTAATTTTTCATTCTTTCATTTAATTTCTTTTATTTTTCGCCGCGTAAAAAGTTTAGATGGGGTCGCTTTATGCGATCTCGACCAAAGGAAGCTGTTTAACAATCCTCATAACAAACTGGCTCTGGGAGAATTGCAGAGATTAAGAAACAATAAAGATTAAACTTTGGTCATTCTAGATTTTCAGCAAAAATATGAATCGGTTTATCCGTTTCATTCCGGCATTTCAGGGTTTCATCCGCCACATCCCATTTCCAGCATCAGGTCCTCGTCAATTAGAAACATGAAGAGAACCAGTCAAGACAAATTCAACGAGCCCAAACTCGATGGGTTTACTAAAAGGTAGACCAGGGTTACGTCTCCTATCTTCGAGCCCTAACAGCAGACCAGCTCAGTGGTTCCAGAAGCCATTAGTGTTTCAAATGTCAGATCCCACTTATGCTTGCAAGCAAACTGAGCGTATAACATTCCTATCACACCTAACAAACGACCTGTTGACCTTGAAGACCTGAACCGATTTCCACCAAACATAGCTAAGAACACTCTCAACTGATATACCTTTCAAACAAAAAAAAACCGCATTAAAAGATCTTTGATAACTATGTGAATCAAAGTTAGGAAGAATTTGGTTAATGTGGTGTAAAAGTATGTAAATATGTATATTATTTAATCTAATAGTAGATACTATATACATTAATAAAACAGTAGATGTTACCGCCCACTTTGGGAACCAATGCCCCAGGGTCTGCCCTCTGTTAGTATTGTTGTCTATGGAGGTCCTCAGGGAGCGGCGCTTATTGGAATCTTGTTGCAGGGCGATTCTGTTACTTCCTAATTGAAGTTGCGGCTTTTTTAGGGTTCCCAAAGAGTGGTGAATCGTAACGACAGTCATTTGACTTGCTGTACTTGTCTGTGCAACATTTTGAGTAAGAAAGAGTTTGTGTGTCAATAATTTTAATGGAGTTTAACCAGTGTAGAGTGGCTTCGTGACATTTCTCATTGGGTTTGTTACCTCTTAGGTTGTTATTATCATTTTTGTACACTTGAAAGTCACGGTAGTCTCATCCCATGCCACATTAGGTAAGTACATTCTCAAAGGTAAAACATGTGCTTGTATTCACATTTATTTACCTGGCTGTACTTCGTACTAGTGTGCGAGTTGACAACAGAAATATTATTTAAATTCGAAAGGTGCCAAGTCGCCCGATCGGGCGAGTTTTTATCGGGCGAGATGACGAATAACCCTAATCTTCAGAATTCTTCGCAACTTTTTCGGGTTAGGTATATATGTAGCTCAATATGTATTTTCAGTAAAAAAGCTTTATTTAAAACTCACTAAATAATTTACGAGTGTAAATCCCTACTGCCCTAGAAGCGACACAGGATATTACGTCGACTGAATCGACGGGCGACTTTTAATCGACTATTTTCATTGATTATCGACTCGAGCTCTACGTTTTGTAGGCGTTCTGAATGTGCTCTTCAATGTGCTTTTCAATGTTAGATTTTGTTGGCATACAAGGTGTAAGGGACGTTACAACAATAAGTACCATTATGTAGAGTTAGACATATTTTTTTTTGTTCCTGGAAATGCATTTTCAATTTGTCTATCCGCATTTTTTGCTGTATACGCCAGTGGAGAAGGATTAATAGGACATGCGTCTAGTATTCGGTTCTTCTTACACAAGAATCTTGTTACAATCTGTAAATATGTTACATGGAAATAGGAGCTGAAAGAAAGGTGAAATGTCAGTCAATAACATGACCATGACACAATGGAACCGTAATTATTACATCCAGAAGAGGTACATACACTTCACAACACCTTGTCACAAACTAAGATCCCTAAGGTCTTATGTCGTGACTATTAAGAAACGTATTAAAGTAAGTATTTATCTTGTTCACCTGTAAACACACTACTTATACAAAACAGAAATCAATTTCTCACTTGTCAGTTTCCAGTAAAATATCGGCAATATGAAAGTTTCTCATATTAATCAGCTGTTGAAAAACCACGCTATAAAACTGACAATGAAATTATGCGTTATTGCACTTGCTAGGCGCAAATGGTCCATTATTTTGACGTACGACTAACTTTAATCGATTATGTATATCGTACGAGATATGTCGCACGATGATGGAATAGGTGTCCGCTGTTTATGCTCGTAATTGGCCCCCTGGATGTGATGAAACTTGCATATTATTCATTTTAAAAGTTGTCGTAAATAATAATATTGTTGATAAAGAAATAAATTTACGTTTAAACAGTTTTAACATTGCGGATGATTTGTATTTCTTGTAGCTTTATTTATTCTTCTATGCTGCTCTGGGAGTGAAAAAAAAAGTGTAATACTACAGCTGCTTCTCTTCCCGGGCAAACTGTACAAGTCAGTAGAGGGACAAGAGGGTCTTGGTGTTTTGTAGGCGATGGGTTACCACCTGTCACTACTAACCGAACTTGTACATCTCAATTATACCCTCAAAATTTGTCAGAAGCGGCACCATGTGGTTCTATCGGCCCTTGGTGCTCTGCCTACCCTGTAAGGGATAGAGGCGTGATTATATGTATGTATACATAGCTATACATAATATGTGTATGTTGAAGATGGCAGATGCCACTAGACTTAACATAAAGCTCATCTTTATTCTTTAAAAGTGATAAAAAATTAATTGTACTTGTTATACAATAATTAGAAAAAAATATTTAAGAAATATCATAGGTCAGGGATGGCGAACCTTTAGTGATATACGTGCCATTTTTATGAGATAAATATATCTATGACGTGCCATCAAATAATTTAGGCATATTGATATTATTGAACAAAAATAAAACTAGATGATATTAAGTATATACTAGGTATTTATTAAAAATTCAAAAGTACAATTATCGGTATGTAATGTTACTATTTTAACATATTAAAAAATTGTGTTATTTCTGCTGTTTCAAATAAGATGCTAAGTATTTTATGTCAGGCTCTTACTTTGTTACTTTCAGCAGAATGCAAGCTGCTGAACTACGAGTAGAGTCATCTGACAAACGGTTTCGATGCAATTTTTTTATGTTATTCATTCTTACCTGTATCATTAGGCGTGCCTGAACTATTTTGTTGCGTGCCAGGGGTGGCACGAGTGCCATTGGTTCGCCATCCCTGTCATAGGTACTGCATTAATTTTTTTAGATTCGATAATTAAATACTTACAATGCATCTTCAAATATAAAATAGAATGATGACTGACACACATAGCATAATTAATTAAAAATCACTCGATAAGTATCCTGTGTTAGTAACAAAACTTGACTTATGACTAATTAATACTTATGTAGTGTTGATAGATGTTGCATTTAAATGTAAAACTTATGTAAAACTACGTAATAATCCCATTTAAATAATATGTTAATGAAATCCTTGTTAACCTCTTAGAAGTTTTTCTATCGATAGTTTATCGCCGTGACATTTATGTTAATACAAAAATTATTGGTTCCTTACATGTGGCACGTTGGCACTTATTAAGTTATAATAGCGGCGCAGGCGCAGAAAAACAGTATTTAATTAAAATTGTTAAGGTGGCCACACATGTGACATCCGAATGGAGCGAACGAACATACTTGGATACAAGTTAGCCATATTTCACACAGTTTTACGTTTATCGAAATTTATATTTTATTTACTAGAGAGCTTAACTGAATCTTCAATAAGTACATGTTCTCATAATGGGTAGGCATCAGCACCGGTATGATGAATTTGGTGAGAGCGAGATGTCTCACTTTTAAACGTCAAATTCACAGAGCTATTAATAACTTAGTTTATGTGGATGTTCTTTGCATAGACAGTCGTTCTCGAGCCAGGAGTGAAGGAATTAGGGCTGATAGAAGTGGTTTGCAATCCCTTTTACACACCAAGTAGAAACACTTGCCTTGTCTAGTTATTACTTAGCTCTGTGGATTTGACGTTTAAAAGTGAGACATCTCGCTCTCACCAAATACATCATACGGGTGCAGGACTGCACAATCATATGGCAGAACCTACAGCCACAAACGTTTGGCATAGCGGTGACAGAAGTTGTAAAACTGTAAAAAATAAGTCTAGAATACTGTTTACAATAATTCGCTCGATTATGCTTCAGACACTCGAATGTGTGAACGCCTTAACCCGGGGATGGCATCGGACTAGCCATGTGCGACCTTTGTTGGCATAATTTAGCCATAAACTACCATTATGGTTGCCACAAAAACAATACTGCTCTGACAATATTCTTTGTCATTCGAAATTTTGCTTTTTGCCGTTTAACAAAGTGGCTGGTAAGTAGTTTTTAGTATGTCCTATTTATATATTCAGCTATATGTATAAGCCGTGTAGAATAGAAGTGAGGCAGAGTAGAATCGCACCATCTCATGTTTGTCCGTAGGTATTGAAAAATCCGTAGGTTTCTGAGAGGTGAGCAGTAGCGCCTCCCACACAACATGGTCCGAAAATTTCACTGCGGTCACTAACTCGCCTGCCCAGCGTGGTGACTATGGGCAATAACCCCCTATAGTAAAGCTACATGATCTTAAATAGTCATTGGGCTTAATCTCGAAACTAGATTTACCCTCCATTCTGTATGTAAGTACCGAGGTAAACTATTAACAGTTCGCTTCACTATCGCTAACAACATTGAACAGCTTTGACAGTGGGGTGGGGAAAGGGGCACAGGGGGAGGAGAACGGATGGCGGCAATTTTTGTCCAATCTCATGGATTTCCGGCGAAAGCACTGCGTTTCCGCACGCGAAGCGACGACTGGATCCCGAACAAACGAACGTTCGCCGAACTTTGGGTCGAACATGGGCCGAACATAGTATCGAGTGAGGAAATTATGCAAATTATGTAGGTATGTAGGTTTCTATGCCTATCTACATTTAAGTAGGTTTTTTCATATACATGCAGCTAGTAATCTAAAAATATGAGGATGATGATGTTGATTGCTTCAGTTCTTGGATATGAGTAGGTACAAGCTTGCTCGCTTCCTAAATCCTAGGAAATGTTTACAATTCCGAAGCTAGGTATTTAGGAAATGTATAAAATATTGTTTCAAAAACTATTTAATACATAGATATCCTGGGAAATGTGTACATTTAGGAATTGAGATTCGGACCCGCCGAAGAAGGTAAATAGAAATAAATATAAATAAAAATAAGCACGCCTTTGTATACAGTTTACGTGGCACTAGCGCGATCGCCTGATCAGAGGAAGCAATACCCTCCCTTGCTGATATCTCAAATGTTTTATTTACATTTCCGATTGCTATTTAGGAAATGTATAGATTTCCTAGGAAATGTGTCTAATATAATTACACACACATTTCCGTGCGATTTTAGGAATTACATACATTTCCTAGGAATTGTATACAATGACAGATTACATCCATTTCCGTTAACATATAAATAAATATAATATTTTCACACACTACACAACACATTAACCTAATCCCACATTAAGATCCCTAAGGTATTGTATCGCGGGTAGGTACTAAGCAACGGTATATAAATACATAGATAAGTATAGAAACATCCATGACTCAGAGACAAACATCGATATTCATCATATCAATGTTTGCACCTACCGGGATTCGAACCCAGGACCTATGCCGTCGCAGCAAGGTCACTACCAATCGGCCGTCGAATACACATACAGGGTGATTTTTGGTCGTCAACGTTTCCGAAAACTACGGAATCTCCCCATCATTACGATCATTTTTCTCCATGGAAGCATACCTGGGAAGTGTCTGGTTTCCAAAATATTAGGGTACAAAGTTGAGTAAATAGACTGCGTTTTTCTGCATAAATGCACATTGACGCGTGTAGCAAGATTTTTTCACGAGAAATAATTAATACCCGTCTATGAAAAAACTAGCATAAATACTGGACACTATAAATTTCGCCAGATCAAGTAATTGAAAAAAAATTTTTAAAAAAAAAAATTTTTTTTCCCAGCATTTTTTTTGGCATAAACTTACTTTATTTTATGTATAGAATACGTACCCTTCGTTAAAGGTGGCAACAAAAAAACATCCTGTATAGGTAACACATATAGGTGACATATAGGTGCATATGGCTGTTTTCCCGAAATGGAGTAGGTGGAACTGCAGGAACATCAAAGAGAACCCATAGTCACGTCTAGCATAATGGTAACAGAGGTAAATGGTCAGTGATAAGTTGCTAGTTTGTCGCCTGAGAAAATGAACTAGTTCCTCAGTCGACACTTACGACATGCATGAAAAGAGATGCAGCTGATGTATTCTAGTAAAGCCCCGCATCAGAGACTATAAGTTGGAGTTGTAATATGGTCGATTCTGTCTGACCCTTAGTCAAGTCTGTCCCTGTCCGTTCTTAACATAAATGGCTGAGAGAGAAAGGGACAGGTAGGACCATAATATTTCCGAAAGATTATATTACATAATCTAAAGCTGTGGCAAATTAGTTAATGCTGCTATTAGAACTGACCTCGTGGTGGCGGCCACATACTGAGAATGGTAGAAAATACCAATAACTGTAATAGTCTAAATGTAATGTGCCCGTAATAGTCGCGGGCAGAGCAGACGAGACAGTAACTTGACCGGATACAAACCATGTAGAAAATAAACATACCTACTGACTGCCTACTGACGAATTAGTAAACTCTCTTTTTTTGGATGTTGGTTATTTTTATAGATATTGTTGTCTAAAGAGATTGTGTGAAACACATAAAATACAGCTCAAGTCCATAGATTCTAAAGATGTGAAAAAAAAAACGATATTAACCGAAGTTTAGATAAGAGAAAATGAGGACATTTCTCTTATTTTCGCATTTATAAGTAATATTAGTCGACATTAAATCTGTTGCTTTTCAAAACACTGACACTGATTTTGTATACATTATATATTTAAGTGAGGACACATAACCATAAATTTATTATGAGTTAGAACCCTGGAAATAACCCTGGTACTGGCCCAGTCGTGTAAAAATACATTGAGCATCAGCTACTATCACGTCTACGCAAATTAATATTTTTAACAGAAAACTGACATCAGACCCTAAATAATACAATGTAATGTATGCAAGTAATGTAACTTACGAGTATATCTGACCTAACATTTGAGCTTAACAGGTATCAATATACCTACTGTGGGAGTAAGTACATCAACATTTTTACGAACTGAGTTTTTGTTTTACACCTAGTCTCCATATAGGTAAGACGGATATACTACAATCATGAACTAAACATAAACATAAAGAACTAGTTCTTTATACGTTCATGACTCCAATGTATAAAAATTTCGACGAAGTGAATTTTCATTTTCATTTAGAGGTCTTATAGTCCCCATATACCTTTAACTTTTATTACATTAAAATTAGTCATCAACTTGAAATCATCAGGTAAGTAGGTACCTCACCAAAACCACTGACATGAAACAATAAACCGAATTCTCAACTTTTTCAATTCGCGCCCCCTGTATCGAAGTTTGTCGAGAGATTGAAACAATAACAGAGGGGTTGAAAAGTGAAATCCCAGGAGATTGCTCCCTCCCCTGGTGTCCTTCCCCTGGCACCGCATCTTACGGTTATTGATTCGATTTACTGAACATCGAGGTGCTTGTATTCGATCAGAAATGATGGTTATTTGGTTATTAAGTTGTTCGCGCTTTGTTTTGTTGGCCAGGTTATACATACATACGAGTAAAGGCTAGACACGGTTATGTTCCCGATATTTGTCTCAAATTTTGTGGATAGGTTCCCTGTATTATCATATTATCCCTATAAAAATAAATAATAATAATAATTATTATTATGCTTTATTGTACACAGTAAAGTTTTCACAAATAAAGTTTATGACAAAGAAAATGTACAAATAATTATTTTTAAATTTATCTCATAATTTACTGACAAAAAATAGGACATCCCCTTTTTAGAAAAAGCTTTTTCGCTAAAAAAAAGCATAACAAGTGGCGCCAATCGCTAACATTAACCTAAACATAACTATAGTGGTAGAAGGGGTCGTTATTCGGAAGCTGGACGACTCCCAACCGGTCATTATGTTGTTGAGACGACGTGATGATTACCTACGCTGATGGCCGTGGCGCCCACCACTAGGTCGAGCGACAAAATGGCGGGTGATAGGAAAAAGTTTGAGAACCTGTGTATTTGTAGCATCCTGTGAAATATATTGTCACTAAATTAGTACTAATAAATAACCTATGCTTATACAGGATGTTTTTTCGTTGCCACCCTTAACTCTCTCTGTGTAACTGTGCTGTCACTATACAGAATGTAACAGAAAGGGTATGTTAAGCGAAAAGCTATGTAAATAGCCCACTATAGAGATCCTATTTCCAAAATTTGAGACTCGAAATCATATTTTTATTTTTCAAGATTGTATGGACATTCCTGAGTTGTTTCGGAATTCTTCATACTATCTGGAAAAATATAAATGTGAATACAATAAAGAACACAAGAAGAAGATGAAGGGTACGTACTCTATACATCAAATAAAGTAAGTTTATGCTAAAAAAAATGCTGGGAAACGATGTAAATTTTTTTAAATCTGACAAAAAGTTTTTTTTTAAATTACTTGGTTTTCCTAACGGGCGATTTTTTTCAATTTATAGTGTCGGAGATAAGGGGGGGGGGGAATGGTCAGTCTATTTTCTTGTTTAAACTATTTATTTTAAAATTACAAAAAAATACATTTAAGATCTTCTCAACAAGCTAGTTGCCACACGATTTTCATTTTTTTTTTTAGACAGATATGAATTGTGTTTGGGTCACAGGAATTTATGTGTACTCAACTTAATCGTGAAAAAATCGACGGACGGACAGACACACGAGTTCTTATAAGCTACACGCGTAAAAATGCAATGTGCATTTACGCAGAAGTTTTTTCAAACGATATTAATTATTTCAAAAAATCTTGTCTATTTACAGAAAAACGCAGTCAACTTTGGATCCTAATATTTTGGAAACCAGACACTTCCCAGGTATGCTTCCATGGAAAAAAATGATCGTGATGATAAGGAGATTCCGTAGTTTTCGGGAATGTTGACGACCAAAAATCACCTGTATGTATCTTCGTATTGTAGGTACTTGTAGATGTTGTTAGTTAGTCTCCTATATGAGAAGATCATTAGCTTAGTAAGAATTTATTTATTTATTTGATATCTACTTTTTAAAAGCAATTTCGAATTCTATAGATCTAGAAGAAGTTTGATCTTACCTAATATAAGCTGATAGAAAGTAATATGAGACTGATGGTGCAAGTTCGAGGAAGTCGCTGGCTGTACCTAAAAGGCTGCAGAGTGCTTTCAAAATTAGTAGAGAATTTTGTCATCAATGTAAGTAAGTACATGGAGTATAGTCAAACAGTAACTTTGATAAGTTAATGTTTTTCTGTCTATTGTACCGATGACATTGAAATATGTACTTTTATTCCATTCACTAAAGATACATTAGTTTAATGGCACATACCTAACCAAATCTGTGACTCGGATAACCTTTGTTACGGGTTTATTTGAATGCCAACACATAAAACGTGTTAAAGGAAATAGGGTATATCACGCATTCGAATTAAAAGCTATGTATGGCTATGGATGGACATTGGGCCCAATGTGATTAGGTACATATATGTAAGTACCTACCTATGCAATGCTATGAAATAGCCCACTATACTTACGAACTTATGCATAAAGGAGAATTAAAATTAATTATAAAATATTAATAAGAAAATGAAAAAAATCTTCACCCGAGTGAGATTTGAACTCACGATCACTCGCAAACCATGTTTTCGCTCTAACCAACTGAGCTAGGGTCAATTAACTCGGATGACGAATTTTACCATCTCTTTTAAATTACACTATTGGCAACGTTATTTTTTAAAAGATTTTATGTTATGTTTTCGTGATTCGTTAATATTGAACCGTTAAATAGTTCATGCTATGTTAATGAGTTCGAAGTAAAAACTCACCCTTAGCCCTGGTTCAAAAACCAGGATCTCTGCAATGATTATTAAAACTTAAAAAAAAAAATTTAACTGAACTTGTACATCTCAACAATACCCTCAAAATTGGTTAGACAGAAGTGGCACCATGTGGTTCTATCGGCCCTTGGTGCTCTGCCTACCCCGTAAGGGATAAAAGCGCGATTATATGTATGTATGTATTATTAAAACTGCAAGATCAGGTTAACATCTAAACTAAAACATTCCCATACAAGTCGTGTATGGTATCACAGTGTTGTCAGCCTATTCAATGTAGATCTAAAGAAATTCCTCAGTACGGTAATGCCTTTGAAATCAGCATTCGCTATTCGCCATTACCTCTGAGCTGGTCATTAATCACGATTCGTTTTTTTTCTTGTAAATGCGATTTTTATTGTGGCCGTCCATTTTGTATAATGAACCACAAGGTGGCCTTATGAATTCAATGTCATTCTATAACGCTGTAAGTAATCAGGGGGTATTTCCGCAAAAAAAAACCAAGACGAAACTACTAACTTTAAACTAGCTTTTAACTACTAAATTTACTTACGGTTTGCGTAATCTATCTTGTCGCGTTGTTCAAAATTCCCGCGACATGGTGCCGTCGTTTTATTTCAAAAACGTTTTGGGCGTTGCCAGTCTAGCCGGAATTTCGTCTTTTTGGCACCAAGATTACCTTTTATGGTAATAAAATCTCTAAAATTTACGCCGGGCGGGGATATTAAAATATTAACCAATGGCAAGGCCATTCTAGGCTGAGGTCAATAACCGTGCGGCTCGGTACGTACAAGGCTGTTGCCTCGATCGCGCGGTCGCCAGCATTACCAAAGTTGTCTCAGAGGATTAGGAACTATTTTGAAGCCTAAGTTAATTCCTCGTTCCTTACCTATTATAAATATTACTTTCTGCTGTTTTGCAACTCAAATAGTCGCCATAGTGCAACTCAATAATTTAATCTGTGATAAGTGTCGTACATATAATAAAAATGTAACGGATGTCTATCTGTACATGGAAGATATATGAGAAAAAATATTATAGGAGACCTTTATCAACGCAATAGGACCCAAAACGAAGATTTTTGGATTTTTTGTCTGTTTGTCTGTGCGTTTGTGCACGCTAATCTCAGAAACGGCTGAACCGATTTCGATGCAGTTTTCAGGAATATATTGTGACAGGTCCCACTTAACATATAGGCTACTTTTTATCCCGGGAAAATATTTTTATCCTTGATAATTTCGACATTTTGTTTTTTCTGTAGTCCACGCGGACGGAGTCGCGGGCGTCCACTATATACCTTTTATAAAGACACATATTACAAAACATCAAACAATCAAATAGAAAAATTCTTTATTCTTTATTCTTTATTGCACATACACAAAAAGAAATATGGCATACAACATTAAAGAAGAGATGCATTTTGCTGAAATTTTGCTGAAATGGAATCCAGCTCAGCTGGATATACAGGATGTTTTTTTGTGGCCACCTTTAACGAAGGGTACGTATTCTATACATGAAATAAAGTAAGTTTATGCCAAAAAAAATGCTGGGAAAATTTTTTTTTTTTTTTTTTAAATATTTTTAAATTCCTTGATCGTGCGAAATTTATAGTGTCTAGTGTTTATGTTAGTTTTTTTATAGACAGATATTAATTATTTTTCGTGAAAAAATCCTGCTACGCGCGTCTATGTGCATTTATGCAGAAAAACGCAGTCTATTTATTCAACTTTGGACCCTAATATTTGGGAAACCAGACACTTCCCAGGTATGCTTCCATGGAGAAAAATGATCGTGATGATGAGGAGATTCCGTAGTTTTCGGGAACGTTGACGACCAAAAATCACCCTGTATAGAATCAAAAAACGAATAAATATCTGTCTTGTGCTGAAATATGTCTACGTACGTCACCATAAGTGATTATTGCTTCGTACCGAGCTTCTACGCTTCTACAGCGGTTCCGTTTCGGTTTCATTTCAGCCCGAAACTTTAAGGGAATTGGAGGCCTGGTGTCCCGTCTGTTTTTTGCGGTACTACCAAGTTTTTTAATGCGATGAAACAGAGAAACTCCTGTTCATTATACAGCCTGCCTTCGTGAGATAGAAAGTGGCGCCGCGGTTCCGTCGAAAACTTTTTGCCGGGTTCTACCCTTGATGCGTTTTGTTCTTTAAAAAAATTCGTGTGAAATTGACAGTTGCGTTTTGGTGCGTGTGTTTTGTTTTAATTTGTGATTGTGTTTTAGCTTATGTGATGTAATCCGCGATGAGGGGGTTGTAAGCTGTAAGTCCTTGCCAAATGGTAGGGAAGGGCTTTGGACAAGTATGATATAGGTCGTCAAAATAGGCGATTGAGAGATTTTTCTTTCTTTTTATGTCGTGGCCTTAGAAAAGTAGATAAAACTTGGTTTTAATAAGTGTTATAAAAATGAACTCCTAATACATACATACATAGATACATATCATCACCATCAGCCTATTGCAGTCCACTGCTGGACGTAGGCCTCCCCCAGGGCACGCCATAAAACTGCCATGAGGGGTATTTGCCCATAGTTACCACGCTGGGCAGGCGGGTTGGTGACCGCAGTTTGTATTTCGGACTATGTTGTCAACACAAGGGAGGCGCTGCTGCCCACCTCCCGGAAACCCTTAATCGCCTCGTACGATACCCGCGGGCAGACATGTGGTACGAATTCTACTCTGCCGGCACCACGCGGCCAATCATACATATAATCACGCCTTTATCCTTTACGGGATAGGCAGAGCACCAAGGGCCGATAGAACTCTTAATAAGCCATACAATTTGCTGTTACACCAATATCACGTTAAACGTGTGTTTTACTTTCGCAGTTTTATAATAATAACACCATTAGCTACTCTCCGCTTAATTGTACAAACGGAATAAGTGATGCCCAAGCTGAAAATTTACATTAAGCATGGTCTGAGTTTAAGATCAGAGTAAATTATGTCGAGGCATCCCACGACCACGACCGAAGGGCTGGCCAGTACTTTGGACAAAGGATTAGCCTCGATATCTAGCGGGGCAATGCGGCCAGCCTTTTGGCCACGTTCCCAGCGGTGGAGGAGTTGCAGGCAATTTTCTACTTGTATTTCGTATATATTATTATCAACCTAACTATGTAAATTACCAATAAATAAAATTTTTAATCATAATTGTCGTTGTTTGGAGCTTTTCTCCACCTAATATTAGGTAAATTACCTATTTAATATTAAAAAAATGAATTCTACTTCCCTATTCAGTAATCGTATTACCATTTCGTTATTCTAATGGATCGCTATCTATCCAAACAACTCTGCTCTAAGTAGGCTCTAATATGGCAATGATGTGCAACTTTTGTATGGCCGAGTCTAGTTACCAACAAATTACTGTCCTGGCCAGTAAGTGGATTCCATGGGTTCACACGAGTTTGGAATTCCTTTCGTTATTTAGAATATAAGTATGATAAAATTACAGTTAACGTTTATTTATTTTAGAAGCTGATACTATACATATGTACCTATATGTTAGGCGTCAAATAATAACATACCGTAAATATGCATATAGCTGTTTTCCTAAAATGAGGAAAGCAGATTAGAACCTATTAGAAAGATTGCAAAAAGTTAGTCTAATATTTACGAGTAGTCAAGTCGTCGTCAGCCTATTGCAGTCCACTGCTGGACGTAGGCCTCCCCCAGTGTACGCAACATGGCTCGATCTCCCGTTTTTGCCATCCAGTCACTACCAGCCGTCCTCTTTAAGTCATCGGTCCATCTGGCCGGAGGGCGCCACACGCTACGCTTGTTACAAGTAAGTTTTTAAAATGATGCACGTTTTATACAAATATGACTGGTCTTCTCGTAGAATTATCAATTGGAGTTATACTTGACTTGGTAATTGTACGTAGGTACGTACGAGTAATACAAATTTTATTTTTAAGTCACTATCTAAGGCAGTGGTTCCCAAAGTGGTCTATGTGGACCCCCAGGGGTCCACAAGGGAGACTCGATGGGGGTCTACGTTGGCGTGAAAAAATGGGATTTCACAATTAATTTGTATGTGTTGTAAGTATGTAGGGGGTCCACCAGAACCAGTTAACTTTTGTAAGGGGTCTATGAAAAAATGAAAGTTTGGGTACTCCTGATCTAAGGCCTAATTAAACGAACCAAATTATTTTTTTCTTGAAAATATGAAAAAAAATGTCGGTAAATTTTGGAATTTTCCTGCGAAAATTTTCAGTGTTTTCCACCTCAGAATCATAGTCTGAAGTCATGGTATCAATATTTGCCTGGCTGTCCCAAACACTCTGTATAGCTCCTACAGATTGGCTTATTGCGTAAAAACGGTTCACCTTTCAAATACCTTTAAAAAATCTCGAAATTGATTCGTCAAAGCCACAATTAGCCGGGCACAGATTAACAAACAATGTCCTGTCGTCATCGCCAGCGCGGTGACTCGGCAGAACCCGCGGCGCCGGCGCAGGCGCAGACCGTCATTATTAGTAATGGCTGGCTCGAGACAGTTCCCACTGGTCTCATCTCAACGAGGGTTTGTAATGGAAAATAGAAAAAACTTTGATACTTGAGTTGTTAAAAGATATACATTATTAATTTTCATTAAGAAAGAGGATTAAGGTACTAATTAAGAGATTTCTCTGAAAATAGGAACTATTGTTACAATTTCATGGACTAGGTACGTAATTTGTTCTTTCTTGTGTTACTTCAATACATGTACACACGGCTTTTTCAAAACGGGGTAGTTAGAACTACAGCTTCACAAAGGAAATATCACAGCCACGATTAGAATACCGGGGACAGAAGTACCTACCTAAATGATGAGTGTCTTTATGTTCTTAAATTTATTTTTACAG
Source organism: Carposina sasakii (assembly GCA_014607495.2). NCBI lineage: Eukaryota > Metazoa > Arthropoda > Insecta > Lepidoptera > Carposinidae > Carposina > Carposina sasakii. Next base: position 4,150,198 of record CP053161.1, read on the forward strand.
AAACTAAGTAGTTACCTATGTATCTACCTATATACTGTTTAACTTTCTTCTTCAACTAATAGAGATCACACACACAGCGATGATGATGATGATGATGAGTTAGATTTAGAGACGACATTTAAATTGAAAGTGTTGAGATCAATAATCAAATTCATATACTTAGGTGCATAAATGTAGAGATAAATAACGCTTTTATGTTGGATTAAAAGAACGTTCTTATGAGTCAACAGGAAATTAGTATGTTGAAGTGAAATGCCCTCAATTTTGAACCTAAAAACTGTGTTTGAATATTGTTCGTTCCTGGGAAGTTTAGACACTGATGCAAAAGTTAACATAATGATATAAAGTAACTTTGTTGACAATTTCTCTGTAGAGGCCGGTGTAACACTCTATAGATATTGCTGGTTTTCGGGGCGAGTCTCGGGACAGTTCCAAACACACCAAAAACCTTCTCTAAGGAGATACTCGTAGCTAGAGGCTCTCGAGCTTGCGCTTGAGGCATGTAATAATTTCCATCTACAACCAGACATTACAAGCAATCAGAGAACTGCAACAGCCCGCGAATCGGTTCTGACACAGCTTGTCAGAAATGTAACAACATTTTTATTCCAAATAATTTCTCGATCGATACGATCTCGATCGATTCAAGATGGCCGACTGTCAGACCGTGCTCAATGGAACTCAGCGGGAACCGTGGAATATGTATTAATATAGAAAGATATTCTGTCTAATAAACTTAGAGATGTAAGAATAATGTAATGTTTCTCTTCTTTTGATCGCAGTCGGTACTGGTGATACTGTTAGAGCCACAGAGCCACGAAAAGGATTTAATGACAACCATGACGGTTGACGGTACCAATGCTCAGTTATATCAAGGTTTAGACGTGGCAAGAGTAAGATTAGTTTATATATTTGACTATAGAACATCTACAGTGTCACCTATAGTCAAAGATATCTTTGGTAGGTACTTTACCAATGCGCAATGACAAAAAATATTTTCCAGTAAAAGTCATATGGAATCACACAAAGAGTCAATGATGGATGAGGATGATACATTGATGACAGCATTCAAAAGCTAAATGGCCAAAACCAAAAGGTCCTATTTACAAAAGTCGGTATAATCCTATACCGACTTTTGATATAAGTATTTCTTTAAAAAATCTTTTTAAACGCAAAGTACACTTATCGCCAACCAACTTGCAGATTATCTCGTATTCAGATTTAGAAAAGTGGTTAACTTTCATTCTCTTTATTTGGCTGTGATAAAAGTTTATTTCTAGAGTTTAGGCATCTGTCACATTATATACCATTTATCTCAGCGATAGATTTTTAGACTTGATACAGTTGATCTACTGGTAGAAGATGAAGCTTTGTTTGCAAACGCAGTCTACTAACCTCAAATATCTCAGATCATTATCAACTTTGTTCTTGTGGGGGTCTGGCGTTCTGTATCACGGGCTAATTTCAGCCTACTTCAGGCGCCAGTCCTTGCACGATGTCTGTGTTTAAGTATGCTAAAATGTTATTGTGTGGGGAAATTAAATAAAGTTATTATTATTAGCTTTATTACCATCGCCCATCAAAAATTCGCCGGCATTGTGACTGTATCCCATCTCAGGATCTGTACCAGGTCGAAGCACAAGCATGTGGTTGGTCCATCAGCTGTCAGGGCCGCTGTTGGCGCCGTAGCCTGTAAGTACTGATCGCACGATACACTATTAGAAATCCAGCGCGCCCCGTGAGACTTGTACACTCGTTCACGTTGGGAACGTGTTACACCGTTGTGTAATCGTACATTAGATAATATAGTGATTTCAAATAGTTACACAGAGAATGTACAAAGGCGAGCTTATCTCTTCAAGAGATTTCTTCCAGAAAACTCAAAACACATTTTGTCAAACACACAAGTTTCTACAAATGATCGCTTTATTCACACACGGCTGTCCTGAAATGGTGCAGCCAGAACTGCAGGATCATTAAGGGGATCTCACAGCCACGTAAAAGATGAATGACAAGTTGCTGAACCTAATTTGAAGGAAATTTATTTTACTCTGAATAAGTAGTCTTTTACTAAACGTTTATGGGACTATACTATGTGACAAATAAGGTTTCTCTTGAAAATAAGATCTCCCGACCGTATTTCGGCCAAGGCGACCAATCTCTACGGAGATTGGCCAGGTACGCAGGAGATATTATAGTGCACAAGTGTGTGCGCAAACACAGATGCACTCTCTATTCCCTCACTCTCATAGTCCGATGGGACGGAAAACTGACACGACCGGAGAGAGATCCGGCGCAGGACCAACGGTTTTACGTGCTTTCCGAGGCACGAGCTAAGTGACAATTTTGCAACATTAAAATCCGTACATGAAATAAATTAATTGGTACAGGCCCGTGACTGGGATCGAACTTACGCCTCCTGCTTGGAAGGTGCACGTCTTATCCACTGGGCTATCACCACATGAAATGTGTAATAAGTAATAATAACCATTGAGTTCTTACTTAATGCGCATAGTACATTATACTTCAATGGTAATAACATTCGATTTTGGTAAATTTTAAGAAAGATATGCGTCAATAAGTAGGTAAATAAAATATTCAGAAAACCGTTTAGCACATTTCGCAGCAGAAACTTTCTAAGATCCGCCAATAAAAGGTCAAAACATTACCAATATGACCTTTAAACATCTCAAACGGTTTAAAAGACGTGAAAGTGACACTCCACTAGATACCGTGGACGTAATGCGTTTTAATCCTCTTAAGAACTAAATGCTCCTTACAATACTAAGTGACTGTAAAACAGATACTTACTTGGTAATAACTGGTTTCAATTACATACTCTGTTACGATAAAGTTTTCCGCGGCGGCGCTAGAGTCTTTACATCAGCCGTAGTTTTTAATAGGGAAATAGTTATTATCATATTTCCTGATAGGTATTAGTTTTTTTAGTTAACTTGTACATCTACCTAATTGTATTGCGTGAAAAAGTCTTGATAGATTAAGTAGTAAACGCTAAAGAGACCTAGCTTAATGTTGTGTCGATTGTTCTGGTTGACAGTGGATGCGTCCAAATCTATCTATATACATATACATATATGTAATAAAAATGTAACGGATCGCTGTCTGTACATGGAAGATATATGTGAAAAAATATTATAGAAGACCTTTATCAACGCAATAGTATCCAAAACAATGATTTTTGGAATTTTTGTCTGTTTATGCGTTTGTGCACGCTAATCTCAGAAACGGCTGAACCGATTTCGATGCAGTTTTCAGGAATATATTGTGACAGGTCCCACTTAACATATACTTTTATCCCGGGAAAATGTTTTTATCCCGGATAATTTCGACATTTTATTATTTCTGTAGTTCACGCGGACGCGTGTCGCGGGCGTCCACTAGTTTATAAGTATTTTTCAAAGGAAATGTAATGGTGGAACAACTGCCTTCCTATATTCCGGATTTATCTCGTATTTATCCTGAAGGATAAATATTGATTCTGCTTTTTCTAAGACTTTATCAAAATATATCTGACCATTAGAAAATTCGAAATATTGAAGTTACACTGAAATTAATCTATATTTACGCGGACTGGACAAAGGATGACTTTTTATACAACAAACAGGATAAGAAAAACTTCCCAACATACCTATCCAAAATCCTCTTGCCTGATTATAGTACATAACTTAAAATTGTTCTCATGTACTTCGGATCCGGGTTTACCACCAAACTTGCATGCTTGTTTGACGATTACCTACTTCTAATAAATTCACACTGGATGCTGATGGTACAGGTATCTCCCCCTATCACATTACAACTTCTCAGGTACTATTAAAAGGCTTTCTAAATCCCATTAAAAACCTTCTCTTCAATTAGTACCTGTAACAATCAAAAGAGTAAACAAAGTCTTCAACAAAAGTCTCCACAAAAAACAAGACATCGATAGTTAAAAAAGAAACGATTCAATGTCTAAAAACAAACATCGATAAGTCTGATAGACTGTATATGGAAATCGATATTAAAACTCATTCGATATTAAAACCTGATCGATCTAAAACTGCAACTCATTGGCCAGTGATCAGTTTTTTTGACGTCTATCTTACATGTTTAAAACGAAAAGAAAAACATTTTGTGAAACTTCTCCGTTCTGTATGTGATATGAGACCTTTTAAAAGAGTTATAAATATAGATGCAGTGCAAAATTGGGTAGACAGATCTGCAGGATCACGAAACAGAGCATACAGCCATAAATAGCGGGTCAGATATAGTTATACTTTTATGATATGCACGAAAGGAGATAATATGCCACTGATGTATTCTAGATCAGCACAAGACTTAATCAGCCTACCAGTGAGATTTTCTGAAACCTTGATATCTTAAAAAACATAAGTCTGAGATATTTAAAACCCACATAGTTGAATCGACATCAACCAGTGCACCTGTCACAGAACCGCAGAATCCCAATCGATTTCTCGCAACTCTCTCGATACCAGACTCGATATCTCAGCATGCCGTAATTATGTTGTTAATAACTACAAAGCCTCGATCGAAATCAATCGGCTCTGACGTCTGACGTTTCAATCAACATCGCATTGTTTGTATTGTGTTTAATATGTATAGATCGTGTTACCGATATACCGTGCTTTTTTGTGCCACTATTGTGAGATGACGTTGGCTTTTTGTTTCTGTGGGCGGTCAGTGAATATGTAGGCACAGAAGGTCAATATGCTCTTAGGTAAGTTTATTTACCTACGCTCTGATTTGACTTGACGCTTCAGTTTTCAACTCTTATGCAAAGAACAGCGTAATAAATGATAATGAAGTGACCTTTTCATGATAAGAGGTTTCTAATAGGTACATCGAGATTATATCTGAAAGTCCTTATTTTCTTAGAAACACATCTGGCAAGTGTAGACAAGGGTTGCCCTTCTGAAAATCGGATCCATACAAAATATGTAATTTATTTATATAAATACCGTATTAAATACCGTGTTTTAATTTTTTTAAGTTACGCAGTATAACTTAATTTTTATGTTCAAACCAATCTAGTACTTACTCTGTTTTAGTAATACGTATTTATTATGTAAGAACTTGCTCTACTATCACATTATCACAGCTTACTCTATGGCAAGGGTCGTGGGCGCCACGAAACCCGTCTATTGAGCTATCTATCGAGTGATTTGTTATGAAATATTAGGCAGATGAATTTGTCTGCGCAATCAATAGAGTAATTACTCCGTAGGTAATCAACGGTGTTCTTTGTTTGTAGCTAATTGAGGTGGCAGCTTTGTGCCTCGGCTCATCTGTGGCCACTGAAATCCTATTAATTTTGGTTCGTACTTACATTGGACATTGTGATTGAGGATTAGGTATGCTGTAGTTCTTTTGTTTTATTAGGTCGAGTGACATTTTTAGTATATCATCTTTACCAATCTTGTCGATTAGAGACTAACCTCGGACTTGATAAACGAAGGTGTTTACTTACCTGAATATAATGATATATTATTTTTCCTGGTTACTACTATTCTCGTCAAAGTCAAAGATTAAATAGAATATCCAAACCTGAAAGTATACGAGTGTAACAAAGAGTCTTATTTTTTACTAGTGGACGCCCGCGACTCCGTCCGCGTGGATTTCGGAAAAAAATAAAAAGTTACCTATATGTTAAGTGGGACCTGTCATAATATATTCCTAAAAATGCATCGAAATCGGTTCAGCCGTTTCTGAGATTAGCGTGCACAAACGCACAGACAAACAAGACAAACAGACAAAAATTCAAAAAATCATCCTTTTGGATACTATTGCGTTGATAAAGGTCTCCTATAATATTTTTTCATATACATATCTGCCATATACAGACAGCGATCCGTTACATTTTTATTATATGTACCTATAGATAGAAGATGAGGATGAGGAGAGGATTTTAGTAGCTAACTGACTCGCAAGATGTCGCGGTACGGTCCACCTCGGTCAAATTTTTTCAGAGGGTAAAGTTGATGCTGTCTTCTCTAAAAGTTAATCAAGATAGAGACGTCAACGTCAACTTTATCCTTCTTATAGGCTATCTGACCATTGGAAAAATCGGCTTTTAAAGAATATCATTTAATATTCAATACCCGTCACATTTTACATTAATGTGCGATCGATTAACGCTACACCATTATAACATCAATAAGTTTTAATTTAACTTAATAAATAAAATGTACGGTTTTATCTAGCAGGTGTAAAACGGTTGTCTAATTGGGCTAGAGCTAATATTTAACTTCCGAAGACATTACGTGGACACGTGTAATGTCACAGGTTTGGTCTAGAGTCTAGACTAGGCTCGAGCTACACATGGGCGTTTTTTCACTAGACGACAACGACACGACCACGGCTTTTTTGGCAGCAAAAAGTAGTATGGCTCATTTTTCCACAAGACGACACGATCACGACCCCCATATTAGATGACAAAATGTAGAGGTCGTTGTCGTGTCGTGCAGTGAAAAAAAAAACGCCTAATAGAAATTAAGAAAAATGACGTCACACACATGTAAATAGTACGTGATATCATGAAGGAGGTCCTATATACATGTTTAGATTAGCGGAGCCAGATGTAAATTATCAGTGACAAGTTGTCAACTCTTCCTTGTTCGACTCTTACAACATGCACGGAAGGAGATGCAGCTAATCTATTCTAGTATATAGAGTGTAACAGAAAGGGTATGTTAAGCGAAAAGATATGTAAATAGCCCACTATAGAAAACCTATTTCCAAAATTTTAGACTCGATTTCACATGTTTATTTTTCAAGATTGTATGAACATTCCAGAGTTGTTTAAGAATTCTCCATACTATCTGGAAAAATAAACATGGGATTTCGAGTCTAAAATTTTGTGGGTAGGTTCCTTTTAGTGGGCTATTAACATAGCCTTTCGCTTAACATACCCTTTTTGTTACACCCTGTAGATAGGCGTCAGCATTTATTTCTGCAATTTATAGTAAAGAAGAATAGATTTATACTAAAGAAAGGTCAGGTCAAGAGTATGCATGAAGCATATCATGAAAGTAGATGAAGCGAAAGAGGTGTGTCAGGATCGTAGCAAATGGAGATCCGTCATCTCTGCCTACCCCTCCGGGAAAGAGGCGTGATTATTATATATGAATGTTATGTATGTATTTATAGTAATGACATCCTTTATCTTCATAGATGAAGTGATAAGGCAGCTCAGGTGTTAATTGTAGTTTGTAGGTACAGGTGTCATATAAGACTAATTGTGTGCTTGTATGTCACTTTAACTGCGTTTTTAATTGTGTAAATATAGTCTCCGGCTTTCTCGTCTAAAAACAAGTACATAGACTAAACGTGGAAAGTTAATCAGGCCATAATTGTATTCCGAGGTTTAAAATAACATTGTGTAAGGATAATTTCTGAGTTTAAAGTCGGAGTATGTTTGGACTAAGATTCAAGACAGATTGTTGGCATACGACAATCGATTAGAATAAAATTTTTAAAAAATGTACTAATTCGTGATGAAGAGTTAGGACGGAAGAAGAAGTCATATGTAAATGCAAAACCACTCTAAAACAGCCACTGAATTTACCCAAAGTAGCTATTATTAAGCAATTAACGTCCATCCCAGTCATCAAAGCTTAATCCCCAAATGACCGAGTTTTAATTTCGCAACAGAAAAAAACCCGTTCAAGGCACCTGACACCGGACAGCGACAAAAACCTGCAACCGTTATGAATTACAATCTAATGACTCCTTCGATTTATAAAAGGTATTAAAAAAAATAATAAACACGCGTCGTGGCCACATGCCACATGGCGACCGTGACTTGCAAGTTTTGAAAGCTTTCATGGCTGCCAGTCTGCGGTCTAAATATTGGATAGCTTTTATTGAAGTTTTACTAAATATTGAACTATGCTTGACTACAATGCATCCGCTGCATCTCCTTCCATGCATGTCGTAGGCCAAGGAACTTAGGGGCGTTTTCTCAGATACACGCGGCTGTGTGCTCGAAAGGATTAGTGCCGTTCGTCCCACCAGGCTTCGTCCCACCAGTGGGACGAACGGGAAAAAAATGGGGTGGCCATTACTATCGTAAATTATAGAGGACATCCCACAGGCACGAAAATCATTTGAGTTTTTTTTTCTTTCTAATATCTAAGATTGTTATTGTTACTTTACATTGAAAAATTAAGAGAAAAACTATCTTAGATTTTTAAATTCAAGTAGAAATTAATGATGACTTTAAAAAGAGAAACCCAAAGTAATATTAAAAATTACTGACAACATTAGTTTTTTACATTACGGATGGAGGCGTACTCCGTTAAGTGCACATGTCGTGGGGCGAGTGTGGAAGTGGGCATAAAAACAAGCCCACAGCCCACTGATGGACGAATATTAAACGTAGGTATTCATTATTAATATATTCACGGAGTAAACAAATAGGCATCCCTTTGTATTTGGCCTTTTATGTTAATGACTGAAGAGATTATATTGTCTTTTTTATTACGATCTATTATTTAATTTTTCTATCTTATTAATCTATACCATAACAAATTTTTTAATTTAGTTAATCAATTCGTACATTCTCATACAGGTTTTAGATAATTTGATATAAGTATATACAGGATGTAACAAAAAGGGTATGTTAAGCGAAAAGCTATGTAAATAGCCCACTATAGAGAACCTATCTACAAAATTTGAGACTCGAGATCACATTTTTATTTTTCAAGATTGTATGAAAATTCCTGAGGTATTTAAAATTTTTCCATACTATCGGGAAAATTAAAAATGTGATTTCGGGTCTCAAATTTTGTGGACAGGTTCTCTAAAGTGGGCTATTTACATAGCTTTTCGGTTAACATACCCTTTTTGTTACACCCTGTATACATAAGTATAAGGTCTTAACAATAAAATCTGTAACTCAACGCAAGATGGCTTATATAGGTATATATTACTATCATATCTATTAAGTTTTATAAACCTCTTGTAGTTTTAACTTAACTCCTTTCATCCCAGCAGTACAGATTGTTTATTAAAAAAAAATCAAAGAAGCACGCATTTGAACAGAACGGTTTATTTTTAATAAACCCCTAAAATACTTGAAACTTATTTGTAACAGAAAAATTTCAACACATTCAAGCATCTATAACAAAGTAAAAAACAATATTTTATCCTATCAACCAGCATATTACAGTCCGAATAACATGAAAAACAAAACTAATGCTTTATACCTTTAAAAACAGTTCTTTGAACACTTGAGTCAGTGAGGCGAAATCTTTTATCCTCATCAACTGCTACAGAAACCGAAGAACCGCATCTGAAAGGGGTAAGCACTTCACAAGTGCTTTTTAAAGGAACCTCTTTGAATCATTTGCCATCCTTCAAGTTTCCTCACAATACCAAGTATTTATATATTAAAGATGTTTTGTTACTTTTGATCTTGTTTTCCATAAGCCTTTGCGGCTTCTTTTCTGTAAAAAAATATAATAATAATGAATAAGTAATACTTGAGACTTTTGAAAGTATCTGATTTTTGCGATTTTATCCTTATAGGTAGCTATGCTATGCTTATGTACATACAGGTGATTTTTGGTCGTCAACGTTCCCGAAAACTACGGAATCTCCTCATCATCAGGATCATTTTTCTCAATGGAAGCATTTTACATCGCTTCCCAGCATTTTTTTTGGCATAAACTTACTTTATTTGATGTATAGAGTACGTACCCTTCGTTAAGGGTGGCAACGTAAAAACACCCTGTATATGTTAGTTATGTATATTATAGCCTTATAGGTCACGAAGATAAATACTTATTTTTTACTTTTTGGGACATGCTATCTCCTTTTTTTCCTTTCAGATTTTTTTGCCCAATAAGTAGTCAATTAAATATTTCAAATGAAACCCCTGTAATTAAATAGGTAGGTAATCAATACTGCAACAGTTCATATATAGAGATATATACTACAGTCACATTTACCACAACACATACGGTGTGAGATGTCCATAATATCATATAACCAGCATGCGTATGATGAATTTGGTGAGAGCGAGATGTCTCACTTTTAAACGTCAAATCTACAGAGCTAAATAATAACTAGACAAGGCAAGCGTTTCTATTTGGTGTGTAAAAAGGGCTCGCAAACCACTTCTATCAGCCCAAATTTACTTAGTCTGGCTTGAGAACGAGGTGTCTATTCTAATTCTTGAAGTCTATTTTTACATGCAAAGTACGAGTACATCCACTTAGTTTATCTAGTTATTAATAGCTCTGTGAGTTTGACGCTTAAAAGTGAGACATCTCGCTCTCACCAAATTCATCATACGCGTGCAGATATATAGGTAGGTTTCATACATATACATACATAGCTACATATAATCACGCCTTTATCCCTTACGGGGTAGGCAGAGCACCAAGGGCCGATAGAACCACATGGTGCCACTTCTGACCAATTTTTCGGGTGTAGTTGAGAGAAGTTCGGTTAGTAGTGACAGGTGGTCAGCCCATCACCTACAAAACACCAAGACCCTCTACTGACTTGAACAGTCTGCCCGGGAAGAGAAGCGGCTGTAGTATTGTAAGTACGTTTTTTTTTCACTCCCAGAGCAGTATAAAAGATAGGTTCAGTAAGTTTCACCTGAGTGAATAGTCCCTTAATTATCTCCTTAGCAAACCAGACAAATCTGAACTAGGTGCCTAATTTACCAATAAACAGATTATTTTTTATACAAACAAATACCAAACATAACAGTATAATCCGGACGAGCTACCGACGGTTGTCGTAATCTCCCGGTTAAATTATACTCAGTTAAATTATCCCAAAGAGCTTGACAGCTCGAGTCGCGGGTTCACGTCTCGATTGTGCATTATTTGAGCTGACAACTCATGCGCATGACAAATAAACATTGTAGGCTGGGAGGTTAGTGTAGAAATATTCGTTCACTGTACAATTTATTGAATTATAATGAAAATAATGGTTAAAAAATATGTGGTTAAATCATACGATGAATACCTGGAAACAGTTATATACAAATAGGCAATATCTTTAGAAAAAGATGATAATTGACTACAGGAATATCTTTTGAAATTTGATAGGATATTTTAATTGTATTATATATTATACATATAAAATGTATCTACGCAATGCACGCAAAAATGCGTTGCAAAATTAACTAAGGTGTTATAAAAAATATTTTTATTCAATCTTATACCAATAGAGCTTAGGAGTAAATTAATCGACTCAAATTAATCATTGTATTATGTAACTAACTCCTAATAATAAAAAAACTCAGATTTAACACCACAGGCTCTCAGTCTAATTCAAAAGGCAAATTAAAATAAATGACGCGCGCTATCTCTCGGCGACCAATCACGACTCTCGCCTAAGTGGTGCCAGTTTAAAAAATTAAAACACAATTTGTGGGGCATAAACAGTTGGGGCGCATCTCAATCTGTCAATGTAAACAAATGTAAACAAACATGTTTACACTCCGGCTTCTGGAGGCACCGTTAATTAGTTTGGGGCGACACTTTGGGTGTTGCAGTATAGTGAGGCGTAGGTTCGTTTTGTAACATTTGTCATGAAATATCTATTTTTAATATAAATGATTTGACCATCATTATATTGTATGAGTATGGAGATGTACCTACCTACCTCTTCGGTGCTACTAATACGTTGCTATCTGAGGCATAAATCAACTTTATTACCTATAGAAATCTGTACATACTCACAAAGTTACCTCATATAGGTATAACTACACATAACGTGCTGCTAATGTTAAATATTGACCCGTAAGTTCATTATTATATACTATGGTTAAAAAACTTAAATATACAAACTATACGCAAGATACAACGGCATTAATATCGGTAGCAACTTCAACAAGGAGATTAAAATAATACCATCCTCACTAATCTGTGAACACACAGCAAACACTCCACAATCGATCATGATTGCGCGTGTTCCCACTTGTGGACTATCATTTCCCCAAATAGGTTCACTAACTACTGGGTACAGACAGCTTTGTTACTAACTACACCTCCGCATAAATGTACATATACCCACAGCTGGTCCCGAAAATGCGGTAAACTGCAAGATCAGAAGGAGATCCCTAAGCCACGTTTAGCCTAGAGGGATCAGATATAAGCGTAACAGAGAGATAAAATTTGTAACATAATGTGCGACTATATTATAGTCGCAGTAAATAGAGAAATGTGGCAGGAGCCTACCGCGACTTTTCGTGCACAGACCTACAAACGATTCTAAAATAAGAAATGCTTCCAAGCCATTCCAGAGTCTCGTCTGTAACTCAAAATCACTTATCACATAGGTATGTATAGCTATGCATTGGGTGGTAAACTGTTCGTTTATTAACCGCACTTTATAGTAATTGACATGGCTTCTCAAGTTGTAGGTATTCACAAGAGATTAGATAAATTTAAATTGTTATGGACTGTTTCGATGCCTGAAACTTGCTTAATTTGGTGTAATTAGCTGCCAACCGTTTAAAATAATTGGGGTGGAGAAAATAAAAGATAAATGTCGATCGCGTACGCTACGCTTCGCTAAATGGTAACGCGATATGATCAGATTCGCGGTTATTCTGCACGGGTTTGTACGCTTCATTTGGTAGACATAGTTGCGAGCTGAAAAAGTGAGTCTCTACCTATAATAATGGAGCTAAAAAAGAGAGCTCTTTTACTTAGTAGCATGTAAATAATCTATAGCAACTTTTACCCACCTACCCTGGTGCATTGGACCTATATGTCCGACCGATCTGTACTTGTTGAAATTATTTATAAAAAACGTAATTTGCTACTTTGATATGCAAACGAGGAAGGCTGAACGAATTTTAATGTCATATCTGTAGGAAATTTTAATGACTTTATTTTTACTTTGAATTTGTCACCTTGCATGATGCGTGTGTTCGCAATCGCATGTTCTACATAATAACCAGGAATAATATTAATGTAGTCTAAACAGAGACAAGTGGACATAAGATACCTCTACTAAAATGCAGACCTAAGTACTGAGGCTGCGTGAAGTTCTATACAGATCAAAATGGTAGAAATTAGAAATGTAAAAAGGAAACTGTAGGACGGTTTTTTTTGTCCTCTTAAAACTAAATCAAACAGCACTGTATTTCACATATTTTTACTTCACTAAAAGTCTTTATAAAATCTACTTACTTATTTATACATGACGTAGATGGGTCGAGTGGCGTGCCGTTAGGTGTGTCCGACATCTTCCAAAATCCGAAATAAAGAATGCGGCGTGTAGTAAACAAGCTTAATTAGGAATCACAAACACTTTCACTGTATCTACGCACAAGATTACTAGGATTCTAGCGGATAACGTAGAAACGTGGTAAGTACAAGACAGAGGCTGATTAGCATCCGTGCTTCGCTCGACAGACGCAACAAGCCAGAACAGAATACCCTCTGGCTCAATTCAAACGACCCGGTGGTCGTTGTAAAATCTACAGTGGCGCCCTCTCAGTACTCTGTCTTGTCTTTACCCAAGTGACAGCTGTCCTCAAGTCAGTGATAGCTGTCGACTTGACGTTTCTAACTTCAACGATTGAAAATAGATGGCGTTGGAGATCCGACTGTAGGATATGACATCTTGATCTCCGACACGGCCATTTTGACAGACTACCCGTCCTCGGGTAGAACCGATGAATCTTAGCATTAAGCAGCTCGTTGATCTTGCCCCTCACAATCTGACGTTTATCTGGGGTCAGCCTGTATGGGCGACGATTTACCGTCTTGTGCGGGTCTACGAGCCGTATCTGCATAGGTTCAGTGTCAGCAGGAGAAGTAGGTGTACCGGTAATGAAACTAAGCTTGAACCGTTCTAAAATCTCAATCAACCTAGGTCTGTATTCATTACTAACGTCAGTATCTACCAAGTCAAGGTCTATACCATTATTTGCAACTACATCACATGATTCGACTATGTTAATTTTCTCGAAACGTACTTTATCTACCGACATATGTACAGTCAAACCGATAGCTAGAATTTCACGTCCGATCATAATGTTGTATCGCAAACAATGGTCAGGTAAAACATGAAGGAGTATCTCAAAGTTAATATTGTCAATGTCAATTGTCGTTAAAATTTGCATGGTCGAGGCTATAGAAGTTTGTCCTATACCAGTCATAGAAACATTGTCATAAATTCGCTTACCACTAAATTTCAAAGCAATCGATTCTTTAACTAAGGAACACTCTGAACCTGAGTCGTAAGTAAATGGGAATGACTCACCAGAGTGACGCAGAGAACCCGAAGGCGCATTCACAATGCACACGTCTACTCGCTTTTCCTTAGCTGGACCAGTTCCAGTGCCGCCGCCGGTACCGTTGTTCCCCTCCTTGATTTTCCTCTTCGGGCAGTCGGATGCATAGTGGCCTTGTTCCCGGCAGTTGAAGCAGGTGATGCGATCGGTTCTCCCTGTAGGTTGGTTGGTCGAGTTATGGTCCCCGTGAAAGGACCTGTGTTTGGACCGGTCATCTTGCTTCTTCGAATTGGCTTTGTTGCGACATTGAAGAGATTTGTGGCCTAGTTGTCCACAATTAAAGCACTTGATGGTCACAGCAGATCCATTAGGTCGGTTTCTTTTTAGGTCGGGTCCATCACGATAAATACTTGATGAATAACTTCTCTTCAGGAACGAGACAGCCTTCAGTTCCTTTTGTAAATGGTTACGCGTCTTGATGTCAGTCGTTATAGCAATCCTCTGAACACGTGGCTCTTGTTTTGAAATATGAGCTAAGACAGTGGCTATTGCTATCTGTTCTGTAGTCAGTCCATTCCACCTTGCCATTAAGGATGTTATGAGGGTAGCGGCGTATGAGGCCAGGCACTCGTTATCTCTCGGTTTCTTGTCGTGCATACTGATGAGAAAGGAAGCAGCAGTTTCAGGACAGTCATACCTTGCTACGAAAAGCTTCTTAAAATCGGCCCACGTCATATTAGGAAACGATATTGAAGATAGCCAAGATGATGCTTCGCCCTTGAGTCGTGGCTTAACGCGATCATCAGAGAAGATCCATGGCGATGTCGATCTGTGATACACATGTCCGCGGTCGTTATCCAAGCTCGGGCGTCGATGTCTCTTTTCTCTGGGTCGAAATCAGGAAGGCGAATAGAGTCCGAAGATGCAGGTAGTTTTATTGCTTGCACCAACGCCAGAAAATTTTGATTTTGTTGCTCGAAGAGAAGACGCCATTTTTCTTCGCTCGAGTCACTATTTGAAGCACGTGTTTCATGTGGGTGATCCGGGTTGCATCCCACGCCTGATGACGTAGATGGGTCGAGTGGCGTGCCGTTAGGTGTGTCCGACATCTTCCAAAATCCGAAATAAAGAATGCGGCGTGTAGTAAACAAGCTTAATTAGGAATCACAAACACTTTCACTGTATCTACGCACAAGATTACTAGGATTCTAGCGGATAACGTAGAAACGTGGTAAGTACAAGACAGAGGCTGATTAGCATCCGTGCTTCGCTCGACAGACGCAACAAGCCAGAACAGAATACCCTCTGGCTCAATTCAAACGACCCGGTGGTCATTGTAAAATCTACAGTGGCGCCCTCTCAGTACTCTGTCTTGTCTTTACCCAAGTGACAGCTGTCCTCAAGTCAGTGATAGCTGTCGACTTGACGTTTCTAACTTCAACGATTGAAAATAGATGGCGTTGGAGATCCGACTGTAGGATATGACATCTTGATCTCCGACATACATATAATTCCACACTTTTTACTAATCAACAAAGGTTAGCTGAGGAATCTTAGTTTAAAAACCAATTGCTATAACTGCATTACACATATATTTAATTTGTTAGCAACTTGGTTTCAAAACCCAAAAGATAGGCAATTATTTAGCACAGCAGTATACATCGTGGGTCCGGTATCGAGTATCGGTTTCAGCACCAGTGGGTCACGGTGGCGTCTGGTGGGTCTTGCTGAAGTTGAAAATTAAACCTATCGTGTAAAGGTGCACCTGTTTGAAGAATATTACATGTATGAGAGATATATTTTCATGCCATAAGACCTAATAATAATTCTGTAAGGTATATATATATATATATATATATATATATATATATATATATATATATATATATATATATATATATATATATATGTGAGTTCTATACAGGAAAAGGAAGTAGCAAAAGGAATATGTTAAGCGAAATGCTCTACTCTGATACGGTCTGCCCACATGCGATACCTACTAAATGTTTAATCAGCCTTTCTGGGTAGGTGCTTGCCATGGGCACTTATTTATTGCTAGCCTAATTTAATCAAAATTGGTTAAGCTTTAACTTGTAGCTATTGGCGACAGAGAAATGGTAGTTTCTGACCTACAATACAAACTAGTCACTACAACTATAAGTAACTGAAACTACTGCAGTTGTAGTAATTGAATACTCATACTCATCTAGTAAAAATATTAAAACTGCACAAAAAATATGCAAACAAAGAAATACTAGATCATGGGTAAGTACAATAATCTATTTAAAAGTATCATATTCAATATTTAAGGGATGTAAAGTAAACCTGTATAAAATACTTACATTACCAAACTAAAACTTATACGTTACGAATCAAACTTAAACGCAATCCTCCGTAGTTCAAAAAACGTTTCTACCCCCCATGCAGTAAGGTACGAAAACGCAACTATAAAGGTTAAGTTACTAATAAAAACTATGGTTATCGATATAATAATCGCCGTAATCGATACCCCGTTTACGGTAGAGATGACCAGAAAGAGATCGGTGAATTGGCGGTCCTTTCCGAGACACTGGTCCCGTGCAGAAAAGGACTACGAGTGGGGTAATGAGCCTGAAAATTAGGGTCGGTGCGTAAAGCGGGCGAAACGGGGACGGGATAGTATCGCGTTACGTGTGGTTTGAGGTACAAGCTTAGAGCGGCAGGTTGGGATAGATTTTAAACTGGCTAAAGACTAGCATTTTGGAGATTTCCAATGTTATGTTAGTTGATTAGTGAAAGTTAAGTTTATTGGTAGAGCGATGCACGGAATGCGAGTGGTCGTGAGTTCAAATCTCACACTGAATTAGCCTATCTGACCTATGGAAAAAATTACTCTTTACTGTACGACTATTATTTGCAGACACATGAACCTTGATATTTACAAGTTTCATAACTAGAATATATTTTTAAGATATTTTTTTATTGGTGACGTTTCCGTGAAATATGTACATGACACGCCTCTACTTATATTTTAGGCCAATATCTCTTTGAACCACATTATTAACACGTTCTACCGCGAAATGGCATGCGCTTTGTACAGTCCGCAACGAACATACATAAACCCATCTAGAGTTTCTGAATTATCTTCAAATGGTATACTTTGTACTGAAGGAGGTTGTACAATGTAGATTTTTTAATTTTGGTGTAACCCAATCCTCGTATTGTGGTTATTTAGCGTTTTATAGAGTCTTGAATGAAAATGTTCGTTTAGTATGAAAGTAAGGTGATACCATTCGGTATTGACGGTAATTTGTGAATAGATACAAAAAATCGGTGTAATTTTGATTTTTGTTTGGTGGTTTCAACTTACCTTGCAGTGAGATATGGGCTAGAAAAAATCGGATAATATTTGTTAAGTTTTCAGTTTTGAATTTTGAGCTGGACCGAAATATGAAGTCAAACTAGAATAATCCATGCTTAGATACATAATCTTCCTATAAATCGTGTGTTGATTTGGAACTCTAAAATGCTCATTGTAAGAAGTAGGTAGCTACATCGTCGTCTCTGTGGTGAATTTTACAAGGCACATGCTTTGCATCGCAAACATTTGCCTTATCGTAAGTAACAAACGATTTCTAGCAGGCAAAAAGAGGATCAGTTCAGGCCCATCATCACCTCAAACCAGTGCAATGCAACGTCACTTCAGGTTGGCCCAGTCCCAACTCGATCTCTTAAAATTCATAGCAAAACAAGCATCTAAATTGTGCACTACATTACATACCTACCTCTGTTCACAAACAAACAAGCTTTATAAAATCCCATGAAAAAAAAAATCTTGTTATTTCCTATATTTTCGTAGATATAAACTTCTGGGGGTCTGATGACGAGTTAAGGCTTAGACTCCCAGGTCGTATAGGAGCTTCCAGGTGAATAGTTAACAAAAACCAGTGTCAGTATGGCAGTGGGTGGCGAAGCTAGGTGGTAAAGGAACACCACGCGTATGATATGCCGCCCAGCTGACCACCTGTCTTGATCTGGTGGCTGGTTGTGCTCGTTTTGGTTTTCGCAAGGAGTTTCGTTTACACGGACTTTTGGGTTAAATGGATTGGATTAAAATTTTATTGATGGTAATTGTATACTTGTGTTCAGGATATGAGAGGGGTTTACTGAATGTTATAAAATGAAATGAGTGCTAGTGATCCAAATGTATAGTAGCGATATTTACTTATACCTATTGGAAACTATTACAAACACAGCCACCCAAGCAATGAGAATATAATATGCTATTTAATTTTTTATCTTGAGTGAATATTGCGTCTAGACTAGTCACTAACTAAACAAAGTCAAAACATAAATGGCTGAATAGGACTAATTTTACGCTACTGCCGGAATTGACCATATTGCAGTAATAGCAAATATGCAAGCTACAGCTCCTAACTTGTTTTCAGTAGACACGTTAGAACAAAACACAAAAAATGACGGATGAACCTATACAGGATGTTTTTTTGTGGCCACCTTTAACGAAGGGTACGTATTCTATACATGAAATAAAGTAAGTTTATGCCAAAAAAAATGATGGGAAAAAAAAAATTTTTTTTGAAAAAATTTTTTAAATTCCTTGATCGTGCGAAATTTATAGTGTCTAGTGTTTATGTTAGTTTTTTTATAGACAGATATTACTTATTTTTCGTGAAAAAATCCTGCTACGCGCGTCTATGTGCATTTATGCAGAAAAACGCAGTCTATTTACTCAACTTTGGACCCTAATATTTTGGAAACTAGACACTTACCAGGTATGCTTCCATGGAGAAAAATGATCGTGATGATGAGGAGATTCCGTAGTTTTCGGGAACGTTGACGACCAAAAATCACCTGTATATTATCTAGTCTGAAGTTGTACAAATGTAGCATTTAACCATACTCATGCAATAATAATTGATTTTTTAAGCTAACCCTGTCTGTTTAGACGATTACCCCTGTTTAGTGTTTACCCTCGTGGGGGTCTAAAATGGCGAACTTATTCATTTTAATTTCAATAGATGAATCATTGAATTATTAATTTATATGGGTACGTATAGTTATTACATACATAAATTACAAAGGTGCACACCAACTTAATAAATTCTACCGAAAATTTTACTAAAATCTCATGCGACAACCCAACCTAGCATCTCTATTACTTTTGTTAAAATGATACAAGACTGCAAATTTTTCGTTGATAGACATATTCATTATTCCTACAGACTTTTTCTAGTTGCAAGAAATCGTATATACCTACGTACCTAATGCTGGAAAGTGTATATTTCTCGTTTGAGCCATACCTTTTTATACAGGCTGTTTTTTCGTTGCCACCCTTAACGAAGGGCACGTATTCTATACATCAAATAAAGTTTATGCCAAAAAAATGCTGGGAAACGAGGAAAATTTTTTTGATATTTTTTTTTATTACTTGATCGGGCGAAATTTATACTGTCCAGTGTTTATTGTAGTTTTTTCATAGACAGACATTAATTATTTCTCATGAAAAAATCTTGCTACACGCGGCAATGTGAATTCATGCAGAAAAACGCAGTCTATTTACACAACTTTGGACCCTAATATTTTGGAAACCAGACACTTCCCAGGTATGCTTTCATGAAGAAAAATTATCGTGATGATGAGGAGATTCCGTAGTTTTCGGGAACGTTGAGGACCAAAAATCATCATAATATTAAAGTTAATCCTTGGTAAATGTAGTTTCTTAACGCCCGTAAGCATCAGATGCCATGTCGTGCTAACATGCCGTATTTAAGTACAAACGAACAGACAAGTTTTAATTTATCAATTACAATACATTTGTAATTACCGGCGGCAAGTATATTGGATACTAGTCGTGTTCATTACTTAGATACTAATTACTGGGCTTACACGTCTTTTAGCTGTCGTGTGGTACATTTGCATTTTTTAATACATTTGTGGCATTTAATGTTATTAAAACACATAACTATTTTCAGTTGCAAAATTTACTGGTTATTTCATGATCCTACAGTGTGTTGTTATAAAATTATCTTTATTTTAATTAGTAACGAACTTTGGTTTGTCCTCATAAATTTATATTACTTACCTAAATCTACATTACCTACTAATAAACAAGCCGCGTGGTGCCGGCAGAGTAGAATTCATACCACCCCATCTCTGCCCGTGGGTATCGTACGAGGGGTTTCCTGGAGGTGGGCAGCAGCGCCTCCCGTGTTGACAACATAGTCCAAAATACAAACTGCGGTCACCAACCCGCCTGCCAAGCGTGGTGACTATGGGCAAATACCCCCCATGGTAGTCTTGTGGCGTGCCCTGGGGGAGGCCTACGTCCAGCAGTGGACTGCAATAGGCTGATGATGATGATGATGACTAATAAACCTACATTCTTCCAAACGTTTCATATACGCTAATATATTGGTACGAATAAGGACATTATAGGATAATCGGTGTGAATAAAATAAACTAAGTAGCTTTTAAAATGTTAATCTTTACAATGGGGAATCTTGGCTTTTCCATGATCAGTGGGATAAGCACGAACCTTTTTACCCGGCGTAACGCTAGCGACTCGCTAGCAAAATCTATGTGATTTGACAGTTTGACGATAGCATTACGGACTATCGAGAGGTTCGTGCTTACCCCTCAGTTTTAATTGTCGTCACCTACAAATCTCGGAGAACTTTGTAGTCAGATAATTTGTTAATATGCCAATATGCACCATATATTAGACAATTTAAAGTCTATAGAAATAGGTAGGTACCTACCTACATTCCACGGAATTAAAAATGCTACAGTCGGATAAGATCAGTCAATTTCTTGATTAAAGTCTGCCGCTGTAATTTAGGTCGATATCTCATATCAAACTCCACCGCTATTGAGCAAGTAAACTAATATCGTTGTAAAAATGTTTTTAAATTGACAAAAGCGATCGGCAGTAACTTTGTCATAGTGCTATAAGTATTACGGGTGCTAAAAAACATAGTTAAAAAAATCCAAAAACCCGACTGCTTAAAAAATAACCAAATAATGTACATAATAATAAACCACTTAGATGTCCGGTGGTCTAGAATTCTATAATATTATTATGGAATGAATGCTATTGAAGAATATAAAATATTTTCTAATGATCGTAACATAACAACTGGACAGTCGGGATCCATTATCGACGGCCGATTGGTCTAGTAGGTAGTGACCCTGCCTGCGACGCCATAGGTCCTGGGTTCGAATCCCGGTAGGTGCAAACATTGATATGATGAATATCGATGTTTGTTTCCGAGTCATGGATGTTTCTATACTTATCTATGTATTTATATACCGTTGCTTAGTACCCACGACACAAGACCTTAGGGAAGATGTGGGACTAGGTTAATGTGTTGTGTAGTGTGTGAATATTTATTATCCGACAGCCAAGCTAATATTTCAATGGATCCTGGCTGTTCAGTTGTTATGTTACGATCATTAGAAAATATTTTATGTTCTTCAATAGTATTCATTCCATAATAATATATAATTCTAGACCACCGGACATCTAAGTGCTTGTTTTTTTTCTTTTCAGTTTTTTTATTATGTACATTATTTGGTTCTTTTTTAAGCAGTCGGGTTTTTGTTAAATTAAAAATTGTCACAGATTTTACAGACAAGTTGCAAAAAACATCTACTTCATCGTTGTCAGGAAGAAACTGTTTAACTGCATGTACCGCTGCAGTGCAGGCACGCTTACCTTTATACAAAACTGATAGATAATGAATTCAAGCGGATATTAAAACACATGATCGGACACGTTGATCTTTACACCCGTGTATACCATCCAGTAAGGAGGTACGCACAGGAGGTGTGATCGTGTAAACCTGACTTACTACATATATGACAAATATCAGCATGTTTTTTTTACTAGCTGTTGCCCGTAACCTCGGCCGCATGGACTACAGTGTAGTATTGTGTAGTCACTACACAATGTAGCTTATGTCCTTCTCTGTATTCTCATTTATAAGTCTGCTAAAAAGACTGAGTAAAAAAAGCGTGAATACTTACTCGCATTTCTAATATTAGTTGGTATTTAGATATTAATCTAATATAAAATAGGTGAGCGCGCACCATTTCAAGCAAAATGCATATTGAGTGTATATTAGAAACGGAATTATAGCTTTTAGATATAGATGTTATATAAAATGTATAGACATGTAACTGCAAGATTTAGCTAAACAGATTTGCTAGAATAGGGTATTTGATAAAGATCCCTACCTGAAATAAGAAATTGCATACAGCACTAGATATGTTCTTAACGAACTACTAAATATTAAGCTATTAAACAATTAGGTCGTCATGACTTGATCGATGCAGCTGCATCTCTCTGCAAATTCCTAATTTAATTTGGCCTGCCTCGAGGATATGTGGCTGTCATTTGCCTCTAACCTGCAACTGCGCAACGGCATGCGGCATGACTATTCCCTATGAACAAACCTTGCCACCTCCTTGTTGTCCTTTCTTCATGTCACGAGCACACAAGTGAACAAGCTCGCGTGGTTTTTCTCTATTAAGAACATTAATTGAACACTTCACAATGATTGGCTAATTTTACATTTAACCTCTCATAAGCAAAGACAGGTGTCTTTTTTATAGTCATTTATAAAGTAGTTGGCTTTAGCTTGTTAAAGAAATTGCCCTAAAAATTGGTAAGTACCGTTTTATTTTATAGAAGCTACTGGTGAATATCTAATTACTTCTTTTCTTTCTTTCTTCTTTCTTTCTTTATTGTACACACACACATAAATAAAAAATAACACAATTAAAATAAATATTGTACAAAGGCGAGCTTATCTCTATAAGAGATCTCTTCCAGCTAACCCGAACAAAAATATTTAACATATCACAGAATAGATAAAACACATGTGCACAGAGGGAGAAAAAAAAATACAGATAACAAAGAATAAACAAATACTATACATACT
This sequence comes from Carposina sasakii, assembly GCA_014607495.2. Taxonomy (NCBI): domain Eukaryota; kingdom Metazoa; phylum Arthropoda; class Insecta; order Lepidoptera; family Carposinidae; genus Carposina; species Carposina sasakii. The sequence continues at coordinate 4,173,367 of CP053161.1, forward strand.
AGTTTTCATACATATTCCATAATAACCTACTACTTACTAACTTCAGAGAGACAAGTAGTGCTCCTTAAGTCTCTTCTTAAAAATGCCGATGGTGCGACAATCCCTCACCGAGTGGGGTAAGGAATTCCAAAGCTTGACCGCGTTAACTGTGAAGGAGTAACCATATGCTCCGGTGTTGTGTTGAGGAGTTTTCAACATATAACTTATAGTAAAAAAACTTATAATTGTATTAACCATCACTTATGTGCCATTACCCCATTATTTATGTGGTCGGTGCAGCATCGTCTTTCGAAACTCATACATACCTAATGCTAAGGATTTGGTATTTGTATATTATAGTTGGCTACCATGTCTCACTTCAATCCTTCTTATGCTAGGACGCTGCAGACCCTGGGTTACTCCTCGAGAGCTACTAGCCTTCCTGTAAACGGATAGAATATTGGCCAGCTTTAAGAGGCGAAGCTTCAGTTGCATATAGGGTAAGTCCTACGCAATCTCAGCTCAAGCGGCATGACCTGCGAAACAAGATTATGATAACCGATTTATCTACATTAAGCCTTAGAGCGGCTGGCACTTTGCAGTGGTCGTGGGTTCGATTCCCACTCGGGTGAAGAATTTTTTCCATTTCTTTATTAATAATTTTATAATACATTTTAGCCTGTCAAAATACGATAAATATAGCCGCCATGTTGAATTTTGTATAGAGACGATACGACATCATACGATACGATATCCACGATGTGTGGTCATGCTATCAGGTGTTAGTTTTAACCATTTTCAGTAGTAGGTACGACTTTAGTACACGACGCAGTGCTTGGAGATAGAAAAGTCTTTGAAGATATTTTAGCTATATTTAAAGCTATCATTAGTTAGTAACATCTCTAGCTGTCTACACCTAACACTTTTAAACTTACTCTTTTAAAACCACAATTAGGTATAAGAACACTCTAAAAAAAACTCTTAATTTGTATACCAACCAATTCAAAAGAACAGAGCAATTGGTCAGAAGCCGCTAATGGCAGACGGAAATACCTAAGTGAGATCGAATCAATAAGATGAATTTCAGACATTTAGATAAATGGTCATTATGGTCGATTCCGACAGTCACACATAAACCTAAACGAAAAATTAGTCCTACCTGTCCTTTTCTCTTTCAGCCATTTATGTTAAGGATGGAGAGAGATAGACCTGACTAAGATTAGGTTTAGGTTTAAGTGTGACTTGCCGGAATCGACTCTATTCCACGGTATGCAAATTTTGTGATGGAAAAGCGGTGATAGCCCAATAGTTAGGACGTGCGCCTTCCAATCGGGGGGCGTATGTTCGATCCCAGTCACGGGCGTGTACCACTGAATTTAATATTGTAAAATTGTCACTTAGCTCGTGCTTCGGAAAACAGTTGGTCCTACGCCTGATCGCTGTAGGGTGGTGTCGGCTTTCCGTCCCATTCAAAGAAAAGGATTATTCCCGTTCGACCCACTAGTGGAAAATATAAAGTAAATTTTATACACATTGTATGAAATTCCCGTTCGTTACTTCAGCCTATTGCAGTCCACTGCTGGACGTAGGCCTCCCCCAGAGCACGCCACAAGGCTACTGACACAGGGGGATTTTGCCCATAGTCACCACGCTGGACAGGCGGGTTGGTGACTGCAGTGTGATTTTCGGACTATGTTGTCAGCACGGGAGGCGCTGCTGCCCACCTCCCGGAAACCCTTAATCGCCCCGTACGATACTCACGGGCAGGCAGGGATGGTACAAATTCTGCCGGTACCATGCGGCTAATGTATGTATAAATAAAAGTAATTAGGTCCAAGCCCTGTAATGACGTACGTTAGTGTCGTGCCGGCGTGACGGATACACAACGCGCGGCTAAACGGTTTTCCCAAACTCGTCATTAGCGATGGAGTATGGCATAAAGTATGAGAGGTTTGCTTACTTCGGATGCTTAGATAATGTGAAATCGTTGGTTGTTGTAACATTTTTCCAATTGGGGTTAGATTTTATCACGAGTTTGACGAACGCGCAAAAATGAGTGAAATCTTTCTCGATTTCATAAATATTTATTCCCACTCTTCCCAACACATTATCTAACCTAGTTCTATACTAAGATCCACAAGGTCTTGTATCGTGGGTAGGTATTAATATTAAGCAAAGGTATATAAATAATATATACATAGGGAGATAAGTATAGTAACGTCCATGACTCGGAAACAAACATGGATATTCTTATTATTCTTTATTATATTCATGTTTGCACCTACCGGGATTCCAGCCCAGGACCACAAAATCGAGAAATAATGTTGCAGAAGAAGTGTGTTGGGTAGACTGTAAGACCTGACATTCCACCGAGAAGGTAATAAGTTTATGTTATAATATATACTGGAATTACAGCTACGATTCTATTGGTTAAGGGTCATGTAGTAGAAAATGTTTGCCTATGCAGGCAGGTGATACATTTCACCCCAAAGATTAGTGCTCTATTTAAGTCAATCTTGCATGAATACCGTCATAGAAATCTAAATAAGTAAAGTATATTTATGCGATTACATACATACATACATAATAATCACGCCTTTATCCCTTACGAGGTAGGCAGAGCACCAAGGGCCGATAGAACCACATGGTGCCACTTCTGACCAATTTTGAGGGTATAGTTGAGATGTACAAGTTCGGTTAGTAGTAACAGGTGGTCAGCCCAATGCCTACAAAACACCAAGACCCTCTTGTCCCTCTACTGACTTGTACAGTATGCCCAGGAAGAGAAGCAGCTGTAGTATTGTACGTTTTTTTTTCACTCCCAGAGAAGCATACATGTATTACCATGATCAGAATCGGCTAAGACTCTATGTCAATAGCGCGAATATAATCTAGAAAATAACAAAGAGCTGCAAAAACCCCGTCTGCTCCTTATACGAGTAAACACTTATAGTCACCGTATAACTGTTAATTATTTAGATATTCCGCGCCCAGCATAAGGAATCCACACTTAATTACACCATGGAATTTTAACGACTCACTCGTGTGCTCGTGTCACTTGCGCCAATGGCCGCCATTTTAAGGTTTTTACCGCATAGAATGAAGCTTGTGTATCAAATTTGATACATGGACTGTGCACAGTGTAATTAGCCGGCAGTGGGTTAAGTGATATTTGAATGAAACTCAGCAGATGACGACTGACTAGGCAATATAGGTTACAATACGAAGGATATCCAAACTAATTTTGACACTTTTCGTAGTTGTAGTCGTAGTGTAAATTAAAACTAGCTTGTTAATCGGAGTGGAAAGTAGTCGACGAGACACCTTAATTTCAGATGTAAATATAGTATGATAATGTTACGACAATCTGCATCTGTATGACCATGAAAGCTTCATGGTAAGATTCTCTCGATATCAGATTCTCCCAGTAATGTAGTAGATCTGTAGCAGGCACACAGTTTGGTTTCTTTAGCCTTCAAGTTGATTGACTGCATATATTTTACACTATGGTTTTTCAAATCCATGGAGCCGAGAAGGCAAGCGGAATAGTCACCTATAGAATATACTTATAGCGTGATAGTTTTTACCTTGTGACCTCTTTTACTTATCATCCTGCTTTGTGCATTATATGTATTACATGGAAAAGATTACACGGCCGCAATGCCTCCTCTATACAGGGTGTAACAAAAAGGGTATGTTAAGCGAAAAGCAACGTAAATAGCCCACTATAGAGAACCTATCCACAAAATATGAGACTCGAAATCACATATTTATTTTTCCCGATAGTACATAGCTTTTCGCTTAACATACCGAGGTTACAGCCTTGTGTAAATAAGTTTTCTCTTGTTTTAGAGATGCAGTGAATAGTTGAGAATGGTAATGTATACTCCTACTAAAATCTACTTCTGAAGGATGAAAAGAACTGCTAAATTGGCGGTATAACTAAATTTGAAATATGTGCCATTTATAAAAAAAGCTGTTGTTTCTATTTACCCGATGAGAAAAGATGGACTGTTTTCCACCTCCTCAACAAGTGAACCTTGATGGTCCAGCGACACATTCCGACCATGCCAGATCCTCAGCTCCAAATGTACCGGCGATAATTCATACTGATGATATCTGACTGAGCTGATGTTTATGGTGCTCTTTGATTGATGCCGATTCTAATGAGGATCAGAGATGGATACAAACTTGATGGGACTGGCAATGATGTCGCTGATGTCTACTTGGCTAGGTAGGAAATCTTTAGTATGGTTTATAGTTCTTTTTTCCATCTTGTCGTTGATGTCTGTACCTTAGTAATAAAACTAGTTGTTGTCCGCGACTTCATTCGCGAAGTCTACAGAATGTCTATATCCTTCTCTGTGCTCCCAACTATAGAATTTATATAAAGCGTGTAGAAGTAACAAATAAACTTACTTACGCATTAAAAATATTAGTAAATTTTTTAAATTGAACTATATCTTCTATGCTGCTCTGGGAGTGAACAAAAAACGTATAATACTACAGCTGCTTCTCTTCCCGGGCATACTGTACAAGTCAGTAGAGGGACAAGAGGGTATTGGTGTTTTGTAGGCGATGGGTTGACCACCTGTCACTACTAACCGAACTTGTACATCTCAACTATACCCTCAAAATTGGTCAGAAGTGGCACCATGTGGTTCTATCGGCCCTTGGTGCTTTGCCTACCCCGTAAGGGATAAAGGCGTGATTATATGTATATATGTATATCTTCTAATCATTCGAATCTATATTGTAGCACTATATGTTCAGTATCCGCGTGCAGGTGCACGAGCCCTTTGGCAAAAAATGCCATTATTACTCGAGGGTGCTAAAGATTATAGGATAATGTAATGTTGATTAATTTGTAGTTTGCTTTTAAATAAATAAAGTCACTTGAATACATCACCTGCATTTTCTTCCGTGCATAAGAGTCAGCTAAGTAAGAGTAAGTTCCAGTAAGAGTCGGCTAAAGCACTCATAAGCTAGTAACTTGTCATAGATCTTTTACATCTGCTAAACATCGTTTCAGAATCTTCATTCTTGTGATTCTGATTGCCTCATTTTTCCGAACACAGCCGTGTTGGTATGTATAATATGAAGTATCTATTTTCAAATAAGAGCACCATAAAGAATTCAGATAGATTTGTCATTCAAAGAAGAAATTGCAAGAATCAAGAAATTACAATAACGCTCTCAGTGCTGCATATTTTCACTCAGTTTTTTTTTGAAGGCCCCTCCTTACTTTGGTGATTGCATTGCTACCCAAAAAGATCTTATAAGCAGTTATATTTGTAGTGTACTAAATTGGAGCTACCGCACAATCCAGGGAATGCCTGACACATTAAACTTTTTGCCGGGTTATCACATATTATTATTATGACAATATTAAATCAAAGGGCGGGTGTCAGTCTGTCCGTCCGTGTTGATTTATGAGCTGCCCGCGGCCCTAAAGGTGAAGATCTCCTTTTTTTGTGCACTTAAAGGTCCTTCTACATGGGACAGCGACGTTATTAATATTTCGGTTTGAACAAAAAGTATTTCGACACTTGTTCGAATTTACACATTTTAATATTTATCGGCATATTACGGAAAACACATCTCAAGTCAATCTCATCATCATCAGCCCATTGCAGTCCACTGCTGGACGAAGGCCTCCCCCAGGGCTGACTGCCATGGGGGGGTATTTGCCATAGTCACCACGCCGGGCAGGCGGGTTGGTGACCGCAGTTTGTATTTTGGACTATATTGTCCAATATTGTCCAAAGTAGGCGCTGTTGCCCACCTCTCGGAAACCCTTAATCGCCTCATACTCGTACGGTACCCACGTGCAGACATGGAGTGGTACGAATTCTACTCTGCCGGAACCACGCGGCCAAAGTCAATACACAATAAATGCTTTGTCCTGAATGACTAAGAATCAAGGGCTTCCTTTTTTGACGTATAGGTAGGTCTACTAAGAAGGGATCTTTCGAAATTCCCACGGGATTTCTAAAATTTACGGGAATGAAGTCGCAGGCGTCCACTAATAATAATATGTAGTCTTAAGAGACTGCACAATTATTAATGTATTAATGAATTGTGTCTTACTGTCTCACCATAGTAAAAGAAGGATATAGAAGGTAAATTTCTACTTACCATAGCACGGTTGGAGAAAGATTCTTAATCCAAGAAACTGTAAGTACCTAATCAAGTTACAGGCCAATAGATCATCTGTCACACGTCGACTTTATCCTATTTATTCTGCCGTAAAATGGACGTAAAGTGGGTGCAATCCTTTAGCGATTTAGATCCTCTCAGAGCAATAATTACACCCTGCCCCGATCATTAGATGATAGCGATACATAGCTTAATTCCAGGGTCCATAAACTGGTCTAAATGAAGCCCATCGTTATACTACTTCCGAATTTACTTAATTATAAGTTTTTGTGAAGATTAACATGTTTTTTATAAAGGTAACACAGAATTAAAGGCAGTGTTAGTAATGACAGAATGAGACGTGGAGATTGATGACAGGATTTACAGGTGAAGTAATTATAGGTACATATACATATATATTGTTTCCGAAATAGGGTAGCCAGAACTGCAGGATCATAATGGAGACCTCACAGCCACGTTTACCAAAGCAGGGACCGATGTGAATGATCAGTGCCTTGCTGATATTTTATTGCCTGAGAGAATGCCCGGGTTCATTTAATCGACTCTTACGACATGTGCGGAAGGAGATGCAGCTGATGTGTTTTACTGATGCCTAAGTATATATTAAACGGTTTTATAAAGCTTGACCTGTTGCATATCAATTTATAAGCCGGTTTCTAGCGTCTTGAGACGATACAGAAGGCATACTATCAAACCTTGTGTTATTGTACCTACTTATGTTACGGCAATGAAAATCCTCAACCAAACCAAACTAGTAGCTGAAACCACCAGAATTCGTAGAAGTCTCTAAACATTACCTACATGCGTTCCCAGAAACAGTAGACATACAAATGATATTGCATTCTGTCCAATATCGACAAATTGTCGGCCTCAAAAAACATCCGCTAAAGGCATTTTAGACAGGACCTGTGCTGTAAGTTTATACGCTCGTAAACTCACACAATAGCTCATAAGATGACGGTGACTCAGTAAGAATCCATTCACAAACATTCTAAGGAACTTAGTGGCATCTACCTACTGCTCATTGGATGTCACATCACTGGGCTTACGATTGTAGTTTGTGAAAAATTTAGAAAATGTTCCTAATATATAACATACATATAGTCACGCCTAATATGCCCCAAAGAGATTGGGCACTTTGCAAATTACACACCCACTTTATAAGTTAGCAGGTTATGTTGAAAAATTTTTCAAGTACCTAGATGATTCGGACCGAACTATAAATAACATTTACAGGTAGAAGCAGCACTGTCAGTTTTTATATGAGAACATTTAGGTATTCCGCAATATTAACAAAAGTGTAAAATCAGAATAACTCCAAGGTTTTCCTGTGCTGCAGCATCTTATTTTTCTCTTTGTATTTTGTACCCATACGGTGCTTCACTAGAATACATCAGCTGCATCTCCTTCCGTGCATATCGTAAGAGTCGACTTGGGAACTAGGGTAGGTATTCTCTCAGGCGATAAGCTAGCCGTGTCTATAGGTTTATATAGGTATATTTAAATGAGGTGAAATATTTTGTATGTGATCTGAGTTTAAGAAGGTACATGAGAAGGAATAATTTACTCAGTCTAGTTTTAAATAATTTTAACTGATGCCACGCTAAAAATCTAGAAAAGTGAGAAATGAATGCGGTAATGAATGCGGTATTGTTTTGCAGAAGTTAAGTTATGGAGGACGGACAGTAACTGAAACGAAGTCAATTTCAATTTCAAGTGAGGTCCTACTCAGACTTAATTAGAGATATACATTTTGAAATTAGTCGCGTTTGGTGTAAAATGTGAGCGAGTAACGAAATTTCTTCTACCGATTATTTACACTACAGACGTTTTGGAGGTCAATTGCCAAACTCAGATTGCACACAGATATCAGTGCGATAAGTTAACATAATATTGGAGAGACAAACCATCGACATGTTGCATCCATGCTGAGAGCAGTTCAGAGCTCTATTTCAATGAAAAAAAATCCGTATAACTGACAATAAGAAAAAGCAGTTGTTTTTAAAAAGTAAACAGAAAAACTTGTATTCATCACTGTACTATTCACCCCATTCCATGAACAAAATGTCATGGTCAATAAAAAATTTCCCACCTTTTTTGGATAGCTATTGCTCTTTTAAAATACTTATTATATCTCCAATCGATGACGCCAATATATCTACTTTACAGGGCCAAAACCAACCTCCTAAAAAGTTTTTTTGCAGCACTGAGACTTGTCCTTTGTTTCCTTCCTGGGAACAAACTTCCCTCGTCTGTAAATTCACAAAATGTACATTCTCTCTTTTATTTTCTTCACTTCAACCTTGCCTGCACACATATTACTCGTAACTTCATGTAAATCTACACAAATCTCATCTACTACTATATGTCAATGTTACCCAAATTACTTCGATTTTAAACCTTCGTCAAAACTTTATCAATTTAAAGCAATAGTTAACATCAACTACCAAAAAAGATTTTAAAATAATAAAATTTAAACTGCATTTTAAAAATAAACTCAAATACTATGTGTTTAAATTAAGTTTTGTATATTTAATTACGATCTTAAAACAGGGCAACACACACTTCCAAAAACTTCCCACTAAAAAGGCGTGTAATTTTTAAATTTTTTTACTTTGACAGGTTATGTTTTACTCCTCGATTTAAAAAAATACATTTAGGCGGTTCGTTCTACGCAGTTGCAATATTGAAACATCAAAGAGTTTCGATGTAATAAATTAAAAAATATTTTTCAACATTTGGTTCAAAGTTACACTGCGATTCAAAGTTACACTAAACGACTGTACCTGTTTTAGATGACGACGTCTTTAGATCATTAATAGAATTATATCTCATTCATACACACAGATTCAACTTTCTTTTAACATCCTTTACTGTTGTAAACTGAACACGTGATCTTACTGAGGAAAGCGGAGTTTACAAGCTTGCTCTCTAGTCTCTTGTACCCCACAGAACTGTACCGCCGGCGCCGTTTGATGCTTTCTGACTGACATAGCAGGCTGCACTTCATTCAGTCAGACCTTTACCTATTGCGCAATATTCCTCATAGTTTATGGTTCTAGGTCTGAACAGCCTGGGAATGGTTAATTAAAACCATGCTATTAGAAACTGCTTCTTGGTGTTAAACTATAGAAATAGATATAAATTAAGAGCGAGCGCCGACGACTTTGTCTGCGTAAACTTTATTATTTCTGTTTTACCAGTAGGAATTTTGGGAAATTCTTTTTTATCGGTTGCCTATGGTCATGTAAAGAACACACCCTCCAGTTTCAGGTCTCTAAGATCAGTAGTTTAGGCTGTGGTCAAAGTGTGGTGTGACAAAGCATTTAATGTGTATAGAAGATGAGATGTAAGGAAAACGTATAAAGGTTTTTTTTATCCAATCTGTAAAATCTGATTTCCTTTGAAACTGCATAGGGTAAACAATGAAAAGCAAATATCTTTTACAGAATGGAAATTCTTGTAACATACTTTTCTGTCTCCATCAGTGCCCAAAATAGTATGTATTAATTCCCCATATCTATACTAGCTGAAGCGGTGATAGCCCAGTGGTTAAGACCTTCCAAGCGGGAGGCGTAAGTTCGATCCCAGTCACGGGCCTGTACCTATGAATTTATTTCATGTACAGATTTTATTGTTGCAAAATTGTCACTTAGCTCGTGCCTCGGAAAGCACGTAAAACCGTTGGTCCTGCGCCTGATCTCTCTCTGGTCGTGTCGGCTTTCCGTCCCATCGGACTATGAGCCACAGATGCACATCTGTGTTTGCGCACACACTTGTGCACTATAATATCTCCTGCGTATCTGGCCAAGTAGAGATTGGTCGCCTTGACCGAAATACGGTCGGAGATCATAATCACTAACTGAAGATTGTAGTTAGCTATTTCAGATATCGCAAATTCATCTAATAAATCTCCAGTATAGATTGACGACATCTCATAAGACCATTGATATGAAAGAAAACAATGTCCATTCAGAAAATATAGCACAAATGAGTGACACCCCTCACGATACCCCCCATGGAGGTGCGGACAGCTTTTCATAGTCAGAGTATATGATGGATAGTAAGTCTTAACAGGTCCAGTAGAAATAAGTAACCAAAATACCCTATAAATTTGTTCATATATGATTCATGAGTGTTGGTACAAAAAGTGTTGCGTGAATCTGAATGATGAGACAGGGAACCTCTTGAAGTGAGGGAGCTTTTTGTGACGCTATCTGACACTTGCTTATGTTCTCTATATCATAGATTCATGCTACAGACTTGCAAACTTATGGCACTTGATTTCGTATTAAATACATCTTCCCGCCCTTATCTCTTTATTTATTGGGTCAGTGCAATATGGTTTCTTTCTAAAGTCACATTGTCAAAGATTTGGCATTTGTTTTACAGCCAGCTGCCTCGGGTATAGCTTAGTAACAATTTTTAGAAAATCCGTATATAAAATAAATTCAGTGGTACAGGGATCTCACCTGCCATTTATTTCAATCGAAATGCCTACTAATATTCATATACTATAACATCATTTTGATTTCTGGCCCAATTAACAAGAAAAACACTACTCGATAATGCGGAACAATAGTGGACAATGACGTATTATTTCCATTTCGCACCCAAAATATAGTACAATATTTAATACTGATCGCAACACTATGTCCAACGAATCTGTTAATGGATTACCAACCTAAGAACATACGGCAAAAGTTTCATTTGCGTTTATGACATAGTCAGATTTATTTCCTTTTATTGGCAGTATGTTTAGGAGCTTATTATGATCTCCGTAGTGTCGTGAGAGCGGAGGTGTGTGTCTGACACTTGTAGATAGATTTGACAATGTTTGTCCGGGATGAGCGTAGAGAAAACGGTCAGTTGGAAAATTTTGATAGGTTTTCTCTTAGATGAAAGGATTTCTATTTAATTTTCATTAGGAACGCAATAATGATTAACATTATCAAGTGTGAATTGAAGCTACTTAAATATTTATATGTACTTTAAAGTTTGACCTATTAAGCAGTTTTTACTCAAAAGCACACAATTTGCATTGATCCTTAAAATTTTTACATATGCAATTTAGAGACTTACTAGTACTTTATGTAAATTATTTTTAGGTACTTTAGGTACCTGTGAAAAGCAAGCACGAACCTCTCGATAGTCCGTAACGCTAGCGTCAAACTGTCAATTCCCATAGATTTTGCTAGCGAGTCGCTAGCGTTACGCCGCCGCGTAAAAAGGTTCGTGCTTACCCCACTGCTCTTATATCACCGCACTAGAAAAATACGATTTAATTTATATTTTTATTCAAATATTAGCTGGCATAATCCCAGTATCAGTTTACTTTTTGTTTTATAAACACAAAGCAGTGAAAAGGCATATTCACTGGTATTCAGGCAACGAGGCTGAATGCCTCCGCTCAGTGAGACGATTATAAATAATTAGTCCGCGCGTTGAGGCGTTTAATATTACCCACAATAATTGATATTTGAATAGAATTTCTTTAGCTTTGTTGGGGGGTGGTGTAAGTTTAAAGATAGGAGCGGGGTTGGGTTTTTTCGAAAATCTTGGACCGTTTATTGGGTGGTTTTATGTAATCTGTTTTCTGAAAACGATAAATGACTTAATTTGATTAATAACTTGTAAGTTGAGGTTCTTGATGGCCTTGAGCATATTACAGAACTAATTACACGGGACCTAGTAAGCCTAGACCGATTAAAAGTGTATCGCAACTTTCATACTATAGGGGCACATCTCGAAAATTTTGTAATTTCGAGTTTTTATAATATTGGCACAAAATCAACATGGCTACATCATAAAAGGATTTTCCCAATACTCATTTTTTTCGAGTTGTGCCCCTATAGTATGAAAGCTGCGGTATGTATTTTGCAATCGATCGATTTAGAGCACAGACCTCTTAAACTAGTAGGATAATATGAATTTCATGTACTAGAGGCCATTTTGAAATAGCTAACTGTCCCAAGCTAAAATTAGTCAACGGTTTCCAAAGCTTCTGGCGGGCTATTAGTGTCTTATTTAGCAGAGCCACCTGATGATGATGATGATCCCCGACCGTATTTCGGCCAAGGCGACCAATCTCTACGGAGATTGGCCAGGAACGCAGGAGATATTATAGTGCACAAGTGAGATCAGGCGCAGGACCAACGGTTTTACGTGCTTTCCGAAGCACGAGCTAGCCTATCGGACACAAGACAGGACCACGCAGTCCAATACAAATCCTAGAACGCGATATCAAAGTTTTTCACAATGATTGGAATATTCTTATGCATGGGCCAAACAATAACTGATGGGGCCAGAAGCGCTTCTCTTTTCACCATCCCCACATCTTATATCTCACACCACAAGCCCTTAGGAAGAAATAAATTAAATTTGAATAGCATCTAACAAGGCTGGTGCTATCAAATATCGCTCCCGGAGATTAGAGCCGAGCGGTTATACTAATATGCTGCCATTTAACTTGGTCGCCGGCTTATTGTGTATTAATTTGTAAAAATAAACGAGTATTAATGAAATCCGATCAGCTGCTATTAAATCATTGAAATACTGCTCTTAATTTCGTTAACCTAATCCATGGTATCTACTAATATTATTAAGTACATTATAAACATAATAAAGAGAATAACCACATAGATTTGTTTGGACTAAGATATAGTGATAGTCAATATCTTTTTTAAGCGACACTTATACGATAATATAAATTAAAGGTAGATGTCGAGTGTAATTTCTAGGTTAGGTTATGTTAGAATAGAACTGTTAAAATAACGAAGCGAGCATGTCGTGGAAGCAACTGGCAAAGTGCCATAAGGATCTTTTTGCATATTATTTAAAATGCCTAGCCGTTTCGTAATACAGCGAATTATACAATATGCCTTTCGAGATATAAAGCACAATAAAAGTGGTAATTAATCCATTGAGTATCGAACAAATAACGATTTTAATCAATAGCTACAAAGGCATTGAGATCGGCAATCAAGTGATACAAATGAGTTCACCTGTGTGTCTGTCTGTGTGTCATGTGGTGCGATTAATCAACGCGCATGTTTCTTGCAGTGACAGTTAATATTGGCAGATGTTTGGTTTAAGTGTTAAGCGGATAGCGATTAAGCACGATTGAATACAACAGAACTCCAAGTAGCACCTCAGCAGCTATACTTGCTGAAATCCAATTGACACCAGCCCCCCTAGCATGACCACGCATCGTGGATATCGTAGCGCACGATATCGTTTCGTCTCTATACAAAATTCAACATGGCGGCTATATTTATCGTATTTTGACAGGCTAAATGTCGATAAATCGGTTTATTATATCGTGTTTCGCAGGTTATGCTAGGCTTGACACCAATATACCTATTATCTTCCCTGGGCCAACTTGAAGACACACAGAAAATTACATTTCATTCAAATTTTCATGTAAATCGTTCGGCCATTTTCTAATTTTAGCAAGACAAAAGGTGAACAGCATTACATAAATAAGAAACAGGTTAAAATTAAGAATTAACACATAAGTATAGGTACCATGTACGATCTGCTATAAGTAAGTATTCCGAAATAGGAGTGGGTATGTCAGCCATGTCTGTTAAGCATAGTAATTATAAGAAGCCTAGGTACATGTAAAAGTTTAGTGACAAGTTACTATACTCGTATTCGTACTCGTACTCGGAAGAGAAAGAGTCGCTGACACCTTAGTCGACTCTTATAACATAGCATTTGATATGTATGCAAAGAGATGCAGCTAACGTACCTAATACGAGCATACTAGGATAAGAAAAATATGTATTCTGAGTTAGCCCAGGGCTTCCTAGTATGCTGAGAAACAATTAACCAAGAAATTATAAGCTTGTAACTCATACCACTCACGACTAACGTACAGTCGGTTGTCAATGCGAGATAGCTGCTACTTTTGCAACTGCATTGGAGCTGTAAAGCCCACGCCCAGCGCTGGGCAGGTGGCATTATCTAGCACATTTTAGTGCTTACTAATATACAATTTATTGTGTTGAAACGGTCTAAAATACCAGTGGTCTATCTAATGATAAAGATTTAAGCTTTAACAGAAGTAGGTGTACTCCTGCATCATAGACAACTCGTGATCTGTGTCCTGCATACATTGCAAGTGAGATGTACAAGATGTAACAGTATTCTATAAATTTAGCCGGCTATAGAAAAGCCTAAGCAGACTGGCGTACATGAAGAATATACAAGTAGAGGCAGTGAAGGAGGTGTGGCATACCTTTTTTGTTACATCCTGTATACAAAACACCCCGTCATCGATGTCACGTAAATAAACCAAATAAACCAATGCCATAATCCTATCTTATTGAATCTCACGTCGGACTACAAACCGCACTTGTTAATAAGTACAAAAATCGATTAACTCTAATGGGGGACAAACGATGCAACCCTCCGCCCTCGGACCATGTGAGGGAAAGTTACGGTGGCGTAAATAAGAAAGTAGGCGAATATTAAAAAATAACTAAAAGCAACCTTCAAACTAAGCTATCAACTAAATATTCCTAACAGTGCTTCTTTTCAGGCTAAAAAATAGTATTAGGTTTCATTCTTCACTACCCAAAATACTTCCTTTCCCGGATTTCCACTAATCGAAAATCAACAAAACTTTCGTTTCACTAGTTTCTTTAGATGGAGGCGGTGGTTACTACTCGTATGTGTATGACCATATTATCTGTGTTACTTCATATAAAAATGTCAGTACCGAAATGAGGCATAGGAGTTATTCTCTGAAACCTTACTTACGATGTCTATCTCATAATATTGGATTTAATGGGATTCGAATCAACGTCTTTCGGCTACGTCACTACCAACTGCATGAACTTTTTCCACCTTACAAAATAATGCAGTTTCATAATAAGGGACGTAAGTGACCGACCCTTTATTTGCCACCAGTCACCGGGAAGTGAATCCGTTCGTCAAGGATCGATTATTTGCTCGCTCGAGTGAAGTGACGAGTAAGTGTCGTGTTTTATTAGTAATCGATTTATCGGTTAATAGGGCTTTGTATTTGATGAGTTGCTGATGTTCTTCTAAATATCGATATTGGCCGACGTTACAGGATGCTAGGTACATGTTACACGACGAGCTAGCACGTAGTGTTACGGGGAAATCAGCAAGCTACGAGCCACTTCTACATAGATTTTGGTACACAGCTGTATCGTGTAATATGCTCGCTGCGAATGCATATGAAATATTTATATAAAAGTCTATTATTTTGGCAGTTATCCCTCATGTATAAAATTGTAATTAATTTTAAGACGTTTATCAGGCACGAACGAAGCCCGTCTTTGTTTTTATAACAAAAAAATAGCATTCGCGGATAAAATGAATTCTCAGATTAAGAAATTGGTGCAAATGGAGCTCAATAATTTATTATGTAGTGGTGCATCTATTAATAATTGATACCCACCGTCTGACGTGTAAAAGGCCTGTCAGTTGACTTGTGCAAATAGGGCTGTACACGCGCCCGAGTGAAACAACCGAGCCCTGCTCTATTGTCTTAGGGCTCTCCAGTATAATGGAGTTTGCCCTTTTTGTCACAAAACAACAGGGGAGAGTTTAGAGTATTTAGCTGAATAAAGACAACACTTGAGTGTGCTTGACGTAATGTGTACTCCGATGGTAGAGGAATTGTGATAATAAAGTGCTAAATAAGTTTAAAGGGGCTGGACTATCTAAGTTTATAGTAGTGCTTGTGCCATCCACGACATGACACCACACTCGACAAAGAAGGATGGTCGCCGGGAGGTAGGCAGCAGCGCCTTCCGTGTTGACAACGCATAGTCCGAAAAACGCACTGCGGTCACCAACCCGCCTGCCTAGCGAGGTGACTAGTGATAATGCAAATATTGGGAATTTAGCCGTAAAGGCTTTGTGGCGTGCCCTGGTCGAATTTTACGTCTATCAGTGCAGCGGGCTCCAACCTACTGATGTGAAAAGATTGCTCAAATTCAAATTCTAAAAAGAAAAGAGAAGTCCAACTACTTTCCCCGGCTGCTTATGCGTATTTCTTTAGACACTGAGTTAAAGACTGACAAGTAGTTTCTTAAAATTGAATTGGTCTCTTCTACATCAAGAGGACAATGAACATAAATTCTTATTCTTATTCTTTATTGTACACATACAATTACATACAGACAGAAATTATGAAAGAAAATGTACAAAGGCGTGCTTATCTCTGAGAGATTTCTTCCAGCAAACCATCTGGGAAAGTGATAATTAAATATAAAAGGTAGATATGCGTGTACACAGAATATATGTATAACAAAATTTGAATTTAACAAATAGATACCATAATCTAATCAATATAATTAATAAAATATACCTACATAAACATACATAAATATCTATTAATTAAATATATAACAGACAGACTCATTTCTATTGAAGCGAGAGGTAGTGGTTCTTTAACCTTTTCTTAAATGCAGCAACAGTTTGGCAATCTCTCACGGTGTGAGGCAGAGAGTTCCACAATTTGACTGCATACACGGTATATGAGTAATTATAAGCGATAGAATTATGCTGAGGAGTTTTAAGTAGAGTAGCAGTTGATGAGCGCAAGGGGCGGTCTCGTGGAAAGAGATAGTCGAAACGTTCTCGCAGATATACTGGAGAGGATGTGTTATATAAAATTTTTAAATTCATACATACATGAATATACCTAGGCACGACTTATTGTGTTTCCCAAATGGGGAAGACAGGACTGCAGGATAATAAACGAGACCCATGAACGTATAAAGAACAACGGACGTAATGCTATGAATGCACAGATTGAACTAGCGTAATGGCGGCGCGTTGCGTATGTGTGCGTATTTTATAGTGGGCGCCGAGCTTACTATGGTTTGTATATGTGAGTGGATAACGCGTCAATACACATCCCTACTCCAGTGAATATCGTTACCGAGCTTACTATGAATGCTTCACTCTGTGTATTGACAACACTCTGTCCGTTATTCTTTATACGTTCATGACGAGACCCATATCCACGTTTAGCTGAGGACAAGTTGCTAGCCCATCTTATCAAACAACAAGGCAATATCTAATGCAGTATATCAAAACATAGCCAGTAGGTAGAGTTAGCCGGTAAGGTCGCTGATCCAAGTAATAACTCAAAACTGATAACTTAATGACGTCATCAAAAATTCACACGCCCTGGACCTTCTGAACCCGAGATTTCTTTTGAGGACTTACCAATCCTCCATCTCGCTTACCCCACCTGAATACTGAATACCACAGAGTGAGACAAAAGATATCTTTGAAACGAGAAGGTATGAAAATTGAATGTGCTTTAGTTGGGGCGCTTTGTAAATAAAATTGTGTATTCAGTGAGGTGTTTCCCAAATCACGACTATCTCGGGCTTGGCGAGGCTATCGGGGTGCTATTACGTATGCTCATAGAGTTTAGAAACAATATTATTTTTATTATATTTTTAATTAATTATATTTTATTTTATGGTATATACGACTTGATTAAAGTTTTTTTATAGCAATGAAGATATGGCAGATCTTGGCGACTCTTTATTGTCTCGACTTGATAAAACATTGATTTCGTAAAGTTAAATAAAGTAAGTGCTGTGCTAATGCCGGCTTCACTATAGGTACTCGTGTCACAATTACATCGGCTGCATCTATGCTCCTACTGTGCATGTCGACTAAGGAACTCGGGCATTCTGTCTCTCATAGCATAGTTACTCGATCAGATTAAGCAACGTCATAAGCAAGCAAAGTTTAACAAAGACATGAATTAATGAAATTATTTATTCGACATGAAAGCATGCACAACTTAATTGTCGATTGTGATTTTTTATTTGTGCGCGCGTTTCTGCTGCCCACACTACTAATGTAAAATACCTATGTATGTACTATACTTCACAGCACCTTCTTAAAAGCCTTTAATACCACCCTTACGCAAAATAGGCGCACAGACGTCGAGTTGCGGAAACAAGCCCGTTCTACCATACCATACCATACCAAGCCTTTAATATAGCACCTCGAACAGACTAAACCAAGATCCTGCAACAAACTCAATAAGCAAGTAAAGTTTAGCAACGTAATAGCAACCAACCCCAACACGTAATACAACCCCCTAAGCCCCGCTCGCCCGCTGTCAGCTATAGTAAATTACATTTCTGCGGGTTGATCCACCGAGCTGGTGGCAGCACTGACAACCATTTATTTTTCATACCATTGTGTGGGATGTTGGTATGACAACAATACAAGTACGAGAAATCTAGTGCGAAGGAAATTCTAGTTAAAGTAGAACGGAGTCAGGACTTAGGCAAATTAAAATTATTTTTCGATCGAAACGATAAAGGTTCGTCATCGAAACTTTTACACCAATAGGAAGTTATTATTTTCTCACGTGATGCTAGTCAAAATGCTTTTGGTGGGAATGTTACAAGACAACGACTGTCAATACAATACGATGTTACATTGTCCAAAAACCCAGGACGCGCGTAGATTTTTTCTTATATTTAGTCTTGAATATTAAGTCTAAGTACTATGAGAATAACAGAAATAAGTAGAAATAGAATCTGGTTTAAAACTGGGAAATACAATAGATCTTATGTGCGGGTGTCAACTAGTGACCTCGCAAGTCTGGTAAGTTTTCCAAACTATCCAATTAAGAAAGAAAAAATCTATCTGTTTCATACCATAGTATCTGGTAAGTATGGTAAAAAGCGGTGATAGCCCAGTGGTTAAGACGTGCACCTACCAAGCGGGAGGCGTAAGTTCGATCGCAGTCACGGGCCTGTACCAAAGAATTTATTTCATGTACAGATTTTAATGTTGCAAAAATGTCACTTAGCTCGTGCCTCGGAAAGCACGTAAAATCGTTGGTCCTGCGCCTGATCTCTATGGTCGTGTTGGCTTTCCGTCTCATCAGACTATGAGAGTAACGGAATAGAGAGTACATCTGTGTTTGCGCACACTCTTGTGCACTATAATATCTCCTGCGTACCTGACCAATCTTCGTAGAGATTGGTCGCCTTGGTCAAAATATGGTCAGAGATCATCATCATCATCTGGTAATTAAAGATCAGTTACAAGCTGACCTAAAGAGACGCAGCCGAAACTAGCATATATGACCTTGATCAGGATAAAGGACTGCATCAACCTTTTCCTTCAGATCTGACCATTGGAATAATCGGCCCTTACTCAAAAATACACTCATTCCACCCTTGACGTATATTGAATTGACCTTCAAAACTGGTTTCCATTAAATTAAATATCTTTCAAATAGGCATGGGGGTGGGCAGAAATGACGTGAAGAGGGTGTACGGTCAGCGGAGGGTTTTGTTGAAGTTGTTTATTCTTAAAATGGGTCGTAATAGCCTCTTTAGGACCCCGTAATGGGATCTGTAAAGTGGAATGAAAATTTGGCGGGTCTTTGAGATGTCTTGCACGGAGGTGAGGTTACCTTCTACATAGATATAACACACTATTTATGCCTACCCATACCTATGTTTATATGAAGGAGGACTTATTTCTCATAGGGAAAAATTAAGTATGCCGTTGCCCTATGCTAATGCGGAGCTTCATTAGAATACATCATCTGCATCTCTATCCATGCACGTCGTAAGAGTCGACTTAGAAACTCGGGTATCCTCTTAGACGACGAGCTAGCAACTTGACACTAATTAAGACCTAGCTCCCCCGTCCTAAACGTAACTGTGGGATTGTACTTAATGGTCGTGCAGTTCTGGCTAGTTCTGGCAGTTGGCTTCGGTGACTCACCATACCTCTTGGGGACTTGAGCCTATAGCCCCATCTATCTATCTGTTGATCTATAATAGATCGATGATTAATTCTTTTTATTGATGTATACGTATTAACGGCATCTAACAAACTGAGAAGTCTCTAGTTATCATAGTTAAAACGAGCAGTAGGTTATCTTTGCAGATATTTTTCTAGCGATGAATGTATATGTTCATTGTTATAGATGCAAATCACCCAATGACCTTTATCGCGACCAGCTGGAAGCGGCCTGAATTCAGTAGAAACCCGCGACCCTGATGAGGTCGTCCGTCCATCTCGCGGGTGACCTTATAAATAAATAAATATTCACACACTACACAACACATTAACCTAACCACATTAAGATCCCTAAGGTCTTGTGTCGTGGGTACTAAGCAACGGTATATAAATACATAGATAAGTATAGAAACATCCATGACTTGGAAACAAACATCAATATTCATCATATCAATGTTTGCACCTACCGGGATTCGAACCCAGGACCTATGGCATCGTAGGCAGGGTCACTACCTACTAGACCAATCGGCCGTCAACCGCTATCACGCCGCTTACTGAATAGTGACTTTAGTTTTAACTTTAGGTTAAAGGTAAACCACTATATTTTCTTTACAATGGTATAATCGAACGATGTATTGTGTATTTGCGCTATTTGTATGTCTGTATGAAAGAAACCCTTCCCACAGCTAACTGATCGGTAATCGGAAATGACTGATAGTGCTAATTCCACCGTTTGTTTGTATGTCACAAAGAATAATAAAAGCACACTTTATTGAAAATGTATGAGTTTTATCTACGACATAGGCATACCTATTCTAAGTAAAATTAATCATCATCAATAGGTATCTATTAGATGGATAGTGTTAGCTTTTGCAAGTAAACATTTAGCCTGCCAAGTACTGGGAGGCTACTATAGCCTGCTAATTAGCCAGTCGCCGCGACTCTAGTCCGCGTAATTACTTGCTTTTGTAAAGTCCTAGGAGTCCGCGTAAACTTTAGAATTCACGTCATTACCCTTTACCTACGTCACAAAAGGAAGCCACTAGCTTCAATAGTTTTTCCTCGGCGTTGATAAATCAGTCAGGTCATGTTACTTTATATGTACAATTATTACACTATTATAGGTACCTATAAGAATAATCCCGAAAAGCACACAATCATATTGTCCAGATAAAGACACTTAAAAATCCATTCTGCCATACCTCCAAGATCACGCAGTAACTGCACCCCAGAATCAGAATTAAGATCCCATACAACGGCTGAAGTAAACCTATTCAAACCACAATAAGATTGAAATCTTATCATTCCTTATTAACCATCGTTATAACTTAGCTACTTTATAGGATATCTAGAGCCCTTTGACTAGGTGTAAGCCGCCTAACAGAGCAAAAACATCTGATACGAGTCCCTTCCGCATACGAGTACAGAAGGGCGAACGGCCATATTTGTCGGGAGATGCACGCGCATGTGCATCGGTGAGCACGTCGGTCGCCACGATTAAATGAGTTGGCTAAAAAAGTTATTTATGAGAATTTACGAGCTTTTAATGTTTATTCTTATGCTAATTTCCTGCATTATTATGAATTAATTTAATTTAATATGGCTTGTGGTTCTAATTTAAATGTCGACACTTTGAAAATGACACGTTTAGTCTATTGTTTGCCAAAATTGATACAGGTATCAGTCATACGAGTATGTAAGTAGTAGAGTTAGTCCAATCATAGTATTTTTGTTATAGGATTAGATTGGTCTTCTAAGCCAAACTATCTCTGGACCAGTGCAATTTTATTGCAACAAAAAAAAATTATACGCTTCGTTATGTTTTCTTTGTCTCACATAGTGGAAAGAAAATGAAACCGCCAATGGTAGAGCTTGCTATTTACCAAAAAGTTTATTTTTAGGTCTTATATAACGCAAAAAGAAGAAAATAAGAGAAGAAAAAAAACAAATGAATCACGGTTTTTAAGATACAAATGCGTAAATAGCTGTTATACAATTTGAAATTGGAATTCTTAAACAAAAAGGAGATCAGATATTTGAGATCAAAGTGGCCAGTACGACAAAACGCCAATTTCATATGTAAGGACCTTTTCGATATATTTTGTTGTATACTCTTGTTCTTAACAGCAGTATGTATGTTTACCCTATCGAGTCACGTAGGTTGTTAACAATTAACATTTCGCGGGGCCCGGCTGCGTCCCCGATCACCGGCGAGATGCAAACCAGTCTAATACGATCCACAGTATAAGGAGAATAGCAGACTATTTTCGAAAAACGCCAATACTTTACGGAAAAAATGTAAAAATGATGAGACAGTGCAAATATACCCACCACGGGCGTAGGTGAAACGAGAATTCTAAAGTTTGCATAGACTATGCTTGTAAGCCGAATGGTATATAAATAAATACATAGGAATTTTTTTTACATACTCTATTTTGACTCTAAACTGAAACAATATCGATATTCATATATCAGTGTAGATTTAACTCAGTACCTGCGACTCAGCAAGCAGGGTCTCTACCAACAGCGCAAATTCATCAAAATGATGTCCTTTTCTCCTTGTTCTGTGTAAAAGCGGTTAAAACACTTTATTAAAAGCGGCGCCTTTTACGTTGCGTGCCAACGGGGAATAAAGACGTAACTCACACTTACGCTCGCACAACCCGGAGTAAAGGGTCGTAACCTAAGATAAACCCTTGTTGGGAGCCAATGATAGGTAATTAATTAGGGCTTGTAGATATTACTATGTATATAATGCATTTACTTAAGTTTAAGTTTGGTGTGCACGATACTATAAAGAAATATTTTCATTTAAAAACACGGAAAGGGTTATGTGGCTATGATGCAAATTTTTGAAGCTACGATGTCACAGATCAGGCAGATTTACCGTTTTGATCGTTTTGCCTTTATTGAAATCTGTAAGCTGAAGGCTTGAATTTGCACCGAAAAAACAGCTCATTTATGAAAATTTTATTTAATTTAATCGATCTCCTTTAAATGTCATCTCATGTTTAATGAACTGCGTAACTCGCATTACATGCAAATATGCAGATGAAAGTAATACCGCCAATGCATTATCTAACCGTTTTCTAGTGTTTTTGCATATTATGCTATTACCAGCCACTGTAATTACCTACTTAGTTACTTCAAGAATGGACAAAAAGATAAACTTCTAAAAAAGACATTATTATACAATTTTCAGCGTGGTCTACATTTTTTTTGCATATTTTACGAAATACCTACTTAAGGTACTCGTAATAGAGTATCTTCTAAAATATGTGCTGTTACTTTCTCAATAGGTTTGGAGAGATATGTAAAGAAAATTATATTTATTTTGTACTAGTGGACGCTCGTGACTTTGTCCGCGTGGACTGCAGAAAAAACTCGAAACTATCCGGGATGAAAATATTTTCCCGGGATAAAAAGTAGCCTATGTGTTAATCCAGGGTGTTAGCTAACTCCATACCAAATTTTATTACAATCGCTCCAACCGTTTTTACGTGAAAGAGTAACAAACATCCATCCATCCATCCATCCATCCATACTTACAAACTTTCATGTTTATACTATTAGTAGGGAAGTAGCATATTAGTACTTAGGATGTGCACTATATTTATTTACAGACTAATAAAAAACGTTATTATAACCATAGACAACTCAGACTCAACTCAACTTGTTCTGTTTTCTGTGATTGTAACATTGCAACACAAGTGGTTTCCAAGTTCCGGGGGTTAGTGATAGGTTTCATTACGGTTGATATATTACATAATGCACTAAACCTATTCTATTCTATACCTAGTACCGCGAAAAGATCTGAACGTTCTCGGTAAACGAAGCCAAAGGCAAAAGCTAGTCTGTGTGTATAAAAGTCGGTCGTTATTGATTCGACAGATTAAAAACAAACAACTTATTTAAATGGAAGCTTTTGAGCGCAGATTAAGTTATATTTTCATTTAAAATACTGGTCCAAGTTATAAGCGAAAAGATAAACATCAAGAGATACCATTTTCTACATACATAAGGTCTTTCTCCGGTCGTGTCCGTTCAAACGAACTATGAGAGTAAAGGAATAGAGAGTGCACCTATGTTTGCATACGCTAAGGTTGCCATCTCAAAACTTTGAAAACCAGAATTTGAAGAAGAAATACCAGAACATTTCGATAAAAATACCAGGACTATATATGTGTGAGCCCAGTGACAATACGATTGAAAAGAGTTAGTGGCGTGCGAATTCAAAACATATGTCTTTAAAACATTCAGTGCCGGCGACTACGTATTTGCGTCTTTTAGGCTTTCTAGATGTGGCGACTACGTATACGCTGATACTTATTTGCGCCGTCGCAATAGGCGTTGACCTGATGTCAGCACCCTTAGAAAATCTACCGATAGCGAATGTGGCAGGACTCTAAAACTCAGGACGATGCTTAAAAACTATCCAGGACAGCCCAGGACATCCCAAAACGTAGGATATGTCCTGGGAAAACAGGACCGTTGGCAACCCTAATGGCATACGCTGACGCTGACTCACGCCGACCGACCTCCTCCTTGTTAAAACCTTGGACAAGTTCACCCGAAGTCGTCTGTGTCTCTTTCTGTGTGGTGCAAATCTGGACCAACAATACTGATATACCTTGTCTATTTGCACCTCTACTCAACTTCTCATGTATAACATTTGATACACAAAAATTAATTATGCCAAACCAATTGTAACTTAAACCAAGCGCAAACTGGCCGGCATCGAGTAGGTGTGCCGCGATATATCAACGTGCGCGTAACGGCGGCGCCGGCGCAGCCTGCCGGAGTTATGGCAGCCGTAACGTTTAATTCCAACATAATTTAATTTGAACACGACGCCATGCGACTTAATTATGATATCTCGGTATAAGCGGTGCTGTGTCGGTGTGTTTCGCTGGTAATGTGTCGATGTTGAGTGGTGAGCGATCACTTGTGTAAGGTGCGCCGGCGCAAATAAAAATGAAGCTCCTAATGGGTATGGATTGCAAGTTTTCGATTGATTAATGTGGATGTTAACTTTGTTAGCTTTTAAATTCGTTAGTACTTTTTTTACTTCTTTCAATACATACTGTGTAGAGATGGCCATGTTACCGAAATGTGGTATAATATAAAGGAGATCACACATATATGTTTAGCGTATCAAGGACATAAATTGCTAGCTTATAGTATGGGAGATTGCCTGAGTTCCTTAGTCGATTTGACTTACGACATGTACGGAAAAATATACAACTGAACCGGTATGATGAATTTGGTGAGAGCGAGATGTCTCACTTTTAAACGTCAAATCTACAGAGCTAAGTAATAACTAGACAAGGCAATTGTTTCTACATGGTGTGTAAAAAGGGATTGCAAACCACTTCTATCAGCCCTAATTCCTTCAGTCCAGGCTCGAGAACGAGTGTCTATTCTAATTCAAGTCTATTTTTACATGCAAAGTACATCCACTTAGTTTATCTAGTAATTAATAGCTCTGTGAATTTGACGTTTAAAAGTGAGACATCTCGCTCTCAC
Source organism: Carposina sasakii (assembly GCA_014607495.2). Classification (NCBI taxonomy): domain Eukaryota; kingdom Metazoa; phylum Arthropoda; class Insecta; order Lepidoptera; family Carposinidae; genus Carposina; species Carposina sasakii. The sequence continues at coordinate 4,198,810 of CP053161.1, forward strand.
CAAATTAATCATGTGCGTGCAGTTGGCAGGTAATTTTTGCTACTAGGCTTATAACTATCTTAAAATTACCTACATCATCAAAAAATGAAGATTAATCCAATAGCAATATCACTTCTTCAAAGGTAATAAAGTATATTGATCAAAACATTCAACTTGATTTCTTTTGAATGACGGAAAATCCAATCTAAGAAGTTGCGTGCAAAATCTTGTATTACTTTATCATCCAATATCAGAAACGCTTTTGTATAAACAGTTATAAAAAAATAAGATATGGACTTACATAACTACATGACTAGAAAATTCAACGGTGCTTACCATCTAGCGTAAGCCTATTTTATTATAAAAAATATATTATAAAAAAAAACCTCCACATTTAAAAAAAATAATTCAAATTACATAAAATAACTATCAAAGACATCCTTCTCGTGCATAATTTCGGAACTACATAACATTTTTATATACAGAGATTTTTTCGTTGCCACCCTTATTAACGAAGGGTACGTACTCTATACATCAAATAAAGTAAGTTTATACCAAAAAAAAATGTGGGAAACGATGTGATTTTTTTTTGATTTTTTTTTAAATTTCTTGATCGGGCGATTAATTTATAGTGTCCAGTATTTATGCTAGTTTTTTCATAGACGCATATTAATAATTTCTCGTGAAAAAAACTTGCAACACGCGTCAAGGTGCATTTATGCAGAAAAACGCAGTCTATTTACTCAACTTTGGACCCTAATATTTTGGAAGCCAGACACTTCCCAGGTATGCTTCCATGGAGAAAAATGATCGTGATGATTAGGAAATTTCATAGTTTTCGGGAACTTTGACGACCAAAAATCATTCTGTATACGTACAGTTAGAATTTTAGATATTTTGTGAAATTTACTAACGGCCACTTTCAGTTCTAGACATTAAAAAGAATCTCAGATTTGTTTGAAAGTTTTGTACGAAAATAATTGAAGATTAAATCTGGGACATGCAAAAAAATCTCTCAAGATCGGTTACGGTGAGGTACATGATCATTATACTTTAACACTGAGTTTAAAACACAGCGCCATTTCATCCAAAAGGCATAGAGCCATAAATCTAAAGAAACATCACCCAAAAGCTTGATCTTACTTGACATTTCAATAAAAACTCGACACAATCAAACGCAGGTGTGACCAAAAAGCCCGCGAATCTCGGCGGCTATCTGTCATCTGCAATCACAAACCGCTGCGACTGCGCATAAATTGTAGACTGTGTGGACTATTACACGAAAATTGTACAGTAACGCGTGAAAAATTCATAATTAAGTCCTCAAAGATCGCCATTCGAGACAACGGCATCAGATAGCATTAAAACAAATTAGTGTTAAGAAATAAACAAATAAGAAATACGACTGAAGCCGGCGCAAGAGTTATGTCTTATAATTAAAGCCTACCGTATCCATACCGACCTGTTTGGAGTTGTTTGCTGGCAAATATATCTGTGTAGATGCCACAGATATAATAGATTACATAAACAAATGTATCTATAGGAACTACTCGTGAAATTAAGTCGCAATTCGTCGTAAAATAATTAAAGCAAAGTTGCAGTACCAAGGTATTTAACTGTCCATGCTTATTTATTTGAATAACTTTACGCACTTTAATGCACGGAATGTAAGGGGTCGTGAGTTCAAATCTCACTCGGGTGAAGAATTTTTTCATTTTCTGATTAATATTTTATGAATAACTTTAAATAATTACAAATAAAAATCTAGGACTCGTTTAGAAATAAAAGATTTCAATTGGCTGTTACAAATAGTTCTTTTTTCTATTTAATCCGTTGGATGGAACCTAGGCATAAAGTAACCGACACTAAAATAGTAGATAGTCGCTAAATAATTAAGACGTTTTTCTAAATTTGGCCCAATTCATGAAAATCACAAAGTTTATGTGTGTTTCGGTATTTTTTTGCATTTTTATGTAATTTCTGTACAGATATCTTAGCCAGGATTAAAATAACTCCATCCCCGATACCCAATACACATTCCGTTTGGACAACGATAATTATTTACTGGTAAATTGGAAGTACAATTGATCTGGACACGGGCAAAAAGGGCAGATTCCCGAGCAACCGGCGAAGATGGTGCGCGAAGTTATCTAACAAGGTAAGCGAAGGTGGCAATTGCTAGAAAATTCCTATAGTAAAAACTAGTGTTACATACCTGAAATAATGTTCTTGAAGCGATAGATAACTATTTGATCCAAATAAGGCCTTTTAAAAATTAATTTTCACGATAAATTTTGTATAATTTTTTTTTGTATTTTTTTTATCGTGTGTTTCACTCACGTATCTACTAATATAAGTGACAGCTAGGCGAAATTTGATATGCTGATTTTAGACTATAAATCTGATAGGTATTTCGTTTAAGTAGGTCGAGATAAAGCCTAGTAAAGCCCCGCATTGGCACAGGCAAAAGAAACTGGTGAAAAAAAATGTGTAACTGCCTAGTCGAGTTTAATTTATTGACAATACCGGTAACATCGGTTATACAAGTCATGAGGTGTGGCACACACTAGATTACAAATTAGCTCGCTTTTTAAAATGAAATTGTAATCACCAAATATAATTAAAAGAAACAAGCTGTACATACAACTCCGTAGATCATATGCAAAAGTGGCACAACTCAATTTACAACACTTCACTTATCGATATTGTAGCGCTGATATCAAATATGGTATATCATGCAGTGAGCAAACTCTACTACTTTGTTTCAATTTGTGCAGTTGAATGTGAATATAATAATTTTAATTTTAGGCTGGCTCCCTCTCATCTAATGACTGCTACTAACATAGCATAAGTCTGCACTTTTTAAATATTATCTACTAATCGATGTTTGATGAGTTGATTTGATGAACCGTATTTTTTAGCCTGTGTTGGTATCATAATAAATGTGTGGCTATAAAGCAATACGGAATTTAATATACATTGCGTGTCACTGGAGGCACTCCCTGACTATTAAGGTGAGCGCAAACCAAATCGGAGCGTGCGACGGTGGATATTAATTTGATCTAATTATACATATAAACGAACCGCCCTCGCTTTGCTCGGCCAAAACTTTTTTAGTTCTTTCCCCCCTCCCGATGAAAGTACTGTCCAAATCGCTTTCTTATGGATTTTATGTTAGCTATGTACTTAGTTAATATCTAACTCAAATGATTCAACTTTTTTCACTGTAATATCGATTTACATTCGAAATAAATTATGCGCTTCGCTACCCGTAGGTGCTTAAAGAAAACAGACCTAACTTAAAATTCTATTAAATGGTAGTTTTATGGTCTTAGGCCCTCGTTAATTAATTAACTATTGTTAATATATTATCTCGTTTCTTGCTATCTCTGAATTTCGCATGCCACTTTTCTTAACACCGCTCATTGTTATCATTGGCCATCGCAAAAAGTCGTATCTCGCCGACAAAAGCCGATACACTAACATAGCTGCGTCTGCGCAGGAATCCGACGGAACCTTCGCTCATTAACGCGCATGGAAACTCGCGCCCCGTAACGCACTAACTGAACTTTTCAACCAAAATAAAATATACCATAAAGCTTTTAATCAAAAAGTTCAATTTCAAACAATGCTGCATACGACTTTCTTGAAACAAAACGTCGTATCTACTTTTCGGATTGGAGACATTGGAAAAACAACTATAAAATTAAGTTTTTAATGATATTATTTACAACAAAGTATGCGAGATAGTTCAGTCATTGCGATTTCAAACTTCAGCGCGCGCGGCGAGTAATAGCGTCGTAAGTCGAAAAAACGCATATTTTCAGAAGCAACCTTCTTGTCATCAAATAAGGTTCCTTGCTCCGTCCCAGAAAGGAGTAGTGAGATCTTGTATCCATGGTATGGGTTCCGTACGATGCGCGATTAGTGTTTTTGCGTCTTGCACGTAATTAGGGGCTATCGGCGGCGCGTATGAAGACATAAATAAAATGAGAACGCCTGAATTAGCGGCCAACTAACTACGAGCACGGGTGACTTTAAATTTCCATCGATAGTTTGTTAAGATTTCAACTCCATTTTTGTCGGGATAAATGTGCGATAAGAAACTGCCATTATTTTCGATGTTGCGGTATTCGGGTATAGTTCCGTAGATGGAGATACCGTATCGATGTATTGTTGGCAAATACGTATACATACTTATATCAAGGCAACTACAACTTTTAGGATGAATTTTTCAATGGAGATAGCCTATATGAGGGATAAAGTTAATGCTATCTTTATTTTGATAAATTTTATCAAATTAATTTTACTTTATTCTTCAGATAGTCCATACCACCAATGGAAAAATTCCCCTTTGTTACATAAATAAACACCTGCCATTATGTGACCCTTTTTATTTTAATTGAAATAAATAGGCAAAATAGATACTATAAATTTGATAAAAGACAGAAATAGGCAAACATTTCTCGATCCAGTTTTCTCCACATGCATTACGATTAACAATGTGTTGCTAGTTAAAATAAACTGTTTTAGCAGGCAGTCTAAAAATATATTAAATAATTCTGTTTGTGCCAGTTATGTCCATGTTAGGTTCCAAAATAGTAAGTTTCGTCAACTCATAACCAGAGGTCGGAATTAGGTAGAGTCATTTATGTACTTGCATCGAAATGTTGATATTAATGTGGACCTTCCCAGGATTTCTAATGGACAATCCCGTGTGGCCAACAATATTACAAATAAATAATAATAAAACCCTCAGAGATAGACAAATAAAACAAAGATAATTAACATAAAATTTCTGCTCTTTAAAATTGATACCGGAATTTGAGGCATATCCACTTTATTCTTTCGCTGTATGAAATCAGTGCAACTACATAAATGACTCTACCTAATTCCGACCTCTGGTCATAACAGTAAATACTAGAATAAAAATGACCTATTCTCATAATATATTATTCACAAACAATAGCCGTTAATAAAAAATGTTTACAAACAATTTATAAACGGTCTCTAATTTGTTGATTTACCACTTTAAAGAGGTAATGTCCCGATTGGTATGCAAAACAGACACACTATCAGCTGACCACTAACACACGTTACCCAAGTTATATAAGTATTGTAATTAGATCGAAACATTGCGTCCGCCAGCGTATCTGCATAATCGATAGTGTAAGTATTATGTTTAGGATTTTAATGTGGCTAAAAAGTGTTTTGTTGGGTTAATGCGTTTAGTAACAACAGCGTCGAATATTTTAAGATAGTTATCGCAATAATGAATAGGTTAAATTCCATATTTAAACTAACTTTTTATACTTATAAAAATATATTTAAATAGTGTAGTAATCTGTGGGGTAAGCATGAACCTTTTTACGCGGCGCGGCGTAACGCTAGCGACTCGCTAGCAAAATCTATGTCATTTGACAGTTTGACGATAGTGTTACGGACTATCGAGAGGTTCGTGCTTACCCCTCTGTTAGGGGTAAGGCTATATTTGATTAAGTTTGGCTATGTCTAGGTATAAATTCATTATTTGTATAATTCCAAATTCCATGACTACCCGTAACATATCTGTCTTGTGGCAGATATTTGCTGACAAAACGGCGAAAACATACTTTATAACCAGAGCAGCTGATTTCTTCAAACAAACACATGAGTTATGACCCCAGGACATTGCTCCCCAGACCGCAAGCATACGTTAACGGTGGGAATGGTTCACCAGCTGGGGCTGGTAATTGGCCACCAGGGTCGGAAGACCATCGGGCACGTAGATCTAGACGTGACGGGTGCCAGCTAGGCTTTATGTGGTGTGGTGGCGCTGGTGTCTTTGTGATTTGAACCTCTTTTTATACTGTTTTCAATTGGTTTAAGGGTGCCGCCACTTTAGTAACCTAGCTTCAGGTAGGTACTACGATACTCCGATTCATATGTAGGCATGAAATAGAGAGATTTTTAAAACAAGAAAATATTGCTCATAAGTACTAGTCTGAAAGATTTTATGTTTGCATAACTCTGCATATTTCACGATTTTTTTTTTAATGAAACAAAATGACTATTTATTTGCTCAAAACGTAGTACAATAAAGTTATTCTTCTTCTTCAGCCCATTGCAGTCCACTGCTGGACGTAGGCCTCCCCAGGGCACGCCACAAGGCTACTGCCACAGGGGGGTTTTGCCCATAGTCACCACGCTGGGCAGGCGGGTTGGTGACCGCAGTGTAATTTTCGGACTATGGTGTCAACACGGGAGGCGCTGCTGCCCACCTCCCGGAATCCCTTAATCGCCTCGTACGATACCCACGGGCAGGCAGGGGTGGTACAAACTCTACTCTGCCGGCACCACGCGGCTAATAAAGTTATTATTACATCAGATATAGACATGTTTCGCCAAAAAGCGGCATGCCAATATTTTAATTTATTCAACAATCTTTCCGTGTAAGAGGGGAGAGAAATTTCAACGGCAATTCCGAAAGAACGAACGAAAGAAAGTTGCTTGTAATTATAAATATCTGCATTCGACATCGAAGTGAGATCAAAACGATTACACTTCGAGAACAATTGGTAGGGGAACGTTAAATACGAGTACAGGGTGGGGTTATTCTCACTCTTTTAACATAAACACATATTTTTATAAACTAATTTACAGCTCGCCACACACGTGGTAATTACAATTTATCAGAAACACGCGAAATTATATACTGAAGCATGTTTAATATTCATACTAAACCGCAAAATTGCTTTTATGTGAAGAGAACCTTTTAATTGTATTTTAATTATTTACTTATACAGTCCCGTACTGATATGAGGGCTTCACTAGAATACATCAGCTGCATCTCCTTCCGTGCATGTCGTAAAAGTCGACTATGGAACTCGGGCATTATCTTAGGCGATAAGCTAGCAACTTGTCACTGATCTATCCCCGCTATGCTAAACGTGGCTGTGATATCTTCCTTATGATGCTGCGGTTCTAGCTAGTCCCTATTTTGGGAGTACGGCCGCGTCTATACAGGGTGTAACAAAAAGGGTATGTTAAGCGATAAGCTACGTAAATAGCCCAATGTAAAGAACCTATCCACAAAATTTGAGACTCGAAATCACATGTTTATTTTTCCGGATAGTATGGAGAATTTTTAAATATCTCAGGAATTTTCATACAATCTTGAAAAATAAACATGTGATTTCGAGTCTCAAATTTTGTGGATAGGTTCTTTACATTGGGCTATTTACGTAGCTTCTCGTTTAACATACCCTTTTTGTTACACCCTGTATATGTATGTATGTATATAATTAGACAGTCCCTACCATGGAGAAGGTATAAATGAGGAGGTGGGACTATGAACTGAGTCTTGTGGCAATGGCCATGACGTCATGACAGGGGCGGAGCTTCAGGGCCAATGTGTGTAACGCAGTAGCTGTAACCACACGCTTATGCAAGTAGTTTGGCTAGTCACTACAAGGTGGTTTCTATGTAAATCAGAGGTTCCCAAACTTTTTTTACTCATAGACCCCATTTAAAAGTTAACTGGTTCTGGTAGACCCCCTACAGGCCTACACCATATACAAATTAATTGTGAACCTCCATTTTTTCACATTAACGTAGACCCCCACCGAGTCTTCTGTGGACCCCTGGGGGTCCACCTGGACCACTTTGGGAACCACTGATGTAAATGGACAGGGCTACAGTTTAGGATGCTCCCCGCGTCCCATACTTCACCCCCGCTCAGCGGCACACTATCTTTGTATGAAAATATACTTAGCCACTGCTCCTCTTTTATTTCTTCTCTATGGTCCCTACCGTGTGGTGTCGGCAGAGTAGAACAGTACTGCCCTATGTCTGCCCGTGGGTATCGTAAGAGGCAATTAAGAGTTTCCGGGAGGTATGCATTATCACCTGCCGTGCTGTCAATATAGTCCGAAATTCACACTGCCGTATAGCCCTGCAGAGTACCTACATGGTAACAGGTCCTGCACCTGAACTCTCCTCCCACCAGGTGTGTTAGATTTCATTCCAATGCACGGACTATTCGAGTGAGGCAATAGAGAGTGCACCTATGTTTACGCACATACTTTCACAGTATTTGCAGCAAGTAGGTATTGTGCTACTTGCTGCAAATACTGTTCCACAGGAACCTGGCAGGTACAGACTAGGCTATCTACTTCACATGGTCGAAGTCGCGGGCGGCTGGTAGTATATGCCGTGGCTTCAGCAACGGTCACTGACCATTATACCACCGATTAAACATTCATAATGAAGTAATTAACAAAATCAGCCCGGTAGTGCTTACAATGCGATTAACATATTCATTAGGTTAGCTAAGACACTTTGCATATGAAAAACTCTCACTATAGTTTTTCAGCGTGTTTCGAATGTTAGCGTGCACATTATTCGACGTTCAGAAGGCTGAGATAATGTAGCAGTTTTACGAGCGATAGCGAGGTTCACAGGCTATCAAAACATTTCCACCAATAGCGGCTAGTAGACTTTATCACCTCATTAATCGAAGTGTTAAATGAAGTTTTCTTATTGGATTGAATAGATTTTTGATAACTGTGCGAACTTGGCTATAGCTCGGAAAATTAATACACTATCTAAGCCTCAAATATGAAGACGTCTGACACAGGAGCTAGTGTCTGTGTAATTCTAACAACACTGTTCATTCATTTTATTTAGTACCATAAAAATCCGTGGGTCTTTATAAAATTGAAAGTTAACCTATATTGTGCCGTGTTGGCACTTTGGTATCTATTTAGATTTCCTTTATATAGATACATAGATATAATTAGGTACACATATACGGACAGCAACAACATAAAACAAGACAATGGAAATAGGGTAGAAATAGACACAATGAATTAAAGTGGGCGGTAAAAACGGAAGATCGAGCCGTGTGGCGTGCTCTGGGGGAGGCCTACGTCCAGCAGTGGACTGCAATAGGCTGATGACGACGACTTAATTCAATAATAGAATGGGTACTTACGGCGCTAAACCTCCTCACGCACAACAGAGTCCTTGATCCTTCGCTAACCCTCGAATCTGACAACTCATGAACACCATCACCAGATAATTAATGCAGCTACTTTTTATTTTTATTTATTTATCTCATCATCATCATTTGCGCAAATTATAAAAATACGTCTAAATTGTAACGCAAATATATGTGCGCACAAGAAAAGTAAAAGAAGACAAAATAATAATTTTACAAATGAGGACAAAGTTCAATATAACAACGTCCGTTATTGGTAATTATAAATATTTACCGTTGTTATATTGCAACTGATCTGCCCTGACCATAGGGCCTCCCCAACAACCTCCACTCCGACCGGTCGGAAGCAGCCTGCATCCAACCGACGCCCGCCTTGGCCAGGTCGTCCATCCACCTCGCGGGTGGCCTTCCCACGCTGCGTTTGCCGATACGTGGTATCCACTCTAGAACTTTCCGATTCCATCGGCCATCCGTTCTTCGAGCTATGTGCCCTGCCCATCTAAATAAATAAGCTACTGATCTAAATGGAGGTAACTCCACAGTCCCTTGTTAAATCCGTTTATATTCCCGAGGCTTTAGGACATCCAATCCGCAGTCTCCTAAAAGAATGCTCAGTTAGACAGAGATAATTGGCTCTCACCAAGAACCCAGCCTAAGGTATTCCGCACACGAGCGTCTGTTCCGGCTCCACGCATGATGGCCGTCCGGTGTAATCGCTAATTAGGCTCCATAACTCATCAATACGGCAATTAATACGTACCAGGCCCCAAGAGCTGCTTATTTAACTAATTGCAACTGATTTTACATAAAAATCGCTATTTTGTAACCGTATGGATGTAGGGAAGTTTATAGAGTTGTTAGTGACTTGTGATTGATTTGATGGTGATTGATTGGCACAGAAGGTGACTCTTGCTCATGTGATCAAATATCGGTATAAATATTTATGTCTGGTATGTATCTAGAATATAATATTTATTTGTTGATCTATTTCCTAGTTATAACTTATTAATTTCAATTATACAAAAATAAAATCTTCTCTACGCGTCTTTCTACTTTCAATCTCAATATGACTAGAACAGTCTTTCGTCTCATATTTTGCTTTAGGATTGGATAAAGTCGTCAGCTCTTAAAGATATCCAAATTAAGCAAAGCGGTATTATATGTGAGATGTGTTAAGATCAGAGACAAGTTCCTAGCTCGTCGCCAGAGGGGAAGCCCCTAAATTCCTTAGTTTATCCAAAAATGTATCTATCTTAAAAATATTCTTTTACATATTCGATTAGTGGCCAAAATATCATTATTTTTCATCTATACCTATACAGGGTGTAACAGAAAGGGTATGTTAAGCGAAAAGCTGTATAAATAGCCCACTATAGAGAACCTTTTTCCAAAATTTGAGACTCGAAATCACATTTTTATTTTTCAAGATTGTATGAAAATTCCTGAGATATTTAAAAATTCTCCATACTATCGGGAAAAATAAACATGTGATTTCGGATCTCAAATTTTGTGGATAGGTTCTCTATAGTGGGCTATTTACATAGCTTTTCGCTTAACATACCCTTTTTGTTACACCCTGTATATACTAATATTATAAAGAGGTAAACTTTGATTGTTTGTTTGTATGTTTGTTTGTTTTTTTTTTAGGCAAATAGGCTCCGAAACTACTGGACCGATTTCAAAAATTCTTTCACCGTTAGAATCCTTATTGGACCCGGATGAACATAGGCTATAGGGTTTCGCATAATTTCCTCTGGGCTGGAATAAATATGAATTAAATACAAAAAAATTACCATTTGACGCATGGAGGTATAAGTTTGACATACACCATAGAATAACAAGTCCCCAGAAGGAGTCATCAATGACAGATGTATTCCGGGTTGTGAAGCAAAAACGAGTCGAAAATCCCGCATCTTCCGCTCATATTACCCACCGATTGCTGCCAAATCGATAAATATTATCAGTTTTTTACATACAGTAAATAGGTTGTAAAAATTTGACATACTAAAAAATTGCTTCAAAAGTGTGCGTGATCACGGGTTCTGGGAATTTATTATTCTGTGACGTACAGATGACATGACACAACATGACAGCTATGAAATTTGTTTTTTTTTTGTTTGGTTTATCCCGAAGAAAGAGCATGAGGAATACAGCATCCATACAGCCATTGTTTTTAGTACTGATAATTACTGAATTTTTGATGGATGATAACGATGATGAATGGAAACGTCGGCAAAATCCTCAAAAACGAGTGTAAAATTAGTCAAAATCAAAAAGAATTGCGAAACAACATACCTACATGACCTCACGAAGAAACGGACACATACAAATAAATTTTAAATTTCACAAGTAAATTACACCCACTCCCTTTTGGTGTTTATGTTTGTTAGGGGGTATAAGAGAGTACGGACGGATTTCCCAAAATTCCCATGGGAACGGGGCTGACAGGAATTCCAAACTTTTACCGAAATTTCCACTGTACCGGAACAAAAAGCTTATTCAATAAGTATAAAAGAAACCGTTTGACGTACACAGATGAAATTTGGTGTGTATTTTTATTACCCCAAAAGACCATTAAGGACGGGTTTCCCGAAATTCCCATGGGAACGGCACAAACAGGAATTTCAAGTTTTTACGAAAATCACATGACAAATAGAGATAAAGTATGACATGTATATTCGGTAGGGAGTGTAAGAAAGAACTGAGAACATATTTCCCGAAATTCCCACCGGAACGGAACAAACTGGAATACAAAATTTTTAAGAAAACCTATGAAGTTGAAATCGAAAATGTATGTCCATTAGGGACTGCTAGGGAGCACAAAGAACGGATTTCCCGCAATTCCCACGGGAACTGGACAAACGGGAATTCCCAATTTTAATGAAAAAACATTTGACACAATATAATTATGAAATTTGGTAGGGAGTGTGAGGAAGCACTGAGAACGTATTTCTCGAAATTTCCACCTGAAACGGGACAAACGGGAATTCCATTTTTACGAAAACCGCTATAAATATAAAGCAGAAATCGGACATGTATATTCGTTAGGGAGTGCGAGGAAGCACTAAGGAAAAGATTTCTCGAAATTCCCACGGGAACGGGACAAACGGGAATTCCCAATTTTTACGCAAACCACTTGACACATAATGATGAAATATGACAGGTATATTCGGTAGGGAGTGTAAGGAAGCACTGAGGACATATTTCCCGAAATTCCCACGGGAAGGGGCAAACGGGAATTCCAAATGTTAGAGGATATGTACCGAAGCGAAGCGAGGGCGGGTCACTAGTTATGAAATAAATTTAAGTATCTGTATAGCTTTGAATCCATTTATCTATGAACGTTATGGCTCCCAGCTCTGTATAGTTCCATGCGCATCGCAGAAGCGTCGCGGGGCGATGCGCGCGGGCCGTTACAACAGGCTGGGGCAGTTTTTGTCGCGCGCCGGCGCAGTGTGTGTGGTGCCACTTGTAGAGGCTTGGAAACGCTGTCGCTTGTGGATTAAAAGGAAAAGGTGTTGTCCAAAACTGTAAGAGGACTGGCTTAAAGGGGAGCGACCATTGCGAAGCAAAGCGGTCATACGAACAATTTTTTTGAGAAATCATATTTTGTTCTCACCCTTAAATAATGAGATAGTAAGTATGTACTTACTTAATAGTTAATAATTCTTACCTATCCCCAGGTATAGTACCGATGGTCTCTGTTTGAAAAGCTACCTCTACTAGATATAGAGGCCATTTTGCACTTACTTTACTCTACGCGGCAAGACATTGAGGTAATTACGTAAATCGTATTTCATGGTTGGTATTTTATAATAAATCCTATCGATCTCTGCGTGATCGAATCAAGAATGAGGAGATCCGTAGAAGAACAGAGGTCACGGATATAGCCCAACAGTCCAGCAAGCAAAGGAGGCATTGGGCAGGGCACATAGCTCGAAGAAACTATGACGGATTGATCCGAAGGGTTCTAGAGTGGAGACCACGTACCCGCAAGTTTGGGAAGGCCACCTGCGAGATGGACAGACGACCTAGCCAAGGTCGCGGGTATCGGTTGGATGCAGGCCGCTTCTGGTCGGTCGGGGTGGCGGTTGTTTGGGAAAGCCTCTTTTCAGCAGTGAGCTTCCTTCTCATGGCTGCAGATATTTATAACTCGCTGTTCGCTCACCACTTGGACCGACCATACCCTAATGTTGCATTTTTTGTTTATTAACATTTAATTAGTAGATATAGTTGTACTTATTATTCTATAACTACAGGGTGGTGACTCATTCATTAGGTACCTGTAATTGTGGAGCGGCCTCTAATAGTCGATTGACCTTACACAATTCAGGAATATTCCAAGGATATAAGAAATTATATCGATCGAAATACTATACCTATATATTTCGCTAGGCTAAGAACACAAAACGCAAAACAGTGTGTAAAAAAGAACACGGAAAATTTATTATTCGAGTGACCTTACTTTGTTTATTTATAATTTACATTGTGTGGTGGATAATAATAATAATTCGAGTAAATTTGGCATTATTTGAATTATCTGAATATCCGCATAGAGGATCTAAATTTATGAGGATGAAAATAATTACGGAGAATTCCCAGTTTAAATGCCAGAAAGGACCACCAGTAATAAAATCTGCGGTCACATATCAGTATTATGTACCTATACAGGGTGTAACAAAAAGGGTATGTTAAGCGAAAAGCTACATAAATATCTCACTGTAGAGGACCTATCCACAAAATTTGAGACTCGAAATCACATGTTTGTTTTTCCCGATAGTATGGAGAATTTTTTAATATCTCAGGAATTTTCATACAATCTTGAAAAATAAACATGTGATTTCGAGTCTCAAATTTCGTGGATAGGTTCTCTACAGTGGGCTATTTACGTAGCTCTTCGCTTAACATACCCTTTTTGTTACATCCTGTATAGGCATTATATCATCTCATCTATCATTATAGTTAAGTAAGTATAATTAAATTAAGTTTTCCTTTCATTGCGCGGCCACATAGGTAACAATTTATATTTTACTCTCATCGCAATATTCCATTTCATATTCTATATACAAACCCCGTATACAGAACTACATATTTTCATCATTGATCAAGATATAAGTACCTAAAGTAAATTCTTAGCAACTTTTGTCTTTAAAGACCATAACACTATAGTTGGACATCCAATTAATGATATCGATTAAAAATATATCGATTGTTCGATATGTATCGCTCGAAAATGTATCGATTGTCATATCGACTAGCTATTTGTAGATAATGATTCACCTTCTTAATTATAGTAGTGAAATAGAGTGCAAAGTATGTATGTGTTATTTATTGTATGTATACAGGGTGTAACAAAAGGGGTATGTTAAGCGAAAAGCTATGTAAATAGCCCACTATAGAGAACCTATTTCCAAAATTTCAGACTCAAATTCACATTTTTATTTTTCCAGATAATATGAATAATTCCGAAACAACTCGGGAAGGTCCATACAATCTTGAAAAATAAAAATGTGATTTCGAGTCTCAAATTTTGGAAATAGGATCTCTATAGTGGGCTATTTACATAGCTTTTCGCTTAACATACCCTTTCTGTTACACTCTGTATTATGGTTATAGTACTATGAACTTATCTAAACTGGTAAGAATGCCAAATTAAATTTACCACCGTCACCATCATCGTCATCATCAGTGTCATAAATGTTAGATACTTCCCGTTATTCTGCCTGTGCTATTTATTTATTTATGTACACAAAACACATAACAATCAATACTGGAGTAAAATCATTACATTGATCTGAGCTATAGATTGTCACATAAAACTTGTATACACAACCTGACAGAGCAATCACTTTACGTTACAAAACAAAATTAAAAATAAACATGCTTACGACCTACAACTGATTAGTAGATGCTTAAAACTGTATTAGTAAAAACATTAATACGAAATAAAAGAAAATATGTTAAGGGTACACAGGAAAAATATAATAACAACAATCATGAGGCTGCTTGACTCAGAATGAGGACCTCTTTGACTTGCTTCCTATCCAAACCATTGCCTCACAACGCGTATTTGTTAAACAAGCTATATACAAAGATAAAACAAACGACATATTTTTTCCAAACCAAAATGTACCTAAGATCAACTAAGTATTACTGCTCTCCAATGTATCCGTCTACAGCAATCGTGGTTAACTGGAAGAGATTAACATATTTGAGCGTGAAATGTGCAATCAAGAATTTTCTTATCTATTCCTCTCTTATCATTATAATAATCATCTAATTATTCTTCCTGGACTACATAGGTAATGTGCAGGTATGTACCATGTTTCATCCGAATTGGAAATATTTCTTAGCATATTAATTTGTTGCATGGAAAGTGAAAGCTGATCCCTAGTAAGTAAATAAAATGCTCCATCGTAGCAGCAGGTGCATAATAATGACAATGCAAGTGCAACTATCTCTGAAACACAATGCAGCCACATGCACAAAACTGCAACAAAAAATTGAGTTGTCAACAAAAAGCTATATGGAAAACTAGCATGTCAGCTCGCTATCTATAGCTTAGCCCTGATTTATCGCTCACCCAATGGCGTGGAAAGAATTTTAATGGGGCATTCAATGTAAGAAATATATTGCAAGATGCATATTGTAGGTATGAAGGAAGGTACAATAGGAGATGCGACGATTAATATATATCGATTTGTATAGCTTATAGACAGATCAATATGAACGGCCAGGCAAACAATTTCCCACACTAAGATCCCTAAGATCTTGTGTCGTGCAACGGTATGTAATACATAGATAAATTATAGAAACATCCATGACCCGGAAACAAACATCGATATTCATCATATCAATGTTTGCACCCACCGGGATCCGAACCCAGGACCTATGGCGTCGAAGGCAGGATCACTACCAACTACATCAATCGGCCGTCAAATATGAACCTACTTGCAAGAGCAAAACCAAAACGATCGCGAAAATTGTAAGTCTGTGAGTGCGCGGGGTAAGTAGGAGGTCACACACACGTCACACACACGTCATACACTCACAATTTTCGCGATCGCATAGCTTTAGCTTTGCTTTTGTACGTTACGTAATCAGGCTACGGAACAGCTCCTTTTTGTTCTTACTTTATGATCAGAGGGGTAAGCACGAACCGCTCGATAGTCCTAACGCTATCGTCAAACTGTCAATTCCCATAGATTTTGCTAGCGAATCGCTAGAGTTACGCCGCGTAAAAAGGTTCGTGCTTACCCCACAGCTCAGTAAGTATAGTACCATTTGTTTATGAAGGAAACATGTGATAATATGTAGTCGTGCACGAGATGTAAACTTAACTTACAGGAAGGTACTTAGATCCTCTAATTTGTGATACGTTGTGTACGCGCCTATCGGCTATCTTTTTTGACAGTTTAGCCACTTCCATTTTGTGTCCTGTTTGTGCTTTTACTGGGTACTTTATACATATTTTCGTATTCTTAATGGCAAGCATATCGAAATAAACTTTCATGATCTAAAAGCACAAAAACCTCTTTTCTAGTACTTTTACGAATTTAGTTTCTCGTCCACTTAAAATAAAGTTACCCAACCCCGACATTTACGCACAAGTATTTTAATTTTAGTGCTTTCGGCAACATAAAATCATGATACTTAGTTCATTTAACGATAATTTTATATTAATCGTGAGCACATGAAATAGTATCAGCAATTAAATTAATTTGCTAATAAAAATATATTGATTCGACGATTTAGATACGGCTTTGCGGCATTCTCATTAAAATATTGCTAATATAGGAGCGGCTGTTATTTATTGTTATACAAAATTGGTAATTAATAAATAGATTAGGTACATTACATACAGTCACGTATTATCGCCAAACGTAGTAAAGAACTAAGCCTACCGCAGCTTTTTGGGAACAAAAGGCACTCAGTCTGACCGATCATAAATCTAACTTAACTTATATCCGAGTTAATAAGTCGTAAAGAGGTAACTTAGGTACCTTTGCATTTATAATATTAGGTATCTGTTAGCACCACTGTTTTAGAGAAAGGTGCATCAAGGCACAACACTTAACGAACTCCTAGAAACTATCTCTCAAGCGTTAAGAGTTGAGAGTTACTAAACAACCCAAAAAGTATCTGGTTAGCGAATGAGACCATATAAGAACAAAAAATATATAAGGTCATCTACTTATATTATCTAGGTTGATAGCCCTAAAATAACACAAGAGATGCCGCAGTAATTCGCAATATCAATAAGTACATGGCGGCAAATGGTGGAAAAGTTATAAAAAATGTAATAAAAGTTAACCTATCTATAGGTATAGGTATAAACATGAAAATTTCTTTACTTTTATTAAACTTTTATTGATATTTAAAAACATTATGTTGGTTTTGCATATTAACATTTAGGTATGTTTAATTTTGTTGATAAGCATTTCGTTAATGTGCGACAAGTGCAAGAATCTTCGTTAAGGAGAAGAAACTAACCTAAGTACTACGGGTTATCGTCATCAGCCTATTGCAGTCCACTGCTGGACGTAGGCCTCCCCCAGGGCACGCCACAAGGCTAATGTGCACTGCCATGGGGGGTATTTGCCACGGGTAGGTGCTTATCGTCAATCATAGTGTTCTTCATCATACCATGTCCGAGACATTCTATCCTATGCTGATGCGCGGCTTCACTAGAATCCATCAGCTGCATCTCCTTCCGAACATGTCGTAAGAGTCGACTAAAGAACTCGGGCATTTTTTCAGGCGATAAGATAGCAACTTGTCACTGGTAATCTGGCCCGCTATGCTAAACTATGCTAGGCTATGGGATCTCCCTTGCGATCCTGTAGTTCTGTATTCCCCCATTTCGGGAACACAGCCGTGTACCTATCCTATGTATGTATGTATACATACAGGCTGTGTTTTGGTCGTCAACGTTCCCGGAAACTACGGAATCTCCTCATCATCACGATCATTTTTCTCTATGGAAGCATACCTGGGAAGTGTCTGGTTCCCAAAATCCAAAGTTGAGTAAATACCCGTAGACTACGTTTTTGCATAAATGCACGTAGACGCATTTAACAAACATTTTTCAGGAAAAAATATTGTTATAACTTACCTATGAGACCTACCTATAAGAATACTAACACAAACACTGGACACCTATTCCGCGCGTTCATGTCAATAAAAAAAAATTGTCAAAAAAATTTAAATCATCTCTCAGCAATTTTTTTGGCATAAACTTACTTTAGTTGATGTATAGAGTACGTACATTGGCCTTTATAGACGTAAGGCCTACTTTATTGGAAAGACCAAGAAAAAACAAGACCGCGTCAAGACCAAGACCAAGACTGACCGTGCAAGACTATAGCCTGCAAGACAGCTAGGACTACGCTATTTCAGGAGTAGAGGTGTAACAGTTCTATAGGTAGGTACTTAGGAATTCTATGTAATATGAAAAACCATAAAATGCAAATGGTGCATAATTTTTAGTTAACCATCGGCCTTTGATAATGCGGCATCAAAGGTTCACTTCTCACCTTTTTTCGGAAGTACATGGTTATGAACTTATGATACTTTTTTGAAATCTAAAACAATCGTTGCCGCCAGCCGAAATCATAACATTTGACACTATTTGATTGCCGCCATAGGGCGTAGGTATACTCATGCAAAATAATTTCGAATTTTAAGAGTACCTACAGGTGTTCCAAAGAATAAATAAGTTTCAGAGTGCTTAGAATGAAAATGAATACATTATACTGATCACGCAAGTCATAATAATTCATTCTAGTAACTTATATGGTTTTAAACTAATTACTTAGGTACTATTATTGTACATTTAGTCAGTTTTTACAAGAAAAAATTTTCAAATATCACCCGTTTGATAAATATTGTAGCCACTTTTAAATATACTTGAAACGTGTAAAAAAATTCTAAAGCGTAGGTACTTAGCCTGCGATTCTTACCAGCCCGAATATCTCTTTTGATACTATTGCCCGCGACTTCGTCCACGAGGAATAGTAACTTTGGAGGTATAGTGACGTTCACTTCTGTCATCAAACATACAAACGAACTCTGTTTAAAATTAGTATAGATGTACCCAAAACATTCACTTATCTTTAAAATACGTCACATTAAAATGTAAGCTTATAAATCCAGTTACTTCCATGGAAAACGATATAGATGATTTTTCGAATTTCTTAGTTATTTATTAATCTGCTTGATCTTTACTATCCAAGCTCACAATGTCTCAATACGTTTTTCACCAATAGGTAATTGCAAGCCAAGACTCTTGCTGCAAGTGGGAGCGCACGTGATTGGCAAAAAACCAAGACTGCTAAGATTTGGGCAACACTAGCCTATGACAAAAATGTGGTTATTTTTAAAATAATGACACTGGTAAAATTTGATGTCGCGTCTGCGTCGTACATTAACCCCAAAGATGATGAGCAGAAGCAAATCCCACACTCACGTTTCACCAGCAAGCCTTAAGTCGCACGTGACAAAAAATGCGAAATAATGACAAAAAATGTGAAATAATGACAAAAATCGCGTCTGCGTCGACTATAATTGAATTCAGCCAATTACCCGCACTCTATCGATACGGTCACGGCTTACGGCAGCGGACAAAGCGCGAATTCGGGCTATGTCACCGGCCGAACGGTTCGCGACACACTTAGGGTTCCGTATAAACAATGTACGAGTTTGCATGGATTTATTACATACATACATACATATAATCACGCCTTTATCCCTTACGGGGTAGGCAGAGCACCACGGGCCGATAGAACCACATAGTGCCACTTCTGACCAATTTTGAGGGTATAGTTGAGATGTACAAGTTCGGTTAGTAGTGACAGGTGGTCAGCCCATCGCCTACAAAACACCAAGACCCTCTTGTCCCTCTACTGACTTGTACAGTATGCCCGGGAAGAGAAGCAGCTATAGTATTATACGTTTTTTTTTTCACTCCCAGAGCAGCATAGAAGAAATGGATTATTAATGCGTGAGAAACAATTACATCTGTCCCCTATGATAAACATGGTTATAAGATCTCCTTGATCATGCAGTACTGGGGGTCTACTCTGAAATGCCGCTTTCGAATCTTTCGGTCCGACCGAAGCCCGACCGAAGCCTTTGACCCTACTACGAAATTGCTTCGGATGTTCACAACTCATTCAGAACCATAGAGAATAATTCACATTGACTAATATTATAAGCTTTCTATTATCTAGCCTTATACCTGTCAAATAGAGTTCGATCGGACCGAATGAAAAAACGGCGCGACTGATCCGATCGAAGGAAGTTCGTAGTAGGAAACACCTCGATATTCGGCCGATACTTCGTTTATCGTCACTTCAGAGTAGACCCCCAGTTTACCCCATTTCGGTAACAGCCGTATCTAGTATATCACCATAGACGATGAATGGGGGCGTTTTTGCATTCCCATTGACGACACGTTGTAAGTTATGTATGAAAAACACCGTAAGATTGTCTGGAGTGATTATAATCTATGGAAAACATTATTTCCTTTTTATTACGATTATTGTAATATATTTAATTATTATAATCTGTCCTTATTAACTCTTATTACTATTGTTTCTATTATGTATTCTGTGATATTGATATTATATTGCAGCATCAAGCACCAAGACTTGCGGCATTCACCTACAAACCTAGAAATTAAGGTGACAGGAAAGAAGAGTTAGGTACGAAATGAAGACATAATAACTAAAATTAAGAAGTGTAGGTATGTCAAATCAAAAGATGTAGTACCCTTATACCCTTGACCCGAGTAAAACAGTTAGTGTGTGTTTTGGTCACAGCAAAAGGGGTCTTGATCTTTACCTCCTACCTACCCCTCCGCCCTCCACACCAAAAATCTTACACGGCCTCAGATGCCAAAAAGAACCTTCCACACATAATTTAATCTCACTCTTAGCCGTATTCCGCATTTAATTGCACTGTATCATCGCATACTAAAATGCCCTTTTAGTTTTTACCTTACCCTGGTAATGACATAATCGCGGCGAGGATGCCCTACCTCTTTTTATCCGACTACGGCGAAACTAAAAGGGTTATGTTATGCTTATTAAAGTAACGTCTGCTAAATGCTTGAGGCACTTGGCAATTTTTGTTAGTTCGTTACAGAAATATTATAACTGGGCCTTGTTAGGAGGTGTAGCGGGTTCTGGTGTGTTTTTTACAAGTTTATTTAGGTTTGGTAATAATAAAATTAGTTTGCGGACACGGGTAAATGTTTGGTCCCTTTTAAATACTTGATTGTAGTTGAGGTAATTTGTATGTGTGTCGCTGGCAGTTAATTTTAGCACCTAAATTGAGATGTAGGATGAAATATGGTTCGTACCCATACATAACATAATAAATGAACTCATAAAACAGTTTAGAGGGTCTCGCTCACACCATGGTAACAGAACTGATTGATGAACTGATTGAAGAACTGTTAGGTATATCGAATTATATAATTTTAACAATCCGTGGTTTGCTATCAATTAAAATCCAACTCTTTATCCAAGATAATTTCTTTATTCTTTATGAAATGGAAATTAAAATTGTTCTGCGTAGGGGATGCCCTTAGGGCCCCTGTGTCAATTTCATGGTTGCCGATCGCATAAATTAAACAACGTGGTTTTTATTGATATCCCATAACTTTAGGCACACATTCTTAGGGTGAAGAAATAACATTAAAACAATTATGTGGAATAATTCCACATACCTACATTACATAATATTGTAATTTATCATGAGATATTGATAATACCTAAGTAATTATACTTAGTGTTGTACGTGAACTCATAATTAAAGTTAAATAAATAAATATGTTAAGTATTACATTTTATTAGAAAACTTATTACCTATATTTCTGCAAGTGGTTTAATCCCTGAACTTATGGAATTGAATAAAAACACTTTGTACCTACTTATACCATCCCTGGACAACCTTATCCTACATTTAAACGCATTTTTAGCATTATTTTACCGTTCTAACAGTATTTAAAATTTTATTACTACTTATAGGTACTTACTTAATTACATATTAATAGCTTAGACTTAGTTATATTACAGAAAATACCGCAATGTAGGTAACACATGTTGCCTGCTCAAGTATCATGACCTGCAAAATCACGATATGATAAACCGATTTATCGACATTTAACCTATCATCATACGATAAATATAGCCGCCATGTTGAATTTTGTAGAGAGATACGATATCGACGATACGACATCCACGATGCGTGGTCATGCTAGGGGGGCTGGCCTCGAATCGAAACGTAGGTAAAATTCAGTTTTAACAGAGTATACAATGATCTATCTACCTGAGTGTTTAATTAATATTGGTCGATGGTCATTATTAGACTCTTAGTAATTTTTCTAATACGAGTAGGTAAGTATCTATTCCATCAACCAATATTTGTTTGCGGCCTCATCAGTGAAAATATTTTAGATGCATGTGTAGAGGTACCCAGGTACTTTCAATTATATTAAACGCAAAGACCATTAGGTAGGTACTTACTTGATAAAATATATTTCTCCCCATTCAAAAAGGAAGTTCGGTTAATTAAAATTAAATTAAAGATAAACCCTTAAAAATGAACGCGACAAAAACCCGCAAACTCCCGCCATATTGCTCGCCATTTTGTTTAATTGCAAAGCAAAATGGCGGACGGCCTGATTGGCAGGCGTAAAAAGCTAAGAAAGTGTTAATCGCACCAGATTCGTTGTTAAACAAGTGTGATTGAGTATAATTATCCGCTCACACATATGGAGGGCAATAATTACGATATAATTCATTGCTGGCCGTGGGATAAATCGGTATTATTGCTGACAATTACTGACTCTTGAAGCCTCTCTCGCAGTTTCTCGAATGTTTGTCAAATAACGATAAGTGTGTCATTATTCCTATTATCATATTATTACCTATTATTATTACATATTTAACTCGGCAGTTAGAGTTCGAGAAACAGCCGGAAATTCTTAGTACACATTTTTGTTGAAATTACGTGTACGAGCTGAGTGAGTAAAGCGAGCTTACTGTGGTAGTTATACAGGGTATAACAAAAGAGGTATGTTAAGCAAAATGCCGTGTAATTAGCCCACAACAGAGAACATTCACACACACACACACACACACACACACACACACATGCACACAGTTGCTGTCTAATGCGGGTATTTTTTTATACAATGTTGCTTAACACACCCCTTTTAGTACACACTGTATAAAACAATAGTAATAGCTTAGGTAGAAAAGAGCTTTATTTGGATATTTTAGTAATGTGTTTAGTCGCTAGAAACAGCTGTAAATACGCAAGTTAATACTTTTATCTGAACACAGACATCTCGAGTGTCCCTGGCATTAAACGGTGTTATCGAGTGGAATATCGATATATATCGATATATTCAGCCAGAGGCAGTTCGATATCGACGTGTATCGCTTTCGTAACAAAGGAGGTAATCATGGGCTACGACTGTCCAGGTACAGTCGGATACGCGGCTGTGTATACTTGAAATTGTAAAAATAATTAAGTCAGATTATTTCTTGACTCTTTCTATACACAGATATTTCTGGTCCTTCGAGCCGGATTCAGAGCGAATAAATGCGGTAGTAATTAAATTACATACATACATATAATCACGCCTTTATCCCTTACGGGGTAGGCAGAGCACCAAGGGCCGATAGAACCACATGGCGCCACTTCTGACCAATTTTGAGGATATAGTTGAGATGTACAAGTTCGGTTAGTAGTAACAGGTGGTCAGCCCATCGCCTACAAAACACCAAGACCCAATTAAATTAAATTGTTATAAAAATCTGTACTAATGTCTGTCTTGATATATCAAATGAACCTGCTCAGGGATAACTAGTATTTTGAAGATACATATCAGCCTATCGCAGTCCACTACTGGACGTAGGACTCCTCTAGGGAACGCCACATGGCTACTACCATAGGCGGGCTTCCGGTAACCCACCACTACACCACATGGCACATTTTAATATCATACAGTACATCGTACCATTATGTCGACTTTCAGGCAAAAATGCTGGAATACCTAACTGTTACGCAAAAACCACCTGCCTCACAAAATCCTTACCAAATCCCTAGCATTCTCGCGAAATACAGTAATTCAATAAGTCTACGACATAGATATACTATACATAGACGCCGGTATACCCAGCACAAGGTGGTGTGTACAAGTGTGGGTCGGTGAAGCCCGCGGCGGGGGCGGGCGCGGGGCGGCGGCGCGGGATTTATTGACAACGAGATAGTACTGCCCCAAATATCTTCATTAGCGAAAAGCCGACTGCCGATAGATTTGTGTGGATAAGCCATAGAGGGAAGGATATAAAGAACCACCAGACCAGTCCACCAGAGTGGGTGAGGCTGCAGAGCGGAGAAACTGTGACATTTTAACCAACAGGATTTTATGAAATATCGACTCAGCTCCTGCAATCCTACTCAGCCTTAGTCTTCATTTTTTTTGGAGGGGGAATATGTTCAGTAGTGGACTTCCTAAGGCTGAATTGACGACGTTTCTGCCAGTCGCGCAATGGCATCATTATTTTCTATGAAAAACGTTGTGAGGCCACCTCTATGTATATTAAACGTAAGACGGGGCTCTTGCCCTTTGTTTATTTCAATTAACCAATGGTATCCTATTGGTGTAGGTGGGTAGCAGCGCCTCTCATGTTGATAACATATTCCGAATATTATACTGCGTACTCCTATCCGCATGCCCAGCGTGGTGAATATGGCCAATAACCCCATAAGGCAGCAGCCAGTCTTGTGGCGTGCCCTGGGCTCTCCCAGGCCAGACCTCGGTCTACGTCCAGATGACTGTTTGCTTTATGACCGCACCGCTATCCTAAGAAACCAAGAAATCCTAGGAAAATATAACTAAAGATATATCTCTTCGTTCGTCTTCGTATCCACCATATTCTTTTCTAACAAAGTAAGTTCACCAAGTGACCTCATAAGTCAAGGGTTCCCATATTAGAGAGGGCCGGAGGGTTAGGAGGGTGGGGGTGGTAATTAATGGACCTCTAATTGTTGGACTGAGACATCCATTACATATGGCAATTAAGAATTACAGTATTTGATATCACCAACTAGATTTCTTGTGTTGTGTCAAAGTTACCTAAACTAAATCTAACCTAAATGAAAAATTTCGTCAATATTAACAATTTCATTATTTCAGTAATTAAGACCCCTGCTGAACATTGGCCTCACTAATAAGTAATAACCCTCAAGCTTCCTCCCGAGGAAACTTTTTCATTTAGGTATGTTTTGGTACATTATTTAGCAGTTAATTTGTCAATAGAATTTAGTCTACAGGGTGTAACAGAAAGGGTATGTTAAGCGAAAAGCTGTATAAATAGCCCACTATAGAGAACCTATTTCCAAAATTTGAGACTCGAAATCACATTTATATTTTTCAAGATTGTATGAAAATTCCTGAGATACTATCGGGAAAAATAAACATGTGATTTCGGATCTCAAATTTTGTGGATAGGTTCTCTATAGTGGGCTATTTACATAGCTTTTCGCTTAACATACCCTGTCTGAAGCACCAGAGTGTATTTCGATAAAGGGTTTGTCTTAGCAACATCTATTAACATAGGTCTAGAATAATTCCAGATTACAGCCCTCGGCAACACCTGCAATAATTACAGAGCCATATTCAAATGCAGTGGTATCGCGAAATCAGACAGACTGACACATCACGTCGCCATTGCTGTGTAGGTTGTATTGCCAGGTTTGCTAAAGTTTGAGCTTTACTGTTTATTGTATTTATTTATTATACTAGCGGACCTGACAGACGTTGTCCTGTCCCACGCCTTTGAACTAACGTATCGCAATTGTTTTGCCTTCCCGGACTTTCAAATTTCGAACAAATTGTTCGTAGAAAACGAATGTTTTAGACATGTTCAGGCATTTTTTTTTAAAAATTTTCTCCTCCCTGTACTTCAAGGAGTACGCTAAAAAAAGATTAGCGAAATCGGTTCAGCCGTTCTCGAGATTCGCGCTTACCAACACATTTAGCGATTCATTTTTATATTATAGATTACCATCATGGAATTCATTTACAAATTGTAATTGAACTGAATTGAACCCCGTAAAATTGTTATAACAGTATGACTCCGGGAACGTGTCAAGCAAGTTACTATAGATATATTACTATTGTATTTATCATAGTTGTTTTTATTTGTTTCTTACCAGATAACTCTACTGGTAACTAAATATAATGGACTTCATTTGACATTAGAGCGTTAACTATTGGTTGTATGGTTATGGATAAAATTAAAATATTACAAATAAAACACGCAATGTAGATATTACCGAACAGTAAATGAACATCAATCAAAGATTATCACTCTAATGACGTAAGCTAATTGGCTGAAATACCTCGGAAATCATCTTTGGCACCATTGATACTGATTTAAAATGTTTTTTAATATTTTTTTTAATACCTTCTACATTTCCTCAGAAATATAACTGTTTCTTACCCAGTGCATTCAAAACCGGGCTGTACTGGAGCAGATATATTGAGGAGGTTTCCTAATATCGATGATTGAAAGAAAGAAGTAGGAATATCCTGTAGCGAATTAAAACGCGAAACTCGAAAAATAACCTAACGGGATGGCGGAGAACAGTGGAGACCCTGTGCCCCATTAATTAAGGGACACAGGAATATAAGTCTATGTCATTAGCCAAACCTCTTTTTTGTAACTGCTTCAAAGATCTTGATAGGGAATCGTAAGTGGTTATCAATGATATATGTAGCACAAGGCGGGGGGCGGGGCAGATCATTCGGAGGTGCGAAATAAATCCGATCGGCCCCGAGCGGACCCGAACAGCACCGATCTTGCCTCGGGATAGCGGCGCCTTTGATACTGATACGGGATCGGGTGTAAACGGATGTAGTTTTGGAAAAATAATAGTAGACTCCAGTGGAGATGTTATATTAGTAAAATAAAGTGTAGGTATCTTCGATGTGATGGAAATCACTTTGACCGGTTTCACGAAGGTCTGTCAATGTTTTCTCATGACCGTATTTCGGTCACGATCATCATTATGGATTAGACGTTTACGCTGGGGATATTAGGTAATCACTGGTATACTGTATTCCCTCACTCTCATAGTCCGATTGAACAGAACTGCAACACGACCGGAGAACAATCATGCTTTACAATTTTACAATATACAAATCCGTGCATGAAAATTAAATAAATTCCATAAAGCCCATGCATGACATAATCAAGTCCTAAGACTGAAGTCGCCTTTTGACTACGAAAGGTAAATATACAGGGTGTAACAAAAGGGATATGTTAAGCGAAAATCTATGAAAAAAGCATATAGTACATTCCCAAAATTTGAGCCTCGAAATCAAATGTTTATTTTACCTAATGGAGAATTCCCAAACAACTCAGGAATGTTCACAATCTTAAAAAATAAACATTTGATTTAGAATCTGGCCTTTATATTGGGCTATATTCATAGCTTTTCGCTTAACGTACCCTTTTTGTTACATCCTGTATATATTTACATTTACAGCGACCCTAACTGTCACCAATTTACGGCAATATAGTATCAAATACCCAGTTTAAATCGACCGTCAACAATTTGATTAGTATTCTGGAGACAGTCTAGCGTAAAATCAGTTTACAGTGCTAATTTTCACAATTTCGCAGAGCACAAGTCAAGTAGAACTCCAATTGATCCATCAATGGGCAGGAACAGATGTTGAGCATCTGCACCTAATATAAAATGAGCTGTCACATTATTGAAACAATGGCGTGGAATGCAACAGTCATTATGCAGATCGGAGGACTAAGGTAGACTAGGAGATGGCTGCAAAATAAGTAATTGCTTCACCGCTTTAAAACTGTAGCTACAGAAAGGCGCAAATGCCATTGACGTATGGTTTATTTTGTCATACATGGATTTAAGGTGCGTCTATATTTTACACAACGATTTGGAGAGCATGGTGAGAAAAACGGCACTAAGCTTATGGGTTTGGCTAAAGAATGGCTCCTATCTGTCAAATTTTCCTGATATTTCATCGAAATAATGATAAAAGATTTTGGCAATATTTTCCATTTTCCACACTAATAGAAAGAAGTGTTCAAGAATCTGTCCTAAAGCTATTGACGGATACAATTCATTATTACCTACCTATTGCTAAAGTGTAATGTGATCTTTAGACACATAAATAAGATTTTACTATTCAACTGTAAATGACCTTAGCTTTATAATAATTTATTGTTGATATCTAATTTAAAAATAAAAATTAAAACAGTGTCCATATAAATTTTTAGTTAATGGAAATATTGCATCGAAAGTTGAAGTAGGCCTATACGGTCATCTCTGTGACTTTAAGTTCTTTTCTAGTTATTACACTATGCCCTTTCTAGGTTCGCTTGTTAGCGTGTAATGACCAAGTTTTTGTTGACATCGATTGTAAAATAGTTGAGGTGGTGGGGAATAAGGAAAATAGTTTTTAAAGCTGTTTATTAGTGCTAAATAATGAAATGGTTAGTGAAATGACAAGTTTTTTATTCATATGTTCGTTGACGCCTAATGAGATCTTCGTAACAACTTGCTTCTTAATTATCTACAAAGTTTTTAGATAATCCCAACTATAATACTTACCGTAAATTCGAAAGGTTTGTTTGTAACCTCTTCAAATCTTCTTGAAAAGTACGAAGAACGACATAGGCTACATTCTGTAGTTAATTTGGACCAAGTCGCGGGCAACAGCTAGTATTTTTTTAACTAGTTACCAGTTACTCGAAAGCATGTCATAGTATCAAATCCATAGTAAAGTAACAGTTAAGTCGACTGTCAACAGCTGATTAGCGTACGAGAAACCGGCGAATAATCTACTCAAATAACCTCAGTTTAAGAGCAAATAAATAAGACTCGATTTAAATAGACATTCCATATAAATTGAGTGCTAGTTTTTACGCGTACACAATATATTGAGGTCAAGTAAAAAATACAACGATCCGCATATAGAGTGCGCAATTTGTATGTTTGTATGTATGAATGAAGTAATTATCTATGCGCTTGCGCATTCTCGACTGATTGATCCACATCCGTATTGAGATGGCTGTCAATTGATGTTATTGACGATTAGACGCCACTTTTTATGGTTCCGTAGATTAAGCTAAAATATCCTTTCTTGGCAGTCGGGCAAAAAACGTATCGAATATGTCACAGTGATTAAATTAAACGGGGTAGAGGACATATTTACGTAAATATACATATTATTATAGACACGGAGACACGGCTATGTTCACGAAATGAGTTAGCCAGAAGTGCAGGGTAATAAGTTCACAAGATCTCATAAGGGACATCCCATAGCCACGTTTAGCAGCGGGACAGATGTTCATGATCGGTGACAAGTTGCTAGCTTATCGCCTGAGAGACTGAGAGGACATATTTCTGAATATTATTTATGTTTTTTGATAAAATGTAAACTTGGATACTGTTTTTGACATGTTTATTTCTATAAGCCCAAGGGCTCGCCATGGCTCATCACAGCAATATATATTTTAGACCTCCCATTGTAATAAAACATTGTATTTACCTATGAGCCACTATAAATTATATTATGATTCTGATTTTGGGTGTCAGAAAAGTTGTGACTTTCCCTTCTTTCGATTTTTTCCTTGGAGAACGTAGGTATTATAGGTAGGTAGGTACATAAGTACCTGTAGGTTCAGATGTGTCTTGTTTTTCCCTATCTATTATCTTTTTCCACATTTCTTTAAATTGAAATAAGCAAAGAACCCTTAAAAATTATACAATACACATTTTTACCCGCTCTTTTATTAGCACTTAGCATTTAGATAGAGCTTGTCAACGGCTTGTTGATTCAATCAAATTGAACATTGAATTAAGTGAACTTATCAACAAATGCAGAACTAGCCTTAAGACAGAATTAGACGGTTCACATTTGTATTTATGCCGATGAGCGGCGGTAGGCTCACCACTTACAAGATACATACATACATACTGCTGTGTTCCGGGAATGGGGTAATCAGAACTGCAGGGTCATAAAAGATATCCCACAGTTACGTATACCATAGCAGGGAGTTATAAATGATTACTAACAAGTTGCTAGCTTATCGCCTGAGAGACTGTCCGAGTTCCTTGGTCGACTCTTACGACATGCACGGAAGGAGATACGGTAATGTATTCTGTGAAGCCCCGCATCAGCACAGGCAAGCTTGGTAAATTATGACTGCCCGCTGTCTGGTGCCATTTAAAGTCTTCTATATTTCTCGCAATATGATGTCGACTGTTGTTTTTATGAATGAAAAAAATAGTACAATGTTGCAAATATAAACAGTAGGTAGGTAAATTGTAGACATTGTATGACGATATAAATTCAATGCTGCTAAACAAAAACATTAACATTCTTTTGTATTTTCCGACTTTTTTAAACTACTTGGGGCCAATTCTTGAAGTCTCGAATTGGAACGAAGCCGAAACGGAACCATTGTAAACGCTCAGAGCAAAGTAATAATTACTATATGGTGACGTTTTTATTCTGTAACACTCGCGACCGATGCGTGCTAAAATATACGCGATGGGTATATATTGCTTCGCACCGCGTTTCGTTAACGGTTCGTTAGTGGTTGCGTTTCGGCTCACAAAATTTCAAGAATTGGCCACCTATCACTTATATGAATGCAGTTGGTGAAATGTCATTTCTATGCAATTTACGTCAATTGTTTTTGCACCAATTTGCTCACCTTATTGGGTTTATGTTGTTAAATATTAATGTACTTATGAGCTGTCATGTTCAAGAATTATAGGTAGATAGATAGCTACTTACACAATATTAGGAAGGTGCCTATTGGTCATGAATAAGTAACAAATACATGTTATCTACTGGACAAACGATATACTTAACCATTTTCAAAATATAATTCCAACTTTTTATAGAATATTATAAGAAAATGAAAAAATTCTTCATCCGGGTGAGATTTGAACTCACGACCTCTCACAAACCGTGCTTTCGCTCTAACCAACTGAGCTATCGGGTCACTTAACTCGGATGACGAATTTTACCATCTCTTTTTAAATTTACATTGTTGGCAACGTTATTTTTTCATCCCGATAGCTATACACTAGCCAAATCTCGGTAAACAAAGCTGAATCCGTGGAAAGCATACCTGGGAAGTGTCTGGTTCCCAAGATATTAGGGTCCAAAGTTGAGTAAATAGACTGCGTTTTTCTGCATAAATGCACATAGACGCGTGTAGCAAGATTTTGCTTACGAGAAATAATTAATATAATATAATAATAGTCAATGAAAAAACTAGCATAAACTCTGGACACTATAAATTTCGCCCGATCAAGTAATTAAATATTTTTTTTCAAAAAAATTTACATCTTTTCCCAGCATTTTTTGGCATAAACTTAGTTTATTTTATGTATAGAATACGTACCCTTCGTTAAGGGTGGCAACGAAAAAACACCATGTATATTATAAAATATTAATAAAACTTTTTGTTTGCGCAGGTTGGTTGTTGATTAACGGAATATTATACTATAATTTAATGGTGCTATTTTAAATAATCTCCTTTCTGTTTTTCCACCAGAGATGTCCTGTGCTGCAGTGCTATGGATACACGTGATATCCACCAATGATTTCAATTAATTTGGTTGGTGGACATCAAACGCATTCAAAGCAACGTTTCAGCTTTATCCAATATTTTCTCCTGACTTTTCTTCGCTCGACAATACTGAACTTGCAATATTTTCCATTGCCTTGCCAAAACCCCTTACAACAACAGCATAACCAAATCACATCAGCGATTCCGCATCTCTGCACCATAATGCCGCAATCCTAATTCAAATCGAGATGATATCCAGACCAATTTGTCTCCCCTGCACGACAGACAAACAGACAGACTTGTAACACAATAAATTTTACCACAACATCCCTTAATGGCTCAGAAATTACGGTATAATCAGCCTTATAGTGTAGATATAAGAAGGGCGCTAAGGGACTGTATGACGCTAGAAAGTATAGTAATGTTGGTTCGAATAGGGCTAACAAGATGAGTTTTGGCCGGATGGAGCGCAATATTGAGACAGCCCTTAGGGCACTCATTCTTATGCTATAATACTGCTGAAATCTGGTTTGAACTAGTTTAATAGATGAGTTATTTCAGTGAGATGGTTATTGTGAAACTCTATGTAAATATATGATATAAGTAAAATCATTACTTACCTTTGTTTTGCCGTTGGGTAAAAAACATACAGTCGAATTGAGAACTTTTTCAAATGCTTTCATAGGTACATAGGGTAGATTTCAGTTATAGATATTTTTACATTTACTGTATCCAATTATTACAGTAAATAAATAAATTTTATATTCTTCTATGCTGCTCTGGGAGTGAAAAAAAAACGTATAATACTACAGCTGCTTCTCTTCCCGGGCATACTGTACAAGTCAGTAGAGGGACATGAGGGGTCTTGGTATTTTGTAGGCGATGGGCTGACCACCTGTCACTACTAACCGAACTTGTACATCTCAACTGTATCCTCAAAATTGGTCAGAAGTGGCACCATGTGGTTCTATGGGCCCTTGGTGATCTACCTACCCCGTAAGGGATAAAGGCGTGATTATATGTATGTATGTATGTAATGTATCCAATCCAATTATTACAGTAAATAAATAAATACTGGTACTTAGGTACCTACTTGGTTTAAATAATCTGTGACCTGTTTTTTCTTTTAAATATGGTGGTAACATTGTTTTAAAACTTGCATTGTGCAACTAAAGGTATATCAAATAGTCTTCAGCCTATTGCAGTCTACTGCTGGACGTAGGCCTCCCCCAGGGCACGCCTCAAGGCTACTGATGGGGTTTTGCCCAAGTCACCACGCTGGGCAGGCGGGTTAGTGAGCGCAGTGTGATTTTTGAACTATGTTGTCAACACGGGAGGCGCTGCTGCGCATCTCCCGGAAATATCGAATATCAAATAGTGGCAGACAGGAATTACATTAGATTTAGATGCGCGTCAGGATTACGAACATACTTTTTACGATCATAAAATTTTGAAATGTTACAATAATTACAATTATTGTAAAATTTCAAAGTGATGCTAACATTTTTATACAGAATGTAACAGAAAGGGTATGTTAAGCGAAAAGCTATGTACAAAGCCCACTATAGAGAACCTATTTCCAAAATTTGAGACTCGAATTGACATGTTTATTTTTCAAGATTGTATTCCTGAGTTGTTTAGGTATTCTCCATACTATCTGGAAAAATGAACATGTGATTTCGAGTCTGAAATTTTGTGGGTATGTTCCTTTTAGTGGGCTATTTACATAGCTTCTCGCTTAACACACCCCTTTTGTTACACCCTGTATATCTGCCTTACTGTTATGTTTTATTTTCGTTGTTTATTATAATTGCTTCTTAATACTTTATGTAGTATCGCTGTATTATCAGTTAACATATCGCAGACGGTTACATTTACTGTTTGATCGCTGTAGGTCGCAAGGATATTACTTACTGGTTAGGGTTCCGTGGAGAATTAAGTAATTTCAATACATAATAAGCAAATTCAATGCTAATTACTTTCAATTTCGTATTTACATGTAGCACGAATGAGAAACATATACGGGTGTAGGGATCTGAGAGCACCACTTAGTAAGTAATGCCGAGGATGCCACGGTTGTTGGCGAAACATATGTAGATTGTTTATCCGGACAATGTATCGTGCATGCTACTTCTGATAAGACAGATCCGACATGGTATGTAATTGTAACGCCTAAGAGGGGTTAGTAGAGAGGTATATTTGAGATGTACAAGTTCGGTTAGTAGTGACAGGTGGTCAGCCCATCGCCTACAAAACACCAAGACCCTCTTGTTCCTCTACTGACTTGTACAGTATGCTCGGGAAAAGAAACAGCTGTAGTATTATACTTTTTTTTTCATTACCAGAGCAGCATACCTGTGCTGATGCGAGGCTACACTAGAATACATCAGCTGCATCTCCTCCCGTGCATGTCGTAAGAGTCGACCAAGGAACTCAGGGGCATTCTCTCAGGCGATAAGCTAGCGACTTGATACTGTTAATCTGCAGGATCTCCTTTATGATCCTGCATTTCAAGAACACAGCTGTGTCTATTATGTTCGTATGATTGAGATAACTTTATAAGTAAAATATAAAATAACGAATAGTTAACTCCCTTATTCATACTCATTTATAGGTATTGACTTGTATTTCATCGCCTGAAGCCTTTTCCCCATTGACCCACTTTCTCATCAAAAAGGGTGACTTTTTTCATCCCCTGTCTATTTTATTTACATACAGATGTAAAGAAAATTGATTTCTTTAATTTGAATTGCGCGCGTCATTTGTCCGCGCCAATCAGTCCACCTGTCAAAGTCAAATATGGCTAGATCATCTACAACTATCAACCTCGTTGTTATTTTCGTATGATGTAAATAGATAATTAAAATTAATTGTGTAATTTATAAAACTGTGAATTTAGAGGTGATAACAATAAACTTTTACTGTCGTTTCTTTATTTACAGGTAAGATTGTGTTCGTTATGTAAAGGTTATGTGGTTTTGTAACTTAGTAGATTAGATAAATAAAAACTGCATTCTTTGTTTACAGAGAAACAAATTGAAGTTTAATTTCACCTTTTGGAACAGAATTACAATTAAGTGTCTTATACAGATATTAATTATTTCTCGTGAAAAAATCTTGCTACGCGTGTCAGTGTGCATGTATGCAGAAAAACGCAGTCTATTTACTCAACTTTGGACCCTAATATCTTGGGAACCAGACACTTCCCAGGTATACTTCCATGGTGAAAAATGATCGTGATGTCATCATTCGTAGTTTTCGGGTAGTTGACGACAAAAAACATCCTGTATATGTGGATAGAATAATTGACAACATTCGACTTTGTTTATTACGTGAACTACTAAAATATTTTTTTTTTTTAATATAAGTATTAAGTTAAAAAAATTCACTCTATTTGCTTGGTTTGCTGAAAGAGATCTCTTGTGTTTGTCATTAGACATGCATCTCTTATTTCATCCTGTTATTTATATTTTTTGTGTATGTATGCAATAAAGAATATGAATAGCTTAAAAATAAATATCTACGTTCTATTCCAGACTAGATAAGTTAGGAAACAACTGATGTATTTATTTATATCCACATCATCCTGGCCGCGTGGTGCCGGCAGATTAGAATTTGTACCACCCTATGTCTGCCCGTAGGTATCGTACGAGGCTATTAAGAGTTTCCGGGAGGTGGGCAGCAGCGCGTCCCGTGTTGACAACATAGTCCAAAATACAAACTGCGGTCACCAACCCGCCAGTGGACTGCAATAGGCTGATGATGATGATGACATCATCCTTAACGCTCCTAACGTTTACGCTCTAGAGTGTGCCAAAGAAATATACAAACATACAATCCAAAACATAACCCTCCCTCTGGCGTAGTCGGAAAACAAATGAACCATATCACTATACAGGAAACACCCTTGACCAGCCGAACATCTGCTTTACAAATACTCAATAAACATTAAATTTTAAATTGTATTTTTAATGCGACAGCTTTAATTGCAATTAAACTGAAGATAATGTCCAGTGCTCATTTATAGGGATACAGTCTAGGTCAGGGATGGCGAACCAATGGCACGCGTGCCACCCCTGGCACGCAACAAAATAGTTCAGGCACGCCTAATGATGATACAGATGAGAATGAATAACATTAAAAAAATTGCATCGAAACCGTTTGTCAGATGACTCTAGTTCAGCAGCTAGCATTCTGCTGAAAGTAACAAAGTAAGAGCCTGACATAAAATACTTAGCATCTTATTTGAAACAGCAGAAATAACACAATTTTTTTATATGTTAAAATAGTAACATTACATACCGATAATTATAAAATTATTAATAAAGAAATGGAAAAATTGTACTTTTGAATTTTTAATAAATACCTAGTATATACTTAATATCATCTAGTTTTATTTTTGTTCAATAATATCAATATGCCTAAATTATTTGATGGCACGTCATAGATATATTTGTCTCATAAAAATGGCACGTATATCACTAAACCCACTAAGCACACCAGGGTTCGCCATCCCTGGTCTAGGTCATTAAAATCATAAGCTGTTTTGAGCATTGGTCACTCTATGCAGATCAAGGTATATTATGTTGAGAGAGAAAACTGATATTATACAGATAATAGAGATGATTACGGTTTTTTTATTTTGTTTTGTATTTATATCGAAAGATCATAAAATAATAGAAACATTTGCAAAAGAAAACCTTCGCCAGCGTGAAAACTTTCCGGGATATAACGATTTCAAAATCACAATTTTAGACTTGCCAAAAAACGATCCATACAAACAGCTATCACAATTATTATTATGACGTCACTCTATCAGTAACTTGTACGCGCGTAAAAGAACTTTTGTTCTACAGCTATATGTACTTGTATTAAATGTTGCGTTTATAAATATGGTCACTAAACAAAAGTTGCTGTAAATGATGCAGGTGGTCATGTGATGTAGTAATTTTTAATTAATTTCACATTAAAAAATGGACTTGCCCACTTAACTTTGAACGCTACCTCATTTGGGCACTTAATCAAATTGTAATTTTACAGATAGGTATGATTTTGATGATTTATTCTGATAAGCATAAAATGTCACTAAAATTCAACTATAGGTATAGTAAACATCCCTATTTTATCTAGACGCACACGACTTGGTCCGCCTATACTTTAGAAATCCCGCTAATTTCCGTTACCGTGGGAATTTCGGAAAATCCTTTCGTATCGGATGCCTACGTCATACAAAGAACACACCCTCCAAGTTTCAGGATCTCTAAGGTCAGCGGTTTAAGCTGTGCCTACATTAAGTACTATGTCACTCATGAGGCTTCATTCTGATAATTATTTTACGTGTAGGTAAATAAGTAATAATAATGTAGGACTAAGTGCCGCGTTGTGCCGGCAGAGTAGAATTCCACCCCATGTCTGCCCGTGGGTATCGTACGAGGCGATTAAGGGTTTCCGGTAGGTTGGCAGCAGCGCCACCCGTGTTGACAACATAGTTCAAAATACAAACTGCGGTCACCAACCCGCCTGCCCAGCGTGGTGACTATGGGCAAATACCCCCCATGGCAGTCTTATGGCGTGCCCTGGGGGAAGCCTACGTCCAGCAGTGGACTGCAATAGGCTGATGATGATGATGATGATGATGAAGTGCTTCTAAAAGGTAAGACCTACAACCTCTACCTAAGTTTATAATAATGTTGCATATAGGTAAATTTATCGATTTTTTTTGCACTACGAAACATTCTTAGCAACATGATGTACCTACGTCATTGTAATTGAGATTTTTATACAGATAGTAAAGGATATCTTGCCTGCCCTAATATCTATTAAAACATCGATACAATAAACCATTTAACCAAACTGATTACCATTAGTCCCGAGCATCGAACCAGTAACCCTATACTAATCCGACACAATTACTTGACTACAAATGAGAAAATAACCCGTGGTTAAATTCAAAAGTTAACTTTACAACAAAACTACAACACTAACGTTTGCCATAAGGAAATATACTTTATTTTATTAGGCGTAGAGCTTATTTAGTAGAGATGTAATTCCTCTATAGAAGTTAAGATATTAGAATTGATGGTTTGTGCGTTACGTTGTTGTTTCATGCATCATTCAGAGGGGATGCAGTTCGAGTCCCGCGTGAGGCTAATGCAAGCATAATGGTGCGGTTTGAATTACACTGTCTGTCTGTCTGTAGAGATTCAGGAGAAACATCTGGTATGAAAATTGTTTTTAAATATTTAAAAAAAACTAGTCGAAACTTACGCCAAAAAAGTCAAGCAGATATAATTTCCTGCAATATATATGTGCTTCATTGATATTTCAGTTGCTATAAGCCAGGTTATCTTTAATACAAACACTTTTTTTAAGAAAGAAAAAATTTACGTTATCTTCCTTTTGTAAAAAGGAAGAGTACTTAATCTCATACTAATAGGTAAACTAATATACTTAGGTAAATACATAGTTTATTTTCTATAATATAGTGTTAATAACATTTGGTCTTATCCAACAAATTTAAAAAGTAAGTACCTCTCTTATTGACGGATCACAAAATAGGATTCTTTTATCTGCTCGCAGTCGCAGCGTAGAAACGCCCGCCAGCATTCCCATAATCAACTTCTAATCCGACCTATTAAATACCCCCAGCACTGACACCACAACCATCTAATTACAGCCCCAAAACATGAACCCGAAACAATTTCGTCACAATTAGTCACAAAGAGGCCTTAATTATTTTCAGCCTAACATCATATCACGTAAACAACATTAGCTTTGAGAGCCAGAAGACTATGAACCGCTTATATTACGTTCAAGGATTTAAATATGCTGAAAGCGGTTGTTATATTCACTGTGGAATACGTCAGCTGCCTTGCGAAAGAAAAACTTCGCTAGCGTGAAAACTTTCCGGGATATATCGATTTCAAAATCACAATTTTAGACTTGCCAAAAACGCTCCAGACAAACGGCTACCACGATTACCTATGACGTTACCCTTTCAGTAACTTGTATGCGCGTAAAAGAACTTTTGTTCTGCAGCTATTTTAAATACTTATTGCGTTTATAAATATGGTCACAAAGCAAAAGTTGCTGTAAATGATGCAGGTAGTGATGGTCAACTGGAGTAACTAACTCGAGTTAACTCGGGTTGGGCTTAACTCGAACCAACTCGAGTTGAATTCTCTCCGACTCGAGTTCGAAAACTAAACGAAAATTCATTCATTCTTGGCAAAATGTTAAAACTTGTATGTTTGTTTTAGTAACTTACATAATGCACAGGTACTTACATATGGGTTCGAATTCCCACCCGGGTAATTGAGGAATTTTTTCTGTTTTATTATGACTTTTCATTATAGGATCAGTTATACAGGTTGGTTTTTTGTGGCCACCATAAACGAAAGGTACGTACTCTATAGGTATACATCAAATTACAGTACTTACATATTTTTTTTTTATTCCTTGTTAAATTTACTAATTGAGTTTTTTTAGAAGATATTAACTATTTTTCGTGAAATCCTGCTTCTTGTGCATTTATGCACGCAGTCTATTTACTCAACTTATAGGAAACCAGACACTTCAGGTATGCTTATAATGAAGGCCAAGACGATCATGTACCAAGACATATATAATAAAGACTCATTTTCGAATAGGACTCCCATAACTCCGTCCGTAAATACGTCCTGTGGGGTAAGCACGAAGCTTT
This sequence comes from Carposina sasakii, assembly GCA_014607495.2. Lineage (NCBI taxonomy): Eukaryota > Metazoa > Arthropoda > Insecta > Lepidoptera > Carposinidae > Carposina > Carposina sasakii. The sequence goes on from CP053161.1 coordinate 4,238,120, forward strand.
TTACGCAGCGTAACGCCTGCGACTCGCTAACAAAACCTAGGTGATTTGACAGTTTGGACGCTAGCGGTTACGGACTATCGAGAGGTTCATGCTCGCCCCTCTGTGCTCATACGGAGCTTCACTTAGATTAGCTGTATCTACTTCCGTGCATGTCGTAAAAAGTCGGACAATCTCTCAACATTTGACGCTGCTATGCTTAACGAGACTACAAGATCTCCAGCAGTACTAGCTACTCCATATAGTGAACACAGCATATATACATATGTATTAATAAGTCCAGTGCTCTACATCCGTTACCAGTTTATATTTCAGTGGGAAATGAGAGGACGCACAGACAGGCTGAGGCCCGCGGCTGTCTATTACGACACAAAGCTGCTGCGAGCGAGCCTGAAACGGAACGCGGCTAACATGGTTACAGCAAGGCTTTATGAACGCTACCTTTACGGAAAACAGGCTATAGAAACCTACAGGGTTATATATACACGTGTGATTGAAATTCAATGAGATTGAGAACTGTAGTTGCAGTTAAGGTATTTTAGAGGACCGCCATCCGCAAAGGTATCATACAAGGTGAACAGTTTTAACATCCGTATCACGAGTACACACAGTCATCCCTCATATAGTTGAGTGAGTTTTATAAATACCTAAATACATATATATCACACTAGAAGTTCTTGTTAGTTCATTGTCACCGAAAGGAAGCAGAGTTACCATGGGTTGCATTTTACCCATGGAGAAGAAATAAAAGAGGAGCAGCGGCTACGTATATTTTCATAGAAAAATAGTGTGCCGCTGAGCGGGGGTGAAGTATGGGACGAGGGGAGCATCCTAACACTGTAGCCCTGCCCATTTACATAGAAACCACCTTGTAGTGAACTAGCCAAACTACTTGCATAAGCGTGTGGTTATAGCCACTGCGTTACACACACTGGCCCTGAAGCTCCGCCCGTATCATGACGTCATGGCCTCATGATTGCCACACGACTCAGCTCATAGTCCCACCTCCTCTTTTATACCTTCTCCGTAATTTTACCATTGTCGGAACTTTTCACAATAGCAACATGAAAACAATTTCACAGAAACAAATGCCTAAACAAACACTATTAAATCATTTTCAATCTGAAAGTCATGTAAACTAACGAGTTTCCTATTGATGTACTCGTGGGTAACTATTTTCTAAATACTTTGTCTAGATTTAAAACTATCTAAAAATGAGTGTAGCACTGTCAATACGAATAAGAAACCACTTCGAGTGCATTTTGTTAAACGAACTGCGAAAAACTGCATTTCCCGCTGTGAAAGTGTTGCCTAAAAGATATACGAAATAACACATTATTATATTTAGAAGTGTTCTGCCCCTATCCTATTTATGGGGTCGTCAACGCAATATGGTTTTTTCGAAACTCATAAACAAACATTTTTCACTACTTCTTATGTACTCATACTAATTTAATATTTAAATATTGTCCATACAATGGCGTTGACATACCCCCTTACGTAAAAACCCCCTTCCAAAAATATAATTTAAAAAGAGAATATTGTCCGAAAAATACACCTTTTCTCTATTTGATTCTATCTATTTATTCATTAATGTACAGACATGCACAAAGTATGCCCTATCTAACATCTTGCCTTACATCCCCCAGCACCAGTAGCATGCCGTCTGCGACTCACGTATATCGAGCTTTTGTGGTGCCTAAATGTCAAAATTCACGACACAATGACGTTTCGCACTTCAAGCTGACATTGAAACACGCGTCGCGACGCGCGCGATATATAACCCGCGGTTACGAGCATGGCGTTTAAATTCACGCGGTGTCTTATCGCTAATTTTTACGTTTCGTGTGACTGTATATTAAATCAATTACCGATTAAGTATTGAACGTAATAAAGTTCATTTTACTTTCGTAATGGTAGCACCACTTCCACAAGTTGTCCAAAAGACGCGTCGCGCGCGGTTCCGAATCTCTGCCATTGCCGTGGTCGCGTTTGGTGACTGGAAACACGCGGGCAGTTGATAAAAAAAACCCGCGTTGCGTTTTTGCTTTGCTACCGATGCAGGACATTGTGTTTTGTGACTGCGTAGAGAGGAATGAGGGACAGATTATATAGAGCTATCTCAATTTTCTAATCTTTGTTATAATAGACATGTCGCAGCCTTCATAGCCCATCAATTATCACGATGATCAATAACAAATTGCTAGATTATCACCTGAGAGAATGCCCGAGTTCCTTAGTCGACTCTTACGATATATTCTAGTCGGGCCCTGCATCAGCACGGGAATAAATTAACAAACAATGCTATATTAGAGTAATTAAATTATCATAACAGTGTATATACTTACCTAATTTTTACATAAAATTGTTAAGTATTTCCATCATCATCATCAGCATTGCAGTATTGCAGTCCACTGCTGGACGTAGGCCTCCCCCAGGGCACGCCACAATGCTATGCCACAGGGAGGTTTTGCCCATAGTCACCACGCTGGGCAGGCAGGTTGGTGACCGCAGTTTGTATTTTAGATTATGTTGTCAACACGGGAGGCGCTGCTGCCCACCTCCAGGTATTTCCATATTTATTACAAACTTTTATCTCCGAGTATTCATGTCATTCAATCGATCGTCTAAAATAACTTTACGAAGAAAAATTACAATACACGAATATCAGATTGACATCAGCGGAGCCCGAGCCGACGCAGGGGTCGCCAGGGCTCCGTAAATAATGCGATAATGGCGACTTCGCTAGTACAATTAAAATTAGTCGTATTTTTGTCGGAGCCGTTCACCTAACAATATTTTTCGCACCAGTGCCACTGGTTTGTTATGATAGACTGGCAGGAAGTCTCGCTTTCATTACTTGCCTTTGTTCCAAACTGTATTTTAAGAAGGTCGATCGATGCATTTTTCTGTTCATCTCTGTTGATTCTGAAGGAGTTGCAGTGGCTGGAATGAGTGGTGAGCCAATCCTAAGGCTAAGCAAAGGTTTTTATTTACTGTACTTATCAAAGGTTATTTTTAGAATTAACGATCATTTACGAGTTAGTTCTCATTTCTGAAATTATAATGTTTGTTATGAAGCCTGGTGATGAATTGCAGAGGAAAAAGTGGCTGTTTTCAGCTCTTATGATGATGATGATGATGATCTCCGGCCGTATTTCGGCCAAGGCGACCAATCTCTACGGAGATAAGTGTGTGCGCAAATACAGATGCACTCTCTATTCCCTCACTGTCATAGTCCGATGGGACGGAAAGCCGACACGACCGGAGAGAGATCAGGCGCAGGACCAACGGTTTTACGTGCTTTACGAGGCACGAGCTGAGTGACAATTTTACAATATCAGCTCTTATATGAGGTTAGTTAATAGCAAAATTTATTATTTACTTCGTCCTGACGATCCTGGTGCCTTCGAAGCAGGGGTTAATAAAGCTTTTCATGCGTGTTGCATTCCCAAAAAAAGTATTTTATAGCACAGGACGTCTACTCTGTTTTAATCCTGGATTAAAACAAAATTTAAAAGACTGCAACCAGGTACCCAATTAGTACTTCAATTGGACTTATTCTTAGTTTAAAATTAACATTTTAGCTGAAATTGGATTTGAAATCATAGGCACAGCCTGTGTTAGTAGCCCTGAGCTGGACCCTTGAATGATTGCATGAGTTGTAAATTATAAGTTAATATTATTTTTAATTTTATTCATAAACAAACTCTGTCTACGGAATGAACTCACCACCTGTAATGTACCCTATACAATGGCAAATAAAGAAATTTTCCTTTTTAAATACTTTTCATTTTCTTTCACTCTGTTACTGCAAATTAGATTCAATGGCTGAAATTGGATTTGAAATCATAAGATTATGAGTTGCATAAACAAACTCTGTCTACAGAATGAACTCAGTCGTGTTTTCCTTTTTAGGGCTGATTTTACAACACGCAGAGGCTGTCTTTCTCTAAAACTTGATCAAGATAGAGACAGCATTATCTTTCTTTACTTTATTCTTTAAATACGAGTAGACGTATTGGGAAAATCAGAAAATCCTTAGGTATAGAAAAAAAAGGAGTTTACTATGTACACACAAATCGTAATTCAATTATTATTGGATCATGAGAAATAGAGTGGATATAGTGAAATTTTAGACAAAAAGAAGTTTTTTATATTTTAAAATTTGACATCACATAACGAACAAGCTTGTCTACGCTACCTACAATTATTATTAACAGGCATATATTTACAAGTAACACTTTATGTTGGTGCTGTTCCCAATTTCTAGTACATAGAGTACTGGGAGGGAGAAACGAGATGACAGAAAATAGGGATCAACGAAATAAGAGTACATATTGCGCCGACCGCAAATGAATGGAAACAGGGCAGGAAGATGATGTACAAGGAGATTCCAGGAACTCTTTTGAAGCAGCTTTGTTTCCAAGTGAAAAGTCTACGAGTATCTACACTCTGCTTCAAAGTTCATTGCGGGTCACTCGGTCGGAATATAAATAAAGAAGACAATATTTAATTATGTTGTGTTTGTATTATGAACGCTATGTAAGTTTACTATCAAAGGCCATCTCCTAAAAGGCGTGTAAAACACGAAGTCACGATAATACGAGTTTCCCACACGGGTGAAAGTTATTTGACCCTTGAACCTTTGTAAACAACACTACCAAAATAAGTTTTCATCGTTTTTAGGTGTAAGGTTTTTTCTGTTCTGTCACATGATAATCATTTTTTATTATTAGCTATTATGCTAAGTATATGAAATGTAGGTACTATATTTTATAACTTGGCTATCTACGATTTCAAAATTTTATCTAAAGTCTAGCTATTTATCAATATTGTAGAGTATGTATATTGAAGAGGCAACATAGAGCTATCGGTTTTGAATCTGAAATAAGCAGGTATTTTACTTGACGCACGTGTCATTTATGTCATTCATTCACATTCATTAATTCAGTTTATTAGCCTCGCATATCATTAATCATTCGCTCAAACTTCAATCACACTCAAACACAAAAAATAACACTTACGTAAAAAAAACTATCTCTATCTCTTACCCTTCAAGAAAAAGTTATCCCTATGAACACGACAGTCAAACCTTTCATTTAAAACTAGGTGCAGTCTAGGTGCTAAGTAAAGTTGAAGAGCTGTCCCGTTTTAAAACTGTAATGAACGAGGACCAAGCCTCGTTAAATGTTGGAGCACCCTCTATACCGCTCCCATTCGTGTTTTTTGGCAAATCCCTCGACGTTCTGTCACTAAAAATGAGCTTTTTCGTATCTTTTTAAATTAAAAATAAATTAAAATTCTGACTGTTTTAAAATAACTGAATGAATGAATGTACTAAAAGACCAATGACAATTTTTAGAAGTCACAATTTTAAGTACATACTTACGTAAGTAATTTTCTTGTAAATTCATAGTATTTTTATGTATGAATATTTTATTTTTGTTTATTATAGTTACTTCGTTTATTTCTGTACACATCATTACCTCTATAACTTTTGGGTCTCACTTTGCTTTCTGGTAGCTGGAAATCTCTTGCAGAGATAAGCACGCCTTTGTATGCATTCCTTTTGTAAATTTCTTTCTATTGATTGTTATGTTTTGTGTACAATAAAGAATAAATTAAATTAAAATTATTTTCTTAAGTTTAGCAAATATTTGCAATTTGCTTCACCTAGTCAAGAATTTCCCCCTCTCAATTTGTTAACATTTAGTAAGTATCCTTAAACTCAATAATTAAACTATCAATATAACCCCAGCAAATTAAAAACACTTAATAACCATTAAACAAAAAAGCCAAAAGTCAAAAAGGAAAGTCAAAAAGGAAAGTCAAAATTCCCATCGCTTTAACATTCAGAATTTATTACTAAGTATAACAAATGCACCCTTCAGTGATGAAGTGGGCAGCTTGAGGGCTAAACGAGCCCTCAAAGACAAAGGGTTGGCTTTTCTACTCAATTTGGTCGTATTTTGTAAACACCACTCGACTGCCAAGGGGTAAAACTGTGCAAGTCAACAATTCATGTTTCGATTTCGAGTGAGCAGTACAGAGACATTAAGTTTCACATGGGAATCAATTGTGGTATATTTAATTGTTTTAAAATTGCTCGCAGAGGAAGCACAAAATAGTTTTCTTATCGTGAGAAGTTTTGCGTTGAATGTGCCGACTTTTGAGTTGCGCCATTTTGCTTTAAAGACACTATAAGTGGTAAACGGTTAAATTTGAATTTTGTTTTGTGTTTATTTGTTAGTTTTGTAATACTCGTAGTTGCGTGTGAAGCTGAGATGGCTTTAACATTTTTAGGGTTATTTGTAAACAAAAGTTTCAAGATTTTAACAAATAACAATCAAATGTTAGTTTTTACAATATGTCCTTTGCATTTGCGTTCCGTTTGAGCTTTTGGCAAAAACAATTTCCGTTGTTAATTTTTACATAAAGTTAGGTTATACCTAACAATGCTGTCATCGACACATTTAGAATTGAATACCTGATTAATTATACATTAGCAGAAACTTAGTATGAATAAGTAACCAAAGATTTAGAAAACACACATACAAACGTGTGTAGTATACTTATATGTACTTAGCTACTATGTGTGTAAGAATTAGAAAAAATCATACTTCATCTCTACAAAGCAAATCCTTGTCAAATTTAAATTTATTCCGAAAGTATTTCTTCTGATTCGGAGTCACTAAACGGATTATGATGGAAGTATCCAAACTGCAGCTTAAAGAGTTGATTATGGGGCGGGGGTGCGGGGCGAGGGTTGTGCACCCGAGGATGGGGTTATACTAACTGCTGCAGCTGAGAATAACAATTTTGTTGAAGACACTTCTATGGGTGAAACAAACTGGTTTAATGATGTTTTTTTAACTTTCAAATTATAATAAAACTTGCAAGCACATACGAGTAGGTATGCAAGACCTGTTGTTTAAATATATGTATTTGTAAATTCTCTACACTGCAACTAAAACCAAGTTTGCCGGACTCTTTTTGTACATTTAGTCATTAATCGACCTAATAATGACATAGACTGATTCCTTAGTCAAAATAAATATATAGGCAACTCTATAACATACTTAGAAATTAAGTATCTATCCCTTTAATATCAATTTAACGGCTTTTAACTCAATATGTACCTACGTGGACTAAGATACCTTGATACAAAAGAAAAGTGCAATCTTTCATAACACCATCCAGTATCTGTTTGACTTGGATGTTTTATGCACCATCGGCGATGGCGATGGGATATTTGCCCAATCACAACGAGGGCGGCTCCAGGAGTCAACACACGACACGAATACAAAAAGCCCAAGTGTCAATATGAGGGGGCAATAGTTTGAAGCAAATTGATTGTGAAATGCTTGATCATTTCTTTTGTGGATCTCTTTTTTGGAGTTTTTAAACGGTGATAGCTTAATGGGAAAGTACAATACGAAAAAAACTATGCCCCGTCAAATTCTAACTGAGTATGTTTTCTGAGTGAATTGATGTCCAGTCACGAAATAGCTAGCAATCCATGATTTCGGAAAACAAATATTTTGGGCCCTTGCCAACCGAATTTGTTTTGTAACGATTTCACTGGTTCACTACATTCCATTGTAACGTGGTTCCCACCAAAATGGTTCAATTGTTTTTAGACAACAAGATTAATTTGAATGTGATTTACCTAAATCTGAAAATAGAAGCTGAAGTTGAAACGTCGCTTCAACTCGGAGACAAGAAAAAAGATTAAAAAACTATTCAGTTAACCTTAATCCGTAACCGTAACCATCAAATAGCATTTACAAATTACAAATGGGACTGTATCAAAGAAAATCCTCGACCGTCGTCAACCATTACACAAATTAGAAAAAGAAAAAGTTAAAAAAAGAATGTAAATGCATTTCCCGCCGTTTCGTGTTGCCATTCAAAATAGGAACGTATTACCCGTGAAAAGAACTGTCTCAAATTACTTTGCATGCTTTCTCTCCCTCTAGCTTGGGGCGATGGGTAAATCTGTCCCTTTCAGTGGCTATACAAACTCAGATAAACAAATACAAAGGGCCTAATTGAGTAACTAGTAAAACGAACGGCTCTGTCCGTCCCTTCGTATGACGAGTCGAATGAAACCATTCACTTTGGAGAACGATTTTCTAATGAGTTGGAACTGTATTCGGTTGATATAGAGTTGTTGGTATATTTTCATAGATTTTATAATAAGTTGGTGTGTTCATACAATTTTGTAGTCTCTGAAGTGGTAAGGGAGTTCGACTCCGGGTAGGGAACTTAATTTGTCAACAATTTCGATATTTGAATATGTTTCGTTGCTCAATGAGCTTCTGTCAGCTTAAATTGTTTTTCTTTCTTTAAAATAATTCCGGCCGGCCCGTGCTTGTTAGGAAAAAATACAAAAAACCGAAGATAGAGCCGTCACTTGGCTGTTTAGAGCTTTGTTTATTTTGATTTGAAACTCGTTTGTTTTTATTGTGATACTTTGTAACTAAACGTCTTGAGTCGAATCATGACTTAACTTTAATAATTATGACAGAGTTGGTAAGTATAAAAAAACGTGTACTTTTTTAACGTTAAATTTATTCAGACAGCTTAATAAGTTAGTGTCGAAGTAGACGCTATTTGCACTTCATCATCTTTTCCCCAAGTATTACCTATATTTTATTTGTAACTGAATGAATGACATGATGCAAGGAATGACGAGTGAACGAAAGCCTAATTATCTTGTACAACAAATTCAGTCTGCGAGAAGCTCTGTATTTTACACGAGCTAATTAGTTTAGGGATGATAGAAGGTATATATTTAGTACAGGTTTTCGATTATATTATGTAAATTTTATATGTATTAGATATAGCTCAATGCTTTAGATAGACGTGTGTCGAATAAAGAGGGTTGACTTTTGAATTAAATTCAAATTTTGTTTTGTGTGCAGATTTTAATTATAAAAATTTGTAACTTAGCGATACCCAAGAACGATTGTATTCAGGCAGGCAGTCGACCGTAAACTGGCAAACCTAATATCAGTTTCATAAGAAACCTAAGCCAACACCATAAACAATAGGATGATGATAACGTAAACTGCATGTACTGAGAATGTGTATGAGATCCATTTACGATATACCATGGTCAGCAACTGACCACACACCACCAATAGCAGGACTGGGCTTAACGAAGATTGACAAGCGTGGGCAGTGGCTGCACATCCGCCAATCTGTGCTTCCGCAGCAGGATGAGAGCAATCTTCGAGGATTCTGCATGAGAGGTACCGTTTGGGTACAGATGATACACGCTTTATGAACGGCTGTGTGATACTAGGGGATTACATATACATACATACATATAATCACGCCTTTATCCCTTACGGGGTAGGCAGAGCTCCAAGGGCCGATAGAACCACATGGTGCCACTTCTGACCAATTTTGAGGGTATAGTTGAGATGTACAAGTTCGGTTAGTAGTGATAGGTGGTCAGCCGATCGCCTACAAAACACCAAGACCCTCTTGTCCCTCTACTGACTTGTACAATATTCCCGGGAAGAGAACCAGCTGTAGTATTATACGTTTTTTTTTTCATTCCCAGAGCAGCATAGAAGCATTTCACTCCCAGAGCAGCATAAAAGCAATTACATATACATACATAGGTAGAAATGAATGAATACTATAAATGAGAGACTGGTGATTAACGCAGCATAGCCTAAACTCCGCTGAACTCCGCGGATATCTTAACGTATTTTTTACCGTTTTAATACACAATGGTACGGAACCCTTCCTGCGGAGTTCGACTTACACTTAGTCGGTATTCATTGAGATGCATAAAACTCGTACACCCTTTTTAATATATTTTATAGAGGTATCTAGAGGACACGGGAATGTACGTCAAATAGATCAAACGTAGATCACTATAACCTACCTACCTACTAACATGCCTACATACCTACTTAGACACATACACATGGCTGTTTTCCCGAAATGGACTAGCCAGAACCGCAGGATCCTTAGGGAGATCCCACAGCCACGTTTATCACAGCGGGGATTGATATCTATATATACATATAATAATTGTAACGGATCGATGTTTGTGCACGCTAATCTCAGAAACGGCTGAACCGATTTCGATGCAGTTTTCAGGAATATATTGCGACCACATGGTTACAGGTCCCACATAACATATAGGCTTTTTATCCCGGGAAAATGTTTTATCCCGGATAATTTCGATATTTTGTTTTTGCTGTAGTCCACGCGGACAGAGTCGCGGGCGTCCACTAGTAAATGAATATTTTAGAAACTTACATGTTATTTATGTTAAAATAGGTACTTGAACATATACAGGAGTCTAATGGTGCATCGAAACTGTTAGTATGACATTAGCACTCTATGACATTTTATTCCTCTATGGTTAAGCGAAAAGCTATGTAGATAGCCCACTATAGATAACCTATTTCCAAAATTTGAGACTCGAAATCACATGTTTATTTTTCAAGATTGTATGAATATTCCTGAGTTGTGTAGGAATTCTCCATACTATCTGGAAAAATAAACATTTGATTTCGAATCTGAAATTTTGTGGGTAGGTTCCTTTTAGTTAGCTATTTACATAGCTTTTCGCTTAACATACCCCTTTTGTTACACCCTGTATGACCCGCTACTGACTCCAAGCGTGTCAGAGACCTATTAGTAAGAACACGACAATCAATATTTATGTTACACCTGAATAGGATACACAAGTTATTTCTATATTTATGCCATCTCCTATGAGGGGTGATAGGAAAGTAATATTTATTATCATCAGTACAAAAAACATATTTATTTCGCTAATAATACGAATAAAGGTTAATCATTGAAGGTAAGCCGCATTTTAAAGTCATTTGATGACATACAACACTTTTCCATGATACAGGTATGTAGTGTTGCCGCTCGATAGTCCACTATCTATCGATAGACTATATCGATACTATCGATAGTATTGCTGTGTGTCAAATGTTATCGATATTATAGATGATTTTCGAGGTCAACTATCGATAGTTCGGCAACACTATATTAGGTATGTATGGTAGGTATGTGTATTAGTTTGATGATCTTGTGCTGATACGGGCCTTGACTAAAGAATTTAGGGGCGTTCTCTCAGGAGATGAGCCAGCAACTTATTGTCATTGATGTTTCGGTTTTTTTGTAACAAATGTAGATATAGTAGTATGTAGTAACATATAAAAAAATGACAATCAACAAGTACCGAGCACAACAACATTGGTCTCTTTAAAGCTATAGTGAATAGGCATTTTCTAGGCTAACATGTACCACCCTAGGCCGCATCTTGCTTAACATCAGGCACGATGGCGGTCAAATGTTTGCCTAGCTAATTTGTAAAAAAAAAAGTTCTGTATGCTAATGTCAAATAAATGAATTCAATTTGAATATGTGAACCATTTTTGTTTGAAATAGAGTAAGTTCAAACGAAACTAACTTAAATAACGTTAATTAGTTAATAATTAAACTTCTTAGAAAGGTCGATGTTCTCTAGGTTGTTTTGTTTGATAGAAACGGATTAATTTGTTGTTACTTAACAAGAAATAAGTAAATTATGAAATATACCAGGTACCTACGTAGAAATGCTACAAAAACATAATTTTGGCTAAGATATTTTATAACAAGTTTTCGCTAGGTGTCCAGTGTTTATGCTAATTTTTTCATAGACAGATATTAATTATTTCTCGTGAAAAAATCTTGCTACACGCGTCAATGTGCATTTATGCAGATAAACGCAGTCTATTTACTCAACTTTGGACCCTAATATTTTGGAAACCAGACACTTCCCAGGTATGCTTCCATGGAGAAAAATGATCGTGATGATGAGGAGATTCCGTAGTTTTCGGGAACGTTGACGACCAAAAATCGTTAAGGAAGGTCACATAATCCCTTGGTGGTATTAAAGGACTTTATATTCCTAATGTGGAGGAGCTGTACCGAATAGTCAGGAACAAGTCTACATATTAGTAAGCTGAAGGCAGACTTCCTAATAGAGTGCCACTACCAGAAGAAGATATTTCTACACCAACCAGTCGTGGTTTTGCGTAGGGGTTAAACTTAACTACTTATATATAAGGTTGATATAACGTCGCTAGTTAACTATACATATTACCTACTAGTATATAGTAGTTAGTATATGGCCGCGTAGTGCCGGCAGAGTAGAATTCTTACCACCCCATGTCTGCCCGTGGGTATCGTACGAGGCGATTAAGGGTTTCCGGGAGGTGGGCAGCAGCACCTGCCGTATTGACAACATACGAGTAGTCGAAAATACAAACTGCGGTCACCAACCCGTCTGCCCAGCGTGGTGGCTCTGGGCAAATAATACCCCCCATGGCAGTCTTGTGGCGTGCCCTGGGGGAGGCCTACGTCGAGCAGTGGAACTGCAATAGGCTGATGAAAATGATGATGATGATATAGTAGTTACGTTTTCACGAGCATGAAGAGATTTGCAGTACCACTTCTATTCCAATTAGCTACAACAGTAAATAAAATACCCCCAAAATACAACTTTAGTGGTCAAAATCGGAACTAATACAAACTTTAATAAAATGATCACAAATAATCACCAAACTAGCGACTCTACATACCACGTTATCTAACTTAGCAACACCTTAAAAAGCTATTCTTCACATCTGTCATAGACATAAAAAGAAACAGAACAACAATAACTGCGGCTCCAGTAGCGGTCGCTCGTCTCAGCCTATTGTGGGCTTGTCAGTGCTGACTTTTTAAATTACTAACGACCCAAAACTGTTTTTAAAAAACAATCCGAAAAGGCTTCCGTTTACGTACAGTTTATTTATCCTATTGTGCGTAAGCGGATCGCTTCGGAGCCTAATTGTAAGAAAGCGTTCAGAGAAGACCATAGAATTGAAAAAAGATAGAAATAATAAATTGATATGAGTTTTTCATTAGTAGAGTTGATAAAATTGTAGAGCTATCATTTCTGAGACGTAATCTAAAATGTTTCTATAAAGAATTTAGGCGGGTACTTTTATAATTTTATCTCGCTTATACAGGATGTAACAAAAAGGGTATGTTAAGCGAAAAGCTACGTAAATAGCCCACTGTAAAGGACCTATCCACAAAATTTGAGACTCGAAATCACATGTTTATTTTTCCCGATAGTATGGAGAATTTTTTAATATCTCAGGAATTTTCATACAATCTTGAAAAATAAACATGTGATAGCGAGTCTCAAATTTCGTGGATAGGTTCTCTACAGTGGGCTATTTACGTAGCTTTTCGCTTAATATACCCTTTTTGTTACACCCTGTATACGGCAATAGTTATAATATAGTTATTAGTATATAGTTATAAGTATGTTCCTACATTAGATACTCTTAACTCAGTCAAGTTACTTGTTTTTCTAAAAGATAAACCTATATAAGTAATGCTAAAGTAATTGCTAAGAATATACTACAAGATCCACTCATAGTAGTTAGTTACATGGGTATCGTCATCCTTCACATACAAAGTATATGATGTAGGTATTCGATTCCTTCATATTCCTTTTATGGCTTCACTTCACTCACATTGCGCTGTCTCTATAATAAACTATATCAATATTTGAGGCGTCTAGAACAGACGATGGGAAGCGTGTTTTCTTTCCGTTAATCAAATAAATATTAATAATTTCAATGTCATGACGAAGGAAGTAATTGGTAGCAGGGAACGCTGACGTGTGAACGGTTATTTTATTCAAAGAAATAAAAAGGGAATGGGTAATAAATAATCGATGAATATAAGGGTCTTAAAGGTTCGTTGTATCCCTGAGGTGCATCATCAAACCTAAGATAAGTGCGCTACTGTTTAGGTACCTACTAGGTACTATGTTTATCGTAAAAGTCGATGAAGCGAAATATGTGTTTCAGGACCATAGCTTATGTAGGTACCATCTGTAGGGACATTGTCTAAAGCGCGAGCCGCACGAGTAATATAGAGCGAATCAGTCGTTCCCCGTCACTCGCCCGCCACACTGGTCTAGGTCCTATTACACTGATGTACGAGTACTAAGACGCACATGTAATAATTAACGTTGTGTAATACCCAATATAAACTTCAAGTTATTTGGTGTTCCTATTTATCTTTCCCTCTCGTTAGATAGACAATATACTGTACAAGTCAGTAGAGGGACAAGAGGGTCTTGGTGTTTTGTAGGCGATGGGCTGACCACCTGTCACTACTAACCGAACTTGTACATCTCAACTATTCCCTTAAAATTGGTCAGAAGTGGCACCATGTGGTCCTATCGACCCTTGGTGCTCTGCCTACCCAGTAAGAGATAAAGGCGTTATTATATGTATGTATGTATGTTATTAATTTAAAGTTCCCTCTCGTTAGATAGACAATATCTACACATCTATGCCTAATGAAAATCACTAAAGTGCCCTTGAGGGAAAAGTTACGTGAAACGAAAATATAGGCTACTAGTGGACGACCGAAACTCCGTCCGCGTGGATTGCAGAAAAGACAAAATGTCGAAAAAATCCGGGATAGAAATATTTTCCGGTATAAATTGTAGCCTATGTGTTATTTTGATATGTAAGCTATATTATTATGAAGTTTCATCAAAAGCCATTCAGAAGTTTTTGCGTGAAAGAGCAACAAACATCCCTACATACAGACATCCTCACAAACTTTCGGGCTTATAATATTAGTAAGATGCTCTGTACCTACTGATGTCCATACGATTAGGACCTGAATTAAGTTACTGATTTAACTTCAAACTTTTTTCTACAGCTCAAAGGTATTATCCTCTTACTGTAGGGACGTACTAAATAATGTCTTATACCTTGTTTTTTTCCTACAAAATTAATTTTCGGTGAAAGTTCCGGACAGCATTTAAATATAAAAAAATTTTACACGCTACACAACACATTAACCTAGTCCCACATAAAGATCCCTAAGGTCTTGTGTCGTGGGTACTAAGCAACGGTATATAAATACATAGATAAGTATAGAAATATCTATGATTCGGAAACAAACATCGATATTGATCATAATAATGTTTGCACCTACCGGGATTCGAACCCAGGACCTATGGCGTCGCATGCAGGGTCACTACCTATTACACCAATCGGCCGTCAAATTTCAATCAATTCCAAAATTGTTTAGCGTAACCATATTGTCGTTTCGTAGTCATAGCTAGTTGCGAATCCGTGATCCCATCAGAAAACAAAATTACCCTATTTGAAATACTTTTGACGACATTCACCCTCCGCGATTCATGGGGGGATGAAATTGGGAGTGGTCCAAGTGCAAGCTGGTAAATAAACGTTTCTTTCAAATTGAAATTTAAAAAAATACAAATGTGTTAGGTTCGTTATTACTGGTTAAATGTAAGTTAATGCTAGGTTAACAATGAATACATCTTCATATAAAATATTTTGTACAACAAAGAATGTTCTATCTGTCAATCTAATGCATTTTCAATTAGGTTAGAGAATTTTGCATAGAACTTATTATGAAAAAAGTATATGTTCTATAATCTACATAGAGCAAAAAGACATTCAAATCGCTAATTGATTAATTCACCAACGTACAAAGTTAACGCAACATAAGAGCAAAACTCGCTTGCGCCTTAGCACTCGCTTCCGCCTCAGCACCCGCTACCACTTCGACCTCACCCTAAAGTAATCGTGCGCGAAACTTATCACATTATCAAAAAGCGGCAAATCGACGAATCCTTTGATCTGTCGGGGCTCGCTAATTTCACAATTACCCCCGGACCCGTGACACAGGGTAGGGTTACCAGCGACACTAATTTCTAATGAAGCCTACGTTTTCTTGAATATTCAGCTGGTTACTGGAAAAGTTTTTAACGTCTTATTTTGATGATTTTCTGTGTATGTACCGTATTCTTTAGTAGGTAGTTGATGACTGTCCATGAAAGTCAGATTCCTAGATTTTTCGTTGTGAAAATCATTATTATATATATTAAAGATTTCGTATTGACTTTAGAATGGCTGTATGGAATCTTATAAAATTTATAAAAATCGGATATTTTTCAAAATTTTAAATTTTGTCGATGTTGCGCTAACATAGCCGCGTAAGAGAATAGACTAACCTAACCTTTCCTTAGCATCAAATATCAAAAGATTCATAAATAATTCAGTACGATATCAAATAAACGAATTCTATTACAAATTGCTCTAAATGTCCCCATTACGCTATGATAACCCTCAAAATGTGAACAAAGGAGTCATCAGAAGGGATCCAAATTAACTATAACTTCTAAGTTATTATCCTTTACTGTTTAGGAAATAGAGTTCAGATTATAACGCAAGTTTTTAAGTTACAGTTCGACTGGTCTAAAAATGTTGTAGCAAAGGGTGGACAAAGCCACGTGCAAGCTTGTCGTGTGTTCCAATAACCAAGTCCCGTGGATTTATATGAAACTACATGAACATGGATGAACAGTGTAAGAGTTATAATTACACTAGCGCCTGCGATAGGGGACTTCATAACTATAACACAGTGTACTGTTACATTGTAACACTATTCGTGATGGGGCAAGATGATGATTATTTAATCATGCAGACTCAGTACATTTTTATTTTAAATTTTATTAGCAAACTGCAATTATTTAGTAATTGTGAATTTGAAGTTTTTTATGGTGATGCCTAAGTAGTAGTTACCTACCTACTGTTTGTTTATTTGCAACTATCTGTTGATTAGATAGATAATGTTGTAGGTTACAGCGGTATCAGATGGTTCGCTTTTTTATTTTTACTGGAAATTATTTTTCTAAAATTTTAACTTAAAAAAATCTATTACTTACAGAAAACATATTAACCACTAACATATCACGCAATTGATCTAGATAAACCAACCATTGGCATTACTCGTTTCTTCGAATTTCAATCACATTCAACTATTTGAAAAATAACTCTTACCTAATCAAACAAACAACGATATTACTGAGCTTACAAGGGCACAATTAATTTTGTATCTTCTATAAACACCCATGTTGTCTTAATCTTTTTGGTAGGTAGAGAACATTTTGATTTCGTTATGCCAGAAGAAAGGTTTGCTAGAAGAAATCTCTATACGGGAGAAACATGCCTTTCATTATCATTGTAAACTTTTGTATAAGTAGAATGTCTGTGTACAATAAAGAATACCTAACTAAATACTTAACTAATAATGAGTACCTAACCTAGCAAATTATTTTTAGATATTTTTAGCATTATTTTTATAAAAATGCGGCTCACAAAATAATGTTTGAAGTATAATCATAAAAATAAAACAAAAAGCTACTTTTAAGTCTAATAAACACATCCTGTGTATTTATTACCAACTTATATCTTGTAGGCCCGTCACTTAGCTACAACTTTGTAGTGCAACTTATTAACTATGTAGATAATCTATCTACATCAAGTTTAAAATTAATCTACAATACGTGCCTTCAATATCTAAACGGATGATAATAGTTTAACTATTTTAATTTAATTAGCTCATGAGTTATTTTACTAGATGTTTTATCGAGTAAAATTCATGGGCTTGGACTTCTAATATCACGACGTGAGATAACGCGGAAATATATGACAACTATTTTATTCAAGCAGGTTCTTATTGTAGCACTTTCTCTATCTCTCAAACAACTTTTAAAGCCAGAAAGTAATACCTTACTAATTATGACAGGATGCACTAACATTAAAAACTGTGTGTGTTATGGGTACTATACCTACATATACGCCTGCCCAGCGTGGTGACTATGGGCAAAACCCCCCTGTGGCAGTAGCCTTGTGGCGTGCCCTGGGAAAGGCCTACGTCCAGCAGTGGACTGCAATAGGCTGAAGACAAAGACGATACCTACATATACCTTCTATGTGTATCTCTACCGTTTGTGTTTCTACGATGCACTTTACAAATCTGCATTAAGCCGACAACATCCTACCCCCATTCTTTGTACCTCCATTTAGATTCATAAAAGAATTCGCGCGATATTCCAATTAAGGAATGAATTTCTTCCCATTGATCCCACAATGGCGTCCGGTAAATATGAAATGCGATATCGCATCCTTCATCGCGCGTCGAAATGCAATACCTTACTAATTTCACCTTCCAATTTGCGGGGCCATTCTATTGCAGAATCGCATTGAAATCGGTGTCCTTTGCTGGCAATTACAGGGTGTTATATGTCCAATGCATACGTTCATTTGATCATAAAAGTTATAAGAAGGTTTTTGTTCATTACCAAATTTGTGGCAATATGAGTCTCGAATGAAACCATATTATAGAGCAGGATGCTTATTAGATAATGTAGATATTATTGACGTTCGTTATCCTAACACTCCAACCAATAGCACACTTCGTTATGTGATTTGTCCAATGTGCGAAAATGAATCTCTCCTATAGAAGCAAACGTTTCGATAACAAACGTCTTTCGATTCGAACTTGATATACCTATAATATAACCAAGCCCACAGGAACGTAGAGTATTCGGCAGAATATTTATGTCTATTCCTATATTAACCTTGTACCCCTTCAAAAATCTTTTCCCAACCCCCTGTGCAAATCAAGCCAGTACAATGCCCAGGCCATTGAGCATGTTCCTTTATTTCATCGTTTACTGCTCATTCGCCGGCGACACTCAGCACTTCCGCCGCCGATCAATTAGCTCCCGTTCTATGTCGGTGTCGCACATGAACTGGAAACTGCCTTTGTGTGCTTCTTCCACTTCTGTTTAAGTTTAAGAAGTAGATTCCATCATTGGTCGTTGTATATTCCTTTTGTAGGTACAAGATAAGTCCAAGCAGTTAGACAAGAACACAGGTAGAGCTAATTAATTTTTCGTAGTTAGAAATGTGTATAGATAGATATACAGGCTGATTTTTGGTCATCAACGTTCCCGAAAACTGCGGAATCTCCTCATCACCACGATCATTTTTCTCCATGGAAGCATACATGGGAAGTGTATGGTTTTGAAAATATTACAGTCCAAAGTTGAGTAAATAGACTGCATAAATGCACATTGACGCGTGTAGCAAGATTTTTTCAAGAGAAATAATTAATATCTGTCTATAAAAAACTAGCATAAACACTGGCCACTATAAATTTCACCCGATCAAGTAAGTAAAAAATTGTTTTTTAGAAAAATTTACATAGTTTTCCAGCATTTTTTTGGCATAAACTTACTTAATTTGATGTATAGAGTACGTACCCTTCGTTAAGGGTGGCAACGAAAAAACATTCTGTATGAGAATTGCCCGCAACTAGAAAACAGTCGATGTTGATTAAGTATTTTTTCAATTTATTTTGATTTATGTGCAGGTATGTGCATATTATATGTGTCTTACCGACGATAACACAACTTTCGATTTCTTCATTTGCTCTACCTTCTTCTGTTTTCCTTACCAAATAAAAAAATGTAAATTAATAAATATTTTTCTTTCTTTCTCTTGAAAACAATATTCCCAGCTACCACTACAAGCTTTCTGACATGTCATATAAATTCGCTCGGCGGCGAAATTAACTCAACAGGAGTTTATTTACGGTGTCACCTCAGCACTTTGATCATTCAAAAGTTATTTCGCGTTTCGCAAAAGGATTTTTCCTTTGTCAGTGTTCCTATCACAATATGATTGACGGCCGATTCGAGGCGCGAGATTTTGACACCAACCTGTTTCTTGCAGCCTCAAAGCACACAAATAAACAATTCTAAACTGTATTCAATAGGTGGTAAGGCGGTAAGATTTAACGCGGACCGCATCTGCAACAGTTTCGTTGCCTGCAAAAGCAAAGCTAACTTTACAGTTGAGAAAACTAAATTTGCGCCAATTTCAGCTTTCTATAACGGGTCGATGCGTCGGATCCTACTGTGTTAGTTACAAAACCAAAATGGCGCTGGTCTAATAAGTGCACAGGCGTTGGAAAATGAGTTTCCTTGCGGGGCGTGCGCGGGGCGCGGGGCGTAATTGTGCGGGGATCAGAGCGGCACGTCTGATCTCCGACGCGGCACCTTTTGATTGTTTTTCGCGCGGCGACCGCGCGTTTTTGCGACCACCTGTCGACGTAATCGCGTAATAGCTGATTATTTACGAGGCCTACTGCACTTGTCGAGGAATGATACTGGTTCGATAACGAGGTGATCGATTAGGTATAACGATAATTGAGATAATGAAGTGGTTTGCGGAGATTCTTGTAAGGGCATGGGATAAGGGTTAGCTATGCCACGGTCGTTACCGTCGCATTCTAGTGGCGATAACTTTTAATTAGGCGCCCTGTGTGTAGATTTAATGGTTATGGAATGGCGGCTATTTCACAGATTGCTGTTACAGATCAGTACACTATAGCCTGCTAGCTTGGGCAGAATATTTTTTTGTATCTCTTTAAAAGGAAAGATAATATTTTAGTATTCAGCTCTACATTATCTATTTGTGACCCATACCCTATGTTCTCCTGTACTATATATTTTACTTACATATGTATAAGTATATAAAATAGCTAAACTCAAATTATAAGAAGAAACTAGAAACTACCCTACATCGCGTAACAACGAAGTTCTAGCTAGGTCTATTCTAAAACATTACACAATGCATGTCCGTTCATCATGCACGCTTCTGGGATATTGTCTTGCTTTTATTTAATATATTTTGTGCTAAAATTAAATAAGCCGGCACAATCTCCTTCCCATCTAAAAATTTAAGTTTATTTATTGAAGCTAAAGCTAGCCTGGTAGAATAAGTACAATTTATTAATTAATAATAAAACATTAGAATGTAGAATGAATGTAGAATTTATTGACTTGAAATCTTTCTTCTATCGGTCGTCAAACTTTTCGATATGTCGTCAAAGTTTGTATTATTGTATGTGGTTGTGTTTGTAAACCCTCTAGATGTTTGTGCGGAGGCGCCTGAGAAGGAATATTGTTTTAAAATCGATCCCGAAACCCGAGCTGTCTTGTATTTAGACAGTTTTAAACACACGTCAACAGGGATGCTACGATAGGGTTGCCGACATGGAAGATATTGAAAAATATGTAAGTACAAGGTTTTTCAAAATTAGTAAGTCTCGTGTTAAAAGCAAATTACTGATTTTGAAAACACCTATGGTAGGTTCTTAATATACTTTTTTCATATTCTTTATTACACCTACACACTTAGGACAATTGGACGTTAACAAAGATTTAATGATAATTAAATACGATTTTATTTATATTTTTATTTACTATATCCATTAGATCTACGTTGTGATTATGATACTGTATATTTACAATAGAATACCTATAGTCTGTAGGTATTATTTACATGTTTACGCCTTAGGTTTACGCTTAGGGCGTTAGACGCCGCCGTCGTTTAGGGTGTGTGGTCCTAAACCGCGATGAAGCCGCATGATAGTATTGGATGTTACTACGTAGAAACATAGTATTGCAGTAGAAACATGTTGATAATATACTAGCATCCGCATCAGCTCACGACTTATCCGCACAAACTTTAGGAATTTCAGAAAATGCTAATGCTTCATATCAAAAAATTTCGTATAAATAGGTAATCCTTGGGGAATGTAGGTAAGTACATGAGGAACATCCATACTATATTTCTGCTTATTTCCCTCAGAAGTTTCAGCTGTTCGTTATTTGCCACTCAATCAATCAGTTAACATAAAAGTTCACAATTATTATACTTTATACACATTTTCATTATTATAATATTTTATAGACTACACTTCAGTGTCAGCCCTACCCGAGTTTGTAAAGAAACGCGAGCCGAGCCCGAAGTAGTAGTTGTTTAAAACAGTACGAGACAACATACAGACGGACAGACCAACCTCTTCCCACGTCGAGAGACATAGAGACACGAGTGAATGACACTTTTAGTTGGTATTGAATAAAACTACAATGATATTTCATTTAGTCAGGTTTGGTTTGATTTTCTTTGTACATTCATATAAACAAGACTGTGTTCCCGAAATGGCGTAGCCAGAACTTCCGGATATTAGAGGAGATCCCATAGCCACGTTTATCATAGCGGGGACAGATTTTAATGAACAGTGACAAGTTGCTAGCTTTATCACCTGAAAGAATGCTCGAGTTCCTTAGTAAATTATTTCGACATGCTCGGAAGGAGATTCATGGCGACCGCAGTATGATTCCCGCTTTCCGGGAACCCTTAATGGCCTCTTACGACATCATCGACCTATTAATTGAACAATTACAACAGCAAGTACTTAAGTAGGTACATTTAGGATTTTAAATTATACATAATACCTGCCTACTTAGCTTAGATAATAGATAATAATCTATAGCGGTTTCTAACCTCATATGTATTGAAAGCTGATAGGTGATTATCACCGGCTTTCTCATTCATATACCGTAACGGTGACTCTTTGCATACGGTGTATAACAATGGACGGCTACGGTGTTATGATCACTAATTTATAATCCACTAGCTGTTCACTGCGATTCTGTGTAGGCGAAGTAGATAAAAACTAAAGCTCACATAGCAAACAATCTTGATTTGCTTGAGTTGAGGTCCTGCCTGTCCCCTAGATGGAGCAGAAGGCTTCCACACACAAACACACACGCACTTGACCTTATTTTCACTATTCTGACTGGTCTAATGAAAAAAAATTTTGTTGGACTTGTACCCAGCTAGCCTTTAGTTTATAAACTTTGCAAACGGTTCTAGTTACCTAAAATTCCCTGAAATTTGTACCTTCAATTAATTTGACTTGAAATCATTACATAAGTATGTAGGTAACATTGTTTTACTTGTCACGGTCTGGAAAGTACAAGTTTGCGTTTCGGGGCTGGTTCAAAAATAAATGCTATAAATAAAGTTTTCTACAATTTAAATAAGTAAGAAATATAAATAACAGCTGGCACTACCGGATACAAAACACCTCATAGTCTATCACAATGTTTATTTATTTGCCCCATCAAATACACATGCTATCAAAATAACAACTTCGAACGCAACCGTCATCCGCGATGACTACACAAAATGCGATGGAACTCGCAAAAAAGGTAATCTCCTTATAATTAGGCGGTGGAAATGAAGTCATCTTGTATAATTGTAGGTTGGGGCAGTCGTAACGTAAGTGTTAATGGTGTCTTTTGATTGTATTGTTTGTTTTGTGGCGACTCGTCAACCATTTTGAAAATAACGAAATTACAAACGTAGGTATATAATGCGGCGTGTGACATTGGAGCAATGAAGCTAGCAAAAACTGTAATATGCTAGACTATCCTTATTATTAATATTTTTACAAGTTTCTACTATTGAAAAATAACACTTATCTACGTCTTAGAGAACAAAGTACTACCGTCTCTCAATGAAGTGCCCTCTATTTTAGAAATACCGGGATTGGCCACTCATTCACGCTACCGCTACACCTATAAGCCATGATCAATATAGGAGACCAGAAAAATGCAAATAAAGCATAGAAAATCCCAATCAACAAGCTAGGTATACTATTAAAGTAATAGAAATGACAAAATGTAATGCACCTTTGAAAATATCTGTTTTAGAAGTTGTAAAAGAAACGTCAAAGTCTTAAAACTGAACAAATACAAGGAAGAGACTACGGATACGGACATACCAAACAACAATAAAGGAACACTATTATACGAATCCCATTCTTAACCGTTACATTCTAAGAAACACGCACAAATATGGTTAAGTATGTAAAACTCGACAATACATTTTTTGCGTTTTCCACAAGCAGGATATCGAAACTACCCATTAGGAGTGATACAGCAAAAACCTGGCGCCAGTTACCAACCTTTTTGGGGATAAAGTGCAGTAATTTAATACTTAACTTTTTGCAAGTCTTAATTTCAAAAAGGAAGTACCCCATGTTTATTTAGGCCTACTAGTTGTAATGGAGGAAAATAACGTTCGATCCTCACAAATATTAACTGTATACCGAAATGTTTTTAAATACAACTCGGTTTGTTTTTGGAATACTTGTGCTGTATTTTACGAGACATCCATCATCGGCTTTTAAGCCTCACCTTTCTTCCGATAGGCTATCCGGAAATTTTATACATTTGTTTTGGTAAACCCTATATTCAAGAGATAATGTTTTTCTATACGTACTTACCTACATAGGTATTATGTGAGTATATTTGCCGTCAGGCCGCTAGCCGCTATGAAAGAAGACGTGGTTTTGTGTAAGTACGTAACGGCCGCTATAAGATGGCACAGCCATCCTAAGAAAACTCAGCTTTAGCCAAGAGTATTAACTACCTTGGACCTTGGATGGACCGATAACTTAAAGAGGGCGACTGGTAGTGACTGGATGGCAAAAACGGGAAATCGAGCCTTATGACATGCTCTGGGGGAAGCCTGCGTCTAGCAGTGGACTGCATAGGACGTGGTCGTCCTTGGCGCAAAAACACGCTTCGGGGTGCTCAACAACGCGCCTGTAACTTAAGTGGCCCTTAAAGTGGGCCACATGGGTCGGGTTATGGTACATCTCGCTGACAAAAAACTCGTCCGCGGGCCAAATGTCTACTTTTAAAAATGTATTTAGGTAGATTCGCCCGAATTAGTGCCAAAGATCGAACTAGATGTCTCCTATATAAAACTAAAGGGACGTTTCGGTAAAATTGTATATTTTTTTGGTTTTTAAAGGGAGACACCTGGTGCGATTTTCTACACTGATGCGGGCGAATCTACCCATATACATTTTTTTAAGTAGACATTTGGCCCGCGGACGAGTTTTTTCGTGGGCGAGATGTACTTTCCCTTCCCAAATGGGTCAGATTCTCTGACCCATGGGGGTGGAAAGATGCGGCTGGCCGGAGGGACGGGGGCCGGGCTAGTCGACCCCTGGTATTACCAGGGTACACCCGGTCACTCGAGCTGCCACTGCCGCCGGCCAGTTTTCGAAAGAAGAGGAAGGAGAAGAAAAGGAAGACAAGAAGATCGTGGTAAGAATTCTTGAACTGCATAGGCTGACGAAGGCGACCTTAGCCGTACCTAATACGACTATTTCACCCATCAATGTCAAAACTTTCATTTACCTAACACACGTTATAATGCGCGGTCGAGCTATTAATACACACGTGATGTGTCGACAGTATATTAACAGTTCATAGCAGACGAGAGTTGTCTCCGAGCTGCTCAGCGATCACCTCCGACCCTGGATGATCAGGTTTCAGGGGTGCAAAGTTAAATCGGAAGCGGGTTTACTCCACCTAGCGTATGCTGATAACTTTTGCATACATATGTATAGACGCGGCTATGTTTCCGAAATAGATAGGGTAGCCAGAACTGAAGGATGATAAAGCCAGAGTCACGTTAAGCATAGCAGCGACAGATGCTGATCAGTGATAAGTCGCTAGCTTTTTGCCTGACAGAATGCCCGAACTCCTTAGTCAACTCATAGGTACGCTATGGACGGAAGGAAATGCAGCTGATGTATTCTAGTGAATCCCTGCGGGAGTTGACAATAAACAAATAGATCTTCTGATGATATCCATCATATTCTTGTAACCTTCTATAGCTTGAACCACAAGTTCGGCTCGCGTCACCGGGGATGAAAACCAACTGGCATCTCGGCGCCGGCGCATCCGCTCTCTTATTTATACTGTCAGTAGGATTGAGTTGCTTAGGAACATAATTATCTTCTATTGTTTGTTTGGAATTAGGTATATACATACATACATATAATCACGCCTTTATCCCTTACGGGGTAGGCAGAGCACAGAGGGCCGATAGGACCACATGGTGCCACTTCTGACCAATTTTGAGGGTACCTATAGTTGAGATGTACAAGTTCGGTTAGTAGTGACAGGTGGTCAGCCCATCGCCTACAAAACACCAAGACCCTCTTGTCCCTCTACGGACTTGTACAGTATGCCCGGGAAGAGAAGCAGCTGTAGTATTATACGTTTTTTTTTTCACTCCCAGAGCAGCATAGAAGAATTGTTTGGAATTCATTACATATTTCCTTGGCTTAGGGATTTCGCAGTTAGTGATCGCGCAGTCCTGGATATCCCATTTTGGGAACACAGCCGTGTATTAACTATGTATGCACCAGTTAATACAAACTAAGTATGCCATGCATGGCATGCTTAACAAAATGTAGAGCTCAAAATTAAAGGCTCTTCTTAAATATTGACTTTGGTTAATACTAGTGAACGCCCGCGACTCCGTCCGCGTGGACTACAGAAAAAAAATATATATCGAAATTATCCGAGATAAAAACATTTTCCCGGGATAAAAATTTTGTTGCCTATATGTTAAGTGGGACCTGTCACAATATATTCCTGAAAACTACATCGAAATCGGTTCAGCCGTTTTTGAGATTAGCGTGCACAGACAAACCGACAAACAAAAATTCCAAAAATCATTGTTTTGGGTACTATTGCGTTGATAAAGGTATTCTATAATATTTTTTCTTATATATCTTCCATGTACAGATAGCGATCCGTTACATTTTTATTATATGTACAGGGTGTTTTTTTGTGGCCACCTTTAACGAAGGGTACGTACTCTATACATGAAATAAAGTAAGTTTATGGCAAAAAAAATGCTGGGAAAAAAAAAATTTTTTTTGAAAAATTTTTTTAAATTCCTTGATCGTGCGAAATTTATAGTGTCTAGTGTTTATGTTAGTTTTTTTATAGACAGATATTAATTATTTTTCGTGAAAAAATCCTGCTACGCGCGTCTATGTGCATTTATGCAGAAAAACGCAGTCTATTTACTCAACTTTGGACCCTAATATTTTGGAAACCAGACACTTCCCAGGTATGCTTCCATGGAGAAAAATGATCGTGATGATGAGGAGATTCCGTAGTTTTCGGGAACGTTGACGACCAAAAATCATCCTGTATAGATTACACAAGAGCCACTGTTGGACGTCGTCGTCTGTCACGAGGTTACTGTCATAGAGAGTACCTAATTAGCCTATAGCCACCACGCTGGACAGCCAGGTTGGTAACCGCAGCGTGATTTTCGGACTATATTGTCCACGCGGCGCTGCTGCTGCGGAAACCCTTAATCTCCTCTTACAGCCGGCAAACATTGGGTGGTGCTATTCCACTCTGAATATACCACACGGTATACTTAATTAGAATAAATAAACCTAAATTATAGAGGTGAAGACCACAAGGCCACACCTACTGACTCGAGAAATAAAATCCTAATCTACCATAGACTAAATAATTAGACCTCAGACCATTATTGCAATCAAAAGGCAAAGCCTGTCAAACCCCGAATCTAACCCGTTAATGAGTACGCAAACGAACGGGGGCGGTTCTGACGTATAGCGTACACAGCATAGAGATTAGAGATGTGCCATGCGAGAGAATTCATTCGAGTGATTTAGCATTCGATGTTTATCGGTTTTGTAATATCGGCTATGCGCTATCGAATAGCCTGGGTACTGTACATTATAATAATTTTATACAAGTTAAGCTTTATTTTACTATTACCTGAACAATATTGACGGCCGATTGGTGTAGTATAGTATAGTGACGCCATAGGTCCTGGGTTCGAATCCCGGTAGGTGCAAACATTGATATGATGAATATCGATATTTGTTTCCGAGTCATGGATGTTTCTATACTTATCTATGTATTTATATACCGTTGCTTAGCACCCACGACACAAGACCTTAGGGATCTTAATGTGGGACTAAGTTAATGTGTTGTGTAGTGTGTTAAAAAAAAAAATATATATATATATATATATATAGGTATGTCTATACCATAGAATAAGTCCTAAGCGATATCGGGTCACTTTTCTTTACATGTAGTGACATAGATCACACAATACTTAGTGCTCGTAATACACATAGCAACTAGCGCCATCATTTAAAGTAACTAGGTACATATTAGGTTAAACGCAGTCTACCTGTGTATTTTAAATGTGTCGAATTATTACTAAGTACTTTTTTGCAATACCGACAATCACTGTGATACTTCTCGGATAATTATAAGGTAATATTTTTCATAGATCCATTCCTTGCCCTAAATAAAGTACTAACTAACCAACAAGAGATAATCAGATAGAAATGCTGTAACATAATTTATTTAACAGTATTAATAATCGATCATTCGATTGTATGTCATCGAATGACCTATCCCATCCCTAGCGCAGTGCAACGGTCATCGGCGGTGTTTGCGCGACAGAGCGGCCCGCGCTGAATTATTCATGTGCCGACTAATTGTAATGAAATTTGCTCCTCGCTACCCGCCGGGAGTGTCGAGGATTATATGGGGAGAAAATCTTACATACATTTGGATTTAGATTTTCAACGTTTACTGTTAAGAAAATGTTTAACTCAAAATAAGTAAACAGAGAGACATCATTACGAAATAAGATAGGCTTTGTTTTAATTCTGGATAAGTTATTAACTACCTACTTAGACAGAGAATGTAAAATGGTATCTGTCTATTTTTGTAATAAAGTATATATTACAAGTGTAGAGCTTACATCATACTAAAGCTTTTTATGCAGAAAAGACAGTGAAAAAATACGGGGTGATTTTTGGTCGTCAAAGTTCCCGAAAACTACGGAATGTCCTCATCATTATGATAACTTTTCTCCATGGAAGCATACCTGGGAAGTGTCTGGTTTCCAACATATTAGGGTCCAAAGTTGAGTAAATAGAATGCGTTTTTCTGCATAAATGCGCGTAGCAAGATTTTTTCACGACAAATAATACTGTCTATGAAAAAACTAGCATAAACACTGGACACTATAAAATCGCCCGATCAAGTATTTTTTTTTTTTCAAAAAAGTTTCATCGGATCCCAGCATTTGTTTAGGCATAAACTTTCTTAATTTGATGTATAGAGTGCGTACCTTTCGTTAAGGGTGGCAAAGAAAAAACACCCTATATACTTAGCATTAGGTAATTTAAATAAAAATAGATCTAACTAAAAATACGAATTGGTAAGCTCTCCAGGCAGCTTTGGGATATATTTGATAGGTAACTTAATTTATTAAATAAATATTAGGCATAATCTTTACTAGATACCTATATGAAATGAATGAAATAAAAATGCGAATTTAGAATGCATCCATCAATCAATCAATATGTTTATTTGCTCAAATATATGTATACATGTTATTATTTGTATTTACAGCAAGCGTTCTATATATTTCGTCATATCTGACATGCATCCGATAAAAGAGGAATCTAATATATCGCCATATAA
This sequence comes from Carposina sasakii, assembly GCA_014607495.2. NCBI lineage: Eukaryota > Metazoa > Arthropoda > Insecta > Lepidoptera > Carposinidae > Carposina > Carposina sasakii. The sequence goes on from CP053161.1 coordinate 4,267,266, forward strand.
ACCCAGCATATTAGCAACCTTTGAGAGCAAGACTCTCTTTATTTTATTAGTTGCCGCGCGATTTGATCACGATTGTTAGCTTTGGTAAGTTAATAACGGGTTGACGGGTGACGGGTGTCGGGTGGGTGACAAGAGACGATTGCAGGGTTAGCTTATGAACGATTTGAAATTATAATTTTTCGAACTACATGCTTGTGTTGTAGTGTAGGTACCTAAGTTAAACTTTAGGTTACATTTTGACCTATATTTTATAAGGTTGGTATCTAGTTAGGTATTGTATAGTACAGTGAGTTCGCAGATAATTCGTTTACCTACATTTGACAATGCTAATTTCATAACTACCTAGGTAATTAGGAACTATGCTATTCCTGCGGGATTTCCAGACAGATATGCAGTAGCATAGCAGATACCTACCTAGGTACTTTCTATAAGTACATGTCCTTCGAATAGGTAAACGTAAAGGTAGGTAGAGATGGATATACGAGTAATATAACTTTACTCCGCAGTAAAGTGATATTTTATAAGTTCTTAGTTTAAGGCTGGGAATTAAAATAACCGATTTTATATGACTAATATAAAATTTATAAGCTAACAATCACCAGATAATAGAATCTTTTGATATTGTGTATTTAAACTACTGAGAGCAGGATAATTCCTGCATACATTACAAAATAATACAGTCCTCAGAATAGTTTGGGACATGTAACGCCATCTATCGTCTTGTTCTTGAAACTGCGGCAGTAGTAAACTTTGATAGAGCGTTGTAGTGGGTAGATTTCACTCATTGTTTAATTTTGACAGATATACAGATTTTGCTGTCAAATGTCGTTTTATCGTAAAAAAGTTTAACAAGTGTAAAGACACGCAGTTTACGAGTATTTAGTACCGATAGAATAGAATTCAGTTTTATTAATAAGTACTTAGCTACTAGTAGCTTAGTCAATTACATTGATTCTGATTATAAAAAAGTACTCATTAAGTTATTAGTGAATACTCTTAGAATATACAGGGTGATTTTTGGTCGTCAACGTTCCCGAAAACTACAGAATCTCATCATTATCACGATCATTTTTCTCCATGGAAGCATACCTGGGAAGTGTCTGGTTTCCAAAATATTAGGGTCCAAAGTTGATTACCAGCATTTTTTTTGGCATAAACTTACTTTATTTGATGTATAGAGTACGTACCCTTCGTTAAAGGTGGCCACAAAAAAAACACCTTTTTTACAGGGTCTATCTATAGGTATCATCGTACTTTCTTGAATGTAGAGTCGAAAAGCAAAAGTCCATTTCCATTCTTCAAATCCTTAATAATAGCACAATTTTTTCTACTCACTTTTTGGACATTTCGAAAATACTCAAAAGACGTTTCAAAAGAGATCTAACAAAGATAACCTCAGCGTAGGGTGTTCATGTAATTTTTTATATCCAACTTACAAACTTATTTTACACTCACAATGTTATATTTACCACCTTAACCTCCTAGTTATGAGGGCTGATTTTCAGTTTTCGATTGTGAAAATATTCGGTTTTAATTTAGGGGAGAATGGGCGTTATCGCCGTTGGTGTCCATCTATTTAGTAATGACTTCCGGAGTCAGGTGCGCCCCATGCTCGCCTTTCCTAATTTCGTGGCGTTTTTTACGATTGTCTAATATTTGAATTAAAAGTAGATAGATATAGTCCTATTTTGGAGTTCTTACTTTGTTTATAAATAATATTTCTAATAATACCTAACAGTATTAATAATTGAAAAAGCTTTTAATACCCAAAAGAGCTAAATATATTATCTACTAAGTAGGTACCTATTCCATAAGTTCCTATTCTTATACCTATCTACTTCACAAATCTAACGATTTTTAGTTTTTTTCCTACCCATGGCATTCAGAACGAACAATAGCCAGCCATTTATCAGAATATCCATTAAAATCACATTATACTTATAGTTATTTCCCTACCAACGAATAACTATAACTGTTAAATAAGACAATTCGTAGCTCATATCAATTTCAAAAGCTAACCAACGAAATCACAACTCTAACGTCACGACACAAAACCAAATATTCAACGGTACGATCTAAGAAAAATGGGGTATCATTTACAAGAATACCAAAGTAACACAACGCATTTTCAAACGTAGCGGTGGAGAGTAAAGTTCGTTTTTGTTGCCAGCGAGGTAGTTAGGCAGTAAGGTATCGGTTACACGATTGGCTAACTCCGTTGCCGCCCAGTAGGGTCGTATCCATTTCACCGCACCTACCTCTCACGGTATGTAGCAGCGTATTCACATAGTATTTGTAACGGATACCCGCGACATAGCCAATCAAAGAGTGCGTTACTGACTGTGACAATGTACGCCTAAAGTGCATAGTTCGGTGATTTATTGCACTGTTATCGAATATTATGTAGGTCTGTCGGTCTGTGCTAAGTGATATTTTCTATATTTAAAAGTTGGAGAGTCTGAATTTTACAGTAAAAAAAAAAGTAGAGTAACTAAGTACATATTAAAGTTTTCAAGCGTAAGTACCTACCTGGTTGGTTTTTGGTAGAGTACAAAAAGTTTTATTTAAAGTAAAGAACTCTCCTTACCTAATTTCTACGAAGTTTCATAGTGACTAAGCAGCTGCTGCTAGGTCAAACTCTCTAATAGGTACTTATAATAAATACAGTTCAAACAAAATCAAGCATTTATTTGGTAGGATAATATCACAGTTTACCGTTAAAAAGGATTCCTACTCATAAATCTCAAGAGCTCTAATTAAATATTCAACGCTCGCCTAACCGTAACAGAGTCACGCACTGTCCAGTAGTGTCCAGTTGAAAAAACACGCAGCATCCCAAAATATTTAGTTTTTATCTCCAGGCAGGATTAACAGATTTGTTTTTTTAACCATCCCGTTCGGCATCTGGGAGCAACAATGGCGGACGTGACCATAGACAATCCCGCCAAAACGCGCTGTCCACTTGAGGCAATGAAATAAGTAGCGCGGCTTGATATCAACAAACTATTGTTGGGTAGTTTGGTCAGCTGCTTATTTGAATAAATAAAAAGTAGTGATACCTTATGAATACACATTATTAAGTAGGTGAGTATGTAAGTGCCTAGTTTAAATAAAAAATGTTACCTCTTTCCTTTCCGTATTGATAATTTTAAGGTGATACCTAATGAAATCCAAATAGGTAATCAATACCAACGCCGTACCTAAAAAGAATGTTAGACATTTTTAGGTAGTAGTAAATACTTCACCTAGGTAGATGGGGAAAATATTTTTTCTTTAGCTATATTTTTAAACCGCACTAATTCTCTCAGTACGAATAGCTATTATAAAAAATACTTGCATATTTCCCGCTTCACTAGCCGTCTACCAATGGCTGTATTCATAACCTTATTTATAACATCGCAGCCGCCATGCCGACGGCCGGAAGCGGCGCTCGTTTCCGCTACAAGGTACAACACTATCGCCGCCATTGCAGTTATTTACTGATAACGAACTCGTAAAGCTGTTTGTAATAACTTCTTGGATATTGTTGATAAAGGAGTCATAATGATCGTAGCATGTAGTTACCTACCTAGCTTACGGTGGCAAACAAAAGAGCGGCCAAATACCTAGTTTAAAAATATAATAATTTGGCGTCCTCATTATTACCTATAATACTTAGGTACATTGTGGATGTATTGTTGCATTATCGCATGTTATCTTCAAAGATTTTTGTTTATGTATACCTAACCATTTATTTACAAGCTATAGGTACCTAGTTCCCATGGATTATTTTGTTGAAAGCTTTACCAAGATTCCAAAGCTCTACATGCATGCATTAACATTTCAAATACCTATACTTACATATTCCTATGTAACTTACATTATTTTAGTCACTGACTCCTAGTCACCCTTCCGTTATATCCCATTCCAGAATTAGTATCCGCCGACGGAATTCATCTGAAACTGTATAATTGTCGAGTGTGGCGCCCTCTCGCGGTAACGAAGGCAATCCCCGGACAGACACCTGCCCATCACTAGAGCTCGAATTGAAATTGGAACAGTCTTTGTAATCGCATTTAGAATAATTAATGCTAAGAACGAATGAATGAATGTTTTTTTTTTAATTCATATTCTATTTCGGTTTTAACCTGGATTTTTGAAAAAAAATCCCTATTGTAACGGTAGGTAAGTACAGTACTTAAAGGTGCCTACAGTTAAGTTTTATCTTGCTCTATCTAGGGTATTAAATATCCTTAGAGCAGAGATGGAACAACTTGTACCTACATTATATTTGTATCCCCTTGATGGTACAGTCCGTTTTATATACATAATAACTCCATGCATGGTTATCTTAGGAACTAACACTTTTTGTATACAGTTACACAAATGTAGCCATAGGTACATAGAGCAACTAGCGCCATCATTCCAGGATCTATTTTGTAAAACGTACCTGGTATAGAGTTGTCAAACTATACATAGACTAGATAGACGAGTAGAGTCGCACACGGGTCGTGACTAACGAAGTCAATTTGCCCCGTCTCTTAATGAAGCGACGGGATCGGCTAACTTCGCTTCTTTTGCCTTGTTTTAGTTTAGGCGCCTACATACTGCCAGTTTAATTGGGCACGAAGAAGAGGATATTGTCAAGCCACAGACGAGTGAAAATTAAGGTTTTATGTATAGGTATATCAGATTGTATCGAAAGTAAGAAAAGGTTATTCCTTCGTCGACTGAGCAGCGTTTCGAATATCGATTTCTAAATTCGTAAATCAGCATTGTTTGCAAGATACGATAGGATACGTAAATTAAACTCAATTTCAAATTAATGTAGATCCCCTTTCATTTGTTATACTATACTTTTAAATAAACAAAATGGCCGACTCGTACCATTGACTAAGTATCCATTATCCTAACGCAGTTTCAAAATCCAATAATAGCTAGCTCAACGATTGAGTCTAACAACTGTGAAAATTACAATGTCACTGCACATAAATTACATTTCTACACAAAAGAAGTATATAGATGCTGGGTGTAAAATAACATTTTAAATAAATCTTTTTGCAGGGGTGCCATAATAGGTATTACAAGCACTCACAATGGCTGACGCACCCTCTGCAGGAAATCAACGTGAGGCCGTTCACACTGCAGTCAATCGGACATTTGATGAAAATGATCACGATACACAAGGAATAGGTATGGGTTATATTGCCATGTGGTGTCGGCAGAGTAGAATACTAGTAGCGCCACCACATGTCTGCCCGTGAGTTTCGTAAAGGGTTCCGGGAGGTGAGCAGCGCCTCCCGTGTTGAGAAGAAAGTCTGAAAATCAAACAGCGGTAACCAACCCGCCTGCCCGGCGACTATGGATAAAACCCCCCCTATAGCAGTAATTTCAAGTGCTCTTGATTCGTTCGCTTCCTCTTCCTCGTTTGCTTCCTTTGCAAAGTTAGTTTATCTATATAACTAAGGACAGCAAGAGAACCTAGTTCTAAAAAAAAACAAAATAAACTTTCCCCCAACGTCCTACCAGCTCTATAGTGAGTGCCGACAGCGAGTGCTCACAAACGAAGTTACACAGTCAAGTAGGTAACGAGTGGGCCCGCCATTGTACCCTGGCACGTAACGCAGTCAGACGGAGTACGTAACGCGGTTACCGGCCGCCAGGGCGCATGCTAATGTCGGCTGCGAAAAAAGTAAAAAGTTGAACTGTCACTGCCGGGTGGACGCGCGCGTTTCTGTTCCTTTTCAGAGACGTGCTTGCTCTCGTTTCACCGAGAGTTTTATGCATAGGTACTGATTTTTGGAGGGGTTACTGTGAACTAGGTTATTTTGGTTTCATTTATTTTATAAAAGTTACATTTGAGTGAATTGCAGAGGCGTATTTTTTTCGCGGCGTCACTGAAAATGCGGTATTTTGTGGAATATTTCTGTGTAATTATATTTTTTTTAATAGTAGGTACTTGTGTACCTACGCTAATGAGGCAATAATTAAAAATCTCCTGTATAAAATATTTAAAGATATAAAAAATAATTAACCACTCATTCCATATTTTGGTGGTCTGTCCACAATCTACTTTGATGTGTATTTTCATTGTTTAATGAAAAAACGTAAGAAATAATACAAATCTAATATTATTTTCTGAACATATTGAGTTAACTAATTCTACTAATTAATAGTACAATCAGGGTATTTAGAACCACAGTTAAATTTAAAATATCGATAAAAGAGCTGTCCGAGCGAAATACACAATTTTGGTGGAAATTATAAAAGGGACTCTTTACATCCCTACGGTGCGTTTCGAAGAACCAGGATCTTATCCCTATTTTAAGCATGTCCTGGTCACCCACTCATCGTGATCAGTTCTGCTCCACGTGCTATAGTTTTCCCGTCAGAAATTTATGAAATCTTTTTCAGATAACTGCGACAGTTTTTTTGCAATAATGGTGTCCGAATTTAAAATATTGGTAAAACTTGTAACAGACAATTAAAAGAGAAGCAAAAAGCGTAAATACTTATTTACGAAGTGTCATTACTTATTTACGAAAAACCACAAAATTTCAATTTTGGTGTGGCTATTTTGGTGGTATTACTGTATTCACCAAAATTGCTGTTGGTAACCAAAATTGTAAAATCTCCGCCGTCTATCGGTTCTACGACAGATGTGGCCAGAACACAGTCTTCTGCTAGATAATTGTTTCGGCCTTGGTCCATTAGCGAGATTCCGAGCCTTTCCATGACATTTCCGTAGCTTTCGGAGTGAAATGCAATCGGTGGGCCAGTCCCACCGTAAGGTTCCACGTCTCGGCTTCGTAGTCATGACTGGTAGGGCGTACTGATCGAACACCTTAGTCTTGAGGCATTGTGGCAAGAATGACTCAAAGATATGACTCAAAGATATAATAACTTTCCAAACGCATCCCAGCCAAGCTGCACTCTTCTGGAGAATTCCCCCTTGAAGTTCAAACTTCTGAGCAACTTCTAGGGCTACACCTTACAACCGACTCAGAAATGATGTGCCCATTGAACATGACCTTATCCAGGTGTATCCCGAGTCCCACATGCATCAAAGCAGCATTGAGACTAGACAGTATTTCAGGCAGGTCTTGTAGCTAATCAGCCATTAAAATTATATTATCAAAGAAAAGCGTGAGATATTCACAATTAATGTTGACGTCGTTCTGAAGCGTTTTGAAGAGTTTCTCCACCGCGGTGGTGAAGAGTTTCGATGATAAATATGATATCACCCTGTCTTACATCTCGGAGTAGTCGGATTGATACTGTTTGGTAGGTTTAGATTTGAATGGACATTGTTGCCATTTGGTAGATATTTCTCAGTACCTCCATATACCGCTAGTTAATTTGGAATCGCTGCAAAGTATTCCAAGGAGTCGAAGACTCATTCAAAGTCCACAAAAGCAATATACATCCTCTGACTTCTGCATAACCTGCCGTACAGTATGGATGTGACCCACGGTTTTTTACGAAATCTGGCCTGTTCCGGTGACTGGATGGCGTCAAATCTTAATGCCAGATGATTCGTAACGACTCTCAAGAATGAATTATAGATGTGGCTCAGGAGTGTGATCGGCCGATAGTTTTTGATGAGCGTTTTGTATCCCTTCTTGAAAAACAGTGCAACTACACCTAGTCTGCTCATCATCTTCATTGGCCATTATGGAGTTAAATTACCTCTTCTGCTCCTCAAGGACCGGTTTTCCCTCAGCTCACCGGGAAGACGGAGTGGCCTCTGAGCTTCCTAATGCTCAGAGGCCAATCCGTTCTCCCGTGAGCCTTCCCATTCTTAAGCTGTCTGAGAGCCACCCCGATTACGTCTATATCTTCGTCAGTAAAGTAACGGGAGAGTGGAGCTCTGGAGCGCTGTCAGGAGACGCATTGGCGCATGCCAGGCGTAGAAATCCTCAATATCAGCGAGAACCTCTAGTATAGGTGTGACTCTTTGGCCATTCGAGGTTCGGAGCTTTGTCAGGTGACTCCTTCCCTGCTAAAGACTTTCGACCCCGATTTTTCTCAATCGCCTCCTGATCGAAGCGCATTTTCCAGCTTTGGAGGTCGCGTCTCACCATGCTCTGCATCTTTTTGTTGAGCGATTGGTGATCTGGCAAAACATCCTCTGGTGTTTCCCATTTAAGTCACATCAGTCTCTCTTGCTAGAAAGTTTGGACTTCTTATCTGGTCGCCATTTCCAAAAGTGCTTCATTCCCACTTCGCTTACAACAACATCGATTATTCCTTGTAAGTCCTAGACGATATTTATCTATATTATTGTATGTAGTTCTTAAGTTTTTTTTCATGTTATTCGTTTCTATTGTACGGCACTAAGCTATTTTTTTCCAGAAATTGGGTTAACTGGTAGAAAATGCTTTATAGCATTAAGTTCGTCCATGTACAAAAATTATTGGTACAATAAAGTGTTTATTATTATTATTTATTGTACTATTCAATAAGATTACATTGTCACTGTAATACTGTAGGGGTAAAAAATCAAAACGCAACTCTACCCAAACATCACAATTGCGGTAACATAAGCCGCGACCAAACTAACAACTTATCAATAACGGAATTATGTTATAAAAGGAACCTATTATGGTATAAACGCCTTATATTTCACACCGATACTAAGATATTTATCGGAATCATGCCCCGGGGTGACCCAGGTGGGCGGGTGTCGGTTTACCTTGGAATATGACGCCTTTGAATTGAGCCTTTAAAATTCTTCGCACTCCCTAAAAGTAGGGATAGTATTGTTCGTAGTAAGTAAGTAAGTCACATTACGTCTACTTAGTAAAAGGTCCCAGTAGTCCCTACAATGTGGTTTAGTAATCTCTACATTTTTGTTAGGTTTACTTACCTACCTACCACAATGTTTACCAGTGGTTAAGACGTGCACTTCCCAAGCGGGGGGCGTAAGTTCGATCCCAGTCACGGGTTTGTACCAATGAATTTATTTAATGTACAGATTTTAATGTTGTAAAATTGTCACTTAGCTCGTGCCTTGGAAAGCACGTAAAACCGTTGGTCTTGAGCCTGATCTCTCTCCGGTCGTGTCGGCTTTCTGTCCCATCGGACTATGAGAGTGAGGAAATAGAGAGTGCATCTGTGTTTGTGCACTATAATATCTTCTGCGTACCTGGCCAATCTCCGTAGAGACTGGTCGCCTTGGCCGAAATACGGTCGGAGATCATCATACAATAAATAGATAGTGCAGTGCCTACAAATAGCTATTAGCAAATTCTAATGTATGTGGACCTGTATAGTTATTGCTCTAGTTCTCTATCCCAGAATAATGACACCTATCTCGGCTCTCACCGGTTTCCTATTTGTTATGGAGGACTGGACAAGTCTGACTGAAACTAGGTTCAAACAGAAATGCTATATGTTTATTAGATACCTAATGTAATGTGTACTAACAAACTTTTCTATATAAAACTTTTAGTTTTTTATAATCACATTCATTACAAAGTTGATTAAAAACAAGTAGGTGCTTACTTACGAAAAATACGAAAGAAAATATCAGACAAAAATAATGTGATTGTTAAAGTGAATCTACTTTTTATGAAAGAGCTTCGAATTCGAAGGTGATTTTACTATACCAAAATAATAATTTTATTGGGGTCACCTCTGACCACCCAAATGATTATATTCGCGGATGATTATCGGACACTAAAGAGTTGACGTTATATCACCTGGGTGATCATAGTGGAATAGACCACCTAGTCTGAAATAAACAACGATCTTATTGACTGGTAAAGTCAAATATGAATGAATAAAAAGCTAGCGAAGATACGTTTCTCTAAGTATGTTAAACATTACCTATACACCCGTCAGTTTTCTATATAACTCCCAAAAAGAAACAAATTAGATTTAAAAGCTGCATCCACTCGGGGCCATTCTCAGCACGTTGCCGTTGTCACCCCGGGACTCCATAATACCTCATTGTGGCAGCTATCGCGCCACCTACCGGGGGAGCTTGGTATTGTCATGTTAACTAAGGGGTGGTGCGTGGACGCGTAATTATCCTGGTGTTATGTACGTGATTTTGAAATTTGGTATTCTATATGCAGTGTTATAAGCGGAAGCAGACCCCTGATTACGTAAAAGCAATAGCAATGCCGAAGCAAAGCGATAGCGAAAATTGTACAATATTCGCCTTGAAATGTCAAAGTTCCTTCGAAATTCATTTTACGGAATTTGACAAGCAATCAGCGATTTTTGTACAATTTTCGCTATCGCTTTGCTTTTGCTAGTTAGGTAATAAGGGGGCGGTGATAGCCTAGTGGTTAAGACGTGCGCCTATCAGTCGGAAGGCGTGGGTTCGATCCCAGTCACGGGCCTGTACCACTGAATTTATTTCATGTACGGATTTTCTAAAAATTGTCACTATACCCGAGGAGGGTTGGCGTCAGGCAGCCTGCCGGTCGTAAAACAGATGCCAAATACTTGGCAATATGAGTTTCGAAAGAAACCATAATGCACCGACCCCATAACCTAATGGAATAAGGGCAGGAAGATGATGTATGCTAATATGCAGTTTTATCAGGTTAGGTATGTAAAGAGTTAGTTTCATGGAATAACTCCTATGCAGGGCCGGCCCACCCATACGGCGAACGGAGCAGTCGCTCCAGGCGCCAAATCCTAGAGGGCGCCTAAATGGTAAAGATATAGGTATACGATATTATATTCGTATATTAATTAGATCTCGCTCCATTCTAAAATTTACTTCGGGCCGGCGTTGCTCCTATGCCTGATTATGGAAATCACATTCTTTTTCTACTTATACAGTAACAGAAATAATGTATTCCAGAATATCACCTAGAATGGAATAGACCGATTATATTTGGGGTTTATTTATAGTGTTTTTTCTAAAGTGATGATAGCGAAGGAACTGGATAAGATTTTCATAAATCAACGTAAAACGAGAGAGATAGAGAAGACTGCAATAGGTAGCTAGGTACCTACGGCTACATTTAATTCGGTTATCCTAAACTACCCTGGTCATAGAGGAATAAGATGTCATCGCTATGACAGGGTAGTTTAGGATAACCGAATCGAATTAGCACTCTTACTAATGTCATACTAACTGTTTCGATGCACCATTAGACTTTCCGGTACCTCACAATTCCAGTCCTTGACACTTAGATTCTATTAGTGTAATGTATAGTAATGTATTGTACCGTATAGTAATGCAATCTAAGTGTCAAGGACTGGAATTCTGAGGCACCGAAAAGTCTAATGGTGCATCAAAACTGTTAGTATGATATTAGGACTCTATGTTTACATCTTATTCCTCTATGCCCTGGTAAAACTACAGACAGGTGCCTGATTAGTCTTATTAAACCTGATAAGAAGTCCACCTACGCGTTCAGTGACGCAGTTAACAGCTATTTTTACATCACTACGGATTTACTTTATTATAATCCACCATTTTCTTCCATTTCAGCTAGACCTGTACCTACAAACATATTCCATGCCCGATTCCGCCTAGATATTACGATATAACACGTCAGAGGGGTCGGTGGAACGTGCCGATGTGCCTCTGCCATCACCCCCTCTACTAGGGGTGGCATAACTTTACTGTCTTTGGAAGAACGTATCATTTTTATTTTTTATGCATCTGGTAGATATGTGTCTAAAATATTCATATCCTTCCTACCTATTGTTTTAATATGTGTCAACTACCTACATCACAAACAAGAACTCTGCGATATAGAAATTAATTTTGCAAGGCAATGCCGATTGAATATTGCGTACTTGTAAACAATACTAGCTGCTGGTAATTATTACGAAAAGTTCAGCTACTTTTTTTATCAACTGAACTGCATTTAGAGAAGGACATCTCACAGCCACGTTTAATATAGCAGGCTTGTTTGCTCATCATCCCTGACTGAGAGGAGATGCAGCTGATGTATTCTAGTGAAGCCAGGATTACAGATCAGAAGGCACAGGTACTACTCGAATATATTAGTGTGTATAAAGGTATTAATCGACCTCAATCTCCACGGTAGCTTTACACAATGATTTTTCCTTATCAGAGTTCCATAAATCATATCCCAGCGGATTTAAATGCGCTCTCCATATTTCTGGTCGTTATAGGCCATGACTGGGCAAACTGACTGTCGTCGTCGCGTCGTCGTCGGGTTATTATCCTGAGTGCCCCTGTCTGGTCGCAGCCTTAATTTGTTTTAATTCTTGACGGGGTTATGTATGCAGTGATGTGAAGATGCTGTAAAGCCAATGGTTGCAATTTCCACTATAGCTCGGTACCCTAGAAAGTATACATATACAGGGTGTAACAGAAAGGGTATATTAAGCGAAAAGCTATATAAATAGCCCACTATAGAGAACCTATTTCCAAAATTTGAGACTCGAAATCACAGGTTTATTTTTCAAGATTGTATGAACAATCCTGAGTTGTATAGGAATTCTCATACTATCTGGAAAAATAAACATGTGATTTCAAGTCTGAAATTTTGTGGATAGGTTCCTTTTAGTCGGCTATTTACATAGCTTTTCGCTTAACATACCCCTTTTGTTACACCCTGTATACATACATACATATGCACACTGCTGTGTTCCCAAAATGTGGTGGCCAGAACTGCAAGATCATAAAGGAGGTCCCCCAGCCGCGTTTACCATACGTCACACATGTAAACGATCAGAGGGCGTAGTGCGAGTTTTCACTTCGAACTCGTTCGCGTAAACGTAAACTATTCCACCAATCACAGCGTGCCGTTGTTCTAACTCTTATTACATCACGTCATCATGTCATAATGTGATTGGTTGGCTGTTTTACGTTATCGCGAAAGAGTTCGAAGTGAAAACTCGCACTACGCCCTCAGTAACAAGTTGCTAGCTTATCGCCTAAGAGAAAGTCCGAGTTCCTCAGTCGACTCTTACGACATGCACGGAAGGAGATGCAGCTGATGTATTCTAGTGAAGCCCCGCATCAGGACTGGGCATTCTATTTCGATAAAAATTCCATGTAATAAAAGTAATTCCACCACCCTGTAGGTATACCTATTGGTCGTCGCTGTGAAAATGGCACAAAAGGATAGCTTTCAAATGAAATAAAAAATCCTTTAGTTCTCTACATACTCAATTATCTCTGTGTCCTGCCCATACAAATGATAATATACCTGGGTGAATTTCCCAGGTACGTTTTTAGCGCGGCGTGGATGAAAATCGTACTGGAAAGTGCAAAATGCACATTTATTAATTTTTTTTCATTAAGTTCAGACAGTTATCTAGACTAACGTTTAAAACTTAAGACCAAAATCTATTTGTTTACGCATTAAAAAAATTATCAAAGGCTCTAAATCTAATTGCGGTGCTATGTCCCCACTTCATTTGCAAAAATAAATTTGGCTATTTAAATTTTCGGGTGAATTAATTTTACAGAATACATACATATTTTAAAAATACATTAAATAACACTATTATTTACACCATTAGCAGTAATTTAACTTAACCCGGTAGTACCTGTAACAGCTTTTTAAAAATGTCCCGCGGAAAAAGTCAATAACGCTGGCGCATTTTGAACATTACACTATTTCATCATAATGAATGAGATAGATGCTAAGCTATCTTTCCCCGCACTGCTCTGTCAAGCCATCGTATACCAAGTACAAGGATGTTTGATACACTGAACAGTTTTCCCGCCAAAAACGTAAGTATAACCTGCGGTGGCGCAGGAATACAAATTTATCATATAACGGTGTCATGTGTATTTAAAAAACTAAAAGGCTGTTTAACAAGAAATTTTACAGATGATTAAAGATTAGATGTATCGACGTAATTGCAAATGAATTATTACAATTAAAATAATAGTGTCCGTTATAATTTGAAATTTGTTACTTAATTCTAAGTACGGTGTCGCAACTCCAGTGGCTCCGGTGGCAAAAAAGAGGGCCACCGTAATATAATAATGTCACCGTAATTGATATTTTGTCTTTTTGTATACAGGATGACTGGAAAACGGGTATTATTTCTATTGAGATGTAAAAGTACAGCCCATTTTCTACCTTCATGGGTAGGAAGACCCATTAAAAAAATTACGGCTTCAGGGTTATGCCCCATTTTGTAATGTTTTTAAAATCACCTTATTATTAAATGGAAATGCATAAAAAACTAAAATACGTGTATATTTCAGTAATTCAACTAGATAAATAAATAATCATTGGAGACAAAACAACAGACATTAACTTGGCATTGTCAAAGTACAATTACCAAAAGGTTTATAATTTTTTTTCCTGATTCTTTCCTATTCATTCAAAATAATTATTTCACGTAATTCGCACACTTAATGAAACTAAATTCAAAAGGTATAATTATGAAAAAGCTTACCAACAGCTGACTAATAAGAATTTTAAAAGTGCTATCCTATGGCGCGACAACCTTTTTTAACAAGTAACCTAAGTTTGTAGTCAAATTTAAAAAATACAAAGTTGATGAACTGACATTATAATATATATATTATGGCATAGGAATCTTACTGCTATCCAAAGGCCTTTTCATGATGCAGTTCAACTCGAATCGAGGTCATACCGCCACCTCCATCTCGTCTTACTCCTACCCCAGGCAGCCGCTCTGTAGCATCCAGCCAGTTGCACTGTTCGTCTATCTTTCGGTGTCTAAACGACTAACATGGCCGGCACTTTTACTGTCCAGTTCCTTTTTGGTAGGCGATTAGCATACCTAATGGTGTTCCTGATGCAGTCTGAGCACTGTAGGTCAATCGATAGACAGCATAAGCACACATATCGACAAGTAGACGTTATAAGATCATAGGAAGGGAACCGTTCCTAAATGAACTAAGTTCTTCCAGGCACTTAAGATTCATCTCTCAATATTAATAGCTGACCAATAAGAATGTAATATTTTTCTGAGTCCTGACTGTTCTCAGAAAAAATATCTATATAGATATATTGTATATTGAATATTCTACTGGCCTAAGTAGGTGTACTCATGCACATAATTATTATCTACTTCAATCCCACGTTTTGTGATATTGATTATGACTTGGCCTTTAGTTCAACCTCAAGGAAACCACCCAAAATTGCTACTATAAATGAACAGTTACGAATAAACCCGAGTAACTTTGTGATAAACCCGAGTAGCTTGAACAAGTACGCCTGATGATAACAGAAGAGTTCTACATTCTACTTGCCTCAATATAACACTGCTATAGGCTGTAGCGCCACGGAATGTAATTTTTGAAACCTATATTGGTCAGCTGCTAGTAAGCTTTCTCATAATAAATTACACCTTTTTGAGTAGCTTATTAAATAAAGAATTTAGTTTGATAAAGGGTACGCATGACGCAGTATATTATTTTGAAAGAGTAGGGGCTTAATTGGCAAAAACATTTAACAAATTTAGCTTGACCATTCCATGTTGATAGATTTTTGGGAGGTCAAAGTATAAAATGTGATTTATTTCTTATATGCCATTCTACTCATCTAAAAGGAGATTTTTAAAAAAATAATAAAATGTCATATCTCCGACACTGTGAATTTCCGGATGGGGTGTTCCTTATATATAAAGGTAGCTAACGAGGTGCACTTTCAAATGTGAAAAGAAATGATCCTTATTTCTGGTTTTCGAAGATTTTACGTACATATAAATAAATACGGCTAGGTTCCTGAAATGGTGTAGTCAGAACTGCGAGATCTTATAGGAGATACCATGGCCACTACGTTTTATGCTAAGAAAAAAGTCACTAGGAAGCATTTTAAAGTATGTAATAAAATATTTCCCTAACTGTTAACGTGTTCCTTAAATTTGTTATCATAGTTTCTAAGCTATAATCATGATGATAAACATTATTACCAACTAATAAACGAAAAATCTAAAGTTTTCATATTCTTATAAAATAAATAAATAGGTAATTCGTATGATGTTCTCCTGTATTTATAATTCCGCTGGTTGTAATAAATTTCAGTGGAGAGATTAACAATTTCGGTGGTTTGATAATAATATCGGTGGCGATTGAAATTTTTAAATGCAGATATCTCAAGAAATAATACGTTTTTAAAAATGTGTACCATATGACTGAATATTATATATTTTAAGCTATTACTTCGAATACAAAAAAGTTATAGAAAGTGGATATAAAATTTCGCCAGCGTAGTCAAAAATCGAGGTTGTTGAAATTCACCCACCTACTTATGATGATGATGATCTCCGACCGTATTTCGGCCAAGGCGACCAATCTCTACAGAGATTGGCCAGGTACGCAAGAGATATTATAGTGCACAAGCGTGTGCGCAAACACAAATGCACTCTCTATTCCGTTACTCTCATAGTCCGATGGGACGGAAAGCCGACACGACCGGAGAGAGATCAGGCGCAGGACCAACGGTTTTACGTGCTTTCCGAGACACGAGCTAAGTGACAATTTTACAACATTAACTGTACATGAATAAATTCATATCTACTTATACTATTTATTCTGAATAGCTAACCTTGCCAGATAAACCCCACTGGCTCGACCAGTCACAAGTTCACAACACTTGAGGGTTTTGTTTTAGTTGTCGACGATAGGTTGTGTAGTGTGATGTTTGTTTGGATGCATCTATGTTTTGCCGACTCATTGGTTTTTTACCTACCCATCTAAAGAGTGTACTTAAACCTTTGGGCTTGTTTCTGTTTACATATCTGTGGGTTATACTTTTTGTAAACGACTAGTTTAGTAGGTATTATGTAGTACATCTACACTGGTTTACAGAATCCAAAACATAAAACTTTACCTTCCTGGCGCAGTCGGGTAATATAACACACTTGAATTCTCGTAATTTCAACTAGATAACAATATACTAATCAGTATTTTTTTGTGAATTATGGCAACATTCTATAAAAAATAAAACTGTCATTGTGATAAGAAACAGCTGCTGCGCACGCGCATTCTAGCAAGCGTGTAACGAAACGTTTTAAAGAGTAAAGTAATACGAAACGTTTCTTCCTTTAGCCGCTGTCCATCGGTTTGCTTCGAAATAAACAAAACTTCGATAAGTTTGATAAGAATGCACGCGTGAACATAATTCTGTAGACCTTTGAGCTTATCGCGCGTTCCTCGCCTGTTCAGTAACACGATTTTATAGCTGTTTTTAAAATATAACATGGGTGTCAGAAGTCGAAAAGTGTTTCAAGTCGTGTCAGGATGGCAGGCGGTGGAAATATTCGTGAAGTGCTTGTTCATTGGCATGTGGCAGCTGTTCCAAATAGCTTTGAAAACGTTATGGAAAGGACATCGCAGAAAGCTGAGGAAGATCTCCACAGTTGAACTGTCTGTGGATTCGTCTATTGGAACTCACTGCTACATCAAAATTATGGTGAGTATCAGTAAGTCGCTGTGGAACTATTCATCTTATCACCATCACTGCATAGCATCTAAGTACCAGCCAGACTACCTAAAAAGATTAAATAATAGATTGATAAAAGTATGGTAAAATTCCTCACTTAAGGAAACTCCCTTTAGAAGAACATAAGTATAAACAATTTAATCTTACCTACTTTTGTTAAACAAAAAATCTTACTTAGATATATGAAAGTTATTTTTGCTGTAAGCACAATAAGTTATTTTTCTTAAATAGAAATATGACCTTTGTCTTATTTGTTACTCATTTACACACAAACTACCGAACGAATTTTGATGAAACTTGGCTTATATAGCTTATAGTTAAACTACCTACACATAGGCCACATTATATGTATGTATACGTGGGTAGTTCACGCGGACGAAGTGTATACCGAACGGGTATCTTTGCACACTACATAATCTGTCACTTTACCAAGTCATGATCAATTGTTTAAACCTTTCAATCAATTTAGCTACTTGTTCCTTGTTTACCATTTTTCGTCTAAGTACCGCATTTTTACGAGTTAATAACATACAGACAGACCTTGAAACACTGAGATATTAAACTAAATACTCGTAGGTACTTACGTAAGTAGGCAAGTGAGTTTAGTTTTAAATAAGCAGCTTATCTAGTAATCTGCTTATTAGTGTACCTACTAAGTGAGATACACACGAATCTACCTATTGCAGTCCACTGCTGGTCGTAGGCCTAGCCCAGGCCACGCCACGCCAAGGCTACTCATAGGGGGGTTTTTGCCCATAGTCACCACTATGGACGCTGCTGTCTACCTCCCGGAAACCCTTAATTGCTTCTTATGACACCATGTATGACACCCATGGGTAGACATGGGGTGGTACTTTTCTATTCGCCGATACCGCACGGCAATTACCTACTGTATAGGTACATACAGGGTGATTTTTGGTCGTCAACGTTCCCGAAAACTACGGAATCTCCTCGTCATCACGATCATATTTCTCCATGGAAGCATACCTGGGAAGTGTATGGTTTCCAAAATATTAGGGTCCAAAGTTGAGTAAATAGACTGCGTTTTTCTGCATAAATGTACATAGACGCGTGTAGCAAGATTTTTTCACGAAAAATAGTTAATATCTGTCTATAAAAAAGTACAACATAAACACTAGACACTATAAATTTCGCCCGATCAAGTAATTTAAAAAATATATATTTAAAAAAAAAATTCCCAGCATTTTTTTTGGCATAAACTTACTTTATTTGATGTATAGAGTACGTACCCTTCGTTAACGGTGGCCACAAAAAAATATATAATCTCGCCCATTATCCCCCAAAAAGGTTGGGCAGAAGTGTGCAAATTTCACAACCCACTTTTCACCAGTTAGCCTATTAAGTGTCTTGTGGTATGGGGTGAGCCTACCGCCGCTTTTCTGGCACAAATACAACAATCTAGCGACCGGTAACGAATCCAATAGGAAATGTTTAGGTGCCATTAAATCGAACGAGTGTCGTCATCGAAATGTTTGCTCCAATAGAAAGCCTTCATTCTACCGAGTAATTAGGTACTATTGGTGGGAGGGTTACGATAACAAACGTCAATGCGAAACGATGATATTGTCCAAGCATCCACAATTGAATGAGTTACACCTCCCGTCATCAGGTAAACATATCTCTACCATGATCAGCGACGTTCCTCAATTTCCAGGACGTGAAGTACCACTACACAAAAATCGGACCACAATCCGGGAAACATGATCCTCGTCCTCGGAGATGCCCCTGACTCCGGCAATCTATGGAGCCCCACATGGTCCAGGGTTGTCAAACGTCTTTCTGAATCTGGATACCAAGTGGTAACCCTGGACCTTCGGGGTACTGGTGGAAGCGAGGTTGGGACGAGACGGGACCTATCTCCTCCTCAAGTGGTGGATGAGCTGTCCACCTTGATGGAGGCACTTGGAGTATCTGATGTGAAGCCTGCTGTGGTTATTGGATTTGGCATTGGCGGAATGCTTACATGGTAAGAAAGAGAAAAGGCTATTACCAACTACAAATATTTCATAGATAGTGTAGGTATGTAATTCAGATAAAAGGAATTGTTTTAAAATTACATTTGACAGCAAAATGTAAGGAATACTTATCTGTCAAAATTGGACAATGTTTAGCTTAAATAATGTTTAAATTCTTTTGTAATACGAGTAACACGAATTAATTGTAACTCGTCATACCTTCGTTGTAAAACGAAACACACAATTTCGTCAATCATTTTTACTTATCTTTGACCGTGATATTCAAAGTCTATCACGCGTCGTCACCCTACTTAATTAATTATAAAATAAATAATAAAATCAAAATAGCCTTAATTCTGCCACATATAATAGATGATTAATTAGTTTATACAATTATCATTATTAGTTAATTGTGCTTTACATACATTATTATTTTATTCATTATTTCATTCTTAACTACTATACTAATTACACCTAATATTATTTCGATCCATTTCGTTTCATCGTGTGGAAGTCGCCTCTCTGGCGTAGGCCTCCCCAAGTTTCCTCTATTCGTCTCTGTCTCTGGCTTGTCTTCTCCAGTCTGGTCCACATGTTTCTTTAAATATATCATCCCATCTTTTCCTTGGTCTCCCTTGTTTCTTTTTCCATCTCTTGACACCCACTCTACGATTTTTCTGGCCCTTTCACTTAATTAGGCCATAAATAATATAGGTATCACTACAAACGCAATCATAGAT
Organism: Carposina sasakii; assembly: GCA_014607495.2. Classification (NCBI taxonomy): domain Eukaryota; kingdom Metazoa; phylum Arthropoda; class Insecta; order Lepidoptera; family Carposinidae; genus Carposina; species Carposina sasakii. The sequence goes on from CP053161.1 coordinate 4,287,339, forward strand.
GCAGGATGTTAAAGTTAACGAAACATCGTTTCGCAATGTCATTCTTCAGCACATCATCTTTCAGGTACTTGGCACATAGTTACGGCCCCCTGATCAGGAAGTTCGTGGTTGTGGGCGCACCGCATCCCAACCTCTACTGGCAGTACCCACCGACCGAATTTTGTCGAAATACTTTACACTTTATACAGGTAAGATATTTTTACTTGTTTGATTAAACAAAAGAAACATGTCCGCCCCCTGATTACGTAAAAGCAATAGCCGAAGCAGCCCCCTTATTACCTAACTAGCAAAAGCAAAGCGATAGCTAAATTGTACAAAAATCGCTGATTTCTTGTCAATTTCGTATTACGTAAAATGAATTTCAAATGAACTTGGACATTTCAAGGCGAATATTGTACAATTTTCGCTATCGCTTTGCTTCGGCTTTGCTATTGCAAAGTAGGTAATCAGGGTGCCGCGCGATCGCAATAGTTGAAAGTGTATGCGTGCGCGCAACGAGCGCTCGTGGCTCGCACACACACACTCAATTATCGCGAACGCGCGGCTTCGGCTTTGCTATTGCTTTTACGTAATCAGGGGGCCGACATGTTTTTTTTGTTTAATCAAAGACGTTTGATATTAAGTAGCTAAGTGATATTATAAATAACCGCATGTCTTATGATGATGATGATGATAATCTATAGGTACCTAGGTATAAACGTTTAACGACCATCCCACAGTTCTGACTACCTGCTCTGGTACCTCACATTAACCTATGTGGCACTTGATAGATAGGTAAAGTGTGTGTGTACCTACCTATCTAGAAAATTAGTAGTATATTTACTCAGTTTCTTCAGGTGAAAATCCTGCTCTTTATATCACTGCAGGTTAAACTGGGATTGTCTGCAGCGCATTTAGCTAGACCAGATCTACTTACCTATCATGTAATTTATAGTTATAGTAATATAACAAACATGATAGCAAATCAACGTGGCGCTCTGTAGCGCTTGCGTTGCGCAGACGACGCATTAGTGGTGTATTTACTATCTCCTACCTACACGGATTTTAGATTTCTTGATAAGTAGGTACTCGTATTTCTACCATCTCAGTAAATACATCTAGGTATCTCATCAAATCGATTGATTAAGTAGGTGCACTAGACTAATAAGTATCGCTACGTCTCATAAAAATGCTCATTTCTGGGTAATTCACTTTTGCTTGGTGCACCAACGTCACGCAGATAACAGGGTTACATATGGGTTAAAAGGTGTAGTTTATCAAGCTACACAATCGCTAAGTGAATGTGCAGATAGTAAATATATTAAATATTACGATTTAGGCTCTTTTTAAGAGAATCAAGGTCATACACATGTATTGTATAGGTAAGTAGGTATATTTTTAACATCCCCCAAAACTTGTCCCGCATCATTACTACCCGTTCACTAAGTAGGCACTTGAATATTTTGATATATCGTCGTCAGCCTTTTGCAGTCCACTGCTGGACGTAGACCTCCCCCAGAGTACGCCACATGGCTCGATCTCCCATTTTTGCCATCCAGTCTCTACCAGCCGTCCTCTTTAAGTCCATCTGGCCGGAGGGCGCCCAACGCTACGCTACGCTGCCGAGGCGCGGTCTCCATTCAAGAACCCGCTTACTCCACCATCCACCGGTTCTACGACAGATGTGGCCTGCCTACTGCCACTTCTGTCTGCTACATTTCGAGACTATGTCTGTCACTTTGGCCTTCTGCCGGTATCTCGTTTCGGACTTTGTCCATTAGCGAGATTCGGAGCATTGATATATAGGCAGAAATAAATCTTACCGTGTCTTGAAATAAAAAATAGCAGACAAACAAGTACAACGTTCATTACAACATTAATATCTAGTAATCACTAAATTACAAAAATGTCGGTAGTCGTGAAATACAGAAAAACAGTGGGTACCTAGGTAGGGGAGATTAGCCCAAAACGGGTGGCCCGCCTAAAACGGGTAAGTAGTTATACGCTTTTACGTCAATCTTGAGTGTCAATGTGTGTGAGTGCAGAGAGCTGTCAACCACTGAATAGTTTCAATCAGTTCCGCTAGCACACACGGCGTAGGTGTGTCAGTCTAAAGTTTTTTGGTGATTTTGTTAGAAAAAAGCGAAGTCTTTTGAAATTAGTCGACATTTTAACTTAGCTTGTCTGTGGGAACTCATTTCATTTTGAGGTTATGTTTATTTTATTTAACGCTTAGGTACCCGTCTTACCCGTTTTAGATAGCTTTTTCAGATGGTCAATAAATATACAGGGTTTTTTTTGTGGCCCCTTTAACGATGGGTACTACTGTAAGTTTATGCCAAAAAAAAAACTGGGTTTTTTTTTCAATTTTTTTTTTAAATTACTTGGGCGAAATTTATAGTGTCTATGTTTATGTTAGTTTTTTTATAGACATATTAATTATTTCTCGCTTGTACATGTGCATATGCAGAAAAACGCAGTCTATTTACTCAACTTTGGACCCTGCCAGTGTATTTCCATGGATGATCGTATGATGAGGAGATGTAGTTTTCGGGAACGTTGTCATCCTGTACAGCGTGCATCGTAGTCACTATGGCAATGGAAGAAGCTAAATACTATCTGCTGCCGCGAAGGTATGGGCTTACGCTGCCTAAGCGACATATTGGGAAGTTTCGAGAAAAGACTTGGAAAGGTTAATGATCAAGAGTTGCTGGATTATGTATTCAAGATGATCTTTTTATGAGTTTTTAGAACGTATACCGAACTACATACCTGTAAATAAAAGATAATAAAAATAATTTGGTTTTGTGAACTTTGTTATGTCCATAAATCAATATGTTTTTGGAGACCTTTTATATTTTTCATACAAAATAAAAAAATCAATTAGTGTTTTATTTATTACCCTGTGTATTAATCAAGAATCAAAGTGAACTCGGCTTACCCGTTTTAGGCCACCTTGCTAGGTACTATCATGCGTCACTATTGTGCAGTGTTTAATCTAATTGAAGGTCATCACTTTATCCTTTGTAGGTTCTAGGATCGAGTGTAGATAAATCAGGTCAATTCGGTACCCTATTGCTACAAAAGCGGGTCGTCATTTTCCGAGTTCGTGATGTAGATAGGTAAGAGTCTGTGATGCCTGATTTCATATTGCCTGATTTCGTAACTATAATTTTTTATGCAGTGAAACAAATTGGTACTGTGGTCGTACACTTGGTAACTAGCGCCATCATCCATCGGAACCATACGGTGAAACTGACATTTTTTTCGGGCAGAGACAATATCGAAGGCTTTTGTAAGTTCTATGAATGAAAACTTTCATCAATGTGTAATGCTGGGGCTACATTAGCGGGCGAAGATTCGTGTCGTGTTGGCGTGCTAAAACCATCGTGTACGGGCATACGCGATGTTTTTGTATACATTAAGATTTGATGCACACTAACTATACCGACAATGCCCCGATAATACATCGTCTTCGTCCGAATACTACACGCTGCAACGATCTACCCGGCCACACAGGCCACATTCGCCGTAGCCCCTTGCAAAAGCCATTGTAACAACAGCGTCATTCGACGATTCTATTCGCGATCTTTTCCTTGCCTCATCAACCAATCAACCAATCATAACCAACCTATGTACTTATACCAAAAAACGGCTTATGAACTTTGAGTAACGCTGATTATTATAGGTAGGTACTAACCACGGATTTTGTATCTGTATCTCCTATGGTACTAACCAGATATTTGGTATGTACTAACTACCTCATACGAAATAGGTAGTGTGTTTCCTCATCACAATTTTACTACCTATATAAGTTACTTATCTAGGTATAACATTCTGTGGTACCTATAACTAATGTATCAGTTTAATCTAGTTAGTAGATAGCTAGCTAAATATCCATTAGTCATAATCTGTATTTCGAAATTGAATCATTTTCTGACTAACAACAAAAATGATATCTGCTCGGCTTGCATCAAATGCATAATCCTTGAATTTCATACTAGTTGTAACCCTTAATTTACAAAGAAAACGTTCTTCTTCGGTAGGGGGCAATCTAGGTACACTAACTACAAACCATAGGATCTACTTTCTAAATAGGTATACATTTAACATATGCCTAGGTACTTAACATAATTATATTGTTAGTGATGGGATTATGGAATAAATATAAATTCTTAGACCCTTACGTAATTTTAAAATAATAATTGCGTTTCAAGGATACCAATATCCTTAAGTTGTTTGTAACGGAGAATTCCTTTGCCCTTATCATTATAAATTACCTACAGTCCGAAGATAAAGTACCGAGGGCTGGAGATTTTAATTAATATACTTAGTAATTGTCCAATTAGCACAAGATGTCAATTGTGACATTTATTGCATAGAAAAATTATGTCCGATCGATGAACTGGTCGCCTCGCGTCGTGAGTTCAAGAACAAGGCACTAGCTTATCAAAGTACGATATTTAATACGTAATCTTGTAGACAATTTATGTATTTGCTTACAGGATGTTAGATTTGGGTTGTTGATAAACAAGTCGTAAATCCTACCATACGTAAAATCGACGAGCAATATCTGCCCGCTTTAGACTAGAGATAGCTGCGAAGACTGGTTCAGAATTTAGGTAATAAGTGGCAACCAACCTAAGAAGAAATACACATGTTAGCTAATATGTATTTTGGCCAAAGAGCATGCTTTCAGAATTTGCTCACCGTCACATTTCTATGTAGAAGTCTTGCACTTACCAAATACTGAAGCAGCCTTACTGGCAATGGTTACTGAAAATGCAGCTACGTCTCGAAGTTAACTAATTCTACAAAAGGATAGGATTCGTTTCATCTATTTCGAAAAATATTATCTTGATTTACCGAATTACATAGAAATACCGTTTGCGACAGAATAAATAATTCCAAACTCAGATAAATTCGTTTGAATAAACTACCCATGTTTGTATTCGAAAGGTTGGAAAGGATGTGAATGAAACCCAAGACCTTTCTTTCCTGCCATGCCAACCCTTTTGGTACCAAATTTTCTCTTGTTTTCAGTGGCCATATTTCCCAGAACGCTGGATGGCAGAAGGTAAGCCTGGCGGTGAAGATCGGACGTGGACCAGCACACGAGCATGTGATTGGATGGGAGCTCTCAACTACGTCAGAGGTGAGGATAAAACACACCAGTAAAATTTGTAACGAAATTTTAGAAGTGAGAGTCTTGGGGGTTTATCTAGAAACCCAATAGAGAAATAGGTTACTTCCCTTTAAATATATTGTATAGGATCAAAGGCGGACACTGTCGATTTTGTCAAAATGAGTTTTGATGTGGCAATACAGAATTTTGAATACTTTTAACGTATTTTCAAAGACGGATTATAGTAGAAAATCCATTGACAAGGGGTATCAGTTTCAAATGTGGGTATCTGTGAACTTTTAGTTTCAAAAGGCTACCTTTGTTGGTCGGCCACCAAGCATGATTTTCTTTCGTCTTGTAACGGCCGCTTAGCGTCTTGCAACTTCACGTTGCTAGCTTATTTACTGATTTATTAAAGAAAAAGTGATTGTAGTTAATATAATTTACTAGAAACAAAATCATGTGAGCCCCAACCGGTAACAAATCGGTACCAGGAAACGTGAAAGATCCCGCAAATTGGAAACGAAATTCAAGAGAATAGGTAAGTGGCAGTCAGGGTTGGCACGTATGTTTACTAATATTATAATGTACCTAAATATAATACTCAAAGTCTAAATGAGTGACACCACTCGGAAAAAAGATCTGTTTTTATTTTTTTGGTCTTAAAAATTACTAGATAACGTTAATACGGCCTTCGCGGGGCTAGGCGACCGCGCTATGTGTGACGTCAACTTGCAAGCGGCTGTCAGTACTTGCGTACACACCTACATAGTTTGGCCGTTGCCTATCGCGATTTCGGTAAAATTCAATTGTTTTTCAAATGAATAGTAAATTTTTTAAGAAATATTGTATTGTCCCTATTGTAATAGGTACAACTTCAATGACCCCCAAAAATAGTTTTTTTTGTAACATTGGTAAAAATATTAGGAAAAAGTTGGTTATGAGTTATGTAAAGAGCAGCCTCTATCACGGTATTGTTGAGAAGATCATTTTGACGTAAGTTACAAAACGGCCTTCCATCCATTACTGCAGGAAAAGTAAATTCACAGAGAGAAAATATCGCCGTCAGAGCTAGAATAAATTGTATACAATTTATAAAGACAGTGAATTTTCAAATCCAGATGTCAAAAAATCTTACTTCCGGTATTTTCAATAAATATTACTATTGGCTTCGGATCACCTAAGACTAGCATGCTCGTGTTTGGAGCTGCAAAAAAAATTAAAAATGAAAATGACCATCAAAAAAAAATGCTAATAACCGACGAGTTCATACTCTAAGAGCGAAAGCTTTTTTCGAAAAGTTACGTGATGAAAGTGATGGATTAAAAATCATTTCTTTTGAGCCAGAAGAACACCCTTGCCAAAATTACCCGACCAGATACTATTATAGCCGACAGCTATATTTTTATAATTTAACTATGGTTGAGGGATCTTCCTTTCACGCAAATAATCGCATATTTTCTTACGTGTGCAGGATAAATTTCACAAAGATTCAAACCTTGGTCTGTTTACCACCGTTTAACCGAAACCAAAACTAATATTAATACTATCCGATTAGTTGCTGATGGTTGTGGCCAGAACAAGAATTGATTTGGTGCTTAGCTACTAAAGAATAAATCTATAAAAGAAATTGAAATGTGTTTCCAGTCACCGGGCACTCTTATATGTGCAGATAGGGTATTTGGGGTGATTGAGAAAAAGTTGAAAAAGAATGACGATTTACACCCGAACGAAATAAAAGACTTCGCAGAAACGGCGACGTAGGTGAGTTTTACCAGACAACATCTTGGCCAGTCAAAGAGTGCAACTTCATACTTAAACGTCATAAACCTGGAATGTACTATTCGAGGCGAACTGTTTTAAAGAGTGATATTGCCAAGCAGTTAATTTTCAAAAAGGTAAAATAATTGAGATGGTTGTGCAATTCTGTCCAGCTATACCTGTAAATAAAAATAAACTACAAGTGTCAAAAAATTGCTTGAAAAACACTTTGAGTGGCCGCAGGTACATCATTTTACAAAAACTTATTCACCTCACAGCATTGAGTGCACCACCCGAAGAAAATACACTTAATTATTGAAGAACCATGTGCACCTATCTTCGTAGTGAAATTTAATGTATATTCACTTTATTTAATGATGTTCAATATTAAACATTATTTTTAACTTTGGAATTTTGACCTAACATCGGTTTATAATTAGTTCAAAGATGCACATTATTCGTTTGCCTTTCTCCTTGGGTTGGGAGCTATCTTTAAATTTCGTATCAATTTGCCTAAAAACCAAATTCACTCCGCAATTTAATATTTTCTTTAAGTATTTGTACTTTGTCCTTGAATTATATTTAGAGAATGATAATTTTAATCTAGGTACAATGTTAAAATCGTAGTTTTTCAATAATCGCTCGGGAAATACATCATATATCGGCAGGAAATTATTTTCATTACGTGCATTCCACTCTTTATAAACAATTTAACTCAAGCCGTTCGCATTACAAACGAGTTACAAAATCCATCCATCACACCGCATAGAGCCCCCCGGCCTAACGTTTGGTGCGGATGGGTGGGATATCAACAACATAAGGTAACCTTTTTTTTACAATTAGTGATACGCTAGTTTGCGTCTGGTATCCCGAAAGTGAAAAGGGGCTGGTGGAACTGAATTGTGAAATTCCCACGCACACTCTCCAAAATGTACCTATCCTGTAAAACACTGACAAGGCAGCAATTTTACGGCGGTGGGTCAGGTCTTGGAGTTTCGAATTTGCTACTTAAGTAAATGACGTTGATTTAATTGATCACCTATTCATTTAGTGGAAATACAGGATCTACTTAAAAGCAACTTTAGGCAGATAATTTAATATTCTTTAACTTAATGAAACAAACACCAAATCCTAAGCAATATAAGTTTTGATAGGAACCATGTTACACCGAGCTCACACTAATAGGAATTTGGCCAAGAAGATATTTGCAATGTATCTTAACTCCTAAGGGGAGGTCCTAATCGCCAGTCTTTACTATTTCCATTTTCTACTTTGGACAAAATAAGTGGCACTTTGTTAATGCTTCCTTATTCATTTTGCAGCTAAGGAAAAATCCATAGAAGATGTTCCAAGAGGTAGAATCATGGGTTTGATAGGAGCAGTGGCGGGACGGGGCAGGGAGCTGACCGCCCGACTTGTCTTACCACCTACTCAGGCTTAGGTATAACTTAGCATTAGCATAGTTTGGGATAAACCTGCGATTATGATGTTACATAAGTAGTGATACGTATACCGCCCATTTACGCCAAGTCCTTGATCTTTACCCATGGAAGAAAGTAGAAGAGGAGGTGTTTCATGCGCAGTATGAACCATTCACTGGATAATGGCTGACACATGCCTGTGTGTGTACATACATCATTGTTAAAATAGGTATACCTTTTTCCTCCTCCGTGGCATGTCAAAAAGTACAAGACTCTAAAAAATATTCTAATCGAGGATCTAATAGATTAGAATACTTAGATTTAGTCACGCAATAGTGCAGAAGTATGCAAATTAGTACACATCTAAATATATCAAAGACTAGTGTCACTTCAGCAGCTTAACTTGCTGTTGCGGTTGTACCTTCGAACTCAATAACTAAGGCCTGTGTTCATCAACGTTAGATTAATGTAAACGCTCGTTTAGCAGATTTCAAAGGTGTTTTATGACAACTAATGTTTAAGATTATTACCATTAAACACATGTAAAATTATTAACAAATAATAAATATTTATTAACAACATTAATTCATATGAAAAAGCGTCAACACCCTTTCAAAAACGTTAATCGCACATTTTGCTTATTCGAGCGTTAATGAACATGGGCCTAACTCCGTTTCCGACTATTTGCGAGACGAACGGTAGGTAATAGAAATCTTTTTTATAAATATTGATAGAAGACATTTTGGGCACTTTGAGCAAAACTGGAGCCTCTCTATAATAGAAAGACCGGTAACATTATTGGCAGCTAGGCTCGTGCAGGTACCTACGTCGAGCTTGCCGCGTTATTACAAAATAATTTAAACATTGTTTAAGCTAAACAGTGCCAAATATTCATACATTTTGCTGTCAAATGTCATTTGGAAACTGTGTCTAAGTACTGTGTAGGTAGTTTTTATTATTTTTTTTACGTTTTGAACTACTCTTAGTTGGATTATGGAATTGGTCTAATTCAAATACCTACTTGCTTATAGACGAATTTAGTAAAGATGGGAAAATAAATTTAAATACGTAATACTTAATATAAAATAATCGAATTAATTAATGTTCAATTCCAGTTGACATTTTATAATTGAATTAATAATATGAAATTGGGTCGATTCTGACAGTCAAACTTAAACCTAATCTTAGTCCCAGGCAAAGAATATACTACTCTCTAGGTCGATCTCTCCATAAATGACTGAGAGAGAAAAGGACAGGTAGGACTAAATTTACGTTTAGGTTTAAGTGTGACTGCCGGAATTAACCATAATATATAGGTACTTAGGGTCGACTTAGTCTATGTGAAGGATAAAAATGATACCTACTAAAACTTGATCAAGATAGGTACAGTGACATCATCAACTTTATTCTTCAGATGATCTGACCATTGCAAAAATCGGCCCTACATAGTAGGTATAGGGTGTATGAAAGTTTTGAATGATTTTAATAATATGGCAACATTAAACAACGTTTAACGTTAAAACCATAAATTATGTTGTGATCTCTTGATTTTTTACTTGTTTCGTTCGAAGTAACCTCTTGTAAGGAAATAAAGAGAGAGTATAAATGACAACAACTTTGTGTTAGTTTTAGACAAGGACGGATCATGGGGGTAATGACCACATTCTGGGGCCTTAGACCAGGGTTAATTTTACGAGCGACATCGAAGTTCGCAAAGTTATCAAATTATGACCATCTCCTGACTCGATGTCTAGATCCGTCCTTGGTTTAAGATCGCTTGCTCATTGGCACCAGCAAAGAGCAGCTAGTGGGTGCTAAATGCCGAGTTTTTGCCGCTTCAAAGCAAAGCGGCGGCAGGCTGATTTATCTTGCCAAAGCAATGCGACAGATAAAATTTTACAATATTCGCGTTGAAATGTCAAAATTCATTTGAAATTCATTTTCGTTACGAATTTGATTTAACAAGCAATCAGAAAATTTTCTACAATTTTCTCTATCGCATTGCTTTTGATAGTTATAAAGGCGGTCTTAGAATGATCCACCCAGTGAGATTCTGCATTTTACAATTTTATACTTTAAGTTATGAACGTACATAGGTGTGCATAGGTAAGTAGGTAGCTATGTACCTAGTTATTGTTATGGCTATTGATATGTTCCCATGAAGTACGGCACGAAAATTTTATTTTTTTCATCGAAATGTAGGTGATTGAAACATTTACTAATGAACATTGATTCTGATATATTAATCACACCGCTACTTTTCTTTGACCTTTCCTGCGCGTATAACCTACCTACCACTGTTTTTTTTTCATATACCTACGGATTTAATGTTCTAAGATGTCACTTGGCTTTACCCAAGATGTTTGGCGTTAGGCAGGCAGCTAGCCGTAAAACGAATGCCAAGTCTTTCATATTGAAGGAAACCATATTTGCTTAGTTTTTTTTTGGCATGGCTTGTCCTAAGGAGCGCTTACATAACGTCGGCTCTAACATACCCCTTCTCTTATGTAGGTTACATGTATCTGTAATGAAACCTTCCTATGTATAAGCCAACAGTTACATACCTAAATAATGTATGTCGCTTAGGCCGAGTCAGAACGCGATGCACGGGAATGAAGCATTTGTGTGGCATTATTATATGTGGTGTTATTGGTATAAAGAAATATCCTACTAGGATAGGTAAAGGTGCATGTGTGTTAAATGTATCACTAATACCGGTGCGTGTTTTTCAATATAGGTACAAAACATCGATACATTTTGTAAGAACGTGTCCGAGTAGGCAATGTCTACCCAAGATGTTTGGCGTTAGGCAGGCAGCTAGCCGTAAAACGAATGCCAAGTCTTTCATATTGAAGGAAACCATATTTGCTTAGTTTTTTTTTGGCATTTACATAACGTCGCTTAACATACCCCTTCTGTTACATTCTGTACCTATGTATAAGCAGTTACATACCTAAATAATGTATGTTTGCACGGGAATGAAGCATTTGTGTGGCATTATTATATGTGGTGTTATTGGTATAAAGAAATATCCTACTAGTGTTAAAATTGAATGTACAAAACATCGATACATTTTGTAAGAACGTGTCCGAGTAGGCAATGTCTATTGTTTAAAACACGCATCAGTGACCTTTTTCGTTATTTGGTGTTAAAATTGAATGTTATAAATTGTGTTATCAAATTAATTAATGTTATAGATTGTAGTTTTTACCAAAGACGTAATAAATAAACGATTTTATCTTGTTTACCTACTTTAGCGTTACAAATTTTAATAATATGGTCGATTCCGGCAGTCACACTTAAAGCTCTCTCAGCCATTTATGTTAAGAACGGAGAGAGATAGACCTGACTTGGATTAGGTTTAAGTGTGACTGCTAGAATCGACGCTATAATTAGTGTGGACACGTTTATCATTGCTGGAACAGATGTACGAGTAGGTAAATGATCAGTGTCAAGTTCGAAACTTCTCGCCTGTGAGATAACGCCCCGCTCCTTAGTCGACTCTTACGACATGCACGGAAGGAGATGCAGCCGATGTATTCTAACGAAGCCTCGCATCAGCACAGGAAATATAATAAGCCTTTTAAATTATTTACGTGGTTTACACAAGGTTGAAAAAATAAAAACTGTTAGGAGTGCAGATGCCTTTTAATGCGCAATATGCTCACAAAAAGCTAACCATTTATAAATTTGTTTTCACTATCAATATACTAGGTATAATTATATTCACAAAAATGTATAATATATATTTAGAAAATCATCTACAGGATACTAGAGGATAATACACGGACCAATCGGATTGTTAATAAAACATTGCATGTATTTCATATGAAGATAAAATTGCACAATTGAAATTGAAAAGTTACCTATATTAGATCCGTGTAATATCAACTTTAGCAAAAGTGTACGGCGATTTATTGGCGATTATTAACATTTCCTTATGTTTTGTGATTGCTATAATTGGCCGCGTAGTGCCGGCAGGGTAGAATTCGTACCACACCATGTCTGCCCGTGGGTATCGTACGAGGCGATTAAGAGTTTCCGGGAGGTGGGCAGCAGCGCCTCCCGTGTTGCCAACATACCTAGTCCAAAATACAAACTGCGGTCACTAACCCGCCTGCCCAGCGTGGTGACTATGGGCAAATACCCCCCATGGTAGTCTTGTGGCATGCCCTGGGGGAGGCCTACGTCCAGCAATGGACTGCAATAGGCTTGATGATGATGATAATTAATAATGACAATTCACACACAACTCCGCTTTAACGGAAGACAAATAAGTACACACCATCTTAAACTTCAGTCATGAATTTCAGCACAGTTTGATCACAACGTTTATTTTTTCTGCGTGCACACGACGTAGATATAAGAATTTTTTAATCACCGCTAACAATCGCCATACGCAAGCTTTAAAGGAAGATAAAATTTCACATATCACATCGTCTCAGATATTGGATTAGTGGCTGACCTTAGGGTTTAAGCCTGGAGCAACCAATGAAGATAATTGAGGCCACCAGAACCAGAGTGGCCCAAACCACAATTTGTGAAAATATTAGTTAAGCACGACAATGCCCCTTTCAAACCCCCAAGCTCAAAGCCAGAGTGGCTCAAAGGTAATTTCAGTAAACAATCATAGATGACATAAAAAAAATATGTTGTGGCATCTTGATTCTTATTAAAATATTAATAGAGCATAGTATTTTGGCATATATCCACATATTCGTATTTTGTATTTGGGCCACTCTGGTTCTGGTGGCCTCAATTCTTCCCCCGTATCGGCTTCTCTTTCTGACAGTTCTCAATCTTTTTTGACAGTTCATAATGGTGATCACTCAATGAAACTCAACAAATGAAAGTGATTATAAATATGTTTTAAGAAATGAAAAAAATCTTCACCCGAGTGGGACTCGAACCTCTCGCATTCCGTGCTCTCACCAACTGAGCTACCGGGTCAATTACTCGGATGACGAATTTGACCATCTCTTTTAAACTTTTGACGTGAAACGTCTTTAAAATCGCGCCGACACATACGGGTACCAGGTTTAAAAACTGGACCGTAACGAAAAGGTCTATATCATCGTACCTTAATAATTAAAAAACTATTGGTCTTAGAAACAAAAATGTGGTGTAAATATTTCACTTATATAGTCAGCTCGCTGTTATGACATTGAGTTCGTGTCGGGGTCAAGCGGGGCGGCGGGGGAGGGATACTGCGATAACTGTGCGAAACCGGCGCTCACGCTTGTTTCTATTCAGTGTAACTCGTGACTCCGACTTTATAGCGTGGTGATTCTTTCGTGTGTTTGTCAAGTTTATTTGAACCGATTGATTTATACAAAAATAAGTGTAATTTGGACAGTATTTATATCTATACTAATATTATAAAGCTGAAGAGTTTGTTTGTTTGTTTGTTTGAACGCGCTAATCTCAGGAACTACTGGTCTGATTTGAAAAATTCTTTCAGTGTTAGATAGCCCATTTACCAAGGAAGGCTACAGTCTATACAACAACCTGCCCGGCTTCGCACGGGTACAACGCCCCCTCACGCGGACGAAGTCGTGGGCGGCTGCTATTTAAAATAACCAGAAAGTGACAATAAATATATAAACATTTGCTATGTATTTTATGTTTCTATTATGTACCTGTTCTTTTTTTATTAAAATACTTAAACAGCGTCCATCTTGTTTTCATTTCAATCTTTTACTTTAAAAGCGATTCGCTAACATAGACGTTTCACGTTAAAACCAACGGCCGTGTGCCCCGACACAGCCCCACCCGCTTTTTTATTCTTACATTACGTTTTTGGCAACGTTATTTTTTCATCCCGATAGCTATTACACTAGTGAATGGAAGTGACTTTAAAGCCTCGTCGAAAGAAAATTTACCAACACACATGACGCATCCAGTTCATTAAGTTTCAATGAGTGATGATGATCACTGGGTACTCAAAAAAGATAGCCGATAGGCCTGCTGAAGAATGAAAACATTACAAGCGTAGTTAGTGTTTTAAGGCTCGAGCACACCGGATGCGTGTGCGTACACGTAAGCGTAGACGTATACGTACCTCTGAGTTGTAATGTATGGAACTGTATAGGCACGGGCAGACCGGATGCGTATGCGTAGACGTAAGCATAGACGTCAAGCGGTGACAGTTCTATACATTAAACTCAAAGGTACGTGTACGTCTACGCTTACGTGCACGCATACACATCCGGTGTGCTCGAGCCTTTATGAGCCGATTTCATGTTTCGATAACTTTGCGAAGCCCCCGATTCACCTGCAGTCAACCACTATTGATATACATTGCGACTACGTTATTATCTAAATAACTATAAAATGTTGAACATGATGTTAACTATGGACAAGTCATATACATCATTATAAAGGTAAGTAAGGTTAGGTTACAGTTTACGAGCTTTCCTTCACGGCATATTAACGTAAACGTATCATGTATAACTTTCGAACTTAGGGGCAGGTCTACGTCCAGCAGTAGACTGCAATAGGCTGCAGTGTATTCGTAAAAAAACAGCAATGTTTATACCTGTCTATTACAATTTTAATTACTTTCCTAGTAGGTATAGTATATGCCACAGCTCTGTAGGTTCTAAGTAACATCAAATAGGCACACTTTGTAATACTTTCAACGTCTCAACAATTCCTTTTTAAATGAGATTTAGTTCTGAAAAATGTTTTGACTAGACGTGGTGAAAAATTCAGTCAGTTTTAATGATTAATGAAATGTTATTCAATTAATATACAAAACAGTTTATATAAAATTTGGCACATTGTTAGAATGTTCGATTTTTTTAATACCATCCATAAAAGCGTCTCCACTAGACAAAAGCTTCATTAGCTGTCGACTTTCAACTTAAAAATAAATAATTTATTACTGTAAAATTAAATTATGTACAATTACAAACTAATATTGTACAACTTATATGATAATGGCACTTAAAATAGGCAGGTTCTAATAGAAATATCTTCTCGAATAAAAATAATTACAACCAAAATGCATTAAAAAAGAAAAATTATTACATCATCAAAAGATCATCTTGTTCGTACTTAATTACATAAAAGCTGCATTTTTGGCAAGACAAAGAAGACAGTCGATTTATAAAAGTTTTCGATATACAATATAAAAAAACACTTAACATAAGCCGCCACATACAACAGGCTTTTCGCATCTACCCTCACTCACTGAACACTGGCAACTTACATTACACAGCAGTCTCACCTTTGACTTCTATATCGGACACTGCCTCGCTCACACAACTGTCACTGTCCGTAGGTTTGAGCGTGACGTCACTATTCACTGTCACATCAAGTCCTACATCTCTTCTCTGCGTTCTGTCCTTGTCCCTACTAGTTATTTGCGTGTACAACTCGTCCAAGTCACTGGTAAAAGACACGGGACTTTCCCGATTGACTTCGGGACAACTTAGCGCCGGCGTCGGAACGTACTTGCCTAGCTTAGCGTTGCTTTTTATTGTCTTACGCCATCCAGGATCGTAGTTTACGTATTGACTCTCGATATTTGATACGTCCTCATTACTAAAACTAATTTCGTTCGGACACATTGACGACGGTGAGGGAGCGTATAAGCCATGACTTCTGATACTAACTTCTGAAACTTGGTAGTTTGGGCAGTAAATATCGCTTTCGTTCTCAAATGCTTGTTCACTGGCATTCGTGCTACACGATTCGAAGTCGTAAGTAGTTTTGGCGGTGAAAAATGTGTCTTTATCATCGTCTAGTTTCTCTTTCGAGTCTTGTATGTCTCGGTTCTGAAGTAGATTGTCCATTTCGCCGGCATCGTCCATATGTGGAGTACTGGACGGGTTAATATCGTCGCTGTTCATTGTGCACTCCTCAGAGATATCCTGCAGAGATTTGTCTAAATCTTTAATTTCTTGATTTTTCGGCTGTAGATAATCGATATATTGCCCAAAGCTCTCCGTGTCTGTTATTTCGTTTGTTGAGCATAAGGCACTGTGCGTTTCCTGTAGTGACGTCATTTCCGAGTGCGTGTTCAACGTTTGATCGGAACAAGTATGGGGCATGGCTATTTCTGACGCTGAGCTGTATTCCAGGCTACATTGCTGGGAAATTGTGCGCATTTCAGGTAGATCGTTCGCGTGACTTTGTAGGCACTCCTCTGAAACACTACTCCTTTGTCCATCAAAGCCTTTGCTGTTGGATTTCATTATTTGATGTTGAGGTACTTGCGTTTCTGGTACGTTAGTGTAAATGTTCATTATTTGCGCTCTTCTGCTTTTCGGATCGTCATTACGTGGTTTATGTTTGTCAATGGAGTAGTTTTTATAATCTTTTGAGGTTTCCTCCTCTAGGATATTAAGATTCCCTGCATGTCGAGTCTCTTTGATGCCATTATTTGATCTGTCAACGTGCAAATTTGTGTTATTCACTTTAGTACCGGCATTTATAATATTGGCAACACCGTTATACGCTTCTTTATTAGGTAATGGAAGGGACATATGGGAGTCGCTATCGCAGTCTCTTCTAGGCAGCTCTAGGCAGTTCCTTTTCATGTTCTGCCTCTGTCTTTTGAAGAATTTCTTTGCTACATTCATCTGATTAGGGTTGTAGAACAGTTCTGGACCGACCGTACTCGCATTTTCTGGGTACGACATCATGGAATTATTCGATCTGTATTGCTGTCTATGAAGGACCACTAGATTAATGTTGGGCGTTTTCCCGTTGATATTCTTGATGTCTTTCGGCAATGTTTGACCATTGAGTTCCGCGCCGGCTTTGTAAGTTCCACTATTGTTGGTTTTAGAGTTAGTTCTATTGGAGCTTCTGCTTCCTGATCTGGATCTGTTATCGTTAGGTAAAGAATTGGTAATAGCTGGCGAATTAGTCTGAATTGGCGGTAAATTCTGTTGATTTGTGTCAAAAACGCTTCGATTTCTACAGCACTGCTTGCTTTTCTGGAAAAAGCAGTGCATCATCGCCCATTGCGCTCTAACATCACTCCTGGCTATACCGTAGAAGAATAGGATGAAGGTGCCTAAAACCGTCGCGCAGACAGCATATACGATACTGCAAATATCTTCCTGATACGGTAGATAGGCCGGTAAAGGTCTGTACACAGTCACTGCTCCACAAGCCCACACCGACAAATACAGGCACATAACTATCACTTGCGCTCTAAGCTGAATTATAGGTGTATGCTCAACATCTTCTACTTCTGAATCCACTGCAGATTTTATACTTCTTCTCTCCGCATTATCAGCGGTCTGATGCGGCTCCCACATCTCCAAGTCCTCATTCTCCGTTGCCTGAGTCCCTTCCGATAACTGCACATTCATATTTCTTATCGTACACCGTATCAACAGGAAAAGCACTAACAAAAACATGAGCAATATCCCGCCGGGTATAAACAAAGCGCTCAAAGCCGCTGCAGTGCTGAGAAAGCATTGCGAATACCCAGCGTAGTCCTTCAAGTTGACCGCTCCGGAAATACCGCAGATTATCAACGCTATACCCCAGCCGACCAAATACAAGCCCAATATAGGCTTCTGTATTGGAACATCGGGTGGTAACTCATCTTCTGGAGTCCGAACAGGATTGTGCGTCTTTGTCACCCATTTATACATATTACTAGCCGACACACACATCCACAATAGGCAGGAAAGAGACAGGTAATGTATCAGCAATCCTAGAATCTGGCAAAGTTTAACATCCTCCGTCTGGTAAATCCCAAGAGTATATAAGAAACAAAGTAATCCTATCGCCACCCATGTATTTATAAGCGCGTGTTTGGCTTTCTTGGGCATTTGTATGGCGGGATAGCACATTATATAAGTCAGACTGGCACAACTAACGCAGCCGATTAGTATCAGGCTTCCGACATAAACCGCTGGATGTGACACTTTGAATCTTGCGCCGTCGGTCCTGGCGCCATATATACCTGTTTCCACGTTTTGTAAGAGACCGACGTAAGCTAGTTTTGTGCAGCTTATGATCACCATTTCCGATATTACGTGAGATATCTTGCAATCTGAAAAGAAAAGTGATTAAAAATAGTAAAAAATATAATTATAGGTTAAATATTGAATTGTATCAGGCGTCACTATTCGGAAGTTCAAATTTTGAGTTGTTAGTTAGTTGGTTCGGTAGATAGAACTAACATGGAAAACTAATCCTGATGATGCCACGGGTGTTGGCGAAGCATATGTCGATTAAAATTTTAATTGGTTTTCGGATTAGCAGCTATGTATTTATGGTTGCATGCTAGGTGCTTGGATCTGGCTTCTCGTTGCGACTGTAGTGTCTTGTGTTCGTGATCATGAGTCGGCAGATCCGAGGGTCAGCGGAGGGTATAGGGTCCGGTGGTGGGCGATCCCTCAATAGATAATTATAGGTTACCTAAAACTTAATGTGACGATATGAGTACGAATAATATACTGATTTATATATTTACACGGACTTGACGGCATTACAACAATACCAGGATGTTCATCACATAGCATTATATGATTATTGCAGTCCACTGTCCACAGCTGGACATAGGCTTCCCCCATATCAGTTACAGTTGCTATCTCATCATCTGTAAGAACACTCCTTCATTTGTCAACTCTTACGAAATGCACGGAAAGACATATAGCTGATGTATTCTAGTGAAGCCCCGCACACAGCACAGTACATAGAATTGTGTGAAATTCAAATACACATAGTAATACCATAGAGGAATAAGATGTCATAGAGTGCAGTTCATTTATTTGCATAAATATGGGTACTTAATAAAGATAACATCATTGACATACCTGAGGAGTTATCTCTCCAGTGCCTAGTATCAGGGTCCCACACAGCAGCCCTGGCGCCGCCCCCCGCGCCCCCCGCACCCCGCACCGTCACTATTATAGGCTCTAATAACTCGCCGCGAAGAGACACGTTGTCTGCAAATTATTTATTGAAAATAAATTAGTTTAAAAATAAGCTTGTCATGCCGATTCCGGTATATAAGGTCTACCAAAAAGTACTGATTATCTTTTGACACGAAACTAGGTAGTCAAAAAGAAACAACTTTCATTATAGGACCGACCGGTTCCGAAATAGTGAAAAAAAATCAGCTGTTCCATACAATCTTGAATAATTACTGCACTGAAATGTATGGAACAGCTGATTTTTTTTTCAATATTTCGGCGTTGGTGCTATACTGAAGATTGTTTCTTTTCCATCAGGGGACCAACTCTGAAGTTATTTACTTAAAGCAAAAAACCCGACTGCGAAATTTTTTATCCCGTGCAACTCATACTAATAAGACGAGACTCTTAGCCCTTTTAGGATTTAAAGCGTGCTAAAGTAATATCGAAAAATATAAACCCCCTTTTGGCGCAATCCGGTAAAAAATAGCAAACAAACTTAGGTAATTTCGCATTTATATTACTTACTAGCGGCCGCCCACGGCTTCGCCCGCGTGAGAGTGCATTACTCCCGTGCAAAGCCGGGGCGGAGCCCTAGTTATACATTATAAACCTTCCTCGTGAATCACTCTATCTATTTAAAAAAAACCGCATCAAAATCCGTTCCCTAGTTTGAAAGATCTAAGCATACATAGGGACGGACAGACAGTAGCAAGCGACTTTGTTTTATAATATTACTAGCGGACCTGACAGACGTTGTCCTGTCCCACGCCTTTGAACTAACGTCACCCAATTGTTTTGCCTTCCCGGACTTTCAAATTTCGAACAAATTGTTTGTATGGGAATGTAGAAAAGGAATATTTTAGACATGTTCAGGCATTTATTTTAATTTTTCTCTCTCTCCGTTAGAACCATCCCTGTACTTCAAGGAATACGCTAAAAAAAGAATTAGCGAAATCGGTTCAGCCGTTCTCGAGATTCGCGCTTACCAACACATTTAGCGATTCATTTTTATATTATAGATTATGTAGTGATTGAGTTATAGTACTTACGCAATCTTGCGCCGACAACTCTAGAGGTCACCTCGATATTCATGTCCTCTCGTTTCGTGCTCCTTCCATAGTAATCCTTGGCTCTGTGAGACACGACCGCGGCGTTTTCCGGCAGTAGGGGGAAAAGAGAGGCCCCACCGTAGAAAGAGATGACTAGATCGTGCGGGGACGCTTGTAGTAACGTCCCTGATTCGGTTGTGCTGTATAGTAGGGATTGCGGTATCTGTACAAAAATACATACGGCTAAAATAAAAAAATAAAAATTTAAATATGTTTATTAATAATATAATAATAATAATAATAATTGTTATCTATGGGTCTATTACCGGAAATAAATGAATTTAGATTTTTTTTAATTTAAAGTCTATTTTAATTATTGTAAGAGTGTGACATCGTCTATGTTGTTCTGGGAGTGAAAAGAAAACATATAATACTACAGCTGCTTCTCTTCCCGGGCATACTGTACAAGTCAGTAGAGGGACAAGAGGGTCTTGGTGTTTTGTAGGCGATGGGCTGACCACCTGTCACTACTAACCGAACTTGTACATCTCAACTATACCCTCAAAATTGGTCAGAAGTGGCATCATGTGGTTCTATCGGCCCTTGGTGTGCTCTGCCTACCCCGTAAGGGATAAAGGTGTGTGCATGTATGTATTTATGTAAGTGTGATAGTGGTCATCCATCGAACGTTCGAGCGAATCTAGTGCAGATTTAGCAGATTTGATTTGGGATTTTTGCCGACAAATTAAAATGATAAGTCCTGTGCTGATGAGGGATACATCAGCTGCATCTTCTTTCAAACATGTTGTAAGAGTCGACTAAGGTACTATTACCGTTTAAATATAACAACATTAAACTATCTCTGTGCCAAATTTCATTTTAATTGGTTCAGTAGTTTTTGACAGAGTTACTTTCGCATTTATAATATTAGTAAGGATGGAGGATACTCAAGTTTTCCAATATTATACTCTGTCTCTTACCTGTATACTAGCGTGTATGAGCGAGTCAGCTAGGGTGAACATTGGAGCTAGCGTCCTATTGGTCGTGGTGCAGTGTGGGCGGAGCGAGTGGGGCGAGTGGGGCGAGAGGGGCGAGGGCGGGGCGGAGTGCCACACGCACGTCACTCCGCTGAAGCCTGCGCCCACACTGAAACGCTCCACTGCTAGGTTTGTCTGAAACAAAGTAATAAATCATCCTGTCGCTCTATTCCACTCTAATCCATTTTGCGAATTCGTTAATAGATTAGATTCCGCATTTTAGTACACTCTAATCCTCTGATGTCCACCGATAAATCCACCGATTGCATGTCACTCAGAGAGCTATGGAAAGGTCAATGCTCGGAATCTCGCGAATGGACAAAGTCCGAAACGAGATTATCCGACAGAAATGTCTCGAAATGTAGCAGACTGAAGTGGCAGTGGGCAGGCCACATCTGTCATAGAACCGATGGACGGTGGAGTAAACGGGTTCTTGAATGGAAACCGCGCCTCGGCAAACGTAGCGTTGGGCGCCCTCCGGACAGATGGACCGATGTCTTAAAGAGGACGGCTGGTAGTGACTGAATGGCAAAAACGGGAAATCGAGCCATGTGTACAAGTCAGTAGAGAGACAAGAGGGTCTTGGTATTTGTAGGCGATGAGCTGACCACCTGTCACTACTAACCGAACTTGTACATCTCAACTATACCCTCAAAATTGGTCAGAATTGGCACCATATGGTTCTATCGGCCCTTGGTAAGGGATAAAGGCGTGATTATATGTATTTATGTATTTTATAACTAGCGATCCGCCCAAGCTTCTCACGGCTGCAATACGAAATTCCCCTGCACGTGGACGAAATTATGGGAGCTACTTATAGTAGTATAAAACACAGCAAGAGAAATTCTAACAGGTACTCTTACCTTATGTGCCTGTACATTAGAAGTATACGCCGATATATCCTCCGCAGCACGCATCAAATCAGTACAGGCTCCGTAGATACTCTCTGCTCTGGCCATTACAGATGATGTTATGTTCATCGTCGAACTTATCACTTCTAATAGGGATCCACCTGGAATTACACACAATGATTATCTGTGTTATATGCATAAAAATCACATTTACCTACTTACATATAAGTACTGGAAAAAACGAGAGAATCGATGTGCATTATGTATGATTTAGTCCTGCAATATACATACAGAGCTAACTGCTAAAAATGTTTATATTTTATACATTCTAAGCTCTGGTTTAAACTTATGACCTAGTTAGAAATGCCTCCCCCAGGGCACGCCACAAGACTGCCATGGGGGGTATTTGCCCATAGTCACCATGCTGGGCAGGCGGGTTGGTGACAGCAGTTTGTATTTTGGACTATGTTTTCAACACGGGAGGCGCTGCCCGCCTCCCGGAAACCCTTAATCGCCTCGTTCGATACCCACGGGCAGGCATGGGGTGGTACAAATTCTACTCTGCCGGCACCACGCGGCCAAGTTAATTAGTTAGAAAGTAAGACAAATTAATAATTACAAATTTTACTGCTAGAGTAACATTTGTTTTATTTTTCCTTTTGATTTTAGTGGCAACTTACAGAGTTCTTTCTCTTCTGGAATATACTGCATATAATTCCTCACAGCCCGAGCAATAAACATAACATCATCTGGATCTGAAATCTCTGCTAATGGATACGTTTTTTCCTGAATCAGCATAGCCAATCTCTCTGTAGCATTCACTGCTGAATATTGCACTAAACTAACATTTAATAATGCAAACTGTTGAAGCAGTTTTGTCACATTGCTAATGTACGAACATTCGGTGGTGTTTGCGGGTCCCCAGGTAGCATTGGCATGGCACTGTCTAAAGGCAAACCCTTCACCACCCCTGCAAGGGACTGATGCTGTATGATTTAGCAGCAACTGGGGCCATGAATATAACCCTTTGTTATCTGAAGTGTAGTTTGTCAAACAATACTGTGTGTTGTTCGACAGCACGAGTACTTCAATAGTGTGATTATGTTTTACGTGGTTCTTGTCTGTATACATGCAAGTCCAATTGCCCATATGATGGTCTGTAACGTTAGGGAAATAGGCTGTTGTCTCCGCTAACCCTTCTTCATTCATGTTTGAATTCGTTATGTTAACGTCACAAATTTCCAGCATTGGATGTATCCATTTCAATACATAATCTACTACTGCTGAGGCAAATGGTGCGTTACAGGTTAATGTGAGGGTGTCTCCTTCAAAAACAACTTGATCATGGCCCGGTTTGACGATTAGACTCTTTGTAGGCAGTGAGCTACCGCAAGCAGAGAGGTCTAAGTATAACCGAAGTTTGCTGACACTGTTATTGGCCATGTTTTCGGGAAAGGCACATTTAGGTCCACCGGTAAGCTTCACACTTGTGTTTCTTGACCAATCCCTAATCCAGAGCAAGTCGCAATCACATATTAGTGGATTGAATTGGATGTCTCTGAAAAAATAAATATTCCTGATGTTAATCATTTGTTTCTAGATGCAATCATGAGAGAATCATAAATGCAGGCAATAAAATAAAAATAAGTCTGTAACCTTTTGTCAGTCAAACAAAATGTCGAAATTATCCGGGATAAAAAGATTTTCCCGGGATATGTTAAATGGGACCTGTCACAATATATTCCTGAAAACTACATCGAAATCGGTCCAGCCGTTTCTGAGATTAGTGTGCACAAACATCGATCCGTTACGATTTTATTATATCTATAGATTAAGAGTAGTGTTTATTACATTTGTTGGGCATAAATCCTCCAAATTTATGTGTGTATATTGTCAACGCATACGTCATGTGACTGTGTGTACAATAAAGAATATTAGATAAACGCATTATATTAAAAATAACATTAGATGTTTAATGTCTTTATTGTACACAGAGACATTGGTCAGTATATTGATTTCACTTAGTAACACAAAGAATTTACAAAAGGAAGCTTATTTCTTTTATACCTATACATATAATATCTTCTACAATTTAGACAGGATGATGAGAATTTTTACAAGTTAAGTTAAAAAATTTATACTCACAAAAATTTCAACCCCAAAAGGTAGTCAAAAGTGCCAAATGCTAGCACTGATATGTGATTCTGAGCTAGAACAAGCCTTTCTAAATTTATGAGGCCCTTAAACATCTCTTTGTAGACATTGCTAATCTGGTTGTAGGCTAAATCTAGCTTCTGTAGGGAGGTCATGTTGTAGAAGGCATCAGACTCTATCAAAGTTATCTGATTTCTGCTCAGGTCTCTGAAAGTGATTTTTTTATTTATATTATGCTTGTTTTCACCTTACCATATTATTATCAGATCACTAGCATAGCCATTCTCATTCATGTAGGAATACTGCTGTCCAGTATAATAAAATCTGTATTTTCTAGAATGACTTGGTTAGCATGTGTTCCTTCAGCAGTTTTGGAAAAAGAAGATATTACAGACAGGGAAGAATTACTCTTTTGGTTATTTATTTATATTTGTGAGTTAAATTTAAAAAAAAAAACATATTTATTCATACTTACAATTTCTGCAACTTTGGCAAGTGCAGTTCTCTTGATAAAGTTGAGATTGCATTCCTAGATAAGTCCCTAAAAATAGTAAAATAGAATCAGTACATATATAAACATAGTGCCTACTTATGTTTGTGACCAGATCCTGTTCTTCTGACTACCCCCATTTCAGGAACACAGCTGTGTATGTGTGTATTTGTTATCCCATATAAGACCTCAACCCGAGGTAATAAGATACTGTAGTTGAATAAACATTTATTCTAGAACATTTAAATACATTACAGACTTCATTGTGTACTGAAAGACATAAATTTTAACTGAGATGTTTACTCACAAGCTGCCAATTGCGGAAAACAATTTTGTTAGGTCTACTTCTTTGAGCTCAGTAATTTGAGAGGAATTTCCACCGCATTTTAGCTTTAGTAGTTCCCCTGGTTGCGGCTCCGTCGACGCCCCGTCTGCCGACTTCATACTCTTGCAAACACATAGCGAAGGACAATGACCAACTACTTTCTGCACCCACAGAATACCTACGGCAATAATCATAAACCACTTCATGGCTTCTATTTCCTTTAAAACTGTTATAAACACTGGCAAATAGCCAAACTCGAAATACAATCACATTTTCACAAATTCTTCGCATTCATAAATGACTGCAGTCACAATGTCTCCGATATAAAAGTAACAGTTACAGGAAACTATAAATGTGATAACAAAATAAACATTTTTCTTGTTATAATTGCGGAATGTAAGAAGAAATCATAAAAATAAACAAAAATCGAAACTGAACACAAAAACGTCCGACATTTGTATTTGAACGAATGAATGAATGACACAAACTAAGGTTGCGTTCACTTTTACAAGGATCCTGCTCGTCGCTCTTAAAAAGTGACAGTGACAGCACACAATGCAGCCAACTGAGCCAACTAGCGTTGCCGAACTATCGATAGTTTGACTATCGATAGTTCGGCAAAAAGACCTCAAAAATCATCTATAATATCGATAGGCCTCTCGATACTATCGATAGCTAAGTTTGGTAAAATAGTACCGGTATACTGCAATACTATCGATATTATTATGCAATTACTATCGATAGTATCTAGGCCATGACTATTGTAATAATAATTGATACTATCGATACTATCAATATGTTTGGGCGGTCGATATTAGGTTGTGATTCAATAGTATTATATATTGTGTATTGTATGAATATTGGTTGATGTAGCTAGTAAATATTTTGAGGCTGTAATCTTGATGTGTTGTGGAAGGGTTTCACAAAACGTCAACGCAGCAACAGTGGAGAGTATAAAACCATCTAGTTTTCTGTCATCCACTAGACAATTATTGTATTAGCAATACTATTGAGGAAAAGTTCAATATCGATGGGATAAAACTATCGATAGTATCGATAATATCACTTGTTATTGCAATATTCAGTAGCAATAGTATAGATACTATCCATAGTGCATTCGATATTGAACTTCGATATTATCGATAGTATTGGTGTGTGCCTCAGAACAATAACTAGATATTGTTCTGAGGTGTGTGCCAATAGTATTGCCTCTTACGTGGCTATCGATACGATCGATATTATCGATATTATCGATAGTGATGATGATGATGATGATGAAGTAATATTTTGATTACTTGTTATGTGAATATAGTGCGTGTGCATGGTTTTATATGCAGGTAAGCTAAGTAAAATTTTAGTCGGAATACGATCTCTTCATGGGCTCATATAAGTTGTTTCTGCTTTTTTTATTTTTACTAATTTTAAACTCGTTCGAGGATTTTCCCGAAGTTTCCATTCATCATCATTATCATCCATCACAAATTCAGAATTCATTTACTAAAGACAATGATTATGGCTGTATGGGCTTAGTTCTCCTTGCCTTTTCTTCAGGATGATAAACTAATTTAAAAAAAAAAATTCAAAAGTTTGGAATCGTCGTTGCCACAGGTTGCCGTTTTTATTTACGAGCATTTGCTTTCATAGTGTTCTGTGCTTTCAATTCCAAAATAAATGTATCGCTAATTAAGCTTGTTACAATATGCAAGATTCAAGATTCTCAGACAATGATGTCTCAAAGCGTGATGTTCCTTCTTTTATTGA
The DNA here is from genome assembly GCA_014607495.2 of Carposina sasakii. NCBI lineage: Eukaryota > Metazoa > Arthropoda > Insecta > Lepidoptera > Carposinidae > Carposina > Carposina sasakii. Next base: position 4,314,181 of record CP053161.1, read on the forward strand.
GCCGAGACCTCCGTTAATATCGAATCCCTTCATGAGACCACGGCCGCAGAAGGGCACAAACTTATTAGAATTCTTTGAAGAGGATTCAGAGTATGAAGAACCGGAATTAGTGCAGGTTTACTTGCGTATAAAACCGTGTAATGTGCCCTGTCACTTGTATGAAGTGCGATCAGATCGGTGTCTTATAACTTCCCTGGATACTGCTACTGCTGGTCATGGAAGACGCACGCAGCACCATGTATCTAAAATGTACACATTCTCTCATATTTTCCAAGAAAATGCTACCCAGAAGGTTTGTTATTCTTCAACTTTAACTTTTTTAAATGTAAATGGCTCCATCGACTATCGACGTTTGTTATTATTCATTTATCTCTACTATATTACATTCAGAATATGGTTTAAAATGCATTTAAATTTGTTACAAAAATACACTTCACCTGAATCTATAATAGTCGAAAAAGAAACTATATTTTTAAATTACAGGAATTCTATATCTATCTCACTCAGATGTTTTTTTTTTCTTAATAATATTTATAATCACAGGAACTCTTTGAGAGGGTGGTTAAAGACAATCTAAAGCGGGTACCAGAGGGCCAAAGCTTCACCCTCCTCACCTATGGAGCATCAGGTTCCGGTAAGACGTACACCCTGATGGGAACAGTTGGTGCACCAGGACTGGTCCCTCGATCTTTAGAGTATATATTCAAGTTGTTGGAGGCATCTCAAAAGCCGTTGTATAAGCCTACTGAGAATGGATCGGAAAAACTGAATAATTTTGAACAGGAGCAAGAGTTGCAGGTAATATTTTAATGTTGTTTTTTATCTTACATAGAAATAAAGATAGAATCTGGTCTGAACAAACTCAGTACTTACTTATCTGCCAAGATTTAACAAAAATGTAATTCATTCTTTAGCCCTTAGAGACTCCTCACTCTAACATCTTTTAGTGCCTGCGTCACTTGTTTCTAAAGGCCAAAATATAACACAATTTATTGTAAACTAGTGGATGCCCGTCCGCATGGACTACAGAATAAAACAAAATGTCAAAATTACCCAGGATAAAAAGTAGCATATGTTAAGTGGGACTTGTCGCAATATATTCCTAAAAACTGCATCGAAATCGGTTCAGTCGATTCTGAGATTAATGTGCACAAACAACAAACATCATTTTTTTGGGTACTATTGCGTTGATAAAGGTCTCCGATGATATTTTTTCTCATATATCTTCCATGTACAGACAGCGATCCATTACATTTTGACTATATGTATAGATAAGAGATAAAATGGTATGAAGATTCACACCAATAGCTGATTTGCCACAAACATGTGTCATAATCCCAATTCGTCTTGGTTACAGTATGTAAGGAAACTGCAAGCCCTCGCAGTCCCTCAAAAAGACAAGTACAAGCGAATGAGTATCCAGCTCCATAGCGACCTTACTGTCAGCAGCTTTGACATCTCGTGCAAGACACGGTATTATGTTTGGGTAAGTGTTATTTGACTGAATGGTGAAAACGGGAGAATGAGGTTTGTAGTTTGCCCTGGAGAAACAGCATGGAGCCCTGATGTTTCCTAGCTCCAAATATGTTTGTTACGGATTGCAATACTGCCCTATTAAGCTCAAAAGCGGTATCTCAGTGAAAGCTAGTTTGAAGGTAATAGAGACGTTATGTGAAATTGTGATGCGATGAAAATTATATACCGCTTTTGTGCTTAGTAGAGCAGTATAGGGTGATGTGATGTTACAATGTAGCTATACTCGAGTTTAACCAATATTGTAAGGAACTAAAAAAGGTAGATAAGGGGCACTATTGTAATAGTAATTGTAACTAATTACCCGACTGCGCGTCACCAAGGAGTGGTAATATGTTTAGCAGCCTATGTATTTTTGTATGTTCCTTTGAAGCACTGTACAGACCAAAGGCCTGGACCAATTTTTTATAAAAAGTACTTGACATGATATGACAATATGAGGCATACTTACGCAATGACTGCTATTGCTCTTCGACATATGTATTTGCGATATCTAAGAGTATAAGCGTTTTGACGCATGCGCGATTGCTTTGATGCGTGTCATACAGCGGTCCTTTAATATTCAGCATCTTTACCAACTGGCAGCCCTTACTTGCGGCCAAATTGGAACAGGCAATCCTATACCACAATAATCACAAAAAAATTAGCTTTTTAGTGTTAAAAGAAATAATAATTCTTACTATATTCTGTTTTAGGTGTCATTTGTGGAGATATACAATGAAGGAATATACGACTTATTGGTGCCTGGTGATAGAAGAACAGCTTCTAAACTGAGGATAAGAGAAGACTCCAATGGCAATGTTTATGTCAAGGTAAGGTATCATATGATATGTCCTGCAAACAATATTACCATGCAAACTTCCACCGAAAATTGGTTTGAACGAGATCTAGTAAGTAATCTTTTAAATATGTTATAAATCGTAAACCGCAATTTACCTTTCATACGGAACCCTACATGGGCGAACCCGACTCGCACTTGGCCGCTTTTTTGTATAGCAAGGCGAGATGTAAGTTGTTCATCCCCCAAGAAGACACCCCTGACATGAGTTGGTTTTCACAGATTAAGAAACAAGAGCTTTTTAGCAGTATTATTTGAGGCTCCTGGTTTACTAGAAAAATGAAAATTCAATTATAAAGTTGATTATTTTAGGGTTTTACTTAATTTAACTATTTGGGTGGACTAATTCAAAAAGTCACTCAGTCCAATTTTATTTTTAGCATTTGAGTTGTGAGCTCTAGATTAGAAAGAAGCGCAAACTGAAGCTAGCTGATTTCATTCATTTCTGAATGGTCATACTTAATATTAAATCAAGATGGTTATAACATGTAACTCATCTCCAAAAAAATAGTTCAAAATCAATAGATGATTTCTAAAAATCACAAAGGTAACTAATATTCTATTTCAACGTTCTTATTGAATGAAAAATAGTAAACGTTTTAAAGCTATAGGTGCGACATCTATTGGTCGTTTTTCAGTTGTAACTGTAGTCTTACAACCAAAAATTTTTTTTTGGTTTTTTTTTTATTATGTTGGTTTTAGTGTTTGCTTTGGTTTTCTCGGGAAAATTACGCGTCGACGTGCATTTCTGAAAAAATAAATTGCAATCTGCATCCTTATTACCTAAATAGCAAAAGCAAAGCGATAGCGAAAATTTTACAAAATTCGCTGTATGCTTGTCAAATTCGTATTACGTAAAATAATATTCAAATGAATTTTGACATTTCAAGGTGAATAATTTGCAGTAGCAGAGCCGAAGCAATGTGGTAGCGAAAAATACCGGCCTAGTGCGAGTCGGACTCGCGCATCGAGGGTTCCGTAAAACCTGTTTTATTATGGGACGTAAATAAATATTTACGGTTTCCGCAATTTTTCCTTTATCTGTGCCACTGGCCACTAGAGGTCGCTTAGTCCGAGTTAGAACGCGATATGGTTGTCTTTAATGTGTTTCATTGTGTCATCTGAATTTTCATAAGTGTACGGTTGAACTTGCACCATTCCATTCGTTAAGGGTGTGAACACCCATGTACAAATATCAGCAGCCGCCTCTGATCTGTGCCATATGACGTTACTTCGTACTAAATTTCAAGATTCTTAGTTCACGGGAAGTAAGCTTTTGATTACGTTGGCTTAGCTTTTGATTATTAAGGGACCGTAGATCTGAGTACTTATATATGAGTATTTAATAGGTATAAATTTCAGCTTGATATCTCCACGCGTTAATGAGAAAAAGGGTCATGACAGACGGACGGACGGACGGAGACGTAGGGACTAATGGACGGACGGACAACAAAGTGATCCTATAAGGGTTCCGTTTTTTCCTTTTGAGCTACTGAACAGGGGGGCAGATTTCACAGTGATGATTATGTCAAAATGTTCGTGCTTACGTCAGTTATATTACAGGGTGTATCACAAGCGTTCGTGCGTAGTGGGTCGGAAGCATATGACGTGCTGGTGGCCGGTAAACACAACCTACAGGTAGCAGCTACCGGCATTCACGCGCAGTCATCGCGATCGCACTGCATATTTACTATTACGGTGCTTGCCGAGAACGGTGAGTTGTATATTAACCCTGCTACTAATAAACATAGCGTTAAGTTATAACCTCGTTACTACACTTGATTTTTGACAACAAAATATACATATGTAGGTAAGTATGGAATATCTGTCAAATTAAACTGCGAATAGTTTATACCTAGTATAGATAGAATTTACTTGACAATCACATACACACGGACAGCAACAACATAGAACAAGACAATGGAAATAGGGTAGAAATAGACACAATAGAAAAGAGTAGGCAAACAGGTAAGAGCACACATGTAGAAAAGAACAGTAACAGGAAGGACTGTGCACCCTATTTGGAGCCCCGCAGTCACGTCCCGTGTAAGTGCAACCGCCAAATAGGTCCCTTTTCATCTGAATGCTTCTAGAACAAAGTAAGGCGTGCTTACCATGCAAACAGCGCTGAGATAAAGGTTTTTATTAGTAAGGCCTTACGTATGTAAATACTATTTCGTGTAGCAGAGCCGTCTATTTCGTTTAATTTGACTTGACTGATTTGACATATGTATCTGCCATCGATCCATGCACGGACGACCAAAGTCTACGGTCTACAATACTGATTGATTATTAACTAGCGGCCGCCCACGACTTCGTACGCGAGAAAGAGCATTACAGCCGTGCGGAGCCGGGGCGGGTCTCTAGTTATACATGTAAACCTTCCTCTTGAATCACTCTATCTATTAAAAAAACCGCTTCATAATCCGTTGCGTAATAATAACATTGTCAATAGAGTACCCTAAAGCGACGAGCGTGCATGAAGAATATTATCAAATTAGATGAAGCGAAAGTGGTATGTCAGGATTGTAGCAAGTGGAGATCTGTGCCTCATCATCATCATCAGTCTATTGCAGTCCACTGCTGGACGTAGGCCTCCCCCAGGACACGCCACAAGACTGCCATGGGGGGTATTTGCCCATAGTCACCACGCTGGGCAGGCGGGTTGGTGACCGATTCTCTGCCGGAAAAGGGGCGTGATTTTTATGTATGTACTAGGGATCCGACCCGGGTTTGCACGGGTGTAATGCCCTTTCACATGGACAAAGTCGTGGGCCGCCGCTATAGCAAAGTGGTAAACGCATTTTTAAAAAAAAAATTCTCCGTAAGAATCATCCTCGTACTTCAAGGAATATTAAAAAAAAAGAATTAGCGAAATGGGTTCAGCTGTTCTCGAGATTTACTAAGCAACACTTTTGCCCGTAAATGATATGCTCGAATACTCATATGCCAGAAATTTACTTGCCCGAATTTGTTATTTGTACTCTTTGTTTGCCCGAAAATTAGATTCCATACGTATGAACCAGAAAATAAAAAACGAAAAAAAAAACATTGAAGCGTACAAATAAAATCAATGAGATATTATCTAACAAAGGCATAATTTTTGCGTGGTTTAGCATCAAATTTGTATTTTCATTAAGTGAAAAGTTAATTTTAATAAATATATGACAGTATGATTATATATTACAATTGTTTTTATTTTTAATAAGTACTTACCTACTTATCACTATAATTGAGCCTTTATCCTAAAAGCCATTAGCATTCTGGCACTTCGCCGGCTGCTACCGCGGCACGCTCGCTTCGCTCGCTCGGCTTGTGCATTGTTTGTTATACTCTAACCTAACCTACCCAAACCAAAGCTTTTATTTATCGATTAGTTTAAACCGACTTTATGCTTTTTTCTAAAATCAATTTCTATGGCAAATTATTTTATGACATATGATAACTATAATATGGCTTACAATGATTATGGCAATGATGTTATTGAAATTGACTTTACGGAAAACAAAGTTTCTAGCATATGAGTATTACGGCAAACAAGTGAGTATGACATGTAAAATTATGAAAAACTATATTATGTCTGTCGACCATTATGGCAATTGAAATTCTGTCAAGTGGAGGTATTCCATTATAGATGTAATGTATGCACTGCGTAACTACATCAACACCCTATTATCTAGAGAGCGGCGTGCGCGCATCGTGCGTGCGCCTGTGCGACCTGGCGGGCTGCGAGCGAGCGCGGCGCACGCGCAACGCCGGCGCGCGTCTGCAGGAGTCGCGCGCCATCAACACGTCGCTGCACGTGCTCGAGCGCTGCGTGGCGGCGCTGCGCCGCGCGCGGCCAGGCGTCGTGCCTTACCGGTGAGACACGTTACAGGGGGCGCGGGGTGCCTTACCGGTGAGACACGTTACAGGGGGCGCGGGGTGCCTTACCGGTGAGACACGTTACAGGGGGCGCGGGGTGCCTTACCGGTGAGACACGTTACAGGGGACGCGGGGTGCCTTACCGGTGAGACACGTTACAGGGGGCGCGGGGTGCCTTACCGGTGAGACACGTTACAGGGGGCGCGGGGTGCCTTACCGGTGAGACACGTTACAGGGGGCGCGGGGTGCCTTACCGGTGAGACACGTTACAGGGGGCGCGGGGTGCCTTACCGGTGAGCGACGTTACAGGGAGCGCGGGATGCCTTACCGGTGAGCGACGTTACAGGGAGCGCGGGATGCCTTACCGGTGAGCGACGTTACAGGGAGCGCGGGATGCCTTACCGGTGAGCGACGTTACAGGGGGCGCGGGGTGCCTTACCGGTGAGCGACGTTACAGGGAGCGCGGGATGCCTTACCGGTGAGCGACGTTACAGGGAGCGCGGGATGCCTTACCGGTGAGCGACATTACAGGGAGCGCGGGATGCCTTACCGGTGAGCGACGTTACAGGGAGCGCGGGATGCCTTACCGGTGAGCGACGTTACAGGGGGCGCGGGGTGCCTTACCGGTGAGCGACGTTACAGGGAGCGCGGGGTGCCTTACCGGTGAGACACGTTACAGGGGGCGCGGGGTGCCTTACCGGTGAGCGCCGTTACAGGGAGCGCGGGGTGCCTTACCGGTGAGACACGTTACAGGGGGCGCGGGGTGCCTTTTAGCGGTGATGTTTGAGGTCACTAGGTAGGTTGTGGCGGCGTGAAGGAAACTCCAGCTTCAGCAGTAAATGAATATATTACCACAACACAGAAAGTCAGAAGGAGAAGAGTGAAAGTACAGAAAGACAGGAGAAGGCACACGAGCACGAAAGTACATAGGTACATACACAACACATAGACATATAAATAGGCCACCAGTGGCGTAGCGGCACTCGCGTATGTGGGTCGTCGCGGTACAGGGTGGCGTGTACTTTGTGTCACAGTCCTAGGACGACTGGAGGTACCAGCGCATGGGCAGCGTGGTGTGGCGCGATCACGTTCGGCGCCGTCAGCAGTTTTGCTGAACTACGGATATCGCGCGGCGTTGCTTGTGCGTTAAATATAGTGTTGCGAATGTATGACTATGATGTGTGTAATGCTTGTCTTCTTGTAGGTGTACATATATATGAAATATAGTGTATCAGTTTAGTATTAATAAATATAAATACACATATAGATATATATAAATATGTATCAGGTCACCTACAGTACTCCCTTCCAGAGACCGAGTCTACGGGCGATAGTAATCTGGGAAGTGAACTCGCCTTCCCGATCGCGTTACCCGTACTGGTGGTGGATGGTCTGGTTGTGGTGGTCGGTCAGGAGGATCAGTACCGCCGCGTGGCGGTAGAGGTACGGCATTGTCAGTCAGTATATAGGCTGGTTTCAACCGATCTATACTGACTATCACGTCCTTACCCCTGACGCGTATTTTAAAGTGCTTGGCACTTCGGCACAAAACTTCGTGTGGGCCTGTGTAGGCCGGTTGGAGAGAACCACGTAGCGCGTCTTCCCTAAGGAATACGTGGCTACATGTGGTGAGGTCCTTAAACACGAAGGTTTTGTGTCTCGAGTGGTGCTGGGTTGGGACCGGACGTATCTTCTCGGCAAAGGACTTGAGACGTGCTGAGAATTCGGAGATGTCGGTGGTGTAGCCTATGAGGTTATGGCCGAAGAATTCGCCAGGTAGGCGGAGTGGCTCACCGTACACCAGTTCAGCCGAAGAAGTCTTCAAGTCCTCCTTGATGGAGGTTCGTATGCCGAGAAGAACGAGAGGTAACGTCTCGGTCCAGTTTGCGTCAGCATGGCAGGTAATGGCTGCCTTTAGTTGGCGGTGAAAACGCTCAACCAAGCCGTTGCACTGTGGGTGGTAAGCCGTTGTCCTTCGGTGATCGAAACCGATGGACTTGGACAGTTGCTGGAACAGCGCTGATTGGAACTGTCCTCCGCGGTCGGTAACGATCTCGGAAGGACATCCATAGCGCGACACCCAACAGGAAAGGAACGCTTTTGCTACCGTTTCGGCTGTAATATCGGTAAGTGGTACAGCTTCCGGCCATCGCGTGAAGCGATCGACGGCTGTAAGGCAGTACCGATATTCACCATCTGGCGGCAGAGGGCCGATCAGGTCTAGATGGACATGTTTGAAACGCGCCGAAGGTAAATCATGCGTACCTAAAGGTGACGCGACGTGCCTGTTTACCTTCGTGCGCTGGCAGGCCAAACATGCCTTAGCCCATTCACGGCAGTCCTTGTGCATCAGAGGCCACACAAAGCGTTCTGCAACGAGCTTGGATGTGGCGTTTGCGCCTGGGTGGCAAAGCGAATGCAGGCAGTTATATACCTGCTGACGCAGTTGTTGCGGGACGAAGGGCCTTGGAATCGGCGTACTGGCGTCGCAGTACAAAGCAGTACGACTTCCAGGAACCTTCGTCTTGATGAGGCGAAGAGAGGACTCACCCCGGAGACACGCTGTAAGGTCTGGATCTGTAGCTTGCATTTTGGCCATCACTTCAAGATCGACGGGCATCTGCAGTTCGTTCACGCGGGAGAGTGTGTCGGCCACGACGTTACTCTTACCCGAGATGTGGCGAATCTCGGTGGTGAACTGCGAGATGAAGTCCAGGTGTCTATACTGACGCGGCGAACAGTTACGTTTCCGTTCATGGAAAGCGTAACAGAGCGGCTTGTGGTCAGTATAGACCGTGAAGTGAGTGGCCTCTAGCATGTGGCGGAAGTACCTTATGCTCTCGTAGATGGCAAGGAGCTCGCGATCGTACGGTGAGTACTTCGCTTGCGATGGGCTCAACTTGCGCGAGAAAAATGCTAAAGGCTGCCAAGATCCATCCTTAAGCTGCTGTAGGACTGCACCTATTGCCGTATCAGAGGCATCAGTGACAAGTCCTAACTTAGCTTGCGAGTCAGGGTGAGCCAATAGAGCAGCGTTGCTCAGGCTCTTCAAACAATCCCTAAAGGCTTGCAGCGAATTTCCCTCTATGTGGACGGGATGGGAAGCCTTGACCGATCCGGTCAGCAAGGCGTTCAGGGGAGCTTGAGTCTGGGCGGCGTTGGGTAAAAATCGGCGGTAAAAATTTACCATGCCGAGAAATCGCCTAAGCTCCCTGACTGTTTTCGGAATGGGAAATTCCGAAATAGCTCGAACCTTGCTTTCCAGAGGCTTGGTGCCACTTTCCGAAATGGCGTAACCTAGAAATGTTACCTCGGGAGCGCCGAAAACACACTTACCCGTATTGATGAGTACGCCATAGGTCTGCATACGTGTAAAAAGTTGCCGAAGGTGGTCTTCGTGCTCACGAGCCGACTTGCTAAAGACCAAAAAGTCGTCGAGGTAAGGGTAAACAAAATCTAGGCCACGCGTCATTTCGTCGACAAACCTCTGGAAAGTTTGACCAGCATTCCTAAGCCCGAACGTCATAAAGGGGAATTCGTACAAACCGAAAGGGGTGGTGATTGCGGTCTTCGGTATGTCCTCCTTAGCGACCGGTATCTGGTTGTAAGCCTTAACAAGGTCAATGACCGAAAAGTACTTACAACCAGACAGACTGTGCGAAAAGTCATGTATATGACGGATCGGGTATTTATCCGGGATAGTCCTGGCGTTGAGTAGGCGGTAATCGCCGCAAGGACGCCAACCATTGTCCTTTTTGGACGCGAGGTAGAGTGGGGATGCCCACGGACTATCGGACGGACGCGCTGTACCGTTCGATAACATGCATTCGATTTCCTTTTTCGCAATTTTCAATTTGTCGGGGGCGAGACGTCGGGGCGAGCATGATACTGGAGGGCCTGGTGAGGTAATAATATGGTGTGTAGTATTGTGCTTGACGATACCCGGAGTACCAGCAGGGCGTGTTATTTCCGGATATTCGGACAGAATCGCGTGATACACACTGTTACCTCCAGTCGGGACTATAATGCTGGACAGAGATAAACTATTCTTACTAACTAAAGAAGCTACGGTACTGACCTTGGTTAGGCTATCGGAGAGTTTGTGTTTGCTGACGTCGACGATAAGCCCATAATGTGAAAGAAAATCTACGCCGATTATGGTTTTCGTGACGTCAGCAACCACGAAACGCCATGGGAAGTTACGGCGTAGGCCCAAGTTTAAATTTAAATTTACGTACCCGTAAGTATCGATAGCCGAACCATTGGCAGCACCGAGCTGATATGACGTTTTTGTACGGCACTCGCGGATCGCGGACACTGGGAACACACACACGTCACTTCCGGTGTCTATCAGGTATTCAGTTTGTGATGCACGATCCCTGATGAACAGGCGACCGGTGGTGGAGCTGCGGACGCTCTGTGACGTCATCGCCGTGTGTCCGGCGAGTGAGCGCGATGACGGCTGCACCTGTTCCGCGAAGTCCTGCGCCTCGGAAGAATCGGCGTGGGCGGGGGCGGCTGATGGTATCTGCCGCGCCTTGCGCGGTGATGATGGTCGGCTACGATGATCTCGTCGTAGATTTGTCATCGGTCTAGGTCGCTGTGCGCGCGCAGTAAGGTCACTCACTATCTTAGTGAGGGCCGCAATTTGACGCGTCAGCACTTCGACCTGTGATAATGGCGATGATGGTGCCGGTGCGACGGTGATGGGTTGACCGTCGAGATGTTGGTGAGTCGTTCGGGCATGTGTAGGAACGGCAGGTTTGCATTCCGCCATTTTGATGTGCGAATTCGTGCGCGTGGTGATGTTGAAGCACTTTCACTGTGTAGTAATGTCCGTGTCCTTTGCGGGGTCACCAGTTTAGTGGTGATGGTGTTGGTCGCTAGGTAGGTTGTGGCGGCGTGAAGGAAACTTCAGATTCAGCAGTAAATGAATATATTACCACAACACAGAAAGTCAGAAGGAGAAGAGTGAAAGTACAGAAAGACAGGAGAAGGCACACGAGCACGAAAGTACATAGGTACATACACAACACATAGACATATAAATAGGCCACCAGTGGCGTAGCGGCACTCGCGTATGTGGGTCGTCGCGGTACAGGGTGGCGTGTACTTTGTGTCACAGTCCTAGGACGACTGGAGGTACCAGCGCATGGGCAGCGTGGTGTGGCGCGATCACGTTCGGCGCCGTCAGCAGTTTTGCTGAACTACGGATATCGCGCGGCGTTGCTTGTGCGTTAAATATAGTGTTGCGAATGTATGACTATGAAGTGTGTAATGCTTGTCTTCTTGTAGGTGTACATATATATGAAATATAGTGTATCTGTTTAGTATTAATAAATATAAATACACATATAGATATATATAAATATGTATCAGGTCACCTACATGCCTTACCGGTGAGACACGTTACAGGGGGCGTGGGGTGCCTTACCGGTGAGCGACCGCTGCCGGACATACCTCTCTACACGTGCTGGAGCGATTCGTAAGGCTACCGCCGCTGGCGTGTTTTACAACCAACTTTCTGTAACAGATAAGGACGGTTTATTCCACTAGGCTATTCTTTATTGTCCTATGGCGAACATAATCACCTCAGTGATCACATGCAACCCCAATAAAATTATTATTTACTTTGGTAAGTATCCTAAAGTCACCTTGGAATAAATATCACTTTATGTGCTCACATAAAAATAAAATTTCATCCATCCATCTTCAAGCGAGTCCAAACTGACCCACGCTCTTTGTGCTTTTACTTGGAACAAACTAACTGACAATCTCCATATCCCCAGCGAGTCCAAACTGACCCGCCTGCTGGGCTCAGGTCTGTCGGGGCGGGGGGAGGCGGTCAGCATGGTGGTGACGTTGCACCCGTCGCCCGCCGACACGCACGAGACCAAGCATGTGCTGGCGTTGGCGGCGCAGGCGAAGGATATACGTGAGTACCTACGTGAGAACCTACCACATACATACAGTACTATACAGGATGCGGGTGACAGCCAGGCAAATACTGAAATGCTGAACAAGTACCTACCATTGTGTTGAGTTATACGACAGTGTTATTACTTGCAGGAAATATATTTTTTATATGATTTTCAGTAATCTTGCTCTCCGCGCCAATTGTGTCGGGCGATCCCGTGACTAATAAAATGGGCTTATTGGTTATTGTGTGACACATCACATGCTGTTTTTTGGATCACTTTGTGTTCCATTGGGGTTGATCAGTTATTTAAACTTTTAAGAAGGCAACTTTTTTTTGAAAATCATCTTTTGGGTAAAATTTTATTACGTCATAATAAACGAACTAAACAATTTTTTTCCTGAATGTCGGAAATTTTTTGAATTTTTCTGCGAATTTTTTTACTTTTTTCCGCCTCAGAATCATGGTCTGAAGTCATGGTATCAATATTTGCCTGGCTGTCACAAACATCCTGTATATTATAAGCATCTATACATACAGCATGTTTTTTGGTTGCCACCGTTGACGACGAGCCGTAACGCTATCGCCTCGCAAGGCGCCATTATTTATTACGTAATCTTTGCTAGTTTTTAACCCCCTCCCCTCTATTATAAGAAAAAATAATAATAAGCCGGCCCATTTGTTAGAAAAAATAAGACACGGTCGACACCCCCCCTCCTCCATAAATCGTTTCAAGTAATAAATGAATGGCGCCCAAGCAAAATCTAGTAGATTTAACAGTTTGACGATATCGTTACGGACTATCGAGAGGTACGTGTTGCCCCACCGATTTCTCATCATAAAATTGTCCAGAGGGGTAAGCACGAACCTCTCGATAGTCCGTAACGCTATCGTCCAACTGTCAAATCACATAGATTTTGCTAGCGAGTCGCTAGCGTTACGCCGAGTAAAAAGGTTCGTGCTTACCCCATCTGGACTGTGTAGCGGAGCCACCTATCGGTAGCAAAACAAAACCACAGTCCAATACAACTCTTAGAACGCGATATCGAAGTTTCTCGCAATTATTGGAATATATACATGGGCCAAACGACAACTAGAGGTCCAGTGGGGCCGTAAGCGCTTCGCTTTCCGCCATCCCCACAACTGTATTTACCTTTTCACGTGATGACACCTAGTCCTCTGTCACACAGAAATAAACCACACAATCCCGGAATCGACGCTAGAAAGCACCGTTTCTACTACTGACACATCCATCGCTGTTAATGCAGAGGTCATAAAGCTACGCACTGATAATGAGAGGCTGCACTTTGAGCTTATTCGGTAAGTTATTTAAAAAATAATTATATATTTAACGTATTAGTATATGCATAAATAATTTGCCTTTATGGACGTATGGGCCTCATTAATTTAGGAATTTAAAATATGTAAGTTCATATTCGCCGATATAGTTAAAACTTAGGGCTGAATCAAGTTCAAGTCGAGAGTGAACCGGTTTCTTTTAGGCAAGCGCGCTCCATCTTAGACTGCAACGGTGCTTACCATCAGGCGCGTTGTGGTCAAGCGTAAGCCTATTTAATATTTAAAAAAATCCAGTGGACTGACTTCTCTAAAACTTGATGAGAATAGAGACAGCATCAACTTTATTCCTTAGATAGGCTATCTGATCATTTGAAATATCTGCCTTTATTATTGTTGTGATAATTTTTGAAATAGTGGAATACCTGCATCCGGGCGACCGTAAATTAAAGCTTGTGATGTTCTTATCTGTAAATATGCATGAAACATACATCCGATCACTTCCACATAACGCTGCTTAAATTCAAAAGTACCACAAATAAAAAAAAACAAAAACGTTTTTATTGCAAAAAACCAAAAATCAAAAAACCAAAAAAATTAATCCTTTATACGATTGGTTTTTTGCAATAAAAATGTTTTTTTTTTTTTTTGGACTTTTGAATTGAAGCAGCGATTATTAACTACTTTTAAATATACAATAATATTAGTATGATGCCTATTGTGTAAGACTTGACTATAATATACAGGGTGTTTTTTCGTTGCCACCCTTTACGTAGGGTACGTACTCTATACATCAAATAAAGTAAGTTTTTGCCCAAAAGAATGCTAGGAAACTATGTATTTTTTTTTTTAAAACAAAAACTTGATCGGGCGAAATTTATAGTCTCCAGTGTTTGTTAGTTTTTTTTATTGACAGATATTATTTATCTTGAAAAAATCTTGATATGCGCGTCTGTGTGCATTTATGCAAAATAAAGCAGTCTATTTACTCAAGTTTGGACCCTAATATTTTGGAAACCAGACACTTCCCAGGTATGCTTTCATGGAGAAAAATTATCGTGATGATGAGGAGATTCTACAGTATTCGGGAACGTTAACGACCAAAAAAAATCTTAGTAGTAGGAAATTGGGAATCACTATTCACTTATAACTGAAAACTTCACTTCTGAACGACCGTAAGCCAGCTTGCCCAATTTCCTACTACTCACCCTGTATAGTAGGTTTAATAAAATCTACCCTATGTCACAGGGCGCAAGCTCGTAACAAAGAGTTGCTCTGCTCAATGGAAGATAAGCAGCAAAAGGCGGCAGACACTATGAGGGAACTGGTGGAGGAAGCCAAGGATATGACGCGACAGTACTATGAGGCCAGGCTGAAGGCACTTCAAGACGAGGTATAGTATAGCTTTAATCAGTATTGTTAAAACTATAATTTTGTTTCTCCCTCTTTTAATAGTCCTATCTCTTTTCCTCGCCGCGGACGCTGGCCGTTAGCATAGTTTACATGTGGCAATATTTATCGATATGGTTCCACGGTTAGATATCCACGGTTTAGAGGAGCGGAAGATGCGGTATTTTCGCCTCGTTATTTTCTTCACTAGCCGATATAAATTTGTCATTAATGACTCCTGCTCATTATTCTACGTCATAGCTATGACAAAAATCTATGTAATATCTACAACAAAGAATTAACTATTTACAGATGGACGACATGGTAGAAGAGTATGAAAGCAAACTGAACCAGGTAGTGGCGCCGGCCGCCATAGAAACACCTTCGAGAGCCTTACAGAATAAGGTACTTCATCATTTTCAGCCATAAGTCCACTGCTGAACATAGGACTCCCACAATAACCTCCATTCCGACCGGTCGGAAGCAGCCTGCATCCAACTGACGCCCGCGACCTTGGCCATGTCGTCCGTACAATTCGCGGGTGGCCTTCCCACGCTGCGTTTGCAAGAAATCTCTTCTATAGAGATTAGCTTGTCGTTGTACATTGTCTGTTATATTTTCTATGACAATAAAACATTTAAGAACTTTAAGTACTTACCCAACTCAAGAAGATATAGTGCCTAACTTTATTATCCACACTGAAATTAAATTAATATAACAATTGCATTTAAAGGAGGCTAACCCATTTTAATACTTTTCATCGAGGGTTCGCCCACCACCCTCCGCTGACCGGCGAAATATATGTCGATGAACAATTTTAATAGTAGGGGAGCCCGAGATGCTAAATTTGCAGTTACTCGAGCGTCATGGGGACTTAGTGGATTCTACAGATTATGTTATGAGCAAAAAAAAGTTTATGTTGCATTTTCTATTTTAGTGGGGGGTTTACCGTGTACATTTGTTTAAAAATGTAAAAAAAAATCGTCATATGGAAATACTCGAGCGCGTCAGTCATTTATAGTACATATGCGCTTTATATTACTCATAACTATTAGACATTAATCTGACAATTAATTGAAGGGGGGTGGCCAGAACGAGTGGTTGAAAAAAAAAAAAAAGTTATTCGAGCGTGTCAGATATTCAAAGTGAGTGTTAAGTAAACCCTAAAAAGTGTACTATTCAAATAACTGACGATTTGCACGAGGCGTTCAGTCATAATTAATTTTTTATTATGTAAAAAAAAATGGTGACCTTGAAATACTCCAGCGCGTCAGATTTTTCTGCAGGGGGATCAATTTGATGTTACTGTCCTCCTGAATCATAATCTGACAATTATATGGAGGGATATAGCTAATCTGACCATTTTTAAGGGAAATTCTTGCTGTGCTTTCTTCACAGATGAATGAAAGGATCATATACACATGTTCATATTTATATTTTATAATTTATTGATTTAAAATTCGATACAAGAAATTACAATTATTAAATCATGTTAATTATCATCTTCGCTTAATTCATCTTGCTGTATGGAAGTTAGCGATAATTTTGGCAATTTTTATAAAAATTGTAAATTGGGCAAAAAATATCGATATATCGAAATATCGATATTTCTTGGGTGATATATATCGATATATTTGAAAAATATCGATACGATAAATATCGATATTTTTTTTCCATTTGCCCATCACTAAGCTGAGATGACAACATGGCGTTGTTGTGACGGTGCGAGAGAGTAAGAGATAAAGAATGAGTGAGAACGAAAGTTAGGCGCAGCGTGGGGGAACCACAGCTCTCTGCCGCTGTACGCTCCACCTTTTTTCGACAAATTAATAAACATTACCCCATTTAAAACGTCAGATTATTATTTTTTTACAATCCTGACACTATTATCTTTAAAATAAAAAAAAAATTAATCACGCTCGAGTATTTCGAGGTATCGTTTTTTTTTACAACTTTGTGACTTGTTTATTTCTTAATGTCACATTCAAATCGTCAGATTATTGAAATATACACTTATCTCACTGTAATTAACTTACCCTCTCTTAATCTGACGCGCTCGAGTTTTTCGGAGGATCGATTTTTTTTTACTAATCTGACGGGTTCCCCTCAACGTACACCACCATATTAAGGGTTCATATGTGGTAAGGGTACATTACATTATGCAAGGATTCTCCCTACATAATTTTCTGACACGCTCGAGTAACTTCAAAAATCCCCGCTTGGGCTCCCCTACCATAATTGGTTTTCGGATTAGCAGCTATGTATTTATGGTTGCATGCTAGGTGCTTGGATCTGATTTCTCGTTACGACTGTAGTGTCTTATGTTCGTGATCCTCGAATCTGCCGATTCATCGACAGATCCGAGGGTCAGCGGAGGGTGTAGGGCCCGGTGGTGGGCGATCCCTCGATGGAAATGTGAACTTTCGAATAGTGACGTCTGATACAATGAAACATTTTAATACTGTCTATATAATATATCCATGGAGAAATAACATATTTTTTCTTTCTTTTATAGGTGGCTCAACTGTTGGCTGAAATCACCATCTTAGAAGTAAGTTTTGTAATTCAAAGTGGCTGTAAATAACATTATTTGGGAATCATCGGTTAATAATGTATGTTTAATTTTACAGGAAAAACTGACCATGGAACAGTTAGCACGGGCGAGGGCGGAACAAGAAGTACAGCATCTTAGAGCGTGCATCGACGAAAGAGACGGTATTTCATTAAATATATCATCATTTTTCTATGCTGCTCTGGGAGTGAAAAGAAAACGTATAATACTACAGCTGCTTCTCTTCCCGGGCATACTGTACAAGTCAGTAGAGGGACAAGAGGGTCTTGGTGTTTTGTAGGCGATGGGCTGACCACCTGTCACTACTAACCGAACTTGTACTCAACTATACCCTCATAATTGGTCAGAAGTGGCACCATGTGGTTCTATCGGCCCTTGGTGTTCTGCCTACCCCGTAAGGGATAAAGGCGTGATTATATGTATGAATGTATCATAATCTTCCTGCCCTTATCCCGTTATTTATGAGGTCGGCGCAATATAGTTCCTTTCGAAACTCATGTTGCCAGGATTTGACGTTTGTTTTTACGTCCGGATGCCTGCTTGACGTCAACCCTCATCGGGTATAGCTAAGTGACAATTTTAGTATATTAAAACCCGTGTATGAAAGAAAAATGTGGTACAGGCCTGTGACTGGGATTCAACCTATGCCTTCTCATACTTCATAAAAGTATTTTGGAATGTCACTTGATTTATCTATTAATTTCGTTTAAGCTCTTTAGCAATACAATATAACATATTGATTTATTATAACGTGTCGTGACTAATATCACACAAAATTATCATGTTACAGAGAAAACTTTTGAAGAAAACACAAGCGAAGTTAAGAATCCTGATGTTGACCTTCTAACTGACAGTGAGCATGACAGCGAAACTGAAAACGACGATCCGTGCAATGAAAGCCTTGAACCCACTTTCAGAAAGGAGGAAATCAATAAATCTAAACTGATAAGGCTTAGTCTAGCAAATATGACGTTAGACGATGGCAATACTGACAAGAAAACAGAAGAAAATCCAGATTTAAACAATTCTGAAAAGACATTGAAAGATGACGACAGTGTTGCCAACATAACTGCAAAGGAGTCTTTAGAAAATGGTGATGAAAGCGCTTCTGTTAACATAACTCATGGTAAGATAGAAAATAGTGTGACTCAGAACAATAAGATATATGAAAGTTATGACAATGAAGAAAAATTTGTGAGTCCAAAACCTCAAAGTACAGATTCATTGCAAAGGGGAACGTATTTTGTGAAGGAAGACAGATTTTCGTATGGCAACACAGAGAAAGTTACGTTTCACAAGACTAAAACGTCGTTTGACTCTATGCTGGATTCCAGTGAAGATAATAACGAAGTGTTGCTAAGTTCTTCGTATAAATCTAAACTGTTGCGCGAGACATACTTTGTGTCAGAACCGAAAGTAGATAAAGATAAGTATGCTATTACAAATAAACCGCAAATAGATAAAGAACTCGAGTATGATGATACAAATAAAATTGAAGTAAATAAAAATTGTACAGAAAAATCTCAGACCTCGGATTTTGATGATTTCGAAATTCCCGATAAAATTTCAGACATGTTGGTATCAAAAATAATTAATTCAGTTAAAAAGAAGAAAGGTAGCGATAGTTCCTTAGCGCAGTTTGAACAGTTGGAAAAAGCTGCAAATAATGTGAAAGAAAACGAAGTTGAACCAGAAATAATTGACGTGAAAATTAATAAAGATAAAGAATATTTTACTGAAGATGGTGAATCTTCCAAAGATCATACCCCTCAAGATAAAGATAAGAAAGCTTTTTTGATGATATCTACGAAAATATTGATAAAGTTAAAAAGGTAGAACCAATCAAAAGAAACATTAAACTTCCTTTTGACGAGTTCCGATCACCATCTATTGTTAGAGATGACGTAACTAATGACTACAATCCTAACAGCGTTACTAGAATCTTGCTATCGTCACTTCATAAAAATAAATCATTGCGTGAAAAACATGAATCGATTGATATTTTTGAATCGCCTGATTTGGTTAAAATAAAAGAAAAAGAACCGGAATTGGAGACTACTAGACAATCTGTTGCAAAGCTAGAATTAAAAGACGAAGTTAAGAATGATAGTGCTAAAGTTACAAAAAAACTTGGAAGAGCTTCTACTGTTGATACAAAAGAAAATGTATTTAAAGTTCCATCTGATTATAATTTATCTGAGACACAAGATATAAAAGAGAACAACACTATTGATGAATTTGAAAACATATATAAAGATATAACGGCACCTCGAGCTACAGAATTTGACTTGCTAGTGGCACAAGAATTAGATACAACAGAAAATACACAAAATGCAACCCAACCTGAAACAAAGAAATCAGAAATGGAAACAGATGAAACTAAATACAATTTACGGAACAAAGTGCCGAAAACTAGATCAGATAGACGTAAAAATACTGAAACAAAGAAAGAGGAAGTAGAAGAACTGTTAGAAAGTATTTATAAGAGTGAAACTAAATCTAAACGTAAACCTAACTTAAGATTGCGTAAAGTTAAAAATAAAAGTGACGATAATGGCCCAGAGAAAGAAGTAGCTTTCAAAGATATAGGAAATCTACAAAATGAATTCAGTGATGTTACCTTAGACGTCCCAGCTCCGGTTAAAGAAGTAAAAGATATAGAATCCCCTGAAAAAGTTATGAATGAAGATGAAAATCTGCCACCATATGACATACAAAGCTGTCCATCGAAAAGGTAAGATTATAAGTAAATTTAGATAGTAATACTGTCATAACAGAAAGTAATTACGAAGATTTTTTAACATGCCGACCTCAGTGCAACACCTACTGCCAGGACGCAAATACGCGTTGGCAACACCTCTATAAAACTAGAGAATGTCGGCTTAAGGACTTGGTTCTAGGCCAGTAACATTTAATAAAATAAAAAAAAAAACTAGAGAATGCAAATACGTAGTCGGCGGCAATGAATGTGTGTAACAGGAGATGTTAAACATTGTTAATAAATATACAGTGAATTTCGGTTATAACGACTCGAATATCAATGTTTGCGCCTGCAAATTTCGA
Organism: Carposina sasakii; assembly: GCA_014607495.2. Classification (NCBI taxonomy): domain Eukaryota; kingdom Metazoa; phylum Arthropoda; class Insecta; order Lepidoptera; family Carposinidae; genus Carposina; species Carposina sasakii. Next base: position 4,334,653 of record CP053161.1, read on the forward strand.
AACCAGGACCAATGACGACGCAAAAAAAGTCGAACTACGCCAATCAGCCGTCAAATGATTAATAACGATTTCCAGTGTAACAAGAAGTCGCAGAAAGCTGTTCACGCCTCGAGCGGAACCGCTTGAAGACTCCCTCGGTCACACCGGAGACAGTAGCGAGCGGATCCGCGTACCGAGACCTAGCTACCACCGCCCTAGGGCCCGACGTAAACTGTGAACATCGTATCTGCAATTTTGCAAGTTATTTGGCATATTATATACATGTACTACTGGACTGCAGATAAAACAAAATAAATAAAAAAATATATATTCACACACTACACAACACATTAACCTACTGAGATCCCTAAGGTCTTGTGTCGTGGAATTATCCAAAATAAAAATATTGTCCCGGGATAAAAGGTAGCCTTGGTCCTTTCTGAGGCTCAAGACTACCTGTGTACCAAATTGCATTTAAATCCGTTTAGTAGTTTTGGCGTGAAAGCGAGTTGCTTTCGCGTTTATAATACTAGAAAGGATTTTTTTTAAATTAAACCCGGACACACTATGGTACAAATGCGAGTACAACATGGTCCCAAATGTTGCAGGACACTGAAAAATACGTGTCATATTGTACATTTTTGACCTTAGTGTATCCGAAGCTTACCTATATTTTAAGGTGATACAAATAAATATTTTAGTTTTTAGTTGATATACTATTTTTAATTGCGACATTGCATCATTAGCTCAAGTTTAGATATTTCGGACCAGTCCACCATTAGTTTATTAATCTTTAGAATAGAATCAATCATGTATGTTACACTTAAATTTAAATATATTTTACTTAATAATTACCTTTATGTATTTCTTTTTTGGTCTAAACCTTATTAGCGTTAGGCAGATAGATAGCATATTATACATACAATTAATGCCCATTATTTCCGAAGAAGTGAGCCTACCGCCGATTTTGAACAACAAATTTCAATGCACTGCTAACAACACAAAGATAAACCACTGATCTAAGGCCGCGTCCCCATTAGGCGAACAGTGAGCGGCTGACTGTTCGCCGACTGACTCTGAGTGGCGTATTGAACCCTAACTTAATATCACTATTGAGAGATCGCCCACCACCGGGCCCTATACCCTCCGCTGACCCTCGGATCTACCGACTCATGATCACGAACACAAGACACTACAGTCGCCAGATCCAAGCACCTAGCATGCAACCATAAATACATAGCTGCTAATCCGAAAACCAATTAAAATTTTAATCGACATATGCTTCGCCAACACCCGTGGCATCATCAGGATTAGTTTTTCATGTTAGTTCTATCTGAGATAGAAGTTCTATTTGCGTCCCTATACATTTAAAATGTATAGGGACGCAAACTGTCAGCCGCTCACTGTTTGCCTAATGGGGACGCGGCCTTAGAGACCGGAAACTTGGAGGGTGTGTTCTTTGTATGACGTAGCCATCCGATTGGAAAAGATTCCATTAATTCCCTCGGTAAGGGGAAAAGTGGAAATTCTAAAGTCGTGGCTAGTTGACAATAAAAATAACCAAGTTTTCTTAAATCTATATTTATTCACACAGTGTTATTTCGGCCCTCAAATCTAAGCCCAAAAATACATATTTACAAGAATATAAATAAATAATTCACAAGAACTGACTCATAGGGTCCTCTTCCCGCCGTCGTTTCATCATATAGGCCTCCATTTGTTCATCAGTCGGTGCCTTAACGTCGATCATACTGTTGTACGGTCTCTTTCTCTCGTCCATTGATAGCAGCTGATTGGCTCGCTTTAGGTTCTTTTCCACTTCTTCTAAGGCCTGTGAGATATAGATAATAGATTTATATTACGTTCACTAGTGGACGCCCGCGACTCCATCCGCGTGGAATACAGAAAAAACAAAATGTCGAAATTATCCGGGATTGTCACAATATATTCCTGAAAACTGCATCGAAATCAGTTCAGCCGTTTCTGAGATTAGCGTGCACAAACGCACAGACAAACCGACAGACAAAAATAAAAATAAAAAACATTCTTTTGGGTATTATTGCGTTGATAAAGGTCTCCTGTAATATTTTTTCTCATATATCTTCCATGTACAGACAGCGACCCGTTACATTTTTATTATATGTATAGATTACTATTAGGGCCCATTATTCCATTGGTCAGATAGCTTATTTGAAGGGTGATTTGATGCTGCCTTTCTCTAAAACTTCAGAAACAGCATCAAGTTATCAAGCCTATCGGTAATAGGCTATCTGTGGGGTAAGCACGAACCTCTCGATAGTCCGTAACGCTATCGTCAAACTGTCAAATCACATAGATTTTGCTAGCGTTACGCCGCGTAAAAAGGTTCGTGCTTACCCCACTGATCATTAGAGATGCAGCTTTTAATATTCTAGTGAACCCTCGCACAGGACTCTATGGTTTATCTATATCTATACATAAAATAAAAATGTAACGGATCGCTATCTGTACATGGAAGATATATGAGAAAAAATATTATAGAATACCTTTATCAACGCAATAGTACCCAAAACAATGATTTTTGGAATTTTTGTCGGTTTGTCTGTGCGCGCTAATCTCAGAAACGGCTGAACCGATTTCGATACAGTTTTCAGGAATATATTGTGACAATCCCGGATAATTTCGACATTTTGTTTTTTCTGTAGTCCACGCGGATGGAGTCGCGGGCGTCCACTAGTGGGTAATAAATGTGTAATACTGAGTGACACTGAAATAAAATAAAGTTTACCTTTTTCAATTTATCCTCTTCTCCCTTCTTCTTCTTAGCTTCCTTCTTACTTTTCTTCTTGGCTTTCTTCTTGTTTTTCTTCTTTTTACTGGTCTTCTCCGTTTTAGATCTGATCTCTTCCTCCGATTCGGAGGAACTGCTGTCTGAACTTGAATCTGATGAGGAACTGGCATCGGATTTGGCTGTGAAATAATGAAATCATTTATAAGCTAAAATAATTAAAATTTCGCATTATTGAAAACACTATTTCAACACTATCTACTTTGGGACGTTGATGGAAGGGATATAAAAATAGTTTAACGACCTATTCTCAGACCTCCCAAATATATACAATTTCATAAAAGTCGGTCAAGCCGTTTCGTAGGAGTTTGGTACCGAACACCGCGACGCGACAATTTTATATATTAGATGAGAAAATTATATCTGATATCATGGAATCTAGTCTACGCGCCGACAGCTGTACGACTTTTGTTTGAGTACAAACTAATGTTTATATTCATAACTTCTCGAAGTCTAGCTTATTAATTTAAATATTTTCTTACTAAAACTTCTATAACGTGTTTACGAAAGCGCCCTAAAATAGAATTAGTTAATTAAATAACACCGTATAATGAGTGCGTTTCAGCAAATAGTTCCTTATGTTAGATGATGATGGCACTGAATACTTGCAGACTTCATCATCTATGTCACTGCATACAAAAATGTTAGTTTCGAAATCAGGAGTCGGGCTACTTACTCTGTGGTTTCTTCTCCCTTCTCTCTGGCCCTCTATCTGCAGTGGCTGCGCCGCCGGCTTCGCTTACATCTAACACCACGGACTTGCCCGCTTCGCCCACACAGTATGACATCTGAAACGTAGTGTACTTGTGGCGACTACTGGTGTGATAGCCTAGTCTTTCCACGTGCTATGCTATGGATGCCTGTGACATCCACCAATCTTACTCGTTGGTTTCTTCTTCAGCCTATGGCAGTCCACTGCTGGACGTAGGCCTCCCCCAGTATGCCACAGGTGGGTTTTGCCCATAGTCACCACGCTGGGCAGGCGGGTTGGTGACCGCAGTGTGATTTTCGGACTTTGTTATCAGTACGGGAGGCGCTGCTGCCCACCTCCCTGAAACCCTTAATCGCATCGTACAATACCCACAGGCAGGCAGGGGTGGTACAAACACTACTCTGCCGGCACCTCGCGGCTACATATATACATATAATCACGCCTTTATCCCTTACCAAGGGCCGATAGAACCACATGGTGCCACTTCTGACCTATTTTGAGGGTATAGTTGAGATGTACAAGTTCGGTTAGTAGTGACAGATGGTCAGCCCATCGCCTACAAAACACCAAGACCCTATTGTCCCTCTACTGACTTGTACAGTATACCCGGGAAGAGAAGCAGCTGTAGTATTATACGTTTATTTTTCACTCCCAGAACAGCATAGAAGAATTGCAACATAACATAGTGAAAAGGCATGCATACGTGTATGTCTATAAAATTATAAAATGCTTTTGTTTTGAATGACTGATATATTAACGCACAATATAAACCACTGACATAGGAATCTGAAACTTGCGTGTGTTCTTTGATGACATTGGCATCTGATAGCAAAGATCTTCCGAAATTCTTACAGAAATGGAAGCGACACTCAATAAAAATTTTATAGTAGCTAATAATTTTTCAATTAACTTGTCACTACTAACCGAACTTGTACATCTCAACTATACCCTCAAAATTGGTCAGAAGTGTCACCATGTGGTTCTATCGGCCCTTGGTGCTCTGCCTACCCCGTAAGGGCTAAAGGCGTGATTATATGTATGTAATATTTATAGTAGGTACATTCATCCCTAAAACCTAGAAAATTTTGTAATTTTATTACAATACAGGGTGATTTTTGGTCGTCAACGTTCCCGAAAACTACGGAATCTCCTCATCATCACGATCATTTTTCTCCATGGAAGCATACCTGGGAAGTGTCTGGTTTCCAAAATATTAGGGTCCAAAGTTGAGTAAATAGACTGCGTTTTTCTGCATAAATGCACATAGACGCGCGTAGCAGGATTTTTTCACGAAAAATAATTAATATCTGTCTATAAAAAAACTAACATAAACACTAGACACTATAAATTTCGCACGATCAAGGAATTTAAATAAAAAAAAAAAAAAAAATTCCCAGCATTTTTTTTGGCATAAACTTACTTTATTTCATGTATAGAATACGTACCCTTCGTTAAAGGTGGCCACAAAAAAACAACCTGTATATGCGGGTATATAACTGCACTCACCTTAATAGACGAGTGACAACACTTGTACCCCCACTGCCCCTCGCGCCAGTACGATCCCCACACAGACGTGTGGTTGTTTATTAGCACATCCTCCTCGTATTTACTCCTGCAAACAGTCATTGAATGTTCGTATTAACAATTAATACAATGGTTACTAGATAAACCGATTTAACCATACTTATTTCTGGTGAAACATAATCACAGATCTAAATATTGTAACAACTTTATATAATGTATTATACAGGGTGTTTGTTGTGTTGACAGCCAGGAAAATATTGATATGGTGAGTTCAGACCATGATTCTGAGTCGAAAACCACAGAAAATCTTCGCAGGAAAATTCCAAAACTTTCCGACATTTTTTTTCATGTTTTCAGGAAAAAAAATAGTGTAGTTCGTTTAAGTAGGCCTTAGATAATGACTTATAAACAATATGTTTACCTAAAGATGATTTTTTTAAAAAGTTACATTCAAAAAAGGTCAAATAACTAAACAACCCTAACAGCAGGGTCACAAGTGATCCAAAAAACAGTAATGTATCACACAATAACCAATAAGGCCATTTAACTAGTCTCATACAGTTGGCGCGGAAAACAGACATTACTGATAAACAAATTAAAAATGTATTTCCCGCGAGTAACAACAATGTCGTATTAATTAACACAATAGTACTTGTTCACCACTTCAGTATTTGCCTGGCTGTCACCCACACCATGTATATTGAATATGCCTCTTTCCCGGAGAAGTAGGCAAAACCATGTCAATTTAGGGCCGATTTTTCCAAACATCATGAAGCCCATCTGACGAATAAATTTGATGCTGTCTTTCTCTAAAACTTGACCATGATAGAGACAGCATCATATTAGTCTATCTGACCATTGAAAAATTAGTCCTTAAACAAACAAATAACGATTCTACAGTTCTGTCTACCCCCATCTTGGGAATACAGCCTTGTATATAATTTATGTAGGTATATAAACAAATAGATGACACTTACTTGGCGATCTGTTTCTCCGGGCCCTGGACTCTGGTCCCGTCTCTGTTGTAAGTAGTGAACACTTCCGTTTGCGCCAACAGCAACTCTTTGGGAGGCACTTTCAAATGCTCCTCGCCGCCGTACTTCTCCAGTACTGATTGTTTCACCTGTATACCAAGCACATAAATAGTAATTAAGGTAAATATAATGGCCAGAGACAAATGTGCCATAAGCGTAAGAAATTGATGAGTAAAGAAATCTAAATAAGTAGTAAAATAAATAAAAAGTTGTCTTTATTTCAGGATAAGAGTTTAGTTTCAGCTTTAATTAACACATATCCTAAGAAAATCAGAGGCTTTCCCTCAGGCGATGAGTTAGGCTACGCTAGGTTGTAAGATAGTCGCCGCGCGTGATCTAATAGGTCTGTCTGGCTGCCCCTTTTTGGAAAAAAACATACACAGTAATTTTTTGTTTCGTTTGTTTTTTAACCTTAACGCAAGAGCATAAGTTCATCTGTGTATATATCTTATTGCTCATGACTGCACATGTATGTTTCTAACGCTAAACACTTTAAAAACTCATTCCACATGATATAATCTGACTAGATTTAAAATCGAATTTAAAAATTTCGTTCGCGAAAAGTCAGGTTACGTGCCAAATTGCCAGATAAGTTTATATCGTGTGGAAGGAGTGTCATACTAGACTGACCTATCGTGTGGAAGGAGTGTCTGTCACACTAACCTCAGTCTTAAAGTGGTCCTTCTGCTGCTCATATTGCTGATGCAGCAGCTGCAGCTTGGTGGGCTCGGCCAGCAGATGCACGTCCACGCCGCGCTCGCGTGCGCCCCACGCAAACACCTGCGCCGCCGCGTGACGCCGCGTGTCGCCCGAGTAGCGAGACACGTTCTCGCCCAGGTACTCCGACCTGCGCGCCACACGTCTATAGTGTCATACCACGCCACGCGAACACCTGCGCCGCCGCATGTCAACAGTGCCCTAAATATAGTCTTTTCTGCGCCTTGCGAGCTTCTATGTACAACTACGCCCTGTTAAATCCTGCCCGGTCTGGCCGAGTGGCCATTCTAGCGCCCCCAGAGTCACGCATCTATAGTGTCATACAACGCCGCGCGAACACCATTTACCCCACACACAAAGAAAATTTCATTCAAATCAATCAAGCCGTTTTCAAGTTAGCGAAATCGTATAATAGTTTTTGCGTAAAACATTAGCAAACATCCAAACTATCTTACAAGTTACCACATCTATATACTATTTATTTGTAGAATCCTACTCGTATATAACGCATGTACTATAAAAATCAGGAAGACGAAGTCGCAGGCGGCCGCTAAGTAGGCTACAAGGAATACTCACTCCGTGCCCTCCGGATTAGGGTTGTCTCTCATGGAGCGAGTCTTGGGGTCGTAGTAAGCGGAGTTGGGGTCCAGATTCCGTAGGTACTTGGCTGTATCCTCACGAATACGCAGGTTGCGCACTGTGATGCGCTGCTTTGAATCCACCTGGGAAGGGATTAAAATGGTGTTTTTATATTCTCATGTCTTGACATATTCTATCGGCGACAAAAAAAAAGAAGAAATTAGGCTAAGAAAAAAGCTCTTCTTACGAGATAATAAAAGTGTCAAAATCGAAAAGGACATTTTAAGAAGAAGACATTTCGTAAAAGGGCATTTTGCCCCAAGAGGATTTTTAAACAACATAAAACAATTCCATCTTTTTTGCTATCCTCTTAAATAATAGAGTTTGGAGACAAGCTGTTTAACTTCAAATTGCATCATCATGAAATTATAAGCAACTAGATGTTGCCGGCATCTTTCGTCCGCGCGGTATTAGATTATCGCGCGGTGGTGCCACCTACCGCAATAAAAAGTAGCCTAGCGTCAGTGAAGTTCTAACAGTGTCTTCTTCTTCAGCCTATTGCAGTCCACTGCTGGACGTAGGCCTCCTCCAGGGCACGCCACAAGGCTACTGCCACAGGGGGGTTTTGCCCAGTCACCACGCTGGGCAGGCGGGTTGGTGACCGCAGTGTGATTTTCAGACTAAGTTGTCAGTACGGGAGGCGCTGCTGCCCACCTCCCGGAAACCCTTAATCGCCTCGTACGATACCCACGGGCAGGCAGGGGTGGTACGAATTCTACTCTGCCGGCACCACGCGACTAACACTATTGAATCTTTATATAATGGTACCAAAAATGTAGAAACAGTAACAGTAATAATAATGTTAGAACTTGACTGGCTTTAGACTATTTGTGTACCAGATATCATTCAGATTGGTTCAGTACAAACAACAAACATACACACAGACACACTTTCACATCTATCTATCTATACATATGATAAAAATGTAACGGATCGCTGTCTGTACGTGGAAGATATATGAGAAAAAATAATAAAGGAGACCTTTATCAAGGCAATAGAACCCAAAACAATGATTTTTGTCTGTTTGTCGTTTTGTCTGTGCGTTTGTACACGCTAATCTCAGAAACGGCTGAACCGATTTCGATGCAGTTTTCAGGAATACATTGTGACAGGTCCCACTTAACATATAGGTTACTTTTTATCCCGGCAAAATGTTTTATCCCGTTCGACATTTTGTTTTTTCTGTAGTCCACGCGGACGGAGTCGCTGGCGTCCACTAGTACATAATATGAGTATAGATACCTTTGTGCCCGGCATGTCCACTTCATCCACATATTTATCCTCATCTTCTTCAGCATTATCATCATCCTCAGTTGCATCTGGAATATTGCAAATTTAGCAATGATGAGGTTATTGTTCAGCCCCATTTACAAGAACTTCACTTTAGTATTTGCTATTGTATTTTGTATAGAAAACAGCCCTTGCCCTTTTCAACTCATAATATCTAGTATATACAAGACAGTAATTCGGCCTGTCGTCTTGTATCTTTCTTGTATAGGTCTGAATGCTGGGCCGTAAAGAAGGATGAAAATCGACTGCATTACGAGATGAGAATGTTGAGATGGATGTGTGGAGTTACAAAAATGGATAAAATAAGAAATGAGTATATAAGAGGAAGTCTGAAAGTTGCGCCGATCACAGACCGTCTGTCTTGGTACAGGCATGTAAAGCGACGAAATAAAAGGCATCTTTTACAGAGAGTGTTGTGCATGAATGTGGATGGATATAAAGGAAGAGGTAGACCAAAGAAGTGTTGGATGGACTGTGAGAGAGGATATGCATGTACTGGGAGTGAGCAACGAGATGACGGATAATAGGGATGAATGGAAGAAAAGTACATATTGCGCCGACCCCAAATAAATGGGAACAGGGCAGGAAGATGATGAATATCTATATACCTATTGCTGATATAAAGGTATCTGAAAACTGGTACAGTAGCTCCAGATGTGTACAAAAACTAATTCAATTTGAAACTCAATATTATAATATGAGACCACATTTGGTAAAATCATCACCTGACCAGTAATTTTTTCAAATTCATAACTTACCTTCTTCCAATTTCTTAGCTCTAAGTTCTCTCTTGGCCTCTTCCACCTTCTGGTACTCTTCAATAATAGCCTTGTGCTGTGACGGGTTGTACCCGTTCCACCGATCCCGTTTACCATCATAACTCAGGTTCAGATTGGGCTGTTGAAACTCATCAGCTGATATGCCTGCATTTGTGAATTTTGCACCAACCTGAAAATTACTACATATATAAATATTGCTAAATACATATCGTCACTGCGCCTGATAAGTTCCAGTTGTTTTTTTTGTAAGGTTTTGGGAAACAACAAAAAACGTATTATTGAGTGAATAAAAGGAAATAATACAAAATTATGAATACAAAATTAAAGATGTTTATTAAAGACATATGAGAAATGTATAAAACATTATAAATATTTATGCAGCTGGAATTTTTTATTGGCATGAGGTTATATTATATAACCTCATGCCTACGTCCAATAGGGGTAGACAGAGACTACAGGTCTCCATTTACATAGTATGTTCATTGAAACAAACCTCTTTCATCTTGTCCATATTCATTACCTTCTTACCTAATTGTTAGGCTAGAAAAACCAGGCAATCTAGAAGTAGAATAGTACTTTATCTAAATGTGAATATAGGATCTCTTTTGTGATCCTGTAGTTCTAGCTATCCCGTTTTGAGAACACAGCTGTGTATACATACATAGTAAATAATGTGAGGTATACTATTTTGATACAAGTTTTTGTACAGTGCACTCTATTCAGTGTATTCTTTTAAACCCGACTCATTCTTAAAAATTCAAGAAAGAAATATGTATATAATACATGTGTGTACAAATAATATAATAGTTATCTCACCTTCCTAGGTCTCTCGAGGCAATCTTTCTTTTTATGTGTCATCGCTCCACAGTTTTCACATGCTCCTTTCCTGAATTTTGTGGCAACTTTTGTCTGTAATAAATTTAAAAACAATTTAACTACAGATCACAGAATTACAGCTACGGACATTGTATCAAACTGTAGGGGAGGCAAAGTTGCTAAATAAGTAGGTACAGAATCATGGGGATGTATTTGTCTATAAGATTAAATGCTAAAATTAAAATAAGTATGTCAATTTTGTAAGGTGGGGGAAGAGCAAGAACACACTTATAAAAATACAGAAGTTTTAGTCATTAATAATATGTACAACTTGTACAAGAGCTTGTGTGAACTTAATAAATAGAGAAAATAAAATAAAGAAATTGGGCATTAATGTGTGTGTTTGGGCATATGCCCAAAATATGGGAGCATGGCCGGCACACCCATACAGCCAACGGAGCAGTCGCTCCAGGTGCGAAATCCTAGAGGGCGCCTAAATGGTAAAGATGGTATATATTATTAGAAACAAACAGGAGGGGTGCCATAATTGGATCTTGCTCCATTCTAAAATTTACTTCGGGTCAGTGCTGTATGGGAGTGCAGAGGAGCAACAAGAAAGGACTTCCCCAAATTTCCACAAGAGTTTGAGACACAAAGTTTATAAAGACCAACCAAGCTCATCATAACATTCATTATTTACTTACAGTGTCAACTCCCTTGTGATAGTAAGTGTCAAGCCGGGTAAACTGGCCCTCGCGATCCTCTTGTGGACGCTGATGTTTCAGTGTAGGCCCACTTGTACCATAATACCATGGAGCTGATGAGATGTATTGTGGAATGTGGGGATTTATGTCTTTGCCTGAAAAAAATTATTAATTTCAGTTTACTTGATCAACTAAGTAAATATGTTAAATTCTGTTTTCCGCAAGATGCATGCAAGAAATAGCAGTAAAAGAAACACTAAGCAAATATGCCACGACCATGGAAATATGTAAGTTTACATACATAATGATTTCTATAAATATCAAATCTTACTGATTCGTTAAATTAAGATTATCAAATATTGAACTTTTATTACAAGTCATAGATCTCAGCTATCAGGACCATTGCTGAAGAAAAATTATAGGCCTCCCTAGCCTCCCCCAATTACAGGTAAGTAATTTCATTTTAACAATAATAGTTACGAAATTTTACCTGTCTCGTCAACTGCAGCGGGTGCTGTACCAGCTTTACGTGCCTCTTCCAACTCCTTAGCTTTCCTCCAGTCTTCACGAGATTTCTTTTTCGGTTCATCGTCATCTTCACCAACCTCATCTTTGCTGCGCAATATCTGCGAAACAGCTATACGTGTGCCCATAGCCATGATGTTAAATTGTGTGTTATAAATTTACTATGTACTATTTTGGTTAAATAATAAATGAACAAACTATTAAAATTCGGACAATGTTTGTTTTCATGAACCACACAATTTTTATTTTTTTTATTTTTTAGTTTATCCCGAAGGAAAGGCAAGGGGAACTAAGCCCATACAGCCTAATCATTGTTTAGTAAAATGTATTCTGAATTTATGATGGATGACAATGATGATGAGTGGAAACGTCGGGAAAATCCTCAAGAATGAGTTTAAAATAAGTAAAAATCAAAAATAATTGCAGAAACAACTTACATGAGCCCATGAAGAGATCGTATTCCGACTAAAGTTTTACTCAGCTTACCTGCATATAAAACCATGCACACGCACTAGATTCACATAACAAGTAAACAAAATATTACTTATCTACCAAAAAACATCACTTTACGGACACATGCAAGCTATCTACAAATAAATTTTGATTTTCACAAGAATATTACACCCGCTCCCTTCCAGCTTTTCCCGCCGAATCTGAACCACACAACACAGCACACCAAAGAGCAGCACACTTGCATTTATTAGTGATGAATGAGCGAATGATCTATTCGAAAACTTCGTACTTGTCGATTATTTATATGAACGAGCTATTCGAATGAATTTGTATAAATATAATGGCTTTTGATCAATATTCAACTTAATATTTCACTCGTAAGTACAAAATTGAATTTCCAAACTATGGCCCTAGGCAAAAACTCAAACGGAAAATTTTAGGCAATATTCACTCTTGCTTTTTTTAATATTTCTCACAAAACTTTATTTATACTTTGATTTTTTATTATGTAGACAAAAATGACAGCTACAATCGAGCTTTTTTTTAATGTTGCCAGCATAATGCAATTAGTGTTGTAATATTTTATTGTGAGCGATTAATTGAATTGGTGATATGAACTTTCGACAACGTGATTTTACTCAATAGACTAATCTATATGAATATATATATGTATATAAATAAACTCAATCTATAAAACAGCTATTTTATTATTTAATGAAATTGACAATAAAATACATAAAATCGATAAAATGTAGTTTGAAATAAATGAGCTCTGTTTCTTTACAAATAAATATTTATTAGAAATAATAATGAAATTTATGAGTATCGTGTAAAAGTAACATTGCCTGAGTAAAAAAAAATATTGAAATTATGGTAACCTTTTGGCATCTGACATTTTTTGCATCGCCAGGATTTTCAGGCATTCGTTTCCCATCTTCGCTCATGATTGGTTTTACGAATATCCCTTGCGCTCTTATTGCCAGTTCCTTTGTTATTTGCTGTTAAGTTTGTGTTACGTTTTTTGTTTGTCTTGTTGTTCCTGTTTGTTGTTTATAGTTAGTTGCTTATCGTCATAATCCCAATTAGACATGGGTAACTCCGGACACAACTATATCCTCGGATATATATCCAGAGGTGGATATGAATCAACTCCTTCACTTTAAAGAAAGTTACCATATCCTATATCCGACCCACTCCGACCTACCGAATAATGCCGAAGATAAGAATAAGTGAGCGAGACGGAATGCGAACGCGCCGGAACGCACGTTACTATCGCAGTAGACGCATGAGCGCGAATGTAACGACATTACACGAGTATATACGAATACTCACGAGCGACAGGCATGCCGTTTAGTATAAATATTTGTTTTCGTAATTATAATTTTCAAAATCTTTATTCATTCCGTTTTATATTTGATCTTAAGTATTTTGTTTTTAATTTAAATAAAAGCTGTTTGGATTTGCAATTATTTTTAGGACAATAGTTCTAGTGTACCTACTGTGATTTTTAAATACGCCTATTAAATATTCTAATTATTATTTGGATAAATCATTCCAATCATATCTCGGTTTGCTTAATCTCTTCATTCCCGGATATGTACGCGGAGTTGGATCAGTTAAAAGGACACACAACAACCTAACCAAACCAATCCTAGTCATATCTCGCGTCACTTAAATCTCTTCGTTCCCGGAAATACACGCGGAGTTGGTTATGTTAAAAGGATATATATCCTTAGTTGGAGTGATATACTACATGTTCAATCCTTTCCCGGATATGATTAGCCCATGCCTAATCCCATTTTTGACGTGAAACGTCTTTAAAATCGCGCCGACACATACGGGTACCAGGATTAAAAACTGGACCGTAACGAAAAGGTCTATATCATCGTACCTTAATAATTAAAAAACTATTGGTCTTAGAAACAAAAATGTGGTGTAAATATTTCACTTATATAGTCAGCTCGCTGTTATGACATTGAGTTCGTGTCGGGGTCAAGCGGGGCGGCGGGGGAGGGATACTGCGATAACTGTGCGAAACCGGCGCTCACGCTTGTTTCTATTCAGTGTAACTCGTGACTCCGACTTTATAGCGTGGTGATTCTTTCGTGTGTTTGTCAAGTTTATTTGAACCGATTGATTTATACAAAAATAAGTGTAATTTGGACAGTATTTATATCTATACTAATATTATAAAGCTGAAGAGTTTGTTTGTTTGTTTGTTTGAACGCGCTAATCTCAGGAACTACTGGTCTGATTTGAAAAATTCTTTCAGTGTTAGATAGCCCATTTACCAAGGAAGGCTACAGTCTATACAACAACCTGCCCGGCTTCGCACGGGTACAACGCCCCCTCACGCGGACGAAGTCGTGGGCGGCTGCTATTTAAAATAACCAGAAAGTGACAATAAATATATAAACATTTGCTATGTATTTTATGTTTCTATTACGTACCTGTTCTTTTTTTATTAAAATACTTAAAACAGCGTCCATCTTGTTTTCATTTCAATCTTTTACTTTAAAAGCGATTCGCTAACATAGACGTTTCACGTTAAAACCAACGGCCGTGTGCCCCGACACAGCCCCACCCGCTTTTTTTTAGTTTATCCCGAAGGAAAGGCAAGAGGAACTAGTGCCTAATCCCAATATTTGCTTTTTTTTTTGTTTAGTTTATCCCGAAGGAAAGGCAAGGGGAACTAAGCCCATACAGCCATTGTCTTTAGTAAATGATTTCTGAACATATGATGGATGATAATGATGATTATGAATGGAAACGTCGGGAAAATCCTCTTCTGAAGCAACTTTTTAATTTTTTTTGTTTAGTTTATCCCGAAGGAAAGGAACTAAGCCCATACAGCCGTTGTCTTTAGTAAATGATTTCTGAATTTATGACGGATGATGTTGATGATGATGAATGGAAACGTCGGGAAAATCCTCAAGAATGGGTGTAAAATTATTAAATATCAAAAAGAATTGCAGAAACAACTTATAGCCCATAAAGAGATCGCATTCCGACTAAAGTTTTACTTAGCTTACCTGCATATAAAACCATGCACACGCACTAGATTCACATCACAAGTAACAAAAATACAACTTATCTACCTACCAGAAAACATCACTTTACGGACACATGCAAGCCATTTACAAATAAATTTTGATTTACACAAGAATTACACTCGAACCGTTCCAGCTTTTCCCGCCGAATCTCTTAAACATTTTCTGTGTATTGTGTATTTTTGAGTAGGGTGCACATACTTTTCCATAACAAAATGTTCCGACCCTACAATGAATTTATTTTAAAATGTTATACGAATAGCTATTGTGATATGGATAACATTATAAATGTAAAAGTAACTCCGTCTGTCTCGCTTTCACGCCTACTGCCGCCATTTACTGAGCGAATTAATTTTAGTGATAATTTTATCTGCGTATCTTTGGGTGGGCCCAGAAAAGATTTAAACGCCCAGCTTGGTGGCGCCTCTCACTGTATCACTGTCACACTATCACATTTTGTAATCACTAGTTAGCATAGGTGTTATAAAATTACTAAAATTTAAAATTTCAGATAATCAACCAAGAAAATAAAGGAAACCCGTGTATGGATTATAGTAACGTTACAGCTACCGAAATATTATATCACTGAATCAATAACTGGCAGATAGAGCAGAAAACATTTGTCGTTAACTACAAAAACATTTATCTTTCTTATGCTCAGCTTCAAAGGGCGATAGAAAAATTTGTGCAAATAAAATAAAATATATTTTAATGGTTATTTAGTTGTAAAATCCCTTTAATCTAAATAAAACACTAAAGTACTTAAAACAACGTTTCTTATTTGTACGTATGCAATAGTGGTATAATAATATAAGTATTCGTAATGATGTACTTGTAAATATACCAATCACAATGGCTAAGACCATCCTTTTTTATTTTGTAAATTTGTAATGTAAAATGTGCAAATTTTATGTTACCTATTTTTAGGCCAATGCAAATTCCATTGAGTTCTTCAACTATATTATTGATTTCAACTACATAAGTCATTGACAATTTGTTAATACATAATCTGTCTTATTATTACCCGACTGCGCGACGCAACGAAACGCGACGAAGGAGTGGTATTGTGTTTAACAGCCTATGTATGTATGTATGTATGTTCCTTTGAAGCACTACACAGACCAAACGCCTCGACCGATTTTTATGATTCATACGTCAATCGATTCCTCTTAGTCCGGGGAGTGTAACTAAAGACATGATGTTAGTGAAAATCCAATATGGCGTCTACTGGACGCCATTTTGTGAAAATGAAAAAAAATTAAGTCGACAAACTATATCGAGTGGGGTTGAATAGGTATTTAAAAATCATTATTAAGTTTCTCTCAACATTTTTCGATTCGACCAACCGTTTAGGATCTATATCGATTGAAAGTTGCGTAGCAACCATTCTCACATATAAGTTTTTAGATAGCAGCAAGACGAATACTTCTTACTGTCGAGCATGTTGAGCATGTTTCTTGAAGTGTACCTATTAGTAGCTAGGTACTCATAACAAAAAAGTATAAAATAAAAAAACATAATTTATAAAATCCAAAAACCCGACTGCTTAAAAAAGAACCAAATAATGGACATAATAAAAAAACTGAAAAGAAAAAAAACAAGCACTTAGATGTCCGGTGGTCTAGAAGCGCTGTTTCCAGCTTTGACTATGAACTCTTTCTACGGTTTACAGCTTGTATACATTTCTATGGCAACCAACGTAGAAAGAGTTCAAAGGCAATCAAAGACATCGACTCCATTTCTCACCAAAAACTTGCACATATTTTTGGTATGATACGTTGGTAGTAGAAGATTTTAGTGCATTTGCATTGTCTTCCGACGTTAGACGTTTGCCTAATAAAACTTATATGTTGTTTTGATTAGTCATTAAGCTTTTTTGGGAATGAAGACGTCTCGATAGTGGTGTAGCTTCTTTTGCCTTTCTTTCAGGATAAACCTAAAGATAAAATTCTACGAACTGTCAGATGTTTTGCTTGTCATTTTTGTTCGTTTAATTTTTTATGTGGACCGTCCGATTTTGTGATTGTTATAATAAATAAATCGTTATGATGGCTGAAGACACGACAGCCGACGCAACCAAGCGTCTAAACGTGAAGAAGCAAACATTGGATGATGCATACGCAGCTCCCGCCAACTTCCTGGAGATCGACGTGGTGAACCCAGTTACCACAATGGGTGTAGCGAAGAAACGCTACACTGATTATGAAGTTCGCATGAGGGTAAGGTCTTGACCGTTCTACGTATTAATAGTAAACAGTAATTAGATTAGCGTTCATATTTTCTAGCCTTGCGCTCGTATGTTTTTGTGGGCGTATTCGTGACCCCAGCGGTTTGCGTTCAGAGTCGATTCAGTCGCCGATTTGCCGCAATTAATGTAATCTCAATTTCCTGTTTGCTTACAGACGAACCTCCCAGTTTTTAAAGTAAAAGAATCCAGTGTGAGAAGGCGGTACAGTGACTTTGAATGGCTCAGAAATGAGTTGGAAAGAGATAGTAAAGTAAGTAGCATACTTTGAGCATTATGTAGGTAGATACTAATACAATTATCTCTTTTTATTTCTAAGTGATATTATCTTTGTATATGAAATTTTACAGCTTTATTGAAATTGTTGTTGATATGCATTGCGCAAATGACTCATATTTGCATACTTATTAGGTTATTCTTATTTCAGACCTGTCTTTGTCTACTGTATTTTAATGAGTCATCTCTAACAATACAAGACTTACCAATGTGTCTGTGCCATGTATATGTTTGCCAATCATTTAAATTATCAGTGTTTTGTATAGATTATTCTCAATTATTATTTCAGCCATTAAGTAAGTCCACTGCTGGACATAATATTAGTCTATGTATAGGCGATATACTGACAACTTAGATTTTTAGTAGTGCTAAAAGAGCAAAAACATTAAGCTTAAGTTCTTATTTTTTTAATGTAAATTTTTTATGTCACATTATAGGTAATACTTAAAAGATATACAGTAATACCACGCTTTACGCGAGGGATACATTCCGGAAAGATCGCGTTAACTGAAATTCGCGTATATCGAGGTTTATGATTAAACATAGTCAAAATTTAATCTTTGCCATAGAACAATGTCGTAGTACGGGGAATCCCCAGTTCTTCAATCAGAATGTTCAGAGGACGCGAGGATTCCCGCTACCAAAGGGGAGTTAATGACTAAATTATATTTATACACATTCTTTCGCATTATGCGAAGCATTTAAACGTGAATTTTAAAATTCGCGTTATAGTTAAACCGCGCATAACGGGGTCGCGTAAAGTGGGGTATTACTGTATATTAAATACCTACTAATAAAAAACATACTTTTTCAGATTGTTGTACCTCCTCTACCCGGTAAAGCATTAAAGAGACAATTGCCATTCCGCGGTGATGATGGTATATTTGAAGAGGAATTTATAGAAGATCGCAGAAAAGGTGCTTATTCTTGTATTTTCTCATTTTGTAGGGTATACATTGTTTTTTTTAGTATATTTAACCAATATCTACATAGTTGTTATACATACATGTTATAATCATACTGAGTAATACCTACCTACCTTCTAAGCACATTTTGTCACATGTCTAGTAGTATAAGCTAATTACTTAGCAAGGTCATAATACATACTAATTAGGTAACTGTGTACACTAGTGTCTGACTGTAGGGGCCAGTTCTTGTGGAGTTAGCCATGTCATGTAGTCACTTCAACTCACCCTTTTCCTACCTTCATCCATATGAATAATCTTCTGTATAGAAACATTTTTATATATCTGAATAAATGTACTGCAACAAACTTTACAATAGCTCTGGTTACTGTACATTCCATTTCATAGACTGACCATCATATTTGCCACATTTCTGACAGCATACTTGTAATTTCCAGGTCTAGAAGTATTTATCAACAAGATAGCTGGACACCCGTTAGCACAGAACGAGAGATGTCTGCACATGTTCCTTCAAGATCAGGCCATTGACAAGAACTATGTGCCAGGCAAGATCAGGAACACCTAATGATTAACTTACATTCATGTCCAGAGCTTTAGACTTTAAGACAATTCTCAATTGTGATACACCTAACAAGTGTTTATGTGTTAACAAGTTTTCAACATACAGTTTTTTAAACTCTTAGAAAAAGAGCAAAAAATGGTTTGGTAAAATTTCTCACCAATATATTTTGCTTGAAGTATTTTCACTACAATATAAACTTAATAAAAATAAAAATACAATAATTATTTCTTATTTAAGTGTCTTTTTGGGTCTTCTTGCTTTTATTATACAAACTAAAGTTATATGATTTAATAGTCATTTTCTGTATTATGACATGAAACCAAGGCTGATTAATGCAATATCGGATTTGATACTGACAACTGTATTTTGGTACTAGACTAGAAAAAAATACAATCTAACCATTATAAAGCTGTCTATTTCAGTCTGTCTATGTCAGACTATTTATTACCAGAATATAATCTTAACTAAGCTAGACATTGAGAATTGTTTTAAGGTTCTCTTAATGTTATTGCAAATGTGATATAGACAATCATTTTTACAAACCATATATTTTTAATTTACATTAAAATCTTTCCAATCACAATTTGCAATAATGTCTCAGAGTCTGTTCAATTTACATAAATATCGAATAACAATCTACAATAGTAGTTTAAGTGCCAGATACTCTAGGGGACATCTTGTCTTACTATATTAATAGACCAACACTCGATTGATGCTGCAGTGTTGCACCACATTTAATGGCACTGTGGCCAGCAAAATGTCGCGCATCCTATGTCTTGTGAGTTTTACGTACTTGTTGAGTGATGTTCTGCAATTGTTGATCAGTTTGCCCCCTAGTCTATCCAAGGCTTTATGACAGTACATGTTGCACTGCATTCCAACTATTATATTTTTTAAAAGATGTATGAAAGGACCTTCTCACAGAGCATGGAAACTGGTGCAGACAGAAGAAAATGCATTGTTAATGTTATTGTTACAAAAAGCAATATTATTGGATTTATATTTTAAAATTAAATTATGCCATGTCTATTTGATTCTTATGTCACTTGTATTGGACTTTTATTTTACTCTCTAATGTTACTCGTATTCAAATCTCATTGTGTTAATGTACATTTCATATTGATTTCTTAAAAGAAATTGTGTGTATTTATTTTAAAGTTAGAAAAAAAATAATTCCCAGTACGAAATTCATTATTTTACAAATAAAAATAATTAATTTTAGGGTTATCTATTATATCACATCAATAAATTAAACTATAATTAGTTATACAATATATAATTTTTATGAAAAATTTATGTATATTTGCGAATCATTTTGAAAGGAAAATATTAAAGTACTGCATCAATTACTTTTTTATTACAAGATTGTAATTAACTTGGCCTTGGGTTAAAATAATCGTTTAAAACGCCTTTGGTGTACAAATTGTGGTCAAATATTATATTGTATAGCTTTATTTCATTAGAGTTAAATTGTGTTGTCATCACTAGGTGATAAATAAATGACTGTTTAGATGAAACAGAATAATTTGATGTGTATGATCGTAAGACGTCAGTTACATTGGGTTACATTGTATTTATTATGTCGATCATTTAGGATAAAGAAATAAATTTGCTATCACGTCATGTTATTGTTTTATTTAGATCTTTGTTGCTGTAGGTTATTAATGTAATGAGATAAGGCCTGATGAACCACCCAAGCACTGTTAATCTACTAGAGGAATCTGCTAACTTTCCTCTACTTATCTCTGGGTGAAAAGTTTGATACTCAAAGTACTCCAATGAATTTGTGTGAATTTCACAGCTGCACACTAAGGTAGCAGAAGTTTGCAAGAGGTGTTTGCTAGTCACACGTCAGAAATCGAGGATTTTTACTACAGAACAGCTCGAATAGTACTAGGGTAGCAGAAGGTTAAGAGGTGTCTCTTAATAGAAGTGTACTAGGGCATGAATATCGCGAGCATAGGCTGAATAACCACGGAATTTTGGTTTAAAAGTACTATGGTATCAAAAGTTTAAGAGGTGTCTCTTAATAGAAGTGTAATCAATCGCGAGCATAGATTGAAATCATGAAATTTTGGTTAAAAAGTACTAGGAGGTTACAAGAGGTGGCTCTTAATAGAAGTGTAATCGCGGCATAGGCTGATCGCGAAAATTTGATACAAAAAGTACTAGCATAGCAGAAGGGTGTCTTAGTCGCACGTCATTGAAGAATTTAAGTATGAACTACCATAGCAGAATGTTATAAGAGGTGTCGCGTAACGCGTGTGTATCATGGTATTTTAGCAAAGAACAGCTTAAAAAGTACTAGGGTAGCAGAAGGTTGCAAGGGGTGTTTTTTCTAGTAGTCATACGACATCGCGTGCGCAAGTAGTTTACTATGAAACTGCTCACGAAGTAAAAAAAAAACCAGCATTGCAGAAGGTGTCAAGAGGTGTTTGTTGTGCCGAGACTCAGAAGGACAAAAGATGCTTAAGGGGCATGACGCACAGATCACCCAATCTGTGGGCATGACGTCCTCTCTCTTCCATAGTTACCTATGGTTTGATTTTTGCGCACTTGGTAAAGTCAATGTCAAATTAATAAAAAATTTCGTACTACCCTCAATTTTTTTATTTAACTGCCACAAAAGGCAAAGAATATACTAAATGTCCAGGCAGCCATTATCATTCGTCAAATTATTTATTTTGTAATGGATGATAATGACTGATTATAAGTTTAGTGGGAACGTGTCGTTGGTCATGTCGCTATAATACTCAAAAACATAATTTTTATGTCCGTAAACCCGACTGTCAGGGTCCATTAAAATACTAGCTTGGCTGTCGGATAATGGATCCCGACTGTTCAGTTGTTATGTTACGATCATTAGAAAATATTTTATGTTCTTCAATAGTTCAAGAGATTTTTCACTTATGTACCTCAGATTTAATCTTCAATTGTTTAAACATTAAATTTTTTTATCCGTGGGTAAGCACAAAATTTTTGTGAGTTTGTAATAAACGTAAAAAATAAACGTAAAAATCGCCACACACCTCGTCAAATCTCATAGATAGCAAGATGCGCGACGCGACGCTACCCGATTTTCAAGAAGTTCGTACTTGCTATTCCTACCGTAGTCCGCCGACCGTATTCTGCAAAACTTGTGGCGGCTTTGTCATAATTATTCATTTTAAGCGGAGGTACGAAATAATACAAAAAAGATATTTATTTATAATTTTATTAAATTAATTCTATAACTTTTTTACATATAGTAAATTATATGTGCCGTTTCGTCAATTACATTGAATAATGCTGCCAAATCACATCAGCCGTAGTCACGAGTAGGTACCTAATGTTTGCCTCTACGATCAGACACGAAGTGCCGCCGGTCGGAAGCAGTTGCCGGTGCTTTCGCGAATAACCGCCGGAACGCATCCGTTTCCGGTTGTGATGATGTTGCGCGAACGCACCGGAAGCCGGCGCCGCGGCCCCCCGCCCCGACTCCGCGCCCCGCCCGCAACTTGGTCCAAGAATATAATGAATTTGTATAAAAAATTTGGCTCCAATATTTACAAATGTACTGATTTCTTACACGCCGGACTAATTTAAATATATAGTGACTTTGGGTAAACGGGCGGGCTGCGTGGTCGCCGCGGGGTTGAAGACGAGTTTTATTGCAATTTTCTAATAACACATTTCTTATCTAATAAGATGTGCGCGCGTACAGTGCGTCGCACGGGTCTAATACCCTATCGTTACAGTGACGAACTGTCAGACAACAGCGGGAGTCGCTCGGCTATGCTACGCTAGGGGAGGAAGATAGCAAATCAAATTCACTGTAGCAATAGGATACAGAGATAATTTAGTTAAGGAAGAGACAACATCGAAGGCAGCGATGACTGTACAATTGCCACTAGTCGCCCGCGCCACTCACTACAACCATAGAGGAATAAGATGTCATAGAGTGCTAATGTCATACTAACTGTTTCGATGCACCATTAGACTTTTTGGTGCCTCACAATTCCAGCTCTAGACACTTAACATTCTATTAGTGTAATGTATAGTAATGTACTTACTAATTAAGTAAGTAATGTAATTACTAATGCAATCTAGCTGTCAATGACTGTAATTGTGAGGCACGGAAAAGTTTAATGGTGCATCGAAACTGTTAGTATGACATTAGCACTCTATGTCTACATCTTTTTACTCTATGCTACAACCGTCCACTGACGATATCTCCCTGTTTCGTGTTTAAAATTAACATTTAAGAATTAACACTCAAGTAGGGGCTTATACAGAATTTGTACTCTTAAAGCGTCCCGTCGCGGTATGCACCCATGTCCACTCGCGCCGCGTGACGCCGTGACGTCATTGCCACGTCGCGTGACGTCACTGCCATGTTGCGTGACGTCACGGCGCCACAAGCATAAAACTAAACACGCTGAATGTATCGGATGGAGTATTCTTGCATTAAACGTCCAACCAAGCGAAACACTGGTACACAAACAATGCAACAGTAAGACAAGCACGGTTCTAGAATAGAATAAATAATTTCGTGATAAATAAATAATTTCTGATAAATAACGATTCTCTGTTTGTTGACATTTGAGGCAGGATTTTTTGAGGCGCTTACTTAGGTCATTAACCGAGATAAGCATCGGGCATCGACTTTAATGCTCGCTTTTGCCATAGCAATAAAACTTCTCCAGCCACTCATATGAGCATAATTCAGAACAATTGATTAATTATATAGTAGTTATTTTGCTATAGCACAAGTAAGCAATTAGGGTCGTTTGTACGAGTGTGGAGTGTGGGCGCCCACCGGTCACTCGCCAACCGAAACGGATTAGTAGCAAAATATTTAATTCGCATTTAGTACATTTTTGTCACATTAGGTCTAATTAGAAGAATCTTGATTTAAAATGGTCGACACAACGAGTTCTGCATCGCCGTAAGGATAACCGTCTGCAAGCAAATGGGACCATCTGCGAAAGTTGGACCAGATGCGAACAATTAATTCCGCTAATAATCCACCGAAACATGCATGAGATCAGACTGTCATTTCTAAAACAAACTTCATACTTACAAAATGATAATACGTTTACAACTATTCTTATTATAACATTCATACCTAAAACAATTTACAATAAGTTTTTTTTATGAATAGAAAAAAATACACTCGGGGTGCCAAGGGATTGAAGTAAGAGTTGACTGGAAAGAAACATAAACAGGGCCCCCGAGTGCGTTACCGTAGTATGTTCAGTCACCACTAAATGAAGGTTTCCCATTTCGCCCACTTTCCTATCTCGGCCGAAAACGACCGGGCGAGACAGGAAAATGATGAGCTGGGAATATACAAAATGAAATACTACACGATACAATAGTTATAAAAAAATATATAATGTAGGTACTGTCCTACGCCTTCAATTGAAAGTATCTTGATGTATTGTCCGACTTCTGAATCCGCTCATAAAAAATATTTATGGTACGCGAGTGTCCACTTAAAATAATAACCCAGACTAGTAACTGTGCCATTAAATTTTTTTTTCAAACAATACTTCAGTATCTTTACCAAAAATAAAATAGTGTATAATAAGATAACGCGACATAACTTTATTCGACGTTAGTACCAAATTTTCGTAAGTTAGTTCAGTAAGTGGCCACTAGAGACGCTGTACGCAATGGTAACTCAGAAAATAAGTAAGCTGGGTACAGTCGACAACATAGCATATAAAATAATATACAATGCAACATTCTCCACGAAAATGACTTTATAAGGTGGTGATTTTGGTAGAGATATGTGATTTCTTTTCTAAACATATTTGTGACCAATGTGACAATAAATTATGTCAGAGTTAGTATTATTTGACGCATTCCATTTTCTCATTATATTTATGTATAGGTACACATTTTAAATGATGAAAGTATATTTCCGATATTAACATACAATGGGAAAATATACAAAACTCGTCAAATAATAACTACTCGACATTATCCCTTGCATAACAAATTAAATAAAAATGAAGAAGAATATTTTTGGCAAGTACCATGGAGAAGGTATAAAAGCGGAGGTGGGACTATGAACTGAGTCGTGTGGCAGTCGTGAGGCCATGACGTCATGATAGGGGTGGAGCTTCAGGGCCAGTGTGTGTAACGCAGTAGCTGTAACCACACGCTTATGCAAGTAGTTTGGCTAGTCAGTACAAGGTGGTTTCTTTGTAAATGGGCAAGGCTGATGCTCCCCTCGTCCCATACTTCACCCCGCTCAGCGGTGTTTTTGTATGAAAATATACTTAGCCGCTGCTTCTCTTTTATTTCTTCTCCATGGCAAGTACTGAATGACAGATTACTGTATGGTGTGCGACAGTGAAGTGAGATCATTAGACGTCGATTAATACTTAAGGATAACATGGTTAGTCGGTAAAACTGGACGTGTGTTTGTCACTCTAGGGGTCGCCACATACGACCAATTTGTACGATTAAGGTTCGGTCGTGTGCAATGGTCCTTTAGTACACTCGCGGTCATATCAAAAATTATAATTGCCTAGAAAAACGATCAGAGTCTTAAATAAAATGTTTTACTGTATTTTAACATGAATAAGTCAAAGTTTGTAAGTAAAATGGCCGAATGAACGATATCAACATTTTACCCTTTATTCGAAATGTCGTCGTCGGTGCCATACTTCTACCCGTGATTGACAGCGATTGTACTTAAATAACCATATTGTCTTTCGATAGATGTATGTCGAGCGATTTTCGTGATGGTCATAGCCGCTTAAAGGTTAGTAAAGTCGAAAGAATTATTAGGAAAATTAAACAAAATGATACCGAAAATGGTGGGTTTTTATACATTTTGTGTGAACCCTATAAAATAGAAGATACAAATTCAAATCGCCTGACATTCACAAATCTAATTCTATTGGATTAATTAATACAAGAAAAAAATAATTATATACAAAATATAAAATTGATATTTATCTATACAACATTAGCTAAAAATAGCAACTTTTTTTATAATGGAAATCAATAACAATAAGTACCTAGATAATTTCCGAAACGCAATAATATGCAGACATATAAATTATATCATAAAAGTTACAGAAGTCAAGGATAAAGTAAAAAATCATAATGACGTTAGATGGCAGCACTAACATAAAGTGACTGAGCTGCCATCTAGCGGTGTCCCAAGTTTGTAAAAATGTAAGGAGCCTAATACAGCTTGCGAATTAGGTACAGAAACTCACACAAGAAAACATCGGTTACGGTGTGCTGACTCGACATCCTATAAATGTAAGGAATGACACGTGTGTTTATTTCCTTCTAAACAGGATGTTTTTTCGTTGCCACCCTTAACGAAGGGTACGTACTCTATACATCAAATTAAGTAAGTTTATTTTTAAAAAATGCTGGGAAACGATGTAAATAAAAAATAAAAAAACTTGATCGGGCAAAATTTATAGTGTCCAGTGTTTATGCTAGTTTTTTTCATAGAAAGATATTAATTATTTCTCGTGAAAAAATCTTGCTACACGCGTCAATGTGCATTTATGCAGAAAAACGCAGTCTATTTACTCAACTTTGGACCCTAATGATCGTGATGACGAGGAGATTCTGTAGTTTTCGGGAACGTTGACGACCAAAAATCACCCTGTATAGTTTCTACCTCACTCACATTTGCCCTGCATTCGTCTCTATGGGATTAATGCTTTAGGTCTGAAATTAATTATTAATAAAGAAATGGGAAAAATTCTTCTCCCGAGTGGGAATCGAACCCACGACCTCTGCATTCCGTGCCAGCGCTCTTACCACTGAGCTACCGGGTCAATAACTCGAATGACGAATTTGACCATCTCTTTCTTAAATTACATTTTGGCAACGTTATTTTTTCATCCCGATAGCTATACACTAGCCAAAACTCGGCAAACAAAGCTAAATGCCTCAGCACAATGTTTAATGATGAAACGATCAACCATATCCTAACGGATTATATTATGGAGAAGTGTATTTATAAATTTATCTTAGTCAAGATATTATATATTATAAAATTATTAATAAAGCAATGGAAAAAAATTCTTCACCCGAGTGGGAAATTAATTGATGAAATTTTTTTAAGGTCGCGATATAAATTTAACCAAAAATTCGATGTTTATACATATATGCAAGATATATGTTAGTAATATTTTACACCACTCTTAATACATATTAGGTGGATTATCTTTCTATGTTACTTTCTGTGAGTTTCTACCATTATCGCAGAAAAGAGAAACATAAGCACTTCACACAATTTGAAATATTTGATAGGTACATATCTAAAAGATTTTTAGTGCAAAAAGACTTTTCCCTCAAGAGACTTTTTTAAGCGCGCTTTTACGTGATTTACCTAAGGCCGGTCAAATGTTTCTTCCTCGTGTTTTAATTATTTAATTTACCAAAATCCTCGATAATGATTGGATGAATGACCGTCAAAACCATGTGACAATTGGCAATGACAAGGCAGCCAATCAAAAGAGAGGATTTTCGTTAAAATGTTGGGTATGACACGTCACAGGAGTCACAAAATTTTGTGACCAGTATACAACCTGTGTTACACCCTGTATACGGCGACCGATCAAGCTCGATACTTGTACGTATAAAAGCGCACTCTAGGGCTGTCTCAAAACATATCTAATTCATGTAAATTTCATTTAAGAACTTGTAAATTAGTATTGAAAAAATATTTTTGCACTCAATAATAAAAATAATATATTTCTGTGTACAATATATTAAGTGTTTTAAACACAAATTGGAATTATATGTAATGTAAATCGATGTAGCTTGGAATATAACATCGTATTGCAACGTACCGACAGAGCCAAGTTCGCAAGAGAAAAAGAGATGAACATATATTTTTTTGGCAATTTTGTACTCAGTGATATTGATGAGTTCTTAAACTGAGTATTATATTTCCATTAGGTAACACTGAGATATTCATGAAGTTTTAATTTTTTTTAAGCTACTATTTATTTTAATGGCATGTATTTATTTACGATGTTGGCAACCCTAATGTACTCAATACTCAGTTTACAACCCCACCACTTTACAATGGAATTAACTATAAATCAGCCGATCGCACCAAACGAAAAGGATACAAAAAAAATTGATACTTGAAAGTGAAATAAACACGCACTCAATAAGAATGTCTATCTAACAAACGAACTAAAAGAGACACACCCGAGAGAAAGAGACGAAAAGCTCCCGACAGAGCTGTCTCTCTCAGTCCGCTGGACGATTAACACAGCCGCACAGCTGACAGACAGACGTGTACAATAAATAAGGAAGAACGAGCCAATAGCGAAGGGGTAAAAGCTATTCCTATTGGTCCGTCTTGGAGGGCCGTGTCTGTCAGTGACGGAGCCGTGGTCGCGCAGCGATGACGCCGAGTCGACAGCGAGCGCGGCGATACTAGCGCCCTCTCCAGTCACATAGTCATTCGCCTTAGTAGGTACATATATCAACAAAATGTTCTACTACAATTGTTTACGTTAATGGTGAGCCGGGCCCCGCTGTCGCACTGCGCCTGCTGCCTGGAAAGGGGAGAAAAGATCCATTAGTATAGTTGTTATTTTGTTAAGGTGTGGTCTAGTAGAAACGCTAGATCAGGCATTCCCGAAATTTTATTCCTCATAGACTCCTTTCAAAAGTTATCTGGTTCTGGTGGACCCCCTGGACCCCCTACAGGCCCACATCACATACAAATTAAATGTGAACCCTCATTTTGTCACGCTAACGTAGACCTCCGTCGAGTCTCCTGTGGACCCCTGGGGGTCCACCTGGACCACTTTGGGAACCACTGCGCTAGATGGAGGTCCAATCCTGTATTTTGTTAGAATTAACACGTTATTTTATGTGTAAAAAGCCAAAAGTTTCTTCGTGTTTGGTCGTTATATCTATTGAAGTATTTTGTAATATATTGATATGGAGCACTGACTTTTTATTCTAGTAGGTTAATACCAAACGTCATGTAAATACAGACAATCTAGCGTTTTGATTGCAAATCAGTCTGCGGGATTCGAACCCAGGACCTACGGCAGGCAGGGAAGTGCGCCAATTGGTCGTGCTATCCTACTTATAAACGCGAAAGTTGGTGAAGTATGTATGTTTGTTGGTCTTTCATTCCAAAACTACCGAATGGATTTTAATGGAACTTCACAATAATAAGGCTTACTTATCAGAATAACACATTGGCTAATTCATTATCCCCAAAATATATATTTTTTCCGGATAATCTCTACATTTAGTTTTTTCTGCGGACGGAGTAGCGGGCGTCCACTAGTAACATTATAAAAGTAGATGTATCTACATACCTAGATCCTAGGAGCGCGCGTGGCCCGGCGCGGGCGCAGCGCCGTGTGCGTCAGGGGCGGGGTCCTGCCCCCCCGCGCGCTCGTGCCTACCCCGCTGTCCCCGCTGTGGCCCGACACCAGCGACTCGCTGTCGCTCTGGTTCGACGTGTAGCCTATCACGTCCACCTCATCTGTAACAAGGAGAATGAAGGGTTAGAATATGGTGAAAGCTAATGGAAATAAAAGAGAATTTCAGGTCACAACATACGTAGCTATAGTATATAGGTATAAGATTGTTGTACGAGCCAACGTACAATAAGACAAACATATTTACTCAATTTTATATTACATTATATTATGCATAGAAAAGTGTCAGCATTTTTACACATTACTGTGAAATCATTACCTAGCATTAAATTAGTGTTCAACTTAACGTCGCACTCAACTGGTGTGTTTTATTTAGCTACCTTAAAACCACCCTAGCATCCCTTAGCTTCTTAGTTTGAGTACCTACTCGAACAGTTGTATTCCCTAAATGGGTTCATAAAGGATAAAGGAAACATGGTAAGAGATGGAAAAGCAGGTAACATGTATGTATACATATCGAAGGCATATTGTATTTATCGTATTACAAAATTTAGCTGTATTCTAGTTAAGCCCCGCATCAACATAGAACACAAAATAAAATATGCACAAGAAGACTATGGAGTTAATAACTTCAGGTATCTGCTGATATAGAAAGAATAGATTTATTTATCGCCATACGTTTTAGTTATATCACTTTTGCTTACCCTTTCCATTATTATAGTCACAAAGAAAGTACCAATATTAACATTTGTTTACACTGGGTGTCACTTCTTCTTAGTTCTTACTAAAACACAATGCCAAGAGTCCACACGACTTAAAACTTTAAGAAAAATTATCTTTTGGACTCACAAGCACACGTCCGTCCGCACCGAACACTGAACTTCAAATGCCGTATCATGGTAGGTATCACTCCTAGCAAACGTCAATATTTTTAGAACTACCCTCTTACTATTATTTATCGACATCCGTTGTTTTTTTGTTTAGCGAAGAAAAGGTAAGGAAACTATGTACATACAGCCAATGTCTGACGATATCTGCAGAAATTACTGTTGCCAACACACTAATACTTAAGCCGGCTCCACACGATCATTCAACATCTCAACTGATTGTCCAATCTCCAATGTGTGGGGACATAGTTCGTGTCATGTTAGATCGTATAAAGTACAGGTAAATAAAACATATGTTCAGTACTTTAACATAAAATGTGTATAAAGGGAGCCATTGAGACAGTTCCTTGATGTTGTAATATTGCAAGTCTGGCTCCTCTTAGCAACGTCGTTAAATCAAGCGAGACGTCTTGGCATTGTTGTGATGCTGGTATTTATTTAATTACAGTCTAGTTGTAAGACTTTGCCTATCTCGCTTATAAAGGCTCTTAGGGATATTGCAACGTTTATAAGGATGGGATACATCATGAAGGTAAAGAGCATGTTTAAGTAGGCAGCATACATTAACGAATCCCTTATTCTATGGTAGATAGATAGATAGATAGAATTTATTTGACAATTACATATGCACGGACAGCGACAACATAGAACAAGACAATGGAAATAGGGTAGAAATAGACACAATAGAAAAGAGTATGGTACGAGTAGATACCTAAACCTCTAGTATAGTACTTGTAGTAAGAAGCCGGAATAAAGGGGCGTTTCGGTCCGCTCGTGTTTCGGCCCGCGGACCGAAACGCCTAAAGGCATTTTATTCATGGGGATATTCGGTCCACAAATGGGAAGTGGACCGAATCGCCGAAGAATATAGGTATATCGAAAATACGAGTGATGTCATATTTATAAAACTGTATTGAAGTAGGTATATAGATATATATATATATATATATATATATATATATATATATACAGGATGATTTTTGGTCGTCAACGTTCCCAAAAACTACGGAATCTCCTCGTCATCACGATCATATTTCTCCATGGAAGTATACCTGGGAAGTGTCTGGTTTCCAAAATATTAGGGTCCAAAGTTGAGTAAATAGACTGCGTTTTTCTGCATAAATGCACATAGACGCGTGTAGCAAGATTTTTTCACGAAAAATAGTTAATATCTGTCTATAAAAAAGTACAACATAAACACTAGACACTATAAATTTCGCCCGATCAAGTAATTAAAAAAAAAAAAAAAAAATTTTCCCAGCATTTTTTTGGCATAAACTTACTTTATTTGATGTATAGAGTACGTACCCTTCGTTAACGGTGGCCACAAAAAAACACCCTGTATATATATATATATATAGATTTATATTCGTCATCCTGTACTACAAATATCCTATTATCGTTGATGTTTCATGGATCTTCCTATTTTCCAAGAAACGATTAACTATTTTTTATCAGATGGATCATGATTGTTTAGGGAATTAGGTGGATCGCGTTGCGTCAAAGGGAAAATAGAAGTAATGTCAAAGAGAGTTACCAGTGTGTTTTCTCCTCGTAGGGTTTAGGTTCACAGTTCACTGCAGTCCACTTTTAGGGCAATGGCACTCTTATTGGGTAGGTCAGTTTGTCACACACGAAAATTCACTTGCCGAAACTCGAGGTTGGTACCGCGATGGTTGGACAACAACTACTCGTGGCGGGGCGAAAGCACACGTGACCCGCGTCCGGCGACGAAGAAAAGAGCGGGCAATTCAAATAGGGAGTTACAAAATTATAGTTTTAACAATGATACAAACACCGAATTATAGGAAAATGATATTCCATCTATCAAGACCAAAGTAAATTTCCTTCCTTCTTATTTTATTCATTATTTTAAGCAATCTATTGGTCCTTAATCGTATAAAGAATAGATGAAAAGCATTGTTTTTACAATAGAATTAAACACGTTTCACTTCACTAACAAAAGTACAAACAGAACTACCTTTTCCCAACAAAAACTAAAAATAGAAACAGAACGAAAGTAGTTTGCAGGGCATTAAGGGTGCTGCGAATAACTGCTCAGCACTAATCCTTAAAATACGTGTTGGTACGACGTGAATACACTGCATAAGAAACGTAGAACGTCTTCTTTGTTGAAACTAAGGTTTACTAGAATAGCGGTGAGGCGATACAATCGGTTAAGAGTCACCGACACGTTTGCTCCAATAGAAATTAAGCCTTAATTTTAGCGTTCGTCAAACGATGTTATATAAATAAATATCCCAAAGATTTTGTGTCGTGGTTACTAAGCTATCTATAACTCTGAAACAAACATCGATATTCATCATAATGTTATCAATGTTTGTACCTATCTGGTACGGAAGCAGGGTCGGGCACTATCGACTACCTACACCAATCGGCCTTCGAGTTAGCGATTATTATTGATGTTAAGTAATATTTATATGTATAACTAGTGGACGCCCGCGACTCCGTTCGCGTGGCCTACAGAAAAAACAAAATGTCGAAATTATCCGGGATAAAAAAAAATTCCAGGGATAAAAAGTAGCCTATATGTTAAGTGGGACCTGTCACAATATATTCCTGAAAACTGCATCGAAATCGGTTCAGCCGTTGCTGAGATTAGCGTGCACAAACGCACACAGACAAACAGACAAAAATTCCAAAAATCATCGTTTTGGGTACTATTGCGTTGATAAAGATTTCCTATAATATTTTTTCTCATATATCCTCCATGTACAGACAGCGATCCGTTACATTTTTATTATATATATAGACTATAGACCCGCAGGCTGATTACGTATCTAGCAAAAGCAAAGTTGAAGAATTTTGCACAATTTTCGCTATCGCTTTGCTTTTGTTATTTAGGTAATAAGGAGGCCGCTTCAGCTTCGCATGGATGTAATGTACTAACTATAGCTGTATGCGACTTTGTCATAGTGTAATACTAATTGTTTACTCGTAGATCATTACCATCGTGCTATAGAACGATGGTAATGATCTACGAGTAAACAATTCGTATTACACTATGACAAAGTCGCATACACGAGCAACGGAGAGAAACACTAACTTACAGCTAATGGATATAGAGTACTAACAGTAAGCTAACTTAGCGTTAGTACGTAAAAGAAAAATACGTGAGTACAATGTAAGTTGTTAACATTGTGGTACAACTGCGGAAAATGTTTTATCTGTAATTTTTTTGGAACGAAGTTCCTTACGGCAGGCTTGGAGAAGATAGGGATTTTGCTGCGCGACCGAACTGAAAAAAATGTGATAGTAAAACCGTAAGAAAAAGTGCGTGGAATAAAACCGTTAAATGAGACGTGCGCAGGCGCGACAGTCGTATACACAAGCGAGTAGTGTATAATACCTTTCTTCTTCTTCTTCTTCTTCTTTCTTTCTTTATTGTACACACACACATAAATAAAAAAAACACAATTAAAATAAATATTGTACAAAGGCGAGCTTATCTCTATAAGAGATCTCTTCCAGCTAACCCGCTTTCTCTTTCTCCCTCTTTCTTTTCGTTCTCTCATCCCTTCTATCTCTATTACTACTCCACCCCGCCAATGCATAGTATATACTCATGAATTCATGGACAAGCACGTGGCGAATACTCACATTATAGATACATTTTACTTGTGAGTAGCCAGTAAATTTTATGTTGTCAAACATATTTTGTTATTTTAGTTGATAATTTGTATTACGATTTTTTTTTATTTTACGTAATTTATTATTTCCTAAAATACTGAATTTCCTAACTACTTTCCTGTACTTAAATAAAAACTAATCAGCAAAATTTAAGAGAAAAATCAAGAAAACCTACCTAAAATTGAGCACGATTTTTCTTTTGCTAATCGTGTTGATTCTACATTAGCCGAAGGAACTTCGTTCCTACCTGGTGTCCCACGACACCACACAATTTTTTTTTACAATATTATTATAGGGTTTTGTCGCGAATAAGATCATTATAATCAATATCTTTCTTTCTCTTCGGTTTATTTATATAAATTTATGTAAAAAGCACATATTCTGTGCTGATGCGGGACTTCACTGGAAAACATTAGGTGTATCTCCTTCCGTGCAAGTCGTAAGAGTCGACTTAGGAACCCAGAGGCGTTTTGTCTTTTCAAGAGACTTGACAATGGTCTTTTATATCTAACTCCGCTAAACGTGACTGTGAGATCTCCCTGGGTACACCAGTAACACAGACGTGTGTGTATAAAATGGAACTACAACATTCAACGGCACATTTAAACCGAATTGTGTTCGAGAAATTCTAGTAAGAGCAAGGCATGCTTTAAGGCCGGCGCCAGACATAGCTTCACTTGATTGAACACTTGTTTGATGACCATGTGTGGCACGAGACTTTGAATATGTGTCCAAAGTTTGGACAAAGATTTGCACTTTGCCATGCGGTGTTTTAGCGCACATTAAAGCGTTCTAAGTCGTATGTGTTCAAATGTTTGCGTAGCCTGCCACACTTGCGTAAAGTCCATTTGCGCGAGCATTGTTGAGCGAAACGGTTATATGAGACTGTATTGAAATAGTAGTTAAAATTCATCAAATATACATAAGTCCCTTGTTTTATTACGGTACATTTCACACATCCATTCGCGCCTCCTTCTCGGACGTTTCCTTAAATTTTATTGCACACGTAAAAAATAATTCATCATCATCATTTACAGCCCTGAGAAGTCCACTGTTACATAATTACATGTTAAATAATTACATGCACATAAATAATAAAATTGTCGTCCATCTTGTTTGTTGTCTACCAACGAACTGTGGAGAAAAGTCTTTGCGAAACATGTCTGGCAGGTTGCGCCAATATGTGTTCAAATGTGTTTTCAAAGCATTGCAAAGTATTCAAAGAAGTGTGAAAATCTTTGAAATTATCTGGCGCCGGGGTAACACCCGTATTTAATGTTTGAGCAAAATATAATATAAATATAAATAATACCATATATAAATATAAATAATAAATAAAACCAAGGT
This sequence comes from Carposina sasakii, assembly GCA_014607495.2. Taxonomy (NCBI): domain Eukaryota; kingdom Metazoa; phylum Arthropoda; class Insecta; order Lepidoptera; family Carposinidae; genus Carposina; species Carposina sasakii. The sequence continues at coordinate 4,369,981 of CP053161.1, forward strand.
CAAGTAAATGCAGTGGAAATGAGAGCATTGAGAAGTATGTGTGGAGTCACTTTCAAAGATACTCGTATAATAAGAAATGAGGTGATCAGAAAGAAGTGTGGTATAAATGAGGACGTTGTGACGAAGATTGAGAAAGGTATGTACCTATGTTGAGATTGTTTGGGCATGTGGAGAGGATGGATGAAAGAGATTGACAAAGAAAGTGTACAACGGAAGAGTGGATGGAAGGGGAAGACCTCGCCGGACTTTCACCGATCAAATTGGTGAAATTCTAGAGAAAGGTCAGGTCAAGAGTACCCTAAACCGACGAACGCGCATGAAGAATATCATGAAAGTAGATGAAGCGAAAGAGGTATGTCAGGATCGTAGCAAATGGAGATCCGTGATCTCTGCCTACCCCTACGGGAAAGAGGCGTGATTTTTATATATGTATGTATGTATAAATAATAGACAATATCTATTATGTATGTTATTAGCACTATAGTCGTAACAAGGGCGTAGACAACACAAAGCACACGTCTCATACGCTCCCGGGCATAGCTTAGATTAAACTAACAAATATATACTAAAATAGTACAGAATGTACACTTCTAATCACTTTATCAATGATGCCTACCTATACAGTCAGGGCTGTGAAAGGAGAAACAGAGACTATATAGGAAGTTTTTTCTTTGCCACCTTTAACGAAGGGTACGTACTCTATAATCAAATAAAGTAAGTTTATGCAAAAAAAATGCTGGGAAATGATGTAATTTTTTTTTTGATCGGGCGAAATTTATAGTGTCCAATGTTTATACTAGTTTTAACATAGACATATATTAATTATTGTATTATAGTATACTATTATAGTATTGTATTGCCTATGAGTCATTTGTTACTTGAATCAAATAAATAAATTATATTACATTTTGCATAATATGCTTTAGAATATTTACATAATCGAGGTTGCACTTGCAGCAAAATCATTTAGCGCATTTGCATTACGAGCAAAATCACAACCTCTTTGGTAACAAGATGAGAATAAAGAATATTAGTGTTAAGAAATCCACAATTACAGTCATAATTTCACACGTTCGTATCTGTTATATTAAGTACTTATATTCTCTTATATCCGTTAGTTTTACTGTGACTGCTGGTATACAGGTTGATTTTTGGTCGTCAACGTTCCCGAAAACTACGGAATCTCCTCATCACCACGATCATTTTTCTTCATGGAAACGTAGCTACCTGGGAAGTGTCTGGTTTCCAAAATATGTCCAAAGTTGAGTAAATAGACTACGTTTTTCTGCATAAATGCACATTGACGCGTGTAGCAAGATTTTTTCACGAGAAATAATTAAAATCTGTCTATGAAAAAACTAGCATAAACACTGGACACTATAAATTTCGCCCGATCAAGTAATTTTGTCAAAAAAAATTACATCGTTTCCCAGCATTCTTTTTGGCAGAAACTTACTTTATTTGATGTATAGAGTACGTACCCTTCGTTGAGGGTGGCAACGAAAAAACATTCTGTATAATATTGATGTTTGATACAAGTGACCCTTCTACACCGGTCTATTCTATAACACAGTTCAGTACAGGGACTAATTATTACATAAATGGCAGAGACAGGATTGCAATGGCGTCGCTGGCGCCAATTTCCCGCAATACACGCTAAATGGATGCCAATCGAACACCCCCCGCCGCCCCGCCCCGCGCCCGCATCCGGATCCGCTTCGTTTAAGCCTCGATCACACCGGATGCGTATGCGTAAACGTGCATGTACCACGAGTTGTAATGTATGAAACTGTATAGACTCGGGCAGACAGGCCGCATATGCGTAGACTGACTTATACGCACACGTCTACACTTACGCATCCGAAACAGAGCCGTGTGTATATGTAGGTATGCATGTTATTATCCAAAAGAGAAAAAGGGAATAATTAGATAAACCAATCAATTGACCGCGTTGAATTTTTAGCCGCAAGTCATGATATTTTAAAACAGATTCGAACATCAATAAATTGATACCGAAGACGGGTGGATGGCACAGACGGGAAATACACATCGATATTCATCTTATATGAGTGTTTGCGAAACTGAGATTGGAATTAGAATTCAGGACCTATGGCGCGGCAGACAGGATCATTACCAACTACGTCAATTGATTGACTCCTTCATCTACAACCGCGTAACATACATACATATCATCATCATCATCATTTACATTTACAGCCCTGAGAAGTCCACTGTTGGACATAGGCCTCCCCCAACAACCTCCACTCCGACCGGTCGGAAGCAGCCTGCATCCAACCGACGCCCGCAACCTTGACCAGATCATCCGTCCACCTCGCGGGTGACCTTCCCACGCTGCGCTTGCCGATACATACATATAGTCACGCTCATTATCCCCAAAAGAGGTGAGCAATTTACCCACTCTTCACTAGTTAGCCTTATAAGTCCCACATGGTAAACCCGCGTAAGGAAGTATTTATTTCCTACACTTCCTAAGCCATCTCTTCTATGTTCTTGTTCCATTGTTAAAATGGAACCTACCTCCTATAGCAAGTAATCCCTTTTAATACTCGCTGAGTGGCGCAAATAGGGGCCAATTACCCACGTCAAATGTTGTAAAAGCTATTTATTATATCGTTCTGAAACGGCTTTAAAAATGCTTGGTATAATATATTTTGTTATAGTTCTAAAAAAATCATAGTTGCCTCATTAAAATATGATATTAGTCTTATCTTACAATGCATCAAAAGAAAAGTGCGTTAAATAATAATTAAGTTAACGCGAACGAGTTCGAAGTAAAAACTTACACTAAGCTCTGAATAACTTCACAAAATATAGTACAGTACGTACAGAGCATTTTAATTTATCTTGCCTATAATTTATCTGACACTCGCTTAGCCATTTGTTAAGATAAGGCATGGTTGATGACGGTTATTTATTTCAGCACAGATATATCTGCCAGAGTCATATATTCAATGAAAAGTATTCACCAAAGCTTTGTCGGTTCATAACATGAAGCAAGGAGAAAGAGGAGCTGGCTTTTCAAAGATTTTTATAGAAAACTCTATGAGGAAATCGTCCGCGTAAACTGTAGAATTTCCTGTTTCTGTGGAAATTTCGGGAAATTATTTCTTGGTGTTCCCTTTACACTCATAATGGCACATACATGTCTGATTTATCTTTCCATGACCACTGTGTTTTTGTCTGTACGTTGTCTGTCAGTCACTCAGTCAGCGAGTAACGTAAGGGTTCTATATTAAACTAGCGGAAGTCCGTGACTCAGCCCACTTGGCCTACAGAAACATAAACAAAATCATTTTTTATTCTTAGAATAAAAGTAGTCTATGTCCTTTCTCAGGCTCTAGAATACCTGTGTACCAAATTTCATTTAAATCAGGTTCATCAATTTTGGTGTGAAAGCACGACAGACATATACGTAACTACGGCGGAAAGCAATTAATAACAGTGTTTCTTCCACACTTCACTGCGTAGGCTATATTATCTATAGGATCGCATCTCCTCTCCTTTCTCCGTGGTTCACAATTCGAGACACAATATTTCGGCGCAGAATTTATTTCCGGCAGAAATTGAATGGGAACGCAGTGCGGTGCTCTCAGTGTAAGCGTATTAAATTCGTGGAGTCGAATGTACGAAAAAATGTGTTCGCGATCGCGATACGAGATGTATTTGTACGCGAGGCTGTTGTAAATGTTGTGGATGTAAAATGCAGGGTGTAACAAAAGGAGTATGTTAAGCGAAAAGCTATGAAAACCGTTTTAACGTTTTAGTTTTATTGTACTACCAGCGTTTTCTAATGTTAATTTTCTAACGTTTACAAAGACGCACGGCTGTATTTCCGAAATGGGGTAGCCAGAACTGCAGTATACGAGTAGGACAGATGTCAATGATCAGTTACAAGTTGCTAGCTCATCGCCTGAGAGAATGCCCGAGTTCCTTAGTCGACTCTTACGACATGCACGTAAGGAGATGCAGCTGATGTATTCTAGTGAAGCCCCGCATCAGTACATTTAATATGAAAGGTAGATCTTTCATAAATAATAAATAAATAATATAATAAATATTCACACACTACACAACACATTAACCTAGTCCCACATTAAGATCCCTAAGGTCTTGTGTCGTGGGTACTAAGCAACGGTATATAAATACATAGATAAATATAGAAACATCCATGACTCGGAAAAAAACATCAATATTCATCATATCAATGTTTGCACCTACCGGGGAAGATCTTTGATTGACATAGATTAATAATGGCCCATTAAAGTACGTTTTCTTGAGTAAGTAGTACGTCGGATTTATGGACTCCTTTGTGAACACTATATTACTGCTGGTTATGTAGGTACGGCTAATGGTCCAGGATTATATGGATCGTTACCTTCAGATTTCTATAGCAAATTAATCGCATAGGAAGTTATAAACAACCTTAGAGAGTATAATGTAATATTGGCTGTTTCCTGTGACTCTCCTTGAACTGAAGGGAAAACGAATGATTTGTGAGATAAAAAGGTAGGTTCAGATACAGATGGTGACAGGCAGACGTACAAAGTAACTTTTAATCAATCAATTGCATAATATAGGTACATAATTATAATATAATAAATGACCGCGTGGTGCCGGCAGAGTAGAATTCGTACCACCCCATGTCTGCCCGTGGGTATCGTACGAGGCGATTAAGGGTTCCCGGGAGGTGGGCAGCAGCGCCTCCCGTGTTGACAACATAGTCCAAAATACAAACTGCGGTCACCAACCCGTCTGCCCAGCGTGGTGACTATGGGCAAATACCCCCCATGGCAGTCTTGTGGCGTGCCCTGGGGGAGGCCTACGTCCAGCAGTGGACTGCAATAGGCTGATGATGATGATGATGATGAATATAATCTATAGTAGGTAAGTATATCAAGTTATTTTCTCGCTCGCTTTCTCACGGTGCGCCTAGACCCTTTTCGATTTCTTACCATTTAGCAATGGAGCCACCGGTAATGAATCCAATGCAAAATGTTTCCAAGGTATTCTATCTAAATACAGAACTATTTCATTATTTCATTAGCTTAGCTCCTGGGAATATATTTTCCTTTCCACGAGACTGAGCAAAGTTTTTTAAATTTTATTTGTTGATCCAAATAAAATTTTCCAGCATGCACCCATATGCAATTACTCCTCCCTTTTCAAGCCATTGAATTTCTTTTTCTAAAATAAACTTGGAAAATGGTTTATCGATCACCGGATTGGTCAGTAAAAAGTGCTGAATAAATGAATTTGCGAGTGCCTCGAAATTCCGATTCGCCCTTATTGGGGGACAGACAGACAAACAATGGAAGCACGTAAATTGTTTCACGATGCGGGCTCTGTTTTATTGTACCGGCAACGGTAGCTGGTCTCATGGAAGAGATACAGAGTAGAGATGTGGTCATGCGACCGCCAATGTAGATTGCTTGCAAATGCGACATTGTACTATAGTTTAAATTAAAACGAGATTATTATACCAATTTTTTTAAAACACTGCATTTACCAGACTGTATAGAAAAAAAAATACATTTTTTTTTATACCTATAAAGTTATAATTACTTTAGTTTACTATTAATTTATTATAATAATACAGCTCTTACTTTAATGTTGTAAAATTGTCACTAGCTCGTGCCTCGGAAAGCACGTAAAACTGTTGGTCCTGCGCCTGATTTATCTCCGGCCGTGTCGGCTTTCCGTCCCTTCGGACTATGAGAGTAACGGAATAGAGAGAACTGACATTGTGAGTACACCTCCCCTTTCATCTGCTCCATGGTTGGAATACATGAGCCTGTACTTTACTTAGTTGTATATTTCGGTATTATAGGTTTGTTCTACTATACAACTATATGACAAAAGTCGCGGGCATCAGATAGTTATAAAATATTATTACGGCGTAACCAACATTATTTAAATAGAACAGTTGTGTGAACAAACTTCGCGTGCCTTCAGCCAACAAATCAGGTATTGATACGTTACAATTTTCATAATCATAACATTTTATAACCTGGATCCGGCCTTAAATAAACACCGAGCCTGTGCGTGCTGCACGAACGGAACCTTAACTTGTGAGAAGATACTATGATCTGTAAGCATGAATCTTGACGTAACGCTATCGACTCGCGAGCAAAATCTGAAGATGTGACAGTGTGAAAATAGCATTACGGACTATCGAGAGGTTCTTGCTTGCCCCATGAATTTTACCAGTAAACTACGAATTTTGTACAATTTTCGCTATTGCATGGCTTTTTTTAGATAATTCTTATTCGACACTTTTAGAAAATACAAAGTTTGAATCGATATAAGGGAGCTGTATGGAATCGTGTTTAGCTAAAACCATTAGATTTTTGACGTGAAACGTCTTTAAAATCGCGCCGACACATACGGGTACCAGGTTTAAAAACTGGACCGTAACGAAAAGGTCTATATCATCGTACCTTAATAATTAAAAAACTATTGGTCTTAGAAACAAAAATGTGGTGTAAATATTTCACTTATATAGTCAGCTCGCTGTTATGACATTGAGTTCGTGTCGGGGTCAAGCGGGGGGGCGGGGGAGGGATACTGCGATAACTGTGCGAAACCGGCGCTCGCGCTTGTTTCTATTCAGTGTAACTCGTGACTCCGACTTTATAGCGTGGTGATTCTTTCGTGTGTTTGTCAAGTTTATTTGAACCGATTGATTTATACAAAAATAAGTGTAATTTGGACAGTATTTATATCTATACTAATATTATAAAGCTGAAAAGTTTGTTTGTTTGTTTGTTTGAACGCGCTAATCTCAGGAACTACTGGTCTGATTTGAAAAATTCTTTCAGTGTTAGATAGCCCATTTACCAAGGAAGGCTACAGTCTATACAACAACCTGCCCGGCTTCGCACGGGTACAACGCCCCCTCACGCGGACGAAGTCGTGGGCGGCTGCTATTTAAAATAACCAGAAAGTGACAATAAATATATAAACATTTGCTATGTATTTTATGTTTCTATTACGTACCTGTTCTTTTTTTATTAAAATACTTAAAACAGCGTCCATCTTGTTTTCATTTCAATCTTTTACTTTAAAAGCGATTCGCTAACATAGACGTCTCACGTTAAAACCAACGGCCGTGTGCCCCGACACAGCCCCACCCGCTTTTTTGCTATAAACCTATTTCGATCTTATAAGCAGAGTAGCAACATTTCCCTTCCACAATGGAAAAATTCCTACTTCAAGAGTTGATGGTTACCCCGCAGGCTTTGCGCTAAAATCACCCTTAGCCCAGCTGTCTCGGACACCACCCGAAAAAGTCGATAAATCAGGACGATAACTTACCGATTGTTTATCGCTGGTTGCGATAAATCGACATCACACGTGTGGTAAACATACCGAGAATCTAATGACGTTTGTATGCGAAAGAAAGTTTGTTTGTTTGTTTGTTAGAGAAAAACATAGGGTCTGTTCTGTACAATAGCATGTGAACTACATTAGCTTATGTGCGAATGTCTAAATGCAAAGTCTCATCAAAATTCAAAGTGTTTGTGTAAAAAAGCAAATACTTTCTTGATTCTTTTACAAGCAGACACCTGCGACTTCGTCCACGAGGTAGTATTTTTCGTCTGAAAGACTTATAAACATCTGAACCTTGAAAATCTTTTCATTTCCATACATTTTTACAATTATAATATTGGCAGAACGGTAGAAAGTGTCGCTGTGCTATTTCTAGAGAGACATTGAATGGAACCTGTAGGTAGACTTATATTGGGAGACAAATATTGAAACTAGATAGGCTACATTAACGGTCGCATGGCTACATTACTAATAACAACTCCCCTTTGTGAGTGCTCCATGTCGTCACCTGACCTCTCGAAGGTGACAGCGCATTCTTGACGGGACCCCGTTATTTATAGTGTGTTCCGAAATAAGAGAAGATCGATAGTTTCGTCGTTGGGTGACTGTGGTTACCTAAATACAACCCATTTTAGGAGACTTAGTTCCAACAGAAAACGCAGGCAGGTAACACAAAGGCAAGGGAAAAGGCAAAGGGATAGGGACTTAAAGATAAATAATGGAGAATACTAAAGAAAGCCAATCTAGTTCTGACAAAATCTCCATCTCCAGGTTCCCATTTTGGGCATGCATTTTGGAATGTTTAGATTTTATTTATTTGTAATCAAATATTATAAAAAAATGAAAATAAAATTCACCCGATGTGAACTCACGACCTCTCGCAAACCATGGTTTTACTCTAACCAACTGAGCTATCGGGTCAATTAACTCGGATGACGAATTTCACCATATCTTTTACATTACGTTTTTGGCCACGGCTGTTACAGTAGGCATATTTCTTGCTTAGACTTGACTTTTTGAAAGTGAAACTTCTGTACGTAGTTATTCAATGCCAAAACCTAGATGACTATTGTAGAATAACTATACAGGTTGTTTTTTCGTTGCCACCCATAACGAAGGGTACGTACTCTATACATCAAATAAAGTAAGTTTATGCCAAAAAAATGCTGGGAAACAATGTAAATTTTTTGATATTTTTTTTAAATTACTTGATCGGGCGAAATTTATAGTGTCCAGTGTTTATGCTAGTTTTTTCATTGACAGATTTTAATTATTTCTCGTGAAAAAATCTTGTGTGTATTTATGCAGAAAAACGCAGTCTATTTACTCAACTTTGGACCCTAATATCTTGGGGACCAGACACTTCCCAGGTATGCTTCCATGGAGAAAAATGAACGTGATGATGAGGAGATTCCGTAGTTTTCGGGAACGTTGACGACAAAAAATTATCCTGTAGGTATGTAGTATATGTTTTGCCATACTATCGAATTCGTAATGATATAAGAGATAGTCTGCGCTGACCCTTAGGAGGTTAAGTTATGCGCGTAAATTACTCGTGGATACGAATACATGAATTATGAAACAAAAGTTGATATTTATATGACACTATTCGCATTTATGGTGATTAATGATGCGCACAGAGATATTGATGATATTTAGGTGCTGTTATTTATTATGATAGAAAATTATAGGTTGATATAGGGAAGTTTTTGTGTATTTTCTGACATACAGATTTCTTAAATTACAAAATTGTTATATATATTTTTTTAATATTCACACACTACACAACGCATTAACCTAGTCCCACATTAAGATCCCTAAGGTCTTGTGTCGTGGGTACTAAGCAACGGTATACGAGTATAAATACATAGATAAGTATATAAACATCCATGACTCGGAAACAAACATCAATATTCATCATATCAATGTTTGCACCTACCGGGATTCGAACCCAGGAATGGCGTCGCAGGCAGGGTGACAAGCGGCCGTTATACAATGGAACGTTATATTTCTCTGAGCGTGGTTCCGGCAGCGTGGTTCCGGCAGAGTAGAGTTTGTACCACCCCTGCCTGCCCGTAGGTATCGTACGAGGCGATTAAGGGTTTCCGGAAGGTGGGCAGCAGCGCCTCCCGTACTGACAACATAGTCCGTAAATTACACTGCGATCACTAACCCGCCTGCACAGCGTGGTGACTATGGGCAAAACCCCTCTGTGGTAGTAGCCTCGTGGCGTGCCCTGGGGGAGGCCTACGTCCAGCAGTGGACTTGCAAATGGCTGAAGAAGAAGAAGAAGTGTTATTCCAAAGAAATACCTATTAACGTTTCTCACTAAATTCCCCTTAAGGGAGAAGTTACCTCTAAGAATACCAGCATAAGTCAAAACGAAAATTTCTAACCAGACAGCGCGAAGGTACCTATTTCCGCATACATGTACCTCATTTCGTAAGGGAAAAAATTCAATTCCCTCAAATTCGAGGGAAAATTAGATTGTTCACGGAAGGTTAACGCCAGAGCTACCCTTAGCACAGAGCAGGGATACTGAGAGATGAGGCGTGCTTCAAATGGGGGTTGGTTAGTGGGGATGCTGTTACTTTTGTTGGGCATTAAGTAATTTATTTATTAATTAATCCACCTACTAAATTGCTACTACAACGATTTCATCTAAGACTACAATAAAGGTTTACTCGTATTTTTAGTGTTTTCCCTTGAGGGTGCTTGAGTGAGAGATGGCAGTACTTAATTTACTTTGACATAATAACAGTTATTTTCTTTATTACAGTCTGTCTATTTAGTTAACCACGTGGTGCCGGCAGAGTAGAGTTTGTACCACCCCATGCCTGCCCATGGGTATCGAACGAGGCGATTAAGGGTTTTCGGAAGGCGGGCAGCAGCGCCTCCCGTGCTGACAACATAGTCAAAAAATCACACTGCGGTCACCAACCCGCCTGCCCGGCGTGGTGACTTGGGCATAAACCCCCCATGGCAGTAGCCATGTGGCGTGCCCTGGGTAAGGCCTACGTCCAGCAGTGGACTGCAATAGGCTGACGACAACGATTAAACATAGCAGGTACCGTTTCTATACTCGTATATATGTATGTATATGTATTCACTTATAATATAGGTTTTTAAAGGTAAAAACATCTGTCCTTTACTTAATGGAGCTACTGAAATAAAATTGTGACTAACGAGGTATCTAGATCAACCCTTTCTACGTAACTGACCTTTGTTGCCTAAATTAACCTAATTTATTATCCATTCGCACAGCTAAGGGTATATACAGACTAGTTGAAAATTATTTAATAAACATTGTACATGACTTGACCGAGTTAGGGATATTTTCAATCCGAGAGATAAATCACGTAGACAACTAGAGAACTTAAGCATTATTAGCACAAAGGCTACTTTACTATTAAGTTACTCATGCCCCGGAAGGAAAATGCTGAAAATTGCCTATCTAAATATGTTTATCCATCAATTCAATAAAATTTATTATATAGCAAACCTAATAATGATAAGTTATAGTTAAGAAAGGGGTCATCCATAAATTACACACGAATTAGTCACACGAATTTCATGATTTTTTGCCCCCCCCCCCTCCTTGTCACAGCTGGTCACATTTGTGAGACCCCCCCTCCCTAGTGTGACATCACATTAAGCTTGTCACAGCTGGTCACATTTGTGAGACCCCCCTCCCTAGTGTGACATCACATTAAGCTTGTCACTGCTGGTCACATTTGTGAGACCCCCCCCTCCCTAGTGTGACATCACATTAAGCTTGTCACAGCTGGTCACATTTGTGAGACCCCCCCCTCCCTAGTGTGACATCACATTAAGCTTGTCACAGCTGGTCACATTTGTGAGACCCCCCCTCCCTAGTGTGATATCACATTAAGCTTTTTTTGAAAATTATTGAATGAAAATGTGACGTCACGAAAGACCCCTCCCACCCCCTTTTCACACAATGTCACAGTTTGACGACCCCCTCCCTTAACCTGTGACGTAATATATTGATGGCCCCAAACCTCTGACAAATGTTATTACCTACAGTCGAGTGCCGACAGTGATGTTACAAATAAAAAATGTTAATAAAATTATTACAGTGATGTTCGAAAATAATAAAAGTCCAGTGATAAATAAATCCTTTTATTTGCAGTAAATAGACGTCTCTTATGACCCTAATTTGGGGTAAAGTCACCGACTCAGGTCACCTTCAGTTCAGCTTAGTGAACACTGAGTTGTGCCTAGGCAGACCCTAGGTATAACAATGAGACCTAAATCCGATTGTCTAAAATAACTTCCACGAACTCTATGCCGGTTTAGATAAAATTTTAGCGTATTTCGATTTACATTTTAGAGTTATTCCAACTAGTATTATGAATGCGAAAGTAAGTTTGTTTGTTTGTTACACCTTCATGGTTTATTAATGTAACCAATCTTATTGAAATTATGCATTTGGTTAAGAGTACGGAGACGGAACGGACATAGGCTACATCCTGTAGTCTCCGCTGACAAAGTCGCGGGAAACAGCAAGTTGTTTAGAAAATTATTCCATTAATTTCCATTCATTAATTTATTGCTATTTTACATGAAAACTACCGAACAGATTCTGAACAAAATTGGCAGTTAGGTATGTGTTTTACATCAAAATTATAGTTTGAGCGGACAAAGTCGCGGGCATCTGGTAGATCAAGGTTTCTATTAAAAGTTAGCATGCGAAAGCAAGTAGGTAAAAGAATTATGTAACAAAAGGCTGTATCTCTTTTCCAATAACATAACTACATTAGCGGCCTGACATCTATATTACCATCACAAATAGTTCCCCAAAAGTAGGGAGTTCGCCGTACCCGAAAATAATTGCGGACGCGAAATGAAATAAAACCGAGAGTTTTTACGAGCCGAATATATATCAGAGAGAAAAGGCATTGTTTTGAATAAACAAATATTAGCGGTTATTTATAGTCTCATATCCAGACCGGTAAAGGGCCGAATATAAATCGTGAGAGCTGCTTCCCTTTCATAAACCTTTGGACGCGAAACAAACGCAATTTAATACTAGCCGCGACATAGATCGCAATATTTGGGCTCGCTGTGTTCGAGCTTTACGAGCGTGAGAGCTTTGATTCAGGTCAAATACAGACTAGTTTAGCATTGAAATAGTTAGGTATTGATATAAAGCAATTTATTAAAAAAAAAATATTTTGGTAGAGAAAGAAACCTACGAATGTTATGTAAATAGCCAATGATACACAGTAATGCTATAGGTGTGATAAATAGATAGAACAGATTAATGCGTGTAATGTTATATGTTATTGATATAAATAGCTACGCACATATTATGATAACGAAGATTTTCTGCACTTATTCACACATATAGTATTCATGTAAAAATTGCTTAATTAAATATTCGTTATTTCCGCATTGCCTCGCGTCGCGAGATTTATAAGTACAATTAAATTTAGCTTTCTTTGAATCTGGATTTTGCATTTATTTCCTTATTGCTGAAGCTAAATGGTGCGGTATATAATATTTGCTTTTATATTTAATAAAGATAATAAATTAAGTCTTATAATTATATGTTGCGTTAAGCCGTGTCCGAAGTAAGATGGTGATGGTACGAGGAAGAGGTAAAATGATTGGGAACAGGTCAGGAAGAAGGAGTGTAATTATGTGTTGCTTATATTGTCAGACGTCAAATTTCGAAGCCTAGTCATTTCTCTCTGTGCCCTTTCGTCATGTGGCCGATTTAATAATTTGCTGGCATCTAAATCTGAAAATACTCTGCTTCAGCCTATTGCAGTTCACTGCTGGATGTAGGCCTTCCCCAGGGCACACCACAAGGCTACTGTCACAGGGGGGGTTTTGCCCATAGTCACCACGCTGGGCAGGCGGGTTGGTGACCGCAGTGTGATTTTCAGACTATGTTGTCAGCACGGGAGGCACTGCTGCCCGCCTCCCGGAAACCCTTAATCGCCTCGTACGATACCCACGGGCAGGCAGGGGTGGTACAAACTCTACTCTGCCGGCACCTCGCGGCTAAATCTGACAATACTATGCCTTCTAAGCTTCGTACACGGCATATATTACTCGATTGCGCCAGTATAGAGATTGTGTTTTTCTGTATATGTATGTAATTTTTTTTAGCACGATATAGCTAGAGCTTTAATGGCTTGTCGTATTTGAGCTTGAGAAGCATCAGTATATTCGTCTTAGTCGTGACAGTGATCCTGGGTGCACCAAAATTATGTCGATTTTTGTATAAATTACTGGTCATCAACTACGGCAAAGTCGCTAACTAGGTCGTTCCACATTTTTCAACCAATCGCCAGTGCGAACGAAATAACAAACTACCCCCAACTCATAAACTCTTAGGGGTGGCGTCTTAATTACGTATCACTTCTGTAATCAGTACGCGAGGCTGTTTCACTGGGCGCAGTGATATGCCCACACACTGTGGACGGTGAATGGTAGATCGTTTTTGCTTTAAAAGTATTTTCTTATTGCACTACGATGATAGCCGCTTTCTAAAGAAGGTTATAAGTATATACCATACTAATAAAAGGGGTATGTTAAGCGAAAATCGATGGAAAATAGACCATTATTACAGCCGAGTGGCTGATAAAAGGCGATTAAGGGTTTCTCACACGTTAACAACATAGTCCAAAATCACACTGCAGTCACCAACCCGCCTGCACAGCATGGTGGATGGCAGGAACTTTGTAGCGTGCCCTGGGGGAGGCTTACGTCCAGCAGTGGACTGCAATAGACTGTATGAGATGTGATACATTAATATAGGTAAAAAGATGGTCTACCACGTTCCTCACACTATGTGGTCGTGTTGTACATAGAGGCTATATCACTGCGGCGGCTGATAACAGCGCGTGTTCGCTTATCAGGAGTTTCGGGTCGTGTAGGCCAGGAGATCACGTTTGTATTTCACATATGTTTTATTGCCGTCTACTGCTCAACGTACCCACATTCCTCCCCCAGGGTACGGCACAAGGCTATTGCCATATAGGGGTTGAAATTTGTCAACACGGGCAGCAGCGCGCTTAGGTACCTCCCGAAAATTCTTAATCGCTTCTTATAATACGCATGGGCACATATGGGGTCCTGATTTTCTCTTCTGGCGACACCACACGGCACATTGTTTTAGTCACTAGTTAGATATCCAGGGCAGTAGGTACCTACACTTAGTCACTATATTATACCCTTTTATGTACCTATTGGAAATAAGATCAGGCAGAGTTAAAAGCAGACATTTGTTAGCAACAAAATTTGTAAGTATATGGACAACAACAAGATTTTTTCCATTTCTTTATTAATAATATATAATATCTTGACTAAGATAAATTTATAAAAACACTTCTCCATTAATATAATCCGTTAGGATATGGTTGATCGTTTCATCTTTAAACATTGTGCTGAGGGATTCAGCTTTGTTTGCCGAGATTTGGCTAGTGTATAGCTATCGGGATGAAAAATAACGTTGCCAATATGTAATTTAGAAAAGAAGATGGTAAAAATTCGTCATCCGAGTAATTGACCCGGTGACTCAGTGGTGAGAGCGCTGGCACGCGGAATGCAGAGGTCGTGGGTTCGATTCCCACCCGGGTGAGGAATTTTTTCCATTTCTTTATTAATAATTTTATAACAACAAGATGGCCAAACTTTGAATGAACGATTTATGTGAATGAACAGATGATGTGATAGAAGACTTATAGATTAGTATTCCAATCGATTAATTAACCAGCAATTACACATCACAAACAATGTCACACTAATATAAAGAACGAGTATATTCAATGAAAAGCCAATAAAATCTTACAGAGACGCGGCACAACAGTTTAGCGAAACTTCACCCGTACTCAACAAACAACAACTTACGCCGGCGGCGCTCGGTCTACAAGGGCGCTGCACTAATTACCGGCAACTATCCAACTTTAATTAGCTTCGAGCCAGCTAATGCCCCTGTCATACAACTTCATGCGCTATTAATCGAGAACTTTCTAGTTCTGTTTAAGTTCGACACATATACCCTACCTATTTCATTGTGTACATAATCCATTATTTATATTATTAGGTTCCTATGGATGGACTAACGAAAAGCGACACGCTGCCAGCAGATTTTCTCGTTTTGGCTTTGTACACGGATATATCTAAGCATGTCGCAAGAGTCGAATAAGGAACTCGGGGACATTCTCTCAGCTGATGAACTAGCAACTTGTCACTGATCTTTTACATCTGGCCTCGCTAATACAAACGTGACAGTAGGATTTCGTTTGACTTACCCATGATGGGAATACAGCCGCATTAAATCTTATAGAATAAATAAATAATATCTTTCGTTTATTTCTATTGCTCTGTGTAAAATAATTTAAGGGTAGACGACATCTTTCACAGCAAACAATTTTGATTTTCTATTCAAAGCTACGATTGGATATTCCCTTATTTTCTTAGAAGTGCGGGCTGAAACTGAAAGGCTAAGCCTCAGATCTGAACGATATTTTATCCGATGGGCGTTTTTCTACTAGACGACACGGCCACTACACGAAACGACGACACGACCACGGCTTTTTTGGAAGCAAAAATGTATTAAATAGTATGGCTCGTTTTTCCACAAGACGACATAACCTCAACACGGCTCCCATACTAGATGACGAAAAGCTGTGGTCGTGTCGTGGCTGTGTCGTCTAGTGGAGACACGACCGATAGGTATTTGTTTTCGACATACATCATTTTCGGTTTTAGTTCATTATTCATAATGCTGAGGCGAAATGTTGCTAGTTGCTGGGTCGAGTTGAAGTGTAACCTTCGTCAACTGTCACGCTAGGCCTGGGTACCATTAATATACAATTATAAACGAGTGGATCTAACTCGGTCCTCGCATTACCTAATTAGGAAAAGCGATGCGATAGCGGAAATCGTGCAATATTCGCTAATCTTATAACTATATAAAATTCTCGTGTCACAATGTTAGTTATCATACTCCTCCGAAACAGCTTGACAGATTCTAATGAAATTTTGTGTATATTCGGTAGGTCTGAAAATTCACATCAAATTAACATAGTCCCACATTAAGATCCATAAGGTCTTGTGTCGTGGGTACTAAGCAACGGTATATTAAAACATAGATAAGTATAGAAACATCCATGACCCGGAAACAAACATCAATATTCATCATATCAATATTTGCACCTACCGGGATTCGAACCCAGGACCTATGGCGCAGCGAGCAGGGCCACTACCAACTACACCAATCGGCCGTCAATAGGTGGTAAAATATTTTTTATAACCCTTCCACGCAATAAGCGACATTCACGCGAGCGGAAGCCGCGGGCAACAGGATATAAAATTCGTATTAAATAACAGCCATCTTGAAGGAATTTGACATTCCAATGCGAAAATTATAAAATATTTGCTGTGGCATAGCTACGGCTTTGCTTTTGCAAAATATGTTAAAGTGAGTTAATTTTTATCCTACATACATATAGTGGCAGTATCATTTTATAACATAGGCACATACAAAAAGGGATCGACTAAAGACTAGAATACAATTTTCGCTCACGCATTGCCTTCGTCATAGCTTTTGCAAGTTAGGTAAATGGGGCGAATGTAATTTTTTTTTGTTATTATTGAAATTAAATTTTAATTCTTATATAAACATGTCCGTGAAGTAATGTTTTCTGATAGATACGTTATATAAAATTTTTCTGTTATCCCAGGTATCCATGCTATCTAAACCTAACTGATTAGGACTGATTTTCACAAGAAGCACTCAAACTAAGTAATGTTTACAGAAATCGCAATCATCACACATAGGTATCAGAGCTATGTATATTGTTGACTCTACAGAACAAAAAGGGTCCTATCCCCGCACCGTTCGACATGGAGTGGCGAACAAAGTCGATCGTAATTAATAAGCGCGCACGGGGCGATAAGCCGCTACCTCTCGTAAATCACCCGTGCTAATGACGTCGCGGCATAGGGATGCTGGAATAGGCTGTATGTTTACCTATCCAATTACATTTTTTTTTTCTAGCTGACACTTGACAATCAACTTGTATGGTACTAAAAATATTTAAAAAAATAGGTTGGACCTTAGGGTGGTCCCTAGAATATCAATCAACAGTTTACGACCTTCTTTTTATGAAAAGGTCATTTCGAGACTAGGTCGCGTACGCCATTTTGCGAATAAGTCCAATGTCTACTAAACATATCAGATCTACTGAATGCATACAAAACTAGCGTGCATATCTAAATCGCATCAATCTAAGCATGCGTGTTAGTAGACAAAATTTTAGAAAAACAGTGCAACCGACACGGACAAAGACATGATTGAACAATTAAATGAATGTGGACGAGGCGAGAGAGGTATGTTTTAGAACGCACTAAATGGAGATCTGTAGTCTCTGCCTGCTATGTACCTATGCAGTCATCATATGCGCTTATCCCACTAGCTAATGCACTTTGCCTATAATAGTATTGGATGCCGATTCCATCAAGTCTGCTCTAGATCCTCGTGTCTCTCAAAGTGAACAAACAAACGTGCGATACCGACGAGTTGTTATTGTGCCGTGAGGGGCACGGGCCTGAGTGAGAGACTGTTCTATACGTGCTATTCTTAGTTCCTTGTATCTTTTTATAGCCAATAGTAAGTTTATATAGCTGTACATACATACATATTGATTCGTTTGTATCCCCAAAACGAGGTACCCAAAGATGCAGGATCACACAGAAGATCACACTGATGATCATCATGTAAATAGGTAAAATAACAGCTGCCGTCTGTTTATACGCTACGTGACTGCCAAGTTTCATCAAAATCTGTAGGGATACATGTGCGTGAAAAAAATCTAAACTTTGATTTTGCCAAGAATTAAATTCTACTTTTAACCCTGACAGTTATATAATACTATAAGTAAGTAGAAGAGAATGCGGCGTAGCATGAAATATTCATTTAAAAAAATTCAACCATCAGAAAGCATTTTGTACTAAATATCCACAAATTATTAGATTCCCGGTAAACTGCCAGCAGCTTTAAATATATTTTTCCCATAAAGTTTATCCCGGGTAGTAACAGCATCACCACCGCGTCACTGCCCGGGCATATGCGATTATCGGAATCTAATTTCGAACGGGGCGAGGTCGCTTAATACGGACATCGGATACGTTTTAACACGTAATAGGCACACTCGGTTATGTAAAATTGTTAAAACTTTTTTTAGAAGCATACAAGCTAGAGGTTCGACGGGCTAACCTTACAGCAGGATTGTAAGTTATTTTCTTTGTGAATGTTATTTAAAATGGTGTCTGTTTCGTATACATGACAGATTTTAATAGAAAATATTAAGTATACACATCGGAACAATAACTATGAAAAACAAAGTGATGGAACGCAGCTTTTAACACGAGTATATTATATTATATACGAGTATATTACCTATATTATATTATACTATATTATATTATATATATTACATTAAAAGCAAAGACAATTCAAATTTCAAATGAAAAAGGAGATAAAACTAAGATCAAATATAACATATATCATCATCATTTTCCTGCCCTGTTCCTATTCATTTGGAGTCTGCTCACTAATATACACATATAATTATGTGGTTTTTTACATAACTACTTATTATGTTGGAAAAAACATATTTACCATTCTATCTCTAGAGTTAACTAAATTATCTACACAATAGGTATTGACATAAATTCTAAGCCATTCACTCATCTATTTCAAAGATCAATAGGCATACCTGTTGTATTGGATTAATTAATTGAATATCCCGGAAATCCAGCCATTGTCCCGGTGTATAACAATCCCGGATAACAGACGAAATTTCCGACATTGAAAATTAAATAGCAGGATCACGTAGTGCATCGCTAAACTAGATATGTGATTAACCGACTTCAAAAAAGGAGGAGGTTCTTTCGGTTGAATGTATAATTTTTTTTAGTTTACTAAATGAATTTAATAAAATTTTACATACATAGGTGTAACATGACTGTGTTATGTGGTATATCACCAAGTAGGTACTAAAGCCATATAAAGGGTGTAACAAAAGGGGTCAGTAAAAGGAACCTACCCACAAAATTTGAGACTCGAAATCACAAGTTTGTTTTTCCATATAGTATGGAGAATTCCTAAACAACTCAGGAATGTTCGTACAATCTTAAAAAATAAACATGTGATTACGAGTCTCAAATTTTGGAAATAGGTTCTCTATAGTAGGCTATTTACATAGATTTATTTTAAATTTTTTCATGAAACCGTAAAAAACATGCTAAAATAAATTTTACAAAACCCGTGTCCACATAATAATCTTTATTATTAAAACGTCCATTATTAAAACAGTGAATCATTCCGAGAATTAATCTATAGAATAGCTATTTAATAATTCATCACCCGGATTAGCGGTCGCCGAGGCTTTCTACTTAATTAGAATAAGCACTAGGATCAGACTGGAAAATTAATACCTAAGTATTTGACGACCTTGGTGTAGTTGGAGACCCTGCCTGCGACGCCATAGGTCCTGGGTTCGAATCCCGGTAGGTGCAAATATTGATATGATGAATATCGATGTCTGTCTGCGAGTTATGGATGTTTCCATAATTATCTATCTATTTATATATACCGTTTCTAAGTTGATCTCAGTGATTTCAGTGGTTTCTAAACTCATTTAACCTAGTCTAGGTTAAATGTGTTGTGAAGTGTGTGTAAATATTTTTTTTATGTCAAGGTAATGTTTGTTACTTTTTTGCGGAAAAATGTCCAAACGGATTTCAATAAAACTAGGCAGTTATATAGCTTAATACATCAGAATAATACATTCCAACTAGTATTATAAATATTATAAATGTTTGTTACATCTTCACACGTTATTGTTTGTTACATTTTCACACGTTATTGTTTGTTACATCTTCACACGTTATTTACTCATCCAAATTTCTTAAAATTTTGCATACATACAGTTGGGAGTACGGTAAAGGACATGACAAAGTCAACAACTAGTAGGCAATAAAATTTACGTGAACGAAGTCACAGGACGCTATTCTATACAAGTTGCTCACGTAACCCAGCCCTCAACCATTGTAAGAGGCTTAGCCGCCCGCCCTACCGGTCTATATTGTTACCTTTTATTTATGCATTAACTTTAGCAATTTAACTGCCACTGCCACACTTATTCCAATGTTACGGACGGCAATAAATTTCGTTCATTGTAGACGGGCCTTTATGGCTTTGTTGTCGTTTCATTGCCATCCAATTGATATGATGAACAAGGCCGTAGTTGCTCGACGATTAAACGTGCCATTTGCTTTGAGCTTAGACCTATTTCATACGGGAAGGGGAAGACAGGCTACTGACATTACTCCCATAAATTATTCTTTCTTCTATTAAGTTACTGTTATCCATAAAAAAAGCAGGCATTTCCTGATCTGTATAAGGAATTATCTGAATTCCTGGTAAATAGAAGGGGTTATGTATCTATTTAGATAGAGGTAATGTCGTGATTGCCTCCATCTTTTAAGTGTATGCGCACACAAGGCCACAAGCGATATAAAATAACGACAGTTGACGACTAGACGCGACGACAGGTTGCGGCTGACGCAAGCGGCAATTCCGTGTCTAATCGCGACAAAACGCTTAATGCAAACGACAGATCCGCGATAAGACGCGGCAAACATCGCCCAATTTGCGATGACTCTAATAAGCTTTTTTGAAAAATTGTCCTTAATCTGAGAAATGAGATTAAACAGTACCTAGTTAGTTTGTGATTTATACAATTAATTCGAAGCATAGTAGACTCCAGCATTGACCTTGCAACCTCTAAAAGAGACATTAATAACCTAAACTCCCAGCCTTCTAACTCATCTATCTAGGTCACTAATTACTATATTATGAGTTCATTTTCTACGCACACAGCCGTTATGGTATGATAAATGGTTTGATATATGTATGATGAATCGCGTTCAAAATTACTCGGGAGCTAAATTAACCCTATCGACTGGGATTTAGGGCTTTCATGGATGTAGATATAAGCAGATACCAATATGACAAACTGTACAATAGTAATCTGTTAATTGAATTTAATTTACTATTCTCTTTCGTCTCACGGCTGATGCAGCAAGTCTTCCCACCCATATTCGACTCGCCATAATATTTAACCCCGATGCAAAAACCGACAGGTGTTATACGTTTGATCCTATTAGATCTATTTGCATCTGGGAACTTACCAATGAATTGCATAGTATTCAGTATATTTTTTGTAGGTTTAAGGTTGTTGAAGATATTTGTACATCCTCGTGTAAGCAATTGAAAGTAGTTATAATCAACGTAACATATTTGGTGTTAGGATAATACATCAGCCCTCCTAGCATGACCACGCATCGTGGATATCGTATCGTCTCTATACAAAATTCAACATTGCAGGCTATATTTATCATATTTTGACAGGCTAAATGTCGATAAATCGGTTTATCATATCGTGTTTCGCAGGTCATGCTACTAGAGCTGAGTTTGATAGTAGGTACATGAGTGCATTGAAATTTGCTGGCGCAAACACCACACATAATTTTATCAGGGTAATTTTCTTACCAAAGGCACATGAAGGCACGAAAATTAAACACTCTTACATGACCTATGCATATCTATGTCTGAGTTGTAATCTGACGGATAACGGTTAACAAAAAGTTATCTTTACCCCCGTGTGGTGATAAATGACAGGGTGTGAAAGGAGGCTTCAACGAGCTCGGCTTATTAAAAAACTTGGGGTAAAGTTTAGAGGTCTTTTTTCACAAAAAAAAATTTTATGTTTGGTCTTTTTTATACATGATGTAAGAGAATGGCTATGTTAAGTTGTTGATATGAAAATAGCCCACTGTAACGAATCTATCTGAAAAAATTCACATGATTAGATGTATAAATGTCTTGGACCACAGTCTTTGACTTCATCATTATGGTTAAACGCATGTGTCGTCGTCAACTCTCGGCGCTTGCAGCTAACGTTAACATATCACTTGTAGGGCTAATACTAAATTTGGTATTTGCACTTTCTGTTATGTAGGAAGTTGTACCTAGTAAGTCTTATGTGATCTCTGCCAGTCCTTGACTTACCGCTTTCCGAGACAGACGACGGCTCGCGCTCCGCCGTCGACACGCCCGAGGACGACTCGAGCGACGAGCACGAGTCCGCGCGAGTGGCGTGGTGCGGCACGAAGCTCTCCGACTGATCCCGAGCGGACACGACACTTACCGCTCTCCGAGACAGACGCTCGCGCTCCGCCGTCGACACGCCCGAGGACGACTCGAGCGACTGCGAGTGGCGCGGCACGAAGCTCTCCGACTGATCCCGAGCGGACACGACACTTACCGCTCTCCGAGACAGACGACGGCTCGCGCTCCGCCGTCGACACGCCCGAGGACGACTCGAGCGACGAGCACGAGTCCGCGCGAGTGGCGTGGTGCGGCACGGAGCTCTCCGACGCGCTCCGACTGATCGCGAGCGGACACGACACCAGCTGCGCGAGTCTCCGTCTGAGGTAGCGCTGCTCCCGCGCAAGTTGCTCTTTGTGACTTATGTGCCGCTTTTCCCGCTCTTCTAGGCTCTGTGGGAGAAGGGATTTAGGTTATTGGTAGTGTTGGCTATAGTATTGAAGGCGGTTTTTCATTATTATTACACAAGAGTCATCATATAAGTCTTTCATAGAAATTCTATCTGTGTTTTAAGTTTTGTGTCGGTATCCAATAATTTCTTCTAATTTCTTCTAAAGTACTCAGATAACTAAATAAGAGTCAAGCAAAGGGAAGAAGAGTCGGTATTAAATAATTATTTTGATGTGCAAAACCCTAAAAAAAATGGAATTTACATTCATTCAACAAACAACAAAAAATCATAGCTTTAATTCCGTAGTCCGTAGCTTGCTCGTAGCATGACTACGAAAGTGGACGACGACTACGAAATGCTTCAATCGACTACGAAATGCTACAAACGACTACATACTTTTGTTCTGTAGAATTTTCATATTTTTTACACTATCACAAGTGGACAGTTACTATAACACTGTATATATGTACCTGTGTATCAATAAACATCCAAGAATAATAGATTAACCCAGCCGATTAAATTTTATAACTAACATTCAAATATTAAACCAACCGATAAAACATGTATTCAGCCGCCCTAACTGTATTCCCAATAAAACGTTGAACGACCGCATTTTACAGTCCACAATATAATAATGGCTGACCGCTCCTATGCACTTAAGCGCAACCAAAACAACTAACCGCGCTTCATGTTCTATGTATCAAAAAACTTTATTCTTTGTGTACACGAGGCTAGTTCTTTAAGCCAGTAAGCTAGAACTTATACTGGCTTGCTATAACATGTTCTTATCAGATTTTTTTTCTTATGTAGCCGTCATGGTGTGCTGCTGCTGGATAAAGACCTAAATTAGAATCATAAATATATTTTTTTGGTTGGATCTATGAATTAGATTTGATTATCACGACAAATAGCCGAGCTAGTTCTTGTCTTCGGATTAATTTTAAATGACGTCAATTCCGCATGTAGACTATTTTTGTTTGTGTCTTAACGCAGCACATATTGGGTGTTTTAAAAACCGGTTTTAACTTACGTAATAATTACAACAAAGTACAAAATCATCGCTCACAATATGACTATATAACAACACTAGCCTCGTGTATTCCGAGCATAAAAAAAAGCGTTAAACACTTTCGCGGGACCCGGTAGAGGGCGTGGGCGAGCGTGTACATGGAGCAGTTACTAGGAAGAGATGTTCTAGCATTCGATAACAGATAACTTTTATTTAAATAAAAAATTCCGACTGCTTAAAAATTTTGACCCAGTGTCACTCTCGGGACTAAGACGAATCTAATGCCACCTTTCAAGATCAAATGCATGCATGAATTTTATTATTGTACGTTATTATTACATATACTATATATGTATGTGTATGTATATATATATATATGTATGTGTGAGTGTATGTGTGTATGTATATATGTGTGTTTATGTATCCAATGGCCTCAGCGGAAGATCAGCGCAATTTAAATATTGCATATACTGAGTTGGGACCATTTTGTAACATATGTATATTACTCTTTTAAGACTTGCAATCTTAACTTGATTTTATTATTATGTGTACAACTAATGTTGCAAATAAAGAAATTTTGATTTGATTTGATTTGATACATATGGCGGTGTTTCCAAAAATAGCTTGAAATGCAAGTGAGATTATACAGCTACGTTTAACATAGCGAGGTGTCATGTAAAAGATACATGACAAGTTGCTAGCTAGCTCGCCTGATAGAATACCCTTGAGTTAATTAGTCAACTCTTACTACGACCTGCATGGAAGGAGATGCAGTCGATGTATTCTAGTGAAGTCTCGGGTCAGCACAGGTATCAGAAATGCTCTAACAATCTCTTTGATTTCATCTAACCTGCTAACAGTTAAAATTGAGTATAGAGGATGTAATATAAGGGTTCTGTTATGCAAAAAGCTATGAAAATTTTAATTAGGAGGTATTTTTATAGTATTTTGCTTAACATATCCTTGTTACACCTTTATTAAACTGTAACAGAGATCGTGATGATATCACAGCTCCCGTTTGTATGTGCCTCACGGAAGCGGGGGTCCGGCGGCCGCAGATGATATATCTGGCCATAAATCTGCCACATCTCGCCACTGGCCACTGTCTACATTTTGTCCACGCCACTAAATGTTATTCTGCGGGAGGCTATAGGTAAGTTATAGGGCGTGGTCGGTTATAATCGTAAAATGTTAGCAGAATTGTATTAAACGTAGCTGGAGTATTAGCAGAACTCCCATTCATTCATTTATTCGTTTACTAGTGGATGTCTGCGATTTCGTCCGCATGGACTGCAGAAAAAAGAAAATGTCGAAATTTTCCGGGATAAAAAGTAGCCTATGTGTTAATCCAGGGTATCAGCTAACTCGATACCAAATTTTATTAAAATCACTCCAGCTGCTTTTGCCTGAAAACAAAATACATCCATCCATCCATCCATCCATACTTACAAACTTTCGCATTTATAAGTAGTATTGCATGTCACAGGTTCAATTGATGTTACATAAATAGGGGTATGAATTTTAATTACAGAGCGAAGATACTCTTCTGGCATTCTGGATAACAGTAGGTATTCATGTGAGTTTTATTTTCTACTAGTGGACGACCGCGACTCCGTCCGCGTTGACTACAGAAAAAAAAAACAAAATATCGAAATTATCCGGGATAAAAACATTTTCCCGGGATAAAAAATAGCCTATATGTTAAGTGGGACCTGTCACAATATATTCCTGAAAACTGCATCGAAATCGGTTCAGCCGTTTCTGAGATTAGCGTGTACAAACGCACAGACAAACAGACAAACCGACAAATCGACATACAGACAAACAGACAAAAATTCGAAAAATCTATGTTTTGGGTACTATTGTGTTGATAAAGGTATTCTATAATATTTTTTCTTATATATCTTCCATGTACAGACAGCGATTAATAATACAGGGTGTTTTTTTGTGGCCACCTTTAACGAAGGGTACGTATTCCATACATGAAATAAAGTAAGTTTATGCCAAAAAAAATGCTGGGAAAAAATTAAAAAAAAAAAAAAAATTAAATTCCTTGATCGTGCGAAATTTATAGTGTCTAGTGTTTATGTTAGTTTTTTTATAGACAGATATTAATTATTTTTCGTGAAAAAATCCTGCTACGCGCGTCTATGTACATTTATGCAGAAAAACGCAGTCTATTTACTCAACTTTGGACCCTAATATTTTGGAAACCAGACACTTCCCAGGTATGCTTCCATGGAGAAAAATGATCGTGATGATGAGGAGATTCCGTAGTTTTCGGGAACGTTGACGACCAAAAATCACCCTGTATATAACTTTTAAAGTTTCACATAAACCTTTGTTCTATAGAACTACTAACACAGGCATTACACAGACTATAAAGTACTCCTATTCCATATTTACTAAGTAACAACAAAACACAGGTTCCCAAAGGCATTTTCTCATTACGCCGGGCCATTGTTCTGAAAGGTAACGAAAAAGGGATTACAAAAGGAGTCTGAGAGGACCTTTTAAAAGTTAAAAGCGTGTATTGTTTAGCGCGATGGCTGGAAAGACGGGTATCAGCTATTCTACTGGCTAGATTTAATGACAATCGTTATGGTCGTCTGATACTAAAGTATGTAGTGTAGGCGAACCTTTAGCATTAACGTGTCACTTTTAATCCGGCCAAAGCAATAAATAAATAAAATTTCAATAAACATTCACACACTTCACAACACATTAACCTAAGGGGTAAGCACGAACTTCTCGATAGTCCGTAACGCTAGCATCAAACTGTCAAATCACATAGATTTTGCTAGCGAGTCGCTAGCGTTACGCCGCGTAAAAAGGTTCGTGCTTACACCTCTGGTCCCACACTAAGATCCATAAGTCTTGTGTCGTGGTTACTAGGCAACGCTATATAAATACATAGATAAGTATAGAAACAATATGTCGGAACCTTGTGGTCTTCGGACCATAGAGATTCTATTTATTTAGAATTTTATTTTGAACATGAGGCCGTCCGCGACATTGTCTGCGTAAAGTTTAGAAATCCCGTTTATCTGTTCCGAGTGAATTTCGGAAATAAAAGTAGCCTATATTACTCCTTATGCGAAACTTTAAATGCGGGACCTGGTATCGATGAGCTCTCGAATACGCGAATGTACAAACATTCAAATGAGGCGCCTGATGAATTTTAAACAACCCACCGCAGACTATTGGTTATGATTTAATTGGTATTTGAAAACTTTTCCAATCTGCATGAGAAATAGCGAATTTTTGCTACAAGCCCTGTTGATTTAGGCGCTGTGTTTAATGCGAGCGGCCATTTTGGAATCTGTATTGGAATGGTTGGTTTATGTTTGTGAATAATTTTTTACGTACCTACTTATTTTTTTGTCTTTAGTCAGACGGTACTTATAGTCCATAATGTCATGATCATTATATCTAATCATTATAGCTTGTATGATTCCTTTCTTTACTAACCATCTAAGAACGTATTCGTCTGAAAATAAATTATTTTTATCTTTTTATTATCCTTAAGGAGTTGGAGCAGCAAAAAAGATAGAGCAAAACGGCCCCCTGTTTACCTAATTTGCAATAGCAAAGCTGAAGCAATGCAATAGCGAAAATTGTACAATATTCGCCTTGAAATGTCAAAGTTCTTTTGAAATTTGACAAGCAATCAGCGATTTTTGTACAATTTTCGCTATCGCTTTGCTTTTGCTATTTAGGTAATAAGGGGGCGGGACCAGCAATGAAACTTTTTCCATTAATAAGCACTTAAATCCACAGTTAGTTTTACTACATCTTCACTAAAACCCGCTTATACAGTCTGAAGTTAGTACAATAAACCTATAGTAGGTACTACCCAAAGGCCTCAATAGTGAGTCGTTTTAATTTGACGTACAATATGCGTTTGACTATAAACTCGGGTTTACGAGCGCACTCGGGCTGTTTGGAGGGCATGGGATGCGAATATAAGTATAAGTGTTTCTACATGGTGTAACAAGAAGGTATGTGCTAAATGAAATGATATGAAAATAGCTCAAAAGAACCATTAAAAATTTGAGACTTAAAATCAGATGTTTATTTTTTCAATATTATGTGAACATTCCTGAGTTGTATAGGGATATACATGATGATCACCAAGTCTTAAATTCTGTGGATCTCTGTAATGGTCTATTTTTTATAACCCTCGATGTAACGAAAATTAACCAGCACAAGGCTTCATAACACGTTCTAATGAACTAAATATTCCAAACAACCCGCCATTTTGAAAGTTAGTTTAATAACAGCGTCGCTTTAACGACATCGGTACATCCACACGGTTTGCTGTTACACGAACGTAACTACATTCGTTTGTAGTCAGCTCCCATCGCGCATCTTACGGCTTTTAACATAAGGTTCACTTTAAAACTGTGACGTGTGTGTTTTAGTTTTGACGCGCGGATAACTGTGAGGCGTTTTACACTCAATTAGTGAGAACACGTGACGTTGTACGTGTTTATTGAGTAAGTACTAAAAGGATATGCGCCAGTCAATATAGACAACGCTACGCAGCGCGATATTAACTAATCACTGGTTAATGCTTAACATTTAAATAACTCGGAAACATTTGCCATTGGATTCGTCATCAGTCTTTAGATTTGTTTTGTTTGTGCCCGAATTGTGCATGTCGCAGCTTTCATACTATAGGGGCACATCTCGAAAATTTTGTGATTTCTAGTTTTTATAATATATCGGTACAAAATCAATACGCAAACATCTTAAACGCATTTTCCCAATAACCATTTTTTTCGAGTTGTGCCCCTATAGTACGAAAGTTGCGATGTGTCATTTTTGTATACATCTGCCCAACCGTTTTGGTAATAATAGACGTTACTATACTAACTATGTGCCTCATAAAGAAGCTCAGAATCGCACAGCGAGCGATGGAGAGAGCTATGCTTGGGATCTCTTTGCGTGATCGAATCAGAAATGAGGAGATCCGCAGACGTACAAAGATCACCGACATAGCTCAACGGTCCAGCAAGCTGAAGTGGCAATGGACAGGGCACATAGCTCGAAGAACTGATGGCTGATGGAGTCGGAAAGTTCTAGAGTGGATACCACGTATCGGCAAGCGCAGCGTGGGAAGGCCACCCGCGAGGTGGACGGACGACCTGGCCAAGGTCGCGGGCGTCGGTTGGATGCAGGCTGCTTCCGACCGGTCGGAGTGGTGGTTGTTGGGGGAGGCCTATGTCCAACAGTGGACTTCTCAGGGCTGTAAATGAATGAATGAATACCAACTATATGTACCTATGTATGTTTGTATATTTAACGTTTTTCGCTGTAATCGCTATCCCTATACCGCTATGGGGATACTAAATAAGAAATATGGACATACTGAATAACCATCTCCTCTTTCTACTTACTCTATGGAGTGCTTTTACCGCAGTTTTAGGGCTGCCTCTAATTTTGCCAAAATTATTGGAGAATTTCACGAAAATTACACAACGCAACGTCTTCAATAACGTGATATGAAATAGCATATAGTTTGTACTTATCACGTAAAAGACAACTGCCGAACATAGTAAAATAACAACCAATTCCTATACTGAAGACTGATATTTGTAAAAAACAACATATTGGTAGATCGTAGGTCAAAGCTTCTACTGTTTTTATAAAAAAAAAATGAATCTACTATTCCAATTGGTCATATTGGTAACTCTTTTACATATTGCAGTTGGTTGTAAACAATATCAAAGTTATTGTCATTAGAAGGCAATTTTTTAAATTAATCGAAAAAAAAAAATTGTTTTGTAAAGCCGCTCTTAGAAAAGTTTTTTTTTATTTAAACACCTGAATAAATAAAGTATCATGTCAGCCCTGGCCGGGCTGTGCTCGGTACAACCACATAGCCTGCAGGTATCCTGTTAGAATACAGACAAACAGACAGTAGTTAAACACGTTTCCTTTGTCCTGTCGCATGAACCCCTACTACGAATTTCGAGTTTGATCTTTCGACTCAGCAATTGAATCGAATAATAAAACAAATAATTATATCGTTAAAATAAGGTATAAGAAGTTTACATACATATAGTCACGCCCATGAACCCAAGAGGTTGGGCAAAAGTGTGTAAATTACTTACCCTCTTTTTCCAGACTAAGAATTATTATTATGAACGGGAGACCGTTTTTTTTTTACGAAAACTAAGTTTAAAACAACCCCTGAATTACATAAAAATAATTATACCAATCCTCCTTTAAATCTAAATGTAAAGTTCTAGTTTAAACCTTTTTTTTTAAATAACTAAATGTGAGAAGTTATTCCATAGGCATTGAAGAGATGCGATAGGTACTTTAATGAGTGATATTCGTGCGGTGCTACTAATAAACCGCATGTAAAGTTACACATCCGTTAATCACGACTTTTCATAGCGAAAATGGAATATCAGTCAAATTAAACAGTGTATAGCTTATCTTCAGAAATAAAAGTTTATTTAATTTGTAAGGCTCCCATTGTATAAAATTCCTTACTATAATTAAGATTTAAATAATACACGTTTTATCTAGAAGTCGAAAGTGGAACGAAGGCATATTCAAATTCGTAAGTTCATGGTAAGGGTTTCTTGTTAAATTACTCTAAAGACGTCTAAATGTTAGTTTTGCAAATTAAGTTTCAGATAAA
The DNA here is from genome assembly GCA_014607495.2 of Carposina sasakii. NCBI lineage: Eukaryota > Metazoa > Arthropoda > Insecta > Lepidoptera > Carposinidae > Carposina > Carposina sasakii. Next base: position 4,400,606 of record CP053161.1, read on the forward strand.
ACAAATCCACTGTTACCGAAACGTTTGAAATCAGAACTTTGAATATTTAAACGATATTTATGTTGAAAATAATTTAGCATTAATTATGAATTACGGGTTCAATTCCTAGCTGCGTCAAGATATTATTTATTCGAGGCTTTATTTAAGGAAATACTTCACAAGAAAAATGTTTTAACTTGTTCAAAGAAAACTATTCATAGTTAGAAAAACAAAAATATTTACCACCGAATATATTTTTTTACTACTTATTTACAAGCTTTATTGACTCAACGTGTCTCTTTGCTAAACTTAAATACAATAATTTATAGACACATCATATTAATGGATTTTTCAGTTCAACCTATCTAAGCTTATTTGTAAGTATGTCCTGTCATTTATCCTTGACTGAGGCATTTATCTTTAGCGAAATATTTAATGAAATGTCATTTAAAACGACAGACCAGACAAAAGCGTCTCGAAAAATACGAAAAATTTCGTTAAATTAAAAATGGCGGGCTCATTTCAGCACAATTCAGTTACACGTGTAACGTGACGGAGGTGGCAGGGGTTGAGGAAACGTCACAATGTAGCAATATACTTATAAATATGGCTATACTGAGTAAAACAAAAGGGTATGTCAAACGACAAGCTTGAATATAAGCCCAGTAAAATGAACCAATCCACAATTTTTTAAAACTCGAAATCACATGTATATTTTTTGAGTTAGTATGTAATTTCTAAACGACTGAGAATGTTTATATAATCTTGGAAAATAAACATGTGATTTCGTGTCTTGAATTGAATTGGTTCTCTGTAATGTGCTTTTTTATAGCATTTTGCTTACCCTTTCTGTGACACCCTGTACCTATATCTGTTTTAACAGGTTCGAAGGTTTACTAAAAGTCGTTAGTTACATATATAGGTATATACATATTATCACTTTATCCCTTACAGGGTAGGCAGAGCACCAAGGGCCGATAGAACCACATGGGGCCACTTCTGACCAATTTTTAGGGTATAGTTGAGATCTACAAGTTCGGTTAGTAGTGACAGGTGGTCAGCCCATCGCCTACAAAACACCAAAAACCTCTTGTCCCTCTACTGACTTGTACAGTATGCCCGGGAAGAGAAGCAGTTGTAGTATTACACGTTTTTTTCACTCCCAGAGCAGCGTAGAAGAATCACTCGCAGAACAGCATGTTAGTTAAGGATCATATTACCGAGCTGTATAATAAAATGGTATGTGAGCGTTCCTCATATATATATTATATCTTCTGGAGCTTTTAAGCCAACTTCACATATATCGGATGCGCTGATGATCAACTAATAACGCTCGGCGAATAAACGACCAACATAGTTACATATACTAAGTTATTTTATATGTATGTACCTACATCTCCTCAACTTCTTTAGGTCTAAGCTATTTAAGAAGAAATATCTTAGGAAGGAATATTTGACATAAAACAGTCAAACAATACACAAAGCGTGAATTTTGAAGGTAATCGGAAAGTTAATCCGTTTGTGATATCAAAAGGCTCTATTTTATTTTTATTTATTTTTTCTTTAATAATTTTCGACCTCATTCTTTCCTGATGGTATGTAAAAAGAGGTGAATTGAACTATAGAGTCTAGACATCGTAATTACCTAGAAAATAGTTCCCTACACAAATAAATATTTTTTTCCTGAATAGAAGTAAAAGTGTCTAAATATATCTCCGCCTAAGACGCCTAGCTTATTGGCAATTATCAATATCAAAGAGAAATATTAGGACAAAAAATAATAATAAGAAAACGGCTTATAAGAGACAAACTTTGAGAAAGAAAATATAACTACTAGACTAGGATCGATAGGTACAGTCGCGGGCAGAAAATGTTTACAAGGTAGAAATTAATTGATTAAAAATTTCATCCGAGTAATTGACCCGGTGGCTTAGTGGTTATAGCGGCTGGCACGGTTTGCAGTGGTCGTGGGTTCGATTCCCACTCGGGTGAAGAATTTTTTCCATTTTCTTTATTAATAATTTTATGATTAAAAATTGCTTCATCGTCATCATCACTTCAGCCTATTGCAGTCCACTGCTGGACGTAGGCCTCCCCTAGAGCATGTCACAAGCGCTGCTGGCCCACCTCCCGGAAACCCTTAATCGTCTCTAACGACCAGACAGACATGAGGTGGTGCTATTATACTCTGTCGACACCACACAGCTAAGGTTAATTGATATCCATAATTTTAAAACAACTGCCAGATACTACAAACAAAAAAACTACCATAATCATATGTAAAAAGCCAACTGTAGTTATTTGGACAAAAAACCTTCTTTTAATACGTGTTATCATTGCCTTTATGGCCTATAAAGCAGACATTATTGTGATTTCCCGATATTTTTTGCACGGAAACAAATATATCACATGGAAGATCATTGATGTCACTGGTAGAGTGTGAGTTTAGGTATTATTGCAAATGTCTGTTTAATAAAGGATTATTGTCGAATCAGGGCAATAGGACATCTTAAGAAATTTAATAATCGATGTAAAAATATTAAGAACCTAAATACGTAGGTACAACAATATTTCAAGCCCATTACAAAAAAAATGCTACAAATATTTTAACTGCGACAGTTTATGGATGGATGGATGTATGTTTGTTACTTTTTCACGCAAAAACTACTAACCGGATTTTGTTGAAACTGGACAGGTATAAGGTATGCTTATACATTAGAATAACACATAGGCTATAAAGCTCACACGGACGAAGTCACGGGAGACCTAGCGGAGGTCATCCATAAATTACGTCACACGAATTTCATGCTTTTTTATCCCTCCCCCCTCTTTGTCACAGATGGTCACACCTGTGAGACCCCCCTCCCTAGTGTGACGTCACATTTAGCTATTTTTTGCAAATTTATATTTAGAGACCCCTCCCACCCCCTTGTCACACAATGTCACAGTTTGACGACCCCCTCCTTCCCCCTTAACCTGTGACGTAATATATGGATGGCCCCTAGTAACATATACCAAATTCCACTTATAATGTGCGCGACCTCGTAGTCATATTATTTTCTGACTCCTGCTTAGCATACTCTGTCATGAGTAATATTTCATTACTGCCAGTCTAGATTAGAATATCATTACATAACAGAGATATTCTCGTACGAATATCAACGTTTATAACATCACGTAATATATGAGACATTAAAAACAAATTATCCCACATGGCGCAGCGTCGCTCGACGCCTCAAAAATTGTCGTAAAAACGCGCGAAATCATCCGGTCATTTTGCGAATAACCATTCACAGTTTGCCCGCTACTATATACACGGTTTATGTTCACTGTTTAATGCTAGTAACATTATGTTTAAATTGAATTTAAAACGTTCATGAAGAGAAAATATTATGTGGACTAGTAAAAAATCGTAGATAACATTTTCACTGAAGACATTTATCTCTATATTTATTGGACCATTAGGAAAATAATGAATAATAATAATTATTTGGAAAGAAAAAAGAAGACGATGTCAACAGAAGAATTACCGTTAAGTTAATCAGTACGACAAATAGTCTCTTTCCTAACTGTAGACTTTACCTACAACATAGTATGTTACGAATAGGCCATAATTTCCGAAGTCAATAAACACAGTATTCCACCTGATTATCGAAGCGGAAAGTTTTTTTTGTTGATAAATCTGTTCGCATTGTTAATGGTACGCCCAAAGTAGAAAACTATGTAACAAGTAATGGTATACTTAGGTATCTGTTATTATTTTTAATGTCTAGACTCTACCTATACTATTTTACCTTGTATAAAGCGGCTGAATTTCACTGCGAACAGCAAATTTTATATTAAATTAGTGGACGCCCGCGACTTCGTTCGCCTGGACTGCTATCCGGGATAGAAATATTTTCCCGGCATAAAAAAGGTAGCCCATGTTCGTCCTCAGGCCCTAAACTATCTCTGTGCCAAATTTCATTCCAATCGGTTCAGTAGTTTTAGCGTGAAAGCCGGACAGACAGACAGAGTTATTTTCGCATTAATAGTATTAGTAAAGATTATTGTTATAGTCTGAAATTCTACCTTCATAAATTGTATGTATGCATTATCTGTAAAATTAAACTGTGCGTAGCTTATACCCAGTTTTAATCTTTTAATTAGTAAGGCCCTGAAACTCTACCTACATATTTCTAGTTCTTCCTCACGGTCTACTCCTACCTGCACCGGTATGATGAATTTGGTGAGAGCGAGATGTCTCACTTTTAAACATCAAATCCACAGAGCTAAGTAATAACTAGACAAGGCAAGTGTTTCTACTTGGTGTGTAAAAAGGGATTGCAAACCACTTCTATCAGCCCTAATTCATTCAGTCCTGGCTCGAGAACGAGTGTCTATTCTAATTCTTAAGTCTATTTTTTACATGCAAAGTACATCCACTTAGTTTATCTAGTTATTAATAGCTCTGTGAATTTGACGTTTAAAAGTGACACATCTCGCTCTCACCAAATTCATCATATCGGTGCTGTCTACTTTAGATTGTATCTATTTCTACCCTATTTCAATTATCTTGTTCTATGTTGTTTCTGTCCGTGTACGTGTTATTTTCAAATAAAAAAACTATTCTAATTTATATTATGGTAACGTATATATATCGGATGAATTTTACCGCGAACAGCAAATTTTATATTAAATAAAACATCCGCAATACATGACCAATACTTCGGTACACAATGTCGCAATATGGCCGCCGATATATCATTCACGTTCAATTTAAATATTTTATTTCCATTGGCATGTGAATATGAATGTATCCGGAGATTCAAATGGGTACCATTAACAATATTTGCTGGTCGCAGCTATGAATCCAAACCAATATGATTTGATGTTATTTATTATATTTACAGTTTATATTTATACATAGGTTTAGCATTATTGTAGCTACGTGGAAAATTTTAGCATACTTCGTTAACAATTTCATTAATATCTTTTAACAAGGTTTACAAAAGCAAGTTTTATATTTTATCTTCTATTCTATATAAAATTAAAATGCTTCGTCAAGAATGATTGACGGATTAACGCACTGCCTAAAACCTGGGAAAAGTATACTTTTTGTATGGACATAGGTATTCGATAAGAAAGGATTTCTAGAAATTCCCAAGGGAACTGGAAAAACGGGAATTCGAAAATTTAAGTGGACTAGTCGTGGGCGGCCTCTAGTCTTTAAGAGATTTCTTTAAATTCCGGTTTAATTAATATGTAACATATTTATACTAATATTTGAAACATATTTATACTAAATATTCCTAACATAAATATTCCTAAAATTAAAATATCTACTAATTTAATATTTTCGTTCTTGCCTCTGAACGTCCTGATATTAAAACCCCCAGGTTGCCGCATATATTAATGGCACCACAATGCCACAGTGTTGCCATTCCCGCGAAACTCCCCTCTTTATTGCCGAAATTTTCTTTATGACCCAACTTATGAACGCAACCGTAACGTGCGTAATGAAAAATCATAATTAAATCTAGCGCTCGTTTCGCTTGTAAATTATGTTTTTAATCTCGCGGTTTACGGAGCAGTTCGGACATTCTTCACAGTATTAATTAATTAACTCTTGATTATATTGTAAATACAATATTTTTATATGATATATAGCATTCGTTGATTGTATGCGAAGCCAGGTTGTTGTATAGACTGTAGCCTTCCTTGGTAAATATCTAACACTGAAAGAATCATCAGACCAGTAGTTTGAGATTAGCGCGTTCAAACAAACAAACAAACAAACAAACTCTTCAGCTTTATAATATAATAAAATATATATATATATCCTTGATAGGTCATTTTTAGACAAACACACATTGCTGTCAGATTTACACTTTCGCCATGTCTCACTCTTTTTAGCCGAGAGATGTGTAGGTACGAGTATAAAAGAAGCAGAGTACATTGAGACATTACGAGACGATACGCGCTACTCTATGTAATGTTAGTAAAATTCCCTCATTCCTATTGGCAAATATCTCGGCTAAGTTGAAGTTACCTTTATAATGTAGAGCTCAAAGTTCTCTATTCACATAAACATAATCTTATAACAGCGAATGCTTAAATCTCGAATATGTTATATTGTTAAACTGGCTGGAAAAAGAAAAAGAAAACAAAATTCCAGATTCAAATCGCAAATAATACCAACCGCACCGCATATTGAAAGCAGAAACGAGGCATCATTAAACCGGGAACACTCGTAAGCGATAATGCGGCAACTGCATAAAACTGCCATGCCAAAACCAGATTAGGCGCGAATTCAAATTTTCATAGTCAGCTGTTTGAATTCAGAACTCAGTAAAGATGGCCGAACGGACGTCAGCAGAAAAGAGGTTGCATTTCACCGGGACCCTATTCGGACAACGGGAGAATGTAAAGTGTGAGCAATGCTATTACGGAGTGTGGCAGGTTGGTGAATAAATTACGTTAGGGATATTTTCTTGCGAACGTTCCTAGAAAGTACGCAGTGAAATAAACTGGGAAACTCTGTTATATAGAAAAACTAAATTATGTAGGTACTAAAATTAGAAAAAACCTTAAGCTCTCCGAGAAAAAAATCCTACCTCTTTCAAATTAGTACCCTCACCATCATCTTCCTGTGCTCCAACAAACATTGTCAATGATTTGGAATTTATTTTACAGCCGGCTGCGTGCCTGACGCCAACCTCCTCGGGTATAGCTGACAGTGACAATTGTGACAGAAGTGACAATTTTTTGAAAATCCTTGCATGAAATTAGTGGTATAGGCCCGTGACTCAATTTAGGACCCTATCTTGACATATTCCGCTGAGTGGCAATATTGAACGCAATATCGTATCGCCTTCGTTTCGCGATAGCAAATAGGCGCGCTGTCATGTGCCGGGTACCATTTAAATGCGAATGCATCGTGACACTTGTCCCGCGTACGTGACGTCACGTAATGGCCGCCGTGATTGACAATTTATATCTGTTGTGCTGATATGTTGTAGGATGCCGACGTGGAGGGGGATTGTGTGGAGTTTGGTAGATAAATAGCTATCAATAATTCTACTAGCGTACGCACATGACTTCGTCGCAGTAGGCATTTTGGAAAATCTTTGCGGACATCTCTTGTCACCTATCTAACTTTGTACCAATTTTTATCTTCATTAGTCAAGTGGTTTTCGTGATGACTGAGTGAGTGACATTTTGCTTTTATATCTATAACTCTTTTCTAATTTCATATTATTATATAGCTATCTCTGTCGAACTTAAGCACCTAAATAATATATAAGGCACATATCCCACACCACCGGTGTAAACTGCAGATATTAACATAATTTAACATATATTTACCTACAGCTTCCTGATATTTACCTAAAACAATAAACACAGCTTGTTTACCCCTGAAAAAGCCTCAAATAAGTATTATTTCAGTCAATAGCCTCGGGGGCTTTGACTTAAGGCGAGGAAGCTCCTACTACTAGCGCCTCCACTTTATATTTACGTTTTTAAAAATTAGGAAATAATTATTACAAAATGTGCTCCCATAGAAAGATGGACGATAATAATATGTCAAACTAAATTAAAAAATTAAGCTGAATATGGCTAAAAGTGGCCACTTTTGTAGATATTAATGATTTTTTCCCTTAAGACGACGAATTGGTGAAATTGGTGCTAATTACGTCGATTTTTCTCAGCTATTATAAAACATAAAAAAAGCAAAACATATTTGATACATAACCAAATTCTACATTATATTGTCTTACTTTTTGTAGTTGCAGAAACACGATTCGTAGACTTTTTTTACGATAAGAAATATGTTAAAGATAACTCTTTTAAATCCGATTTATTCATTTTACTGACAAACCTGAGCTATTTTATCCTCAAATTTTCTTGACTTGTCCTAAAACACTCTAAAAACGTGTAATACACTTTTTAGAAATAATATGTAGTTTTTCACTAATATACAAAAATATGTTTTGTCGCTTACGCTCTTTTAGTTTAAGTCTAGTCTTCGCTCACATTTGTATGGAAATAAACTTCCCTCAGTCGGCCTCCGGCTATGATCGTTTTGGATTTTATTATTGAGCACTGCGGCGCCTTAAACTATTTTTTATTCATAATCTTCATTGTACATAGAAAACACTAAGATATATTTATTATTATTATGCTTATAATATAGTTTGACATATTATTTTCTATCTTTCTATGAGAGCACATTTTGTAATAATTTTACTATATCCGAATATTTACAATCGATCGCAGTAGTATTCTATTTCCCCTTAAATGGATTGTTGTTAGGGGGAGCCATAATCGTCAGTCAAATTGGGCCGTGTAATTATGGATAGGGAAAAAGTTGAGGTAAATAAGATATGGCTTATTTTGGCAAGACACGAAGATGCCAGGGAATATTTCAATGAAGATAAAAGTTATTTATTTATCCAGAAAAATACCTAAGGGCCGATTTTTCTAATACTTTACTAGCCTATATTCTACTACAATATTATAAACGCGAAAGTTTGTGAGTATGGATGAATGGATGGATGTTTGTTACTCTTTCACATAAAAGGGGCAGAAGCGGCTTTAATAAAATTTGGTATGGAGTTAGCTGACACCCTGGATTAACATATAGGCTACTTTTTATCCCGGGAAAATGTTTTGATAATTTCGAAGTTGCGGGCGTCCACTAGTGAATGATAAAATAGATATTTAAACTGATTTTTCAATAGGCAGATAGATCTCACTGAAGAATAAAATTAATGTTTTTTTTTTGCTAAAATTTGATCAAGATATAGACATAATCAACTTTATCCTTAAAATAGATCTAGATAAAAACCCTTACTCGATTTGAAGGACAAAGTTGATGCTGTCTCTCAAGTTTTAGAGAAAGACAACATCAAATGTATTCATCTGCCTATTGAAAAACTTGCCCTAAGTCGGCTGAGTACTGCGGTGGTCCTATAGCCCGGTCTATTAATGCCGTCTGTGCCCAATTTATAGCTAGCTACTGGACGGCGAACTCATAAATACTACTCGATCGCTACAGGCTCGTAAACAGATCGCGTCAAACTACTTGCAAAGAGACGGGGCTATTCTGGAAGACTGCTAGTTTCTTTTTATGTTCTTCTACAGGTGTGTATGGTATGTAACTAAGTGGTACAGTGGCATATTATTATGCTATATTAAATGCAAAAACTACCCCAATCCCAATGAATATCACAGAAAGCAGAGACCTCTCACCCTTTATTTATTAAAACCAATTTTCTTATAATAGATTATAAACAAACATGCAACCGACTTGAGAAATTCGCTTTTGAAGTCGTTGAAAAAGTCCATGAGTAGATTAGGTAGAAGAGTAGATTTTTTACTTGAATTATACATATAACTCAAGGCAACCAAGCCACACAATGTTTAAAAAATGCTAATAATAGTTAGAGCTAAAAGACACTGGTTTAATCCCCGTATTGTTTTTACGCATTAATATCTCTCGTCAACAACAAACAACTCACTTGATAATTCAAGCAACTTTGAATTGTAAAATGGAAATAACGAAAACATCAAATTCAATATTCCTTTTATCATATAGAAAACGTACATAAAACCTGTTTCGCCATATAAAACGAGAATACGCTTCGTCAGAATAAGCCGGGAAGAGCAACTTCTAAATAATTCATACGGGCCCCGGGCAGCATCGCCAGTCGTCAGTTATTGCCAACTTCTAACACGCTGCGGATATATAATGTCTACTGAGACCTAGTCGATGGGCTTTCGTTGTTGCTTCCATAATACGTACCCTAAGTGTACGTTTGAAAATAGAATTCTCTGTATGTAATCCCTAAACGATTTTTATTCGATTCCAGTTTATAGAATCGATAACTTTCTAGTATGTAATCGATACTATATAGAGATTTTTATCTTATATCCAATTACTGTCTTAGAAATATTTTCGATTGGCTAGCAACCGTAACCAACCCTTCCGGGGATCATTGAAACTTGAGTAACATCCCAACCTTATTAGTGTTTTTAAAACGATTTTTATATTAGGTAATAATTGAAATTATTAACGATAAGCTAAAGAATTGGCTTCTTTGTGCTACTGTTGGTTGTCCACAGAGCTATAAATAAATAAATAAATAAAATAAAACATATTGAGGCTATCATATTGGTCTGTGTAATTTAACACTTTGATGTAATGTATGAAGCATTACATACTCGTATATTACAGGATCTAACAAAAGAAGTACGTTAAGCGAAATGCTATTAAAATAGCCTCCTAATTAATAGCTTAACATATTCCTTGTTTACATCTTGTACATACACACAGCTGTGTTCTCAAAAGTGGGGTATCCAGAACTGCAAGATCACGAGGGATATCTACAGCCACTTTTAGCATAGCATCTCTTTTATATATCTTTACTAGTGGCCGCCAAAGACTTCGTTCGCGTGATGGGGTATTGCACCCATGCGAAGCCGGGGCGGGGCCTAATTAAACACATATAAAGTTTATATACAGGATGATTTTTGGTCGTCAACGTTCCCGAAAACTACGGAATCTCCTCATCATCACGATCATTTTTTTCCATGGAAGCATACCTGGGAAGTGTCGGGTTCCCAAGATATTAGGGTCCAAAGTTGAGTAAATAGACTGCGTTTTTCTGCATAAATGCACATAAACCCGCGTAGCAAGATTTTTTCACGAGAAATAATTAATATATGTCTATGAAAAAACTAGCATAAACACTGGACACTATAAATTTCGCCCGAACAAGTAATAAAAAAAAAAAATTAAAAAAATCACATCGGCTCCCAGCATTTTTTGGCATAAACTTACTTTATTTGATATATAGAGTACGTACCCTTCCTTAAGGGTGGCAAAGAAAAAACAACAATCACTTGAATCACTCTATCTATTAAAAACCGCATAAAAATTCATAAAGATCTAAGCATACATAGGGATAGACAGACAGCGGTAAGCGACTTTGTTTTATAATATGTAGTGATTTAATACAATTTGAATCTGCAACTTTTCGACATTATTACGACTCTGTTCGTATTTATTCGAAATAACTCGATATAATCCTGTAAGAATAAAAAAAACCCGATACTTATTCCGATATAACTATCCGATGCGGCCGGTATCACCACGCCTCCGCTTAATTATCCCGGTGATTAATACCGGCCCGGGGACGATGACGTCATCCGTTTTTATCTGGTCCCGGAACGAACAGAGAAAATTGTTAGCCCGGGAATACAGGACAAATAGGAGGAAATAATGAGGTGGGGTATTTATGCACTACTAGTGGTTTCCCGTGTCTGTGACTATATAAGAAACGAAGGTGGAACGAGTGTTACTTATATACCCATGAACGTATAAAGTAACAACGGACGTAATGCTGTCAATGCACAGATTGACGCACCGAATTGGCGGCGCGTTGCGCATGTATGCGTATTTTCTGCTAGGCGCCGAGCTTACTATGGTTAGTATGTGTGGGTGGATAACGCGTCATCACACATCCCTACTCCATGGAATATCGTTACCGAGCTTACTATGAATGCCTCACTCTGTGTATTGACAACACTCTGTCCGTTATTCTTTATACGTTCATGTATATACCTATATTTATTAGTGGACGCACGCGACTATGTCCGTTTGGACTCCAGAAAAGACATAATGTCGAAATTATCCGGGATAAAAAAAAATCCCGGGATAAAAGTAGTAGGATTTTAGACTATCTGTGTACCAAATTTCATTTAAATCGGTTCAGTAGTTTTAGCGTGAAAGCCGTACAGACAGACAGAGTTACTTTGCCATTTATAATATTAGGAAGGTTATTAGGATTTCTGCTATTATTTTTGTTTTCAGAGACGCGCATCGAGCCGTAGCCAACATGAGAACCCGGCGATAGTCCCGGAATATAGCTTATACTATATCAGAATAATATATCCTCTTACTAATATTATAAATGAGAGAGCAAGTTGTTTATTTGTTACCTCTTCACGCTTTATTTACTCAATCAATATTCATGAAATTTTGCGTACATATAGTTAGGAGTACGGAGAAAGACATAGGATACATTCTGTAATCCACGCGGACGAAGTCGCGGGCTTAGTAGGTTATAATTTACGCTTATGCGAACATAGTTGCGGGCAACTAGTTGATAACATATCTTCCTTCTTAGCAAGAAGTTCCAATCGTTAACTTGTCTCAAAGAGTCTATCCCTGGCTATACATTTTGTAGGGAGTAGCTATAAATTCAGTAAGGAAGAAGCATACATCGTATTTAACGAAAACGGATGAAATTGCCCGCTGCCTTCACCTGCGTCTACTTTATTGTTACTTAATACTGTTTATAAATAAATATATATAAAGTTTTCTTTGCAATCTCCTAGATGGGATTATCATCTTAACTAAATATTATACAGAATGTTTTTTCGTTGCCACCCTTAACGAAGGGTACGTACTCTATACATCATATAAAGTAAGTTTATGCCAAAAAAATGTTGGGAAAAGATGTAAATATTTTGAAAACATTTTTTTTATTACTCGATCGGACGAAATTTATAGTGTCCAGTGTTTACGCTAGAGACAGATATTAATTATTTCTCGTGAAAAAATCTTACTACGCGAGTCTATGTGCATTTATGGAGAAAACTGCAGTCTATTTACTCAACTTTGGACTTTAATATCTTGGGAACCAGACATTTCCCAGGTATGCTTCCATGGAGAAAAATGATCGTGATGATGAGGAGATTCCGTAGTTTTCGGCAACGTTGACGACCAAAAATCACCTGTATAATGTTTATTAAGTGATATTGTTTGCTAAATTTTTTTATTTATATCAATGAAACATTCTTTGAAGAGTTTTTGAAAATCTAAAATCAGCGGTTTTTACTTTGATAAATTTAATAGAATTAATTTATTAATAGAGAAAATTGCGAACATCTATACTAATAATATTATAAAGCTGAAGAGCTTGTTTGTTTGTTTGTTTGTTTGTTTGAACGCGCTAATCTCCGGAACTACTGGGTCGAATTAAAAAATTCTTTTTGTGTTGGATAGTCCATTTATCGAGGAAGGCTTTAGGCTATATATCATCACAGTGCGACCAATAGGGACGAAGAATAAGAGGAAAATGTGGAAAAAACGGGGAAAATTATTCAACTTTGGAGACTTCCGTTGCGTGCGCTGCGTAAACGGTTCAAGTTATCCAAAAAATATGTATGAAAGAATAAAATGACGTAGAAATGATATGAAAGAAAAAAATTGAAGGTCTAGACTGCCTGATGCAGAACCCTTAGCAGCCCAGCTAAACTTTGAGAGATATGAAAATACCGTCTTAGGAAAAGTTGCTCAGCATGATAAGTTGTTGACGCGGACGAAGTCGCGGGCAACAGCTATAATTGATAAGTGGGTTTAAAATGTCGTTTTCCTACTTCGTTTAACATTTTGCACACATACATCTTTGCCCGTGAATAGCCACGTAAGCAGGTACCCACAGGTAGCAATTTATTTTGTATTAAAGCTCTGATTTATTACTACTTTTCGTAGATGTGTTTTTAATGTTGCGCCGGTTTTGAGGAAGTGCCCTGAAGTTGATAGATTTATAGAAATATAAAGATATTTCATATTGTTTACGATACAATACCTACATTTTGCGCTGTTTTAAAATTTAATGTAAGATTTTACGGCCATTATAAGTTCCATAAGTATTATAAGGATTTGTAAAGAAACTAGATCGTGTTCTATGGAAAGGACCCAAAAAGTGATTTTCAGTATGCGGATATTTTATACATATGTACATACATATGTCTCACCGATGTCTGTCACTCAGAGAGCTATGGAAAGGTCAATGCTCGGAATCTCGCTAATGGACAAAGTCCGAAACGAGATTATCCGGCAGACCAAAGTGACACATATTCTCGAAATGTAGCGAACTGAAGTGGCAGTGGGCAGGCCACATCTGTCGTAGAACCATTGGACGGTGGAGTAAACGGGTTCGCCAATGGAGACCGCGCCTCGGCAAACGTAGCGTGGGGCGCCCTCCGGCCAGATAGACCGATGACTTAAAGGGGACGGCTGGTAGTGACTGGATGGCAAAAACGGGAGATCTAGCCATGTGGCGTACTCTGGGGGAGGCCTACGTCCAGCAGTGGACTGCAATAGGCTGACGATAGATAGATAGATAGTATATACATGGCTGTGTTCCCGAAATAGGCTAGCTAGAACTGCTGGATCATAAAAGACATCCCCCATTCAGCATAGCGGGTACAGATGTACCTATAAAAGATCAGTGACATATTGCTATATTGCTAGCTTATCGCCTGAGATAATGCACGAGTTCTTTAGTTGAATCTGACGATATGCACGGAAGGAGATGCAGCTGTATTCTAGTGAAGCCCCGCATCAATCAGCACAGGAATATTATTGAAATTCTGATTATATCTAAGTACAATTCAGCAAAGCGAGAAGCTGTTTAATGGTAACAAAAACGCATCAAAGTCAAGCTTGATGTTCAGGATATTTTCCCGCTTTTTGTTCACAAGTTCGCGAACTACATTTAATTTAACGAATAGTTCGCCGCTGTGGGGTGGCGTGTTACAACTGCACGCTTTCCGTGTCGGAATTAATAAACGTTGATAAACGCGAACACTTAATATACGGGACGCTTGCATTGTTCCAAGCTAATGATAAATGTGCTGGCTTTAGATTTATGAATTTAGTATCAGGTGCGATCGTCTGAGTGAATATGCTAGTTTTGGTGTAAACTATGTTTACTCACTTACATACGTATACGTAAGTGTACCCCACACGCATGGGGTACACTTACGTATACGTATAAAATGGGGTTGCCAGAATCAGAGGACGTAGACAGCCGCGTTAGTTAAGTTCTTAGCTTATCTAAGATAAGAGAATGCCCGAGTTCCTTAGTTGAACCTTACGACATGTACGTAAGTACTCTTACGTATGAAAGCCCCGCATTAGAAGAGCACGATTATAGAGGACTAATCGATATTCTTCTCTATTCTTCATACATCCTCGCCAGTTTAGGGTCAGTGAAAGTTGCGTTAGGTCATCACCCTCCTCCAACACTAATTGAAAAAAAGGTTGACTAAATGAAGCGAAAAAAGGTAACAAGCATTCATTCGCATTTACATTATAATTGGGTCATTTATTTTGAAATCCAAGCAACACAACACAGGTTGAAAAAAATATCTTTTCCCTGCACTGAAATCCAAATAACCTATCCCGCACATAACTACCGCAGTAGCATTGTGTCGGCACCATAAATCAGCGTGCATTCGACACTGAATCGCTTTTATCTCGTACAATCGAGTTGCAGTAGTAAACAATGGCTGTTCGTTGACGAATGCGCGCCGCGTCCGGCGGCCGGCCATCGCTCATGCCGGATCCCTTATTACCTAACTAGCAAAAGCGATGCATTAGCGAAAATTTTTCAAATTTTTTTTGTAAAATTCGTATTACGTAAAATTAATTTCAAATTTTGACATGTCAAGGCGAATATTGTGCAATTTTCGCTTCTGCTTTGCTCTTGCAAGATACGTAATCAGCCTGCTGGCCCTTGTGTGCGTTTCACCGTATAGTTCATTTGGATGATGGCCCTAGTTTCTATGTGTATGACTACATTATCTGTGTAACTGCATACAAAAAAATTTAGTTCCGAAATCAGGCATAGGAGTTGTTCTATGAAACGGATGTTAGTGTAAGCGGCGCACACATAGATACGATATTTCTATGAATTTCATGCGATTTTTGCAATATCGCTGGGTTACACATTACCCTATTGCAGTCCACTGGACCAAGACTCACCTCCCCCAGGGCACGCCACGAGACTACTGCCTGCCGTAAGGGAGTTTGGCATAGTCACCACGCTGGGCAGGCGGGTTGGGACTGCAGTGTAATTTTGGGAATATATTGTTAATACGGGAGGCGCTGCTGCCCACCTCCCGGAAACCGAAATAAAAAATCTTTTTTTATCTCTAGTATTGAAATCGGCCATTAGTCCGCATCCATATAGAACACCAACACTTTACTAAGTGAAGGTTTCAAGCGATATGCGATAAAAAACCTAGCACGAAAAGGCGGTCTATAAACGCAATGTCTTTTTATTACTTGTGTAAACCGTCTAAAATATCGCACCTGTGTGGGAGTGGCCCATTTATTTCCTGTGCCCGCGTACAGTGTACAGTCTATGGTGTTTGCCGCTCAGTTGCAAATGGGAAATGCAAATGCAACTGCATTCAATTACTAATCAGCGAATTAAATTTAAATTGTAAGGGCGACTTTATTTTGTAGCACGCGATAATAAAATGAAAATACTATATAAGACATATTCCGTGTTATTAAAAAATTGGTAACATGGTCAAATTTTGACAGTTAACCATACATTTTAGTGTCAAATTTCGGGTACACAGCCGTGTGTTATAAAAAAGCATGTCATGTAATAAATAAATAAATATTCACACACTACACAACACATTAACCTAGTCCCACAGTAAGATCCCTAAGGTCTTGTGTCGTAGGTACTAAGCAACGGTATATAAATACATAGATAAGTATAGAAACATCCATGACTCGGAAACAAACATTGATATTCATCATATCAATGTTTGCACCTACCGGGATTCGAACCCAGGACCTATGGCTGTCTATGTCTATAGGTATAATAACGCCGATTATGATTAATATTAAAACTAGTCTGTGAATTTCTTATTTCGAATACCACGACTTACAAAGGAAGTCGAGTGCTCTTCTAGTGGAGAATATTTTGTTAGAAATTGTTTACTAGTTTATTATAAATTCCTGAGTTAGGTAGGTTTTTATGTCACCCGGCGCTTTTATGTTTTTGGATTATAAAAGAATATTTTATAAGGTCTTCGGCGAAGCGCCATGTTGCTTCTCAAGTGATAAGAGTGATGATACACTAGACGACTAGAATCTGCAAGTGACAGGTCGAGTTTTAATAAAATTACTTTTAGGCCTGATTTGCATATACTTAAATGTTTATTTAGTACCTAACTGAGAATCAGCAATTCGGCATGTGTGAATTATGTCAGGTACAGGAATTGTTAGGATTTTTAATTAAAGAATAAATTTAATAAACTTGATTGTTTTGAAATAGCCACCCATCCAACTTTTCAGCTTGTAATAGTAAAACAGTAAAATTTTAGTCTTTAGTAACAATAATAGAAAGTAGTTATTTTTTTAAAACGTTTTGCTTCTAGTGTTGATTTCAATAACTTGGAAGGAAATCCAAACAATACAATTTGACTAAGTGGATTCGATTTGACGCTCGTGTGGATTGAAGAATGTAATTGAAAGTCATTGTCTTGTATGTATTTGCGGCAAATCAGATTGTTATTACAATCAGATTGGCAAATTAGATTGTATTGTGTGGAGGTGTATAAATCGTGCATAAACAGCCCAGTGTGTCACCAGACTTATTCCCTGAAAAGTTTATAAAAGCAAATATTGAACAACAGCGGCGGCAGAGTCCCCGCGATAACACTCCGCTCTAGCAATTTCCGAGACATTTTCTAAAAAAAGTTATTTCTTTATTCTCATAAAAATGTTGCTGAAGATTTTATTCGGTAGATAAAACAAATACAGGCGCTGATGGGGTGCTAAGGAAGATGTAAAATATTATGTAATGAATATAGACACGTGTTAATGCAAACGATTTTACAGATTACGAGTTTTGGAGGAAACGACTTTGTTACTATGTAAATGAGAAATCTATAACTTGCTAATATTATTTGAGATATGCATTCCTCTTTCTCCCGTTCCCGCGGGGATTTTGGGAATTTTTTTCCTAACTAAAAGAGTTTTCTAAGATCATCGGTTCAGGCTGTACTTACCTATGTTATGGGGTCGCGCAATATGGTTTCTTTCAAAGCTCATATTGTCAAGGATTTAACGTTTGTTTTACAAGCGGCTGCTTTCTTGGTGCTTAGGCTTTAAAAAAATCTATTTGTTAAACGAATTATGTACATGCGCATATGCGCATACACCTACCAATGTACCTCAATTCAAATTTGTTGTACGTACGTAATTTAAATCTATATATTATCTAACATTGTTCTGTACAGGATAATTCCACACACAGATAAACACAAACCAGACCGCAGCCGGGCCTTCAAAATCCGCCGCCATATTTGCAAGCACATTCACAGGAAACTATATTTAAGATTTATCTGTTCCCGCGACAAAGCTGCTAGACTGGGGGTCCAAAAAGTTCCAAAAGTGGAACGAGAAAATGTTTACATCTCTCTCGCTCTTGGGATATTTGATGCATTGTGCGAGAGGGAGGTCTTTTGTATGACACTGTTGTAACCTCTGTGCCTGCCGAATCCTGTATGTGTTGCCAGCTTTAATAGTATTTTTTATCGTAACTGTTAAGAAAGAATTTTCGTTGGCATAAATGACGTAGTACGAGTACGTCCATTACTGTCCATGTTAATATTATGTGACACACTGCGGTGTAAGCCCAGTGGTTAAGACGTGCACCTTCCAAGCAGGAGGTGTAAGTTCGATCCCAGTCACGGGCCTGTACCAATGAATTTATTTCATGTACAGATTTTAATGTTGCGAAATTGTCACTTAGCTCGTGCATCGGAAAGCACGTATAACCGTTGGTCCTGCGCCTGATCTCTCTCCGGTCGTGTCGGCTTTCCGTCCCATCGGACTATGAGAGTGAGGGAATAGAGAGTGCATCTGTGTTTGCGCACACACTTGTGCACTATAATATCTCCTGCGTACCTGGTCAATCTCCGTAGAGATTGGTCGCCTTGGACGAAATACGGTCGGAGATCATCATCATATGACACACTGAATTGTGTTTTAGGCACATCAATGTCCATAGCTAAGTTAAGCATAGAATAGTAATGTAATTTTGTATCTTTAGTAGATTATTGATTTACGGTTGGATGATTAGTTGTGTCTTAATTCTTTAAGTAATTTAATTGGTAGGTACCAAAGTCTGTTAGGCTTATAAATTAAGTTTACATAAATGAATAGTCTCGACCTTTTTTCGATTATACATAATTAGTTTAAGGTTATGTAAAACTTTTGGTAATTTTAATTTATCGAAGTAAACATTTATAAACAAGTCATTATTACTTTTGGTTAATCTAATACACCCTAATCCAACACATTTGTAAGTAAATACTTCCAGTCATCCGATAACACACACAAAATTATAATTTAACTCCCGAAATCTATGGTAAATCATCCCAAGCTGGCAACACCGGACCCCTCCGGAACCGCCGGATCCGGCGAAGTCCGTCCGGAAGCGCGCTGGCCGGAAGCCGGTCCCTTTGCCTTTGTTTACCTAACTACTGCCTATGACACGCCGAAAGGGATTCTCCTTTCAAACTTGCATTTGGGAAATCACTTTTGAAATGTGAAGTGACGTTTTTAAGGGTTTTGCTTGTTTGGTATATTTTTAAGAATAAAGAGCAAGGGTATAAAAACATTTGGAGTTATAAACTTCTGAGAATACAAGATTTTTGATCTCGAAGAAGACTCTAAAGACTTCATTTACGGGGCTTTTAGATAGATACATCTCCTTTGCGATCTTGCTGTTATGGCTACCCACTTAGCTAACCTATTTCCAAAATTTGAGACTTAAAATCACATGTCATGTCAATCATTAAAATACAATCACAAGATTGTATGGACATTTTTGAGTTGTTTAGGAATTCTCCATACTATCTGGAAAAATAAACATATGATTTCGAGTCTCAAATTTTGTGGGTAGGTTCTTTTTATTGAGCTATTTACATAGCTTTTCGCTTAACATACCCCTTTTGTTACACCCTGTAGAAGTAAAGCTTCTAATTTAAATATGAAACGAAATCAATGTATACTTATTCCAATAGATGATACATACATAGTAAATAGTTTTCCACAGATATCGGCCGTCAAAGACTTACCTTCATAAATTTTTTCGCTTTAGTTAATAATCCTAATGTGGTGTGTCTCGCCGATTCGGCGCCTAGAGGGACCATGTCTTTTAGCTTCTCCAGACACGTTCTGAGGTGTGCTCTCCTGAAACAATAGGAAATCGCTGTAAGTCACAGTGTACTTTAGGACCAGAGTTTTTAAAAGAGAAATAATGGTATTTTGTTTACACCAAATCGCTAACGAAAAGCTTTGGCTAATGCTTTCATATTAATCAGATAAATAGCCTAATTGGCGAATGAATGGAGCATTAAGCTAGTATTTTTTCTGAAACGCAGCCTAACAGGACACGCGCTTTAAGCACTAGACATCCATTAAGAGTTCGTTCACATAAATCAAACAAAAATTTTTTTTTTCATACATTTTGTCAAGGTTTATTGTGTTTGTTGTCGATCGAGTTTATCTAGCGAGTTGACGAATTCGTGCGTGCTGCCGGTGATGACCTACGGTGCTGAGACGTGGTCTCTAACTATGTGCCTCATAAAGAAGCTCAGGATCGCACAACGAGCGATGGAGAGAGTTATCCTTGGGATCTCTCTGCGTGATCGAATCAGAAATGAGGAGATCCGCAGACGTACAAAGATTACCGACATAGCTCAACGGTCCAGCAAGCTGAAATGGCAATGGGCAGGGCACATAGCTCGAAGAACTGATGGCCGATGGAGTCGGAAAGTTCTAGAGTGGATACCACGTATCGGCAAACACAGCGTGGGAAGGTCACCCGCGAGGCGGACGGACGACCTGGCCAAGGTCGCGGGCGTCGGTTGGATGTAGGCTGCTTCCGACCGGTCGGAGTGGAGGATGTTGGGGGAGGCCTATGTCCAACAGTGGACCTCTCAGGGCTGTAAATGATGATGATGATGAGTTGACGAATTATCCCTTGTCAAAAATAAATCAAATTTTTAAATAATAACAAACTAGCTATTGTCCTTGAAAATTCTCTTAGAAGCAAAAATCTGTATAAAATATTCTTATCGATCTATTTCCTATAAATCTCTATAAAAACATTCCTTCATATATTCACACACTTCACAACACAACACATTAACCTAGTCCCACACTAAGATCCCTAAGGTATTGTGTCGTGGGTAGTAAGCAACGGTATATAAATACAAAGATAAGTATAGAAACAACCATGAATCGGAAACAAACATCGATATTCATCATATCAATGTTTGCACCTACCGGTATTCGAACCCAGGACCTATGGCGTCGCAGGCAGGGTCACTACCTACTAGACCAATCGGTCGAAGACATTAACATGATCATATCTAGATAATGAACCGTGGCTCATACGATATCATAGACACACTTACGTGCCCCAGCCCGCGAATCAACCCTAGGGGGTCTAAATATATCATCCCCTAACAGCGTAATAAGCCTTAATGCCGCATATAAATAAAATCTATTTCGCAAGGACAAAGGTAAAAAAACAACCTGGCCGACAACCAATTATACCTGAAATATAATAGTGGTGAGAACACAGTTAGTGTGCGTGTCCTCATGAAGGAAGGACGTTGAGGAGATGCGAGGATCTGCAACATCCAATGTAGGACTAATCACTGACTAACGTTTGCCCATCACAAAGTGTACTCTTCCTCACGTTATCTGCATTTCCTATTAATTCTATTCTAGAAATTTTATAAATTTGAAAATCGGTAAATAATAAGCGAAATAATATGAAAATAGACCAATCTAAGGAACTTACTCACAGATTTGAGACTCGAAATCACATGTTTTTATTTTTCAAGATTGTATGTCGAACATCCCCGAGTTGTTAAAGAATGGGTAGTATTTAAACGCACATCAAATAAAATTATTTTTTCAGTCACAAATAATCGGAATTCATATTCAAAATTACTGATTGCACAGCAAATAACGCAAATGAGAATATTACTAAACAAACTGCAATTTTTATTTCTGGCATACTGCTTTTTATCTTAAAATAACGCTTTTTTTATTAATGCACAGTTAATATTTGTTAATGAACATTACACCTGTTAACTCTTTATTTTTTTTAAATCAGCTTCTATATTTATTTAACATACAGCAATTAACCTAAATGAAACGGCATTTTATTTTACATAATCATCTTATTATTTGTTAAGTTACTATTTGTAACATTTTAACATATTGAAGTTACTATTTGTATCTGAATTTATATTTTAGCGTTGATGTCATTATGTTATATGGGTTAGTACTCCGTGTGTTTCCCTCACGCCTATGTGTGTGTTTCGTATAATTTGGCCACTAAACCCGTATTACGTTACGAGTATACCGCTGGGGCAGAAATGTACGCTTTTCTGTAATTTGGTATCGACTTGCTCCTACTATGTGTTCTCAAATTACCTAAATCATATTTTTTATTTTAACCATTTATTGCGAACAAAATTTTAAGTAAGTGCAATTGCAAAAAAATTTGCCAATGCAAAGCGGTGTCACTATCTAATTTTCGTGTTATGTCGTCATAATAATAATTTTATCGATTACAAATTCTGTTTGACTCTAGGTCCGCGATATAAAACTTTATGGTAAGCACATACCTCTTGGCTAACGCAAGCAAGGTGATTGGACAAAGTGAGGGCTACGTTACGAACCAACAAGTCAATAAGTAAGTTTACGGCTATCTATCGAGAACGCCTAGTAGGGGCTGCAAATAAGGTTTGTTAGCGCGAAGCTACCCGCCGCAACGCCATTCAGACCAAAGCTCTCCGTAATTATGACAAATTGAATTTAAAAATGACAATGCGCTGAAAAAAGCCTTTGCCAGAACCGGGTCACGGAGGAAACGTGTTTTGTTTACGTTTGTTTACAGTTTGTTTGCGTCATCCGCGCAGTCTAGTTTTTAATGATCTACCAACTATTTTGGAAATAAAAAGGGGATTTTGTAAAAGCGTCTTTTTAAAAAGGGGCAAGTGTTGTTGGTGGGATCGATTAATCCAGAGTTAACCCAGAGTTAACATCACCTATCCGTGATGCTTTGCCGGCTTCTGTCGCTAACAATAACTTAACAAAGACTCGGACATTTCCCATTTACCTCATTAGATAATAATTATCGGTCGATGTATTTGCGCTGTTAAAGGTACGGTACGGTAGGCTTTTCAGATAGTCTATAACTCGAAACATACAGATTCCGACGCTACTATGAGTAACTTAGATTCCCAACCATACTCTGCACGCAAAGATATTCGGGTCGATTCCGGCAGTCACGCTAAAACCTAAACCTAATATTAGTCAGGTCTATCTCTCTCTGTTCTTAACATTAATGCTAATTTTACGTATAGGTTTAAGTGTGACTGCCGGAATCGACCATATTGTAAACTCAAAATTAAACTTTTTAGTAGATACGTCACCATGAAAAAAAGTCAAACGTCGCTCATGTCTTACAAGTACGAGTATGCTAATGTTTAATTATCTGTTTACCCGACTGCGCCATGAGGAGGATTATGTATTTCGAGTGTATGTTTGTATGTATGTATCTTTGTCACGCTCTAGCTAGAGCCTAAACGGGTTGTCGCATTTGAGCTTGAGAGGCATTAGATTCGTCTTAGAAGTGAAAGTGAACACTGGGTCAAAATTTTTACTTAGTCGGGTGTTTTTCTTTAAATACATACATACATAGATATAATCACGCCTCTATCCCGGTAGGCAGAGCACCAAGGGCCGATAGAACCACTTCTGACCAATTTTGAGGGTAGAGATCTTTAAATACATGAGATCATAATATACTTATCACTATGCATTGTTTACTATCACTGCTTCTTCGAAATTGAAATTCCTACAAAGGAACGTAGCTAGAAGCCGCGTTTAATTCACTAGCTGTATTGTTATCAACAGGGCTGAGGCCGCGGGTTTACGACTACTAAATTTACGTCCAACTGGCAAACTCGTAAAAAAGTCGTCAAGCCAAAATTGGGCGCACTCGCCTATGATAATGGCGCGGACAATCGGAGTAATTACTGGCCCGGCATCGGGCGAACTAGCGAAGGAAGGGCGTGGAGGAGGCGGTAGGCTCACTTCATAACGTGAAACTTGATGTGAACGTGGTCGTGTGATTTGCCACGTCACTTTAGATCCTTCGAATCTCTGTAGGTGCAAACTTGATATGATGAATATTGATGTTTGTTTTTGAGTCATGGATGTTTATCTGCTGAAATTCAACGCTACAAACTTGTTTGTAGCATAAGCTGAGTACAGGACTTTTCTGTCCACGTGCGCGACAGCGTTTCACATGCACATTGACTTACGTATTGTGTATTTTTATATACCATGTTACTCTATACATGTGTAATGTAAGAAAAAAATTTTTTTTTTGAAAAAATTTTTTAGTAATTTGATCGGGCGAAATTTATAGTCTAGTGTTTACAGATATTAATTATTTCTCGTGAAAAATCTTGCTACATGCAATTTTACTAAACTTTTAATATCTTTATGCTTCCATGGAGAAAAATGATCGCGATGATGTATTTACCGTTGCTGTGTAATGTTGTTGGTGTACTGTACAGAATATTTTTTTTTATCTTTCTCTATGTATTTACCGTTGCTTATTACCAACGACATAAGACCTTATGGATCTTAACGTGTTAAATTCTTACTAAGTTAATGTGTTGTGAAGTGAGTGAATATTTATTTATTTAGAGATAATGTGATGGCTAATATAGAGTTGACAGCGCAATATGAACCAAACGTTTTCGCTTCATCTACTTTCAGGATATTCTTATGCACGCTCGTCAGTTTAGGGCACTGTTGACCTGACCTTTTCTAGAATTTCTCCAATTGTGTCGGGTGTAAGACCGGCGAAGTCCTCCCCTTCCAACCTTTTTATCCACTCTTCTGTTTTAACACTTTCTAAATCTTTCTTTGTAATGAAGATCGAATTTATTTAATTTCAATCAAACGTAACATACAACAAAGTGTACAGTTTAAAATTTCTTGAAGTTGTATCAAATGAGCGAAATGTGATTATGCCAGCTCTACTCCATCCTTACTCCATGGATAAACTACTGAATTTATGGATCATCAATCTCGCGATGAGATATGCCGTAATCTTGAGCCCGGCACGCACTTGAGTCTGCGATATAATACTAAAGCGATTGTGTGGTATCGTCTTTAATTTTATGGGCTATTCCACAATTCTGAACGAATTTGCTGTTCATTGTATTTCATATATATATACAGGGTGTAACAAAAAGGGTATGTTAAGCGAAAAGCTATGTTAAATGGAACTAAAGAGAACCTACCCACAAAATTTCAGACTCGAAATCACATGTTTATTTTTCAAGATAGTATGAAAATTTCTGAGAATTCTTAAACAATTGGAATGCTCATACAATCGGGAAAAATAAAACATGTGATTTCGGGTCTCAAATTTTGTGATAGGTTCTCTATAGTGGGCTATTTCACATATGCTTTTCGCTTAACATACCCTTTCTGTTACACCCTGTATATATATTACTATATTACGGAAAATGCGTCGCATGTCGATCACGTAACGTCCTATCTTATTAAATGCCAATTGATATTAGTCGTATGAATGCTAAAATAAGTTAGTTTATTTGTTTGTTACCTCTTGAAGTTTTACGTACTTAACCAGTCATTCTAAAACTTTGCATAAATAATGTAATAGTTGGGAGTACCCACGGTGAAGGACGATGTTAGCTACTTACATATGAGAGTCTGTGAGGAAAGGATGTTTACTCTTTCACGCAAAACTACTTAACTGATTTTTATGAAATTTTGGTATAGGTTTTAATTAGAATAGTATATTGCCTAAAAATTCACGCGGACGTTAACGGACGCTAGTCAACTTTGCAACGTTAACTGATGGAGGAATAAATATGTTTTTAATATTAAACTATCTTTTACATCAGCTCTAAAGAGGCAAGTACACAAGCACTTTTCACCAGAAGTTCCATGTAGTAATGAGTGAGACTACCGGAGCTTTTTGGACACAAACTTAGCAATTAACTTTGATATACATTTAAAAAGAAGCAGGCCTATTGTTTATGTTCCTGTTTATCCCGACAGCCGTAAATGACGTCATCATGTGTAACAACCGCGTAATCGTAAACACCCGAACTAATTTGCATCGCCCATAAAACACGACAATCGCTTTAAGCAGACATAAAGATAAAAACCCATAGATAACCGCTGAATTAATTTTATTATTTGTGGAAGGATACCAATTGTTCCATTACCAAATAATTACTTGTGTAGATATGAAGATAACCCGTTAATTTTAGGTTTTATGGCTCTCTTTAATAATGTGGCACTAAATAGATAAACGGCGTTTTGTTCTCTCATCTTCTAATTTTTAAGCTTTCGTTGTTAATAATGTCTGAAAATAACTTGGATGAGAATACGAGTAATTCTAGTTACTAGTCAAGGCAATGAATGAGTTTTCTATGACAAGGGCACAGCCCAAAAATCTAGGTAAAACATATTTTCAATATTAAATTAGTTATCGTGCCAAACCGACAGAGCGTAGGTCCACTACCGCCTATCAGAAACATGCCCACAAGTGTTGCAAAAAAAAAAAATCATATTACACGTGTCTGGAGGCTTTTGGGACAGCAAAACCGTCATATTTAGCAATTAAGGCGAGAATTCGTAGCCAAGTATTACGGCCAGGCATTAGACGCGTAATTACATGACCACAGTAATGTGAGAGTGCCTATTATATTAAGGCACAGTATACCAGGCGCGGTAGTGGTCATATTTCTAAGCTAATGTGATAATGTAATATCATATTTTGTTAATTATTCTCTGCTAGTGGACGCCCGCGGCTCCATCCGCGTGGACTACAGAAAAAACAAAATGTCGAAAAAGGCATAATAAATGTTTCGTACGGGTACCATTTGTGTAGATAGCATTAAACCTAAATACATTCAGCGTGTTGTTGTCAGCATGTATACTATTCTGTACAGAATGTCCCGGTAAATAAATGTTACAACAGAGCTCGGTGAAGAATAGTTTTTATTATATATTTATTGTACAGCATATAATTTTGATATTTTTTTTAAAGTGAAAATCACGCCTATCTCTTAAAAGAGATTTCTTTCTTCTAACTTAGTATAGTCCTTCAGGTTACCATTATATGTCATTTGAAGCGGTGATAGACCAGTGATTAAGACGTGCACCTTCCAAGCGGGAGGCGTAAAATTTCATTTAAATCGTTCGATCCCAGACAGACAGAGTCATTTATAATCGGGAAGAATTTGAAGATCATACTTTAATACCACTTTGTAGAAGAGTTATAAAAATAATGTGTATTATTCCAATGAATTTTTTCATGTACAGATTTTAATGTTGCAAAATTGTCACTTACACGGAAGTTGAGCACGTAAAACCGTTGACCCTCTTGTCCTGCGCCTTAAATTATTTTAGATCCCTCTCAGCCCAACATAAACTGCGGTCGTGTCGGCTTTCCGTCCCATCGGACTATGAGAGTAACGGAATAATTCGAGAGTGCGCTCAAAACGTCTGTGTTGATGCTATGTATCACACACTTAATAAGCCCATGCGGTACGGATAATCAAAATAAAATGCATTTCCTGCCTCAACCCTTTATATAACTGCTGTCACCTACACCCTGGCAGTAAGCAACCCAGTTACAAAATATTATACAGGAAAGAAATTAAAATCCCGGCAATTATACGGATGGCCAATAGTTACGTCTACCTCAATAAATACCTAAAATTCCGCCTGGCCGCCTCCGTCGAAAAAGGCATAAAAAATGTTTCCGACCTTTCGTGTAGATAGCATTAAACCTAAATACATTCAGCGTTTTGTTGTTAGTACAGAAATAAATGTTACAACAGAGCTCTCACGATATTTTTTTAAAGTGAAAAGCACGTGCCAGTGATTAAGACGTGCACCTTCCAAGCGGGAGGCGTAAGTTCGATCCCAGTCATGAATTTTTTCATGTACAGATTTTAATGTTGCAAAATTGTCACTTAGCACGGAAAGCACGTAAAACCGTCTATCGGACTATATCATTGTGCACTATAATATCAAATCCACGTTCTACTTATCCTTTTATACCACGTATAAGGACGTCCGCGTGCGCGTAAAATCTTAATGTGCGCGTAAGAAAGGCTGACGTCTACAAACGCTTATTATTATGTTTTACTGCGGCTTACGTTACAGATTACAGTTTATGTCCTTGTTGTGCTCAACCATACGTTACATTTTTATTATATGTATCATAGAAGATTGAGAACAACTCACACTCAGAGGTATGTCTGTACCTATATTTATAGCGGTATAACTGCCAATATCCTTAATCCAGTCCCCAGTGAGTTTTACAGCAGTGGATAAGAGTGGACGAAAAAGTGGAATCTAATCCATTAATGGATTTGCCCGGTGGATTAGAGTGGAATAGGCCACATATACATAGAGCAGCATAGAGGAGAGATGTAAATAGTCAGTGACAAGTTACTAGCTTATAGGGAGAATGCCCGAGTTTTTTAGTCTACTCTCACGGCATACCTACACGGAAAGAGATAAAAGCCTCATTTGTTTAGTGGCCTTAAGCTCAACTTAATTATTTCATGGCTGTAAATTGGGCGCTATATGATGGCACCGCCATCCTAGGAAATCAACGCTTAACGCCCGTATTCTTAGTAATATCCCTTGAAGGCACTCGAGTAAGTGGTATCTGATACAAAGAACCAACTATTATTCTTCCCATCGTTAGTTCCACATGTTATGCTACGAGTATAAAACGGGCCCCGACATAAAAACTTCGACCGTTTCCTTGAGAATAAATAAACCGCCTGCGGTTTGTCATAGTTTTATTTCTATTAACTCTAGCTGTGGTCGAAATTAGATCATCTTCTTCTATCTATTCTATAACAAAAAGGATCTACGTAATCTAGAGAACCTACATACTCGAAATAAAGCTTATTTTTCCCGATGTATGCAAGGAAAAATCATGTGATTTCGAGTGTCTCTACAGTACGTATGGTTACAGTATACATACAATAAAAATGTAGCGGATCGCTGTCTGTACATGGAAGATATATGAGAAAAAATATTATAGAAGACCTTAATTAACGCAATAGTACCCAAATGAATTATTTTTGAAATTATTGTCTGTTTGTCGGTTTGTCTGTGCGTTTGTGCACGCTAATCTCAGAAACGGCTGAACCGATTTCGATGCAGTTTTCAGGAATATATTGTGACAGGTCCCACTTAACATATAGGCTACTTTTTATCCCGGGAAAATGTTTTTATTTCGGATAATTTCGACATTTTGTTTTTCTGTAGTTCACGCGGACGGAGTCGCGGCTGTCCACTAGTAAATAAATAAATAAACCAAGTCAATCTCACACGAGTATTCTCTTCGTTGACTACGTGTTATTCGTAGCAGGTCTACGTGTGCTACGCGCGTAGCATTAGCATTCGTAGTCCGTAGCCAACATTGAGTCAGGCTACGGACATTGAAGCGGCCATCTTTATTTATTGCGTCTAAGTTTCTTTGAATGTTGGCGCTAATTGCTTCTGCAGGATCATAAGGAAAATCCCACAGCCACGTTTAGCATAGCGTGGACAGTTGTTAATGATCAGTGAAAACGTTGCTGGTTTATCGCCTGAGAGAGCCCAAGCTCCATAGTCGACTCTAAGCAAAAGCTTAGCAAAAGTTTTGCTGTGCTGATGCGGGGCTTCACTAGAATACATCAGCTGCATCTCCTTCCGTGCATGTCGTATGAGTCTAGTAAGAAACTTAGGAGAGTTCTCATGCGATAAGCTTGCAACGCATCCCTGATCCTGTCCCTCTAGCATGACCACGCATCGTGGATATCGTATCGTACGAATATCGTATCATGTCTATACAAAATTCAACATGGCGGCTATATTTATCGTATTTTGACAGGCTAAATGTCGATAAATCGGTTCATTATATCGTGTTTCGCAGGTCATGCTACTTGAGCTGCTATGTTAAACGTAGCTGTAAGAGCTCCTTCATGATCCTGCAGTTTTGCCTACCGTTTTTTGGGAACAGAGTCGTGTGTACAGTTAAACAAGGTAAATACTTACTTCTTTTACACTACACAAAAAGGCATAAACATTAAAGAAGAGATGTTACAATTTCTCTACCAGAGATCTCTTCCAGCAAGCCAAGCAAGTAAAGAGAAATTGTTAACATTGAATAAACAAATTCTAAGAAACTACAAAACTACATTTAACAGCATATTCATGGATAGTGATCCTTCAGCTTTTCCCTAAATGTGCCAACAGTGTGACAATCTTAACCGTGTGGGGTAATTCATTCCAGAGCTTAACCGCCCGAACCGAGAAAGAATTTAAATCGGGGAGTTTGTAGCAGTGACTATTGGATCGGAGAGGCCGATCTCTTGAAAAGAGATATTTAAAGCGCTCACTGAGATATAACGGAGAAAAACGATAATTTAAAATTTTAAAAAGGAGTGTTAATAGATGAGTATTCCGGCGAAAACGAATCGGGAGCCATTTTAACTCTTTACGAAAGTGAGATACGTGATCAAATTTACGTCTACTTACGTAAATTTACTTCTTTTACACTGGCTAATTTGTTTTTCTTAGAAATGACATTGATAATATTCTTTGTTCATGATAAAGTTAGGAGTGTTTTTAAAACTGAATTGCTACTCAAAAAAATATTATTGTAGTCTTCTACGATTATTTCCGAAGTTTTGCAAGACCCATTATTAATCTTGAAGAACTGTATATGTTGTGCAATTCGTGAGACCACTTCCTTCATATATACGAGTATACTCCATGAGCCATTCCAAACAGCAGGCTGGCATGCAAGCACGTGTCCACTCAATCTGTATGCAAAGCACGGGGTGACTACCCCCTACCCCCCACTCCCTTAATGCCCGCGCCTAGTAATTGGTTAGTTTTGGGTGAATCGCACGATTAGTCTGTTACGTGTTTTTTTTTTAATTACTGTAGTCTTGTTGTTCTAGGTTAATCTGCAATGATAGTAGGTTATTGGTACAGTAGTGTCATTTCTATGGCTAGAATATTGATTAAGATGATAAAGCGCTCATGTAGAATTTAAAAAAATATAGTACCTTCATTGTTGTATTTGTGCGCTAAATGCGGTGGTAGGCTCACCCCATTAACTCTTGGGAGTTAATAACCTAACTGGTGAAAATCGCGTGTATGTTTTGCTCACATCTGCCTAACCTTATATATTATAATGTACGGAAGTATTATGAATGTACCTATCTAATATTAGTGGACGCCCGCGACTCCGCCCGCGTGGACTGCAGAAAAAACAAAATGTCGAAATTATCCGGGATAAAAACATTTTCCCGGGATAAAAAGTAGCCTATATGTTAAGTGGGACCCGTCACAATATATTCCTGAAAACTGAATCGAAATCGGTTCAGCCGTTTCTGAGATTAGCGTGCACAAACGCACAGACAAACCGACAAAAAGACAAAAACTCCAAAAATAATTCTTTTGGGTACTATTGCGTTGATAAAGGTCTCCTATAATATTGCGCTTTCCGAGGCACGAGCGAAGTGACAATTTTGCAACATTAAAATCTGTACATGAAATAAATTCATTGGTACAGGCCCGTGACTGGGATCGAACTTACGCCTCCCGCTTGGAAGGTGCACGATAATAGAAATAGGGTAGAAATAGTTACAGATCCAAAGAAGTAGGTAGACAGGTAGGCGCAGACATGTGGAGCCCTAAATATTTTGCTCTAACCATTCCAAATGCCGCGTGGTGCCGGCAGAGTAGAATTCGTACCACCCCATGCCTGCCCGTGGGTATCGTACGAGGCGATTAAGGGTTCCCAGGAAGTGGGCAGCAGCGCCTCCCGTGTTGACAACATAGTCTAAAATACAAACTGCGGTCACCAACCCGCCTGCCCAGCGTGGTGACTATGGGCAAATACCCCCCATCGCAGTCTTGTAGCGTGCCCTGGGGGAGGCCTACGTCCAGCAGTGGACTGCAATAGGCTGATGATGATGATGAACCATTCCAAATTCTACTTAGTAAAACAGCAATAGAATGCGTTGTACCTAATAAGCTAGTAAAGTCGCTGAAACGTCCGTCTGTTTCTGCAGCGATACATCACGAAACCAATCTGTATGCTAAACTAGAGCGCCCTCTACCGGCGATACGAGAAACTATGGTTTATGTAATCATTTGAAAATATTATCTTGACCCGTTCCCGTACGTTTTTGTATTTTCCAAGATGATCGATCTTACTTCGGTAAGGGCAAATTTTTTTAAACGTTAGATAGCCTGTTTGAGGAATAAAGTTGATTGATTTATCTCTATCATGGCCAAGTTTTAGAGAAGGGCAGCATTAACTTTATTCTTCTGATAGGCTGACATTAAAAAAAATCGGCTCTTATGGCATCGAAAAATAAAATGGCCCGTATTGACATTTGTTTTCGCGACTTAAACTAGTGATGTAACCATATTGTAAAATTGATCGACTTAATACTGAAGTGGCCAATTCAATTTGATACTCACATTTCACGATAAATCGATTCAGGGTGTCCATAAAATCCGAATTTGCATATAAATAATATATACCGACACCATATATAAGTATTTTGTGGTATGATTTTTTTTTGCTATTATTTATGCATGAACAAAAGCGATATGTATTGGGCACGCTAAAATAACCTAACCTATCGCATTGGATTAATGTTCCGATTTACTCTCTTTAATTTGAAAAAAAAGAAAAATATATCATTTTAAACTATTTTACGATATGATCCAAAGTTCGGGCGTACATCGATTTTTAATCATCGTAATAAATGTGGCCAAGTTTGTATGGATGGATAACCATACGAAATTTTGTCACTCTTTCATGAATATGTATTGTAAAATGCGCATTTGTAACATTTTAAGCCAAAGTTTACATCGACGTAATAAAAAGTTTGTATCAGGCTGAAATCTAGATCAGAGAATTAGGTTATATTATAGTCTGAAATAACATTTAGGCTACTGTTTATCCTATTAGCTAGTTTCCTATATAAATATCTTGATCGATTTATTTGGACAGTATGAAAAAATCGTATGCAAAGCACTTAGCCGAGTGGGCGGTACCCATCAATGAAAAATGTAATTACATTCGGCACATTTCGATCAGTAAAAACTAGAAATATTTATGGGCGTGAACTGTCAAAGGGGCCTTTTATTTTGCGATGAGTATAGTTAAATTAAGAATGAACAACCTTACTTATCAAAGATTATTGGCCCCGCTATTCTGTGTTGTGGTGTATCTTCTAGGTGTTACTGCAGTTTTAGCCACCTAATTTGGGAACGCAGCCAAGTGTATTGTGTTTGTACCTACTGACGTAAAACTAACAAGAGGGGAAAAGAATGCTCAATACGATGACTTGCATACAAATTGTTATTGCAAGGGGAGCTCTTCCATAACTATCTTCGTTATGAGTTTTACACTTACTTTAATTGATATCATACTTCATACTTTCCTGAGTACGAGTAGGTACCTACGTAAATAGTCATTATGTGAAACTAAAGCGCGGGCCTAATATGCAAAGTTTAATACCAACGGCGGCCATGATTGCCTCGATTTGTTTAACACCGAACGAAAACTTTCTGCCGGAGTTACGTTTCTAATTAATTATTATTGAAATTCTCCAACTTCGATATTTTACTAACGCACTTTGAGATTTATTAGCTAATTTGTAATAAGTATATCAAAGTATGATCCCTAAGGTACAAGACCTTCGTTGTTACTGAATACGAAAATTGAATAACGAATATATGTTTAATATAGTAGGTATCTTCTTCCTCCCTTCCTTTTCTTCTACTTCCTCTTCTTTCGCGAACTGACCGGCGGCAGTGGCAGCTCAAGTTGCCGGGTGCACTCTGGTAATACCAGGACTCGACTAGCCCGGCCGCGTCCCTCCGGCCAGCCGCATCTTTCCCTTCCCAAATTGGTCAGACTCCCTGACCCATGTGGCCCCCTTTAAGGGCCACGCGAGTTACCGTCGCGCGCCGAGAATTTTGCCCGGGCACGGGGGTTGCCCCAAGGCCCGCAACCCAGGGTGCATGTTTTTGTCCCCAGGACGACCCACGTCCGTATACATACGGGTGGCTGTATTCCCAAAAAATGGGGAAGCTCTAGTTTCTACCAGGTTTTTGAATACGATCTAGAGTCTAGAGTCGTCTAAGGAACTCGGGCATTCTCTCAGGGGATAAGCTAGCAACTTGTCCCGGATCTACATCTGTCCCCGCTATGTTAAACGTGGCTGCAGGATCTCTTTGATGATTCTGCAGTAATGGCTATATTAGTGTTATGCATATAAGTCAAAGAACACTAAGATCTACAAACTCTCAACTGAGAGTCCTCAGTTAACCATATAAAATACGTACCTACGTAACACCATTTCGTCAACATGGGCGATTTTCCTCAGCCGTTAGGCAATGCTATAAAAAATTAAACTCTACAAGAAGTAGTTAAAAACTGTGCTACTAGTAAATTTTCTCCGAGGTTAGACATTAAAATGTCGCCGAAGTCGGTAACTTTAAATTATTTTAAATATTGTATTACCTCGCCCGTGGTTGTGAAGGAAAATATACGTTTATTTTATACTAGTCTGTCCGCGTGGACTGCAGAAAAAACAAAATATCAAAATTATCCGGGATAAAAATCTTTCCCGGGATAAATTGAAGCCTGTGTATTATTCTGATACGTAAGCTATATTATTGTAAAGTTTCATCGAAATCCGTTCAGTAGTTTTTGCGTGAAAGAGCAACAAACATCATTACATATTTTCTCACAAACTTTCGCGTTTATAATACTCCTATTAGTAGTAGGACTTACATAGAAAGGCTTTATGGAAGCTATATTATACAGGATGATTTTTGGTCGTCAACGTTCCCGAAAACTACGGATTCTCCTCATCATCACTATCATTTTTCTCCATAGAAGCATACCTGGGAAGTGTCTGGTTTCCAAAATATTAGGGTCTAAAGTTGAGTAAATAGATTGCGTTTTTCTGCATAAATGCACATAGACGCGCGTAGCAAGATTTTTTTCACAAGAAATAATTAATCTGTCTATAAAAAAATAAACACTAGACACTATAAATTTCGCTAGATCAAGTAATTAAATTAAAAAAAAAAAATCCAGCATTTTTTTGGCATAAACTTACTTTATTTGATGTATAGATATGTACCTTCGTTAATGGTGGCCACAAAAATTTCTTTTTATGTTTGTTTCCTTTCCTGGGTATTTTTGAATAAAAGTAGCCAAGGCGAATTAAAATATGACAAGATTAAAATAAAACGACATAATTTATTATTACCGCATGACCTGTTTACTAATATAATTGGACTTGCCTAAAATAGATATGCAAAGAAGGATTCCAGGTAAAACGTAATAGAAATGTGCGTTTAAATATTTCTTATGCTAGGAAATAAACGGCAAATAAAACTATTTCGTCACTATAGAATTTAATTGTGTTCGTCGTGTTAAATAAAAAAAATATATTATGTAGCTTTTTTAAAATGGAAAACAATTGGGACGACGTTTTACCACAGTAATCATATCCGTGACGTCCATATGACTATTTTAATATTTTATTTTATTTTATTTTATTTTATGATTTTAATTATATGATATGGGTTGTACTTGAAATAAAGATTATTATTATTATTATATCCTACATCGTTAATATTACTATGTTTATTGCGAATTTCGGTTACTTCAAGAAGACTCCCAGTATTAAAATTCATTACAAATAAGTACATACAGACACACATATACCATACGTCTATGTTCCCAAATAGGGGTAACCTGAACTACAGGACCACAAAAGAGACCCTACAGACACGTCTAGCACATTCACGATTTCACCCGTCATCGTAATAATCCGACCGACTTTCCGGCAGGTTTCTATGCGTAAATACTCCACGGTCGGCTAGTTATTTTTAGTTTATGCTTCAGGAAGTGACCCGGACACGGAAATGAGATTTCGATATCCCCCCTCCCCTCCCGTTTTATCCAAATCAATTTCGATTACATCGAAACGAACGCACATAGCAGTCGGTGGCATTTAGTAGTAATAATGTATTTAGTTTGCGGTGTTTTGGAATAGTAGTAATTTGACCACGCTTTCAATTGCGATGTTGGTTGGGTTATTGGCAATTGATATAAATGGGAATAATATTTGCATAATTATACATCATTTATTATATACCCTTATTATACAGGGTGTAACAAAAAGGGTATGTTAAGCGAAAAGCTATGTGAAAAGCCCACTGTAGAGAATCTCTCCTGAAAATTTGAGACTCGAAATCACATGTTTATTTTTCCCAATAGTATAGAGAATTTTTTAATAACTCAGGAATTTTCATACAATCTTGAAAAATAAACATGTGATTTCGAGTCTCAAATTTTGTGGATAGGTTCAGTACAGTGGGCTACTCAGATAGCTTTTCGCTTAACATACCCTTTTTGTTACACCCTGTATTTTTTTATATAACACAATCATACACTAGGTTGTTTCAGGCTGCAAGTTTTTTGAGTGAAGCCGCTATTTTGGTCCTAAAAGAATCACTTTTCATTCATATCCTTACCCCCGTATACATAGTGGTAACTTTTCCCTGAAGGGCCCTCCCTTGAGGAATGATAGTGCTTTGTTTTTTGTTTCGATTGAATAGTAATACTTAAATGGTTGAGTGAAATTGAAGTCTAATGATATGATGAAGTCACAGGCAACGCTAGTAAAGAATCATAAATACTAAATTCGCACAAAACCAAGCTAAATCTACTAGAAAATGCACAGAGCAGTCATTCCTGTGAATTTTGAAACGGACTAGATTAAATTTAAAGTTAGATAGGGCGAAGGGAGTCAAAGTTAGCGAACGCTTACCGAACTGTTTTAGGGTTCTCTGGTGCAATCAGGACATAGCTTGTGAACCAAGTCAGTCTGCAATAGCATAGAGGAATAAGATGTAGACATAGAGTGCTAATGTCATACTAACAGTTTCGATGCACCATTAGACTTTTCGGTGCCTCACAATTCCAGTCCTTGACACTTACATTGAATTACTATACGTTACAATACATTAGTAATGTAATACATTACTATACATTACACTAATAGAATCTAAGTGTCAAGAACTGGAATTGTAAGGCACCGAAAAGTCTAATGGTGCATCGAAACAGTTAGTATGACATTAGCACTCTATGACATCTTATTCCTCTATGGCAATAGTGAATGTTGGTAAACTAGACGTGATTAGACATTAATATCTTAGGTAGTTGTTGCCCTGACAAAGCATATAAGAGAACGTTATATAAGCGTAATAAATCCTTCATAGAAATATCTTTGTAGAAAGTACAATTTTTGTATTTATCCGTCTTTTTACAGGAAATAGCTAGTTGTGTAGCAACTGAAGAAAATATGTATCAATATATTTTATCTTAGATATATATATAAATGCTACATTTTCCACTCACTAACGGAATAAAGCATACCAAAGTTACATGATTATTATGACTAACACATATATGTACAATTTGACAAGTGTGTATGTACAGATCGCAAACAAAACCAACCGAAATGAAACTTACAGAATCAATGATAATAGATAGACTTATCTTAAATATTATTGAAGACGATTTTTTTTTGGAAAAACGTCTATTGGTATTTTAAATTCAACCAAACTACAATCCATGTTCGCCCTCTCAACCGACACTCAAATCTGACGACTCATGATTGCAGTTAACTAAAGTCACAGTAAGTAATCAGATCAATCGAACTGCTATGCGTTCGGCAACACGTACGGCATAATAAAGTACGATTATTATATAGTACTTATTATGTGCACAGGTATCATCGTCAGAGTCTATGTTGAAACTGACAGAGGGAGAGTACATAGTGGGGTGAAGGGGATGAAAAACACGAAGGGGTATTAGGAGAAAGGTCTCGCACAATTGCTTGCAAATATCAGAAATGAACGGAAACTGTCAAGTGTCAATTTATATCATTGGTGCAAGAGATTCGGAAGGTTTTATGGTGAATACGTGTACGTCTATTTTTTGCAAAATTTATTTTTTCCTTGTTTTCGTGTAACGTACCTAGCATCCTCCTTAATATAATAACTATACAACTTTAATTTTTTCTTCATTACTTTTTCTTTTTCCCTGTATACTTTTAAGAATATCCCATGCGAGTGTATACAGGTATAACAAAAAGGGTACGTTGAGCGAAAAGCTATGTAAATAGCCCACTGTAGAAAACCTATACACAAAATTTTAAACCCGAAATCACATGTTTATTTTTCCCGATAGTATGCAGAATTTTTAAATATCTCAGGAATTTTCATACACACTTGAAAAATAAAAATGTGATTTCGAGTCTCAAATTTTGGAAATAGGTTCTCTATAGTAGGGCTATATACATAGCTTTTCGCTTCACATACCCTTTCTGTTACATCCTGTATAGGAACATATAATGTTAGAGAGATGTGTCATTTATGATGAAATGTCGTCATTTTTACCTTTCTTCCTTTTGTGCAACTAAAGATGACTTTTATTACAAACCTTTACGAGCCAGGGCAAGAAGTTAAATTACCTGTAACAAATAGTAGACACTTATGAATAAAAAAATTTAAACATACATATTACGCCCCCTTTTGAGGCAGAGATAACGGAAATGAAATTATATATCCTGTGCTGATGCGGGGCTTCATCAGAATACAGCTGTATCTCCTTCCGTGTATATCGTAAGAGCCGACTAAGAAACTCAGACGTTCTATCAGGCGATCAGATAGCAACTTGTAACTAACTGATCCTTTACATCTGCCCCTAAAGGTACATATATATCACTAGTGGCCCGCCCGTCCGCTTCGCTTCGGTACATTCTCAACGTATTAATCAATTTTTCCCTATTTTATCACCGTTTAAACCTTCACTGGATTTCCATGAATATTTCAAGACTAAAATTAGCCAAATCGGCCCCCTGATTACGTAAAAGCAATAGCAAAGTCGAAGCAAAGCGATAGCGAAAATTGTACAATATTCGCCTTGAAATGTCAAAGTTCCTTTTAAACTCAATTAACGTAATACGAATTTGACAAGCAATCAGCGATTTTTGTAAAATTTTCGCTATCGCTTTGCTTTTGCTAGTTAGGTCATAAGGGGGCGGTTCAGTTTTAGCGAGACTAACGAACAGCAATTCATTTTCATATATAAGAATATATAAGGGCTGATTTTTTTAAACGTAAGATAGCCTAATTTAAAGAATAAAGTTGATGCTGTCTCTATCATGATCAAGTTTTAGAGAGAGACAGAATCAACTTCAATCTTCAGATAGGCTATCTTACGTTTGGAAAAATCGGTCCTTAATAAATTTATTCTCCCCATTGAACAATTTATTTATTTATTAAGAGACGGCGGGAGTATATACTATACCAAATATGACCCAATATTGTTGCAATAATGCCCGATACTTCAACAGACATTTCATCGGCTTCTTTCTAAAGATAATGTCCAATATAAAGTATCAGAATAAAGCTTTATTGCATCGAGCTTACATTGTATGAGTGGGATCTTAAGAACCCTGAATTAGTTGTTATTTCTTTACATTTTTATCACCCGACTGCGCCAGAATGAGGGTTATGTTATTCGAGTGTATTGTATCCTAAACCTAGCTAATATTATACATGTGAAAGTAACACGCATTTTGTGGTCAACCAATCTTCTTGTAATTTAGCATAATGTAGTAGGTAGTACGAAAAAGGGCATAGCGGACAAAGTCGCGGGCGTCAGCTAGTAATATATAACTACGAAACTAAGTTACGGCTTGCCGCATTTGGGTTGCGAGGGTGACACTGGGTGGGTAGGTATAGGTACCTACATCAAAAAGTTACGCTGTCAGGTTATTTTATATAATTATGTAAATAAGGTTGTTGAACGCACAGTAAATGCAAGACATTTTTAGCCGCTCCAGGATAGGTTAGTTAGCAAAAGAAGGTCTTTTTGGGTTCAAATTGAAGATTTTTATCTATTCGCGATTAGCATACTGCTTGTCCTTTTTGACATAGATTTCGTAATAGGTATCTGACCGCGTCCAGCGCATCTTGAGGTGCAGACAAAGAAAAACTAACGCACTAACGTAAACTATCGTCAAATGTTTTAATAATATGCCAAATACTTGTGCCCAAGAGATAATAAAGTCGCCATTTTGTCAAAATGGAATCACACGAGGCAGACAAACAACACCCGCGAAAAACAAACACAGCTCATCTCAAAAAAAGTCAAAATGGAACGTGGCAATTTCAAAATGTAACGAAACACCGCAGGGTTAAGAGTGTAATTAATCAAGTGTCCCCCCTCCCAACCCCCCGGGATAGGGGGGAAAGCGTGAAGCGCAAAACCTTTATTTTTACAGCTGAGAAAACCCCCATTTCATTAGAACACGACAAAAGAGTTGCTTACTCTGAGGCACCTACAATCTAGTTAAAGGTGCTGTCAGACTGTACGCGAGTAGAATTTAAATTGTATTATTAAGCTCTTTTTTATACGCTGAATGTGATAAGGCCAACATTATCATGAAAATTGCATATACTTCCTTATTTTTTAAAGATTTCCTTCAAGTTATTTAAAATTAATATGAATTTTGCGTTTATATAAACGTATCTCTATTAAAATTAGGTATATGACAGGTGTTATTGAAAATACGATGGCACAATGTTACATAAAACTGTGCCATAAATCGCAAATTCAAACACGATCCAATTACTATTTGCAATAACAATGATATATCGAATGTTGTGTCGAAAATACAAATTTTATTATAGGTGTTATAGTGTGCTGGATAATATTATTAGTTTGACAATGAAAAACTAGTTACTGCTGAAATATTTTTGCTTATACCGATAAATTAATAATCGATATACATAATATAATAAATAGATACCATATGAGTAAAGCGTATTTATTGTCCTGTGCTAATTCGGGGCTTCACTAGAATCATCTGCGTCTCTTCAACTACCAAGTTAACTTGGTATACCGTATTTATTACTCGCTAAATATGTAACAGCAGCCTTACAGTTAAATACTTAATGTTGTTTCACTTTGTGCCCTAAGCAAACTATTGCAAGAACGACAAGACAAAATGGCGACTTTTTAAATATTAAACAGTTTAGTTGTAATGTCGGATTCTCTACGACCCATTCAGTTCTAGTTAATGCGCTCACAATAGCTTCTTTGTTGAATTAAACGCTTTTGTTCTTTGAAGAAAACATTTCGCAAACTTAGAAATATAATTTAGTTTTTGTTTTTTCAGCGATCGCTTGTCCTGTGACACGAATAATAAAAACAGATTTTTAGTGTTGCCTATTCGCATAAAATATTTACACGAAATATTCCATTAATTTTTCTTTTGAAACAGAACATGATCTTCAATTTAATCTCATGATCTTCCTTGTTTTTGGAAAATTTAAACTCTGTGTAAACTATAAAATTAGTTACACTTATTTTAAATGAACCTTATTCACACCAAAGCTAATCAACTCTGATGTCGAGAATTAAAGCTCAACAATCTAGAACAGTGGTTCCCAAAGTGGTCCAGGTGGACCGGAGACTCGATGGGGGTCTACGTTAGCGTGAAAAAATGGGGTTTCACAATTAATTTGTATGTGATTAATGTGGTGTAGGCCTGTAGGGGGTCCACCAGAACGAGTTAACTCTTGAAAGGGGTCTATGAGAAGAAAAGTTTGGGAACCCCTGATCTAGAAGATTGATTGATAGAAGTTGGTGCATACGAGCAGCACAATCCATGTAACTTTTTACATGGC
This sequence comes from Carposina sasakii, assembly GCA_014607495.2. NCBI lineage: Eukaryota > Metazoa > Arthropoda > Insecta > Lepidoptera > Carposinidae > Carposina > Carposina sasakii. Next base: position 4,442,361 of record CP053161.1, read on the forward strand.
TATAAGCAGATATGTGGTCCATTTGCGATGATGATGAATCTCGCACTCTGATACTTTTAATCGACAAAAAGCTAACTCCAAATATATGTGACGTCACTAAAGCGCAGACATAATCTGCCCGGGCACGCTCCCGACAGATAAGTCGGGTGCATGCAGACCGTTACTTTTTACAGTGCAAGTGGCGCTGTAAAGATAGCGCGCTGTGATGTCCGTTTCACCGCATAGTTCCGACGGATGATGGCGCTAGTTACTTTGTGTATCACCACATTTTCTGTGTCGCTGCATACAAAAAATGTTAGTTCCGAAATACGGCGCAGGAATTATTCTATGAAATGGAGTTTAGCAACTTGATAATGACTGCTCGTTACACCGCCGCGTAATAGCTTAGAATAATCATTCGATTAAATTTTTTACTCGCTGATTTTTCGGGGGCTGCGGTTTTTCAGTGTTCTGTTTTGATGCAAATATAAGCATCCGTTTGGAAGAAAAGCCGAAAAGTTTTTTAAATAATATATTTTATGAGATTGAAATTTAATTGTACAGAACTCTGTTGAGTATTTCAGTTTTTATATGGCATGATTTGTTTGCCGAGATTTGGCTAGTGTATAGCTATCGGATGAAAAATAACGTTGCCAATATGTAATTTAGAAAAGAGATGGTAAAATTTGTCATCCGAGTAATTGACCCGGTAGCTCAGTGATTAGAGCACTAGCACGGTATGCAGAGGTCGTGGGTTCGATTCCCACTCGGGTGAAGAATTTTTTCCATTTCTTTATTAATAATTTTATAATAAAATGCTTTGTCCTGAATAACTGACGGATCAACGCACAGTAACCGCTGATCTTAGAGACCTGGGGGCCAATTCTCGAAAAGTCTCGAGTTGGAACGAAGCCGAAACGGTACCGTTGTAGACGCTCAGAACAAAGCAATAATTACTTTATGATGACGTAATTAGACACATTTCAGCACGAGACAGATATTTGATTTTATTCTGTCATACTCGCGAACGATGCGTGCTAAAATTACCTTATTGCTCCAGCGGTAAGTATATATTGCTTCGCATTGCGTTTTGTTAACGGTTCGTTAGTGGTTGCGTTACGGCTTAAAATTTTTGAGGATTTGCCCCCCTAAAATTTATAGGGTGTACTCTGTGTAGGTATGACGTAGGCACCGATCGGACGAAGTCACAGTGTCCACTAGTTCACCTATTCCATCTTACAAATAATATATCACATAAACTCAAATTATAAATTAAAGACAATACCATAAGCCGATAAGACTCCGGGTCATACCTAAGTCAAACATAATAACTTTGTTTTTATAGAAAACATAATTGTATAATAATTTTACCCAATTCGTACCCAGCCTGAAATTGTGGGGTCGCGGGGTTAGGGTGACCTGATCCACGTGTATGATAAGGCTTAGGTACAATATACTAGTAACCCGCCCTCGCTTCGCTTCGGTATCCCTTTTCGTGTTTCTTGTAGACGGCCTAGTCTTTGTTAAGTAAAAATAAGTTTACTTAAAAAAATATCCCAGAACTATTCGTATGAAAATATATACCTACCTACAGATCCCGGATAAATTAGCCAAACGTACAAAACCTACTCATTAACAATGTTACTTCCAGTTAGTTTTAGTTTTTTCAAAATATTGCAAATCGCTTGAGTGGCTAGATATTTGTTCGTACAAACATACAAAGAGCCATCTTTATAAAATCTGTATGACATTATATACTGCAATATAGAGTTGTATATGTACGGTAGACATTACCGCCGGGACACCGCACGTACGGGTTTCATTACAAATTGCTATCAAAGTATGTTCAGATTGGCGGCCATTTTGGATTTACGTACTTTACTTACGAGTACCTTTATGTAGTCCTGATGCGGCGCTTTGCAAGTACATCAGGTGCATCTTCTTCCGTTGATTCGACTGAGGAACTCAGACGATGAACTAGAAAGTTTCTAGTTCAGAAACTTGTATTGTACTAATAATTTAATTTTTGTACCGAACAAATTGCAGTGTGCAATCACTAACCATTAACTATTAACCACTAATAAACCACTATATCATCATCATCATCATCATCAGCCTATTGCAGTCCACTGCTGGACGCAGGCCTCCAGGGCACGCCACAAGACTGCCATGGGGGGTATTTGCCCATAGTCACCACGCTGGGTAGGCGGGTTGGTGACCTCAGTTTGTATTTTGGACTATGTTGTCAACACGGGAGGCGCTGCTGCCCACCTCCCGGAAACCCTTAATCGCCTCGTACGATATCCACGGGCAGACATGGGGTGGTACGAATTCTACTCTGCCGGCACCACGCGGCCAACCACTATATAAAAATAGAATAATATTTATTTTCGTCTGGTTATTACAAAGATGTAAAGCAATAATAAACACTGAATTTAGAGAATAATAGACACAAGTGTACCTACAACCGGACGATAGTGTTAAACAGTGATCATTTTCAATAACACACCGCATGGAACAGAAATAAATGGTGAACATAACCCTAAAAAATATTAATTACCCGCGGCGTAAGCTGTCGATAGAGGATTTATCGCGGGCATTAGGTTTAGTGGCCACATATGTGTCGTTCCGGTTTTATTGCCGCACATGTAATGGCCCCAACGTGCGGATAAACGATCTAAAGGAGTACCATGAATTTTTAAGCTCTTATTTGCCCTTATATATAAAAGTTTTTACAAGAAACAGACGAAATGATTAATTAATCCTTAGGGTTAGACGAATGAACTATAAGCGATAGTATGAAATTGTTGAGGACACACACCTCACATTTAAGGTCTAAGCTTAAGTGACTCTGCACCAACACTGCTCTCTCTCGACAAATAAAATATAATAGAATAAATATCATTCAAACCTTTAAACGTCAAAACTAAATTAATATAAATATAATAAAACTATACATAAAATAACTAGATAAAATAAGTATAGTATAACAGGCTATCATAAGTCTTAGATTCTAATATAGCCTGTTACTGAATCCCATATATTGAAAATAAATCTTTGCCGATATCACGAGATCGATAAGCGACAAATCCACAGAAATTTCACGCGAAGATTGGTCTAAGACTTAGATCAATCTATCTTAGTTTTTGCTTAGTGCCAGAACGCAATGCGAATGAAAAAAAAAAAGATTTTCACCCTATCTAATCGACCAGTAATAAGTGTTAGCTATAAATTAAACCCTCGATTCAAAATAACAGCGCGTTTAACCTTTACCGAAATAGAAGCTTACTTTTAATAGTTTCAGCCAATTTTTACCAATTCAATAATAAGGTAACATAAATAAAACTGGTATTTTTAATGGTCAAATCACATAAGTCTGCCACTTCCACACCACACGCTACAAGGCGAAAGCACGTAAGTGCAATACTAATCCTTTACGTTAAAATCCACTTTGCTCGTACCACTAATATTTTTCATTTTAATCGTCGTCGGCATAACTATAAAGGTGGGTTCCTACGGTCCATGATATTGAGGACCGACACGCACCAGCCCGCACCACGGACCGTGGTAAGCGTGGCGTCCGTGGTAATGCAGACACTTCAGTCTCGGTGCGTCTGGATCCGTGGTGATAAATGTAGGCGTACGCGGACCAGCCCGCACCGACACGCACCGTGGGATGTGGGCGTTAGATTGCATTTGCTGATATAGTATCAGACATTTTTCACTGTAAACAAATGTACTTCGATATCGCATACTTATACAGGATGTTTTTTTGTGGCCACCTTTAACGAAGGGTACGTACTCTATACATGAAATAAAGTAAGTTTATGCCAAAAAAAAATGCTGGGAAAAAAAATTTTTTTTTTATTTTTTTTTTAAATTTCTTGATCGTGCGAAATTTATAGTGTCTAGTGTTTATGTTAGTTTTTTTATAGACAGATATTAATTATTTTTCGTGAAAAAATCCTGCTACGCGCGTCTATGTGCATTTATGCAGAAAAACGCAGTCTATTTACTCAACTTTGGACCCTAATATTTTGGAAACCAGACACTTCCCAGGTATGCTTCCATGGAGAAAAATGATCGTGATGATGAGGAGATTCCGTAGTTTTCGGGAACGTTGACGGCCAAAAATCACCCTGTATAATTAAAAAGTGGGCGTGTAATTTGCACACTTGTGCCCACTCTCTTTGGGGGATAATGGGTGTGACTATGTGTATGAATATCATCCTACTAATATTATAAACGCGAAAGTTTGTAAGTATGGATGGATGGATGGAAGGATGGACGTTTGTTACTCTTTCATGTAATAACGGCTGGAGCGATTTTAATAAAATTTGGTATGGAGTTAGCTGACACCCTGAATTAACACATAGGCTACTTTTTATCCCGGGAGAATATTTTTATTCCGCGTAATTTCGACATTTTATTTTTTCTACAGTCCACGCGGACGAAGTCGCGGGCGTCCACTAGTAGATTTATAATACGAATCATTTATTTATATACGATTGACGGCCAATTGGTGTAGTTGGTAGTGGCCCTGCCTGCGACGCCATAGGTCCTGGGTTCGAATCCCGGTAGGTGCAAACATTGATATGATGAATATCGATGTTTGTTTCCGAGTCATGGATGTTTATATACTTATCTATGTATATATATACCGTTGCCTAGTACTCACGACACAAGACCTTAGGGATCTTAGTGTGGGATTAGGTCAATGTGTTGTGAAGTGTGTGAATATGTTACTTATTGATAGGTGTACATTTATATGGAAAACGCAGGCAGTCCAATAACGACTACAATACCATATATCAAACGGCTGTGTAACCAAGTTACAGTACAAGTTCGGTTAGTAGACGCTCTTGTCCCTCTACTGACTTGTACAGTATGCCCGGGAAGAGAAGCAGCTGTAGTATTATACGTTTTTTTTTCACTCCCAGAAACTATCTATTATATCCTTATAAACGTGAACGTATCGCAAAATAAACCTGTCAATTAAAAACCGGGATAAAGCACGCAACAGCAATAGTCCTTGAGGTGCGAGTGGTGCGAACACTCAGCATTAGAAACAAATAACAACAGCTCACCTGAGAGCCCCCGGAGTCGAACCCGGGCCCGAGGCACGTACAGCCGCTTGTAATGACCACTCAGCTACTCGGCCGAGGAGGCACTGACTTGAACGAAGTGCTTAGAGGAGATACCCAAGACTCCTATTCCAATATTGAGATATCTCGGACGCTCATTGAAAAAAGCTTATTGAAACAATTTATATGCTATGCTAAACGTGACCGTGTGATCTCCTCTGTGATTCTGCTTTTCTGGCTACCCCCATTTCGAGAACGTAGCCGTGTGTATACAGGATGTAACAGAAAGGGTATTATAAAATTATTATAAATTAAAAATAAGAAAGGGTATGTTAAGCGGAAAGCTATGTAAATAGCTCACTATAGAGAGCCTATTTCCAAAATTTGAGACTCGAGATTGTATGAACATTCTTAAGTTGTTTAGGAATTCTCCATACTATCTGGAAAAATAAAGATGGGATTTCGACTTTGAAATTTTGTGGGTAGGTTCCTTTTAATGGGCTACTTACATAGCTTTTCGCTTAACATACCCCTTTTGTTACACCCTGTATACTTATAAATTAAATGATTAAATTTAAAGACTGCGTTTGTTTAGTTACTACAAACACATTATTAGATATCAGGTCGCTTTTAATTGTGATTTCATGTTCGTTGCAATTTGTCTTGCGTCAAACGCTGTGTTAAGACGCATGCAGGTCTGTTTTAGCTAATGCATACACTGTTCCCGTTCGTAAATAAAATAAAATAAATAAAAATAAACTAACATTAGCCTCACACTAAATCTACGCCTATACTTATTTTCTATAAGCAAATGCTATTAGGCCACCTCCTCTTCGTCAATGCTTCGTGGGCACCCGATACAATAACGTTCTAGTCTTAAAAAGAGCGTGAGAAATACGGCGCAATTTACTGCTATATTTTCCATCGCTTGTTGGAATAATGAAAAAATGGCTACCAAGCATTATCGTATGTAAAATTAATTTATTAGGGTCAATATTAGATACTGTAATACTTGTATACTTAATGACTAATCTCACTTTAGCTTACTTTTAAATCCATGTCACAAATGGCCTTTTATTAATTGTACCAGCCATGATTTTTACCAAGGGTGATTTTTGGTCGTCAACGTTCCCTATATAAAACTACGGAATTTCCTCATCATCACGATCATTTTCCTGCATGGAAGCATACCTGGGAAGTGTCTGGTTTCCATATTACCAAAGTTTTAGTAGAGTAATTCGAACCCGTTCGCGTTTTTCTGCATAACCATGCACATAGTGTAGTGTCAAGATTTTTTCACGAAAATCTTGATTTAATATCTGTCTATGCAAAAAAAAAAACGGAACCGTTGTAGACGCTCACTATAAATTTAGACCCAATCAAGAACAAAATTCCCTGCATTTTTTTTGGCATAAACTTACTTTACTTGATGTATATACCTACGAGTATGTATCGCTTCGTTAATACAGGTGACAAAAAAAACACCCTGTTATACGTAGCCATGGCTGTTTTTTCATAGTCTATTAAATTTCCCGCGAGGTAAAAATCTTGCCTACCGTTGCTTTTCGGGCACAAATACAACAATCTAGCGACCGGTAACGAATCCTATATGGCTTCACCAAATAGATCTTTAAAACGATATCGTTTGTTATTCTGTAGGTATATTATGACTACATTACCTGTGATATATTACCTATATATATATTGTGATATATTAGAGGGTCTTGGTGTTTTGTAGGCGATGGGTTGACCACCTGTCACTACTAACCGAACTTGTACATCTCAACTATACCCTAAAAATTGGTCAGAAGTGGCACCATGTGGTTCTATCGGCCCTTAGTGCTCTGCCTACCCCGTAAGGGATAAAGGCGTGATTATATGTATGTATGTATGTATGTATATTAGCTATTCATGATATGAATTAGTTCCGAAATAATACACGGGAGGTATTCTATATGATACGGACTCCACACTGCGAGCGTGCATAGATAGCGTGACGTCTATCAGGGTTGCCACTTCTATCAAATATATTTATGTAGCCATCGTGGTGTCCCACTTGGAACACATGTCCCAGTTGTGGGGCACCACAATGGCCACATGAAAAAATGTAATACTTATAGACAGTTTATTCTAGAAAAAGTATTTGAGGATTGCCATTCGCAACGGTTTGGTATGCTAGGCCAAAACATGACCTTGAAAGGATTTACTTTATCTAAAAGTTTGTTTTTTGTGTTAACTACATTGTTTTTTTCTTTTTTTTTAATACTAAAGGTAATTTAAACAGCTCTACAATAGAATTAATTTGTATGTTTATGAGATTATTCTAAAACTAAACAAATAAAAATTACAATATTACAATCAAGAGCAAACCCAAAAACGGTAACGGTCATAGAAATTAACATAACATGCTCACTAAAAACCGTATTATACCTGTCAGAGTAAATCACTGAGCAAATACAAACAGGAGTTGGAATAAGTTAATGTAACCATTTTCCTTCTCACCATATCTACTCCCAATTTCAATTACAATAGACCATTGAAAAATAACTTTTTTGTCGAAGGAAACTAAGAACTACAATCACTCACTTGAGTGCCCCTTAAAGTTACCACTAAGAATACGAGCGTAAATCTGTCACTTATCACGCAACAGGAAACGCTGCAAGAAAACTCTTTTGGTCTGTCAAGCATAAGCTGGCGTATCGGGCCTTTATGGGCGTTTTATTTGTGGATTTCCATATTTTTTTGGTCTTTCAAGTGTAGACGTACGAGTATCAGTGCTTTAGGGCCTACAAACATATGTACATCATATCACATATAACAGATCAACAACTTACTAAACCCTTAACTAAAGCTAAACAAAATGTTGTACAGATCAACCAACATTAGTTTAAATCGACCAATGACCTATCGACAGGATATTTGTACCTACATCGTACCTTTCTGTACCTACTCCACGTAGTAAACTCACCAAGCCTGGTAATATATGACCCACCGTCCCCACAAAAACACCAGACTGGACATAATTAAATCTGATTTCACATTCAATATAAATGCAAATGGCTAGCTTGCAACCTGCCCCTGGGCTATAAACGTCTGCTCGTAACTTTAAATTTCAGGTACTTATCTATTCTAATTGCCGTAGTTTGTCTATACCCGATTTGTGTCGTGACCACATGGTCTATAACGGTTTTAATTAATTGTACTTTATGTTTGTTTTAAGTTTTGTTAAATTAGTTTTTGTTAATAATGCTTATGATAATCGTAGATTTGTAAACTGACAAAAAAAAATGAAGTATTGGTGCTTAATAAATTTTTGTCATAACTACTCAGCAATCTTAAAAGTGAGAAATGGAAGTACGTTATATTCTATGAGTTATTTTTTATTGATATGGAGTAAGTTGTCGCTACATTTTTATATCAGATTCACGATATCTCGAAAACTTTTAGACCAATGAAGACGTAATTTAGTAGGAAAGTAGATTACGATTAGGAGACGTCAGGTAACAAAGAATTTCCCGAAATTCCCAAGAAAACGGAAAATAAAATCTAATATTTACGCGGTCGAAGTCCCACTAATATTCTAAATGCGAAAGTTTGTGAGGAGAACTCACAAAAACTACTGAAGGGATTATGATAAAACTTGCCAGGCATGTATAACAGCATAGCACATAGGCTTCACGCGGACGAATTTGCGGGTGACCGCTAGACCGCATGCCACATTTTTAGGCGAAACATGTCTCTGGGGGGCAATTCTCGAAAAGTCTCGAGTTGGAACGAAGCCGAAACGGAACCGTTGTAAACGCTCAGAACAAAGTAATAATTAATTTATTGTGACGTAATTAGACATGAGAAAGATATTTGTTTTTAGTCTGTCATAATCGCGGCCGATGCGTGCTAAAATCTACCTTATTATTCATGCGGTAAGTATATGTTGCTTCGCACCGCGTTTCGTTAACGGTTCGTTAGTGGTTGCGTTTCAGATCAAAATTTTTCAAGAATTGCCCCCCTGATCTAATAATGTAATAATAACTTCACTGTACCAAGTTTTTGGTGCATCTAGCATTTGTTATTGTATTTGTTAGTCTATGGTGAGTGTACGGGCCATCGGCAACCGTACAAACCGCTTGTGTCAGCGTTTACCGCGACACAGCGATATTTTATAGTAATATAAGTTAGTTCGGTCTCGACTGTTCTCTGATAGACATCGATGCGTCCTTAGCATAGCATTGTACCCTATCAACTAAAAGTGTGTCTTCTACAATAAACTGGTTTAATATCAATCAAACAGCTTATCAATTATCATCTTAATAATACGTGTACGGACACGGACCGTACAGTGAGTTTTGCAATAAACGTTGAACCTGTACTTGAGCGCATGTCCCTTATTGGCTAGTTTTGAGCAAGTAAATAATAATTTCTCATGTAGTATTTCTATAAATCTGTTGATAGGCAGCCCTGAGGTCTCCCGGGACACCTGTCACCCCAGTCCCCGACTACAGCAATATGAGCCGTAATTAGGCTTTCACTATAATGAAACCATTGTATTAGTCGGCGCTTAGGAAATTGATTTCAGGGTTCATTGTATTAGAAACGGTCGGAGGTTATTTTTTAAATGTATTTGTAGTTTGTTTAGTCGTTCCGTATTGGACAGTAAATTTCAATCGTCAAATAAATAGATCTTGTTGCCATTCAAATCGTGTCGTTTGGATCTTAAGAGGATTACAGATTTTTAATGCTCGAAATTGATGTTTTATTTGTTTTTATATACTTATTAGTTTATTTATAACAGAAAGAAGTAGGTACTTCGTCTTCGAGTAAGATTGGCTTTAAGAGAGCGAATACAATTTAATTTGAATTGAATACTTCTCCGAGAATGCCAGCCTTCAAATATTTACTTTTATATACACTCTATAGCCTGTATAAATAGTTAAAATAGTATTTGGTCGAAACACAACCTACCAGACTATGTTCGGAGCCAGAACTCAGAACAACCCTGAAAGCATTGAGATTTACAATCGCGAATCACACTTTACTAACATTAACTGGGCTGAATTACAGCGAGCACATGGTTTAAGAGCAACAAAACCTCTAATAAAGACTAAGGCATAAAATTCAAATATTCATAAAGAATACAGATAATTGCGCTGATTCGGGGCTTTACAAGAATATTATTCAAAATCATTAATTCGACATGAAAGCATTAACAACTTCTTTGTCGATGGTCATTTTATATGTTACTTTCTATGTTCGCACCCCAAAATGAAACCGCTACAAAACAATAAAAGGAGGTGAATTTAAACAACCTAAAAGAAAAATCGCAAAGCTTTTGCTTTGGCAACGGTCACCACCCCAAGGTGCGATTTGTGACGGTCTGTCAGGCATAAGTTGGCGATTCGGGGCTTAATAGCCACCAATAGCTAATAAGAGTTAAGGTCGCCTAAAGACGAAATCCAGGAGAACTGTTAGACAGTTCTCCTTTATGGCAAAATCAACATTAGGTCTGACACATCGCATGATTCTACTATTACAGTATATAGTATATGCTTCCGTGTATGTTGTAAGAGTCCACAAAGGATCTCGGGTATTTTCTCAGGCGATAAGCTAGCACTGATCATGTATATCTATCCCCGCTATGCTATGGCTGAAGGACTTCCTTAACTACTCCATATTAGAAACACAGGTATGCTTCCATGGAGAAAAATTATTGTGATGATGAGGTGATTCCGTAGTTTTCGGGAACGTTGACGACCACAAATCAGATGTACCTATCCAGCAAAGGCTACGTATATTTTAACACAAAATTTAAAAAGTCAATGTTTGGTAAAGTACGAGAATAAACATTGCAAATCGACTACTGGAAAGAAACAACTCAATTACCTAACACAGAAAACACAACCTTCCTAATTGTGTTGTGCGACAGAGAGCTAATAATTGTCTATCTCATTCCTAAGATTATTGTCAATTATTTATTACATTACAAACATTCTTATTAACCTTCTTCAACTTTGTTGAATTTCATCCAGCACAGGGGTTTCAGCAGCGAGGGGTATTTGTTTTTCAAGGCCTACGGAGAAATTTGTTACAACAAATTTAGTTCCCCTGGAAAGTTATTTTAATTAATGCCCAGTTATCTAAGGGACGCAGGGCGGGTGTCACACTGGTCTGCTCGAACGTAATCGCATTACGGTTGTTACGTAGTAGCGGAAACTAAGATATATGCTAAAGGAAACCTCTTCTCTAATCTAATGTAAAGATGTTAAGTTATTATTATGGCGATAAGAGATTTTTACGTAAGTAATGCCTGTATTCTTAGTGGAACTTAAGAGCGAGAGAAGAGTGTTTGTTTTCTTTGACATTAGAGTTATTTTTTAATGACTGAGTGTGGTTGAAGTTTGAGGGGTTACTTCATATTAATATTAGTTTACTGACTCCAAGTTCTATCATTGAAAAATATCCTTCTCAGCAAGGTACCTATAGAAATAATAATTCTCAAAATATTACATTCGCAGTCACTAAGAAAATGCTTAAATATAATTTCACACTATATTTTGATAGAAACTCTACACTAATGAGCAGAAATATGCCGGCAGTAAATATTCGGATACGTGAATTAGCATTCAACATTGGAAACTCGAGAACACCCCATTAAGACATTTCACGTGTCAGCAATTTAAGACAATAGAAGTAAATGCCGGGAGACGGCTCGTAACTCGCAACTCAAAGGCCGCAAAGCAAATTCACAACGTTTCAAGTGTGTACGTTGCGCTGCTGCGCCTCGAACTATTGTGGAACATTAGAAACTGTGCACACAAAACATACACGAGGAAATAGAACAATCCTTGTAGGAAAGCGAGTAAATAACTTCAGAATCGACCAAAAGCTACCTCTATTTCATCCACGAAATGTTTCAAACGAGAATACAGGGTGAAACAAAAGGAGTACGTTAAGCGAAAAGCTATGAAAATAGCCCACTATAAAGTCTATCTTCAAATTTTGAGACTCGAAAATACATGTTTATTTTTGAAGATTGAATGAACTGTGTTTTACGAATTCTCCATACTATATGTGTCGTAAGAGTCGGCTAAAGACCTCAGGGCCGCTCTTTCCGGCCATGACCTGACTCTATGCTACACGTGGCTTTTCCTTTACCTCTTTATGTATACATACATACATATAATTACCCCTTTATCCCTTACGGGGTAGGCAGAGCACCAAGGGCCGATAGAACCACATGGTGCCACATCTGATTAATTTTGAGAGTATAGTTGAGATGTACAAGTTCGGTTAATAGTGACAGGTGTTCAGCCTATCGCCTACAAAACACCAAGACCCTCTTGTCCCTCTACTGACTTGTACAGTATGCCCGGGAAGAGAAGCAGCTGTAGTATCATACTTTTTTTTTACTTCCAGAGCAGCATAGAAGTACATATCTTTATATATGTATGTAAACTACCTGCACTGCTTCATGGTGTGTATCTATATATATTCATACAGCCCTTTGTTCCGCAGCTTTGATCGCTTAAGGACGAAGCCCTGACCTTTCAGGCCCGTCCCAATCCGGCCCTTCACGGTAACTTGCAAATACTTATCTTTGAAGATAAAATTAATGGCCTTCAAATATACTTAATTATTTTATTTTAAAGCAGCGTTCTCTCAGAGGATGAGCCAGCAATTTGTCACAGAAATTTGACTGCGTTTGCGTGGCTTTCAAAATAATTTATATAATTAAATTTAACTTATTATATATTCCAATACCTAAATTAAATCTCAGAATTCCCCCCACATTTTATGGACTAGCTAATCTTGCTCAACACGCTCGAATTAATATTAATCACTTAACGTCAGATTATATAACTTGAGTAATTCGCGGGACGTGTGGCAGACTTCGCCAGGTTCAGGGGGTCTACTCTGAAATGCCGCTTTCGAATCTTTCGGTCCGACCGAAGCCCGACCGAATCGAAGCGTTTGACAGCCTTTGACCCTACTACGAAATTGCTTCGGATTCATTCATCTGAGTTCACAACTCATTCGGAACCATAGAGAATAATTCACATTGACTAATATTATAAGCTTTCTATTATCTAGCCTTATACCTGTCAAATAGAGTTCGATCGGACCGAATGAAAAAACGGCGCGACTGATCCGATCGAAGGAAGTACGTAGTAGGAAACACCTCGATATTCGGCCGATACTTCGTTTATCGTCACTTCAGAGTAGACCTTCAAAGAACTTCAAACGTTTTGCATTAACTGCGTTTATTTATAATGAGGTTCTTCTTTCCTCTTTTGCCAATCTTTGAAGTATTGCTTGTAGATTTATAACATAACCGCAGGCAACAGGAAAACGATTTAAAATTATATGTATTTCAAGACCAGCACGCGTTTGTTGAATTTGGTGAGAGCGAGATGTCTCACTTTTAGGCCTCATTCGCACGAGACGAGGCTTTTTTAACGTCCGTTTAAAAAACAAACGGACGTTAAAAAAGCGTTCAAATAGAACAAATGCATTCCCAAGTATATATTCACACGACAGCGTTTTTAAAACACGCCGTTTTATTTATCGAGTAGTGTCCTATTTTCAATTTCGGGCGTTGGAAATAGACCATATGCAACTTCATACGATTATTCATACTAACCGGAAAAAAACGCCGGCGCGTTGCGGTCAATGCGCAGCGCGCTGTTTATGTGAGCGGACGTGTCTTGTTTACTACGCGCAGCTCAACAACGGTTCAGAGCCCCTTGGCCGATATAAGTTCGCCGGAAGAATTTTTGTATTAATTTCGTCTTAATAAAGATACATAATTCTAATTTTTTTATTAGTATTTTATTTACCTCAGTGTAACAACCAGCCGTTGTATAGGTGGCATCGCCAAACGCATGTTGGTATCTTGAAGTGTTATTTGAGGGCCCACCATTTTTAGCAATACGTCAAATGTTGCTATAGACATACGAAAATAATTGAAAAATTTTGCAGGGTATTGCCTCAAATTTTCGTACAGTATCACAAACTGCCCTTTTGTGTATCTTGGCTCATTCAGAGGATGTACCCAGAATGCTTTCTGTTTCCTTTTTCGTCTTTTAGCGACACAAACCGCTATTGCTAGTAATTTAGCGTTAACCATTCTCACGTCTTACTAAAGTGCGAGACGAAACACAAGTGATTTAAAACCATTCGTATGAACAATCAAATTTATAACGTTATAAAACCGCCAACGCTTTAACGCATCGCTTTTTTAACTCTCGTGCGAATGAGGCCTTAAACGTCAAATCCACAGAGCTAAGTAATAACTAGACAAGGCAAATGTTTCTACTTGGTGTGTAAAAAGGGATTGCAAACCACTTCTATCAGCCCTAATTCACTGGCTTGAGAACGAGTGTCTATTCTAATTCTTAAGTCTATTTTTACGTGCATAGTACATACACTTAGTTTATCTAGTTATTAATAGCTCTGTGAGTTTAACGCAGTGGTTCCCAAAGTGGTCCAGGTGGACCCCCAGGGGTCCACAGAAGACTCGATGGGGGTCTACGTTGGCGTGAAAAAACGGGGATCACAATTAATTTGTACGTGGTGTAGGCCTGTAGGGGGTCCACCAGAACCAGTTAACTTTGAAAAGTGGTCTATGAGCAAAAATTGTTTGGGAATCCCTGGTTTAACGTTTAAAAGTGAGACATCTCGCTCTCACCAAATTCATCATACGGGTACTGAAATAGTTTATAAATGCTTCAGTTTCAATTCATTACTTCATTGTATAATACCTATGTAGGTAAGTATTTTAAATTGGAAAAAAAATTAAAATGATTAATTCATTAGCTCAAAACTTGTTACAATATAGTTATATTACATTATTAGATCAGAGACATGTCTCGCCAAAAAAATTATTCAACAATGTTACAAAATTTATAATTATTCAGACGTCTATGAAGATAAGCTTCTGCGTTATTCCATCTATGCCTTACCCTAACACGCAGGGGAAAGGTCATGTGCAGCAACTAATATGTAACAATGTCGCGAGTCATTTATTACTGTTGCCGGTGCACATCGCGTGACTGGCAACACTGCAGTGAGAGGTAGATGGATTATATAATTAGAGATCTAAATTAGTTAGAGATGTCTAGAGAAAGGTTAGGCCAAGAGTATTCTAAACTGAATGTCATGCAAAATGATGAAGCAAGGGGTATGTTCTCTGCCTACCCCTCCGGGAAAGAGGCATAATTTTAAGTATGTACGAGTATCATCGATTTAGAATAAATCAGATTCAGATCATTTATTTACATAAATATGGGTACATAATGGTGATAATGTAATTGAAAAAATTTGCTCCTGCATATTTGCCAGTCATTGGCATGCAAATGTTAGTTATGTTAGTTACACAAAGATAAAGTTTAATAGATAAAGATAAAAGTTATTAATTGGTTAATGTTATAAGTCTAGCTAGCATCACATACAATACAGATACTCTAGCATATAGGTTTTTTTTTTATTCTAGTAGTAACAAATGTCACATTAATAATAAAATAAAATAGTAATAATAAATTAAATGTCAACAATTTTACAATTATATAGTTTTTGCCAATTTAGCATTGAAAAATTCCTCAATCGAATAGTAGGCGCCACCAACCAAAAGCTTGTAAAGTTTATTTTTAAATATATTAATGTCACCAGTCCTGCATATGTCACTTGGTAATTTATTATATACTCTAGAATCATATAGGATTATATAATCGATGGTATGTATGTATAATATAAGTTAACACTAGATGTTGCCCGTAACTTCGTCCGACTACCGTCCGTCGTTAGACTGCAGACTGTGGCCTATGTCCTGCTCCGTACTTCCAAGTGTTAAGTATTGAGTTAATAAAGCGTGAAAAGGTAACAAACAATCAAACAAACATAATTTCGCATTCATAATATCAGTTGGAATTGGGATACGTTTTAAATTTAAAGCTACTGTCTTTCCAAAACCTCACTTTAGGTTTATTTGTCAAGTTCGCTTATAAATATCTGCACAGCTTTCTTCTTCAAGCTCTCCATTTATATGAAGAGGGCATGACCGAAGGCGCAGCGGCGGGCTTAAGTGATTAAAATCGCGTCTGCTGCGCTCAAACAAAGCAGGCGAAATGTGCAGATGAATTTAAATGCAGGAGCCGCTACAATAGGGGAGGGTGCAGCGTGTCAGTCTTCGCTGAGGCATAGTGGAAAGCGCGGAGCAATCACTAAGGGGAGATGCAATGATCTACGACGGCCAACACCTACAATGCAATTTAAATGCAGGAGTCGCTACAATAGGGGAGGGTGCAGCATCTCAGGGATGAGGCCTTTGCTGAGGCATAGAGGAAAACATAGGAGATGCGATGATACGCCCATATAATGCTGTTTTCAAGCCACATACCTACGCCTATTAAGTCACTGTCTCATCTGTCACTAACATGATGAGCTGATGCCTTCGCCGAAGCATAGTGGAAAACACGTAGCAAGGACTAAGGGAACATGCGATGATCTGCGATGGCCAATATAATATGTTTCCTAAGCTATATGTTCTTCACTGACTCGACTGTCACTAAGACTATGAGTGCAGCGTGACAAGACCGATGCCTTCACTGAGGCGTAGTGGAAAACACCGGAGCAATGACTAAAGAGACGTGCAATGATGTAGCAACCTAATGATTTTATACAAGTCATATATGTTTCTAATATTGTAACTGAGACGGCGCTGGGCGGAATTTATCAACGGCGAGTTTTAATTTTCAATTACAATACTATATTAAATCGATATGATTCGGCAGATCATCATGATCATTTTCAGGTCCACGAAACCCTGATCTACTCAGCCTATGCGACGGTAGCTTCGGGAGGTGCTATTAAACTCTGCTGACACCATAAATACGGCCATGTAACTATGGTGAGAAGCAAATACGAGTATTAGGCAGTAATTGGTTCATGCCACGTCTCGTTGAAAACAGTTATAATAGGTTTAATTTAAATTTCCTATGCTTAGGTGTCCACTCCGATTGATTGCTATTGATAAAAACTGAGCACGTTATAGGTTATTTGCTAAATCGATATTTAAAGTGCTAAATTACATATGGTAATAACACGTTTTAGTACAACATGCGATACTTTATTAAAATACTAGTTTACCACCCCTCTTTACTACTGCGCTTATGTATTTATATTTATAAACAGTGTGATTTTTAGTTGTCAACGTTCCCGAAAACTACGGAATCTCTCATCATCACGATCATTTTTCTCCATGGAAGCATACCTGGGAAGTGTCTGGTTCCCAAGGTATTAGTGTCCAAAGTTGAGTAAATAGACTGCGTTTTTCTACGTAAATGCACATAGACGCGCGTAGCAAGATTTTTTTACGAGAAATAATTAATATCTGTCTATGAAAAAACTAACATAAACACTAGACACTATAAATGAAACAACGAAAAATCACCTGTATACAGGGTGATTTTTGGTCGTCAACGTTCCCGAAAACTACGGAATCTCTCATCATCACGATCATTTTTCTCCATGGAAGCATACCTGGGAAGTGTCTGGTTTCCAAGGTATTAGTGTCCAAAGTTGAGTAAAAAGACTGCGTTTTTCTGCGTAAATGCACATAGACGCGCGTAGCAAGATTTTTTTACGAGAAATAATTAATATCTGTCTATGAAAAAACTAACATAAACACTAGACACTATAAATGAAACAACGAAAAATCATCCTGTATACAGGGTGTAAGAAAAAGGGTATGTTAAGCGAAAAGCTACGAGTATATGAACAGCCCACTGTAGAGAACCTATCCACAAAATTTGAGACCCGAAATCACATGTTTATTATTCCGGATAGTATGGAGAATTTTTAAATATCTCAGGAATTTTCATACAATCTTGAAAAATAAAAATGTGATTTTGAGTCTTAAATTTTATAGATAGGTTCTCTATAGTGGGCTATTTACATAGCTTTTCGCTTAACATACCCTTTTTGTTACACCCTGTATATGTACTTCACTCCTCAATGTGCTTCCCTTTTCCAGGCAGTAGTTTTACTTATTCCCGAGAGAACCCTAATTTACACCGTAGACGAAACTATTCGGCAATAAACTGCATCCATCTCAAATGCCGTAAATATAACATACATTTATTTTACTCAGTACAACATTACAAGGACTAAATCGTAATACGTGCAATGAAAGTCAAGAGTACTGACGACCAATTGATCGCAATTTTATCTAAGAAGTAATTATTATTAACTAGGGGACGCCCGCGACTCCGTCCGCGTGGACTACAAAAAAAAACAAAATGTCGAACTAATCCGGGATAAAAACATTTTCCCGGGATAAAAAGGGGATAAATAGCCTATATGTTAAGTGGGACCTGTCACAATATATTCCTGAAAACTGCATCGAAATCGGTTCAGCCGTTTCTGAGATTAGCGTGCACAAACGCACAGACAAACCGACAAACAGACAAAAATTCCAAAAATCATCGTTTTGGGTTCTATTGCGTTGATAAAGGTCTCCTATAATATTTTTTCTCATATATCTTCCATGTACAGACAGCGATCCGTTACATTTTTATTATATGTACAGATATATAGATAAGTAGTTATTCTGTATTAAATAAGTTAAAATCTGTACCTCATTGCCTATATTTCTTAAACATTGGCGACGATTCCACAATAAGAGACTTAACAAAAACTTTAAGAAATATTTAAGAGGTAAAATAACTAAAACACATAGCATGTGCTTTTTCAGCTAAAAACACGATAAGAACAAAACAATAAACAATTTTCTAGAATCAGTTATACGACAAACAAGACCAATTGAGCTACTGATACCACGCTATGCTGTGACAAAGCATTTAAATGCACGCTAAGTTGACATCGACCTTTTCGGTATAACTATAGCAGAGAACTAAAAAGGTAAACACTAAGCTATTCGTCCGTCAGACCGTAAATTAAAGCTTACGAGTTATTCTGATGTATCTTTAGGGCCGATTTTTTATATAATAGATATTAGGTCTATTTGAAGGATATAGTTGATGCTGTCTCTATTTTGATTAAGATTCAGAGAAAGACAGAATCAAATGTAGCCATTAGTTAGGACTATCTGCCTATTAAAATCTATTCTTTAGTATTAAGCTATTTGACTGCAAACGTTCGGTATTTTTTGCGCGAATGAGCATTGTAGAGCATACAGCGGAATTGTATGAAGTCATGTTTCTGAAAATTACCTCTATCTGCGTTATGTAACAACGTACAAATGTACCTATAGAATACGATTTATAACCCTTTTGTTAAAACATGGCAACGCGATAATAGAATATAATTCGTCGGATAACCGCCATCCAATGTAACCATCTGCAAATAACATGATACAAGCCGACACCTCGATAATGGCAAGTCTAGAGCATATTTTATTTACTAGTCTATGTACCCCATCAAAGGGAAAAATATCCAACCTAGCAATTGCTTACACAGCAACCAATATTAATATGCAGTTGTATCGAACCGAGCGGTAACCAGCGCCCCCTTTTCCCGTCGATTGGTTTCGCCAATTCTTTCCGTGTACAATAAATATTTTATCTGGTAAATAGCTTTGTTCTACAGACAGTAGTAATTTCGAGTTGGACGGTTAAATTGCACCGCCCTTTGGCTGGGCGGATGTTTACTTCTATTTTCAATTGCTATTTGAATTGTAAAGTAAAAATGGTTTGTAAAGGCTGCGCGAGCTAATTATTTACTGAGCGCTCTGTTTCGGGCCAATGCAGGGTTTAATTTTGTTGGGTTATTTGCATGAATGAAGAATAACAGCTTGGGCTGATGCGAGGCTCTCCTTCCATGTCATAAGAGTAAACTACGGAGCTCAGGGGCGTTCCCTCAGACGATGGGCTAGCAAATTGTCATTGGCTACCCTATATACACCGCCGTGTTGCAGCATACAGCAGTTTTGAAAATACTGATTATGTACATACAAAATATAATATTCCAAACATTACCTCGCGCAATCTTGTAGAGCACCAATTTAATTTTGACGTTTCTGAAAACTCGCTTGACGCAATATATCCTATCTGAAATTCAGTCTAACAGGGCAGGCCGATTATTAATTCATGACAATCTCTAAAGGGTGGCGACCCCAAGAGAGGGAAGGATAGTACCGATGTGTATGAGGTCTACATACAATTAGTTGTGGTATTCAGTACCTTGCTTGCTAGTCCCGTGGTTGTGTGTAAATGTTTAAGTAATGATTCAGTATATGGTTAAAATATTGAACTAGGGAAAATTACGAAAGAGTTCACACGGATAGACATGGACGGATGATAGATATAACAAAACCCATATAATATCAGTTCGACATAAAAGCAACTTGTGCTGATGCGAGGTTGAAAACCAGGACTCGAAGAAGACATACCAGGACATTTCGATTAAAAGCCAGAACTATACATGTGCGAGCACAGTGACAATATGATTGGAGAGAGTAAGTGGCGTGCAAATTCCAAAACATACTTACGAGTAGGTCTTTGCCACATTCAGCTCCGGCGACTATATATTTGCTTCTTTTAGGCTTCCTAGAGGTGCCGCTGACGCTTATTTGCGTCATGGCACTAGACGTTGACCGATTTCGATACCCTTATAATCTGCCATAATCTGCCGACAGCGAATGTGTCAGGACTCTGAAACTCAGGACGATGCTTACAAACTATCCAGGACAACCCAGGACACCCCAAAAAGCAGGACATGTCCTGGGAAAACAGGACGGTTGGCAACCCTAGGTTACACCTTACCCAATTAAATCAGACTTTATTATGTCCGAATTACAACAGGAACTATTGTCTATTGGGAATAAACGACGTTCCCTTGGCCGAGCGGTGGCGGGTACATGTTGAAATTTCATTAAGAACTTGACAGCTCAACCTTGCGGACAGTAATAAGGGCCGCCATTTTAAATTGTCGCAGTAAAATGTCGAATAAGGACATGATGCGACAGAAATAAAACCGCAGACTATGTAGTTTACATACATATACTCGTATTTTTACACTGATCGTTAATAATTTTATATAATCTTAATATGAGTAAACGTTGTTTCGCGCTTTTGCGGTTCATGAAGTGGATGGATATTTCAGTGAAAACGCCAAGATCACTACACAGAAATTTATTTAGCTTATAAGTACAAGTTATCGCGTCTTAACGTTAGGTCAGACATGTTATAACTTTTTTAAATTTAAAACCTGTGTTGCCAACACAACAAAAGTGTTGCCAGCTACAAACGTGGAGTAGATGACATGGATGTAGAGTAGACAAAGTCGCGTCTAAATTTAGACACTGTTTAAAAAAAAAACATTTGACAGCAAAATGCATGGAATATTAACTTTGGCAATGTTTAGTATAAACAAAGTTTAAATTTTTTGTAATGAATATCAGCATAAATGTTTATTTCTATACACATTTTAGTACTTACTATACAATTAGTTAAGTACCTATCTGTTAATAGTTTACCTATATGATATTAAGGTAACAAATTAAGCTACAAAATCAAGCAGTTATGTAATACAAGTTCAATTCCAGTTTGACCGACAAAGACAGTAACATGACACTAACCGACCGGCAGTCCAAATAGTTGATAAATCGCGGGATTTGCGGATAATCCCCGAGTTTTCAGAATTCTGGTCTATACAGCAACACACAGTAGTGCGACCGCAATCCCATTTGGGAAGGAACCTCAATCCAACTTGGACAATGGACGCACACTGATAGGTTAAGGCCGCCTTTCCACCATACATTAAGCTATGCCACATCACGCTACGTATGATTGCGTTTGGTATCCTTACTTCAAAAACATAGCTTTCATGCAAACTTCTAACCCCTGTTTTACCCTCTTAGGGGTGGAAGTAGACCACCAGTCATCTAAGTGCATGTTTTTTTTTCCGTTTTTTAATATGTAAGTACATAGCTTAGTTCTTTCTTACGCAGTTGGGTTTTTGGATTTTTTTAAATTATGTTTTTTTTTTAGTTATTGTATACTGGATTTGTCGTTTAAATGTGAGATATCCAATGCTACAGGTGCTACAATATTTTAAATATCCGAATAATAATGCGAAACAATTCAATATCCCGGCATACTGTACAAGTCAGTAGAGGGACAAGAGGGTTTTGGTGTTTTGTAGGCGATAGGCTGACCACCTGTCACTACTAACCGAACTTGTACATCTCAACTATACCCTTAAAATTGGCAGAAGTGGCACCATGTGGTTCTATCGGCCCTTGGTGCTCTGCCTACCCCGTAAGGGATAAAGGGGTGATTATATGTATGTAACAATTCAATATAGATAGTAAAGATTAGTGTAGTGTCTTGGATCATCTAAATTATTATTACAAAGGTTTCAATGATATACTCGTATGTCATAAAATTGACAAAATATACTTTTTTCTTTACCAGCCGAAATAAAATTTATTCATAGCATAATAATATAGAAGGGGATAAAGCCAGCACATACCACATAACAATATTCAAAGTTAAATTAAAAAGATTTTGAGGGAAGTTTCACTCCAATTTCCTGAAAGTTGCGAATGTACTCAAGTTCTTTGTCACACAAGATTCTACGTTGTTACGGAACTTATGAATAGAGTACTTTCTTTATTTATGTACTAGCTATCTGGTTAGTCAACGGCTTTATCTGTTATTCAATATTACCAAAAAAAAAAGCAACTATACGGTGTTTTTGTCTTGATTGAGCTATGTACTCCTTCTATGCTGAAATGACGCTTGGTACAATTTCCATATTTCAATATCAAGAATCCAATGTTCTATTCTATACAAACCACATTTGGAATAGATAAGCATTTATAAATAAATATATTTTTTAATACAGTTGCTCAAAAAGTGGCGTATTGCAGGGACGTATAGCGTTCGGGATGTGCTAGTATATACTCGTGCTTTCTCTTTACCTTTTTCGAACTCGTGCGTTTTCTTTCCCAACTGTCAAAATAATGTCTTTTAAAAATAAAAAAACCAACCACGAAATTTTTAACTAAAATTCATAGAAGTTTTATGATTCATGCAAATATTTCTAAAAAGAAGCTACTAATTTGTTTCAATATCAGATTTAATGATTTGATTCAATGAGTAAAGTTAGGTTTCATTTTATTTCATCTCATTAAATTTCATTTCATATCCATAAAAAAATTCTACTGATGACTTGGCTGTATGGGCTTAGATCCTTTTGCCTACCCAGAATGGTTGAAGAAAACAAAAAAAAATCTCTGCTTTATTCCTTTACGGATTTGGCGGGAAAAACTGGAAGGGTGCAGGTGTAATTTTCTTGTGAAAATCAAAAATTATTTGTAAATGGCTTGCATGTGTCCGTAAAGTGATGTTTTCTGGTAGATAAGTTATATTTTGATTACTTGTAATGTGAATCTAGTGCGTGTGCATGGTTTTATATGCAGGTAAGCCGAGTAAAACTTTAGCCGGATTACGATCTCTTCATTGGCGCATGTAAGTTATTTCTGCAATATTTTTCATTTTGACTAACTTTACACTTGTTCTTGAGGATTTTCCCGACGTTTCCATTATTCATCATCATCATCATCCATTATAAATTCAGAAATCATTTACTAAAGACAATGGCTGTATGGGCTTAGTTCCCCTTGCCTTTCCTTCGGGATAAACTAAACAAAAAAAAAAAAAATATTCCTTTACGGATTCGGCGGGAAAAGCTGGAAGGGTGCAGGTGTAATTTTCTTGTGAAAATCAAAAATTATTTGTAAATGGCTTGCATGTGTCCGTAAAGTGATGTTTTCTGGTAGATAAGTTATATTTTGATTACTTGTGATGTGAATCTAGTGCGTGTGCATGGTTTTATACGCAGGTAATCCGAATAAAACTTTAGCCGGAATATGATCTCTTCATGGGCCCATGTGAGTTGTTTCTGCAATTATTTTTCATTTTGACTAACTTTACACTTGTTCTTGAGGATTTTCCCGACGTTTCCATTCATCGTCATCATCATCATCCATCATAAATTCAGAAATCATTTACTAAAGACAATGGCTGTATGGGCTTAGTTCCCCTTGCCTTTCCTACGGGATAAACTAAAAAAAAAATATTCCTTTACGGTTGGCGCCATTTGGTTTGTTGTGTTTTTATTATTTTATTAAATTGCTTAATTTTTTCGCAACTGTAATAAAAATAGTTGTTCAGTACACGTGCGGAACCGTCATTGCAACTTGTTCCGACTGTCAACCCTCACCTTCGGCTGCGCCTCGGCTCGGGTAGACATTTGTCGGAACTCTGCAATGACAGGCTTTCCGCACTCGTAATGAAATATACTATTTAATTCGAAATTAATTAAAAACGGCAATTATGTACGTATTATTCAATCTCATCTAATAACAAATTATTTATCTAATGCGGACGAGACGTTAAAATAAACCAGTTATTTTGAGGAACGGATTAAAACGAAAACGTTACAGACATTCGTTTTTATGGTTTTGTTTATAAGTGCTGATTCGTAGAAAACGCGATCCGAATAACCGATAACTGGCAGAAATAAAAACTAATGTTCCGAGTTTCTTTGAACGTTTATTGAATATGCTTTGTCACCTTTCGAATACATTACGGCTTTTTTCAGAATGGTTTTTGGAAATGTTTCTTTTTATGAAATGAAATATATATTTCTGCATGTAAAGAGGTATTTTTGTTATGAATGCAGGTGACTGTATAGATATATAAATAGATATGACTTACCACTTTATGTGAAATACCTTTAACAGCATAGACTAAACACGTACCTGAAAAGAGAAACAAATTCATTAGAAATTGCAAAAAAAAAATATAGTTACATACATATTTTTTTTGCTATAACGGGTAACGTTTTGTCAGGAAATAAGGCTAACCGCAGACTAGCGACCGGCGATCGCGGTGCGAATCGGACGCAAGTTTCCGTGAAGCCTCACATGTTACTTTGATGATTGGTGGGTTTTTCATTACCACTAAGTAATTTGTACTCGAGTAATACAATAACATAGGGTGTAACTAGGGGTATGTTAATCGAAATGCTATAAAATAGCTCATTATAGAGAACATATTCACGAAATGTTAGGTTCGAAATCACATATTTATTTTTCACTAGCTTATCGCCTGATTTTTGATTGACTTTCACCGATAAAATTGGTGAAATTCTAAAGAGTGATAAGGTCAAGAGTATTCTAAACCGACGAGCGTGCATGAAGAATATCATGAAAGTAGATGAAGTGAAAGAGGTGTGTCAGGATCGTAGCAAATTAGGATCCGTGATCTCTGCCTACCCCTAGCTAGCTTCTAGCTACCCCATTTCGGAAACATAGCCGTGTGTTTATATGTATGTATAATCAGAATAATTACAATACAAAGAGATAGTATATCCGTTTATTACATTAAACAGCAGTCAATAAATCGAAGGGCACGCACCAATAACTACGGCTAAAGTCGATTATCGAAGCCCTGAAGTATTGCTAACTGCTGCTTGCGGTGCGGTTTCATTTCGAGCGGGAGAAGCCGCAAGAACGATCGCACTGATAGTGTGGTGTGGCCCCAGTGTTAGAGGGCACATGCTGCGAGAAATTTGCTGGTTATCGATCACTGGGGAGAGTAGAGGAATAAATAGGAGAGTTTGATAATTATTTTTGTTATAATGTTCGTTGTTTTTACGAGTATTACCTTTTACCTTTAACTTTATAGAAATAATATACTCGTAATCACGTAATGAAAGTGGATGTAAAAGTATTTATTGTATTTTTACATTTACATATAGCAGCTATTAAGTAATAAAAGTGTTAGTACTTAATACTTCATCATAATTTAACAATAGCCAAGAACCCTAAACCGCTAACAAAGAGCCCATCCAAATAGCCCGTAAATTGGAATAGCGTATCTTCCGAAACCTCTCGGACGGACCGCGGGAAGTTCCCGGCATCCGGGACTTCCCCGACTATAAGAGATCCATTGTGCGGCCGCTTTGTATCGCTACGATGAAATTAACAAGACTATTGGTTTATACGCTTACGTAATGTAAAAGGGGATTATCTACAAATGGTGTTAGCCCCTCCGCAGTCCACTCACCCTCGAATCGATGACTCATGATTACAATCACAAAAAACTATAGTCGCGATGGTGGTGATTAGTAGATTAAGTTGTGTGCCGAATAATAATAATAAATATTCACAGACTTCACAACGCATTAACCCATTAGTCCCACATTAAGATCCCTAAGGTCTTGTGTCGTGGGTAAACTAAACAACGGTATACAGGGTGTGGGTGACAGCCAGGCAAATACTGAAATGCTGAACAAGTACCATTGTGATGAGTTGTACGACATTGTTATTACTCGCAGAAAATGTATTTTTTGAGTAATCATTGCTCTCCGCGCCAATTGTATCGGCGATCTTGTGACTAATTAAATGGGCTTATTGGTTATCGTGTGACAAATTGCTGTTTTTGAATCAGTTTTACTCTCCATTAGGGTTGATCAGGTTTTTATTTATTTATTTAATCTTTTGGTATTTTTTTATTTTCAAATCATTATCTAAGGCCTAATTAAACGAACCAAACTATTTTTTCCTGAAAATATGATTTTTTTTGGAAAATTTTGGAATTTTCCTGCGAAAATTTTCAGTGTTTCATCATGGTCTGAAGTCACAGTATCAATATTTGCCTGGCTGTCACAAACACCCTGTGTAAATACATCCATGACTCGGAAACAAACATCGATATTCATTCATAATATTAATGTTTGCACCTACCGGGATTCGAACCCAAGACCTACGGCGTCCCAGGCAGGGTCATTACCAACTACACCAGTCGGCCGTCAAAAACAATATTCTATTCCATTAAGGGACTTAGTCGTAAATGACCTCGGCCTTACTTATATTATAATATGACTTATATTATAATTATGTATTACGTAATTAATAATATAAAATAAATCATAGTAGGTATGTACAGTAAACAAAGTTTTACGTAACTTACACGAGAGTAGAAACGAGTCATTGCTTTTAAACTATAATCAGCAGTATAACTTTGATAATAAAGCCAAAAACAACTTGGAAAATGTAACATAAAATATTTCTCACCATGAAGTAAGTAGATAGAGGAGCTACGACAGTGCGAATACGGAGTCTTTCGACGGCCAATGTAGTACATCTACAATAGCTTAGATAAATACAAGGTGTAATATAAGGGCTATTTTAAGCGAAATGGATATAATTCCTAAGCTACTTAGGAATGTTCAAGAAAAAAACATGGCTCTTGGAAAACTGTCACTCTGTCATGTTTAGCTGAATTTGTATTATATAAAGCCAGAAGTTTGTTATTATAATTTATTGTATTGCATTGTATTTTATTTGTATAGATTTAAATGTATTCTTATTAGTGATTTGAGATCTAAAGTATTAATGATATGTGTATTTGTTAATATTGGAAATAAATTAAGTATTATATTTTAAAAAAATGTTTATTTATTTATTCACACAATGATAGTTACGTCAAGACGTCTTCAAGACAGGCTATATTTTCTATAAACAATTTGCTATTAGCACACTTCTACCCTGAATTTGCTCCATGATTTTAACACAAGACTCTAATTTGGCGTAGTGTCTACTAAAAAGGAGATAAATCTTGAAAAGTTGCGGCATTCATCAGGCGAGCTGGCAATGAACGATAACTAACTCTCCAACTATAATTGTACGGCTATCGTGACTCTCGTAGGATGGAAACACTGTGTCGGTCGTTCTGAAAGTACAAATTTACCACTAATGCTATATCAACGTGATAACAACAATAGATTAAGTTCCCGCTCATAAACTTCCTATGGTTAAGGTACTTAAGTCAATCTTTTGTAAAGTGTTTTGGCCACAGAATCACTCATTACATGACGAGAATGAATAAGTTAAATGGTATAATACTTTTTAGTCACTTGCTCTTTGTATTTGTATCCAGAAATTAGAGTAAAGTACAGAAATTAGTGCAGTGAACTGAAGAACAGTATTTTCAAATGTACTGATATACTTTCCATTTTCTTGTTTGATGAGACAAGGGTCTCAACTCGCTGGTAATAAGTTAAGGAGGAATCAGTTACTTAAGTCACGTCACAAACATATGTTCCAAGCCTTACCTTAATAAAGTATATTCAGTGACAAGTAGTAGTTTCAGACTTCTGTCGTGTTTCTTCAACGACCCTTTATTCTAGTACCTGAGTTGTGAAAACTTGCAAAATATAAGTAGTACGTTTGTTAAAAGTTTATCGTGTTTTGGATTAAAACTTGTACTTTTACAAAATAACGAGCCAAATTGCGAAAAATCAACAACAGAATGACACAATACAGATATTTTCCATCACAATCAATTTAACCTTTGAGACACAAGTACAGTAACACACATTCAAGAAATATACATAAGTGCTACTACATAAATTAAAGACATGATACTTTTAATTATTCACCTCGGAAAAATATTTTCAATTTATCGTCACGCATTTTCCAGTCCTTTTACTAAAACTGTTTAATGAAAACACAACAGCTGTTCTAATTAACGAGTTCCCACAAAACGCCCACACTGAGACCCCACCATACGCTTATGACAGTTATACGCACACAAATATATAAAGAACTAAAAAGCGTTTTCCAATTCTACAGTTAGACAAATTCACTTATCAAAAACCTTATATTCTTAACGTAAGGCCTATAATATACCTTTATGGGTACGAGTATACCGATGTTTTGTTTATAAAAGAACTCAATCTACGTTTACCCTAATTATAGAGAAGCTACGTAAAATCGCAGCAATTATGTCATTATTACGCTCGTTAAATATTCCCTCAGCGGTGATAGGACACGTCAAGCCATTATAAAAAAAAACATGGCTAATCCGAAATGGAGGTAATGCCATGCTGCGTCTATGAAAACTATTTGAATGTTGACTATTGTTGACTCTTTATTTTGAGATTTCAATTAATAGAAGGTGTAGTATACTTGTCTGTTTGAGCTATATTACCTTTGTCTATTTTGCCTTGTAGATTTAAAAAGTAAGTGTAGTCGGCCATTTTCCTCTCTCTATTGTTGTGTTAACACGTCCAGAGTTTTAAATAAAAATAAATAAGTAAAAGTTGTAAATATCTTTTATTTACAAAGAAATAATAATACAGAAGGTTTCCAATTTTATACACTAGAAGGTCTCGGTCTCGTATGATTTAGATCATAAGTCATATGCATATTTAAAAGACAATGCAATCTTCTAAATATCCTAGTAACGGCGACTAACAGCTGCGTAGGGAGATTTCGTGATGAGTACGGACGATGTAATCATATAGGGATATAATATATAGGTAGGTACCTACGGACACGCTAATTAATATTTTATATGTTTATATATAATTCTTCAGTTCGTGTGTTTGTAATTGAACTCCTTCTAAACGGCTGGACCGATTTTGATTATATGTTTTGTGTGTTAGTTCAAGTGGGTTCGAGAATGGTTTGGATTCACAATTCGGTCAACTAGAACAAGTTTTTCTGCAGTCCACGCGGACGGAGTCACGGGCGTCCACTAGTTTATTATAAAAAGATGTTTTAGTTAATAAGTAGAGTTGTTTACATAAGGTTTCAGGTACATTAAAATTTCTATACGTAGTTATAATAATAAATAATTAATTTAATATTAATACCGATGTTATCAATAATACCTGCCGAGGAGAATTCACAGAATTGCGTATTAACATCAAAAGGTTGGTATAATTAATGTATTAATTGAATTCATACAAATACCTATCTGAAGGATAATTTGATAAATATTATTAATTTTCATATTGATAACATTCCTATTATACTATTGTTTGTTCATAACTAGTGTCGCTTGATGAGAGGAATTAGTATTTAAGACACAGAAAATTTCATTAAAATCGGTCTAGTCGCCGTCCAGTTTTATTGACAACGAAGGGTACGTACTCTATACATGAAATAAAGTAAGTTTATGCAAACTGGGAAAAAAAATTTTTTTTTTGAAAATTTTTTTTTATTCCTTGATCAAATTTATAGTGTCTAGTGTTTAGTTAGTTTTTTTTATAGACAGATATTAATTATTTTTCGTGAAAAAATCCTGCTACGCGCGTCTATGTGCATTTATGCAGAAAAACAATTTACTGCAGGACACTTCCCAGGTATGCTTCCATGGAGAAAAATGATCGTGATGATGAGGAGATCCGTAGTTTTCGGGAACGTTGACAGTATACACACAACATAATTTCCTCAAATGGGGTAGCCACGGGTAGCCACAACTGCAGGGTCATAAAGAAAATCTAAAGTCAGGTTAAGCATAGCGGGGAGAGATGTAAATGCCAGTGTCAAGTGTTGGCTAAAATGTCATAGGGTGTTACATTTTTAGAAACACAACCTTTTATACAGGATGATTTTTGGTCGTCAACGTTCCTGAAAACTACGGAACCTCCTCATCATCACGATCATTTTTCTCCATGGAAGCATACCTGGGAAGTGTCTGGTTTCCAAAATATTATGGTCCAAAGTTGAGTAAGTAGACTGCGTTTTTCTGCATAAATGGACATTGACGCGTGTAGCAAGATTTTTTCACGAGAAATGATTAATGTATGTCTATGAAAAAACTAGCATAAACACTGGACACTATAAATTTCGCCAGATCAAGTACTTAATTTTTTTTCCCAGTATTTTTATTGGCATAAACTTACTTTATTTGATGTATAGAGTACGTACCCTTCGTTAAGGGTGACAACGAAAAAACACCCTGTATACAGGGTGCGGGTAAAGCAAATACTGAAATGCTGAACAAGTAGCATTGTGTTGAGTTATACGACAGTGTTATTACTCGCAGGAAATGTATTTGATCATCATTAATCTTTGCTCTCCGCGCCATTTGTATCGGGCGATCCTGTGAGTAATTAAATGGTCTTATATCTGTAAAAAGTTTTATATCTGTAAAGACACTTTATAAATGTATGTTTGATCGGTCATGTGGTGCCTGTTTGTGTTAGACGGTGACTGTATTTAATTGTATTTTATTTATTCGTGGATTTGACATTGATATTAATTTTATTATTGTACTGTGTGAACTAAAATGTCACTTAATTTAAATTTGCGTGCCATATGTTTATGGCTGTATAGGATGTTTCCTGTTAACTATTTGACACCTTTTCTGTACCCTATACAAGAGCAAATAAACATATTCTATTCTATTCTATTCTTATTGGTTATTGTGTGAAACATTGCTGTTTTTTGGATCACTTGCGACTCTCCATTAGGGTTGTTAACCACCATCATCAAGATCGCAGGGGCGCGGGGGACGGAGTGCAACCGGGCCCTCACCGAACACTACTGAGCACTCACCGTTCGTCAGACACAGTTGGCGGATAGCCATTTTTTACTATTGTAAATCCTAGTTTAAAATAATATACAACCTTAAATCTATCAGCGGCCTACTTCATTCCACATCCACAATCAGCTCAATAAAGGTTGATCAGTTATTTGAACTTTTTTGAGGGCAACTTCAAATTTTTTAAAAATCATCTTTTGGTTAAAATTTTATTTCTAATTCATTATCTATGACCTAAATAAATAAACTAAGCTATTTTTTCCTGAAAATATGAAAAAAAAGTCGGAAAATTTTGGAATTTTCCTGCGAAAATTTTCTGTATTTTCCACCTCAGAATCATGGCTTGAAGTCATTCTTCGGTATCAATATTTGCCTAGCTGTCACAAACACCCTGTATAGGTATATGTAGATTCCAAATACTCTCGATATTTCTGGCTAGAATGGCACAAGATGATACTAAAGCGGCCCACGCTAGAGCCTGCCGTTTATTATCTATATCGTTGGTGAAGGTCGGTTAATGTAATAGTTCTAGTTTGGGCGGGCTTTAAACGAGATGTTCATTGAAAGATAAGCCAATAGCTACTTTAAAAAATTCTTATTCTAATTCTAATGCTTTATTGTACACAGTAAAGTTTTCACAAATAAAGTTTATGACAAAGAAAATGTACAAAGGCACGCTTATCTCTAAAAGAGATTTCTTCCAGCAAACCAACCGTGAAAGAGAAATTAACATAAGAGGTAGGTATATTATAAATTATAAAGTTTTTTTATTTTTTTTTTGTTTTTGGGCAAATATTGTACGTAAGGCTGAACGTTGTAGGTACCTATACTTATTATTGGAATATATTTTGCGTTTTTTTTACCCTTATTATTATTTTTTTATTTACTAGAGTTTTCTCAGGTACTGGATTGTACTTTATGTAAAAGTTATTCAAATTAAAATTCATGTTGCACCTTATGTAATACATAGTTATGCTACCTGTATCTCTACAACTAGGGTTAACTGATTTAAAAAAATCTGTATATACTCGTACCCTTAAGTTTTTTTTTTTCTTTTTTCTTTTTTTTTTCACACACTACACAACACATCCCCTTCCCCTTGCCATATATTTTTTAGTGCAAGAGACTATTAATTGTCCATCTATCAACGCTTTCCTCACAATTCTACCTATAGCATTAAATATTCACTGGTTCTTTAGCGATACGAAATTACTAGCTAGCTCGTATCATGTCTCGCGTTGGACCTAGAATTTACATGTCTAGAACTAAGCTAGGCTTTTAGGCTTTCCCTGTCGCTGGAAGGTTGGTAATTTACATTTCATAATGTTCCAATTTCCTTCGGGTTCACTGAGCCCATATTTGGTGTTTATTATTCAATAGGATTTTAGCCGCGTGGTACCAGCAGAGTAGAGTTTGTACCACCCCTGCCTGCCCGTGGGTATCGTACGAGGCGATTAAGGGTTTCCGGGTGGTGGGCAGCAGCGCCTCCCGTACTGACAACATAGTCCGAAAATCACACTGCGGTCACTAACTCGATTGCCCAGCGTCGTGACTATGGGCAAAACCCCCCTGTGACAGTAGCCTTGTGGCGTGCTCTGGGGAAGGCCTACATCCAGCAGTGGACTGCAATAGGCTGAAGAAGTAGATTCAATAGGATGTTTCTAGAATGTTAATTTAAATGGATTTGAAGATGAGATTGATATCGTACAAAAATTGTAGCGGTGAGTTATTACCAAACGTAATATTCCTTTGCTTATGCGGAGCTTTACTAGAATCATCAGGTGCATCTCCTTCGATACATGTCGTAAAAGTCGACTAAGGAATTTAAAAGCGTTCTCTTAGTCAATAAGCCAACATATTGTCTCTGATCCTGCTAAACGAAGCTTGAGGATTTCCTCCGTGATCGGCTGTCATTCTTGAAACAACAGCCGTATGAGAAAATGACATAAGATATACAAAGCTCATTCCTTATTAAACTGTGCAACCCCAATACCGTGTATTATATTAAAAATTTAATCAAAAACTTTGTCAAATTACTCCCAAAACATCGAGTGACGACCTCATCGATAGGAAACTTCGTAACTTGCCGAATATTGTTTTCGAGTACATTTACTTAACAAGTACAACAGCCCGCCAGCGAGTGGCTCAGGACACGGAGCAGATTGCAAAAAGGAGGTGTTCTGTCAACGTTTGTATTTAGAAAATAGTGGTAGGAACAACTATGGAGTTGGAAGCAAACGTAAACCAATGATTTATACGTAGGCGACATTGATGATAAGATTTACCGCCAGTTTCTTGAACACTATGTTGACCATAGATTCAACTGTCATTATAGGTACTGGGGATTTGGGCTTAGTCCATTTAATTAAAAAATTATACCACTTCAACCCTTTTATTAAAGATCGTGTAGATTCTTTCAGCCAAACCAGGAGTAGAGCAAAAATAATAAAGCGACAATGGAATAGCTTCACATTATTATCGTTCATTAGGATTACCATAAAATACACATAAGCTATGGAGCACCAGTATCGCTTCTTTCTATTGGTTGACAATAACACGGCCTTACCGTCTTACCTTGCCGGTTCATATATGTGCCTACGGATCATATAATGTAAAGCGTGCTCTATAAATTATGTCTCTTCCATAGCATTTTGGCATATGACAATTTCAATATACTGGCCTTTTGACTTATTTGTTAGATTTTTTTTTTCACAAATTTTTGAGAAACCGACAGTAACTATTACACCCCACCTTGTATCTACTCCATGCTCGAACCGAACTCACAATATAAAACTTGGACTTCCCAACTTGTAATAAAACGTAATAGCCTGAGGGGACGTCGGAATCAACGAAAATTTTAGATTTTTCGTTTGAGTTACACAGACTGACGGGCGGAAGTTTTGAGTTACGCGTGTCCTAGTTGTTACCGGGATTCTACGTGGACCATATTTATAATTAACCTCTTTTATTTAAAGAAAACCTCCAAATGGCGTAAAAAAAATTCCCAGTGTCACTAAGATGATCATCTAATGATACCTCTATACAATACAGATTATGTTTCTAAGTTTCCAAGTCTCCGACCGTATTTCGGCCATGGCGGCCAATCTCTGCGGAGATTAGGAGATATTATAGTGCACAAGTGTGTGCGCAAACACAGATGCGATGGGACGTAAAGCCGACACGACCGGAAAGACATCAGGCGCAGGACCAACAGTTTTACGTGCTTTCCGACGCTCGAGCTAAGTGACAATTTTACAACATTAAAATATTTACAGGCCCGTGACTGGGATCGCCTCTCGCTTGGAAGGAGCACGTCTTAACCACTGGGTTTCACTTTCCCTATATACTTGTATTAAGATTGTGACAATTCAAGGCCGTCAAGCTCAAATTCCTCACACTCTCTGACCATAGCCTAAGGGTTCACACACATTCGAACAGCCTGTAAACATCAGCCGCGTATTACCGAAGCTTAGATTAGAGCTATTAATGTTAAATTGGGGTTGACATCAAATTGTAGCCGACACGGAACCACGATATCAACCCGCAATATCAACTCTGTTCGCGAGTCAATAAAACAACTTTTTCATTGGCCTATATAATGTAAGTTAATGGTCGGTAGAGGCAAAACTTACAATTTTCCTTCATTACAAACTCGCTGTTGCTACATATAATGTTTTATTTCGAGTTGAAAACTCCTAAGTTTTGTTTATTGAGTGTATTTTTAGTGGAACCTTATGTTTATCACGTCAATTTGTATAGGCTGTGAAACAGGTATATAAAGTAGGTATATAAAAAGTGAAATAAAAAACCTCTAGGGTTTATGCAATACGCAACGAGTCGCGCCTTCACGCGGCAAAAAAAATGAAAGCATTAACTACCTACTACTTATATATTTACAATATATAATATAACCAATTGTAACTACTTTACAGCAGTTAAAAGCGAACGGAAACTGTAAACTATTCACTAGATCACGTCTTACAGCTCAGATCTACATTGATAGAGTCGTAAAATAGAATTACGGTTGGCATGCTGTTACAGTGCAGGCTATTTGCTATTGCAAGATATATAGGAGGTTGATATGCGTTTTTTTTTAGCGACGCGTTTACCTTCAATTAATATAAGAGTCAAACAAAAATAGTATAATTTGAAATTATTTATCTATAGGTATATTTAGAAATAAGTAAATATGCTGTTAATGGTCGTATGAAACTGGTAACCTTTGATTCGAATTTTTACACATAATACATACTGTGAAATCTCTTTCGTGATCCTACAGTTCTGCCTACGTCATACTACAGGTAGGCAAAACTGCAGGATCACGAAAGAGATCTCACAGCCACGTTTAGCCGACACTTAGTCTTGTCTTATTCCCGCCATAGAGGCTCACTCTGGCTGAAACTTATGGTCGTCCGTCCATCTTCTCCTGAGTCTTCCTCTATGTCGATTTTCGTCTACAGTTTAATTTAAATTAAAGAATTTCTTATTACAATTCTCATTTTCATGACCTTATCCCGTTATTTACAGAGTCGGCACAATATGTAGGCACGGAATGCAGAGGTCGTGGGTTCGATTCCCACCCGGGTGAGGAATTTTTTCCATTTCTTTATTAATAATTTTACAATATGTTTTCTTTCGAAACTCATATTTCCAAGGATTTGGCATTTGTTTTAAGACCGGCTGCCTGCCTGACACCAACCCTACTCATCCGTACATGAAATAAATTTCGTGGTGCACTGTTGTGACTGGGATCGAACCCACGCCTTCCGACTAAAAGGCACACGTCTTAACCTTTGGGCTATCACCGTAGAAAATAGTTTTGTATTACACTATGATGAGGCTATATAACAGCACCCTAAGAGACCATTTTATTAAACCTATTTGAAGAAAGTACGGATGAATGAATAGAGGATAATACATCGAGAACATTCGATTTTATATTCATTGCTCCTACATTGTGCTACCTAACAAAGACTTAACTACGACTTTAGTTAGACAGAGACGTAAAGCTAACAGAACGTAAGAGCGAGGGAGATAAAAAAATTATGTTAATGGTACTTACAGGATTAGTACTAAACCTTATCTAACGTATGTGTTTATACCTGAAAATATTACATTAAATATAGAGCCATTCATATAGCTTTTCATGAAGAAAACACG
The DNA here is from genome assembly GCA_014607495.2 of Carposina sasakii. Taxonomy (NCBI): domain Eukaryota; kingdom Metazoa; phylum Arthropoda; class Insecta; order Lepidoptera; family Carposinidae; genus Carposina; species Carposina sasakii. The sequence continues at coordinate 4,478,944 of CP053161.1, forward strand.
CATATTACATAAACATATGTACAGGTGGCTGTGTTCTGAAATTGGTGTGACCAGCACTGCAGGCTCATAAAAGGGATTCTATTGCCACGTCAAGCATACCGGGGCACGTAAAGGAGCAGCAACATACTGGCCGTTTTTTCGTCGCCACCCTTAACGAAGGGTACGTACTCTATACATCAAATACAGTAAGTTTATGCAAAAAAAATGCTGGGAAACGATGTAAATTTTTTTGAAAAAAATTTTTTAATTACTTCATCGGGTGAAATTTATAGTGTTCAGTGTTTATGCTAGTTTTTTTCATAGACAGATATTAATTATTTCTGTTGAAAAAATCTAGCTAACCGCGTCAATGTGCAATTATGCAGAAAAACGCAGTCTATTTGTTCAACTTTGGGCCCTAATATTTTGAAAACCAGACACTTCCCAAGTATGCTTCCATGGAGAAAAATGATCGTGATGATGAGGAGATTCCGTAGTTTTCGGGAACGTTGTCGACCAAAAATCACCCTGTGTTGCTAGCTCACACTTTATGATCCTGCTGTTAAGTTGATCAGGTTTTTGAACTTTTTTAGGGCAACTTTTTTTGAAAATTATCTTTTGGTTAACATTTAATTTTTAATTCACTATGGGTGCGCCCACCACCGGGCCCTACACCCTCCACTGAACGTTTGAACTTCCGAATTGTAACGCCTAATACAATTTCATTTATTTAATTTTTAAGTCATTATCTTAGGTCTAATTAAAGGAACTAAACAATTTTTTTCTGAAAATATGAAAAATGGTTCGAAATCCGCCTCAAAATCATGGTCTGAAGTCATGGTATCAATATTTGTCTGTCTGTTACAAACCCCCTGTATATGTATCCTACTTCCTACTAATATTATAAATGCGAAAGTTTGTAACGATGGATGGATGGATGTTTGTTACTCTTTCACGTAAAAACGGCTGGAGCGATATTAATAAAATTTGGTATGGAGTTATCTGACACCCTGGATTAACACATAGGCTACTTTTTATCCTGGGAAAATATTTTTATCCCGGATAATTTCGATATTTTGTAGTCCACGCGGACGAAGTCGCGGGCGTTCACTAGTCTAACCATACACGGGTACGAAATTAGGAAATCCACTTCAACCCTGGGATAAATGAAGCAAAATAAAGGCGTAGGGCTCAATAATCAAATCCTCGCGAAATATCGCGCGAGCTAGGGTAACCACACAACTGGCTTATCCTGATACGAGCCGATCACGCTTCGCTGTGCCTATCAATTTGAATATTCAAGGACGATAATCTATTTTGGGAGGTTAGCGGCCTGATTTGCGCAAACGAGATTCTTTTTGGTTGCAATTCATTTGTTTAGTTAAGGGCTATTTCAATAGTTTCAATAGTTAAATAGCCTATCTGAAGAATAACTTTGAATGCTGTCTTTCGCTAAAACTTGGTGAAGATAGAGATAGTATCAACTTTATCTTCCAAATAGGCTATGTGTTGGAATCGGACCTAACAGAAATGACTGTAGAAAGAAAGTGGCATGTCAGTCTTTTGTTAGCATTTGCCTTCAATTTGGCGAGCAGCGGGGCATCATACTTTGAACAATGTCACAGCAAAATCTCCATTAAGTTTAAGTACGATACGAGCTAAGCGCACAATCGTTTAATTGAATAAAAAAATAATTTAAAAAACAGCAATGCGTCCATCAGAATGATTCTGTCCCAAATTTCATTCAACACATGGTATCTCCACCGGACAGGGTTGGAATCAATTTATCGTTCAGCAGTTAAATTTTAACTAGCTATCAAACGGTATATGAAGCGGTTACAGGCAAGATGGCCGCTTAGCATGCAAATCACGGTTGCCATTGTTTACGCTTCACGAGATATGTGGATAGAGCGCTTTAACGATTATTACGATAATTTGCAATGCCATTTATTAACGGTTAGTACTGGATTTACTATCATTATCCGATCTTTTTTTATTTGGGTTAGGTTTACGAAGAAGTAGGTAGCAAACGGATTTTACTATCAGCTTTTACTCGTATCAAACGGTACTCCTGTTAAGTAAATATTTCATATATATTTTTTTAGTAATTATTACTTGCTAATAAGACCTGTGCCAGAATTCTGGAAACTAAATACAATACCTATAAATCTAAGACAAAACTGGAAAAAGAAGGGAAAAATAAGACCTGTGCGAAGGCGATGGGCTGACCACCTGTCACTACTAACCGAACTTGTACATCTCAACTATACCCTCAAAATTGGTCAGAAGTGGCACCATGTGGTTCTATCGGCCCTTAGTGCTCTGCCTACCCCGTAAGGGATAAAAGCACGATGATATATATGTATGTAAGACCTGTGCTGCCGCGGGGCTTTACTAGAATACTCCTTCCGTGCATGTCGTAAGAGTGAACTGAGGAACTCGGGCATTTTCTCAGCGCTAGCAACTTCTCACTGGTCATTTACATCTGTCCCCGCATTGCCTAACGTGGGATCTCCTTTATGATCCAGCAGTTCTGCAGCATTATGGGAATACAGCCTTGTGTGTATGTATGGAATTTACTTGAGTACAATAAGAACAGAAGTCAGATTAGTTAATGATTAGATTGAGTACAATAAGAACAGAAGTCAGATTATTCACTATGGGTGCGCCCACCACCGGGCCCTACACCCTCCACTGACCCTCGGATCTGATAACTCATAATTGCGACAACAGGCACTTGCACTAACTACAATCGCCATGAGAAACCAGACCCGAGCACCTAGCATGCAAGACGATACATTGCACCATTCCGAAATCAAAAACTAGATAAATAATCTACATATGTTTCGCCAACAACCGTGGCATCCTCAGGATTATAGAAATTAGTAAATTAGTAAACCACTAATTACTATGAACCTCTAAAACCCAACACATTACTTACTTACTCAGTGGAGGGTGTAGGGCCCGGTGGTGGGCGCACCCATAGTGAATGTTTGAACTTCCGAATTGTAACGCCTAATACAATTTCATTTAGAAGTCAGATTAGTTAATCTAATCACACAACACGATGATCGTGTTGCGTGATCTTTTCGAATTGAATATCTGAATAGAAGTTTTAAATAATTTCGAACTGCATTATTGTAATGCAGGATATGCAGGATTAATACTAAAAACATGCCAAAATACTGTGAAATAATGTAAAAAATATGAACAGTCCTTATATACTTTTTCATATCACAAATTACACCATGAAAACTAAAAGCTACAACAAAGATGAGAGTCCCGAGCTATCTACCCTCAAAGTGAAATATGTAATACATGTGACCCTGGCAAGGAAATGTGTGCAGATTATAAAGTTAATTAATTAATAAGCGCAATAGAGCTTTAGTGAATTAAATTGCGTGAAAGTTAGGTAGGCAAAAACTCTATGAAGCGAAGGAAAAACTACGTTGACATAGTTTACAGTTTTTTTTCTTATCTAATCCACCTGTCGGATTTTTTTCTTTGGTTTCATCTCGAATCTTCTTTGAGACCAATAGGATATATAAGCATGACCCTTTTCATGCGACGTAATGCTATCGCCTCGAAGGCAAAATCTATAAGATATGACTATCGATTTACGGACTATCGAGAATTTGTGGCTTGCCCCACTGATCTCTAGTTAAAATAAACGTAACAATATAATTTAAAAGGCGCCTTATCTATAGCCTCTACAAATGCATATTATTATCTGCCATCCTCTAGAAAGGCCACATTTATCGAAAGCACGACAATAATGAGAGCCGTAAACGACATGGATGCACGGGTCGGGGCTAATGGCGCGTAAACTGATACCGAAGTCGGACCTCTCCCTCATACTCCTCAGGGGTGAAAGGGATGCAGATAGAATATCGATAAAAGGTTAAGTCGATATGTCAGGAATAAAATAATGTGCGGATATGGGTTATGTTAATAATTTAGCACTGTCTCTTATTATAGAAAAGTTTTCTTCATAAGGCTTTACATATTGGGAAGCCTCGATGTACTTAACTACACACGGTAGACGGGACTCGGTAGTCGCGTGAATTTCCAAAGACATAAAATTACAAAAGTGCTCTTGGTGCTCTGCCTACCCCGTAAGGGATGAAGGCGTGATTGTATGTACAATTTTTCACAAGTCAAATAAAAGTCGCTTATATCTGGGACATCAATACATTTAGACTCAATAGGTAAATAAATAGATCAAATTAGTGAAATACTAGAGGGAGATCAGGTCAAGGGTACCTACGTGTACCCTAAAGCGACGGGCGTGCATGAAGAATACCATGAAAGTAGATGAAGCGAAAGAGGTGTGTCAGGACCGTAGCAAGTGGAGATCCGTGATCTCTGCCTACCCCTACGGGAAAGAGGCGTGATTTTATGTATGTATTATAAAACTTATACACCGAGTATGGGATCCCAGGGTCTTATCTTATAGGAAGCTTTCATTTAACGCATATATTAAATGACCAGGGGGGCAATTCTAGAATTTTTTTGAGCCGTTACGCAACCTTTAACGAACCGTTAACGAAACGCAGTGCGAAGCAATATATACTTACCGCTTTAGTAATAAGGTATATTTTAGTCGCGAGTGTGACAGAATAAAAACAAATTTCTGTCTCGTGCTGAATTGTGTCTAATTACGTCATCGTGAAGTAATTATTGCTTTGTTCTGAGCGTCTACAACGGTTCCGTTTCGGCTTCGTTCCTACTCGAGACTTTTCGAGAATTGGCCCACAGATGAACTCTACTATATTGAATTGGAAGTATTTCGATAACTCTGCGAAGTTCGCTGTCGCTTCTAAATTGGTTACATCGTCTAAACTCCCAGATTAGAAAAAATTGGCTTATCTTATGCCTTTAAACCGATTTCAAAAATAAAAGTGTGAAAATAGATTTTTGCCTAGAAACTGAGCTTAATCTGACTGAAATTTCAGGGCATCCGAGTTGAAGACCAGAACAAATGATTATTTATTGCAAATGTTTGTTACAAAACTTACACTTTGGTACTAAACAAAAAAAAAACTGGCATAGATTCTTCTGACGCAAACTGCAAATAATAATGCCAAGAACGCGAGAAGTATATTGGAATTTGCATCCTGTGCCGATGCGGGGCTTCACTAGAATACATCAGCTTCTTCTTCCGTACATGTCGAAAGAGTCGACTAAGGAACTAGGGCATTCTCTCAGGCGATGACTTAGCATCTTGTCACAGATTTCATCTGACCCCGCCATGCTAAACGTGTCTGGGGATTCTCCTATATGATCCTGCAGTTCTGACTACCCCACTTTTGGGAACACATCAGTGTGTATTGTAAGTACATGTTTAATATAGTACTTCTTCTTCTTCTTCAGCCTATTGCAGTCCACTGCTGGACGTAGGCCTCCCCCAGGGCACGCCACAAGGCTACTGCCACAGGGGGGTTATGCCCATAGTCACCACGCTGGGCAGGCGAGTTGGTGACCGCAGTGTGATTTTCGGACTATGTTATCAGTACGGGAGGCGCTGCTGCCCACCTCCCGGAAACCCTTAATCGCCTCGTACGATACCCACGGGCAGGCAGGGGTACAAACTCTACTCTGCCGGCACCACGCGGCTAACAATATAATACACGTTTACTAAATCACAGCTCCGTTTTATTCTCCTCCTGGATTACATACTCGGAGACAGTGAGTAATTCCACAACAACTAAATCATTGTGCTGTGCACATAATATAAGCGCTATATTATGTCCACATAATATAAGCACTTTTTCATACATTTTCAAAAATATCCGTTTTATTGTAAAGATAAATTGAAATAAGAGAGAAAGCTCAAAATAGATTCGAATCCATGACCTGTGCTATTGAAATTGTTGTCATGGGCGACAGTGTTGCTATTAATGACTTTCACTGAAATTAGAACTTTCGCCGAGAATATCAGAAAAATTATATTGTAAAGATTGTGAAAGTTTAGATTATGTGTGTGTGAAGATGTTTACATGGTTGTTAGTCTTCCACAAAAAATACTAAACTCTAGGTAAATAGCAACCCTAACGTTGGATTTCAAAATTATGATTATTTTAATTCCTATACCCTCAAAATTGGTCAGAAGTGGCACCATGTGGTTCTATCGGCCCTTGGTGCTCTGCCTACCCCTTAAGGGATATAGGCGTGATTATATGTATGTATTAATTTCTTATATTATTATTATTTTATGATTTTAATGATATGATATGGGTTGTACCTGAAATAAAGATTATTATTATTATACTATATAGCGTCCCGTTCGTGACAAAGGTCGTTGTTATCAAAGATGGCTTCCAATTGACTGAGGGATTGGATAATGACGTCTATGGGGACCTCCTTACGGTAAAAGCTTTATGGAATATAGGAAATAGGTAATTTTCGAAAACAACAAAACTATCTACTATAGAAAAAGGTCACTATGTTCACCATAAGTATTAGTATACTTACAGGTTGTATTTTAAACAAAATTCTATAAATACAGCCCAATTACAGGGTTAATTTTAAAACATCAATAACCTCGCAAGAATAGGTAGCTACCATCATAAACAACAACATTTGTTCTACGAGTTTTGATAATTTGTCACATTTTACTTTCATACTAAAATAAATATCTATTTAATATTACCTCTGAATGTTCTTAAGTCTGTACATAATACTGAGGCGCGCGTGATCGCGGGCGTCAACCTTTTCGTATACCTACGAATGGAACATAGACTTACAAATGTCACCCGATAGTATGGAGAATTTTTAAATATGTCAGGAATTTTCATACAATCTTGAAAAATAAACATGAGATTTCGAGTCTCAAATTTTGTGGATAGGTTCTCTACAGTGGGCTATTTACATAGCTTTTCGCTTAACATACCCTTTTTGTCACACCCTGTACTTCACATGATAGAGAAATAGATAGAGATACAGAAATAAGTTGTCAATGCTAACATTGAATATTTTTTACTGACACAACCAGGCACCCAAGAACATACATAATGCATATCTGTCGCCGTTTTGATAAATGTGACTGTGAGATCTCCTTTATGATCGCGCGTTTCTGGCTACCCAATTTAGGGACCGCAGACGTATATATATGTATGTATAATGCAATATAGACGAAGGGTAATTGGAATATTACAGTATAAGTACTAAAAAATAACGTTGCCAAAAACTTTATGTAAAAGAGATGGTCAAATTCGTCATCCGAGTTAATTGACCCGATAGCTCAGTTGGTTAGAGCAAAAGCACGCAAGAGTATGCAAGAGGTCGTGAGTTCAAATCTCACTCGGGTGAAAATTTTTCTAACTTTCTTAATAATATTTATAGTATACTCGTAAGTACTCTTAAATCTCATTGGCATGAAATGAGAAATGAGTGAATACGAATAGAATAGTAGGCAACTAAAACGCTTACACACCGACAAATAACTTCTTACAGGCCAATTCGACCAGTAGAAACACCAGCTACTCCCCGGCATGGTGTCCTAGTGTAATAGAGCCTTAAAGCCCCAGGATTCTGTTTCAGATTAAAATTTCTGGCACCGGAGTGTAATGAAAGTGGTGTGCGCCATTAGGTACGGCTAGGGCTGTCGGCCATTACTTATTACTCGACCCTGACTCACCAACACTAACGTATTTATAAACCAGTGGTTATACTAATCTATCACTCTAAATTTTGCCCTTGTCGATCACTCTGTTTTATATGACATAAGAGATTGTCACGACTCAGGTGACATGCACGGTAGGTGATGCAGCTGATGATGTATTCTAGTGAAACCCCGCATCAGTGCAAGATCGCAACCTTGGAAGCATCAAATAGCTAAATAGTGATAGTTTCACACTAACCGATGTTACGATTATTTTTATTACATGATCAGAAATTTTAATGCTAAAAGTGGCTATAAGATGTCTTTATAACAAAGGTTTAATAAACATTAGAATTACTTGTGTAAATTTTCCCTCATAATTAGGTAGGTTAGGTCTTATTGTAAGGCCTAGATGTCTGGAAAAGGTTGACGATTGCGTGCAAAATAGGTAGGTGCAAGTATGGAATGTAGGTAATATAGTCAATTTCGCGATCCTGCAGTTTTGACTATACAGGGTGTAACAAAAAGGGTATGTTAAGCGAAAAGCTACGTAAATAGCCCACTATAGAGAACCTATTTCCAAAATTTGAGACTCGAAATCACATGTTTATTTTTCAAGATTGTATGAAAATTCCTAAGATATTTAAAAATTCTCCATACTATCGGGAAAAATAAACATGTGATTTCGAGTCTCAAATTTTGTGGATAGGTTCTCTACAGTGGGCTATTTACGTATTTACGTCGCTTAACATACCCTTTTTGTTACATCCTGTATAAGGAACGCAGTTGTGTACATTATTGTGTGTAGGTATGTAGGTACAACATATGTTATGTACCTACGATCTATATCGACAATATTGTGAATATTTGTTTAAGTATCGTAAGACGATCTATTCCGGTCCGATCCTTTAAACTAATCCCTTTTTACTTTAAATCCACAACAAATTCCGGTCTGATACCAAAACAATTTTTAGATTCCGGTCTGATCCCGTGGAGTTATTTTTTTATGTGTAAGGTCAGAAAATAAAATAAGAAATAAAAGAATGAAAATTATATATGTTGTTTTATTGAAGAACGACAAAGTTAAGAAAAATTAAAATAAGAACTAGTAAAATAATCTCGATCTCTTAGTAAAAATCAACAATCATTCGAAGAACAATATTGTATGTGTACTGTTTTACTTGCTAACAGTACTAAAAAAATAATTGAGAAGACATACGGGATCAGAACGGAATACAAAATTAATAAAATATTCATCTGATCCCGCGACGGGATCGAATAGGAATAAAGTTATAAAATTAAATAAAATGTATCCTTTGCGGGTTCACTTGCTGGGATCGGAACGGAATAGATACGTAATACAAGGATTATAAATAAAATGTAATTCATTAACAAATTAACAACGAGTGCTTGAATAAAGAAGTATCAATCTATAGGTACATTTTAAAACATATAATTTAATATCAGGTATGCCCTTGATTACGAAATATATCAATTCAACGTGAATGTCACTATTTAGGTTAAAAGGTTCATCAATAAGCCGCTTCGGTGACCTAGGTACACAGACAGACTACCTAATGGACTAATTTCAGAATAAATTGTCCACCCAGGGACTTGGTCACTGGACAGTCACAAAATTTACAACATAATGAATAAAACCTAGTCCCACACTCAAGTAAAGTAATTACTTAAGTAACGATTTTAATTTTGTAGAATAGTTAAGAAGTCTTAAAGATATTTTGTCATGTCAACGACTACCTATAGAATAAGATGAAGTATTCTCGTAGAAGAACGTTACACCCAGGTAGAAATTACTTAGCAACATGAACGTATAAAGAACAACGGACGTATGCTGTCACTGCACAGATTGAAGCACCGAAATGGCGGCGCGTTGGGCATGTGTGCGTATTTTCTAGTAGGCGCCGAGCTTACTATGGTATGTATGTGTGTGTGAATAAAGCGTCAATACACATCCCTACTCCATTGAATATCGTTGCCGAGCTTACTGTGAATGCTTCACTCTGTGCAGTCACAATACTCTGTCCGTTATTCTTTATACGTTCATGCTTAGCAATGAATAATTACTTCTTTTTAGATACGGGCGTTAATACCTATCAAGTTGCTAGCAAATACGAGAATTGCGAATTTAACTTACTCAAAAAGCAGAACTCGTACAATTTGGACCCTTACCTGTAAAAAATAAAGATGTTTGTAAGATAATACACTATTTATGTTTTTGCTATCTAGTGTCTAAGTTTATTTAAAACGAAATGTAACATACTTCACTCAAATAAAAAAATTAAAAAAAAATTATTTATTTATTACTCAGGTTATACACAGTTGTATTTTAACACTTAGTCTCGGTGGCATGTTTAATCTGTTAAAAAACAGTAAAACCAGATTTATTAATCTGCTCATAATTTAAATCTAGGATAAAGCATAAAAGCACATATGGACTTTAGTATCAAAACCAATTAAAACCAAGAACATCTAAATATTTACCTATAAGTATATGTCGCAATTGCAAGACAGACCTTTGACGCCTATGATATACCTACTATCGACCGCCCACGACTTTATCCCAGTAAATTATAGAATTCCCACTTATTTTCATTCCCGTGGAAATTTCGGGAAACAAAAGAAAGCCACGGTCTAAAACTCACATTTTTAGCTTCAGTAGATTTGCCTCGGCGTTGATGAATCAGTCAAGTTACTTCATATTATAGACCATTTTAGATTCACCTTTTATAACCAAACAAATAATAACTACAGACTGGAGGTAAATGAATTGGTTACCATGTAGCTAATGAAACGATAACGTAATGAGATGTCCCCTGGTACATGTCAGGGTCGCCGCAACCACTGACGTGGTCGACTGAGGTTGTGGTCGACTGTGGTTGCCAGATTTATATACGTCTGGGATCATGTGGTTTGGTTAGTTAGGAACTTAGCTTAAGGCGTAGTAGGTAGGTAGGTACTATGTATTAGTATTCTGTGCTTCAAGCAAAGGGTTCTTCTATTTATTAGTAATTATTAATATTTTTTTAATTCAAGCATTTTCACAAGATATTTCCGTATAAAGATGGTGAAAAGATTCAAATTACACAATTTATATTTTAAACAACACCCTTTCTTGACTGTCGAGTTAAAATATTTATAAATAGTGATATTATTCTGATAAAGAATGTAATTTAACGCGGGTAGACTACATGAGCTTTCGCAATGTTTAACGTTATTCTTTTATACGCATTTAGCCGATGTTTTGTTTTATTGTTTATTAATTTTCAACAATATTATTTAGATAAAGCTAGATTATCTCACACTTCACCTTGGTAGGCATCTAAACAAAATTGACTTTACATTCTGAATAAAAATCATCACTCAATTGAAACTTAACTACTGGAAGTGGCATAATGCCTTATCTGAAGAAAATTTTGGAAACACACACACACACACACACACATACACGCATGTCACTTCCAGTTCAATAACTTTCAATGAGTGATTATGACTATGAACTGTCAAAAAAGATAGCCAATACGGGGGCAGATAAGCACGAGAATAAATTTAAAGATGGCCGCCAACAGCTGTGCGTCGACATATATTATAAACTCGTAAACTATGCACTTTATTGCACATCTAATATAATAACAAACGGCAAACAATAACGACAAAAGCACGCAGCTGCATGCTTAAAAGATACGTGAATACACCGTTCCACGCCGATTTGGAAACGATGACAATGGCTGCCATCATTCTTTAACATCTAACATCCAATTGCAATACACTCGAGAGGAAATTCGAAGATTTTAGATAAAACTTTTGTTTAAATCTCTAACATTGACATTACAGTATAGTCGCAACCTAATAATAATTACGTAGAGGCAGTCGCAACAAAGCATTATAAGACTTTAAGTCGTTATTGGACTGGTTTCGAAGGTAAGCGTAGCATTATTTGGAAGTACGATCCAAGCAGATTCAAGTTCGGTTTCGAATGCAGAGCGCAGAGTCCCTTCAAAAACCCTTTGAAATCCCAAACTTTAAATACCACCTCAAAATTAAACATCCCCAGCAAAACCCATAAACGAATACTAGTCAATGATAAATTGCAGGATCCGAAAGCGTGAGCCGTACGATTGTCACGCGCCCAATTTATCGATGCGCACCACATGAATTCGAACAATAATTTTCCAATATATCACGCGAATTATTCGATAGACAGTGGCGACACCGCGATAGGCCGGCGTATTTTGTCCAAATGTCATGGTTACGCTCGTAAATTTCGCCTGCAGTCATATAATTCGCTCCGAATAATAATAATTGTAAATGAAACATTAAAGCGCATCACTATAGTAATTGTTAATGCTAAAATATGTTACAGCGACGCCATGTTTGCAATGTGAATGTTTATTAAAGATATTATTTTATATATTTGTGTTGGCAATATCGATTTTGGCTAATATTCAGGTTTATTTGATTTTATTGTTGGTCAACTAGTAATTTTGAGTATTAACCTACTTACTTATTGATTTGAAACATTTTGCGCATTATTGCATTTCAAAACTCATGGCCGTTCCATTATCACGACATATAGCAATTTCTTCATTTTCTAGCAGGCTAGGGAACTTTTAATTAGTAAAACTTACATAAAAACATAGATATAGATTCTAAACTTGCTACTTTAACGCTAGGATTTAATCTTTACGATAACGTGCTTCCTTGAACTTTACCAGCATTAGTCAAGCTAGTTTTAAATCAAAGATGGCGTCGTAGAAGGATTTAACCTGCTATTGCCAGTGTCAAGAGTAGATACCCTAAACCGACGAGCGTGCAAGAAGAATATCATGAAAGTAGATGAAGCGAAAGAGGTGTGTCAGGATCGTAGCAAATGGAGATCCGTGATCCCTGGTTACCCCTCCGGGAAAGAGGCGTGATTTATGTATGTATGTATATATTACTTGTCAAATGCCTTTTTTACTAGAGATTTGACACAATTTTTCATCGTTGATTAGTCTTCAAAAAACTTATGGTGTAATAACACACGCTTATTTCTATATATTTCTAAGTATTTACATAAAACGTAGTGAGAAGAAGTACCATTATACTCTACATAATTTAGAGATGTATGTGCTTGTGTACCGGTAGCTTTATATCTACAGGATGTGTTCGAAAACACAAGCATCGTCGATTTTATTAATGCGATATACAAACGGAAGCAGAGCGACTTTAGGGGACTTTGTTTATATTGTAACCAACGCGACGGAGATATTTCAATAACAGATATTGGCGAGTAATGTAAACATACATTACGATAATGGTTATGTCTGGTTATATTTCATATCGTGCGGTATAATACATGATGATTTGTTCGTTTAGGTAAACAAAGCTTTATTCAGATACTTGATATTTCCCGTGACTCTGTCTGCAGATATAAAGGAAGTTGTAGATTTCATTTGAATTTATTCTATGATACCTAGCAAAAAGTTACATACATATAATCACGCCTTTATCCCTTACGGGGTAGGCAGACCACCAAGGGCCGATAGAACCACATGGTGCCACTTCTGACCAATTTTAAGGGTATAGTTGAGATGTACAAGTTCGGTTAGTAGTGACAGACGGTCAGCCCATCGCCTACAAAACACCAAGACCCAAAAAGCAAAAAGTTTGAGAGGGAAAAAAAGATACATAACAGTAACTTTAAAGCAAGATTAAGTTAAAATAGAATTATTCAAAACATAAAACTACTCGGAAGAAAATCGATGAACATAATTGTATTGTAAGAGTTTGCAACACATGATAAACCGCGGGGGCGGACTCATAAAAATCATACATACAAATATGTATATTCACACGGCCAGATGTAATAGCTAAGTGACCAGTTTCTAGCTCGTCACCTGAGAGAACACTCCAAACTTGTTTTACTCGACTCTCACGAAATGCACGGAAGGAGATGCATCTTATGTATTCTAAAGAAAACCCCGACATGAAGAGAAACAATTGTTCAAATCCACCAAACGCTGGGACAATATCAGCGTTGCGCTGTAGCCGTGGCCTGTCACCTCGTAAATTAGCGCGCACAATACTCGCCACAGCATTAGCATAATAAAAAGGGCGCACACTCACACGGCGGCCATAAATAAGGTTTTATAGTCATCGCTCTAATGCGCACAAAAATGTCGTCGGGGGACTTCAGGGAGTCGGGGGGGACAATGTCGGAGTTTGAGCATCCTGTATGTAACAGTTTGAATGACGCTTGAATTGGTTTTTGTTCACACCTCTTCTATGGCGCTAAAACAAAGCGGTAGAGCTTATTTTTAGAGTCGGTCTTTTTGGCAGTTAATTGATGGGTCCTGCGGGGCTTCACTAGAATACATCAGCTGCATCTACTTTTTGCAATGTCGTAAGTGACGACTAAGGAACTCGGGCACATTCTCAAGCGATAAGCTAGCAACTCAAGCTAGCATCATTTACTGAGCAGACTGCACCACATTCAAACCTAAATGGTTTAAGTGGTGTTCCTGTTTCTTACACCTATGTAATGATTGTAAAAAAAAAAAAAAACTCTGAAAGTTGACTGTATGTATGTACTCAACTACAATACAATGAATTCTGGCACTTAAATTAATATCGCGATGTAATTTTGTATGTCGAAGCCAAAAAGTAACTTAATTAAACAGATAAAATCACCAATAACTCAATGAAACATGGATGAAAATTCAATTATAGCGAAATTACTGAGAAATTCTAACCTATTTTACATAAATTTGCCACACAAAAATTCTCGTGGTGAAATTTGGAGTTAATATTACCGTACTAGGTATAAATGTATTATTAAGTAGACACTAGCGCCATTCCTAACTTTATAGATGTATGTAAACATCATGAAGGTAACACAAAAGAGAAATGCGATAACCGTGCATCCACAGAGCTTAAAGATAAAAGTTTTCAAATGTTACTTAGCAACATCCTAGGTACAATCTTGTACAATCCATATCAATATACATATAATAAAATTGTAACGGATCGATGTTTGTGCACGCTAATCTCAAAAACGGCTGGACCGATTTCGATGCAGTTTTTAGGAATATATTGTGACAGGTCCCACTTAACATATAGGCTACTAGGCTAGGCGTTTTTATCCCGGGAAAACGTTTTTATCCCGGATAATTTTAACATTTTTTTTTTCTGCAGTCCACGCAGACGGAGTCGCGGGCGTCCACTAGTACATTAATATGGACGCGATGACTAAAAATTAACAAACAGTAACAGAAGGCAAAATTTTTACGCCATGTTACTTAAGCAAGGGTCAGTTTACACCAAGCCGCGACGCTGCGCGCATATTTTTAATTTTATATGTATAAGTACTACACGAAAAGAGGTAAAGCTGTGTTGAGCACCGCATTCTAAATTCTCACGATGAAAATTAAATGTGTACCTTTTATTATCTATAATATTTTGAGTCGCTCTATTAAAATGCGCAATGTCGCGTCTTGTTGTGAACTAACCCATGAACTAACCCTAATATTACACAATAGTAGTGTCGCAATCACCGAACTCTACTCTACTAGTCTAGGAGACGTCATCTGAGCAATGTCAAATGTTTGCCTTGCTGTTTGCTTTGCTAACTGTTAAAAAAATGTAACTAACCCTTCCGTGCTATGTAACAGTTTTTCCCGTAGTTAGTCTACCCATCCGCGCTATGTAACAGTTTTTCCCGTAGCTAGTCTACCCTTCCGCGCTATGTAACAGTTTTTCCCGTAGCTAGTCTACCCAACCACGCAATGTAATAGTTTTTCACGTGACGGTTGTTATTCCAACGCCTCCGTGTCCTTCGTTTTTGGTAAACAGGCACTTCTGACATCGACTCCGTTTCAATTTGTTGAAGGACGGTCGCTCGGAATTTTCGACGCAATCTATCTTTTTAGGGTCGGAAGAAGCCTTGATTAAAGTTCTTTTTTACAAGTCCCGCCATTACGGCGGAAGCTATATCTCACGGAGGTTTTGGGTTCAAATCCTGGTAGGTGCAAAGTTTGGAGTGAATATCAATGTTTGTTTCCGAGTCATGGAAGTTTCTATATTATATAGTTGCTTATTACTCGTACCTGTGATTGCCTTTTTAGGGATTTCAGTGATCTTAATTTTACTAACTTAGTACTAGAGTAATACTGTATTACTAATACATTGAAAAATATGTGAATATATCATTATCTTTAATAATATATTTCTGGTATACTCGTATAAATGTAATTCTCAATAATCCCACAAGTTCGCATGAATTTCCTCAACATTATTATATATTTTAAACTGTCGGCATCGAAAGCACTAAATCTTATCTCGATGGAGTATTGTGTAAGTTAGGTCTCGCTCTGCTTGGGATCGGTCAATGCAATCTAGACCGTTCTAGTGTTATCTGGGGCCAGAACCGCGCTCCTGGGGCGATAAGAACGGGTACTAGTCATAGTAAACACAAAAACAACAGTTTAGTTTTAAGAAAAATTCCATTATTATCATTAAACTAAACTATTGTAAGCTATTGGTTGCTGTCATTTCAGTTAGTTTTTGCGGGTACCAGGGTTTATTAAATGCGGAGTTAGTACGTGCTTTACTATTGGTATTACAGATAACAAGTACAACGATTTTATTGTCTGTACTTAACTATTTCTGGAAAGAAACCGGCTTTACATACCTTCTTCTTCAGTCTATTGCAGTCCACTGCGGGACGTTGGCCTCCCCCAGGGCACGCCATAAGGCTACTGCCACGGGGGGGTTTTGCCCGTAGCCATATGTCGAAATCACATGTTCATTTTTCCAGATAGTATGTAGAATCCCTAAAAAAAACTCAGGAATGATCATACAATCTTCAAAAATAAACATGTGATTTCGAGTCTCAAATTTTGGAAATAGGGTCTTTATGGTGGGCCATTTACATAGCTTTTCGCTTAACATACCCTTTTTGTTACACCCTGTATACACACGACTGTATTCCCAAAGCCACGCTTAGCATATTGGGCCCAGATAGATAATTGACAAGTTAATAGAAAGGCCTTGGGACAATTCTTGAAAAGTCTCGAGTTGGAACGAAGCCGAATAGACGCTCAGAACAAAGCAATAATTACTTTATGGTGACACATTTCAGCACGAGACAGACATTTGTTTTCATTCTGTCATACTCGCGACCGATGCGTGCTAAAATATATCTTATTTATTACTTAAGCGATAAGTATATATTGCTTCGTTCGTTAGTGGTTGCGTTTCGGCTCAAAAATTTTCAAGAATTGCCTCCCTGATTTTCTTTGTCGACTCTTACGATATGCACAGAAAGAGATGTAGTCGATGTAAAACGTCCAAAGAAGGATTCAGACCTTATGTGCACTCTCTCCAAAGTAAACAGCCTACATAAGGTAAACTACCGTGTTTGTTTTACTACGCTACACAGTACTCGTGCAATGCGGGTTGAAAGATGTTTTGTTTTTTCGAGATTAGCCAAGCGTTGTTTTTGATTGTTTTACTCGAGGGACAATGAAAGGCTCGCCTTTTCGTTGGTTTAAAAAACACTACATAATGTGCTTATGTACTTATTCTATATTGTAGCGGTGATAGCCCAGTGGTTAAGACGTGCACCTTCCAAGCGGGAGGCGTAAGTTCGATCCCAGTCACGGGCCTGTACCAATGAATTTATTTCATGTACAGATTTTAATGTTGCAAAATTGTCACTTAGCTCGTGCCTCGGAAAGCACGTAAAACCGTTGGTCCTGCGCCTGATCTCTCTCCGGTCGTGTCGGCTTTCCGTCCCATCGGACTATGAGAGTGACGGAATAGAGAGTGCATCTGTGTTTGCGCACACACTTGTGCACTATAATATCTCCTGCGTACCTGACCAATCTCCGTAGAGATTGGTCGCCTTGGCCGAAATACGGTCGGAGAGAATATATATATTGTACACAATAAATTTTTACTACATAACGTGCTTATGTACTTATTCTTAGGCTTTATTGTACACAGTAAATTTTTCACAATTAAAGTACTCCTTTAAATTGTTTCATTTAAATGTTCCGCAATAATTACTAAAACATGGGTAGTTGACGGCAAAGGCATTGCGCCTATCATATTTCTATGGTAGACGTTTGACGGACGATTGGTGTAGTTGGTAGTGACTGCACACAGCCTGCGTCGCCTTCTGAATTCGATTCCTGCCCAAGTAGCACGACCTGCGAAACACGATATGATAAACCGATTTATCGACAACTAGCCTGTCAAATTACGATAAATATAACCTCCATGTTGAATTTTGTATAGAGACGATACGTTATCGTACGATACGATATCCACGATGCGTGATCATGCAGGGGGGCTGGTGGGTATTGATGAATATCGATGTTTGTTTCCAAGTGATGGATGTTTCTATTTCTTATCTATGTATTTATATACCATTGCTTAGTACCCATGTCACAAGATTATTCCAGTGTGGAACTAGGTTAATGTGTTGTGAAGTCCTTAAATCTGAATTGTTATGAAATCACAAGTTGTAGATACTGTCTATTAATTACAATGTTGAAATTATTGGAAACGTGCAGGGATATGATAATAGAAGTAGTTTGTATGTTATGTAGGTACTCTAAGTTTTTAACTAACTACTGAATACACTAGGACTAAAATAGAGTCAATTCAGGTATTATGCTTGCAATGGCAGATAGCATTTTTCTGTAACAGTTGGCAACATTGTTGCTATTCTATCATAGTTTTGTTCCCTGAGGTAATCGAAGGTTGCCGGCTTCACTTTATCTACTTCTATGTTCTACTTCGACATTGACAGAAAAATATAGAATTATCACAAAATATAAAACAGAGATCCCTACTACTCGTTTCTCAAAATTTTTATGAAACCACTTTCGGATTCACGATTAGCACTAATCTAATACGAAAAGCTTACTCTTTACCACTGGAGCGTGCACGTAATACAAACATTTACTCGAAAAACATAACCTTAATTCATCTGGTGCAGTCGGGTAAAATTAAAATGTAAAATGATACCAGGACTCGTAGAATGCCCGAACATGTGAAGTTAAGGACCGTATAAGTACCGTGATCTTTAAGGTCGGTACGCGTACAACTCAATGCTTATATATCAGACAAAATGCATACAAAAAATACAGACCTTAGCCCTAATGGTAGCCAATTTAAAAACACCTCTAGCGACCCCATAAATTAAAGTCCAGGGGACCGGGCGAGGCCCTCATCGAATATGTAGATGAAAATTGTCGAACCCCGCCGCCTCGGATTTGCAAAAAATATTAAGTGGTCAGCAAAGGAATGTATTCGTGAAACTTATATCCTACTAATATACTTACAAATGTGAACATTTGTATTTGGTTGGCTTGTAAAAACCAAAGAACGGATTGGAGTTCGTTGTTAATAAAAAAAACCATTAAAATATTCGACTACAGAGAACCTAACCACAAAAACTGTGACTTTAAATCATATATCTGATTTACAAGACTGAGTTGTTCAGGAATTTTTCATACTATATGGAAAAATTAAAATATGTGATTGTCTTACTTACACTGAGTCGAAATATGTAAAGCAGAACATAAGCCGAATACCTAAATTCGTGCTGAAACCAGTGACAGGACTGAACCTGATATACCTACTGGCAGATGAGATGACAAACGGGTTGCAGAATCAATCTACATGATGCTAGATTAGGCGGTAATGCCTGACATGCTGGTAATAGATCTTTGTTGACGTGCTAAGCTCGAGTTAATCTTGCTACGAAATTCAATATAGCTTGCTAATTCGATTTAGGTAATGTGTTTAAGAGGTTATTTCTTTGGATATTATAGTATTATCTTAGATTATACTGAAAACCTAATATTGGTGAGGTAGCGAAGAGATCTTTACTACTAGTTGACACTTTGTATGGATTCAATATCGTTTATATCGTATGCTGATGATAAGTTTCCATATGAAAGAACATACTCTCTTTTTTGAAGTCAGTCAATAAGGTCGCGCAAGTTGTGTCTATTTATTTATATATAGTAACCGCAATAGTACTACAATACATACCTATACAGCCAAAAGGCTTGTATTTGAATCCACGACCTTCGGACTACAGGGCCGCGGGGTGCCAAACACATTGTGCTACATCACATATCAATTATTATGTGGTTGCTGACTTGCTCTTTTTACACGACTGTGTCAGAAAGAAGGTTATGTTTCTCGAGTGTTTTTATGTATGTATATTTATTTGACAGGGGTTTGCAAAACTTATTTCGTCTAACGCCCACTTTGAAAATCAGTAGCGTTCCCCATTTTATTTCACCTTTAAAATGTCAATAGCATATTAGTTGCGCTATTTTTTCTGGGGTCTTAACTGACGTTATCGTCCACTTTGGGAAAGACTGCTCTAGAACCTAAACGGTTTGTCGCATTTGAGAGTTCAGCTTGAGATTCGTCTTAGTCATGAGTGAAACTGGGTCAAAATTTTTACGCTTCTTCTTCTTCAGCCTATTGCAGTTCACTGCTGAACGTAGGCCTTCCCCAGGGCATGCCACAAGGCTACTGCCACAGGGGGGTTTGCCTATAGTCACCACGCTGGGCAGGCGGGTTGGTGACCGCAGTGTGATTTTCGGACTATGTTGTCAGTACGGGAGGTTCTGCTGCCCACCTCCCGGAAACCATTAATCGCCTCGTACGATACCCACGGGCAGGCAGCGGTGGTACAAACTCTACTCTGCCGGCACCACGACATTCATGAAATAAATGGGATTATTTACCATCTGATAAGTACGGGTAAACTTGGTATCAAATTAGGCACAAAATGATTAAAATACTGAACGGTAACGACCAAAATTATGCTAACCCTTTTACCTAAAATCTGGAACAGAAAATATTCGTTTCGCTGAATTCCTACAACTTTCCAGAGTTCCAGCGTTCCAGAATTCCATTATATGAAAACTGTATTCCACATGCAACATTGAAACTAGTACGATTGCGACTCACGTACCAAATGTTCACTATTCTCTAAGGTAAAGCAGATTCTGTAGATACGCTCTTTTGGTTTGTGAAGTCGCCCGAAAAGCCGGCGACTGAAAATGTCAGGTATTCTGATATTTTCCTCGTCTTTTTATTATCACAGTTGGTCCTGGGATCTATGTCTGTTTATATGTGCTTTTTCCGGTGGGTAACATTTTTATGTGACAAATGGTAGCTTGCATCGTGCAAATTCACTGAGCTCTGTGGCGTAAGCTGAAGCCGCTCTACCGATAGATTTCTGAGACTTTAGACTGGGATCATGTCCCAGGAATGTCCTGTTGTGACATCCACCACTTCAAGACATGTATCTAGGACTGTCTTATTTCGGTGTTGCGATTGTCAAGAAGGACACTTCAGTTACCATTCTTTCTTCGGGCCTTTTATTTTAACTTTGTATCTTTCCAAATGATAGAAATAATGATAGAAAAGTGACTAGTACCAGAAAATGGACTTTTCCAACATCAACATCAAGGTGTTTATTATGTATCTTACGTAGAACATGCCCCATAAATGGATGGAGGGTCTATGTAAATTCCTTCAGCAATTTTCAAACGAATAACTCAATCCGAAGCATGGAATCTTAAAAATTCTGGCACTAAAGTGAACGAGTCACCCAAAACTATTATTGCACGTTTCTTTCCGAAATTTGAGGAATGCTGAAATAATTCTGTTGGGCATTTGCAAATATACATATGTGAAGTTTTTGTCTTAATTATTTACATTTCTTTTGAAACTTACGCTCGTCGTAACTTTTGCCTTGAGAGATGGTATTTTTTTATAAACTTGAGTGTGGCTGAACTTTGAGGCAATGATTTATTGTTTAAAGAGTTTGAAGGAATACAAACCAACAAGACTAGATCATAGTGTTGTTACCCTTACGAGGCGAATCAAAATTATAACATATATTGCGTAACGGGAGTGTTTGAACAAAGTCGCGGGCGAATAGTATATCATAATAGAAATGTCTTACTGCCAAACCCACATCGAAGGGCGTGGAATTCGGATATCCACAACTTAATATGTGTCTGTCTATATAGATTTACTTTTAGTATTTTAATCTGACAAGGTATGTGGTGTAGGTATGTCATTTACTGAAAGGGACGAATTTTGGTATTCCTGGCATTTCCAAGATCTAATAATAGTTTACTCTAGAGATAGGTTAAAGGTCGGAAGGTTAATTACAAACATATAGGCGTAGAAAGATGTTGAAAGGTGATCAAACGATGAAATTTTCTGACTTGCAAGAAGCTTTAACTCGCTGGTTTCTTGTAGCGATTGTAGGTAGTGCAAGTGCTTGTTTTCGCAGTTATGAGTTATTAGATCCGAGGGTCAGTGCAGGGTGTAGGGCCCGGTGGTGGGCGCACCCATAGTGAATGTTTAAACTTCCGAATTGTAACGCTTTATACAATTTTATTTAATTTAGAAGCTTTAACATTTACATACATATAAACCCACCTGCCCAGCGTGGTGACTATGGGCAAAACCCTCTTGTGGCAGTAGCCTTTTGGCTTGCCCTGGGGGAGGCCTACGTCCAGCAGTGGACTGCAATAGGCTGAAAAAGAAACACGGCTGTGGTCTCATGTCACGTGAGAGAGGGAGATGAGTGACATTGGCGGAAAATGAACTAATAATTGGGTATGAGAAATTAAATTAATCAAAATTTAAACAGAAAGAAGACTGGACATTGAACTCCACTGACCTTAGATATCTCATAAATCAGTTAGGTCTATAAAAATCTATAAAACTCATGAACTAGTCTACCAGAGCCGGGTTCAGCGACCTCACCTAATTTAGGCCAAGATTCAGCAACAAAGGGCCCGTTGTTATAGGTCGGTGCTGAGGTTGATGACCGCTAGTGTCTGGTACAAGTGGATTGTTGTCTATGAGTTATTAATGATATTACACTTCAGATTATGTTACTTTTAACCATAGACAAAGCCCTTCAAGACGCCGTAATACCCATATACCTACAGGATCATAGTGGACTTGTCATTAATGATGATGATGCTAGGATATAACAGAGACTCAAAATCAAATGATTAGTTTCTAGATTGTATTAAGTGGACATTATACCAAGTTAGCTGGTAGAGAATGTCAATAGAGGCATTAATTTCGTCCTTGTTTGATAATTTGTAAAACTTCTTTGGCCATTCCTCTTTGGTCCACGTTCGTAGTTGATTTCTAACCAATTTAACAAAATCACTACCTATTATCTATACTTAATATTATAAAGAGGAAAACTTTGTTTGTTTGGTTGTAATGAATAGGCTCCGAAACTACTGGACCGATTTCAAAAATTCTTTCACCGTTAGAATCCTTATTGGATCTGGATGAACATAGGCTATAAGAATTTCCCGATATTCCCACGGGAAGGCGACCAACGGGAATTTAATATTTTTTACGAAAACCGCTATACATATGAAGCTGAAATCAGGCATATATGTTCATTGGGGACAACGAGGAAGGACTAAAAACGGATTTCCCGAAATTCCCACGGGAAGGGGACTAACGGGAATTCATAATTTTTACGAGAACCGCTATACATATGAAGCTGAAATCGGGCATATATGTTCATTGGGGACAACGAGGAAGGACTAAAAACGGATTTCCCGAAATTCCCAAGGGAAGGGGACAAATGGGAATTCAAACGGATTTCCCGATATTCCCACGGGAAGGGGACAAACGGGAATTCATTTTTTTACGACAACTGCGATACATATGAATTTGAAATTGGACCTGTATGTTCATTAGGGACTGCGAGGGAGCACTAAGAACGGATTTCCCGAAATTCCTATGGGAAGGGGAGTTACGGGAATTTAATTTTTTTACGAAAACAGCTATTTATACGAAGCTGAAATCGGATTAGGGCTACAAGGAAGCTCTAAGAACGGATTTCCCGAAATTCCCACGGGAAGGGGACCAACGGGAGTTCCAAATTTAAACGAAAACCGCTGTACCTACATATAAAGTTGTATCTATGTATTGATATGTACCGAAGCGAAGCGAGGGCGGGCCACTAGTAAAATATAAAATGCTCGTGTCACAGTGTTAGTTACCATACTCCTCCGAAACGGCTTGACCGATTCTTATGAAATTTTATACGCATATTCAGTAGGTTTGAGAATCGGCTACTATCTATTTTTCATAACCCTTCTACGCAATAAGCGACATCCACGCGAGCGGAGCCGCTGGCAACAGCTAGTAAATTATAAAACAAAGTCGCTACCCGCTGTCTGTCCCTTTGAGTGCTATAAGATCTTTAAAAGTACGTTACGGATTTTGATGCAGTTTTAATAGATAGAGTGATTCATGAGGAAGATTTATATGTATAAATAGGGACACGCCCCATTTTTTTTTCTGAAAAAAAATAATAAAGCGGGACGAAGTTTCCCGTGTAATAGAGCAATGACATATACATATATTCATATACAGGACATATATTATTACGTTATTCGACTTCGTATAACAAAAGAAAAACTAAAAATCATTAGAATTCTCAATACATATACTTACCAAATATTCCACCGATAATAATACCCCGTCATATTCATCAAAATAAAACAATTTTCTACCAAGGTACACATTATACATTACGCATAAAACTTCGACTTCCGTCTGACGTATCGAGCCGAATAAGTTTTTCAGCATTTGTTACGAGTAGTTCCCAATCATATTTCCATGATACGATATATGAATATTTTATTCGAGAGTGGATAAGAACACGTGAGATTTGTTAACTTGATTTTAATATATTCTATGTAAGTGTGTTAAAACTAGAAGCCAGTATAAAAAAACTATATCTCAGATGAAATTAGCTCTATATGCATTAGAAGAGTAGTAAAGTAACAGTGCGTTACTTTTCTATAATATTTCTATGTAATGAACTACCTTTTAGAGAGTACGAATAAGTTCCATAAGCTATTGAAGTAAATGCCACATCTATACAGGGTTATTTTTGGTCGTCAACGTTCCCGAAAACTACGGAATCTTCTCAACATCACGATCATTTTTCTCCATGGAAGCATACCTGGGAAGTGTCTGGTTATTGGGGTCCCAAGATATTAGGGTCCAAAGTTGAGAAAATAGACTGCGTTTTTCTGCATAAATATGCGCATAGTCGCGCGTAGCAAGATTTTTATCTGTCTATGAAAAAACTAGCACAAACACTGGACACTATAAATTAATAATTAATAAAAAAAATATTACATGGTTTCCTAGCATTTTCTTTGGCATAAACTTACTTTATTTGATCTATAGAGTACGTGCCCTTTGTTAAGGGTGGCAATATCCTGTATATCCTAGCATAGCTCATTGAGCATATCTGTAAGTGTACTAGATAATGAACAGAAGGATAACAACAACTGAAACTACGAGTACTGTACAAATAAACGCTGCAGTACTTACCAGACGTCACGTTTTGCATAGCGGGGACAGATGAAAATGAACAGTGACAAGTTGCTAGCTTATCGCCCGAGTTCCTTAGTCGACTCTTCCGACATGCACGGAAGGAGGTGCAGTTGAAATATTCTAATAAAGCCCCGCATCAACACAGGATCAGTGAGAGAATAAACTTGAATACAATATTAATTCCACATCAGATAAACTATCTCCAATGCAATTTCAAATCAATTTCATTCTATATATATATTTATGTATATAGTAGCAAAACCAATAGATAGTAATAATGCAAGAAGGAGCAATGCATAACAGACATAAGGAAAACATTACGACAATCTGTCTGTCACATATCCTGTTTGGGTATGTTTTCGTATACTAAAATATCTCCGAGAGACACATGGAATAACCAGATAGATATAGAAACTCCATCAGTTTTATACTTGTACCACACCTCATTGATTACCCCTCTTCGGCTAACTGCCGGAGCTCACAACTTGGACTCTCATACTCGTTAGCGAGCAATCTACGACTCTCCCCAACAGCAGTTACGAACAGCTCACCATTTCGAGTACCATTGCTGGGTATGTAAATAGAAAAACAGAAGGAGCCGATTTAAGCAATCGATGGAGAGCGCGGAAAGTTTTGGTCTATTAGATACGGCTAGATTATGCTGAGTCTTGTGCAGTTTAAATGCTTCAAAATGTGCGGGAATTTGAATTTTTATGGTGGACATTTAGCAGTGTAAGGAAATAGATCTGCTTTTAACTGCGATTTGTCTGTCCAATGCAGAAATATTAGAGCCATATCTATTTTATTGGACAAGTTCTTGGATATGGGTTTTCTATGTAAACATTATACAGGGTGATTTTTGGTCGTCAACGTTCCTGAAAACTACGAAATCTCCTCATCATCACGATCATTTTTCGCCGTGGAAGCATACCTGGGAAGTGTCTAGTTACCAAGATATTAGGGTCCAAAGTTGAGTAAATAGAGTAAATAATTAATATCTGTCTATGATAAAACTAGCATAGACGCTGAACACTATAAATTTCGACCGATCAAGTAATAAAAAAAACTTACATCGTTTCCCAGATTTTTTTTGGCATAAACTTACTTTATTTCATGTATAGAGTACGTACCCTTCGTTAAGGGTCGCAACAAAAAACACCTGTATATTACAAATAACCATTAGTATTTTTTTGGGCAGCCTTTAGATTCTGGTTATACTGGGGAAAAAAAATATTTGTATAAGTCATAGCTTGCCCCATTAAGAAAGGAGTGGAACGTACATAAAGAATATCTTGGAAAGTAGTGGTGGTGTTAAGAGATGTGTCAGCAGGACCGTAGTAAATGGAGATCTCTGCCTACCCCTCCGGGAAAGAGCCGTGATTATAAGTATTAATGAAACTTAAACTAGAATATACTACTGATCACCACTTCACCAAAAGCAATGTTGCCATAGACAAACAACCTTTACAATCTCCAAACTCAAAAGTGTAACTCATCCATCAATAACTATAGCCAAAGCATCAGACAATGGCACGCTAATGTTATGACTGATGACACTAATACATCCAACAACAAATAACGGATGAAGACAAAACGATCGAGGACTCGGAACCCATAATCCCATTAAAGAAAACTTTAAAGAGCTATTCGAGAACTTCGAAACATTCACAATTAATTTGCAGGAGCTACTTGTTTACAAACGCCTTGATAAATAAAAGTTTTGTCGTCACTTGTTGTAACGGAAACGTAAAATTAATACCAAACTCGTTTGTACGAGTATATGCCGAAGGCTTTGTTAAATGCGCCGTAAAAGGTATTGCTGTTATGAAAGGTTTGACTTTTGGAAATCATTACTTGTCTGCTATATTTCCAGCACTTTGTCTTTAATACACTCTGAGTTCTTTACACACTCAGTTCTTTAAAAGTCACTTGATACGTCCCTCGGGATTTCTTATACTTTATTTTATAGCCCTCTTATGTTACTAAGGAGTTATGAAAGGTATCTAACACATTCTTCGTTAAAATACACATAGGCACATACCTATTAGAACAGCATTAATCGTGTGTCAATACAGTCAATATAGCGCAATAAAACATAGATAGGCCTACACACACATTTTAACTGCAAATCAAAAGACTGTCATTCATTACAGCTAAAAGACATATTTACATGGATCCCCATAAATACCCTAAGAATATCCATTAGCGAAGTAATAAACAATTAGGAAAGTGTAAATACAGATGCGAATGGCAGATTAAGTTCATCCGTTCCTTCACTCTTCTCTCGACACCCGCCTAGCACGGACGTGCTTGTGCTTGTTCCGCGCTTGCATTTAAAACTCGACTACTAAAGTTTACATGTGTGCAAAGTGATATTGAGTTGGTGTGTGTTGTTTTTGATAGTCTCCGCCCAAAAGTGTGTGTGAAGAAGACCGTGCTAGCTGGAAAAGCGAGATAACAAACTGCATCTGCGTTCCTTATCGCATAAGGTCTCCTGGCGATACCCGCCCCTTCTGCATGACCGAGACACTTAGATCCTGCGAAAACGAAACAACCAGCTGCGCCCGCGCCTAACGTCGTAGAAAAATTCCATAAAATCAAGCTCCTCCCCATTGCTGGAACGTGACAGACATATCGACTACAAGCAGGACAACTGACTGTTCCTGCGTCGTTACTTCAACTCAATTAGGCCTACAAATTAATTTAGGCCTACAATCCTTATCATGTCACACCTACAGACACCGCCATTTCAATCGCCTAACCCGAACTATAATACAACTTCTAGAAATATATCTCCTAATAGTGGGCTTTATTCCTCTGACCCTCAGCTTTACAAACCACCTGACAGTGTGGAGGGAATTTCCGGGACACCTGTCTATGTTCCGCAGCGTTACAACAAACGTCCCCGAGCCGACACATCGGTACTGTCTGAATTTTCTGTCTTCAGGGAAGAAATAAAAGATATGATTACGACACTTATCAATGCCCAAAAGCAAGACCTATTAAGTATTACAACAGACCTACAGGATATTAAGGGGATAAACAACAACATTGATTCAACCTTGACCTTATTAACAGCGCAAAACGAAGAATTTCGTAAAAAAATCTCAGTACTTGAGCAGCAAACCAAAAAAGATCGCGAGTACATAAGTATCCTTGAAAATAAGGTAGAAGATCTACAAAGAAGCTCTCGGAAGACGTGTCTCGAAATTAAAAATGTGCCGAAAAAAGCTCAGGAGTCCAGACACGACTTAATGGCTTACGTAACTAACCTTTCTAAAACTATACAATTGGATATGAGTGACCGAGATATAAACGATATTTTTCGATTAAGAGCTAAGAACGAGGACGAGAAAAAACCTGCCATTATCGTAGAACTACGCTCGGCCATTCTTCGAAATGACTTTTTAAAAAAGGTCAAGGACTTTAACACCACAAACAAAACGCGAATTCAAGCTAAACACCTAGGTTTCACTAGTCTAGAGGACACTCCTATCTTCTTATCGGAACAGCTGACAATGAAAGGCTCTAGACTATTTTTCCTTGCCCGAGACCTTAAAAGAACTAATAAGGTCAAATACTGCTGGATAGCGCACGGGAAAGTCCTAGTGAGACAAGACGACTTCTCAAAAATTATCCACATTCAAGATGAAGCTCAAGTGAACCAACTAAGACAAGAAAAATGACTATTTAAGCGTACTAAACATACTGTTTTCCTAGCATCTACTCTTAAACTTAATTTATACTTGCCACTGTTACTTTTTATACCTATTATTACTAACATTCTTACCAACACTAAACCCATTAATACTACACTCCTACCACAATTACAACGTCACACCACCTTACACTATATCACAATACACAGACAATACCCCCACACACACAAACATATAACTATACATCCATTCACTACAAACATCCTTATCGCATTATTTTCTTGCATAACTCGATCAATCCTTATTTGCATACCACTGATAACTAGGCCTACATTAATGCTTATTGATACGACTTCAGTTTCTTTGATTTTCTTTGATGGATAGTTTTACCAACTTATTAGAAATTGATGGGCTTAAACCTGCAGAATCAATAAAATGTAATATCCAGGATCTTAAACTGGACCAGTCAGTTGACTACTTTACCATAGCCACTCAGAATATCGCAAGCGTATATAAAAATCTTGATGATCTCCAATTAACCCTCACACAATTAATAGTCGAAGTTGACATATTGCTTTTAACCGAATGTAGACTACACCCAACAAAAAATACCCCACAAATTATAAATAATACCTCATACCAAACTAATAATCAACTTAACCAAAATGACGGTGTTGTTGTTTACATTAAAAATAATTTTACTGCCAAAGTTATGGAAATAAACTTACTCAATGCTACTGGACTACAAATTGAAGTAAATAATTACATTATACTTGGTATATATCGTTCTCCATCCCATATAAACGCTAGCAATTTCATAAATTCTCTTGATTCTCATCTCGAAACACTGAAAGACTTTAAAAATATACTAATTATTGGTGACATTAACATCGATCTTATTATATCCCCTAAAGAGAAAGCATACGAACGGAGAAATAGATTAAATTATTTGAACGCACTCTGTTCACATGGTATCATGCCCGCTCATCTACTTTCTACAAGAGGCGACAGTTGCTTGGATCATATCCTATTAAGACTAGACAAAAATAATAACTCGGCTTATGCTGCTGTCCTAAATACTACAGTTACAGACCATAATCTTGCTGTTCTATTTATTAAACAGAAGACTAAGGTATTAATGTCGTCACATAGGTGCAAAATGGTAACAAATTATGAAAACGCTTACAACAGTCTTATCTCAACAGATGTCTCGTTTCTGAGCCTGTGCAATGATCCAAATACTTACGCAAATGCACTTATAGACACTATAAAAGCGGCCATTCGCAAAAATTCTAAATTTTCTCTATTTCCTAAATGCAAAAGAAGCCTAAAACCATGGATCAACTCCGGTTGTTTAAAGTGTATAACATTAAGAAATAAAATGCAACTGAAGTTAAAATTAGAGCCACATAACCAAATTCTAGCTATCACATACAAACGGTTCAGAAACTTTTGTTGTAATCTAATAAGAAAGGCTAAGAGAATGTACTACAAAGATAAAATTAATAAATCTATTAAAAAGTCTAAAAATCTCTGGAAAACTATAAATGAAATTACTCAATATAGGCCTCCTAGAACTCCTAACACTGACTTGCTTAATATAAAATCCTCCCCACAATTATCAACAGACTACGTAAATGACTACTTTGTTAATGTAGGAAGAAGTTTGGCGCAGAATATATTAAGCGGTAATGACCCTTGTGAACATGATGCCTTTAAATATTATTCTCACCCGTACTCGTTTGTGCTACTAAATACCTCTTCTCAAGAGGTGGATTCCGTTCTAACAAGCTTAGATTCTAGTAGTGCCCCTGGTTGGGATGCCATTCCGACTCAGTTCCTAAAAATATCCAGGAACTTTCTGGTCCCCATCATCACTGATCTAGTTAACATAATTTTTAAGTCTGGGATCTTTCCCGATTGCCTCAAACGCTCCTTAGTGACTCCTGTCTACAAGGGAGGTAACAGAGACGATGTAAGCAACTACCGCCCTATATCTGTGTTGACATCTATATCAAAAATTGTTGAAAAACTAATAAACTCCAGACTAGTTAACTACATGAATAAAAATAATACCCTATCATATTCTCAATACGGTTTTAGAAGTGGACGGTCAACGCAGGATGCCATTATTGATCTCACCTCTTGTATATCTAGTAACGTCGATAGGGGATACAAATGCTTAACAGTCTTTCTTGACCTTAAAAAAGCATTCGACACCATTTCTGTGCCTATCCTTGTGGAAAGGCTTGAGAGACTGGGAATCCGTGGTACTGCTTTGTCTCTTCTAAATAGCTACCTAACAAATAGGAAACAGGCAGTTAAAATTGACCAGTTTCACAGTGAGGAGAAACATGTCACTTTTGGTGTCCCGCAGGGGAGTGTCCTTGGTCCAACGCTCTTCCTAATATATATTAATGAGTTATGTAACCTTAGTGGCGTTGGAGGAAGGATATTCTCCTATGCTGATGACACAGCTATTGTTTTCTCTGAAAAGACTTGGGATAAGGTAAAACTGACGACTGAGAGAGGGTTAGCTAGAGTTTTTAACTGGCTTAATTGTAACCTTTTAACCCTAAATGTTGATAAAACAAACTTTATCTGCTTTGGACCTTATTTAAACTCTCAGCCAAATCAAAACTTCAATATCTCGTTACACAACTGTCATTATACTGATTTCTCAAACTGTAACTGTCCTTCTATTGAAAAGGTTAATTGTGTAAAATACCTTGGGGTTATGGTGGACCAGAGATTGTGCTGGCATCCGCAATTGGAATTAACTTTCAGCCGAGTTAGGAAACTGACATGGGTATTTAAATCGCTAAGATATGTGATGGACAAAGACGTGTTGAATAATATATATGTTGCTCTGGCACAATCGGTTTTGACGTACTGCATTCCCGTCTGGGGGGGCGCTAACAAAACGAACTTTCTACATTTAGAGCGCGCACAGAGGTCCTTGATTAAGGTAATGCATTTTAAACCCTACAGATTCCCTACTGACAGCCTTTACACCATCAGTAAACTGCTGTCAGTTAGGAAACTATATATAGTTAACCTAATTGTAAAGTATCACAAATCCCTGCCCTACGATTCCACCCTTCAGAACAAGAGACGAAATGACCTGGTGGCTCCTTCCTTCCCCACCCGCTCGGTCTTTGCTAGACGTCAGTATAGAGCTCAAGCTCCTTACATCTATAACAAAATCAACCGAATTTTACAAATATATCCTCTGCCCATGAGACCGTGTAAAGCGTACCTAACTCGGTGGCTGTATACGCTTGGATATGACGAAGTGGAAGATCTTTTAAAAAGAGTTATTTGATCAATAAGCCTTACCACTAAACATTTTTCCATTCATATAACATATATGGATAAGTTTTCACGTTGATTTATTTTTATGGCATGAACAGTTAGACCTCAAGCTAATAGTTTCACCATGGATGTCGATCGTTCTACATATAATACCTCTGCCGAAATTCCGAAACTGGGTAGGTCCACCACAAACACACTCACACATATTCTCATAGTTATACATACCTACACACGCACTCATCCTCACACACATAACCTCACACCCATAACCTCACACCAACACACACACACACGAACACACACACACACCAATACACACACACACACACACACACACACACACACACCAACACACACACACACACACCAACACACACACACCAACACACACACACTCACACTCCACAATGTAAACTATATATAAACGGAAGAGGGTGGCTTTCCCACTACAAGTGTCTATGACTACTTACCGGGAAGCCCCTACTACTATTTGTATTGGATTCTTTTAAATAAAAAACCATTTATTTATTTATTATTATTTATTTATTATTATTTAAATACCCTAAGAATATCCATTAGCGAAGTAATAAACAATTAGGAAAGTGTAAATACAGATGCGAATGGCAGATTAAGTTCATCCGTTCCTCCAGAAAGGTATCAAAATAATTCCCATTTAAAGAAGCGATAGAAGGGAGAGGCGATAGGATCGTTTATTGAAGCACTTTAAAGGATTCCGAACAGCCCGCCGATTCTACTAATCTATTGTAACTGAAACGTAATCGTAACGCCAACTTTGTGAGCATCGAGCGAAGAAATATTAACCGTGTTATTACAAAAAAATAAAAAAATAGGTAAACATTGTTTAAGCTAAGCATTGGCTAAATTTGAGAAACATTGCATACGTTTTGAAGTCAAATGACATTTTTCTCTCAACAGTGTCTAATTTTAGTGTACACTGAAGAATAAAGGCAGAATTTAGTACACCGCAGACATGTGTTTTTACTCCGTCATGCTGCTGACTGCTAAAATGTACCTTAATCCAAAAAAGAAGTAACTTTCGCACAATATCGCTCCGCGCTTGCACAAAACGCAGCGTCTGCGTTCAGCTACGTTTTTGCTGAAATAAAGTAGTAAAATTGAACTACAGTTGGCGACAGAATGCAGAAGGGGGTTTATTATCAATAATTATTCGTCGGAGGCTAACATGATTACAAAAGGGAACGATTAAGGGCTGCCTTTTTGGGTTTTAAGAGGTATTGTGAAATTTCTTTGGTGCTTTGTTACAGTATATTGTAGGTAACTTAGCTAAATAGGTTATCATTTACGGATATAACAAAAAGAAAAGAAACAAAATTCTGATTTGGGGAATGAATAGTAGCGAACTGATAAAGATTACTTTTGTCTCGGTTCACTTCTTTTCTGAAAAATAGAGTAGACGGAATCGAAGAGGAACAGTATATGGTATATTATATGGATTGAAATTATGAATATTCATGTAAAAGTTTAATCTATACTAATATTATAAAGCTGAAGAGTTTGTTTGTTTGTTTGTTTGTTTGAACGCGCTAATCTCAGGAACTACTGGTCTGATTTTAAGTAATAATTTTGAGAAAACCCTTATAATCAACCTAAAGTATAAACATAATATAGTTAGGTACAAACCTATAGTTAGGTAAAAGCTATGTGACAAGGATACCTAAAGATGAAAAACATTATTAGATTTTTTGCGACACCACATCCTACTATAATATATTTTCTGCACGTGATGGAATGCACACAGTGGAAAATAACGTTACACGCAGGCGGCCATCTTTGCCCAAGTTATTTTTCACCGATGACTTGCTGGTACACTTGAAATGGGGTATTAACTCGAGCCGTTGAGCCGTCAGAGGCTCACTAACAAACAGTAGAATAACAAGGCTTGATGTCGAGTCATCTTGGAAACCACAGAAATCTGAATACATAGATAGGCTTCAGACCGTTGTTCGAGTCCCTAATCATATACAGGATGTAGGTGACAGCAAGGCAAATACTGAAATGCTGAACAAGCACCATTGTGTTGAGTTATACGTTAGTATAAAATTATTAATAAAGAAAAATTCTTCACCCGAGTGGGAATCGAACCCCCGACCGCTGCAAACCGTGCCAGCCGCTATAACCACTAAGCCACCTGGTCAATTACTCGGATGACGAATTTTACCATCTCTTTTCTAAATTACATATTGGCAACGTTATTCTTCATCCCGATAGCTATACACTAGCCAAATCTCGGCAAACAATGCTGAATCCCTCAGCACGATGTTTAAAGATGAAACGATGAACCATATCCTAACGGATTATATTAATGGAGAAGTGTTTTTATAAATTTATCTTAGTCAAGATATTATATATTATAAAATTATTAATAAAGAAAATGGAAAAAATTCTTCACGCGAGATCGAACCCCTGACCGCTGCAAACCATGCCAGCCGCTATAACCACTAAGCCACCGGGTCAATTATACGATTTATACGATAGTGTTATTACCAGCAGGAAATGTATATTTGATTTGATTTTAAGTAATCTTTGCTGACCGCGCCGATCCTGTGACTAATTAAATGGGCTTATTGGTTATTCTGTGACACATTGCTGTTTTTTGGAACCCTTGTGACTCCCCATTAGAGTTGATCAGTTATTTGAACTTTTTTACGGGAAACTTTTTTTTGAAAATCGTTTTTGGTTAAAATTTTATTTTATAGTCATTATCTAAGGTCTAATTAAACGAGTTAAACTATTTTTACCTGAAAATTTGAAAGAAATGTCGGAAAAATTAGGAATTTTCCTGCGAAAATTTTCAGTCTTTCCGGCTTAGAATCATAGTCTGAAGTCATAGTATCAATATTTGCCTGTCTGTCACAAACACCCTGTAGGTAGACCTATACAGGATGTAACAGAAAGGGTATGTTAAGCGAAAAGCTATGTAAATAACCCATTATAGAGAACCTATTTCCAAAATTTGAGACTCGAAATCACATGTTTATTTTTCAAGATTGTATGAACATTCCTGAGTTGTTTAGGAATTCTCCATACTATCTGGAAAAATAAACATGTGATTTCGAGTCTGAAATTTTGTGGGTAGGTTCCTTTTAGTGGGCTATTTACGTAGCTTCTAGCTTAACATACCCCTTTTGTTACATCCTGCATACAAAAGGTATGTTTCCAAAAATGGGGTAGCCGTAACTGAAGATCATACTCGTACAACCATATTTAGAATAGCGGGGTCAGTGGGGTAAGCACGAACCTTTTTACGCGGCGTAACGCTAGCGACTCGCTAGCAAAATCTATGGGAATTGACAGTTTGACGCTACCGTTACGGACTATAAAACTTCCCTATAAGACGCCCCTAACTTCCTTAGTTGACTCTTACCACATGCACGGATGGAGATGCAGCTAATGTATGTTAAGACCCGAATCAGTACAGAAACAATTCCTATTCCTAGAGAAGAACATATTGAAGATCTACAGTAGAAAAAAGGAATGTCTCCGCTGAGGATCAGAAATGCCGCTTCCATGGCGTCCTGCTCCAAGATCTATAGATAAAGCACTCATATGACGACCGATTGGTGTAGTTGGTAATGGCCCTGCCTGCGACGCCATAGGTCCTGGGTTCGAATCCCGGTAGGTGCAAACATTGATGTGATGAATATCGATGTTTGTTACCGAGTCATGGATGTTTATATACTTATCTATGTATTTATATACCGTTGCTTAGTACCCACGACACAAGACCTTAGGGATCTTAGTGTGGGACTAGGTCAATATGTTGTGAAGTGTGTGAATATTTATTTATTTATATTTATTAAAAAAAAAAATGAAACGAATAAATAAACGACATAATTTTTTTCTGCATAACGCATCCACGGTCACCCCTCAAGCTATCTTTCTATATCTATGTTAGACATGACATACATCAGTGGTCAACTCTATCAAAATGACTTCTGAGATGAAGTATTGTCAATATAGTTAATAAAATAACCGAGGATATTTAATAAGAATATCTGTTAATGATCTTGCCTGTATTAACTAGTAGCTTGAATTAATGATGTGCTATCAATAGAGGTAGAAACCAATACTGATTGGGTACAACAAAGCGATCATCAGGCAACGGCGAAGACGGTAAGCACCATTTATATTGGAAAGACTGGATATTGATTAATACATACAGACATACACGGCTGTGTTCCCGCCCCCTGATTACGTAAAAGCAATAGCAAAGCCGAAGTAAAGCGAAAGCGAAAATTGTGCAATATTCGCATTGAAACGTCAAAGTTCCTTTGAAATTCATTTTACGTAATACGAATTTGAAATCAGCGATTTTTGTAAAATTTTCGCTATTGCTTTGCTTTTGCTAGTTAGGTTATAAGGGGGCCGGAACGGGGTAGCCAGAACTACGAAACCCCATAGACCTGTTTATAATAGTGGCGAAAGATGTAAATAATCAGTTACAAGTTGCTAGCTTATCGCGAGAATGCCCGAGTTCCTTAGCCGACTCTAACGATATGCACGGAATGAGATGCAGGTGATGTATTCTAGTACAGCACCGCATCAGCAAAGGAAAATTTTATGTAACAATACATACATACATAATAATCACGCCTCTTTCCCGGAGGGGTAGGCAGAGATCACGGATCTCCATTTGCTACGATCCTGACACACCTCTTTCGCTTCATCTACTTTCATGATATTCTTCATGCACGCTCGTCGGTTTAGGGTACTCTTGACCTGACCTTTCTTTAGAATTTAATGTAATTATAAATATGTAACAATAAAATATCTAATATACAGGTTTCTGAAAACTAACGTTCACATCATAATTGACATTTTACTATTTTACGTAAAAACTACCGACATTTGAAGAGCACATAGGTACAGGTCACGCGGATGATGTCGCGGGCGTTAGTTAGGTAGGCAGTAGCATAATATTATCACAAGTGCGGTCCAGAGTTCGATATCGACAAGCATCACGATAAGCTTGCTTCTAGAACAATCCATCAAACATAATCGCACCTGGCTGAGTCAGCAGTTTTTGAAACTATAGCTCCACGGGCCAGTCACAGTTAGTACACGTAGCAGTAGTACATCTTTAATCCAAATTTATCCATAATGCAAGTATTAGTCCATACTTATCAAGTATAATATTGTAAGAAAAAAGTGAACATTGTACACTCAAGAGTAGGTATTCGGTATGCATCGTACAACAAATACGTAACGAGATAAGAATTTTAAATGTATTTATTATTATGCAAGTAATGACCTATTACTAATGAAAAGTAAAATGTTAAAAGTCTCCTATCCGTCGTGGACTTCCATGTCGGACGAAGCAGTAATAGTTCGAGTCATTAAGTCATTAATTCGAGTCATTTTATATTATAAGTATTTGTATAAAAGCGGAGATAGGCTCACCTATCAACAGGCACACTGCACATTTGCACACATTGCCTTTGTACCGCCTCTACGAGGTGCCATTACGTTCGATATAAAATGTCAAAAATAAGTAAATAATAAAGTTGTACCACTGGTTTACCTCCACTACGGTCCGATATAAAAACGTTTCGTATCCAGTATCCCCGAGGGGCTAATCTGTGATACGGTAAGCAGTTTTTGACACGCGAACTGTAATTACTAGTTCTGATTGTATTTATTATCGGAGCAAAGTTTGCTTCTATCGGGGGAATGGTAAGAGATGAAAGGCGATGACTAGATGTGTAATGGAGTCTGCCCACTGATTCTAACATCATCGTCAGCCTATTGCAGTCCACTGCTGGACATAGGCCTCGTAGGTATGTGTGTGTATATTCAAATGTATCATGTTGTAAATATATCTATACTAATATAATAATAGTATAAAGCTGAAGAGTTTATTTGTTTGAATGCGATAATCTCAGGACCTATTGGTCCGATTTGAAAAATTATTTCAGTGTTAAATAGCCCATTTATCGAGGTAGGCTATAGGCTATATAGCAACCCG
The DNA here is from genome assembly GCA_014607495.2 of Carposina sasakii. NCBI lineage: Eukaryota > Metazoa > Arthropoda > Insecta > Lepidoptera > Carposinidae > Carposina > Carposina sasakii. The sequence continues at coordinate 4,516,949 of CP053161.1, forward strand.
CCTCGGCTTCGGACAGGTTGAATGCCCCCTCACGCGGACGAAGTTGTGGACGGCCGCTAGTAAATAATAACTTTGTTACTTTTACTGTATGTATAGTGCCCTGTTACCTCAAGTGCGTATTTGCTGAAGACCAAAGTGTGAAAAAATTCTACGAACTCTAACTGGCGTAATAGAGTGAAAAGTATAAGAAAATATGTATATTATGCGTCCTAACCTCGATACAGGTCAAAAAACGGAATAGAGCTAGTATTAACACATACTGTATTAACATATTCACCGGTATAACACAATCCCTATTCATTGTATTGAGAAATATCTTCGTTGACGACATGTAGTAAACTCGTATCGATCAGATTTTGGAAAACCAATAGGCATAAGCTATCACGTAAAATCCTCTTAGCTCAAGAGCTACAAACATTATAAAAGTCTATCATTGTGTTAAATCTACAGTTAATAAAGTAAATAAATAGTAATAAAAGGAGTATCAATGATATTTATTAGCACTATAATCTTTCTTATTATTTTCCATATAAATGAAATTGTATTAGGCGTTACAATTCGGAAGTTCAAACATTCACTATGGGTGCGCCCACCACCGGGCCCTACACCCTCCACTGACCCTCGGATCTGATAACTCATAACTGCGAAAACAGGCACTTGCACTAACTACAATCGCCACGAGAAACCAGACCCGAGCACCTAGCATGCAAGACAATACATTGCACTATTCCGAAACTCTAAAACCCAACACATTACCTACACAGAATTAACTACCCTCTACTAAGTATTAAAAAATATATAAATAATTACCTACCATACCTTACATTACCTTAGTAGAGGTTAGTTAATTCTGTGTAGGTAATGTGTTGGGTTTTAGAGTTTCATAATAATTAGTGGTTTACTAATTTCTATAATCCTGAGGATGCCACGGTTATTGGCGAAACATATGTAGATTAATCTAGTTTTTTATTTCGGAATAGTGCAATGTATTGTCTTGCATGCTAGGTGCTCGGGTCTGGTTTCTCGTGGCGATTGTAGTTAGTACAAGTGCCTGTTTTCGCAGTTATGAGTTATCAGATCCGAGGGTCAGTGGAGGGTGTAGGGCCCGGTGATGGGCGCATGATAAACAGATCAAATCAGATGATAAACAAAATAGCGGTGATAGCCTAGTGGTTAAGACGTGCACCTTCCAAGCGGGAGGCGTAAGTTCCATCCCAGTCACGGGCCTGTAGCAATGAATTTATTTCATGTACAGATCGTTGGTCCTGCGCCTTATCTCTCTCCGGTCGTGTCGGCTGCCGTCCCATCGGACTATGAGAGTGACGGAATAGAGAGTTTACGCACACAATTGTGCACTTTAATATCTCCTGCGTACCTGGCCAATCTCTGTAGAGATTAGTCGCCTTGGCCGAAATACGGTCGGAGATCATCATCATCATCATACATACAATATGAACAATGTTAATGTCTTCAACTATCAAATAGTCACGTTCAGTCTGAAAATGTTCCACAAATTCTTACACCACATTTCTGCTAAATCTTTCTCCAGGTAACAATTCGAATGCATAGTTCTGCAGTTTTCTCAATAAATAAACATTAAGAGACCGGCGACGATTTATTCATTGACTATGAATAGTAAGTGGACGTCACGAAATAAACGCAATAAATATACACTTGGAATTTCCTGTTTTTTAGGAAAAAATTTGCGCATAATAATAAATAACTGTAATGCTCACAAGCATTCTCAAGAATTCTCAAGCAGAAAATAACAATGCTAGAGTAAAAAAAACTAATCTATTCTAATATAATTAATCTGAATAGTGACCTAAAACTGGAAGGGTGTGTTCTTTGTGTAACGCAGGTATTCGATAAGGATTTCCTGAAATTGCCACGAGAACGGGCAAAACGGAACATGGGCGTCCTCTAGTAATCAATAAGGTTTAAAATACACCGAAAGGATTCTTCACTACTACTCGTACATTACTTCTGTGCATGTGGCAAAAGTCGTCTAAGGAAGTCGGGCATTCTCTCAGGCGATAAGCAAGCAACTTGTCACTGATTTTAAACATGTCCCCGCTATGCTTAACGTGGCTAAGGGATCTCCTGTAAGTTCCCTCAGTTCTGGCTACCCCATGTCGAGAACACAACCGCGTGTATATGTATGTATGTATTTAAAGATATAATGGACATTACAACCGTAAACGCTCTTACTGCACCCCATTATCAATTTTCCCTTAAAATTTCCAAACATCATCAAGCACGTCTCGATCGAATTGACACGTATACATAGGTGTTTTGGTTAATATTTATGAGCGACAATCGAGGGCCCTGCCTGCTGGAGACGCCTTGGACAGGTCCGCTTCATTATTCATCGCGTTATATCGTGCGGGCGAGCGCCTACCGATTTACGGTTACTGGATGACGCAGTATCGGCGAAAATACTATAAAATACAGAACCTTTAAAAAATACATTAACGTTTAATTAGATTTTAATTTTTTTGTTGCACGTTGTTGCTTAACTGCATAACGGCACTAACTGTTTTCAAAGTTGAGATTAGTAGTTTAAATTCAACATTATGAGATCCAACAGTTTGGGAATCGAACATTTTGAGAATTCAACATAATATTCCGGAAGGAAATTTTAAATTGGCATTTCGCCTTTACTAAAAGTGTACACAAGGTAAGAGTGTTTGTAGTAATTTGTTTTAGTTTTTGTAGTACATAAGAGTTCAGAGGGATTTAAGTTTGAGTCAAGGATTATTTACATGGGGGTGAGATTCTTAATACCCGGCCTAAAAAAAAATCATAAGTAAAATTCGACATCCGAGTAATTGACCCGGTGGCTTAGTAGTTATAGCGGCTGGCACGGTTTGCAGTGGTCGTGTGTTCGATTCCCACTCGGGTGAAGAATTTTATCCATTTTCTTTATTAATAATTTTATAAAATCATAGGTCTCAAAATACAGTTAATCCAAGTAGAGATTATTACCCACTCTAAATCTTTGACCAACCGATAAAATATTTTCATTAAAAACAGATTTGAGTTAAGAAAATTCAGGTTTATGGCATGCTGGCTTATTAAGAACCATTAATGGAAGACTTATTGTCAATTAACATGACATTAATTAACCTTTAAATCCTCTTTTCTTTGGGACAGGTGAAAACAAGGATTAAATTACATTTACGTTTACAATGAAAAACAGTGGCTTTGTCCGTAGTTTAGCGACAATGGATAAATGAACAATTATTGTAAGCAATAAGATTCCTTATTAGCTGTATTAATTGATATCTATCAACGGATGTGCACTTTTTAATAAATTGCGTCAATGGTGCTATTGTTTTAAAATATATGTAAATTATAAAATAAAATGAAGAATAATGTAATGGAAATCCATCGATCAGCTGCCTCTTAATCGTATTGGTATTTAATTAACATATCAATCATCATCTCATTGTCATTTTCCTGCCCTGTTCCCATTTATTTGGGGTCGGCGCCATGTTATTTTCTTCAATTCATCCCTATTATCCATCATCTCATTGCTCACTCCCAGTTCACGCATATCCTCCCTCACACAGTCCATCCAACACTTCTTTGGTCTACCTCTTCCTTTATATCTATCCACATTCATGCACAACACTCTCTGCAAAATATGCCTTTCATCCCGTCGTCGCTTTACATGCCCGTACCAAGACAGACGGTTACTTCGTAACTTAAAATTGTCTGTGATCGGCGCAACTTTCAAACTTCCTCTTATATACTCATTTCTTATTTTATTCATTCTTGTAACTCCACACATCCATCTCAACATTCTCATCTCGCTTACATGCAATTGATTTTCATCCTTCTTCTTTACGGCCCAGCATTCAGATCCATTAATTAACATATCCATTGCTCGTTTACTATTTAAGTTAAGTACATGCTGTGCTCCCGAAATGGGGGTGCCAGAACTGCTGGATCACCCATTTAGCTTGGCGGGGACAAGTGTAATGTTCAGTTGCTAGCGTATGCCAAAGAGAATGCCTGAGTTCTCTCGACTTTTACGTGCTTGCACGGAAGGAGACGCAGCTGATGTATTCTAGTGAAGCCCCGCAGCAGCAAAGCCATTTCTAGTAAATCTATATAATTTCATTCTTCCTTACTTTCTTTTAATTTTGTATCTACGTTATGACAGTTTACTTACTACGAGTACAGTACTTGGAACTGTCGCATTCTGAAAAGTTAATGCACAATTACGTTATTATAAATGCTACGGGATGCCCGGCTCTCTAAGGATATTATATCTATCTTCTATCTATCTATCTATCTATCTATCTATCTATACATACGCATATTACAATGTGGGGGTTTTTTCACAAGTACCCTCATCGCGGGTATGTATGGTACGTCTCGCTCGGTGGATAGTAGGTATATTAAATTGTAATGTTAGATGCAGGATAAGTAGGTGTGTTGTAGCTTTTTATTTATAGTTTTGGGTTTATTTGTGCTTGAAGAGGGATGACGGCAGTGTTCAGAAAAACCAGTAATGGTTTATGTAAACACTGTTGGCACGAACTATTGTGAGTTATGTAGAAATAAATAAATTTAAAAAAAAATGTAACGGATCGCTGTCTGTACATGGAAGATATATGCCAAAAAAAAATTAGGAGACCTTTATCAACGCAATAGTACCCAAAAGAATGATTTTTGGAATATATTGTGACAGGTCCCACTTAACATATAGGCTACTTTTTATCCCGGATAATTTCGACTTTTTTTTTTATAGAGTCCACGCGGACGGAATCGAGGACGTCCACTAGTAGGTAATCAATTATTTCAGAAAAACAAAATAGTTATTACATAATAACTTGCTTTCAGCTCAAGCACACCTACGTTTTTGCACGTTCCCACGGGAACCATATATTATTCAGTTACTAGTTGCTCGAGTTTCCTTTTCTTTATCCGCGGGATCTCTAATTTATCCCGGAATAAAGTACCTATATGAATAGCAAACTCCCAAGTTCTTCAAGTAAGGATTTTCTGAAATTCCCAAGAATTAAAATTCCTGTTATTTCACGCGGTAGGTAAGTACTACATAATACAATTATACCTAGAAACGAACTCGAAGCGATATTCATCATTATAAATGTCCTGTCATTCACACCCAGGGCTCCAGGACCTATGGCATCGCAGGCAGGGTCACTACCAACTAAACCAAACCATAGAGGGATAAGATGTCATAGAGTGCTTATATCCTACTAACTGCGTCGATGCACCATGAGACTTTCTGGTACCTCACAGTGCCAGTCCTTGACCCTTAGATTGCATTACTGTATATGACAGTACATTAGTAATGTGGTACATTACAGTAATGCAATCAAACATGCAACTTCGCCATTTTTAATATCAGTAAACAGAAGCGAGATGCTGCAAGTTCCCCTAAGTTGCATGATTAATTATATACGCCGCATCTGCCAGCTGCCGGTGGTAGGTAATATACGTGTGTCCAGGAGCCCTAGACTAGATCAGGCAGGGCGTAAATAACGTCTAGGTCTCGTAAATTCATCTGGTTAGCCTCGTGTGTGGCTGTGCCAGCGGAAACTCTTTGCTTGCCACAGAGTAGATGATTGCAGTAGATTAGGGGCCGATTTTTTCAAACGTCAGATAGCCTATGATATGCTGATGCTGTCTTTCTCTGTAACTTGATCGTAAGACAGCATCAACTTTATTCTTCTGGTAGACTATCTGACGTTTGGAAAGTCAGCCCTAAGTCGCAGGAATAGAATAACAAGTCCCTTTACTTATGATTCTATGGTCGTAGATTAACTAGCTGGTCATTTAGTCAGATGCAATAAAAACATACGTAACGAAAAATAGATTATCACAGTAAAATCTTCGATGTTTATTAATAGGCATATACAGTATATTTTGGCTTGAGATATTACGAGCAGCTTTCTGTTATACTAGGCTAACATCTTTAATTCAGGCGAAAAACTTTCCATGATATATATTTCCCTCTATTCACTTCATTTAACATAGTTAGTATACCTCTTCTATACTTTTGCATTCAAGTTTGATACTGTAGGTGTATTGGCAAGTGTAGTAGGCATGGAGAAAAGGGAGGTTTTTAAATTTCCCTGTCCAAATTGCGCTACTATATTTAGTCTCATCTATGTCCAGACTATCTTATTCTATCTGGCCATCTAAAATATTTGGCGCGCAATTTTGACACGGCTGCGGAAATAAACCGGCGAAACGCTGAAATATGGCCGCGGAAGGCGCAAGATACATTCAAATTTAATGCGAATTTACTAGTCTACATAAATTATGTTTTGTTTCAAAAAGCTTTTGCGCTTGATACATAAACTTGCACACTGAATTACGCTTGCACTGTGCATCCTACTAATCCTACTTAATATTATAAACGCGAAAGTTTCTAAGTACGAGTATGGATGGATGGATGTTTGTTACTCTTTCACGTAAAAAAAATTTGGTATGGAGTTAGCTGATACCCTGGATTAACACATAGGCTACTTTTTATCCCGGGAAAATATTTTTATCCCGGTTAATTAGGACATTTTGTTTTATCTGCAGTCGCGGGCGTTCACTAATATTACATAATTATGAGATGGCTAATACCTTTATTTAAGGGCATGACCCCGTCAATACCAGAAATTGCGTACCTACATATAAATTATAGATAGACACAGCTGTCTTCCCGAAATAGGGTAGCCAGAACTGCAGGATCACAAAAGAGATCTTACAGCCACGTTTGTCATAGTGGAAACAACGGTAATTGCGTCTTTATTAAAAACATATTAATGAACTAATCCATTCTTAAACTTTCGTGCAAAAAAAGTGGGTGTGTTATTTATAATAATCACATTAATTACATAGTTAAAAAATCCAGTAAAGCCTTAGGTTTCTTAAAAAGAACTTGCTCTCAGTTCAACAACATTAAACTCTTCAAAATTTTATTCTGTGCCTTGGTACGTAGCTCCCTAGAGTATTGCTCTCAGGTTTGGAACCCACGGTACAATATCTACATAGATAGGCTTGAGTCAATACAAATAAAATTTCTGAAATATATTCAATTTAAATCGAAATGCTTTGATTCAAGTTATATTGCAATGTGTCGTAGGCATCATATCCTTCCTCTTTATATAAGACGACAAATCGCTGATGTAACTATACTAGTTAAAATAGCTCAAAACTCAATGGATACCCCTAATTTACTGGCAAAACTTTTTCTTAAAGTACCGAATAGATCTGTAAGAATACCTTCGATCCTTGCTGTCTCTCGCAGTTTAAGCAACTATAGGCAAAATTCATTCTTTATTAGATCGGCACATGATTTTAACAGGCTGGCTATCTACTCGGAACTCGACTTGTTCAACTCAAACCCCAAATATTGCAGAACTACAATTGCTAGGTTGTGGTTTAATGGTTCTCAATCTGTCTTTAACTAGTTTTATGTAACAGACAAGCATTTTTGCTACAGTCATGTGAAAACATGTAAATGGTGTTTAGTTTTATTCATAGTTGTATATTAAGATAAACTGACTGTTTGTTTTCCGAATAAAATAAAATAAATAAAATAAATACTGTACAAGTCAGTATAGGGACAAGAGGGTCTTGGTGTTTTGTAGGCGATGGGTTGACCACCTGTCACTACTAACCAAACTTGTATATCTCAACTATACCCTCAAAATTGGTCAGAAGTGGCACCATGTGGTTCTATCGGCCCTTGGTGCTCTGCCGACCCCGTAAGGGATAAAGGCGTGGTTATATGTATGTATGTAGGTATGTATACAAAATAATTATTTATTTCCATATAATGTAGTATTTGTGTTCTTAGTTCATTATAATAAAAACAACGCATAAAGCCCCCATGTAAATGTCATTCCACTTTTCAGTTGACCTACATTTTGCTGAAAACAGCCAATCAAAGCCGACCTTTACAGTTATATATTTTCTTTTATGAGATTAACATTTGTCATCATCAATGTACTTTTAAACTATCATTATATTTACATCGTAAAAAACTCGTTAAAACTCTAAATACCTACTTTAGAATAAAGACTAGGTCTAAATCAGTGGTCCCAAAGTGGTCCAGGTGGACCCCCAGGGGTCCACAGGAGACTCGATGGGGGTCTACATTTGCGTGAAAAAATGGGGCTTCATAATTAATTGGTATGCGGTGTACGAGAACCAGTTAACTTTTGAAAGGGGTCTATGAGAAAAAATATTTGAGAATCTCTGGTCTAAATTAAGATATTTAAAACTATCTGCTATGAAATAAATTTTATTTTAAGTTACTTTTCGTTTGGGTATATTTTTGCGCTCCAAGACGATATCTCGAGCTCCATGTCGATACTCAGAAAGCCAAAGTGGCATTTAGCAGAGCACGCGCTTGCATCGCATTCCCATTGCTTCGGCTAACTAATAATTGGTACCACTAGCCAAAGGATTTATCTACCTATATCACATTGATCTAGAATAGTTGAGTAAGTAAAATAAATGTTCATATAAAAAAAATAAAAAAAAAATATATCTGACCCGCCCCCATATTACCTAACTAGCAAAAGCAAAGCGATAGCGTAAATTGTACAAACATCGCTGATTGCTTGTCAAATTCGTATTACGTAAAATGAATATTCAAAGGAACTTTGACAGTTCAATGCAAATATTATACAATTTTCGCTATCGCATCGCTTCGGCTTTGCTATTGCAAATTAGGTAATCAGGGAGCCGCTAAACGTGGATGTAGAATGTCCTCCGCGATTCTGCATTATTGGGAACACAGCCGCGGCCGTGTCTAGTATAGTTACTTCAAGTAATAGTTATTTAGAATGAAACAGAAACATTTCCTATTGGATTCGTTACCGGTCGCTAGATTATTGTATTTGTGCCTGAAAATCGGCGGTAGACTCATCACTTACCACGTGGGACTTAACCTAATAGGCTACTTAACTTAATAGGTTAAGGTGAAAAGTGTGTATAATTTGCACACTTCTGCGTAACCTCTTTGGGGGATGACGCGTGACTCATACCCTCGTGGGTAAAAACCCCCTTAAAAAAAGCGGGTGGGGCTGTGTCGGGGCACACGGCCGTTGGTTTTAACGTGAAACGTCTATGTTAGCGAATCGCTTTTAAAGTAAAAGATTGAAATGAAAACAAGATGGACGCTGTTTTAAGTATTTTAATAAAAAAAGAACAGGTACGTAATAGAAACATAAAATACATAGCAAATGTTTATATATTTATTGTCACTTTCTGGTTATTTTAAATAGCAGCCGCCCACGACTTCGTCCGCGTGAGGGGGCGTTGTACCCGTGCGAAGCCGGGCAGGTTGTTGTATAGACTGTAGCCTTCCTTGGTAAATGGGCTATCTAACACTGAAAGAATTTTTCAAATCAGACCAGTAGTTCCTGAGATTAGCGCGTTCAAACAAACAAACAAACAAACTCTTCAGCTTTATAATATTAGTATAGATATAAATACTGTCCAAATTACACTTATTTTTGTATAAATCAATTGGTTCAAATAAACTTGACAAACACACGAAAGAATCACCACGCTATAAAGTCGGAGTCACGAGTTACACTGAATAGAAACAAGCCTGAGCGCCGGTTTCGCACAGTTATCGCAGTATCCCTCCCCCGCCCCCCCGCTTGACCCCGACACGAACTCAATGTCATAACAGCGAGCTGACTATATAAGTGAAATATTTACACCACATTTTTGTTTCTAAGACCAATAGTTTTTTAATTATTAAGGTACGATGATATAGACCTTTTCGTTACGGTCCAGTTTTTAAACCTGGTACCCGTATGTGTCGGCGCGATTTTAAAGACGTTTCACGTCAAAAAATTGAATTAAAAAAATATATATATATATATATATATTTGTATTCACAAGCAGATTACATCTTTACAGTAATAGTTACTTCAAACTTGAATGAATTCCAGAGTGACCTGTAAACGGAGCTATACTCGCCACTACTGACCGCAAGGCCACAAAGCTTTCTTTAAAAAACCCCTTTCAAGCTCCGACCACTTTGCGTTCGCATTGTGGAAAAGACTTTTTGTTTATTGTCGTAAATGGTCGCAATAAAAGAGACTTTTGTTGTCAAATGTCGTCCGCTTTTTCCAGTACAGGTTTTTACTTTTTAAACCTTTGAAGTTATACTTGGGAATACGAAATGTTAATGGTTTTGAATGTTTAATGCAGCTTCGATTCCGTTTGATGTTCAATTGGTTGCTCCAGTACCTGCATGGTTTTGAAGGACTACTTGTATTTTCCTATTTATTTATAGCTGCGTCCGTTTTCTTCAAAATTATTTTCTATAGTGACTTTTTACCCGACTGCGAGGAGGAGGGTTATATTTTCCGAGTGTGTGTAAGTTTCTTTGTATATATATATATTTTAAGACACGCTCTAGATCAGAGGTTCACAAACTTTTATTTCTCGTAGACCCCTTTCAAAAGTTTACTGGTTCTGGTGGACCCCCTACAGGCCTACATCACATACAAATTAATTGTGAACTTCAATTTTTTCACGCCAACGTAGACCCCCGTCGAGTCTCCTGTAGACCCCTGGGGGTCCAACTGGACCACTTTGGGAACCACTGCTCTAGATCCTAAACGGCTTGGCGCATTTGAGCTTGAGAGGTATCAGCTTGTAGGGCTTATATATAAGGAATAACCTAAAATGGTAATCTACTTACGCAATGTTCGAATAACTAAACTCAATAGGCCTCAAGCATCTCGCTACCAGGGCATCATAAATCGCAAAAGGCATCGGGAATCGTCAAATGGCGCGGACGAGATACATTTCAGATAGGGGGGAGCAGTGGAGCGCGGCCGGCGATTGCGTCTGTGTGCTGCGAACGACCACCAACGATTTATAGCGTGCTGGTACATGACGATATTTGAATCGTAGTTTCTAATAGAATCTATGGTGCAGCTTCTGTTATTTTATGCGTATCTGGTATTTATAGCATTGTATAATTAAAATAAGCATTCTAAATTAATAAGCTATAAGTATGTAACTTAATTAACTGTTTACCAGAATGGAGTATAAATTAATAGCTCTTTACTTGAATTGAGTATAAATCTCTTTATGTAATTCCTTATCCATTTTCATTATCACAAACCAGCATTTACTAACCGTAGTATATAGAGTCTTATGAGAGAAGTATCAAATCATTAATTACTAAATATACAACTGAGTCAAACTGCATAACGCCTTTTAGTAATCAATATCTACTAACATTAAACTAGTCAACGTCTACTCGAACTAGTTGATCCAGGAGGAATGTCAATTAGTAATTAATCCCTGGTCGGTCACCATTGGATCTGATCACTGGAGCGTAAGTATTACGTCTCATTGATATCTAGAACACCCCACATACGAGTAACATGACATGAGTTAGATGCACTTTTGTTAACCTTTGCTTGAAGACTCACCGTGATACAAAGGACTTTAAGCATTGTTTAAGCTAAACATTGCCTAAATACGACCGATGATTTATTCATTTTGTTGTCAAATGTCATTTTTAAAGAGTTTCTAAGTCTGTTAGTGTCTTCCACGTCTCTTTAAGAAACATTTTTTATCGGATTCGTTTCCAACGGTAGCCTCACCCCTTACCACGTGGGACTTAATAGGCTAACTAGTGAAAAGTGGGTGTGTAATTGCACACTTCTGCCCAACTTCTATGGGGCATAATGGGCGTAACTATATGTATGCATGAATGTAATATCAAATATACTAATATTATTATGTACGTTCTATTATAAAACAAACGATGACAAATCACGAGGGACACACGCTTGGCCTATTTGCGCATCTCGAGCTTATCTTCAGTGCGCCTGTATCTAGGGAGAAGTCTTCTTAAACCGGCTTTAGCCTAGGATTAATCCTGCCCTACATCCTCTTAAGAGACTGCGAGCATAGAGTATGTAATACAGTGGGTACACTCGTATCTGTGCAGGTTAACAAGTCAAATGTATAGCAAAGAAAATGTATGCTGTATAGGTATAAATTATGTTTGAGTGTGATACGGATATCGTTTTTTAGTTCATACTCGTACTAGTGTAACAATATGTTTAAATCCGATTGTGAATTCTAAAGTTCGGCAGTTCGACTACGTGTAGATAACATCAAAATATAGGTAGCGTTAATTGCAATACAGGGTGTTTTTTTGTGGCCACCATTAACGAAGGGTGCGTACTCTATACATCAAATAAAGTAAGTTTATGCCAAAAAAAAAATGCTAGGATTTTTATTTTATTTTTTGAAAAAAAAAATTATTACTTGATCTGGCGAAATTTATAGTGTCTATGTTATTTATAGTGTTTATGCTAGTTTTTTTATACACAGATATTAATTATTTCTCGTGAAAAAATCTTGCTACGTGCGTCTATGTGCATTTATGCAGAAAAACGCAGTCTATTTACTCAACTTTGGACCCTAATATTTTGGAAACCAGACACTTCCCAGGTATGCTTCCATGGAGAAAAATGATCGTGATGATGAGGAGATTCCGTAGTTTTCGGGAACGTTGACGACCAAAAATCATCCTGTATATGCTATCTCTTTCGATCAACATGGACTCAACTAAACAAGAACTTAATTATAAACGGTAAAAATTATCATCAATCAAATTAAAAATGGTTATTAGATCACAGTGGATATCGAACGAGGCCGTGGGTATCGTACGAAGCGATGAAGGGTTTCCGGGAGGTGGACAGCAGCGCCTCCCGTGCTGACAACATACAAACAGCGGTCATCGACCCGCCTGCCCAGGGTGGTGACTTTAGGCGAATACCTCCATGGCAGTACACAGTACGTCAGCAGTAGACCGCAATAGGCTGATGACGATTAGATCACAGTATACTGACGAATCTCTAAAACCGTGGGGATAAGACAACAGACCATGACGTATTTCATAGATTTTCCAGTAGGTACTTATCCATGATCGAAACTCTCTGCGGTATTTACTCTATGCCCTTCCAGAGCTAAAGGACTCTCCTCGTCATAGATTCTCAGCATAAGTCACCATGCTAATCCGCTAACTCCCTGTCACTTAATTCCATGCATTTACATTAATTATGCCGCGGACCCTTGTTTTGCAGACTGTATCGAACCTTGCTGAAAATTACTTTTGTAAATGGAAAATGCTCCAAGAAAAGTCTATAGCGAAGTATTATATCTGTGGTTTATAGATTAATGCATATATATATATATATATAAACCTAAACTATTTAGCTGAGCCTGTAGAAAATAGTATTTATAATTATGATGTTATGACATTTAGTTTGACGTAGGTATTAAGGTGGGTTCCCACGGTGCGTGATTTCGCGGACGGACGCGGACGCGCCGACGGCTACGGACGGACGCGCACCACGGACGCGTCTGTATTACCACGGACGCTCCGTTTCCCACGGATGCGGGCTGGTGCGCGTCCGTCCGTAATATCACACACCGTGGGAACCCACCTTTATATCTGGGGCCCAACGAGCCAAAAACAAAGCGCAAAGGGGCTACCTACCTTTTTTGAATTATTTTGTAGTTTTTTTCAACCTACTGTTCTTTTAGGTGTGCTTCAAAACCTTTTTATATTGCTAAATCACCGATTATTAACCAATTACAAGTAAATACCCAGAAAATAGCAGAAACACGCGTTTTTAAAACACCAATCAAACCCCCGGAAATATGACGAAAATAAAGATAAGGGCTGTAAAAGGAGATTCACTCGTAGATCCTATTAGAGATAACACTAGCCCTCATTTATGGTCCATCAAAAAGTAGATAAAACAATGTTTATCAAAATCTAGCTGGAGCTTCCAGTGGGCAGTAAAACTTGAAGAATAGCTGACTGAGCACTTATTTTACACTTGTACTCGAGAATGTGTCTTGTCTATATTTTTATTATAAAGATGTATCATTTGTGATTTTGTTACTTTACACAATGGTGTACAGACAGAATGGGTATATTTGTACATGGTTTGTACAATTTTCAAAAATAGGAAATTGACAATAAAACGACAATTTGTTCGTTCGAGAAACCGGCGCAGTGATTACCAGTAATGCGAAAAGTAAAATTTGAAACATGAAATTCCAACTCAATGAGAACGACATTTCGGTGTGTTTGAGGATATTTATATGAAGGTAAAGTTTATTACAGGAACAGAAAAGGTCAAAGTTCGTTTTCAAATGTTTTGACATAATTATCTTATGAAGCTTATTTGTATGATTTTGTATATTAAATTACAGTCTATTCACGGGCTCCCTTTCTGAGTATTTCATGCGAAGTTTTGCCGTTCTGTCATACGATTCATACCTAAAAGTCTTCTTGATTGAACATTTCTGGGAAACATTTCCCTTGGCATATTACGTGTGAAGTTTGACGTACCTGAAACAAAGTAGAATTTATATTAAATTACTATAAGATAAATATAATGATGTGTACATAATAAACATGGAGAACGTTTTAATGGAGGGAGTAACGCATTGAGTAGGATCACAGAGTAGGATACATAAACTGACAGATTTATAAACGCACATCTATAGACTCCCTTTATTACCTAACTAGCAAAAGCAAAGCGATAGCGAAAACTGTACAAAATTTCGCTGAATTTCAAAAGAATTTTGATATTTCAACACGATTATTGTACAATTTTCGCTTTCGCATTGCTTCTGCTTTGTTTTTATCCGTCAAGGGTACGCCCACCGCCGGGCCCTACACCCTCCGCTGAACACAAAACTACTACAGTCGCAACGAGAAGCCAGATCCAAGCACCCAGCATGCAAACATACATAAGTGCTAATCCGAAAATCAATTGATAATTTAAAGCACGGTTTGCGAGAAGTCGTGAGTTCAAATCTCACTCGGGTGTAAATTTTTCTTTCATTTTTTTTTTTTTGATAATTTTATGTTAATGTTGTTTTTTTATTACAAGAATACGTAATCAGCCTGCCGATTAGATGCAAATACGAGTAGCTAAGCACTAAGATGTAGGAACCCGCTAAGAAAGGATTCTAAAAACGCAGAAAAGTCATGGGCGTCCGCTACTTAGATTATACAGGGTGTAACAGAAAGGGTATGTTAAGCGAAAATCTGTATAAATAGCCCACTATAGAGAACCTATTTCCAAAATTTGAAACTCGAAATCACATTTTTATTTTTCAAGATTGTATGAAAATTCCTGAGATATTTAAAAATTCTCCATACTATCGGGAAAAATAAACATGTGATTTCGGATCTCAAATTTTGTGGATAGGTTCTCTATAGTGGGCTATTTACATAGCTTTTTTGTTACACCCTTTTTGTTACACCCTGTATAATACTATGCTAATATTACATGCTCTACGTAGCCCGAATGCGGTTGTCAGCTTGTTAGTATATCCTAATTTAGACCCGAAACTACCTATAGCTTATTTAACGCACTGTTTATATTTCAAGTATCAATGTAAACTTCCTCTAGGAATCGAACCGCAACTTCACTGTATCCATATTGAGTAAGCGGTATTTCAGGATCCCATATCGTAAACTAAACCCCACTTAATTTAATACACCATTGGGCGTTTTTACACTTGACGGCATGGCCACGACACGACCACGACTTTTCATCATCTAATGGGCGTTTTTGCACTAAACGACACGAAAACGACACGACCACGACATTTTGTCATTTACTATGGGAGTCCGTTCCCCTTATTACCTAACTAGCAAAAGCAAAGCGATAGCGAAAATTGTACAAAAATCGCTGATTGCTTGTCAAATTCGTATCACGTAAAATGAATTTCAAAGGAACTTTGACATTTCAAGGCGAATATTGTACAATTTTGGCTATATCTATTATTGCTTTAACGTAATCAGGGGGCGTGTCTAGTGGAAAAACGAGCCATATTGAAATAAAAAAGCGGGTGGGGCTGTGTCGGGGCACACGGCCGTTGGTTTTAACGTGAAACGTCTATGTTAGCGAATCGCTTTTAAAGTAAAAGATTGAAATGAAAACAAGATGGACGCTGTTTTAAGTATTTTAATAAAAAAGAACAGGTACGTAATAGAAACATAAATTACTCGGCGCCGGACATTGGGGTACCTGTGCGTGGCCCATAGCCCCCTCTTTGTAACGCTAGCCTTAATTTATATTTCTGGCTGGCTCTTGGACGCGCTGAGGCCGACATAGCAAATGTTTATATATTTATTGTCACTTTCTGGTTATTTTAAATATAAATACTGTCCAAATTACACTTATTTTTGTATAAATAAATCGGTTCAAATAAACTTGACAAACACACGAAAGAATCACCACGCTATAAAGTCGGAGTCACGAGTTACACTGAATAGAAACAAGCGTGAGCGCCGGTTTCGCACAGTTATCGCAGTATCCCTCCCCCGCCGCCCCGCTTGACCCCGACACGAACTCAATGTCATAACAGCGAGCTGACTATATAAGTGAAATATTTACACCACATTTTTGTTTCTAAGACTAATAGTTTTTTAATTATTAAGGTACGATGATATAGACCTTTTCGTTACGGTCCAGTTTTTAAACCTGGTACCCGTATGTTTCGGCGCGATTTTAAAGACGTTTCACGTCAAAAGTTCCAATTGTCACCACTGGGGACGAATGAAACTTTTTTCCCACTCGTACCCAGTGGGGACAGGTGGGGACGACCGGGAATATTACATATACTATTTAACTGCATACATACTATTTAAGACATTTTTGCTTTTAAAAAAGTCGTGGTCCTGTCGTGGTTGTGTCGTCTAATCGAAAAACGCCTATTAGCCAAGACCTAAAAAGTTCAAACGTCCGTCAGTGACACCGAATCAATTTAATTTTCAACGAACAGATAAATCTCGACGACGAATGCATAAACACGTGTGTCAATCAGTATCTACTTTATTTGAACGACCTACTTGTGCCATGGAGCTGTAGGTAAATGTGGAGTCAACAGTCTTAACAAATTAATGGAGTTATCGCGACTGTAATATGTAGGTGTATGTAACTGAAATCATAATTATGTAAGTGCTGTTTTTAACAACTTATAAGAAATAAATAAGTAGTTTCCTGTGATCGTAGTCATAAGTTGTCATATTCGGAGACTGTATTACCTGGTTGTGGGTGAACACCAGTAGATTAATATCTATTCAACCCGAAAATAATGGGCTAATATCCATTCACGTGCCTTAATTAGACAGAGATAGTTTATTAGTATTTCTAAGGACCACTTGTAGTTAATGCTAAATCTATATTTAAATTTAATTAAGAAATGCCTTCTTGCTTTATTAATTATCTATCATAAACAAAAAGAGCTGCCATGTTTTCATAGATTTATATATTTACTATAAGTGGCCCTAAATAAGAGAGAATATAAGACGTATAGTAACATGAATTTGCTTCAACAAGGTATTAAGACAGTTGACTCCAGTTTAACCCACAGCTCCGTGACTTGTACACGTGGGGCCACTATTCCGAGTTAGCAGGATATTCGCAATCTATATAACAAACGGCTGCCAAGAATAGAGATTTGTACAATAAAAATAACGGTTTGGTAAGGTGCGCGACATGGCGAGGTAGTGGCCGCCTGTTACACCATATAGTAATCATGTGCAACACTGTTGTATTTAATATGTACGTATAGGTAATATTAGAAGATTTCTTGTGCTAATGCGAGGCATTAAAATGTAACGTACGTACATATTTAGAAGATTTCCTGTGCTGATACGGGGCTTCACTAGAATACATCAGGTGCGTCTTCTTTCGTGCATGTCGTGAGAGTTGACTGAGGAACTCGGGCATTATCTCGGGCTAGCAACTTGTCACTGATCATTGGCATCTTTCCCCTGTGCTAAAGTGGCTGTGAAATCTCCTTTTTTATCCTGCAGTTCTGGCTACCCCATTTCGCTAACACAGTCGCGTCTATAGGTAATGTAAACTGGGTGTAAAAAGACAACTTTGTTCTTTTAATACCTTGTATTCTTTGTAACATCACGATCATTTTTTTCTAAGGAAGCACCCCTGGAAAACCACGGGTTTACAAGATATTGAGGTCCAAAGCTACAGGAATATCAGCATTTTTTTTTAAATAAATCCATCTGGAAACAGTTAACAAACATTTATTTTAAAGACACCATATTAATATTTAAAAATGTTAGTTTTGTGGGTACATTTGTCAATGGAATACATTGCTTGCAATAAAAAAAAACATTTTTTTTTTTCATTTCCCAGGGTTGGTTCCATAGAAAAAAATTATCGTTACGTTACAAAGAATACGAGGTATTAAAATAACAACGTTGTCTTTTTACACCCTGCATGTAATATTAGAAGATGGAGTACACCCAAGATTTTTGCTATGGGTAATGTACGAGTATGATAGATATAACCTGACCCAGATTTACGAGTACACACACTCCTAGCATCATCTTACAAAACAAATCAACAATTAAGCCTCGAGCACACCGGATGCGTATGCGTCCACATAAGCGTAGACGTACACGTACCTCTGAATTTAATGTATGGAACTGTCACCGCTTGACGTCTATGCTTACGTCTACGCATACGCATCCGGTCCGCCCGTCCCTATACAGTTCCATACATTACAACTCAGAGATACGTGTACGTCTACGCTTACGTGCACGCATACGCATCCGGTGTGCTCGAAGCTTTAATCATACCCGAGTCATTAGAGTCATGTTCATTATCTCGAAAGAGGGCATACAGAAGCAACCAAATTACCCACTTTTCACATTTCAAGCTTAAGGTGGAGTGAGCCTACCGCCGACTTTCGACCACAACCTAAAGACCGGTAATGAACGATGAAATTCTAAATGTAAGTAAATGTTACACGCATCACCGTGTGTCTATGATATCCCGATGACGTGCCCCCGTCATCGCGTACAAGTTGTTTTGAACCAGATTAGTGTCAGCGGTGACGTGCCTATTTTTAGATGGTTTATTTTTTTACAACCGCATAATGAGATAACTTTTTGTATGGATATTAATTAGATCATGTTTTTGCGTGAGCTTTATTCGTGACTCTCACTTTTCATTATCTGATTGGTGAGTGGATAGGAGTTCTGAATGTTGTAAAAAGAAGCGAAAAAATAATTGTAGTAAGTACCGCAATTTGTGGAATATGTAGGTAACGCTTGTAAATGGTTTGACTTCATTTGAACATTAGAAAAAGGTAGGTGACAAGATGTCTTATTGAGCGAGGAAAAAAGTTTTTCCGAAGGGGTTTAACGAGTTTCGACAGTAAAAAATCAAACAACTCAAAAATTTTACTACTAAATTTTTCAAAAACGAATCGTGTTGTAAAATTAAAGTGATTTTTATTAAATACATTCATACAAACATACATACAATATAATATATAATCACGCCTTTATCCCTTACGGGGAAGGCAGAGCACCAAGGGCACCATAGGACCACATAGTGCCACTTCTGACCCATTTTGAGGGTATGGTTGAGATGTACAAGTTCGGTTAGTAGTGACAGGTGGTCAGCCCATCGCCTACAATACACCAAGACTCTCTTGTCCCTCTACTGACTTGTACAGTATGCCCGGGAAGAGAAGCAGCTGTAGTATTATACTTTTTTTTTTCACTCCCAGAGTAGTATAGAATTTTATTAAATGGACCTTATATTACAAACCTAAACTAACTGTGTTTTTTTAATAAAGGCTATATGTCAAACGCGTTCACGAATCAACGATAAAAAAATTTGCAATCATTTTTTTTCCCAATTGGTGTGAAGAAAGCCAAGTTGCAGTATCGGCGAGACCGCTGCGCCTCTGCCAAATTATTAACATAAACACCTCGAGAGTCGACTTACTAGCCGTATAGGGCCACACTCTCGGGATCTTATAGGTACGTTTAATATTATAAGCCTACATATTGATGCGATATAGGTATTTCCAGATTCTATACATGGAAGTTAGTGTTGATAAAAATCATAATTAAACATTACATACACACACACACACACCGTTATGTTCCTTAAAAATGGGGTAGCCGAACTGCAAGACCATAGAGGAGACCCCACAACCATGTTTAACATAACGGTATATGAGAAAAAATATCATAGGAGACCTTTATCAACGCAATAGGACCCAAAACGATGATTATTGGAATTTTTGTCTGTTTGTCGGTTTGTCTGTTTGTCTGTTCGTTTGTGCACGCTAATCTCAGAAACGGCTGAACCGATTTCGATGCAGTTTTCATGGAATATATTGTGACAGTTCCCACTTAACATATAGGCTACTTTTTATCCCGGCAAAATATTTTTATCCCGGATAGTTTCGACATTTTGTTTTTTCTGTAGTCCACGCGGACGGAGTCGCGGGCGTCCACTAGTCATAAGTAAAGTAATAAACATACATCTTGACATAAGTAAAGCATAGCCGTTCATCTAAAATTCATTCTTACTCTATCTATCTACTCTATCTACTTATTATTTGAGAGATTAAACAGTATATATCTTAAAATCTTCAAACCTAATTCGTTATACGTTCAAGCGAGTTCATCCTATAAACATAGGTACTATTCCCGTTTCCCATTCCCAAGCAGTTGGAATCCAGCGATATTTTCCAACGAGTCATTGTCTATTTGACGCGCCAATGACGCGTGAAGGAGACAGTTCGATTTGTGTCGGTGTCGCCCGCTGGTGTCTGCAAATGGAAGCTCGCGAGATAAGAGGGGGTGGAATTAATGCGTTATATTTCCGATGTAATTCACAGACTTCACAGTCACACACAGTAGAATTAATTGAAGGGCTCTCTTGTTTGGCAAAAAGGTCTCAAAGTCAATTTCACGAAATTATTTAATGGAGTTCAATTGTCCTATGATAAACGCGGATGTGGCATCTCCCTTATGATCCTGCAGTTCTGGATACCCCATTTCTGGAACAATATGTATGAATGTGTATGTAGATAAATTACAAGAAACAAACATAGTTGTGGATTGTGTTAGGTTTATAATCACATAATAGATGCATCTACTCAAAATGTAATAATGTTCAATAAGCCACCGTATTACCTAACTAGCAAAAGCAATGCGATGGCGAAAATTCGCTGATTGTCTGCAAAATTCCTATAACGTAACATCAATCTCAAAGACATTTGTCATATCAACGTAAATATTGTAGAACTTTTGCAAGAAACATAATCAGCCAGCTGGTTTAGCCACCACAACTTGGCTCGTCATACATCCGTGCGCTCAAACACTAGTCGATAAAGACACTATTGTCCGTTTCATAGAATAGTTCTTATCCCTGATTTCGGAACTAACATTTTTTGTATGCAGTGAAACAGAAACTAGCGCCATACACATAGTAACTAGCGCCATCATCTATCGGAACTATACGGTGAAAGGTATTCTATAGGTTGTTAAATTACATTATTCAAATCTTTATAAATCTCCATTAAATTATCAGCGATTTCCTTTGAAAGTTGTTTGCGTTAAACATCAAATGAATGTCGTATCTATTGAGGCTGGTACTGACACAGATCGATTCGAAAAAGGAAAAAATAAAACCGTCAATAGCTTCTTCCTCGGTAGCCTGTCAGTTCAGATTACCTTCGCTACGAAGATTATAGTCTGTCCTGAAAGTCCTGAAGGATTTGCGGCGCCACTATAGCTGCGTAATCGTGATCGAATTACAGTTTTCTATGAAAAAAGTATTTAGTTCCATTAAAAGACTTTTTGGACAAGCTATGTCTGCACCCGTACGTATTATTCAGATATTTTTTTTATTGCATAGCACAAAACGTAATAAAAAACAGACATCATGTTTATATCGTTTATATCATCTATGAGGATCGGGGATAGAAATGGAAGAAATTGTATTTTTTATTCTTGCTGAAGAAGGCTTTTATTTTCAGAGCACTCATTATACGAGTATCAATAAAATATTCGATTTGTTCCATATAAAAAATTAACTATTAACATCAAAGTAGTTTTTTCACCATTTAAAAGCCGTAACATTTTTTATAATCGTAACTAAGAATTTTTTCTTATTAAATTTATTTTTTACGCGATTACGCAATAGATACCTACAGAAATGCGAGTAAATCTGTTTTACGTGTACTTACAATTAGAAATGCCAGTGAACTTATTTTACGTTTGCTTAACAACTAAAAAGTCGCCTTTACTAGCACAACTCCAAACGCAAGTGAATTAAAAAAAAAGAATGGCAATAACTTACAGAATAGTTACGAACAAAAGCGGTTACATTACAGCCGGTCGCTACGGGACAAAACGTCACGTAACTATAATCCATCAACCATGTCACCAACCTTCGCTGTAACCAACCAGCGACCCAGCAAACCCTCCCCTCTAATTTTTATTAAATATTCACACCACAAAATTACACCTACGTGTAAGTGAACTTTCGGCGAGTAAAAATACAGGGGCCAATTCTCAAAAACTGTCGAGTTGGAACGAAGCCGAAACCGAACCGTTGTAGACGTTCAGAACAAAGCAATAATTACTTTCTTCTTCTTCAGCATATTGCAGTCCACTGCTGAACGTAGGCCTCCCCCAGGGAGCCCCCCACAAAGCTACTGCCACAGGGGTTTTCGCCCATAGTCACCACCCTGGGCAAGCGGGTCGATGACCGCAGTCTGATTTTCGAACTACGTATGTTGTCAGTACGGGAGGCGCCGCTGCCCACCTTTCAGAAACCCTTAATCGCCTCGTACGATACCCACGGACAGGAAGGGGTGGTACAATCTCTGCCGGCATCACGTGGCTAATAATTACTTTACGGTGACGTAATTAGACACATCAGCACGAGACAGATATTTGATTTTATGATGTCAAACTCGCGACCACTGCATGCTAAAATAAAGCTTAATACTGCAACGGTAAGTAAATATTGCTTCGCACAGCGTTCCTTTAACGGTTCGTTAGTTGTTGCGTTTCCGCTCAAAGTTTTAGCGGAATCGCCCCCCAGTACGGAATGTATCAACGTGACATATTGTCTATCGAATTTGTAGGCATTGGGCGTTTTTCCACTAGACGGCACGATACGACCACGGTTTTGTGGAAGGAATAATATAGTAAATAGTATGGCTTGTTTTCTTCTAGACGACACGACCACAACACGGCCTCCCCGATTAGATGACGAAAAGCCGTGGTCGTGTCGTGGTTGTGTCATTGTCGTGTCATCTAGTGCAAAAATGCCCATTAGATGACGAAAAGTCGTGGTCGTGTCGTTTTCGTGTCGTCTAGTGCAAAAACGCCCACTAGATGACGAAAAGACGTGATCGTGTCGTTTTCGTGTCGTCTAGTGCAAAAACGCCCATTAGGTGACGAAAAGCCGTAGTCGTGTCGTGGCCGTGTCGTCTATAAAAACGCCCATTGTTTGCTATTGTTTGCAATAATTGTAGAGGTTTGTTTTGGGAGTTGAAAAAACTTGAAAAATGATAGGTGAAATAACCGTAAGGTGTCCTTAGAGTTAATTTGGATTTGATTTGCAGAGACATTTACTTATGCAAGATAGGTTTTACTTGGTGACGAAAATAAAGAAACTATATTTTATGAAGAAAAAAAAAACAGAAGAAAATGTACATCGTATACAATCACACACAGTTTGCTCAATTATTGTAGAGGTTTGTTTTGGGAGTTGAAAAAACTAAAAATGATAGGTGAAATAACCTAAGGTGTCTGAGTTAATTTGGATTTGATTTGCAGAGACCACTGCTGGACGTAAAAATAAAGAAACCTGTACTCCCAGGGCACGTAAGCCTCTCCCAGGGCACAAGGCTACTGCCATAGCGGGGTTTTGCCCATAGTCGCAGTCGCCACGCTGGGCAGGCGGGTTGATGACCGCAGTGTTATTTTCGGACTATGTATATGCATAACAAATAATTAATTAAATAAATAAATAAAATAAATATTCACACACTACACAACACATTAACCTAGTCCCACACTAAGATCCCTAAGGTCTTGTGTCGTGGGTACTAAGCGACGGTATATAAATACATAGATAAGTATAGAAACATCCATGACTCGGAAACAAACATTGATATTCATCATATCAATGTTTGCACCTACCGGGATTCGAACCCAGGACCTATGGCGTCGCAGGCAGGGTCACTACCTACTAGACCAGTCGGCCGTCATTATTATCCAAATTTAGATTTTTTTTCTTTTGATATCACCAGTTTCCATTTAGTGTAAATTAGCAAAAAGATTCCGGAGAGTCCATCTTCAAAAAGACTATTATGTAAATTATAATAATCTAGGTAGGTACTTCAGAGGGCGCTAATATTTTCACTCTTGTATCCATGTACATAATTCGTTTAAGAACTTTTTCTTTAGCCACTTTCAAGAAAGAATTTTTACAGGAATTCTGAGATGTTCAGAAACTAAGTTTTGCAGAAAAAAATAAAAATATTTTATCTTCTATTATGCCTTAAAGTAGTAGGTACGTACATAGAATCCTTATGTCCTAGACAGCATATACAGGTGTAACAAAAAGGGTATGTTAAGCGAAAAGCTATCTGAGTAGCCCACTGTAGTGAACCTATCCACAAAATTTGAGACTCGAAATCACATGTTTATTTTTCAAGATTGTATGAAAATTCCTGAGTTAGTTAAAAATTCTCCATACTATTGGGAAAAATAAACATGTGATTTCGAGTCTCAAATTTTCAGGAGAGGTTCTCTACAGTGGACTTTTCACATAGCTTTTCGCTTAACATACCCTTTTTGTTACACCCTGTATAGGTATATTATACAAAAAATATACAGGATGTTTTTTCGTTGCCGCCCTTAACGAAGGGTGCGTACTCTATACATCAAATAAAGTAAGTTTATGCGAAAAAAAAATGCTGGGAAACTATGTAAATTTTTTTGAAAAATAATAATTTATTACTTGATCGGGCAAATTTTATAGTATCCAGTGTGTGTGTTAGTTTTCTTATAGCCAGATTATAATTATTTTTTGTGAAAAAATGTTGTTACACGTGTCTATATGCATTTATGCAAAAAAACGCAGTCTATTTACTCAACTTCGGACCCAGACACTTCCCATGTATGCTGGGGAGAAAAATGATCGTGATGATGTGGAGATTCCGTGGTATTCGGGAACGTTGACGACTAAAAAACATCAGGGTGTAACTGTAAGCGAAAAGCTACACATAGTACCTAAGCTAATTTTTTTTTTATTTAGTAACGATATTTAAAAATTCTCCATACTATCGTCAACATTTTGTGGATAGGTTCCATGGATTTATTCGTAACAAAAATAATTTCACACAATTATATTTCAACAAAAATAATTTCACACAATTATATTTCAGCAGGTGTGAATATACCTATAGAACAGAAAAAAAAATCTAAAGATACACTTTAATGTAAAATTATCACTTTATAGAGGAGTAACCAGGCAGCCACTCATAAAAACATGTGTTAATCTTTAAAGAAAGGCTAAAACCAGGTAAATGATATCCTAATAGTGTGTACTAGATAAATTAACTAATCATCTTAATTTTCAGCTAACCACAACAGTTACTACTAACACAGCTAACAAACAAAACACAAACGTAAGCCTGTCAAAAATCGTGCAACATTCGCATTTGTCTTCCGCCGCGAACAAACGTAAACATGTTGGGACAAACACTCGCAATCGCACGATTATCCTCTAAGTCCTCACTAAGCCGCACTAGGTCATGAAGAAAGAATAGGCTGGAGGTGGCCTAAGATGTACAAGTACATCCTATCCTACTAATAATACTAACGCGAAAGTTTGTGAGGATGTCAGGATGTTTGTTAATCATTCACGCAAAAACTATTAAACTCCAGCCGCGTGGTGCCGGCTGAGTAGAATTTGTACCACCCCATGTCCGCCCGTGGGTATCGTACGAAGCGATTAAGGGTTTTCGGGAGGTGGGCAGCAGCGCCTCCCTACATAGTCCAAAATACAAACTGCGGTCACCAACCCGCCTGCCCAACGTGGTGACTATGGGCAAATACCCCCCATGGCAGTCTTGTGGCGTGCCCCAGGGGAGGCCTACGTCCAGCAGTGGACTGCAATAGGCTGATTATGATGATGATGACATAGGCTACAATTTATACCAGATAATTTCGACTTTTTGTTTTTGATTTTTAAAATCGCGCCGACACATACGGGTTTTAAAAACTGGACTAACGAAAAGGTCATATCATCGTCCAATAATTAAAAAACGCGCAAAAATGTGGTGTAAATATTTCAGTGTCGCGGGCGCCCGGGGGGGCGGGGGAGGGATTAGTAGGCGCTCGCGCTTGTTTCTATACATATACACGGTTTATATAAATTGATTTATACGGTAATTTGGACTATTTATATCTATATTAATATTATAAAGTGTTTGTTTGTTTGTTTGTTTGACGAAATATGGTAGAACTGTAAGATTACCAAGGAAGGCTACAGTCTATACAACAACCTGCCCGGCTTCGCAGACAACGCCCCTCACGCGGACGAAGTCCGGCTGCTATTTAAAATAACAGTCAATAAATATATAAACGTTTATTTTATGTTTCATAGCGTTCTTTTTTTATTAAAATACTTAAAACAGGTCCATCTTGTAAATCTTTTACTTTAAAAGATGTACATGATCAGTTAAAACCAACGGCCGTGTGCCCCGACAAGCCCCACCCGCTTTTTCTTCAGCTAGCGCGGGCGCCCATTATCTGGTTTATATAAACGGCTGTGTTTATTTCTGTAAGATTATACAGGAGATTCGAAAATAAGATGTACCTTTCTTTCATTTCTCCGAAAATCCTTTCTTTCATAGAAAATGCCTGTCCAAAACATAATGCAATCATTTCTATCCGCATAATATGGTTCACAAATTCCTATGCATCGTATTGAGCGTCAAAAAGAAAATTAAAGTTGAAATTTTATAAGAAAAACTTTAAAACCCATATCACTCCACCCATATCCTAACACCAGTTTTTATTCACCCCCCAAATCTCATTAACCGTTGAAAAATCACGCCAAGGACATAAAACACTACTTTTTCGAAGGAAAATTTTTGGTTAAACTGGAAATATAGCTTCCAAAACTGGCAATATTGCCTTCTCCGCATATTGCCAGGATAAGATGTTTAGGACTGTTTTCGGTACACAGGTCCGTGGCACTCCGTCCTGTGACAGCTTCTCCGGTTGCCTGTCTGTCTCTAATAAAAAACCCGACACGTTTGCACAAGTAATGCCAAAGTCAATAACGCCAGCACGCCAGGGACTGATCCCTACTTCTTTTTATCAAACGAATTTTCTAGAAGGGATCTCTTAATAATGGAAATAGGTTGGATAAATAAAGTGTCCGATGCAGATGGCGTAATGAACTGTAAATACCTCCGAAGGTTACATGGGAAAAGTATATTGAATTTGTAAGGTTTTCCTCCTATTAAGGTAAATAAAATTAAAAACTCTGAGATAGTGCCGTCACGATCCCGTCGTGAATTTAAAATGGAGTGCATTTCGCTGGAATGAAAGCTTTTTGCTGCAAAAAATGAACTGCGCGATATTAACGAGTGAGTAATTACACTTCTCAAGCAGTGTTTCATGTCGGACAACTGTTCAGGCTTACACAGTTAGCGTGACAGCTCGCAGAAAAAGTCAAAGCGCAGTTGAAATAAAAGTTGCTGAAAAAAGTGGGAATGCACGAAGTAGTTGGGGAAAAAGGGACGCACATTGCACTGACTGACCGTTGTTGGTCGAATTTGGAATTTTCCGGGCAAAGGATTTTTAACTTATCAGTTTAAATAATAGTGCTTTTTTATGAGTCCATTGCGGTGTCTCGCCTCAGTGCTCAGTGTCCGCGCCAGACATTTATTTCTAGTCTAAGATATCTCTTTTTTTTGCTCCACCTTTGTTAACTAATTTATTTACGACATTTCTGTTTAACCGAACGTACCTACTTTTAGTGGCACACACAGAACTACTATTTGATTCATTATCTTCA
The DNA here is from genome assembly GCA_014607495.2 of Carposina sasakii. Taxonomy (NCBI): domain Eukaryota; kingdom Metazoa; phylum Arthropoda; class Insecta; order Lepidoptera; family Carposinidae; genus Carposina; species Carposina sasakii. Next base: position 4,544,899 of record CP053161.1, read on the forward strand.
TTTGGCTTGCCTTTTTTGTCTACATTTACGAAATTATCTTTTTCAATTACCGCAATACATGTGTATATCTAATTGTTACTCATATTAACAAAAACCTCAGCATAAAAGCAAGACGCCATGATTTATCACCTCGGCTAGAGCAAAGTATTTGTACAGCCAAGCCTTAATTTCTCCCTCTCTCTTTAATAGTATTACGAGTGACAGAGACAAATTGACAAGTCAAATTTTATGGACGTTGTTTCTCTGTCGGCTGTTAGTACTAAGGGCTAAGAAGGGCATCATTTGTCTCTGTAACGTCTTTATTGCAAATCGATTCAAAATAAAAAAGCAGACGCCAACAAAAAATCTCGGCGTCAAAGAAAAGTGTTTTGTCCTGGTTTTGTCGATATAGCTTTGTCTTCAGAAAGGGCGTTTCAGGATGATATTTGCTCTATACGGCCTTGGTATTGGTGAACTTACGTTATTGTAAATGTGAAGGTAACTGGTTTTGAATCCTTTCATCCTAACCTAAAGATCTTTGTAAGGCTTGAGCCAGACTAGTACTTAAACTTTTAGAGCCCTAGGTTTCTTTCCACAATATGATCCTGTGATATTTCTCGGTCACCAACCCGCCTGCCCAGCGTGGTGACTGGGCAAAACCCCCTGTAGCAGTAGCCTTGTGGCGTGCCCTGGGGAGGCCTACGTCCAGCAGTGGACGGCAATAGGCTGAAGAAGAAGAAGATATTTCTTTACTTGGGTCGGAAATCACATGTGCTAGTTATCAGCAAAGGCATACAAATCTCCCATTTCTATCAAGATTTTGCACACAGTTTGTTATATACTCGTAAATATATAATAAATAATAATAATCAGCTAACTCCATAACAGTTTTTTTTTTAAATCGCTCCAGCCATTTTTACGTGAAAGAGTAACAAACATCCATCCATCCATACTCACAAACTTTCGCGTTTATAATATTAGTAGGATTTTTGTCAAAAAGCTCCAGTGTAGATACACGTATGATGTCGATAATGGACGACATTACAGTAAGCCTATCTTCATCAGTGGACTTCTTTTGGCTGAAGTGATGGGGGTATGAGAGGAGACAACTATACATGTCTAGATGAAATTGGCTATTAGGTATTAAAACCGGCGGCGTTGTACACCATATTTTCTTATAACGAATAGAGATGACACATGTTTTTTACTGTCCCATGGCACTACATGAGCGTTGGCCGAATTGAAACGTGTACCTATGTATAAAGGTACATAAATTATGTTACATAATACATTTTAATATATAAGGTACCTAACCCAACCCTCTTGCTAGGTTAACAACAACAGTAATAGTATATTTAACAGCGAAACAGTATAATGACAGTGTTCATTACAGTCGCTAGTATGCAAACTATTATAACAGTGAATAACAAACTATTAGGACAGTGAAAAATACTTCAAAGGCTTAACGTCCATTTCTAAAGTCGGTAGCTTGAATTACGTTAATTTTATATGCAACATAATCCTTCAGAAACACTGAGCTAGTTTAAGAGCTGTACACCATTCAAACCATTTGTTTTATACGAGATGAATTTATTTTAATGTTGACGACTTTACTTGCTTAATGGTAAGTGAGCTTTTACTCCTGGATATATGTACCTACATATTTTTGTGTTTTATATTCGATAAATTTATAAAGTTAGGTTCATTTTCTAGCCCAGTAATGTCTAGTTAGTAAGCGTATTTTAAGTAAACAAATAATCTCATTTTTCGAAGTAGTCAGTCATAGATAGATAATAATAGAAAATAGATATAATAGATAATAATAGAATATTCTTTAAAGAGACAGAAAAATCTTTACACCGTGAAATGTTCCATACAGTACGGCTAACAGGGTAGCATCGATGCTACAGAGCACATTCTCTTCCATTGAACCTGAATTACAGAATTTCTGGGCCCATAACCTTATAAAAGATATATTGAGTAGCTTGACAATTATTAAAGAAATTTTTTATTCAGTCAAAGACTAATATACCCAAATGCATACCTAAGAACCTATTTCCCTATTTAACCTAATTAACAGTTAACGTAGTTTTTATTTTAAAATAAAGTATAAAACATTTATGTACAAAAAACCTCAGTGGCACTCTTCTGAATCCGAGTTGTAAGTCCAATTTGTGCCAAATTCCCGTGTAGCGCCCCAAGGTAATGCGATACTAAAATAACTGGGCAAGGAAACATTCGCACTTTTATGGAACTATATTGACTGTTGCTTTAGTAACATTATAACATCTTTACTCTTATTGCAAGCAAATACAGCTTCAACATTTTATAAGTAGGTAGCTTAAAAGATTAAGATTTTACAACTGGCAATACTTTGTCAATAAGATTCATCATCATCATCATTTTCAGCCATTTTCAGTCCACTGCTGAACATAGACTCTAATATCCTCTAATGACCCCCACTGAGATCTGCGACGCTGCCTACGGGTTCATGGTCTGTAATAGTCTCCACTCTATAAACCTTCGGCTCCATCGACCATTGGATCATCAAGCTATGTACCCACAGCACACTGTCACTTTAGCTTGCTGAATCGTAAGGCTATGTCAGTGACTGGTCTATCGCCAGAGAGAATGCCGAAGTTCCTTAATCTACTCTTACGACTTAATCTTAGCTAATACGAGTAGTATCTACAATCAATAAATAGAAGAACCTTACAGATAAGTCTCCACAGATCAATCAAACTTCTTCCAATCGCCACACAGCGAGCGCCTACCAACGTTTTTAATATCGATACAGCCAAGTACCCCCGGCCCCAGATGGCTAGGATTAGGCCGCTCCCGGCAAATTAATATGCCCCTAATAAATTGTGCTGTTATATAGGAATTATGAAGGTATAAATTATGTGGCACGGTTATTGTTTTCAAGGTGAAATACTGTCTCGGGAGCGATAAAGCTGTAATATTTCCTCGGCTATTTTTAGCAGTAGGTATCTCCGCGGAGATTTCTGTCGGAGAAAAATTAAAAAACGACTTGTTAAGGGCCTCGCATACTTTCCGAGTTTCTCGAAATATTTTCGTTGAATACTTCGGAGGCGCTTTTAAAGATAGAGACGTGAAACTTGTTAAGGTATAAAAAGCTGTGCTTGAATTAAGAGGTTTTATGTGAGGGCTGGAGATTTACGGTCGTAGTGTTGAAGAAGGATTTGGAATAATGGATGTTTTTACTAAAGGTAGAGAAGTTTTAGATTTTGTTACAGCTTTATTTGTAGGAATGGAATAATTAGGATGGCCTTTAGATATTATTTCTTTATCAATAATAGGAAAGGAGACGTTGGTGTGATAAGCTGGACATCTACTCGGAGGTGAAAGCAGAGTGGAAAAGGGAGCGGGACGTATTTTTCCAGCAGTGGGACTCGTCGAGGTAAATAATCAATGATAAGGTGATCGCAAAACTTTTTTAAATGTGTCTATTTTTTAAGCGTCTTTCTATTTTAGAGTGATAATATTATTTATGTGAAAGCTGAAAACAATAATGTGACATCATTCAAAAGTGAAATCATAGAAAAAAAAAAACAAACAAAAACATTCAGCCGAACTAAACATAACATCTAATACAGAAATAAAGAAAGATGGCGAAGCAAGAAAGTAACAATCGCCACTGAAAAAACTTGCAGCATCTCTAATTAATAGTTATAGTCAAGTAGCAGTAAAACGGTCCACTCCAGACGGGAGCCATAACGAGGAGTGTCTATAAATAAACAACTTTTATTGTCCGATTACAAGGATCGTAAAAAATTCAATTTCCCAAGGTCTGGGAGCATTCGGCAATCTCATAACCGGACTGGTTTATTGACGGACATCAATCTCATTATTAGTTCCTTGATTAGTTAGAGTAAGTTGGCATTGTCTTATGCTTTCATTTTCTTCCTTATCGTGTCCTGCTCGCTTGCTGGCTTCTATTGGTGACAATCGTCAACCGTTTTGCTCATATGCCGAGATTACTTTTAAGGTTGAGATTGTACTTTTTGAACCCAGAATTAGTATTTAAATTACAATTTCCCGTTGCCACAACTATTTATTCAGGAAGTTTAACTTCTGAATAAATAGTGTGTACCAAATATACAATACATATTATAGTAAGAGCTGATTTTACCATTGGTGAGATAGCCTATCTGAGAGCTTAGTATGAGTTTTCACTTCGAACTCATTCGCGGTAGCGTAAACTAATCGACCAACCACATTGTGCCGTTGTTCTCACTTTTATTACACACGTCACCACGCCGTAATGTGATTGGTTGGCTAATTTACGTTAACGCGATCGAGTTCGAAGTGAAAACTCACACTAAGCCCTCTGAAGGATAAAGTCAATGCTGTTTCTATCTTAATCAAGTTTTGAAGAAAGATAGCATCAAATTCCTTCAACCAATGGAAAAATCGACCCTAAACGAAACTAATTTGAATGTTTTCTAGTAATGAATTTTTAAAAAATACACCTTAATACAAATCTTAAATCAAACAAATTCGGGTTTGAATCTAAAATTATTTCAATACAAACTACCAGGGTACATGTACCGACGTAACAAATTCCGCGACATTTGGCAAACGCATGTATGAAATATTTGGAATGCAACGCGCCGACACAAACAGAGTAGCTAATATATAGATTTATACACTACTGAATTATCGCATCTAAAAGTCGTAAACGAAGTAATTTGGGATTATATAGTCTATTTATCCAGAGTAAATTCTAATTCTGTAGGACAAGCACGAAATTTTTGACGGTGAATAACGTAATGAGGGCGCCACGAGTTATCGAGCCGCCAGAGGCGCTAGTGTATCGTGAGGTTTTCGAAATGTTAAAATAACAATGTTTTGTGAATTCTTTGAGATAATGTTCTTCCTTAGTCGACTATTGCGACGTACGGAAAAACAAGCAGCAGTTATTTACGAATAAGTAAATCTCCTAATTTCTTTGTCTTCATCATACAACATACTCATTAAATATTTTTTACAAAAATCCAAACGTCGCCGTGGCAGTTTTAAAACCTTAAAAGGTATCTTCTCCCTTCACAAGTACCCTATCTTTCAAGTGCAAGCTAAAAACGTCTGTACAAGTCGTATCAACGTCGCGGGCGTCAATTTGCCGGCTTTGTGCCGCTGCATTCAGCTCTGAACAGCCTGTCAGCCATCTTGGCATATTAGGCTTGTGCCGACTTGTTACTTTAATTAATCAGAGAATTTCTAGGTTCTATTAGACAATCTGCTTATACAGGATCAAAAAGGGTATGTTTAACGAAAAGCTTTGAAATTTGCGCACTACAAGTATAAAGATCCTATTCAGTTCACAAAATTTGAACATTACGGAGTTGTTAAATAATTTCTCCATGAATAAACCATGGACTCAAATTCTGTGGATATGTTCTTTATCATATCATCATCATCAGCCTATTGCAATGACCCCCATGGGGGATTTTGCCCAACCACGCTGGAAGGATTTTGGATATGTTGTCAACACGGAAGGCGCTGCTGCCCATATTACGCCTCGTATACACACGGGCAGACATTTCTTCTATAGGCACCACGCGGTCGTTCCATAGTGGGCTGGTATTCGCTTAAGTTGTATAACAATTAAAATAATATAAATAAATTAAAATAATAAAAGAACCAAAATTATTGAGGTTGAAATTATTTACCCGATTGTCTTGTTTTTCACTAAAGTACAGTCGTGAAATGCCAGTACAGAGAACATACCTGAAACAAAAATAAATTGTGTTAGATTTATGTACAATTACATTTCCTATAGTCCTTCCCAAAGTTGTATAACCTAGTTAAGGGGACCAGAAAAAAAGGCGCTAAGGAGCCCAAAAAATTGAAAGACTAATATGTTACAGAGTTTGTTAAGGTGAAAAAGTAATAGGGGTCGCTACAAAATAACTGATTTTCAAAGTGAGGTTACACGAAATAAGTTTGAGAAGTGCGTACATGATAACAAATGTGTTGCTAAGCGCAAATCTCGAGAACAGCTGCTCCGATTTCGCTAATTCTTTTTTCCTATATTCCTTGAAGTACGAAGATAGTTTTTACGGAGAGAAAATTTAAAAAATTGCCTGAATAAGTCTAAACACTTTTCTAAAGCGGCCGCCCAGGTGAAAGGGCATTACACACGTGCAAAACCGAGGCGGATGCCTAGTTTATTATAAAATAGTTCTCATAAGTTATGTATTGACATCGGAATAGTAAAATACATAGATTTTAATATTCCGATGACTCACGGCGCAGTGACAGGTGATGCAGACGACAGCTTACCATAATAGCTGAATAGTATAATTATAGTTTTAGAAAGTAAAGTTAACAGTGCATATAATTACACTTTAGAGACACAATCTAGATAAGATAATAATGGGTCACTAGACCCACACGATGCATATAATTACAGGGTATCAAATTTGACGACTTATTAATAAAGGCTTCATGCTGCCACCATGGAGTAGACTATTTACTAAAATAGCAACACAGCAATATAGAAAATCTCTTATATAGGTATATAGTCCTGCACCCGTATGATGAATTTGGTGAGAGCGAGATGTCTCACTTTTAAACGTCAAATCAACAGAGCTAAGTAATAACTAGACAAGGCAAGTATTACTACTTGGTGTGTAAAAAGGGATTGCAAATTTAATTTCGTGTAGATTAATTTAGTTTTTAGTTTTATATTACCTATGTAGTTAGTGTTTGTAATAACGTAATATTTTATATTTTGTGTATTGTTGTCAATAAAAAACAACTTCTATCAGCCCTAATTCACTCAATCCTGGCTCGAGAACGAGTGTCTATTCTAATTCTTAAGTCTATTTTTTACATGCAAAGTACATACACTTAGTTTATCTAGTTATAAATAGCTCTGTGAATTTGACGTTTAAAAGTGAGACATCTCGCTGTCACCAAATTCATCATACGGGTGCTGAAAAATATTTGTTATTCGCGTCTACGTGCATTTCTGCAAAAAAATATGCAATCTGATAACTCAACTTTGGACCATAATACCTTGGAAAGACATTTCCGTTAAGTACCTATGCTTCCATGGGGAATAATGTTTGTGACGATGAGGAGAATGCGCAGTATTCGGAAACGTTGACGACCAAATACGAGTAACACCCAGTGTATCTACTATTACAGATACCTCATCTCATACCAATCAAACGAGTCCAATTTTACGCGAAATAAATAGCTCGAATCCATTTTGCGTTCCCAAAATGGGTTAGCCAGAACTTCAGGATCACGAACGAGATCCTTCAACCACGTTTAGCATAGGCACATGTAAATTATCAGTGACAAGTTGCTAGCTCAACTTCTGGAAGAACTAAGATCCCCTAAGATCCTTACGATATTCACGGAAATAGATGCAGCATAGGAAAGTTAGCTTCCTCTATATACCAAAATAATTAAGACAAAACAAACCCAAAACTGGCTTATAAGACCCAATAACAAATATATAGGTACATACATATACAAATATTTCCCCACATTTCGGGACCCAAGCATTCACTCACGTCAGTTACACTTCGTCTCAGTTATAAAGTCGACCAACATGAGCGCTAGTATCTTCGTAATTCAAACACAGGTTCATATATTTCAATTAGTACCATAAAATTCTGTATGACTTCGATATTGAAACAGGCGCTACTAAGCGAGTTTCGAGTCCGTGTAGGCAACTTAAGGGTACAATTAGGAGTTGTCTCTTTACAGAAACTATGGAATTACACACCCCTATTAGCACCCCTCTGTATAAATTTGGAAGACGATGTAACTTTGTTAGCAAGTATAATGTGGATACATAGTTATGTATGTATACATTACTATGTTATAGATACATACACATAATGCGGAGAGGAGATGATAGCCTTGAAAAATTGGTCATTGTTGGCAATACCGAAGGAAAGAGATCGCGAGGCCGGTCACCAACACGATGGTCTGACCAAGTGAAGGGGTCTCATCCCTACCTAGATTCTACGCGGTGGTGAAGGCTGCTTCTGACCGGAATCGATGGAGAAGTGATCACGATCCTCAGTAATGAGGGACCGCCTAGACAGAGATACATATAATCACGCCTGTATCCCTTACGGGGTAGGCAGAGCACCAAGGGCCGATAGAACCACATGGTGCCACTTCTGACCAATTTTGAGGGTATAGTTGAGATTAGGGCTTCCAATCCCGCAATACCGGAATCAACCGAAGTATTGCGGGATCTCGCGCCATTTTAAATCCCGCGTGATGCGGGATTAGGGGCGCGGGATTTGCGGGATTAAAAAAAGGGTGCATGCGACCTCTCGCGAGCGCGATCGCTCGGTGACCGGATTTTTTTTTCATCGAACCCGTAATACGTGTGAGGTATGGATAAGTCTTCAAAAATGATATTGATGTTTCTAATATCATTATTTTCTTAACTGAATTTGCGCGAGAGACACTTCCAAACTAAAGTGGTAAAATGTGTCCCCACTCTGTAACTTCTAAAATAAGAGAATGATTAATCTAAAAAAAATATACGCTCTACGAAAATTGATTTTAACGAGATCTAGTAAGTAGTTTTTTTTATACGTTAATTAATTTACCTTTCATACTGAACCCTTCATGGGCGAGTCCGACTCACCTGTTTTTGTTATAAATAAACCTATTGTTATTTGATTGATCTCATATTTATAGTAATATGAACGTAAATAAATGTGGGTTGATTAATTCATTTTTTTATTTGCCTTATATAACTGAATATTTTTAATATGCGGGATCCCGCAAATACTGAGATCCCGCGGGATTGAAAAATCGTAGTCCCGTAAATACCGAGATTGAATTCAAGCTGCGGGATTGGAAGCCCTAGTTGAGATGTACAAGTTCGGTTAGTAGTGACAGGTGGTCAGCCCATCGCCTACAAAACACCAAGACCCCCTTGTCTCTCTAGTGAGTTGTAGAGTATGCCCGGGAAGAATAGCAGCATGTGAAGAAGGGTTAAAACCTATCCACAGTTTTTTTTAATAAGTTTGTGTAATCGGCCCCCTGATTACGTAATTTGCAATAGTAAAGCCGAAGCAAAGCAATAGCGAAAATTGTACAATATTCGCCTTGAAATGTCAAAGATCCTTTGAAATTCATTTTACGTAACACGAATTTACAAGCAATCAGCGATTTTTGTACAATTTTCTAGTTAGGTAATAAGGGGGCGGACAGTTATTCAGGGACAAAGCATTTCAATGATTTTGTCGAAGGCTCATTGTACAATTTACTATATTTACGGAATGCCTAGCCATTTTGTATTATATTAGCTTTTTACATATCTATACATACTATATAATTACTAAGTAGCATATATATAGCATGAAGTTTGTTTGAATTTGAATGTAGATGGTCGCTAATCCCGAATCAGGAACTACGGAGTCAGTCTTAGTTCAGTCCGATTTGAAAAATTCATTCATTGTTAAATAGCCCATTTATCGAGGAATGCTATAGGCTACATAGCAACCCGCCCAGGCTCTACACCGGTGCAATTCCCTTTCACGCGGACGAAGTCGTGGGCGGGCGCTAGTGTATTATTATACAGGATGTTTTTTTGTGGCCACCTTTAACGAAGGGTACGTATTCTATACATGAAATAAAGTAAGTTTATGCCAAAAAAATATTGCTGGTCAGAACTTTTATTTGATTTTTATTTGTATTTTTTGAAATTCCTTGATCGTAGCAGAAATTTGATAGTGTCTAGTGTTTATGTTAGTTTTTTTATAGACAGATATTAATGTATTTTTCGTGAAAAAATCCTGCTACGCGCGTCTATGTGCATTTATGCAGAAAAACGCAGTCTATTTACTCAACTTTGGACCCTAATAAAATGTTTCAAATGGAAACCAGACGACTTCGCCAGATATGCTTCCATGGAGAAAAATGATCGTGATGATGAGGAGATTCCGTAGTTTTCGGGAACGTTGACGACCAAAAATCATCCTGTACATATAATAGCGGATTTTACATTGCGCCTTCAACATACATACATAGATAGATAAAAGATTAAAGCGGTATTTCAGGCCCATTTATCGACACTACATAGTCATGCAATATAGTGTATTATACATGCGGATATATAGATATATATACATGTATATACACATACATATGTATGGTAAAGAGTATGTTCTTTGGCAGAATAAACAACTGAACTACTACTATATTTTTTCTACTATGTCACGCAGATACTTATGGAACTAAATTAAATGTATGAAACAATGTTAACATTACATAGACGCTAGCGCCGATGCCACATGACTTCGTATGTCAAAAACACATAGCACGTGTAGCTGGGCATTGTGTATTGTAACTGCGCAGGAGGTACGTTTTAACTATGTAGTACTTATAAACTAGTAACAAAGGTATATTATAAAGTAGGTAGTTGTTATAGTAGGTGACTCATTTACCCATAATTAACATACGAGTAGCTTGAAAATAAAATAACCAATCTCAGTAAATTATCAATTTTATTTTAACATTTCGCAATACTCATAGAATAATCATATAAACTATACGTTGCTTTAGATTAGTTAAATAAATAATTACAATACAGGCTGTAACAAAAAGAGTATGTTAAGCGAAATGCTATAAATATAGCCCATTATTGACAACCTATCCCCGAAATTACAAACTCGAAATCACATGTTTATTTTTCAATATTGTATGTACATTATTGAGTTGCTTTGGAATTCTTCATACTGTCCCGAGAAATAAACATGTGATTTCTAGTCTCAAATTTTGGAGGTAGGTTCACTACAGTGGGCTATTTAAATAGCATTTCGCTTAACATACTACCCTTCTATTACACCCTGTATAAATATAATACAATGAAAAATATTATAAAAACCCCTCTGTTCTATTCTAAGGTTGTGTAGACCTACTAACTTAAACAACTTACTACTTGTGACCAACAAAAGACAGTCGCTAAAGCGCTACATAGTCGCATACAAAATCCGTACATTTCAACCAAGTTCAGCGATATACGGTATACGAGGTAGTTAAGAACGTGCATATTATTAGCGAGTTTACGCCCCGGGTGCATCCACTCGGGCTTATGCATTGCAACTAAGTAGTTAACTATTATTGCCTGCCAACTAATGTGAAGACTCCAGGGCTGTCGGCAGTCCAAGTTAATACATACATACATCAAGCATGACAATTTTCCCGGAGGCATGCAGGGGACGTCGAGAGCGAGCGAAGCGCGCTCTGTTTTACGGTCCTGAGGGGAAACCCCTGTGCCCGGACAACTTAGTCGCCGAGGCCGCGAAGGGAAAAAATATTTACAAGTTACGTGCATGGGGGAATACCCATGCACCACAACGACTTACGACACTAATGTTCTCGATAAGACAGTAGGTGGACATGGCCGGGTAGAACCGCCGGTCGATTGGTGACGGAGAGATTTTGCTCCGCCCTAAACCGATTGGCACCCCGGCCTGCCATCTCTGTCCCATCGAGTGACGGACACAACTAATTCTAGGACATTTTCCCGGATGAGTAAGAAGAGATCACGAATCTACATTACTGCGGCGGTGGTAGACATCTCTCCAACTACTTTAATGATATTCTTCATTTAAGGGTATTCATGTTCTTTAGCTTCATTGAATACCATTCTATTGTACTAACAATCACGAAAAATAATGCAAAGGTAAGCAGTAAATTTCCGATAGATTTAGGAAGTCCTACTGGGTGTCTATAAGCGAAAGTTTGTGAGTATGGATGGATGGATGTTTGTCACTCTTTCACGTACAAACGGCTGGAGCGATTTTAATAATATTTGGTATGGAGTTAGTTGACACCTTGGATTAACACATAGACTACTTTTTATCCCGGGGAAATATTTTTATCTCGGATAATTTCGACATTTTGTTTTTTCTGTCGCGGACGTCCACTAGTTATGTATAATTATGAAATTGACAACCCTAGCCAGTTACATAGTACGTTTAACGACAGAACCAGCGTGAATGCGAAACTAATACGCACTTTTTACAAACGCTATTGTGTTTTCATTGTATCCTCATGCAAATATAAGACACTTAACGGTGTTGGTACAAAACAACGTCATAAGTTAGACACTGATAAAAAATTATATTTGACAGCAAAATATGTGGAATAGTTGGAATTTTATTCAGAGCTTTACTAATTTTTTATTAAAGCTTTTAGTATAAGATTTTCACAGTTTAATTTGATAGATATTCCATTACATATTTTGCTGTCAAAAATCAAGTATAACACGGTTGTAACCATGAAGAAGGTATAAAAGAGGAAGTGGGACAATGAACTGAGTCGTGTGGCACACGTGAGGCTATGACGTCATGATAGGGGCGGAGCTTCAGCGCCAGTGTATCGCACGCTTGTGCTCTGAAATGTAACCGTATTAAAATTACAAAGACACTAGCGCTTTTATCAGGGTACTTTATAACTAAAACGTAGTATAATATTACTATCTAGTGATAAGTAATTGCACTAGTAAAACAAACTTGAACCATATTGATAATGAGCAAGTAGTTTGAATAGTCACTACAAGATGGTTTCTATGTAAATGGGTAGGGCTAGATTAGATTAGATTCATTTATTGCATGTCACAGTGTTCAATACTCCCCTCGTCTCATACTTCAACCCCGCTACGCGGCACACTATTTTTGTATGAAAGTATAGTTAGCCACTCCTCTTTTATTTCTTCTCCATGATTGTAACTTTACGCGGGGTTGATTAGGCTCAATGTTTAGCTTCAACACTGTGTAAATTATTTTGTAATGATATGTGAATTCTCATATAGTCGCTATATCAGTATAATTCTCATATAAATTATATTATTAATATTTAATTAAGTTAAACTATATTGACTAACGATAAGAGATTCATTATAAAATGAAAATGGCTGCCTAGAATAAATAAATAAAATTTGAGGTATATATTAAAAAATAAACTGATATAAAATAAAATCACTTTAAAATGGTATCAAATGGTATAATTATAATAAATAGGCCTTATATAACAATAACCCAAAAAATGGCGAACTGTAAATAATGAAGTAGGTACATATACCTTTTAATATATGTACCAAGTGAACCTAACAGAATGATAGTTCTATATGAGATATACGAGTATATAAGCTATAGAAGTTTTTTATCTTTAATCCATTTCAAAAAAGAGAGGTCATTAATTTGTCGTTTTGTTTTTATTTCGTACTAGCAGCCGCCCACGACTTCGTCCGCGTGAGGGGGCGTTGTACCCGTCTATTTCAACCCCTTCATCCCTTTTTTTCGAAATAAAAAGTAGCCTATGTTCTGTCTCAGGGTCTAAAGATTGTCTGTACCAAATTTCATCAAAATCGGTTGCGAGGTTTAAGCGGGAAAGCGTAACAGACAGACAGACAGAGTTACTTTCGCATTTATAATATTAGTTGGGATTATTGCATAGAACGCTTGCAATGAAATCAGTATGAGGGTCAAAAGAGTGCATTTACGAGGTCAGGAAAGGAAATCCTTGGTCTCATGCTGATCACGTAAAGGCCCTTAGGAAATATAAGGAAAATCGTCAGTAGTTGCGTATAAAAAGCATACAAGCTCGAAAAAAGTGTAAAATGCAGATTCTAGATTATTCTGGCTCCCAAAATTATATGCTATATATTAAGACTAATTGTTTACCTATATCTATACAGGTGATTTTTGGTCATCAATGTTCCCGAAAACTACGTCATCTCCTCATCATCACGATCATTTTTCTCCATGGAAGCATACCTGGGAAGTGTCTGGTTCCCAAGATATTAGGGTCCAAAGTTGAGTAAATAGACTGCGTTTTTCTGCATAAATGCACATTGACGCACGTAGTAAGATTTTTTCACGAGAAATAATTACTATCTGTATATGATAAAACTAGCATAAACACTGGACACTATAAATTTCGCTCAATCAAGTACTTAATAAAAAATAAAAAAATAAAAATTTACATCATTTCCCAGCATTTTTTTTTGCATAAACTTACTTTATATGATGCAAAGAGTACGTACCCTTCGTTAAGGGTGGCAACGAACAAACACACTGTATACCAGTGTTAGTTCAACAAGTACTTTTTACTAGTACATGTATTCATAGCGATAAAGAGAATATTACAATGTAAACTCCACAATTAGTAATGTTATGTTATAATAAATGTAAAATTTTGTAAGTGTGATTATTTATATTTTATTTAGATTTATTTTAGAAAAGACTCGCGGGTAACTACTACTAACCATGATAGTATACTTAAGGGTTGCCAACCGTCCTATTTTCCCAGGACATGTCCTACTTTTTGAGGTGTCCTGTCCTGGATAGTTTTTAAGCATCGTCCCTAGTTTTTTAGCCCTGACACATTCGCTATCAGCAGATTTTCTAAGGGTGCCGAAATCAGATCAACGCCTAGTGCGACAACGCAAATAAGCGTCAGCGGCATCTCTAAAAGCCTAAAAGAAGCAAATACGTAGTCACCGGCATTGAATATGTTAAAGACCTTTGTTTTGAAATTCGCACGCCACTAACTCTCTCCAATCGTATTGTCACTGGGCTAGCACATGTATACATAGTCCTGGCTTTTAATCTAAATGTCCTGGTATTTCTTCTTCAAATCCTGGTTTTCAAAGTTTTGAGATGGCAACCCTAGTATACCTACATTTGCCACAATTCTTTTAAAGCACATCTATTGACATAGAACACTTAGTTCTGTACAATAGGTACCTATACCCACCGGTAGGGGTCAAGAGAGGTTGTCTACAAGGACAAAGTCACGACGACGGCCTCGGAGCTTGTCGATAGAGCTTGGAGTATAGCGTCTCGAAGTTAGAGCTAAATCTGTGCTAGCGCTCGTATTCGTAGAGATATTTTTCGAGGGTACCTGAGTGAGCGTTGGGAGTATTTATTTTTCTTTGACATAAAAGTTTAAATCTCTTTCTATGTTTTTAGTTTTGATAAAACAGTTAAATAGGAGGCTCTATGGTGGACTTTCGTAGCTAACATAACGAACTGATAATTGAATATTAAAATAGGTATAGTCACCTAGTCACTACATAAATAAAATGAGTTAACTTGCGCTGCATCATCATAAAGGAGATCCCGGAGGCACGTTTAGTATAGCGGGGGACAGGCGTAAATGATCAGTAACAAGTTGCTAGCTTATCGCCTGAGAGACTGCCCGAGTACCTCAGTCGACTCTTACGACATGCACGGAAGGAGATGCAGCTGATGTATTCTAGTGAAGCCCCGCAACAACACAGGAATTCATAGGTACAATTTACAGTCCGTTTTATCCAGCAGCGCATGCACTTTACCGCACCAATGTCGGCCACGTGCGCCGGCGCACGTACACACACACACACTTATCTGTCATGTAGTGTAGGTATTGTGCATCTAGACTTCTAGCTTCGATATGTTATATCAATAACGATCAAATTGCGTGCGGCCTATTTAATTCTAATGTCTACAAGACGTTCATAGTTATCTACTTGCTAGTCGATATGTAGACAGAATTATAATAAGCGTTGTTTTCTATTATGCCCAGCAGTTTTCAATAATATGGGTTCCAGAGAAAACTAGGAAACTATTCGACTTTTATAGAGTACGGCGGCTTATATCTTGCTGCCCTTAACCCATTAGTTATTATGAGGCTAATATTTAATTATAATTTTAGGTTTTATTATTGTTATGATATTTGAACCCAACAGATATATTTCATAACTAGTGGACGCCCTCGAAATTATCCGGGATAAAAATATTTTCCCGGGATAAAAAGTAGCCTATATGTTAAGTGGGTCCTGTCTCAAGGCCGTAAAAAACAAACACTTTGAATATATCACTTCTGAAAGAAATCATATTACGCCGACCACATACTAAATAATGGAATAAGGGCAGGATGATCTATTCCGTTCCGATCCCAGGAAGTGATCCCACAAAGGATCCACTATATTTAATTTTATAATTTTATTCCTATCCGATCCCGTCGCGGGATCAGATGAATATTACATTTATTTTGTATTCCGTTCTGATCCCGTGTGTCTTCTCAATGATTTTTTAGTACTGTTAGCAAGTAAAGCAAACAGTAGGCACATACAATATTGTTTTTCGTATAATTGTTGATTTTTACTAAGAGATGGAGACTATTTTACTAACTTTTATTTCCTATTTTATTTTCTGACCTTACACATAAAAAAAGAACTCCACAGGATCAGACCGGAATTTAAAAATTGTTTTGGTATCAGACCGGAATTTGTTGTGGATTTAAAGTAAAAAGGGATTAGTTTAAGGGATCGCACCGGAATAGATAGGCAGGATGATGAGTTATATAAAACCGCAACCGCACACGACACGATTGTACTACGCATACAGCGACATACATTACATTATAACAGTCCCTATTAACCCTAAAGGCCGATAAATCACACCGTTTAAAATTTCCTCCGAAACAGGCCCTATTTAGGGAAGTCACAGTCATATTTGGAAAGTTTCCAAGGGCTGGCATTCCGAAGGGAGTACCATCATAACCGACGATTAGCCGGTAATGGCTCAACTTGGTCGACTACTTGACGTAACTTTACGATGCGATGCCAAGTTACTTAGTTTAGTGCGCGTACCAATAGCTGGGTGATAGATATATGGGCGCGTATAATATGTGTTTTCAAGTGAATATGTACTTATGTAGGTACCTATACACCGAATACAGGCCCCCTTATTACCTAACTAGCAAACGCAAAGCGATAGCGAAAATTGTACAAAAATCGCTGATTGCTTGTCAAATTCGTATTACGTAAAATGAATTTCAAACGAACTTTATATTGGACAATTTTCGCTATCGCTTAGCTTCGGCTTTGCTATTGCAAATTAGGTAATCAGGGGGAGGGTGTAACAGGAGGACCATGTCAGTCAAGCGAAATGCTATGAGCCCAATATAAATAATACCATTTTGTTACACCCTGTAGAGATATACTGCCAGTTTAGTAACTAGTGGACGCCCGCGATTTTCACCCCCGTAATGTTTTACTTTATTCCTGTGCTGGTGCGAGGCTTCACTAGAATACATCAGCTGCATCTCCTTCCGTGCATGTCGTATGGGTCGACTAGTTACCTCAGGCGATGAGCTAGCAACTCGTCTCTCATCAACTAAGCTAAACGTTGCTGCAGCATCCCTTTCGCGATCCTGCTATAAATATACGATGTTTCGATAATTTACATCTGTCCTAGCAAAATATTTTATAATATTAGAAAAGATAATATTTTTTGCTAGTATAACCTAGCTACTTAGAAAATAGTTAATAGCTCAAAACAGTAGTTAGTCGCTCCTCGCCGGCGATGGAACTACAGACTAAACTACAAAAATGTATATATTGAGTAAACAACAGCGTGAAGCGTATGTGCTGATAACGAGTCAATGACCGATATACGAGTATATCGTTAAAAAAATCGTAGTTGGTCCAACAATTTAGATGATAGGATAGTCAAATATTATTTAAATATAATGGATAGTTTTCTAATACATAATGGGAAAAAAAAAACTTATTCTATTTAAAAATTATCATCAACGTTGGTTGTTGTTATTAATCTGGTACGTTCCATAAGTCTGCAACAGATGGCGCCTTCTGAATTCTTCTGTCAGATTTTCTGCAGTCCATACGCGGACGGAGTCGCGGGCGTACCGCTATAAATTATATATCAAAACAGTAAAAATTAGTCGCTATTTGATTTCGCCGGCGATGGAACTACATTTATTGACTAAACTACAAAAATTCCGTATAAATATGGATGTATTGATAAACAGCGTCTGCAGAAGCAGTATGTGCTGATAACGTTAGTCATTGCAGACTATATGCATAGTCTGTCGTTAAAAAAATCATACAATAGTATATACAAGCAATTTAGTAGTTTTTTATATTTTTAATACCTACCTATAATCTGAGCTGGATTAAAAAATTATCTATGAGATGGTTCATCATTCGCAATACAGCCAAAAAACCCTTTTAGCTATCTACATACAGGGTGTGGGTGACAGCCAGGCAAATGCTGAAATGCTGAACAAGTACCATTGTGTTGAGTTATACGACAGTGTTATTACTCGCAGGAAATGTATTTTTTATTTGATTATAAGTAATCTTTGCTCTCCGTGCCAATTGTATCGGGTGATCCTGTGACTAGTTAAATGGGCTTATTGGTTATTGTGTGACACATTGCTGTTTTTTGGATCACTTGTAACTCTCCATTAGGGTTGATCAGTTATTCGAACTTTTTTGAGGGCAACTTTTTTTTAGAATAATTTTTTGGTTAAAATTTTATTTTGAAGTCATTACCTAACCGAATTAAACGAAATAAATTATTTTTTTCATGAAAATAAATAAAAAAAATATATAAACAAAATTTTAGAATTTTCCTGCGAAAATTTTCAGTGCTTTCCGCCTCAGAATCATGGTATCAATATTTGCCTGGCTGTCACAAGCAGTAAGCGTAATATAGTTATATCCCTAGGGATATGTTACGGTATATAACTACGAGTATATTACGGCTTTATCTATCTCACTGCGACATATATATGGTATAGCGAGAACTGCACGATTATGAACGACATCCCACAGTTACATTAAGCACAGCGGGAGACAGACGTGAAAGTCAGCGACAAGTTGCTAGCTTATCGCCTAAGAGAATGCCTGAGTTCCTTAGTCGACTGTAGTATTAATAGTCGTATTTATAATAGTAGGTTACTGGCCTCGGTTTACCTCCTATCTATAATCCATTTGTTTTATCGCCTAAGAGAATCAGCCTTAGTCTGTAGTATTAATAGTCTGACCAACCTGAGTTCCTTAGTCGACTGTAGTATTAATAGTCGTATTTATAATAGTAGGTTACTGGCCTCGGTTTACCTCCTATCTATAATCCATTTGCCCTAACCTGAGTTCCTTACACTTAAGATTTATAATAGTAGTTACTGGCCTCGGTTTACCTCCTATCTATAATCCATTGTTTTATCAAGAGAATGCCTGAGTTCCTTAGTCGACTGTAGTATTAATAGTCGTATTTATAATAGTAGGTTACTGGCCTCGGTTTACCTCCTATCTATAATCCATTTGTTTTATCGCCTAAGAGAATGCCTGAGTTCCTTAGTCGACTGTAGTATTAATAGTCGTATTTATAATAGTAGGTTACTGGCCTCGGTTTACCTCCTATCTATAAGATATTACATTTGTTTTGCGATCAGCAGCTTGCCTGATGCCAACTTAATCTTCGTAATCGCCAACAACATTAAGATCCGCACATTAAATAAATTCTGTCATTTATAAGCCTGTGACGCGATTGGGATCGAACCTATGTTTGAAAAGCACACATAATAATATAAGCCATTGAGCTATCTCTTTAATTCTTCTTGTCCTATCTCCTTCCATGTTACTCTTATCGTAAGATCGTCGACTAAGGGTCGGTTCATATCTGACGGAACATGCGTCGCGTATTATCGGTTGCGTAACGCCAGAACAGACAAAATGTATAGAAAAACACTGGACCGTTCACACTCAACCGATGATACGTTAGAGCAGAGGTTCCCAAACTTTTATTTCTCGTAGACCCCTTTCAAAAGTTTACTGGTTCTGGTGGACCCTCTAGAGGCCTACATCACATACAAATTAATTGTGAACCTCAATTTTTTCACGCCAACGTAGACCCCCGTCGAGTCTCTTGTAGACCCCTGGGGGTCCACCTGGACCACTTTGGGAACCACTGCGTTAGAGCGTCGAGCGTACGTTTGCCTGTACCTGGAGATACGATCGACGCATCTTCCGTCAGATATGAACCGACCCTAAGGAATTTAGGGGCGTTCTCTCTGGCGATGATCTAGCAAATTGTCTTTTATACAGGATGTTTTTTGTGGCCACCTTTAACGAAGGGTACGTACTCTATACATCAAATAAAATAAAAAAAATGCTGGGAAAAAAAAAAAATACTTGATCTGGCGAAATTTATAGTGTCTAGTGTTTATGTTAGTTTTTTTATAGACAGCTATTAATTATTTCTCGTGAAAAAATCTTACTACGCGCGTCTATTTGCATTTATGCAGAAAAACGCAGTCTATTTACTCAACTTTGGACCCTAATATTTTGGAAACCAGAAACTTCCCAGGTATGCTTCCATGGAGAAAAATGATCGTGACGATGAGGAGATTCCGTAGTTTTCGGAAACGTTGACGACCAAAAATCATAGCAGGGACTCAATACAGGTGTCCCTGCTATGCGAAACGTGACAGTAGAATTTGGTTCGTGATACTCCAGTTCTATTTCAGTCAGTGTTTTAGTTACACGTGTATATTATATGATACAACAAACAACATTACAAGAAACTTCAAAAAGAACAATAAAACCGTAGAAAGAAATGGAACACAACAGACAAAATGTGCTACAAAAACAATAACGTTGCGTAACTCCGCAAAATAAATAAATAGTTGCCAAAACCATTATCACTAACACGTCATACGCAGCCCAATGTCAATGTCAAGATCGTTCGTTGATACACACATGGAGCAGATACATCTAGGAGTTGCGACCAATCGAGCCATACCATAGCTCGTACCGTAAAAGTATAAGGTAGAGTTTGGTCAAAAGTAGAACTCCTGTGCCTGATTTCGGAACTAATATTTTTGGTATGCAATTACAGAGAGGTACTAATTAATCACTTAAAGCAACCAGCGCCATCGGTGAACCGCAGTGTAGCGACCACGTAGAAAATCGGCAGCTGCATGACTTTATTCTTCATCGCAAGTTCTCTGATCCTTGAGTCGTTGTTTACGCTATACTGAGCAAAAATTTACATCAAATAACGTTTTTTTTAATAGAAAATATTTACAAACAAGTAAAGAATAAATGAAAACGCCAACCGTCGTGGCACGCGCTGTCATATAACGTTCTATGACTGCGTGTGCCACGACGGTTGGCGTTTAGTATATTGGTCTACATTAGCACTGCATACATTTATAACAAATCCTCTGTGTAGGAGTCTTCATTAAAAACGATTTTCTCCACAAACATATTTTCGCAAATGACGTAAACGAAAACTGGTCCAAAATAGCTCAGCCAGCATACAAACTAGCGACAACTGGATAGTTAAATTTGAACATATTGTTTTCGTGTACACAATTGACTTTACCGGAATTATTGAAATTATCAACAAGTCGTATGAAACGTCCGATAAGAGAATGGGTCATGAAATTGATAAAATACTTCCAAGCATTGCGAAAATATACAATTATAGTGATAGTATATCAAAAACGCTCTATTTTCCTTAGTAAAATTATGTGGGTTTTTATGACGCGCGTGTTATGGGAGATTAGGCAAATTTTTAACGAATACATACATATATATATAATCACGCCTTTATCCCTTACGGCGTAGGCAGAGCACCAAGGGCGATAGAACCACATGGTGCCACTTCTGACCAATTTTGAGGGTATAGTTGAGATGTACAAGTTCGGTTAGTAGTGACAGGTGGTCAGCCCATCGCCTACAAAACACCAAGACCCTCTTGTCCCTCTACTGACTTTTTTAACGAATATTAGTTCTGAATTTGTCATGTTCCTAACTTGCTCAAATGTGTCACATTACACATATGTACTATACTATGTAACACAGACTACGGATGTGACAGAAGTGATATAAGCGAAGGGCTATATGAAAATTGCTTACTATAATCCTCAAAATTTGAGACGCGAGTCACATGTTCATTTTTCAAGAGCGTTTGGGAATTTTCCGCCCTATCTAAAAACATGTGATTTCGAGTCTCAAATTATACCTATATATTATATGCAATGGAAGCTGTCGTAGCTTACAATATAAAAATTGACAAGTTAGGTACACGGCGAATTTGCAAGAAATATCTAAAACTTTTTGCTAAATCTGCAAATAACAATAAAAGTGAAAATACAACTAGAGCGAAACTTTATTGAGGCATACATATCTACATATACAGACGAATTTGTGTTCCCGAAATGAGGAAGCCAAAACTGCAGAGTCATAAAGGAGATCGCACAGTTTAGAATAGCGAGGACAGATGTTAATCTCACACATAGGTTATGCGCTATTTAGTAGTAAGGAAAATTAATTATGCAGGTGCTGAAAACGTTGATGACATTGAATACTATGAAACAATATCTAAATGACACCAACGACCTCGAATTAGAAACAAACAAACAAACATGATAACGCAATCTTCGCGATAGCGACACGATCGGTGAAAGTCGATAGTGGTATGGATATCTGTCTTGTTGCGAAATGATATGTTACATAACGCATTTATGACATTTGATGACGGATTAAAAATACTAGGTTTTGTAAAAACTAGAATTAAACTCATGTTTTCGGACCGACCAGCTAGTATTAGTAGTAAACTGCCTAACATGTTGGCGGTAATAAGTCATTATTTATTACATATAAGGTAAATCATAATAACTGTTAGACTGAAAAATACCTGGTTTATTTACTAATTAAACTATTTAATACTAATGGCGTCGCATTGAAACTACAATCAAAATACAAGAGAGAACTTTCATCGCGCGGGAAACGGGACCACAGACTATACAAGAACGCTAGTGCGGGGACACCGCGTATCGGATGGAGCAGCAGTGCTGTGCCACCCGTCACATTGTATTTCTGTGCTATAGTTCGGTCGTCCTGACGAATCCTTCGGCCTCGAAGGAGCACCACAGCATCTGTTGCAACATTCAGTCTTCAGAATTCGGAGTCCTTTGGTATGATGTGTCCGTCGCGGGCCGCGGCAGACGTTGATCTCTTGCGGCAAATCTCAAGCTCCTTTGAGCAGATTTTTAAGCCTTACGGCAGTTGCTAAGCCTCTCACGGCAGAACATAAGCCCCTTGCGGCAGATCTCAAGCCCGTTGCGGCAGATCTTGAGCCCCATATGGCAGATCATGAGCCCCTTGTGGCAGATCTTAAGCCCCTTACGACAGATCATAAGCCCTTGCGGCAGATTGAGCCTCTTGCGGCAGATTTTAAGCCCCATACGGCAGATCATGAGCCCATTCGGCAGATCTTAAGCCCCTGTCGGCAGATCTTGAGCCCCTGCGGCAGATTTTAACCCCATACGGCAGATCATGAGCCCCTTGCAGCAGATCTTAAGCCCCTGACGGCAGATCTTGAGCCCCTTACGGCAGATCTTAAGCCCCTGACGGCAGATCTTAAGCCCCTTGCGGCATGTGTTAAGCCCCGTACGGCTGATCATGAGCCCCTTGCGGCAGATCTTAAGCCCCTGACGGCAGATCTTGAGCCCCTTACGGCAGATCTTAAGCCCCTGACGGCAGATCTTAAGCCCCTTGCGGCAGATCTTAAGCCCCTTACGGCAGATCTTGAGGCCCTTACGGCAGACCATGAGCCCCTTACGGCACATCTTAAGCCCCTTGCGGCAGATGTGTAAAGCCCCGTGCGGCAAATGTGCAAAGCCCCGTGCGGCAGGTTAGTAAAGCCCCGTGCGGCAAATGTGCAAAGCCCCGTGCGGCAGGTTAGTAAAGCCCCGTGCGGCAAATGTGCAAAGCCCCGTGCGGCAGGTTAGTAAAGTTCCGTGCGGCAGATTGGTAAAGCCCCGTGCGGCAGTCTTACACAACAAAACAATAAAAGGAAGATTGTACATTAGATTTAAATCAATAGGACAAAATGAATATGAATAAGGTAGGGAGGGTCAATTAACATACCTCTTCTTCTTCAGACGAGCTCTCGCCTGGCATACCAAAGCTTAAGTTTGTCCCGTGCTACGACATTCTATAACCTCTTTTGCCCCAGGCGGCTGAGGTAATTTCATAACTATCGTGGGGAGCATGATGAGCAAATTAGCATGATGTAAATCATCCTCCATTAAGGCGCGGTCTCAAGCCACAAGGTAATTCAACGAGGGGTATTCCAATTCCTCGACTTACCTTAGAATGAATACCAAGTTTTACCTTTGAGATTTGATATCGCTTCAAAATCTTGTCCCCATATAATGACATCATCAATGTCATTGTCCCCATACAATGACATCATCAATGTACACCTTGCACAGTCCTGGATTACAGGATCAAGGATGTCATTTATGGCTCTCTGGAAAACTATATTTACCAATCACAAAAAGTTAACTGGTAGCTGAAGAAATCTCTGTCAGAGAAAAGCTTGTTTTTGTACATATTTTTTTTTTATTATCATCTTTTATGTTTTCTGTGTGTTCAGTAAAGAATAATGTTGAACCAGTGGTAATGTCAATGTATCACCATATTATTAAACAATAATATCCTCATTAACTATAGTCACAAGATGACATTTCTCACAAAAGCTTTATCATTGTGTTGCATAAGCTGCCAAAATCTATATAAGCTTTAGACATGAACTGTTTTATAAGAACTGCTTTAAAATATTTACTAATCAGAAACTTCACAACAAATAGTTTGAATTTTCCTTACAACTTTATCTTGTAGTTTAGCTTTACGCCTCCTACACTCTTCAGTCATATGGCCTTTGATATTACAATAGGAACAATGTTTATTTTGATTTTTCTTTACAAAACAGTCCTCTTCCAGGTGTCCAAGGCGATCACAAAATGCACATTTTCTGTCATCTTTCTTTTCCCTGATAGTTTTTCCTGCAAGCTGTTGCTTTGTGACCAACCTTGCCACACTCAAAAAATTGTATCATTTATTTGATTAACATGATCATCAGATACTGCAGTTGATGTTATTTCAGAATAATTTGATGTTTTCATAGATGCTAAATATTTCAACAGGTATTGGTGTCATGGCAACCAGCAGATAAAGCTCCTACCTCAAGCAATTTATCTCCAAGAGTGCCTATAATTGCTCCAACTATAATATCATCACTCATGTCACATGACATACCAATGCCTAACTTATCATAATAAAATTTTATTGGGTCTTCATTTTTTGATCTAACTCGATTGACAAGCTCTCTAATTTGGGATAGCTTATTTTTGGTAAATGGAAATGCTTGAATTAACATTTCCTTCCACTGATCCCAGCTGATGTCATAACAAGTCTGACGCTCATACCAACCTTTAGCATAACCTCTTAACTTTGAAGTGCAATTGCATATTAAGGTACGCTCATCCCAAGCATGCATTTTAGCAATACTCTCCAAGTTACGGATCCAATGCTCAATGGACACAGAAGATGTTTGCGGATCAAACTCAGGTATAAATTCATTTCGCCCAACATAGCGCACCACTGTCTGCACTGAAGTTGACGGCTCGGGACTCCCAGATACCTTTTCACTGTGATAATCCTTACTCTTCCGCAATTCCTTTATAAGCCCTTCTAGAGCTTCAATTCGACACTCTTCTCATTAAATCTCTCTTATATTTCTTAGATTTAGAATGTCTTCCTGACAGTTCGGATGAGGAAGAACTATCTGATCTATTTCTTTTCTTATGCCGACCCATAGTAATAATTATAGAAACCCAAAAATATGAAATTTTACGATTCAAATGAAAGTAAGCTAGTTAATTAATATAGTCTAAGCACACACAAAACAATAATAAACTAATCAATATTTTCTTATAAGAGTCCAATGACTGGTAATAATAAAAATTAAGTTTCAAATCCCAACTAATATTATAAATGCGAAAGTAACTCTGTCTGTCTGTCTGTCTGTCTGTTACGCTTTCCCGCTTAAACCTCGCAACCGATTTTGATGAAATTTGGTACAGACAATCTTTAGACCCTGAGACAGAACATAGGCTACTTTTTATTTCGAAAAAAAGGGATGAAGGGGTTGAAATAGAGGTTGAAAGTTTGTATGGGATTTCTTAATTTTAAAAGATAAAACCATGAAACTTTATATTTAAGCACTTGATAAGAAATCATTAAACATTTGTTCTAGCATTTTTGAAATTTCGACCAGCTAAGGGGTGAAATAAGGGTTGAAAGTTAGTATGCAAGTTCGTCAAATATCACGTCATAAGAAACAAAAAATCGTTTGTTCTAGCATTTTGAAATTTTTAGCAGTTTGGGGGTGAAATAAATTTTGTTTTTTCTGTAGTCCACGCGGACGGAGTCGCGGGCGTCCACTATTATTAATAGTTCAATCTGTTCAATTATTTCTTTTAAATGCACTTTGAAAATGTCATCAATATCAAAAGAGATGCAATTACACAAAGGTTACAACATAATTTACACAAACTTCATATACACAATTGTTCAATAATCATAAACTGTTTATGAACTTAAATGCACCAATTCTTTTACACTAAACCAATCATAGGCTAGTATTTAACGCTAGAGCAGCCCTCAATCAGCATTAAAGTTCTGCTTAATATAATAAAAATGATACAGCTCACCAAGTTGATGCTGGATACCAATGCACTTAGAAGATTGGTACAGGTGCAATTGCATGTAAAAGTGCATTCTCAGCTTGAGGCTCATCAACCAAGACGTGCAAGCGGTGACCTCACCCAAAATCTATAAAGCATACTCCAAGAACCCAGTATTAGTTCTCAATCTTGCCAGAACTTGTGTTCATGCACACACACAACACAAATATCCAATTTTACAACTAAACTCAATGTAAAACTGTTTAAAAACGATGGTTTATCACTATTACAGTTAGTAAGGCAAATTTATAGCAACGAAAAAACACAAAACATACTTTTAAGAATATGGTACAGGGTACAGTCAACGATCATGCGAGTTATTTCTTACAGAAACCCACACAATTATTAATATTACCAATTGTAGGCATGAGAAATATCGCACTTCTGAAGCTGTTAGACTGAAAAATACCTGGTTTATTTACTAATTAAACTATTTAATACTAATGGCGTCGCATTGAAACTACAATCAAAATACAAGAAAGAACTTTCATCGCGCGGGAAACGGGACCACAGACTATACAAGAACGCTAGTGCGGGGACACCGCGTATCGGATGGAGCAGCAGTGCTGTGCCACCCGTCACATTGTATTTTCTGCTATTATAACATAGTATAAAACAAAGTTGCTTCCCGCTGTCTCTCTGTCCTTTTATTTATTTATTAATCAGCACGTCCATACAAACACATGCACTCATAACTACAACTTATATATACAATCAATCAGAGCGGGTAATCTAGAATGACAATTAACAATATTCCGATCTTGGTGCGCGATAAACGAAGCAAAAAGTGAGGACAAGACGCGTGACGTCATCTGTTATGTCACGCTGGATGATCGTTATGGCTGTAAATTATTATTATTACAGTCCGTTTTATAGAATAACTCCTAAGCCTCAATTCTGAACTAACATTTTTTTGTATGCAGTGACACAGGAAATGTTCAGTGACAAGTTGCTAGTTCGTCACCGCCTGAGAAATGTCGAGGAGTTCCTAGTCGGCCCTATCTTTCAATCACCCTCCTACTTAATAGAAACAGTTTGATCCTATTTTACGTACCTTACTAGTCGACTACATAATTTTCGGACCAATCTCATTAAGTCGAGTTCACGGAACTCCTCATCCGAACTGTTTTGTTTACAATCCTAACCGGATTGGATTAGGGCGAGTTGGGAATTCGGGTGCTCTTCGTTTATAGCGAACATTCAATCAACATCTATCGGTAATTGGACGAATTAAATCGCTAAGTAATCAGCGATCGATCGGCCTATTTGCGATTTAGGGCCGGCGCACAGAGTTGTAATTGATTTGTTGTATATTGCCATTTTCACAAGCGAATAGAAATAATTTACTGGTTTGCATTTCCCAAACCATTTCTCAACCATGTGAGTACTATAGCCCAAAAATACCAGACGTTTTTACGAAAAACCTTATTGAGCAACCAAAGGCTTTTTTTTGCTAATATTGTCTGTCGAAGCAGTGACTTGTATCTATGTATTTTCGAAGTTCGCTACGTGTCGAAATAATGTAGTGTCGAAATTCAGTCCGCAACTCAAAGACGGACATCTGATGCAGATAATTAAGGATAATCAAGGATAATCAAGCGAGAGGTCGTGAGTTCAAATCTCACTCGGGTGAAAAAAAAATTATTTTTAATAATAATTATTATAAAAAAAAAAAACAAAAATTAAGTGTAAATAAAACAATTTTCCTAGAGTAACTAAAATAAGTCCGCCTTCGTACAAACACCAAACAGTTATCTACTAATTTAGAACGGTTTAATTCAAAATAAACTAAAACGTTGGAAACTAACAAACGTATGCGTTAAGACTGAACCAACAAACGAGTGGGTACAGTCGAGGACACAATTACCTGGCACCACATGTGCAAACAGGTACAGTGAGAACAATACGTGCTGGCACCACGCGGTGCATTCCCACTGCATTATCTGTGGTCATAGTAAATAGATAAATATCTGTACTCGTAGTGAAAAGAAGTAGACATACGAGTACATACATAAAGTCACGCCCATTATCTATCAAAGAGCTTGGGCAGAAGTGTGCAAATCACACACCCACTTTTCACCAGTTAGGCTATTAAGTCACACGTGGTAAGGGGTGAGCCTACCGCCGAGTTTCGGGTACAAATTCAAATATCTAGCGACGGTGGGACGAATCTAGTGGGAAAGTTTGGAGAAGTAGACATTTAGAGGAATTGGGCGTTCCTTTTTTAGCAGCGTCTGTGTCCCACTGCTGGAAAAGGCCTTCACGATTCGCACCTACACACGTTGTCTGTTCCGTCTATAGGGGTTCTAAAACGTAAAGTTTACATTACTATACTTTAAATACATGATCAAATACCTTGTTAAAAAGTATTAAATATTGGCCTGACCAATTTGCAGCCATTTGATTTTTCAACTAATCAGTTTACTATTTATGTGTTCGTTGACTATTATGCATATTTTAACAACTCTACTGACATTAAAACATTATTTAACAAAAGCTCAAACTCATTGCTCGCTACTCGCTAGCTATTTCAATAAACAAATCAAAAACAATAACAAATCAGCAATGTAATATAAATTCCACTAACAATCAGAAGAGCTAACCCTTTCCTAACACGTGCGTGTGTACAGAATCGCATCGCTCCAAATGGTGTACCTAGGAGTGTTACCAGCATACGTCATCACAGACAGCATGGCGGCGAACGAAATACGACTCCCTTTTTACGATTTGATGGGTAAACAGATTTATGTAGGCACGTTTATTGCTGAATATTATATATTACTATGTAACAGTTAAAATGTGGTATCAGAGATACATTTTGCTGTATTTGCATTAGCGTAAATGTGCATGACAGACATTAAGACAAAATTTTAATACCATTTTATTAACTATGTAGTATGTGTCAGCGACTTTGTGCGCGTGGTTTAGATAAGTTGTAACTTTAGAAATATTCGTGTATTACAAAAGAAATTGCACATTGTTTAGATAAACATTGAGTAAATTTGGTTGACACCACGAGTCGGTGTCAACTGCACAAGGACCTTTTTTTGCGCAATGGATACCGTTTGTGTCAATCGACCAATAAGTATTTTGGACTTCGTCGTTTGACACCATGGTCCTAAAGTAAAGATGGACTAAGACCACTGGCAAGTATAAAATTTTAGGAGGTCTATTAAAAAAGTTGGTTAGGACCATGGTGTCGAGCGACGAAGTCCAAAAGACTTATTGGTCGATTGTCACCACACATAGACTATGACACCACGGTATCCATTGCGCAATTCAAAAAAGGTCCTGTGCAGTTGCCACCGCGGTTGTCATCGGCTCGTGGTTGTCAACGACGAAAGGCCCGAAATGACTTTTAAGCAGTTGTCTATCTTTAGACGCGATTTTGTAATAACACCGATTAATAACCAGTTTATTAAAACCTTTAAACAAATAAAAAGTTATTAACCGAGGATTAAAACATTACTATAGAATTGTGTACTGAAATAAATGAAAAAAAATTGATTCACATTTAAGTTTACATTAAAGGTTTAAGAAAAGGTCCCTTTTAAAATACTGTCATAAGACAAAGGATGTTTGTAATAGTGTCACAATGAAAGAAAAAAGACCTCAGACAACTGTGGAGACAACTGTTTGACATTTCTTTATTTTTCCGAGTCTCGCTAGATAATACAATATTTATATGTATTTCATGTGAAAATCCCATCGAATGAATAAAAATAAATAAAATAGTCCCAGGTTGCATGACGAGTTGGTAAACTGAGCGTCACTAATTATCATACAAATGAGGTCTCATACAAAGCTACTGGCACTGTTTAACTTACCTACATATGTAACTACTATTAATATTGATTAACTTACGTAAATATACGGATTTCTGAGGCGCTACTGAAATAAGGTAAAGGTTAATTGTCGTGATAAAGACCTATCTATGTAGCTCATTAAAAAGGTTTTAGAAATAATTTGTCGTGTTCATAAATCGCATCCTTACATATAAAACTATAGAGAGATAGGCTCTCTTAATTAAAATAGATCGTCTAACTGAGCAAATAAAAG